>CM038673.1:405921636-407334053 GCA_021605145.1 Aegilops bicornis | reverse complement strand
TCTATATACGATATTTATGACACAGATTGTTGTTCTTTCAACATGATTCCTCAACAATTTTTTCATTGTAACTGACTCTCTATAATTATCTTTTCCAATCCGAGTGTTCCATCGGACTTACTCCATTTGCTTCTAGGGTCCATTTGTTTCTAGGAATAGATAGGGCTGGAGTCGTCAGTGCTAGAATGAAATGTGAATGAGAGCATAGATTAGCCCCCAATAGAGAAGGACGATGCGGAAAGGGGGAGGAGAAAGGGAGGCAAGAACCATGCTTTCAGAGAAGTGGCGGTCCGAATCCACTCTGAACTATTGATTTACGTAATTGGAAGTAACCAATAGGGTGGAAAGCTCCGTCGTAACGGCGTGAGGGCGCGTCGGTGCTCGTTGCGGACGTCCGGCAATGCATGTGTGGCAGCCGGAGACATACAGCAGCGCGCGGCAGAGGTGGAGGGTGCGGATGCAAATCAAGGGGAAGAAGGGCGGGGTGGAAGAAATGGGACCGGGAGGGGGGATTGGGTGGGCCGGGGTGTCAGAGTCCTACGTTTCGAGTGTCCGAACTCCCGCAACCCCCCCACTTTGTCTCCAACTAGTACATCACCTTATTGTACTTGATCTAAGACCGGGGTAGATATCCTATGCTCCAACACATTAGGTGCTTCCATGCTACTACCATCTTTTTTACAGAAATTTAATGTTTAAAAAAAATTAAAAAAAATGAGAGTGTTCAGAAGAGATGCGTTCACAATATGTAAAAAGTTCAAGTCAAAATTCAAAACCCACAATGAGAAATAAAAAGAAAAAAACAGCATCAACAGTGTCACGGAAAAACAAAAGTCAAAACGATAGTACTATTTACATTCAGATTTGTCTTTTTCTTTCATGATGTGTATTTTGGATTTTTATTTGAACTTTTTGCAAAGTGTAAACATATATCTTGTGAACACTCAAAATTTGTTTCAGAATTCTTGAAACGTCAAAATGTGTTTCTTAGAAAATGGTAGCACGGTAGCACCTGATACTTGTCACGTCATTTATAGTTAATTCACTATGACGACTCTGCTAGAGTTGATTTTGGGGAGGTGATGATTATAGACATGTCCAAGTTCAGGTCTGAACTTACATTCATTTGCGAGGTATGAATACGAGTTCCTTAATGTATAATGATAATGTCGTGGTGAAATAGTTGTTGATGAGTTTGTTTCTTCGGTAGCTCAAATTGAATATAAAATTGGATTTCAAATTTCACATGTTTATGAAACATCACTGTAGTTAGATATTGTATTTCCATTAAAAAAGAAAAAGAAACATGGTTTCCATGGTGTTCTCATTTTTACTTGGTTTCCACGTGATAATTTCTCATCTAAGAAAACACGTCACTTTATTTCTTCTTCTACATAATGTACTAAGTTGTTATTTGAGACTATTATATCTATTTATTTTTTAAACACGGTATAGACGCACAGTCACCCCCTATGAATGCACACAGACATAGTATAGATGTAGGTACTTCCATGCACATGCATAGTCATCCCTCTGAATGCACGCGTGCATAATCCACCTCTACACCTTTGAGAGACTAAGGCCCTGTTTGATTCGGCTGTGGATTTCTAAAAGTAGCTGTGAAAAATCTGCTGTGAAAAATCTGATATGAAAAAGATGTAGGTCATTTGGCAAACCAAATTGACATAATTTTTTAGATTTTTGGCCGCAATGAATCAGATTTTGAAAAGCACGTCCTGGGCTGCTTCCGCTTTTGGTTCAGATTTTGGCAGCGGATTTCAGGAATCGGATTCTGCTGGGTTCACCCTTTGGTTTAGATTCTACTGCGCGACAGCGGAATCCGTCAATAAAAACTGAACCAAACAGGGCCTAAGCCAGTAGATCTTGAGATCAAGTTGACGGTCATTCCACACCGCCAAAGGATAAAAGGAGTTTTTTCTTCTTCAATTACAATCCTTTATTTAAGTTCCCTCCAAAATTCAAGCCTTTTGCTCCAAAATTGCCAGGGCTGCGAGGGTGAACCTCTGATAATCCAAGCTAGGCTAGTTTTCAAGAAAACCGATGATCCAAAGTCAGTACGCTACGCATGCGTTAAACTGTCCTTTCCGTGCCCAAGGAAAAAGGCAGACGCAGAGGTGGGGCCACAGGGAGCAGCAGCTCAGCAAGCAAGGACGGTTTGCATAAAGGCGTCCAGATGATTTAGAATTCGGAACACACCCACCGCTAAAGTACTCTTCTTTTTCATAAAGACCCTCGAGGGTAATCTGGACGCCGACGGATAAGGAGCAATGGTCTGTGGAGGGGTGTCGGAGGCCGTTCCTTTGTTTTGCAAGGGCTTTAAAATCCAAACGGGAAAATGACAAGGACTGTGCTGCAATTGCCAACTCTGCTCACTCACTAGGAGCTAGGTGACGGAGAGCTATGATGACCCCATGACGGCATGACCTTTGGCCCCTTTGGTCCATGGAGTACAAGAACCACAAGGCAGCCAAAGCAGGGGCGTTTACACCACCACCTAGGACAGCAAGAAACAGGGCAGGGGAGGGCCTATGGCGCTGTAGCTCAGGGGGGCAGCCACCAATGGCGGGGGGATGCGGCGGCGAAGGCACGCTAGCGAGGTGGCGGCGGGCGGCGGCCAAGCGGATCGGCCTCTCCTGCGCCTCCTTCTTCTCCTCCCACGCCGCCTCTCCCTCCCCGCCGCCTCACAAGACCGTAATACTCTCTCTCCCTTTCTCTTTCTCTACATTTCATCAGAGAAGCTCTTTTTCTTCTTCCTCTGGGCTGGGGATAGATAAGTTTTTGGTTTCTAGCCATCTCATCGGTTTGTGAGTTATGACCTGGTTTGGGGTGCTTTTTTGGTTTCTCTCTCTCTCTCTCTCTCTCTCTCTCTCTCTCTCTCTCTCTCTCTCTCTCTCTCTCTCTCACGTCAGTAAGCAGGCGGTTTCATGTCCCTTTCTTGATCTTGGGTTCCGAAAACGATTTCTGATGTTTTGCAGTTCTTTCTCAAATCTCAACGGGAGGAGAGGATTGTTGCAAATGCCTCGCTTCCTAGCTGGTTTTGCTGATCTCTCCTAGAAATTTTCTGATGAGGCTCAGTGAATTCCCAAGTTTTAACCAAGTCGAATCAACAGGAGCACGCCTGTTGCATTTTCTTCTCCTCCTATTCCAACAGTACCGCGTGCCCAGCCATGTGTTCTAGGTACTGTCCACTCATTTATGGAAATGATTGTTCTAGCCCTCTCCCATTCCATCTTCGTACTACCAGCACCTTGGGAAATTTTTGCGCATCCGACGTACCGTTCCTGTGGTCCATTTACACCCCCACCAAAAATAGATCTAGACGGCCACTGAAATTTTGTATCTATGAAAAAAGTTGTATCTGAATTTGTTCTGTACTCGAACGGCCATTTTGTTTCAGTTCTCTGAATCTTTGGTCCGTTGATGGTTTGCTGCAACCCGCACTGCACAGGACACACGGACCATATTTTGTCTTCACTGATTTTTAATTCATTTTACCCATGTTTCTCTCTTCTTCCAACATGCTCTCTCTCTCTCTCTCTCTCTCTCTCTCTCTCTCTCTCTGTGTGTGTGTGTGTGTGTGTGTGTGTTTTCTTGGAACTGAGCAATTGTCTTTAGCTATTATCCACTTTCTGGTGTATCTTTACACCAGACTCAAAATAAATAATGTTTCTCCAGTAACTTGACTGTTAGCGGTGCTAATGTTTCAGCATTGTACTTGTGTTTAGATAGGATGTACTACATGGGTTGTTGGTGGCTATGCGTGTGTGTACAGTTTCTCTTTGAACCAAACATTTTCTTCTATATCTGTCTGGATCTTAAATATCATTGATAGGTACATAGAAATTGAGGTGTAAAATACAGTATACAGAGTGGCTAACCTTTCCCCTCTTTACCTTTGCTCCAACAGTCAACAGTCTTGCTAAATACAGTAGAAATTTGTTATTTGCTATCAAGAATTGAGACTTGTAATGCATATGCAGATCTCATGTTCAGCAGTGAATGCGCCCGCAGACAGCAGCGATGGAGAGCAGGAAAAGCTGGAGGAGCCGACCAGCACTAGAATGGCTGACAAGGTACCACCAGCTCTATGCCCACTTACTACTACATCTTTCCTTTTCCTTTCTTTATTTTCTTGTTCCATTTGGACCACCGGCCCTCTTCTTAATTTCGATAATGCAGCTTTTCTATTTTTATATATATGTGGGAGCTGTCTGTTTTCTCTACTAAAGCATAGGTAGTTGTTTTTAGATGCATCCACCAATTTACCTGTGAAGAGATCAGGGACATGCTTACCTACTATCAGGTTGCAACAAACTGAGATAGCAAGAGACAAGCTAAAAGGTGAACTTAGGGTAGGAGATGGGATTGCGAACGGAAATCTTGACCTTGTGGGTTTCACTTCACTTAGTCCACCCCAATAAGTTCTCACTTTCCTCCGGTAGAAAATCGGATGTTAGGTGCGTAAGGGGTGGAATATCACCGAGATAAGCTATTTTCTCCTTTTGAAATGGAAAAATTCGAATGACGATCATTTTGACGATTTAGATTCTGGCGAACCGACTTATATTTGCCATTGATTCACGATGATCTAGACTTCTGAGGTTAGCTGTTGCTATATCTACAACCTTATGTCTTACTTTCGAAAAAAAGTGACACTGTTTCAATTAAATAAAAAGTGCGATTGTAATTCCTTTAATGCACATGGATGGGTTGCATGGTCCACAATATAATATCTATTGATAGACTTTTTGTTTTTGCGGTTCTACTGATAGACTATGTTAGTGTCCCTAACCTTTCTTTGGATGTGTTGGAGCCTTGGTAGTACTTTTTTGTGGCTATCGATGAACAATCATATCGTCTCCCAGATGGCATGATACTTGTCTCCCTGATGGGCTAATGGTGCATAACAGTGCAAACAATAGCCTATGAATATTATATTGTGGACCATCAACAGAGCATATGTCGTTATTGTGCACATTTCTCAAAGACTAATGAATAATGCACTGTTTGAATAACAGAGACTATTGGTAAAGTTGTGACCATGCATATTACACATGTTGCCATCCACGTTATTATACCATGATCTTGGTGTCTATCATGTCAAGATCCAATTGACCTTGGTGCTATATGGCGCTAGTGCTTATCCCTAACATCACTATGTTAACAACAATCAAGCTCTGCCAATATGATGTTCTAATTTTGCAAATTTCAACATTAACCACCAATAAATGGAATTTTCCTTCTGAACTGTCAGGGTCAACATAATAGCCCAATGTTTCTTAGCTGGCTTAAAGTCAGGGCCTGAATGGCGTTGCACAGCTCCCTGTGAGGCTTGAGCCTGAGCCCTCATCCCACCCCCTGGGATGCACTGTGGGTGATATCTCCTCTAGTTGGTATTCTGTAAGTAGTAGTTGAGTTGGTATCTAACAAGCACGGTCGATACTTAACACTGTTCTTCAGTACAAGCCTCGAAATGAATAGATTTTTCTCTCTCGAATTGTTTGGCGCAACTTTGTTGCAATCTCAACAGGCTGCAGGAACTTGGGAACCTTGATAACATTTAGCAGGATAGCTTGGAGGAACTTGTGTTTGAGCTAATTGTAACCAATATAGTGGCGACGGCAATTGATAAGCCAAATAAATGTATATTTTTGCGAATAAGCCAAATAAATATATTACATGCCTAATCACCCTATGTACTGAGGCAGATTTCTAAAGCAGGAACACTCAGGTTGCTTCATGTATATCAAAAATTGTTTTGGGCTTTTGGTTGGTTGAAACATTCGCTGGGCACATAATGCAGAATTCTTCATTTCATATTTTGGTTATCTAAACATATTCCAGCTTGCAACCTATGAACGGTTGCCAATTTGCCATGTATCAGACATACTATCTGATAGGGTGTTAATCAGGTCATGTTTGGATTTCACGAAAATGGTATTTCCTCCATGTGTATGTCAATTGAAGCGTCAAATGAAGCAGATATTATTTTCTGATCTTGCAAAATCCTTCTTTTAGCATATGCTCGACTTGTTCTAGAATGAATAGTTTACAGTGTTTTGTTTCCCACCAAATCCAAGCTGTAGCGATTCTCTTTATTGCTTACTTGTATGTACAGCAGGTTTACATTCTAATCCGATCCCACATTTTCTCAGATCTCGTATATTAACTATACTATTTTATACTATATTTATATGCAGAACTTCTGTGCAATATGTTTGGAGACCCTCAGCACCAGCAGCCATGGCATTGACAACTGTGACAGGCCAGCGATATTCACAGCCCAGTGTTCCCACTCTTTCCACTTCTTGTGCATTGCCTCCAACATCAGACATGGCAATGTTACATGCCCCATCTGCCGTGCGCAGTGGTCTCAGCTGCCACGTGACCTGAAGGTGCCGCCATTGCTGCACAACCAGTCAGATCCAATCCTTCGCATCCTTGATGACAACATTGCGACATCCCGCGTCAACCGAAGGTCCTCCATCCGTGCTACCCGCTACAACGATGATGACCCTGTTGAGCCATACACTCTGACTGAGCATGTTGATCCATGCCTGCGCTTCGCCCTTATCCCGTCTCCGGTGGCAGCTCAGCATCATGCCCTCGGACACTACCCTTGTGGACGCATGATGCCACCACAGCAGCACTGCCAGTACAGCTACAGCGGCTCCTCCATGGTTTCGCCGCCACAGATTGCTTCACCAAGTGTGCAAAGGCGTGCTTACCTCTCAGTCAGCCTAGCTCCACAGCCAGCCATGGACTTGGTCTTGGTTGCCAGCCCTAATGGGCCACACCTGAGGCTCTTGAAGCAGGCAGTGGCACTGGTTGTCTTCTCTATGCGCGCAATTGACCGGTTAGCCATTGTCACGAATGCCACCACTGCAACTCGTGCCTTCCCCTTGCGCCGGATGTCGTCCCATGGTAAACGAATGGCATTGCAGGTCATCGAACACCTCTGCTCTGTTGGTGGAATTGATCCAGTAGGGGCTTTGCAGAAGGGTCTGAAGATACTAGAGGACCGGGCACACCAGAACCCAAGCAACTGCATTCTCCACCTTTCTGATCATCCGATACGTAGCTATGCTGGGGTAGACATGAACCGTGCGAGCATCCCGGTTCACCAGTTCCATGTCGGGCTCGGGTTCGGGGTGCAGAACAGTTTCGTGATGCATGAATTTGAGGAGCTTCTTGCACGGTTGCTCGGCGGTGTCATAGGCGACACCCACCTGAGGATAGGGGAGCATGGTGGAGTGGTGAGGCTAGGGGAGCTGAGGGGTGGTGAGGAGAGGAGGATCCCACTTGACCTTGTGGCAGACTGTGGCTTCATACTGGTTGGTTACAGCTACCTGGAGGGCGGAAGAGAGGACCGTTCAAGGACGGGCGAGGTCGCTGTCGGGTTCGAGGAGAAGAGCGACAGCAGGTACTGCGGGGGCAGAGACATGGGGACGAGCATCGGCGGCGAGAGGAGGAGCAGCTGCTGCGCCGAGAGCTGGGATCACCTTGACCCGTTCATGGCACGGCGATGGGCGAAGCATTTCAACGTGTACAGATCCTGAGAGTGAGTGATTGGAGAGGTGGAGGAGCTTGATGATCGGCTGAACACAAAGTCTGGTTACCAGTTTGACCAAAATGTGATTCTTGTTGGTTCTTTCTTTCCATTCTTGCAAGCATTTCAGGGAAGTGTTTGTTATTCTTTTCTTGGCTTTTGTTGTGGGTTCAGAGTCCATCCATGTTGTCCAATATGTGTGCAGAGGCTTTTCTTTCTGCCCTTGTCCGGTGTGTTTTGCTTTTGTGTGTATGGATCAAATGAAAAAGCTCCAGGACGGAAGATTATGAATGTGAATGCCATCAAGTGGTGTGCCAAGCAATGCAATGTATCTTTGTTGTTGTATATACCAATCTCATAATTCACGTTTGAGAACATGACATTCAGTGCCCCACCTGACATGCGCCCTTAGACTAGCCACAATGAAGAGTAACATACACTGTAACATATACATAACCCTAGACTATGTTACTACCTTCATAGTGGGTAGTAACATAAGTGTGGTAACATGCAAAGCTTCATTTATTATGTTATAGACTCATATTGCATTGGAACATGTGATGTTACAGTAACTAGCTAAGTTACTACAACTCCATCTCTCCTCATTAACTCATTGCCACATAAGCAAATTTGCTGAGTTGGACTCGATGTTACTGCTGAAGTTACTCCCACTGTGGCTAGTCTTAGGCTCCTGTTTCAGTGTGTCATATGAGCAACGTGCATGAAATTCAACTCGAGGGAGTTTCATAAGCAATCATCTTTTATGCTCACAATTATTTGTTTTTTGTACAAGTTTAGTGCCACTATTTTGATTTTTTGGCTCCAATTGTCTTCTGATGCCTTCCAGCTACAATCCTTGGCAACAAGTGTTAAAGATGCACATTGTTCCGAAATCCAATTTGGCTCTAGGGAGCATATGCTCCTGCGCGCCCAAAATGCATTTTACAAATGTCAATTTTTTTTAAAAATAAAGATGTGTTCGTTGTCACACCCACATTGTTTATTTATTTTGCAACCTCACTTCATCCCCTCTTTCTTATACTGATACATTACTATGCTATACCTTATTTTCTTTTCTTATTTTGTACTCCCTCTGTTCCAAATTAGTTGAAGTTTTAGTTTTGTTCTCAGTCAAACTTCTATGTTTGACCAAATATACAAAAAAATGCTACTATTTACAGTATTATACATGTAAATATTTTTGTTGACAAATCCAATGTAACAAATTTGGTGTCGCAGACGTTATAATACACTTAGGACAAAGGTAGAACTTGAAGTAATTTGGAACGGAGGGAGTACAAACCTTGTACAAAATTTGATCTATTTTACTTTAATATGTTTCAGTAATGTTCTGTTGGATAAGATACAACGCCAAGTTGTTCTCTAGTAATCACATATGGTACAATACAACAACACTGTTTGGTTCTGGGATGTTTGGTTTGAGAAAATCACCTTGACCATCACAGCTCGGTCCATCGCCGGATAATCTCTTAAAATTGGCAAATTACCCAATCCATCATTTAAACTAGCTTAGTGCATGCACAGTCTATACCTCAAACCAAACAGGGGTGCATTCATCATCCAGTCCCTCAAACCAAACACCCCATTCAAGCCGACAAAAAAATGGAGTTACATTTGTAAGGCCAGATAACTGAATCTATAGAGACAACTTGCTGGTGATAATCCGGTCCGCATCAGATTATGTGCTTTCAAAACCAAATATTCGGAAAACACCTGTAAAAATGTGACGAGAAACGTTAGTGCCGCTACATTTCTACGTCGCCTTGTTTTTTTTAGATGAAGAATTGAGCAATCACAAAGCTAAATTGTTATGAAGTGAAATAAATGCATCTGAAGGTAATACAGTTCTTTTTTAAGTTCAGGAGTTAATGAAATCGACGGGGAGGAAATTTGCTCGATGGTTCCTGAAACATCGACATTCCCATGAACAACGTTACAAACTTCCTCAACTGCATTACAGCATCCCAAACACTGACAACATAGCATGCAGAAAATGGAATCTTAATTTTTTCCCTTCATGTCCACTCATGTACTTGGATGCAGGATAGTAGAAGCAGCGGGAAACAACAGGCAAGAGGAAAAAAGAAGTAACAGAGGGAAGAATATTAGTGACTGGATGTTCTTAACAGAAAAGATAATGGCAAAGATTCCGTTGTTTGGGATGTTATAACGTGCTTGTGGTTTTTCAGAAACTATTGAGCAAGAGGTTCAAGCAAAATTATGCTTTTATTTCATTCGATAGCACTAAAATGAGTAACTCATGACAACCATACCATCATCAGCCTGGTACTTATTCTTGTCATCTCCTGCATAAGCCAGGAGGTTGTATTTAGGATTCCATTCAACACTATTCATAGCTGCTTTACATGGAATCTGATGAATTGATCGTCCAGTCTGAATATTGGCCTGATGAAAGGAAAAAAATATAAAATAATTAATCTTTCAAAACAGTTAGTCTCGGATAGATAAGAAATTGCACTACATTCGTGATCACTTACAATGTCAATGAAAGGATCTTCACTGGCATATGCAATAAATTCTCCAGTGTGATTGAAGCTAACTGTTCTGACAGGCCACCTGAAATTGGTACACATAGGGTTACTCTGGTCGTACTCAGATTAACCTTTGAATGTTTTTTTTTCCAATGATCACAATTCACCTAACCATTATTTAGTTCAATCACTCTTTCTAATTATGTTTGGAGGCAAAAGTCAGTGATATGAGATATGAGATTAGTCAAGCCCATACCCTATTCTTCTTAATAATTAACATTATGAGCTGTTTGTAGTCATATTATCCAATATAAAATTAATTAAAATAGTAAATCAAAGTAATTGAAAAGATTACAAACGTCCTGAATGTCTACATTGCCGTTGCCAGCCGGGCTTTGGTGGGAAGGCCATGGGAGATAATAACCAGGGATGCAAGCGGGCCGGGCTAGCAGACAATACTATAGTACAAATAGTGTTAACTTTAGGCAAGTGATGAGCAAACTATGAACTAACCAATGAGTTTTGCGCGATGAAGCGGGACTTGCACCCCTAGAAATAACACAGATATGCACAAATTGTTTACTAATTTCAATGTGAATATCATGCCCATGGTGTATCAAATATGTGCTGTTACATTGAGGGAAAACTTGTTGGCCCTAACTGAGGCTGATTCAAGCAAAAATCATTTGAAGCTATTTCTATGATAGTAACCTAAAGAAGTTCAATATAGTAGATAAAGACGTACTCAAGTTTTGTGAAGGTTTTAATGCATAGCAGCTCTTTGACATTCCAAAGACTGACAAGTGAATCTGCACTTCCAACAGCAAAATACCTGACATCAAAACATTCTGTAAGTGTGACCATCAAAACAATTGTACTCTACCTGGAAGTTGACATCAAAACATAACACACTAACACAATTTGTACTTGTGGAGCACAACTTGCTACTTCTCCACGTGATTAGTTTGTTCAGGCTCTTAATTTACAATCAGTTCCTTCCCGCAAAAAAAGGTTTACAGTCAGTTTCAAACAAACATACAAAAACGCTTGGTGATCATTGTACAGTTGCGGGGAAAAGAATTTGGACCATGTGGTGAATTTTCATTTTCTACATTAACTCTGAATTCGGCATTGTAGATATATATGGGAAGATAACCTATGAAACCCCTGAAAGGGCGGACATGTAGCAGGTTACCCCGTGGCCAGTTAGTATATCTTTGCCTAGTTATGACAAATAAGAGTGTCTAATTAACATCTTTTTGAGAGAAGTAACACATTCTGGGGAAGTTACCCGTGAGGAGAGCATACAATGAGTTCTCTGCAAAATTCCATGATAATGCATTTCCTCTCTTTTAGTAACTGACCAAGTGTGTGGAGAGGATCAACATCCTAATCATGGTTTTCATTCTTCCACTAAACCAATGGTTTCCATAGGCCATGGGATATATTCCCAGTATATATAAAGTTTATGACCTGGTTTACAAACAGCTATCCATTATTCGGGGGATCCCTTTCCTGAGCCCATACGTGTTTCCCTAAACCAGTTTCTCAGAAATCCTCTTCATCAATCACCTATGGAGTTACCAGTAATAGGTATTTACTCAACTGCAGGTAGTTCGGATACGATTTTTGTCTAAAGATGAAGCTAGGATACAATTTCAGTAGCTCTTACGAAAAGTCAGAATATAGCTTTAGTGTTAACTCAAATAGCATATCTAGCAACCCAGTAACTAGTGTAAGGAACTAAAATACAGCAAATCAACTAGATCCAGAGTAAAAACGGATCGCAAGCTCGAGCCTTTTTGTGTATTTTCTATAAATATGGTTGGTCCTCCGTAAGTAAATACTATATATTTGTAATTCAAATAATCCTTAGGGTTCTCCCCTACCGTTCCATGTTTAAAACATGTTCAGCGCAAATAACTGAAACAACAAACTGAACAAAGAATTTTCTCACCTATCAAGGGGATCCATTGCTATGCAATAGCACCCTGCTGTATGGGCATTTAATTTGCAGACAACATCAAGGGAAGGATAGTTGACCACCTCAACAAATCCTACATAAAGAACAAAACCAGGCAGCAGCATTAACATCAACTTATGTGATCCTGATGCCTGACATCTGACAGCATCAAGGCTCCTTGTTCCATTTTCACAATTGAGGAGCTTAAATATTCATAATTAAGAGGAAAGTACATCTTCGCATCTTACCAAGCCCAGTAGTTATGAAGAATAAATCTCCAGTTTTATTCCATGCAATCTCATTAATCTGGGGGACAAATCAAGATTTCACTTCAGACATTTAACAAGAAACAAGAAACGCCACAAGTCACGAAAAACAAGAAATGCAGGAAATTGACAATATGAAGTTTAGCAAGGTGTGAACATCAGTAGTACAGTAAATGCATTATCTAGATTCAGCTGGTTGGTATCATATATCATTGTGCATTCAGAGTATCAGTAGGTATCCTTGCTGTTTTTCCCCCAAAAAATAACATCAGCGCACAACTTTTTGGTCTAAGACAAGACAAATGAACATGTGGCTCACTATATTTCTTATCACATTGATATGCACGGGTACCCCAAAACATAGCTGGATTAAGAATAGAAAAGAAACTGCTGAAGGGTGTTTCCAGTGTCCAAACTTCATTTGGTATGTACCTCGTAAGGGAACTTCTGTTTGTGGACGGGTTTTAGCTTCCGAACATCCACTATGGTTAGCTCATCCTCCTACAGATCATTAGCAGCAGCTGTTATTATAGCTGAACGAACTAGTAACTCGTAAAGTAAATGCATATCGTGTACATTTTCAGGAAACATGCTAACTTAAATGACACTTAAAAAGAGTTTGATTTCAATACTACATGAACTTTACATATCACTTGTCATACTGAAGAAACTTTGCAAGAAAAATGCCAAGACTTCCATCTAATTGATAGATACTAACCAGATGCGTACATCGCCAGGTGCATTATTACCAACCTACATTGCATGAATACTGGTACACGATACGGTGATGCAGCATTTTCTCAAAAACACATATATGACAATACGGTTATACGGCCACATAATTCTATGCATGATATGATTTGATTTGTTGCATAGTAATTAGGTCAACAAAAGATCTAAACCCTAGCAAACTCACACAAGGTATAAACTGAAGGAAAAGAGTGCAGCAAAATAACAAAGCTAAACAGATAGCAAGGGTTATGTTAGCTGGGTCACACCATGATGATGCGTAACACAAACATATCAGGACATTTTTTTCTATTTCGAAATAAGGGCAATAAATCAATATGCTATCAGTAATTCAATATACTATCAGAAGAAACCAAAGGAAATGAAGAAACGCAAGTGTCATTTAGACAATGTTGAACATGAATGAATGTCCCATTCCTTCAAATCAACATGCTAGACAAACAGCTAGGCATCAAAAATATATTACAATCTAATGTACCCATGTTCTGTTATTGTAAACCTTATTTCCAACAGCTATGTGAGTGCCATCATGTTTGTATGTGATGTTGATGTTTTCTCCACTGAGTTCAACAACTTGGCATTTCCCACCTGAAAAGAAAAACATAAATAAACTAGTTAAAGACAAACTGGATTAGTAAATAACCTGACGAAAAGGTAAACTACCACCATCACAGAACATGGTAAGAAGAGACTGAAACAAAATGTATCATTCTATGCAGAATACTGAGTACAATGATACTAACTTCCACGTCAAATTCCGACATAAGTCTCATCTGATAACACCAAATTCATAACAAAATACGCAAAATTCATTAACGACATTTACGTTTCTGCTCGAACCCATAATCAGATATACCCCTAATTCTCGAGGCTGCTCAAATCTGCACTTCTTCCGTCAAGGCTCCCTGTAGAAATACTGTTCTGTGCCGTTTCCAACCAGTTAAGGGGGTTTGACCGTCTACAGGATGTTTCCTTACAGGTAGGGCCCTCTAGGAATGAAAAGGAAAAAAAGGTAAAAACTCTCTCGCTCTCCCCCCATTCCCTTCCCCCTCTCCCTCTCTGAAGCCAGACCATCCGGTGCGCCGCTCTCTCTCAGGCCAGCAACGCCACCCGTCACCTCCGGTGCGGCGCGGCAGCACCACACCTCAGACGACGGCATGACCGGAGCACAGACCAGCAGCTGGGCGTGGCTGCTGCACTTACTGGCCGCACGCCGTGAGGTGGCCATCACCAGATCACTCGCATGCTTGAGGACACCAGGCTCAAAGGGGATGGCAAACGCGGCCTCAGGAAGTCTTCGCGGAGCTTTAGAACCAGAGGGAAATCGCCGGGGTTCAGCCAAGGAGAAGATTGATGGTGTGGTGGACGGCCATGTCATCGATTCACGTCAACTCGATCAAATTCCTAGAGGGGAGGCTCTACAAGGTGTGGCAAAGCTAATGGACACGGCCTCCGGGTTTGGGAACGACTCTTGCCACGACAACGACAAACTTCGCTGCTGGCAGCAAGCTCAGGACGTTGTTTGCACGTGTGTCAGCGATAGCTGGCATGAGTGGGAGAGGGAAGAGTTTGAGGAGGGCCAGAGGCTCCCCTCGATGAAGAATACTTGCTCGGGAAAGGTGGGTACGCATCGGAGCGAAGCCTCCGCGGCACCGCGCGACGGACCAATGCCGGAGGGGAGGAAGATGATGAGCATGGCGTTGATTCCAATCATCCCACGTCGATTCCTTCTACCAGACAGCTCATAGCAGCGACAAGAGGCTAGAAGGCAAGGTCATGCATCATATTGAGAGCATTGGTCGTGCGAACGAGACACGACGGCTGCAGCGGTATGAACCGGACATGGGAGCGCCAAGATGTGCTTGCAGGAGGCCACGCCCGTGCCATTGTCGATGCCTCCCGGTGTGCAAGAGACAGCAGCGACCGAAGGCGTACTCAAGATGGATGCGGGATGGACAAGGCTGTGGGTTCACCGTGTCGACGGCAAAGGGGGGGGGGGGGTTACTTGGGAGGAGGCAGAGGAGGGCAGGGCCTTGACGGAGACCCGAACTCGAACTGTCGACGGCCTACGCCAAGACTGGCGCCACGCTCACTACTACCAGCCTTGGCCAGAGCTGACCACCACGACCGAGCCGGCAGGAGCCATGGTGGCTCTGACGGGCGAAGGGGTGGTGGCCGAGGAGACGAAGGGAGATTTCCCCCCTTTTTTCCTTTTTCATGGGATGGGACCACTTGTAAGAGCATCTCAAGCCGTTGAGCCCCCCAGGAGGCATTTTTTTCGCCGCTTGGGGGCTCTTTGGCTGTTTAACATTTAGCCTAGTGAAAAATTATCCACTCGTTGCCCCATGCACGCATTCCACCGCCACCGCCACGCGCTCGCCATGTCTCGCCGCTTCGCCCTGCCAGCCGCTGCCGCCGTGGACAGCAGCGAATCCATCCTTAGCCAGGAGGTCGCCGGCGTAAAGGCGGCCAAGAACGCAGCCTCCCTGATCGCCGGGCGCCGCCCGTGGACCCCAAACCCGGCCAGCATCAAGCCAGCGGCGGCGGCGAGGCCGCGGCGACGCAGGCGGGCGCGATGAAACAACAGCAGTGCAAGTGCTCGCGAGCACGCAGCCAGCGCGGCGCGGCTGGGCGCATATGACAAGACGGAGCGGAGCTCCGGCCATAGCGTCCGGCGCCGGCGGCAGCAGCGGCGGGCGCGGTGCCGCATAGTCGCTTCGGCCGGCGCGCTGGCGCGCCAAGAAGCAGCGATCTGAGCGGGGCCAGTGCCGCAAGAGTCTGCTCGGGCGCGGCCTAGGCGCGCGTGGCAGCAATCGTGCCAGCAAGCAGTAACCGCGACGGCGGTAAGCGGCGCGACCAGCGGCAGCGGCGAGATAGCGTAGCGGCGTCCGCGTCTGCGAAGCTCCGGCCCCGCCACGCCACGCCACACGCCGTGACGAAGCTCTGGCGTCGGCCGAGGAGCTGTCGCGGCTCGGACAGCAGGCATGCGTAAAGGCGGGCCCGGCAGCGAGCACGGCGGCAAGCAGACGACGAGCGGCACGGGTGTGTGGTAGACGAGGAGAGAGAGAGAGCTCATGCGTGTGTCAGATGAAAAGTGAAAGGAGAGAGGGTGCTGCGAGGCTGCATGTGGGCCTTTGCATGCAAAAACAAATCGTCGGCGCCCCCAGATGCCCCCCAGGAGGCTGGGTTTGGGGTGGTTTGCCGGCGCTAAAATTGCACGAATCCGGCGGAAAAAGTGATCCTGGGGGCGTGAGTGGGGACTTTTTTCACTGCTGGCGATGAAAAAGTGATCCTAGGGGGACTAGTGGAGATGCTCTGAGTGACTTATCCATAGAGAGCTCATCTGCTTGTAAGGAGGGGCAAAAATGACCAGGAAACGTCGTGTAAACGGTCAAGCCCCTTTGGAAGGACGGAAACGACACGAAAGGGTATTTCTATAACGAGCCTTGATGGAAAAGGTGCAGATTTGAGCAGCCTCAATGATTAGGGGTATATCTGAGTAGTGGGTTCGAGTTAAGGGCAGAAATGTAAATGCCCCAAGTCATTAACAATGCTGAACTAGACTGACAGTTTTAGCACCTTGACCATCAAAGATGAAGTGTATTACTTACTTCGTGCATCCCAAAGGCGAATTGACTTGTCAGCAGCTGCAGTGGCAACTGTGTCAGGATGCTTTGGATCCCAGCATAACTGATCTACACTATCTGAGTGGCCTTTCAGTTCAATGTCTTTAACCTTGGACTGTGTATGATAAGAAGTGGTGTCAGCATTTTTTGCAGTCAGGAAGTTCCAATGAAACAAAATCTAATCTAGTATGCACACCCTCCTACAAAAGAGCTAAATGTTCATTCTTAAGCAAGTAAACCAATTTACTGTAGCTAACAGTTCATCGATAAATGCATAACTTGTTCCAAGTAATACCACTGTACAGAATAAAATTCACTAGTCATTGACTCATGTTAATAAACTATGGCCACAGTGTTCTACAAACTGAAAACAATAATGAATTTGATTACAAGAGGTAACTAAGGAACCAAATAGACATAACGGAAATCCTTAAATGTGTTAAGGTGGGGAAAGTGAATTTGGCAACTAGGTTCCACTACATCCCATATTCCTCTCTTCTCTTTTTCGAGTTTCCAAAAAATAATTCATGGATTTTATCCAAGAACATGAATATTTACGATCTAGATTAAAAAGAGAAGACCCTTAAGTAACATAGCCATAAATTTGTCTCCTTTGTACATGTCACAATAAGTCATATGTGCTGATGAATTTTGGCAGGTCCACTGTGCACATGGCATAGAATATTTACGCCGATGAATTGTTTCACATTATTTAAAACTCAGAAAGTGGATTTTTGAATAATGAGCATAGTGGCAACTATTGGCACAAAATCTGCTCTCGTTAAGGTGCCCCTATTGTGCACACAATCCTGCAAACAGGAATACAGAATGCCTGGTAAACTTCTGCAATTTCATGATAACAGATAGCTTGGTAGATTGCAGATTGCAGTCATCCAATTATACTGACCCATCTCTGGTACACTAAGGGACAGCATGAGCATGCCAAAGCAAATGTGCATGCTACAATATATTGTTGCTAAGATCATAACTTGGTACTAGCATTCTATGAAATGAAAGAGGTACCCAATTACATAGATTTCACAAAAGAAAAGGTATAAAAAATTGGAGTGCTTGACAACAAAAACGGGTTATCTAACTCTGTAACAAGCAGGGTTATTCTTGTAGCAATTAGAAAACAAGGAGAGAAAGTTACATGGCCATGGGGATCAATGCTCCAGACACGGGCAGTATGATCTATAGAGCCTGAAGCAAGCTTTGTGCCTATGCAGTTCCATGCTACAGAGTGCACCTAATAAAATACAAAAGACCAGTGATCATACGAAAATCTGCATTGATAAGGAAGAACAAAGAGCACAAAAGCACCTACAATTTTATGAATGAGTATTGTGTATTATACATTTATACTAGAAGGAGTTCTTTTTAGCAAAACAAACAACATAAAGCAACCAAATGATCCTCACAAATACAATGTTTTTTTCTGAAAGGAAGATGGTTTCTCCCTCTTTTCCCAACAAACTTACGAAACTAAATAAGCGCCTGACTCGGAATTGGTTTTCTTTCTCAGCATGCTAGTACCTATTTTCTTCAGTATAATGGAAAAGAACCACTCGACAAAGAAAGTATGATCGGTATACTTTTCTCCAAAAAAGAAAAACTGGTGACCTAACAATTAGCTCGAATCGAGGTTTCCCCGCAACTTTGCTCCCATGTAGAAAAGGAAACCGGACGACCCAAATATTGGAACTTTCATATCCTATCCTCCTTTTAGCTTGCGACGCTAGGGTTCGAGGGATTTCACATCAAGGAAAGATCCGGCATTGGATAATTTCGGACTTCTTTCTCGCGGGACTTTGGGTTTTAGGGACGCAGAGGGAGAATTCCCGTGCAGGGTGGGGCATGGAGCCGTACCTTCTTCTTGTGGCTGTAGTATTCCCTGGAGACCAGGTTCTTGAATCTCGTCCCCGGCGCTGAGCTGCCGGGGGCGGCGGCGCCGCCTTTCTTGTCGTCTTCTCTCCCCTCCATTATTCTCTCTCTACACACCGCCGCCGCCGCGTGTGGTTGTGGGGAAGGGGAAATTTGCACCAGTAGGTGGACTTTGTTTGGGCCCCTATGGGCTTCAGATACAAAGCCTTTGCTCGCAGCCAGAGGGGGCAGAGGGAAGGAAAAATAGGAGAGAGAGAAGGGTGAAAAGCCGGCGAACTTGTAGCGGATCCCGGCAACAGCGGCCGGACTTGTGGGGGAAAGAAGGCGGTCACCAGAACTTGTGAGCAGTCCGAGTCTTTGTCACCTTTTCTTCTCAAAGAAAGAGCAGTCCGAGTCTTTGTCACCTTTTCTTCTCAAAGAAAAAGAAGTCTTGTTACCTTGTCTCTATGTTTTTTATGGAAGAATTACCTTTCAGAGGTATATAACAACTTACCCTAAGAAAATAGGTATATAAATTTTTTTTATAAAAAGGACGCCGATAACTGCTACACGTGTGGGCGTTAAGGGATCTGCCCACACGTTCTGTGTGGTGCCTAAGAGGACCAAATTACACGCCATGTGTGTAAAACAACTAGCGCCCACACGCCTTTTTTCCTCCCGGTCCCTCTTATACGCGTGCGTGTGGGCGAAATAGATAACGCCCACACGCCCGATACGTTAGGCCTCGTGCCTCGTGGTCTCGCACGCCCCACGTGACACTTTACCGCGCCTTGATTGCCATGGGCCGGACCCTCGTCTATGTTCGTTTAAGTGCGATTGCCATGTCGTAACTACGGTTGCCATGTCGGACAACTACGGTTGCCATATGTCTCGCTCAACTGCAGCTTGTCATCTCAGTCAAAGTTTCAGATTGCCATTTTTGGACAACTACAATTTGTTGCCATGTGTGGTCCTCTCATCGCAGCTTGCCATGATTTCAAAACTTTAGGAGTTGCCACCTACTAACACTAGGCAGTTGCCATGTAGCACTGAAAAAATGGCATGGCAAAAAAACATGTTCGAGTAAAAGAGAGAGTTGCCATGTGCTCACAAGCACGTTAGGGCAGTTGCCATGTAAAAAGAAAGAGTTGACATCTTCTTACGTGCACGCTAGGGCAGTTTGCCATGTACCATGCAAAACATATGGCAACTGACATGTTCGGGTGAAAAAAGAGAGAGTTGCCATCTGCTTGCAATCACACTAGGACAGTTGCCATATACACTGCAAAACGCATGGCAACTGGTAGCTTGGGTGTGGGAGAGGAGGCGGACGTGTGGGCGAGATGGCAAACGCCCACACACCAAATTGTCGTGTTGGAAAAACTGGTGTGTGGGTGAATCATAAACGCCAACACACCGGCCCCTCTGTGTGGTAAAAACGGATGTGTGGGCGAACTATGTCACACACCACACACACGCCTTGTCCTACGTGGCACAGAAAACCGGCCAGATTGTGCCAAGATTCGTGCATATAGTACTGGACGGTGATGGATGCGTGTGGTCGAGATGGTCAACGCCCACACGTGTGGGCGTTAACATTTCCGTATAAAAAAGGGATAAAACCACATTATCTGCTATACCAAGCGACAGTCGGGCTCCTCAAATGCCATGTCCGGGGAACGATCCGGTAAGTGACCAGTCACAAAAACGTAACCCAGACGAGCTTCTCAAACCGGCTCTATGGGGTTTGGTTGCTGCCCACAGCAGCCCTGCCAACCCATCGGCAGCCAAAATATTGGCGACCGATTCGGCCGCTAGTGTCTCGCCCAGGAATTGACTATCGAATGCACTGGAAAGAGCCAATGGGCCTTGGCAAGCCAAAATTTTAGAGCCCAGCCAAACGGATACCAACGCTGCGGTCAACGCCAAATATTTGGTTGGACAGCTCAGGATAGCGATCCAAACAGCTCCTTATACGTCCGGGCTGACCGACATCCAACCCAAATTTTGGGTTGATATTAGGAGGCCCGAACGCGCATGGGCGCGTCCGCCACTTCGGGCTAATGTGTGGGATCCATATGGACACCCGTAATTGTCCGGCGGTCCGGCGAAAACGCCGCTCTAACGCGCCACTTGATGGGCCAAATCTGGTATTTAAATTGGACGACGACCCCCGAAATCCTAGTCACAGCCTCATTTTCTCTCCCCTTTGTGCCGCCACCCACCACATCTACTCGCAAATCATCGTTCGCATGTAGCTCTGGCCAGCAGGGGATCACCGCGTAAGCGGTGCCCACTTCGGAGCCCCGGTTCTGCTGGAGCAAATTTAGGCTCCGCGCGCGCCGCTCAGATTGCAGCCAGCCTGCCTCCGGATTTCTCATGTTTTCCCATGTGTTCATGTTTTTCCTCAAGTCCACTTCCAATTAGTGAAAATTGGACCACCCATCGACTTGCCCCATATCAAGAGTCAAGGATACAACCGCGACCAAGATCGATCTCGCACCCGCGACAAAAACAAGGAGTGACCTCCGACAAAGCAGTCCTACGTCAGTTAGGCGACCATCACCATCCATTGATCCATCATCCAACCACGTCAGGTTCAATTAGAAGTGGGTGGCATACATCAGTAGAAGATCCCAGAGACCTATCGAGGATGCGACAAGGAGGCTGCAAGTATCTACGTCAACCTTACTTGCGAACCAAGATCTATTACGAATACTGGTGGGAGCTTGTCGATGATAAGTATAATTACCTATAGCATGCCTCTATCAACATAGTATCAGCGGGCCTATAGTGCCCAAAGACAAGACATCAAATGAAGGAGAAGTGCCACCGACACCGGTGGAGACTTTCTATGCAAATACACAAAATCTTTCTTTCTTCTTTTCTTTCTTTCTTGACGGGAAGGCCTTCATTGCTTACATCGTCTACTAAAAATTTAGCAATAGTACTTGGAGGTGCATCTATCCATAAAGAAGGGGTGTTTGCACGCCCCCACTCAGCTAGCTCATGAGCAACTACATTTGATTCTCTATTACAGTTACAGTTCTCAATAGTAATCTTCCCGAACTCTCATAATAACTCTCTGGAGTCATCTAAAACTCGATCCACCACCATAGAATGTCCCTCATTCAGATGTATAGCATCAACCACAACAGGATTATCCATCCTCACCAAGACATTATTGCACCCCATACTTTGAAGTAACTTTAAACCTTCAACTAGTGTCGCCGCTTCCGCAGAGACGACATCTGCCACATGCAAATACACAACATCTAAGAGAAACTCTCTACAACATTAGTAGAAGGGGGTCCTTTTCCAATACTAGTCGGACTCTTACCACATGGAGCCTTCCATGCCAGAGCTATATAAAGGGCAACAACGACAATGTAGAAGGGGGTCCTTTTCCACCTAGCTTTACCCTATACATCACATAGTGATTTCGGGTGTTTCCCATAGAAATCACCACCACAACCCGTTGGATACCCCTTGCAATTGTAATCTTCGATATTCTTCAAATGTACAATGAATTAACAAGGCAAGAAGTAGGGGGATTACCCACCTTGGGGCACAAACCTGGATAATGCGTGCCCCTTTCAATAGTGTTGTAAAAATATTGTTATCATGACATAATGTCCTCATGAATACAAGTTCCACGTAAAATTGTCGACAAAAGCCAAATAAGAATCAAGAAGATCTACGTGAAACTTTTACACCACATTTTTTCGATCTTGCTTACATGAGTAACAACCATACGCACAAACCTAGGATGTTAAATTTCCAAACCAAAAAAAATCATGAACTAACAGCCAATGCGCTCAATGAACATACATACATCTCATTTCCTTTCTCTGTTAGAACTTGCCCTTAGGCGGGTCGTCATTAAGGTTCTTCATAGAACTGCTCGGGAAAAATAATTTACTGGCGGCTCAGGTAAAGAAAACTGCCATCGATGGTGACGAAAACTCTGTTGGGGAACGTTGCAGAAAATTAAAAATTTTCCTACGGTTTCACCAAGATCCATCTATGAATTCATCTAAGCAACGAGTCATGGGAGAGAGATTGCATCTACATACCACTTGTAGATCGCGTGCGGAAGCGTTCAAGGGAACGGTGATGATGGAGTCGTACTCGCCGTGATTCAAATCACCGATGACCAAGTGCCAACAGCACCTCCGCGATCAACACACGTACGAAACGGACGACGTCTCCTCCATCTTGATCCAGCAGGGGGGAAGGAGAGGTTGAGGAAGAAGGCTCCAGTAGCAGCACGACGGCGTGATGATGGTGGAGAGGCAAGATCTCGGTGGCTTCGCCAAGCACTCAACGGAGGAGGAGAGGTGTTGGGGAGGGGAGGGGCTGCGCCTTGGATGTGTGTTGCAGCCCTCCCCTCACCCCTCTATTTATAGGGGAAGGGGCAAGGGGTAGGGATGTAAACGGATCGGATCGGATCGGATAATGCCTTTACCATATCCTTTACCACATTTTTTTGTCGGATTCGGAGCGGATCGAATAATGACCGGATGCGGATTCGAATACGGATTATATCAGACTACGGATTCGGAGCGGAAGCGAGCGGATTCGGACCGAAGCGGATAAATAAAATCTATGTACATCTTGTCCATAATATATATCATGATCTATGCAAAGAAGAACAATATATAAGTAACCAATCAATTTTTATTTATAAATGAAATTAATAACTTACACGCTGCACGTGCAAGACATTAGCCATCATAGGTTCATAGTGTTCTCTCGT
Organism: Aegilops bicornis; assembly: GCA_021605145.1. NCBI lineage: Eukaryota > Viridiplantae > Streptophyta > Magnoliopsida > Poales > Poaceae > Aegilops > Aegilops bicornis. The sequence continues at coordinate 407,310,743 of CM038673.1, read as the reverse complement.
TCATAACAGTAATATGTTATATACTATGTAAGTGAGCCTGCAAAGACGTGTTCTCAAGTCTATTTTCTGCGCTTGTACGTACATTTTATGTGTACAGTCATACGGCGGTGCTATTAGGTTTAGGGTTATATGATATTTATATGTGGTGATTCTGATCAGCGATCTAATTGGGTCGTTGGGCTTGTCGATTGGACCAAATATATCGGATAATCCTATTTGATAACACCGGATAATCCGCAAAAAATACCGGATAATCCACATCCGCCGGATATTATCGATACCATATCCGCTACCATATTCGCTTGGATACCGGTTAACAATTATCCGTATCTGCATCCGTATCCGTCGGATTTGTGAAAGTGCATACCATATCCTTAAAAACGGATGCGGATGCGGATTCGAAACGGAAATTATCTGTACCATTTACATCCCTAGCAAGGGGGGCCGGCCCCTCTAGATGAGATCTAGAGGGGGGGCGGCGGCCACGGAGGGGGGCTTGCCCCCCAAGCAAAGGGGGCGCCCCTACTAGGGTCCCCCCAACCCTAGGCGCATGGGCCCAAGGGGGGCGCCCAGCCCACCAGGGGCTGGTTCCTTGCCCCTTGTGGCCCATGAGGCCCTCCGAGAGGGTGGACCCCTAACCTTTCCGGTGGCCCCAGATAATACCGATATGCACCCCAAACTTTCCGGTGTCCGTATGACAACTTCCCATATATAAATCTTCACCTCCGGACCATTCCTAACTCCTCGTGACGTCCGGATCTCATCCGGACTCGAACAACATCCGGTAATCACATACAAGTCTTCCTAATAACCCTAGCCTCACCGAACCTTATGTGTAGACCCTACGGGTTCGGAGATATGCGAACATGACCGAGACGGCTCTACGGTCAATAACCAACAAATGGATCTGGATACCCATGTTGGCTCCCACATACTCCTCGATGATATCATCGGATGAACCACGATGTCGAGGATTCAAGCAACCCCGTATACTATTCCCTTTGTCAGACGTTATGTTACTTGCCCGAGATTCGATCGTCGGTATCCCAATACCTCGTTCAATCTCGTTACCGGCAAGTCACTTTACTCGCATCAGTAATGCATGATCTCGTGCGGACACTTGGTCACTTTGAGCTCATTATGATGATGCACTACCGAGTGGGCCCAGTGATACCTCTCCGTAATACGGAGTGACAAATCCAGCCTCGATCCGTGTCAACCCAATGCAGACACTTTCGGAGATACCGTAGTGTACCTTTATAGTCACCCGCCACGTTGTGACGTTTGGTACACCCAAAGCACTCCTACAGTATCCGGAGTTACACGATCTCATGGTCTAAGGAAAAGATACTTGACATTGGAAAAGCTCTAGCAAAACGAACTACACGATCTTGTGCTATGCTTAGGATTGGGTCTTGTCCATCACATCATTCTCCTAATGATGTGACCCCGTTGTCAACGACATCTAATGTCCATAGTCAGGAAACCATGACTATCTGTTGACCAACGAGCTGATCAACTAGAGGCTTACTAGGGACGTATTGTGTTCTATGTATTCACACGTGTATTACGAATTCCGGATAATACAATTATAGCATGAATAAAAGACAATTATCACGAACAAGGAAATATAATAATAATCCTTTTATTATTGCCTCTAGGGCATATTTCCAATGTCTCCCACTTGCACTAGAGTCAATAATCTAGTTACATTGTGATGAATCGAACACCCATAGAGTTCTCGTGTTGATCATGTTTTGCCCGCTGAAGAGGTTTAGTCAATCGGATCTGCGACATTCAGATCCGTATGCACTTTGCAAATTTCTATGTCTCCATCTTGAACATTTTCACGGATGGAGTTGAAGCGACGCTTGATGTGCTCGGTCTTCTTGTGAAACCTGGGCTCCTTGGCAAGTGCAATAGCTCCGGTGTTGTCACAGAAGAGTTTGATCGGCCCCGACGCATTGGGTATGACTCCTAGGTCGGTGATGAACTCTTTCACCCAAATTGCTTCATGCGCTGCCTCCGAGGCTGCCATGTACTCCGCTTCACATGTAGATCCCGCCACGACGCTTCGCTTGCAAATGCACTACCATCGCTCCACCATTCAACATATACACGTATCCGGATTGTGACTTAAGAGTCATCCAGATCTGTGTCGAAGCTTAGCGTCGACGTAACCCTTTACGAGCTCTTCGTCACCTCCATAAACGAGAAACATGTCCTTTGTCCTTTCGTGTACTTCAGGATATTCTTGACCGTTGTCCAGTGTTCCTTGCCGGGATTACTTTGGTACCTACCTACCAAACTTACGGCAAGGTTTACATCGATGCGGTACACAAGATGGCATACATAATAGATCCTATGGTCGAGGCATAGGGGATGACACTCATCTCTTCTTTATCTTTTGCCGTGGTCGGGCATTGAGCCGAGCTCAATCTCACACCTTGCAAGATGTGCAAGAACCCTTTCTTGGACTGATCCATTTTGAACTTCTTCAAAATCATATCAAGGTATGTGCTTTGTGAAAGACCTATGAGGCGTCTCGATCTATCCCTATAGATCTTGATGCCTAATATTTAAGCAGCTTCTCCTAGGTCCTTCATTGAAAAACTTTTATTCAAGTAGGCCTTAATGTTGTCCAAGAGTTCTATATCATTTCCCATCAAAAGTATGTCATCTACATATAATATGAGAAATGCTACAGAGCTCCCACTCACTTTCTTGTAAACGCAGGCTTCTCCATAAGTCTGCATAAACGCAAACGCTTTGATCATCTCATCAAAGCGAATGTTCCAACTCCAAGATGCTTGCACCAGCCCATAAATGGATCTCTGGAGCTTGCATACCTTGTTAGCATTCTTAGGATCGACAAAACCTTCCGGCTGCATCATATACAGTTCTTCCTTAAGATAGCCGTTAAGGAATGTCGTTTTGACGTCCATTTGCCATATCTCATAATCATAGTATGCGGCAATTGCTAACATGATTCGGATGGACTTCAGCTTCGCTACGGGAGAGAAAGTCTCATCATAGTCAACCCCTTGAACTTGTCGATAACCTTTAGCGACAAGTTGAGCTTTATAGATGGTAACATTACCATCCGCGTCCGTCTTCTTCTTAAAGATCCATTTGTCTTCTATCGTCACGATCATCGTGCAAGTCACCAAAGTCCACACTTTGTTTTCATACATGGATCCTATCTCGGATTGCATGGCTTCAAGCCATTTGTTGGAATCTGGGCCCGCCATCGCTTCTTCATAGTTCGAAGGTTCACCGTTGTCTAACAACATGATTTCCGGTGACAGGGTTGCCATACCACTCTGGTGTGGAACGTGTCCTTGTGGACCCACGGTTCAAGAGCAACTTGATCCGAAGTACCTTGATCATCATCATTTATTTCCTCTCCAAGAGGGTGTAGGCACCACAGAACATTTTCCTGAGCTGCACTACTTTCCGGTTCAAGAGGTACTACTTCATCGAGTTCTACTTTCCTCCCACTTACTCCTTTCGAGAGAAACTCTTTTTCAAGAAAGGATCCGTTCTTGGCAACAAAGATCTTGCCTTTGGATCTAAGGTAGAAGGTGAAAGATCGTGGATGTCGCCTAGAGGGGGGGTGAATAGGCGCTTTAAAATAATTACGGTTGAGGCTTGAACAAATGCGGAATAAACCTAGCGGTTAATTTGTCAAGCACAAAACCTACAACAACTAGGCTCACCTATGTGCACCAACAACTTATGCTAAGCAAGATAAGCAACTATGTGATAGCAAGATATATGACAAGAACAATATGGCTATCACAAAGTAAAGTGCATAAGTAAAGGGCTCGGGTAAGAGATAACCGAGGCACGCGAAGACGACGATGTATCCCGAAGTTCACACCCTTGCGGATGCTAGTCTCCGTTTGGAGCGGCGTGGAGGCACAATGCTCCCAAGAAGCCACTAGGGCCACCATAATCTCCTCACGCCTCGCACAATGCAAGATGCCGTGATTCCACTAAGGGACCCTTGAGGCGGTCACCGAACCTGCATAAATGGCAACCCTTGGGGCGGTCATCGAACCGTCAAATTGCTCAGGCGATCTCCACAACCTAATTGGAGACCCCGACGCTTTCCGGAGCTTTGCACCACAATGATTGAGCTCCGAACACCACCAACCGTCTAGGGCGCCCAAGCACCCAAGAGGAACAAGCTCAAGGGCGCCAAGCACCCAAGAGTAATAAGCTTCTCAACTTGTACCTTCCACGTATCACTGTGGAGAACTCAAACCGATGCACCAAATGCAATGGCAAGGGCACACGGAGTGCCCAAGTCCTTCTCTCCCAAATCCCACCAAAGCAACTAATGCTAGGGAGGAAAATGAGAGGAAGAACGAAGAAGAACACGAAGAACTCCAAGATCTAGATCCAAGGGGTTCCCTCACTAAGAGGAGAAAGTGATTGGTGGAAACGTGGATCTAGATCTCCTCTCTTTCCTCAAGAACTAGCAAGAATCATTGGAGGGATTGAGAGTTAGCAAGCTCAAGAAGGTCAACAATGGGGAAGAACACGAGCTCAAAGATTAAATCTCAAGGGGAAGAAGACCCCTTTTATAGGTGGGGAGAAAAACCAACCGTTATCCCTCACTCAGCCAAGACGACGTGGTACTACCGCGACGGAGCTGCGGTACTGTGGTCGGCCGCGGTACTACTGGCTGCAGGTTGCGGTACTACCGCAAGTGCAAGATCGCCGATGAAGGCTCGTTGCACAGTGGCAACGAACGATAGAACCACGAGCGGTACTACCGCTGCCCCTACGGTACTACCGTAAAGGTGCAACACTAGTCGCAGAGAAAGCACGTATAAAAAATTACTTCCGCACCTACTTCGCCGAGGAGGACTGCGCAAGAAAATCCGGCATGGTACTACCGCACACGAAGAGCGGTACTATCACAGAGGGCGCGGATGTAAAATTACATCCGCCTACTTCCGCTCATGTCGCTAAGCTCTGGCGAGCCCACGGTACTACCGCTACCAAGACGGTATTATCACAGAGGGCACGGATGTAAAAATTACATCCGCCCTACTACCGCCGGTAGTCAAGCGCTGGCACGAGGCCCGCGGTACTACCGCTCCCACAGAGCGGTACTACCATGAGCACTGCAGATTATCACAGGTGGATCATGCGGTACTACCGCCCGGAGAGCAAGATTACCGCATGCCCCAGATTAGCAACACTAGGAGTCCTTCATTTTGCAGAGAAGACAACAGAGGGAAACAATAAAACCAGAACTGCCATAACTTCTACAAATGAGCTCCGAATGGAGCAAACTCAAGCTTGTTGGAAACAAGACAACGAGTAGCATCAAAACAGCGACTGGATATAGTAAGAAGAGGCAGAGGAGGTATACCTAACAAACAGAGGAGTGAAACCTCCAACAGAGAAGAAACGACATATCCTCCAACATCGAAAACATCATAGAAGATGCATGTGAACTCCGTTTTTGATGAGCTCGAGCTTGTCATAAAGATGACCATACGCTCCAAATCTCACAAGGAGAAGAACCAAACAAGAACCAAAAAGATGAAGCAAGGATGCAATGGTTTGAGCTCTCTACGAATGATACGATCAAGCTACTCATCGAGAGCCCCCCTTGATAGTACGGCAATCGATCCTATAACCCGGTCTCCCAACTACCAACATGAGACCGGTAAAATAGAAAACCTATCAAGGGCAAACCTTTGCCTTGCACATGGTCCACTTGAGCTAGACGATGACGATCTTGACTCCCTCAAGTTGGACCACCTTTCTTGATTGCGTTGGCTCGATGAAGACTAGTTGATTGCTCCCCCATACTCCACTATGGGTGAGCCACTCTTCCACACATCTTCACAAGTCCATTGTCACCACAATGGACGGCAAGCTTCAAGCATTTGATCTCTTCGTGATGCTTCACTTGAATTTCACTTGAATTTGCACACCGCAACCTAACCCCACAAAGAACTCTCACGAAGACCATGGGTTAGTACACAAAGCGTAATGGACAATGCTTACCATACCATGGGATCACTTGATCCCTCTGTACATCTTGTACGCTTTGTGTGTTGATCAACTTGATTCACTCTTGACTTAGTCTTGATCAACCTTGAATCTTTCCAACTCTCTTCGCTTTGGATGATGTCTTGAAGGTAAACATGAATGATCACACAATCTTCTTCTTCAAGACATGCTTGCAATAAGCTCAACACTCACATGACCAATCTTTGGATAATTCCTTAATAGCACCTTGGTCAACACATAAACTCCTTGAAACCAACACATGGACTTCAAGAAATGCCTATGGACAAATCCTTCAAATATAACTCAATGCAACCATTAGTCCATAGAGAATGTCATCAATTACCAAAACCACACATGGGGGCACCGCATGTCCTTTCAGAAGGTGTACCCAATGGTTTCCTTAGGGTATCCTATGAAGACGCATTTTTCCGACTTGGGTTCGAGCTTTTCAGGTTGTAGCTTCTTGACATAAGCATCACATCCCCAAACTTTTATAAACGATGACTTAGGTTTCTTCCCAAACCATAATTCATACGGTGTCATCTCAACGGATTTAGACGGTGCCCTATTTAAAGTGAATGTAGTTGTCTCTAGAGCGTATCCCCAAAATGATAGCGGTAAATCGGTAAGAGACATCATAGATCGCACCATATCCAAATAGAGTGCGACACGACGTTCGGACACACCGTTATACCGAGGTGTTCCAGCGGCGTGAGTTGTGAAACGATTCCACATTTCCTTAAGTGTGTACCAAATTCGTGACTTAAATATTCTCCTCCACGATCGATCGTAAGAACTTTATTTTTCGGTCACGTTGATTCTCTACCTCATTCTGAAATTCCTTGAACTTTTCAAAGGTCTCAGACTTGTGTTTCATCAAGTAGACATACCCATATCTACTCAAGTCATCGGTGAGAGTGAGAACATAACGATATCCTCCATGAAGCCTCAACGCTCATTGGACCGCATACATCGGTATGTATGATTTCCAATAAGTTGGTTGCTCGCTCCATTGTCCCGGAGAATGGAGTCTTGGTCATTTTGCCCATGAGGCATGGTTCGCATGTGTCAAATGATTCATAATCGAGAGACTCTAAAAGTCCATCGAATGGAGCTTCTTCATGCGCTTGACACCAATGTGACCAAGGTGGCGATTGCCACAAGTATGTGGGACTATCGTTATCAACTTTACATCTTTTGCTATTCACACTATGAATATGTGTAATATTACGTTCGAGATTCATTAAGAATAAACCATTGACCATCGGAGCATGACCATAAAACATCTCTCTCATATAAATAGAACAACCATTATTCTCGGATTTAAATGAGTAGCCATCTCGCATTAAACGAGATCACGATACAATGTTCATGCTCAAACTTGGCACTAAATAACAATTATTGAGGTTTAAAACTAATCCCGTAGGTAAATGTAGAGGTAGCGTGCCGACGGCGATCACATCGACCTTGGAACCATTCCCGACGCCAAGATCGTCACCTCGTCCTTCGCCAGTCTCCGTTTATTCCGCAGCTCCTTTAGTGTTGCCGGCCTTCTTGTCTGCTAAGTATTTGGGGCAGTTCCGCTTCCAGTGGCCCTTCCCTTTGCAATAAAAGCACTCGGTCTCAGGCTTGGGTCCATTCTTTGACTTCTTCCCGGTAACTTGCTTACCGGGCGCCAATAACATCCTTGCCGTCCTTCTTGAAGTTCTTCTTACCCTTGCCCTTCTTGAACTTAGTGGTTTTATTAACCATCAACACTTGATGTTCTTTCTTGATTTCAACCTCTCACGACTTCAAAGATTGAGAATACTTCAGAATGGTCTTCACCATCCCCTGCATATTGTAGTTCATCACAAAGCTCTTGTAGCTTGGTGGGAGCGAATGAAGGATTCTGTCAATGACCGCCTCGTCCGGAGGTTAATGTCCAAATTGGACAAAGCGGTTGTGCAACCCAGACATTTTGAGTATGTGCTCACCGATGTGAACTGTTTTCCTCCATCTTACAACTATAGAACTTGTCGGAGACTTCATATCTCTCGACCCGGGCATGAGCTTGGAAAACCATTTTCAGCTCCTCGAACATCTCATATGCTCCGTGTTGCTCAAAACGCTTTTGGAGCCCCGGTTCTAAGTCAGTAAAGCATGCCGCACCGAACGAGGGAGTAATCATCAAGACGAGACTGCCAAGCATTCATAATGTCTTGGTTCTCTGGGATGGGTGCTTCACCTAGCGGTGCTTCTAGGACATATTTTTTCTTGGCTGCTATGAGGATGATCCTCAGGTTCTGCCATCATCTCTCATCTTGGTTTTCTCTAGGAACGCGTTGAAGTTCATGTTGACATGAGCGTTGGCCATTTGATCTACAAGACATATTTTGCAAAGACTTTAGACTAAGTTCATGATAATTAAGTTCATCTAATCAAATATTTAATGAACTCCCACTCAGATTTGACATCCCTCTAGTCATCTAAGTGTTACATGATCCGAGTCGACTAGGCCGTGTCCGATCATCACGTGAGACGGACTAGTCATCATCGGTGAACATCTCCATGTTGATCATATCTTCCATACGACTCATGTTCGACCTTTCGGTCTCTTGTGTTCCGAGGCCATGTCCATACATGCTAGGCTCGTCAAGTTAACCCTAAGTGTTTTGCATGTGTAAAACTGTCTTACACCCGTTGTATGTGAACGTAAGGATCTATCACACCCGATCATCACGTGGTGCTTCGAAACAACAAACTTTAGCAACGGTGCATAGTTAGGGGGAACACTTTCTTGAAATTATTATAAGGGATCATCTTATTTACTACCGTCGTTCTAAGTAAACAAGATGCATAAACATAATAAACATCACATGCAATTATATAAAGTAGTGACATGATATGGCATATAGCTCCTTCGATCTCCATCTTCGGGGCTCCATGATCATCTTGTCACCGGCATGACACCATGATCTCCATCATCATGATCTCCATCATCGTGTCTTCATGAAGTTGTCACGCCAACGACTACTTCTACTTCTATGGCTAACGCGTTTAGCAATAAAGTAAAGTAATTTACATGGCATTCTTCAATGACACGCAGGTCATACAAAAATAAAGACAACTCCTATGGCTCCTGCCGTTGTCATACTCATCGACATGCAAGTCGTGATTCCTATTACAAGAACATGATCTCATACATCACAATATATCATTCATCATTCATCACAACTTCGCCATATCACATCACATGACAATTCTTTTGCAAAAACAAGTTAGACGTCCTCTAATTGTTGTTGCATCTTTTACGTGGCTGCAATTGGGTTCTAGCAAGAACGTTTTCTTACCTACGAATAACCACAACGTGATTTTGTCAACTTCTATTTACCCTTCATAAGGACCCTTTTCATCTAATCTGCTCCAACTAAAGTAGGAGAGGCAGACACCCGCTAGCCACCCTCTAGCGTACGTGTAAGGTCGGTCCGGGCCGCTTCATCCCACAATACCGCTGAAGCAAGAAAAGACTAGTAGCGGCAAGCAAGTTGACAAGATCTACGCCCACAACAAAATTGTGTTCTACTGCATAATAGAGAACTACGACAGACCTAGCTCATGATGCCACTGTTGGGGAACGTTGCAAAAAATTAAAAAAATTCCTACGGTTTCACCAAGATCCATCTATGAGTTCATCTAAGCAACGAGTCATGGGAGAGAGATTGCATCTACATACCACTTGTAGATCGCGTGCGGAAGCGTTCAAGGAACGGTGATGATGGAGTCGCATCGCCGTGATTCAAATCACCGATGACCAAGTGCCGAGCGGACAGCACCTCCGCGTTCAACACACGTGCACGGAACGGACGACGTCTCCTCCTTCTTGATCCAACAAGGGGAAGGAGAGGTTGAGGAAGAAGGCTCCAGCAGAAAGACGATGGCGTGATGATGGTGGAGAGGCGATACTCGGCTGTGGCTTCGCCAAGCACTCAACGGAGGAGGAGAGGTGTTGGGGAGGGAGGGCTGCGCCTTGGATGTGTGTTGCAGCCTCCCTCACCCCTCTATTTATAGGGAAGGGCAGAAGGCCCTCTAGATGAGATCTAGAGGGGCGGCGACCAGGAGGGGGCTTGCCCCTGAAGCAAAGGCGCCCTACTAGGGTTCCCCCAACCCTAGGCGCATGGGCCCAAGGGGGCGCCAGCTCTCCAGGCTGTTTCTGCCCCTTGTGGCCCATGAGGCCCTCCGAGAGGGGTGGCCTCCCGGTGGACCCGGAACCTTTCCGGTGGCCCCAGACAATACCGATATGCCTCAAACTTTCCGGTGTCCGTATGACAACTTCCCATATATAAATCTTCACCTCCGGACCATTCCTAACTCCTCGTGACGTCCGGGATCTCATCCGGACTCCGAACAACATTACGTAATCACATACAAGTCTTCCTAATAACCCTAGCCTTACCGAACCTTAAGTGTAGACCCTACGGGTTCGGGAGATATGCGCATATGACCGAGACGGCTCTCTGGTCAATAACCAACAATGATCTGGATACCCATGTTGGCTCCCACATACTCCTCGATGATCTCATCGGATGAACCACGATGTCGAGGATTCAAGCAACCCGTATACTATTCCCTTTGTCGACGGTATGTTACTTGCCCGAGATTCGATCGTCGGTATCCCAATACCTCGTTCAATCTCGTTACCGGCAAGTCACTTTACTCGCATCAGTAATGCATGATCCCGTGACCGGACACTTGGTCACTTTGAGCTCATTATGATGATGCACTACCGGTGGGCCCAGTGATACCTCTCCATAATACGGAGTGACAAATCCCAGCCTCGATCCGTGTCAACCCAATGCACACTTTCGGAGATACCTGTAGTGTACCTTTATAGTCACCTAGTTACGTTGTGACGCTTGGTACACCCAAAGCACTCCTACGGTATCCGGGAGTTACACGATCTCATGGTCTAAGGAAAAGATACTTGACATTGGAAAAGCTCTAGCAAAACGAACTACACGATCTTGTGCTATGCTTAGGATTGGGTCTTGTCCATCACATCATTCTCCTAATGATGTGACCCCGTTGTCAACGACATCTAATGTCCATAGTCAGGAAACCATGACTATCTGTTGACCAACGAGCTAGTAAACTAGAGGCTTACTAGGGACGTATTGTGTTCTATGTATTCACACGTGTATTACGATTTCCGGATAATACAATTATAGCATGAATAAAAGACAATTATCACGAACAAGGAAATATAATAATAATCCTTTTATTATTGCCTCTAGGGCATATTTCCAACAAACTCATGGTACTTTCATGCATCTGCCTCTCAAAGGCGTGGACAGAATAAAATCCAATCCATCTCTCACTATAATCAAGTTTTTACATCCGGCGACGCAAAATGCCAGATTCTTACTTCCTACTACTCCTCCATTCTGGGATTTCTCACTAACTTGGAACTTCTCACTACAACACTTAGGCTCGGTTCTTTTCAGACTTATGGAAGGCTTATGGTGGAAATTAAGTTCGGGCCCAAAAGAACTTGTCTACGTTCCATTAGCTTAATTTCCAGCGACAACCGCCTCCTTCACGTTTGATAAGCCAACGAAGGGCGGCTTCCCGAGCGCAACCATTTAAAAAGTGAAGCGGTATTTCTCCTTGCGCTTTTCGTTGCTTGTATTTATGGCAAAACTGTCATCACTCGGCCAATAGAACTAGTAAAGGTGCAACTAATTGCCGGGTGGTTTTGGTAATTCATAACAACATATAGCTCATTGAACTAATATCCATTCAAGTTAAATATTTCAGAAAGTTCAATGATTGGCATGGCATGGACTAGAGATGTGGACCCCTCAAAATGCTAAGGACAAAGATTGGCAAAAGTTCAAGACTCTTTATTTCTATTTTAGTGACCAAGATCACATTGAGTCTATAGGAAAAGCCATACTATTAAAAGGGGATGAGGTGTTGCTTAATGGTCTACTTGCTCAAAGTGCTTAATGATATGCTCCAAAGCCCTTAACCACTTTCTCAATTCCAAATATATCCAAAACCTAAATTCAAACTCGGCCTCGCCGATTTGATCTATCCGGCGCCACCGAGTTCCTTTGACATAGCCACTGCCAGAAATCCTAATCAATTCGATCTCACCGAGATGGCAATGCAAACTCTCTATTTCCCTTCGTAATGTTTTGGTCTTACCAATATGAGCGATCGCGTCCCACCAAGTTCGCAATGCAAACTCTCTGTTTCCCTTCAATCTTATTCAACTTTTCTTCTATTGTAGCATTGAAAACTTTTAGGGTATTGATAAATTCTTTAATATTATTAGCAACCAATTTCATAAGAGCATCAACTTTTTCGCTCAAAGAAGAAATTTTGTCAACCGAATTAACTTTTTTTACTAGTAGGACCTCTTTCGGTATGCCATTGTGAATAATTTGCCATAATATTATCAAGCAATTTGGTGGATTCACCCAAAGTAATTTCCGTAAAAGTACCACCCGCGGTGGAGTTCAAAAGATTACGAGAAACAAAATCCAACCCCGCATAAAAAAATTGTATGATCCTCCAAAGATTTAAACCATGGGTAGGACAATTTCTTAGCATCAATTTCATTCTTTCCCAAGATTGCGCAACATGTTCTTGCTCAAGTTGCTTAAAATTCATGATTTGCGTCCTAAGGGAAATAATTTTCGCGGGTAGAAAATACTTAGTAATAAAAAGCATCCTTGCACTTATCCCAAGAATTGATACTATTGTGAGGCAAAGAAGAAAACCAAAATTTTGCACGATCTCGCAAAGAAAACAAAAATAATTTCAACTTCACATATCATTGTACACATCTTTTTTCTTTTGCATATCGCATAATTCCATGAATGTGTTAAGATGGGACGCGCCATCCTAATTAGGAGTACCGAAAAATTGCTCTTTCATAACAAGATTCAACAAAGCGACATTAATATCACAAGACTCCGCACTAGTGGCGGGAGGAGCAATTGGAGTGCTGATAAAATCATTGTTGTTGGAATTGGAGAAATCACACCACTTGGTGTTCTCTTGAGTCATCGTGACTACGCAACAAGATTGCACTCAAAAAACAGATCTGACGAGAAAACGGCGAACGAAAAAGAGGGCGAATAAAATGGCAAAATTTTGTGAAGTGGGGGAGAGGAAAACGAGAGGCAAATAATGTAAACTGCAAAGGAGATGAGATTTGTGATTAGGAACCTGGTAGATGTTGATGATGTCTCCCCGGCAACGGCACCAAAAATTGGCAAGTTGACGGGAGACGTGAATCCTCCCCGGCAACGGCGCCAGAAATTCCTTTTGATGTCTACTTGAACTACGTCGGTATTTCCCCAAAGAGGAAGGGATGATGCAGCACAACAACGGTAGGTATTTCCCTTAGTGATGAGAACAAGGTTATCGAACCAGTAGGAGAACCACGCAACACCACATAAACAGCTCCTACACACAAAGAACAAATACTTGCAACCCGACATAAGAGAGGGGTTGTTAATCCCTCACGGGTAAAAAGATGGGTAAAATTGTAGTAGATTGGGTAAATAGATCTTGCGGGAACGCGAGATAAAATAAATAACAATAAATTGCAGCAAGGTATTTTTGTATTTTTGGTTTAATAGATCTGAAAATAAAAGCAAATAAAAATATATCGCAAAGGCAAATATAATAAAGAAGAGACCTGGGGGCCGTAGATTTAACTAGTAGCTTCTCTCGAGAAAAATAGCATACGGTGGGTAAACAAATTATTGTTGGGCAATTGATAGAACTTCAAATAATCATGACGATATCCAGGCAATGATCATTATATAGGCATCAAGTCCAAGACTAGTAGACCGACTCCTGCCTGCATCTACTACTATTACTCCACACATCGACCGCTATCCAGCATGCATCTGGTGTATTGATACGTCTCCGTCGTATCTATAATTTTTTATTGTTCCATGCCAATATTATTCAACTTTCATATACTTTTTGGCAACTTTTTATATTATTTTTGGGACTGTCTGTTGCATGTTTTATGTTTCGCAGAATATCCATATCAAACGGAGTCCAAACGGGATAAAAATGGACGGAGCTTATTTTTGGAAAATATGGAAAATTCCGGAAGAAAAATCCACGCGAGACGGTGTCCGAGGTGGTCACGAGGTAGGGGGCGCGCCTGACCCCCCTAAGCGCGCCCCCTACCCTCGTGAGCCCACCGTAAAGCGGTTGATGCTCTTCTTTTGCCGCAAGAAAGCTAATATTCGGAAAAAAATCACGGCGAAGGTTTCAGGCCAATCGGAGTTACGAATCTCCATATATACACGAAACGGTGAAACAGAACACAGAAACAGAGAGATATATCCAATCTTGGAGGGGCTCTCGCCCCTCCCAAGCCATGGGAGCGAAGGACCAAAGGGTAAACCCTTCTCCCATCTAGGGAGGAGGTCAAGGAAGAAGAAGAAGAAGGGGGGGCCCTCTCCCCCTTGCTTCCGGTGGCGTCGGAGTACTGCCGGGGGCCATCATCATCACCGCGATCTTCACCAACACCGCCGTCATCTTCACCAACATCTCCATCACCTTCCCCCTTCTATATTCAGCGGTCCACTCTCCCGCAACCCGCTGTACCCTCTACTTGAACATGGTGCTTTATGCTTCATATTATTATCCAATGATGTGCTGCCATCCTATGATGTCTGAGTAGATTTTCGTTGTCCTATTGGTGATTGATGAATTGCTATGATTGGTTTAAGTTGCATGTTTTATTATTGGTGCTGTCCTATTGTGCCCTCCATGTCGCGCAAGCGTGAGGGATTCCTGTTGTAGGGCTTGCAATATGTTTATGATTTGCTTATGGTGGGTGGCGTGAGTGACAGAAGCACATACCCGAGTAAGTAGGTTGTTTGCGTATGGGATAAAGAGGACTTGATACTTTAATGCTATGGTTGGGTTTACCTTAATGAATCTTTAGTAGTTGCGGATGCTTGCTAGAGTTCCAATCATAAGTGCATATGATCCAAGTAGAGAAAGTATGTTAGCTTATGCCTCTCCCTCAAATAGAATTGCAATAGTGATTACCGGTCTAGTAATATAGTTAGTTGCCTAGGGACAATTCCACAACTCCTACCACCACTTTTCCACACTCGCCATATTTACTTTAGTTGTGTCTTTACTTACAACAGCCCCTAGTTTTTTTTACGTGCTCTTTACTTTCTTGCAAGCCTATCCAAAAACACCTACAAAGTACTTCTAGTTTCATACTTGTTTCCGGTAAAGCGAACGTCAAGTGTGCGTAGAGTTGTATTGGTGGTCGATAGAACTTGAGGGAATATTTGTTCTACCTTTAGCTCCTCGTTGGGTTCGACACTCTTACTTATCGAAAGAGGCTACAATTGATCCCCTATACTTGTGGGTTATCAAGACCTTTTTCTGGCGCCGCTGTTGGGGAGCAATAAGCGTGGGTGAATATTCTCATGTCCGCTTGTTTGCTTTATCACTAAGTAATTTTTATTTGCTGTTCTTAGTTGTTCTCTATCTTCGCTATGGCTATGGAACACAAAATACCAAAAAATAGGTGTACTTGCTACTCATGAGGATGGGGTAACTCCTAAAACCCTCGATTCTCATCATGAGAAAAATATTTTGTACTACTTTGATAATCCTGAGAAAACCCCATTCAACTTTATAATGGGAGTAACATTGGATCAATGTGAATACTTTAGGGATTATCGCTCGACACAAAAAGGGAAACTATTATGGGATCAAATTAATATGTTGCATTGGTATGCTCGGGACTATGCTTGAGATATGATTATACTTGTTGCTCTAGGATGAAGTCTCCACACCTTGACTTTTCATGCGAATTTAATGATAATAAAACCTTAGCTTCTTATGCTAAAGGTATATATGATTACTATGATGTGGAACAAATAGAAGAATTTGTTGCTTTTATGGGTGCTTATGAAATAGAATCTTTGTTTAAAACATGTGAAAATTTTGATGATGCTATTTACAGACCTGAAAATTTTGCTATACTTAGATATTGCTATGAAAATTATAAATTCAATGCCAATATTGATACATTTATTGAGGAAGTTAACGCTTTCCAAGAAGAGACTAATATTTTGTAGGAAGCTATGGAAGAAGAAATTGATGAAACTGTGAGCTCATTGGATGAAAAAGATGATGAGAAGAGCGAAGAACAAAAGGAGGAAGAGCGGATTGATCACCCGTGCCCACCTTCTAATGAGAGTAACTCTTCAACTCATACATTGTTTAATTCCCCTTCGTGCTTACTGAAGGATGATTGCTATGATGACTATTATGATCCCATTAATTCTCTTTAAATATCCCTTTTTGATGATGCTTGCTATGCTTGTGGCCAAGATGCCAATATGAATTATGCTTATAGAGATGAACTTGCTATAGTTCCTTATGTTAAACATGAAATTGTTGCTATTGCACCCACGCATGATAGTCCGATTATCTTTTTGAATTCTCCCGATTACACTATATCGGAGAAGTTTGCACTTATTAAGGATTACATTGATGGGTTGCCTTATACCGTTGCACATGATGATTTTGATAGATATAATATGCATGTGCTTGCTGATCCTACTTGCAATTATTATGAGAGAGGAACTATATCTCCACCTCTCTATGTTTCCAATATGATAAAATTGCAAGAAACTGTTTATACTATGCATTGGACTTTACTATGTGTGCATGAATTGTTCTTTTATGACATGCCGATGCATAGGAAGAGAGTTAGACTTTGTCATTACATGATATATGTTGCTTTGTGCTCACTACTAAATTACAAATCATTGCTAATTAAAATTGGCTTTGATATACCTTGGGATTCGGGTGGATTCACTACTTGAGCACTATATGCCTAGCTTAATGGCTTTAAAGAAAGCGCTGCCAGGGAGACAACCCGGAAGTTTTATAGAGTCATTTATTTCTGTTGAGTGCTTTCATATAGTTTAAACACAACAAAAATAAAGAGGGGAACCCAAAACTATTTCAAAAAGGAAAGTGAAAGTGAGAAATACAAGCATTGTTGAAGTGGGAGAGCTCCTTGAACTTTGTTCATGCTCACGGCAACTTTGTGAATCTTGATTACAGAAACTTTTCAACAAAAATAATTATCCCCTTGTACAATTACATTGTATTATAAAAATAATGTGCCAAGGTTTGCCTTTAGGATGTTTACAATGCTTGTTGGTTTGTGCGGTGCAGGACAGAAACTTTGGCTGTAGTGCGTGAATTTTAATTTTTTACTCGAACGTCAAATGGTTCTGATTCCTTTTGCGCTGTCTTTCTGTACAAATTTTATATTTTTCCTAATTTTGGCAGAATTTTTAAAGTATCAGAAGTATGTTGAATATTCAGATTTCTACAGACTGTTCTGTTTTTGACAGATTCTGTTTTTGATGCATAGTTTGCTTGTTTTGATAAAACTATCAATTTATATCAGTGGATTAAGCCATGAAAAAGTTATATTACAGTAGAAAAAATGCAAAAATAAAATATTAATTGGTTTGCAACAGTACTTAGAGTAATAATTTGCTTTATTATACTAACGGATCTTACCGAGTTTTCTGTTGAAGTTTTGTGTGGATGAAGTGTTCGATGATCGAGAAGGTATCGATGTGAGAAGAAGGAAGAGAGGCAAGAGCTCAAGCTTGGGGATGCCCGAGGCACCCCAAGTAAATATTCAAGGATACTCAAGCGTCTAAGCTTGGGGATGCTGGGAAGGCATCCCCTCTTTCTTCAACAAGTATCAGTATGTTTTCGGATTCGTTTCGTTCATGCGATATGTGCAATCTTGGAGCGTCTTTTGCTTTTAGTTTTCACTTTTCTTTTCTGTACCATGCTGGTATGAGATGGTCCTTGGTTGATTTATAAGAATGCTCTTTGCACTTCACTTAAATCTTTTGAGTATGGCTTTATAGAATGCTTCATGTGCTTCACTTATATCATTTGAAGTTTTGATTGCGTGTTTCTCTTCACTTAGACAACCGCCATTTGTAGAATGCTCTTTTGCTTCACTTATATTTGTTAGAGCGTGGGCATATCTTTTGTAGAAAGAATTAAACTCTCTTGCTTCACTTATATCTATTTAGAGAGATGACGGGAACTGGTCATTCACATGGTTAGTCATAAAATCCTATATAGAACTTGTAGATCACTGAATATGATATGTTTGATTCCTTGCAATAGTTTTGCGATATAAAGGTGGTGATATTAGAGTCGTGCTAGTTGAGTAATTGTGAAACTGAGAAATACTTGTGTTGAGGTTTGCAAGTCCCGTAGCATGCACGTATGGTGAACCGTTATGTAATGAAGTCGGAGCATGAGGTGTTTATTGATTGCCTTCCTTATGAGTGGCGGTCGGGGACGAGCGATGGTCTTTTCCTACCAATCTATCCCCCTAGGAGCATGCGCGTAGTACTTTGTTTCGATGACTAATAGATTTTTGCAATAAGTATGTGAGTTATTTATGACTAATGTTGAGTCCATGGATTATACGCACTCTCACCCTTCCATCATTGCTAGCCTCTTCGGTACCGTGCATTGCCCTTTCTCACCTCGAGAGTTGGTGCAAACTTTGCCGGTGCATCCAAACCCCGTGATATGATACGCCTCATCACACATAAGCCTCATTATATCTTCCTCAAAACAGCCACCATACCTACCTATCATGGCATTTCCATAGCCATTTCGAGATATATTGCCATGCAACTTTTATCATCATCATATTCATGACTTGAGCATTCATTTTCATATTGCTTTGCATGATCGTAAGATAGCTAGCATGATGTTTTCATGGCTTGTCCATTTTTTGATGTCATTGCTATGCTAGATCATTGCACATTCCAAAGACATCACGGAGGCATTCATATAGAGTCATATCTTTGTTCTAGATATCGAGTTGTAATATTGAGTTGTAAGTAAATAAAAGTGTGATGATCATCATTATTAGAGCATTCTCCCATAAGTCGGGATGAGACTCCGGACTTTATAAAAAATAAAAGAGGCCAAAGAAGCCCAAATAAAAAAAAAGGCCAAAGAAGCCCACCAAAAAAATATAAAAAAGAAAATAAAAAAATGAGAGAAAAAGAGAGAAGGGGCAATGTTACTATCCTTTTACCACACTTGTGCTTCAAAGTACCACCATGTTCTTCATATAGAGAGTCTCTTGAGTTATCAATTTCATATACTAGTGGGAATTTTCATTATGGAACTTGGCTTGTATATTCCAACGATGGGCTTCCTCAAGTGCCCTAGGTCTTCATGAGCAAGAAAGTTGGATGCACACCCACTTAGTTTCAGTTTGAGCTTTCATATACTTATAGCTCTAGTGCATCCGTTGCATGGCAATCCCTACTCCTCACATTGATATCTATTAATGGGCATCTTCATAGCCCGTTGATACGCCTAGTTGATGTGAGACTTTCTCCTTTTTTGTCTTCTCCACATAACCCCCACCATCATATTCTATTCCACCTATAGTGCTATGTCCATGGCTCATGCTCATGTATTACGTGAAAGTTGAAAAGGTTTGAGAAACGTCAAAAGTATGAAACAATTGCTTGGCTTGTCATCGGGGTTGTGCATGATGTGAATATTTTGTGTGGTGAAGATGGAGCATAGCCGCACAATATGATTTTGTAGGGATGAGCTTTCTTTGGCTATGTTATTTCAATAAGACATAATTGCTTGGTTGGTATGCTTGAAGTATTATTGTTTTTTATGTCAAACGATAGACTATTGCCTTGAATCACTCGTGTCTTAATATTCATGCCATGATAAGACATATGATCAAGATTATGCTAGGTAGCATTCCACATCAAAAATTATCTTTTTTATCATTTACCTACTCGAGAACGAGCAGGAATTAAGCTTGGGGATGCTGATACGTCTCCGTAGTATCTATAATTTTTTATTGTTCCATGCCAATATTATTCAACTTTCATATACTTTTTGGCAGATTTTTATATTATTTTTTGGACTAACATATTGATGCAAAGGCCCAGTGCCTTCACATGCATTACATGTTTTATGTTTCACGTAATATCCATATCAAATGGAGTCCAAACGGGATAAAACGGACGGAGCTTATTTTTGGAAAATATGGAAAATTCTGGAAGAAAAATCCACGCGAGGCGGTGCCGAGGTGGTCACGAGGTAGGGGGCGCGCTGACCCCATGGGCGCGCCTACCTCGTGAGCCCACCGTAAGGCGGTTGATGCTCTTCTTTGCCGCAAGAAAGCTAATATTCGGAAAAAATCACGGCGAAGGTTTCAGGCCAATCGGAGTTACGGATCTCCATATATACACGAAACGGTGAAACAGAACGCAGAAACAGAGAGATAGATCCAATCTTGGAGGGGCTCTCGCCCCTCCCAAGCCATGGGAGCCAAGGACCAGAGGGAAAACCCTTCTCCCATCTAGGGAGGAGGTCAATGATGAAGTCATGTACCTGGGGTAGGGTCATAGACCTGCCCAAAGGTACCCTCCACAAGGACACTCGCAAGAGAAGCGGCCTTCCAGCCGACCTGGTAGGTTTCCACTCGACAGATTCAAAGACACTCGACCATGAAGACCCACTCGACCACCAGGAGTCCAAGAACCACTCGGTGCCCAAACGGTCTGTAGTTAAATAGTCTTTATGATCTTAATGACACTTTATGTAAGGCGTTACCGAACGCCTAGCCTTAACGCACCTTAAACCCTCTCGCTTTCGTGGGCTGGCCGAGGTCTGGCACACTCTATATAAGCCACCCCTCCACAGGTAGAAGGGTTCGCACCTGTAACACATACGCATATAATCCAATCGACCGCCTCCGGGCTCCGAGGCGTGGGGCTATTACTTCCTCCGAGAAGGGCCTGAACTCGTAAATCCCTTGCGTATACAACTACTCCATAGCTAGGAACTTGCCTCTCCATAGCTACCCCCATTCTCTTTGTCGGACTTAGAACCACGACAGTTGGCGCCCACCGTGGGGCTGGTGTTCTAGCGATTTGTTGGAGAAGTTGGGATTCTTTCGATCTCCTACATCATGGTTTTAAGTGGAGTTCTGGTTGACGGCCACGAGATCCGTCTCGGTGCGCTCATGTTTGTCGCCGACGACTCCGCTTGGCTTCAGGAGGCTCCACTCGACGTGGACGCGCTCCCTGTCCGCAGGGCGACGCACTTTCGCGCGTGTGTCCGCGGCGTCCTCCTGCGGCAACCGTCGACCCAGTATGGGTCGGCTCCTGTGCCGTCTTTGGTCCCAGTCTCCCACGGGCGCAAGCGTTCCGGTTGGTCGAGGCTTCAGCGGTGGGTGAGGCATGTGATGGCCCGCCAGTCGGCCACACCCCAAGTCGCGGCGATCGAGCCCGACAAATCTCTCTACGGCCTGTTCGACTGGCTCCGCAGAGACTGCGTCTGAATGCGATACCAGTGACCCGGCGGCAGAGGTTCTGATGGTCGATGGACCACGCAGTCCCCTCGGATTCACCCGCACCAACGGAGGTGACGGTGGAGGCGATCCGGAGCAAGCCCACGAAGAGTACTTGCCCGAGCCCCTCACTTCGCTCCAGAGAGGAGCTTCGCCCGTTGGAACATGGATGCACTTCACACTCCTATCGTTGGAGAAACCCCGAGGCTCATGCCTTGGAGGATGCGCAGCCATTAACTGGCCGAGCGCACTCGACCGAGAACCTTCAGCGAGTACTCGGCGATGCCTTGCGACCAAGGGTTCCAGAATCCGGTCGACGTCGGCTCTTTCAACCGCCAACTCAGGTATATCGAACTCCGATTCAGAATTTAGCGATTCTGCGGCCCGTATAGCGAGTCAATTCAGCCTTCCCGATCGGAGGCGGGTAGAGGTTTGTCAAATCGTAGATCTGCTCCGGCGGCAGGAGATCAAAACTCGGTTGTATCACAACACGGAACAGGATTCACAGCCGATCCGTCGCTGCGAATTCAGTCTAGTCGACCCATAGTCCGAGATCGCCCCGAGGCGTGAGGAACGTGGGGGCAGCGTGATGATCGATAAGGGTCATGAGCGGTATGAGCACCGATTCGATCGCAACGATCGACGCCGAGTGCCCACTCCTCCCCAAGGGGTGGATCATACGCTCCTCGGCGGCAGGACGACATACGCCAAAGACAAGTGTTGGGCGAAGAGTTCCACGACCCTGTGGAACCGAGCTTTGATGCGAGATCTATTATCATTCAAGGTTTGGTCGACAGAACAGAGCTCACCGAGACGGCCATGATAGAGATGTTCCCTCCGAGCGTAGTTCATGTCTCGGGACCAGAGTGTTTCAGCAGAGCCATCGAGCCGCGGTGATTCCTCCCAACTTCAGGTTGGCGGCGAGTCGATAAGTTCACCGTGAATCCAATCGACACTTGGCTTGAAGATTACCGAGTGGCTGTTCAGATCGGCGGTGGCAACGATGAGGTAGCCATGAAACATTTGCCTCTTATGTTGGATGGTTCAGCCGTAGCGTGGTTGAATCAGTTAGCACCCAAAGAAGATTTACACTTGGGAAGATCTTGCCCGAGTGTTTGTCGGAACATTTGAAGGAACTTGCAAGCGACCGGCAGGATTAGCCGGAGTTGCGATCGTGTGTGCAAAAGTCGAGTGAAACTTTGAGAGATTATATCCAGAGGTGGATCACTTTGCACCACACAATCGAGAATGTATCCGATCACCAGGCGATCTGTGCCTTCAAAGAAGGTGTCAAGAACAGAGAGTTGAGTTTGAAATTTGGTCGAACGGAGATATGACCTCGAGTCGGATGATGGAGATTGCCACCAAGTATGCAAATGGTGAAGAAGAGGATCGGCTCGAGTGGTAAATATAAATCGGCCGCCAATGAGGCCGGCGGAGGAAATTCGGTCGAAGCGAGCGCCAAAGCCGAGCCCGGCCCGCTCCGGAGAGGCCTTGGCTATGACCCTGTGAAAGTTCAAGGGGAAACCCAAGGGTCCTTGGAACCCCAAGAAGGTGAAAGACCGGGATGGAAACAACGTGTTGGATTTGCCATGTCATATTCATACAAAGAAAGATGAAGAGTGTAAACTCATTTACCGAAACATACCACTCGACAAAGTGTCGGCTCTTGATTCAAAGTTCCAAGGGAAACAACTCAAGGATAAGGATAAGGAAATGACAAAGTTGAGGACAAAGATGACAAGGATGATGGATATCCCCAGGTCAATTCCACCCTGATCATTTTTGCTGACGTCGAAAGCAAAAGTCGATTGAAGGTTATCAATCGGGAAGTGAACTTGGTTGCTCCGGCGACTCCCAATTATCTGAAATGGTCACATTCGACCAGTCTGATCACCCGACGCACATTGCCACCCCTGGGAGGCAAGCATTGGTGGTCGACCCAGTTGTTGAGGGCACTCGACTGACCAAAGTCCTGATGGATGGTGGTAGTGGCTTGAACATATTGTGCGCGGAGACGTTGAAAGGAATGGGCATTCCGATGTCCGGACTTCGATACCCGCACATGAGCTTCCACGGAGTCATTCCTGGAAAGAAGGCTGAGTCACTCGGCCAAATCGCCCTTGATATAGTTTTTGGTGATTCGAAGCATTTCCGGAAAGAAAAGTTGACCTTTGGGGTGGTGGATTTCTAGAGCGCTTATCACGCTATTCTGGGAAGGCCAGCTTATGCACGTTTCATGGCCCGACCATGTTACGTGTATCTTAAACTGAAGATGCCTGGTCCCAAGGGCATGATCACTGTAACGGGCAATCGGAAGAAGGCGGAAGAGTGCTTCGAGAAAGGCTCTAAGATCGCCGATGCTCAGTTGGCAGTGGTAGAGCTACAAGCATATCAGAAAACTGCAGATCCGAGTGATTTGTTGTGAGCTAAGAAGCACGCCACGGAGTCAAGATTTCACGATCGTGAGACGAAACAGGTTCACATTCAACCGATCGATCCAATGCTGCTCCGACCAACATCTCAACAACACTCGACTCAAAATAGGAAGAAGCGCTCATCCGGTTCCTCCGTGAGAACTGGGACATCTTTGCATGGAAGCTTCACGACATGCCGGTGTTCCTGTGGAGCTGGCTGAGCATCGCCTACGAGTCGACCCAAAATTCAAACCGGTTAAAGAATATCTTCGGCGGTCCGCCGTCTAGAAGAGAAAGGCCATTGGCGAGAAGGTGGCTCGGCTCTTAGCGGCAGAGTTCATCCGAGAGATCTACCACTCCGAGTGGCTCGCCAATGTCGTCATGGTCCCCAAGAAGGACAAGTCGTTGCGCATGTGCATCAATTTCAAGCATATCAATCGGGCCTGCCCGAAAGATCATTTCCCTCTTCCTTGCATTGACCAAATAGTCGACTCAACTGCGGGATGTGAGAGGTTGTCTTTTTTAGACGCTACTCCGGGTACCATCAGATCCGTCTGTATGGACCCGATGAGATTAAAACAACGTTCATCACTCCATTCGGGTGCTTCTGTTATGTCACCATGCCATTCGGTCTCAAGAATGCCGGAGCCACATTCATGAGGACGATTCAGAAGTGTTTGCTCACTCAAATCACCGGAATGTAGAAGCGCATATGGATGATATAGTGGTCAAGTCACGAAAGGGTTCCGACACATTGACCGACCTTGTTGAAACATTTGCCAATCTCGGGAGGTATGATATCAAGCTTAACCCATCAAAGTGTACATTTGGAGTTCCCGTGGAAAGTTACTCGGTTTTCGTTTCGGCGAGGAATCGATGCTAACCCCGAAAAGGTTGGCACCATACTCCGAATGAAGCGCCCTGTGCTTGTGCACGATGTCCAGAAACTTACTGGATTCTTGGCCGCTTTAAGTCGATTCATCTCTCGCCTCGGTGAAAAGGCATTGCGTCTTTACCGACTGATGATGAAGTCAGACAAGTTCGAGTGGACTCTAGAAGATGATGCAGCGCTTGCGAGCTCAAAGCTCGCTCTCCACCAGCGGTGCTTGCTGCCCCAATCAAGAAAGAGCCTTTGCCGCTTTACATTGCAGCCATCGGACAAGTCGTCGATGACTGCATTTACGGCCGGCGGGAAGAAGAAGGAAAAGCCTTCAAAGTTCAACGCCTAGTTTATTATCATTACGAAATCGCCCCATCAAAGCAAAGATACCCTCACTATCGTAAGCTTGTTTATGGGATCTATATGACCACAAAGAAGGTTGCTCATTATTTCTCCGATCATTCCATTACGATTGCCGGTGACGCCCCATTGTCGGAAATTCTTCATAACAGAGATGCAACTGGTCGAGTAGCAAAATGGGCGATTGAACTCCTTCCCTCGATATCAAATTCGAGGCAAAGAAAGCCATCAAGTCCCAAGCAATAGCGAGACTTCCTCGCCGAGTGGATCGAAGCAATGACTTCGACTCAAGTTCACTCGAACCTTTGGACTATGTTTTTCAGCGGTTCCAAGATGTTGAACGGTTACAGTGCGAGGGGTTGTATTGGTTTCCCCGAGGAGATAGTCTCAAATATGTTCTCCAGATTCACTTTGATTCTTCCAACAACGAAGCAGAATATGAAGCACTCACTGTATGGGTTGCGCATGGCCATTTCACTTTCGGCGTCCGTCAGCCTTATGGTCTACAATGACTCGGATCTGGTTGTTAATCAAGTGATGAAGGAGTGGGATGTCGAAGCCCAATATGACAAGTTATTGTAATGCAAAGGAGAAAGCTGGAGAAGAAATTCTAGGGGTTAGAGCTTCATCATATACCCCATTGAAAAATCAAAGTCGCAGATGATTTGGCGAAGGTAGGATCCAAGAGGAAGCCATTCCTAGTAATGTATTTTTGGAGCACATTCATGCACCATCGGTGCAGGAGGATCCTTTCACGTAAGAAGCCCGCAGACAAAAGAGTGCCGATGATCCGATCGAAGTTGAGGTCCCACCGTGGTCGACCTAATTATGGAAGTTGTGGTCATCACTCCCGATCGGACGTGCCGTACATCGCATATATCCTAAGGAAAGAGCTCCCGAGAGAATGAAGAAGAGGCTCGACAGATCGTCCAAGCGATCCAAGGCCTTTATAGTGATCAAGGGACGCTTGTTCAGAGAAAGCGTGGATCGAGTCGGCCGAAGTGTATCACGCCGTAAGAAGGTCGATAATTCTTGAGGATATCCACTCGGGGACCTGTGGCCATCATCGTCCTCTCGGACCATTGTGGCTAAAGCATACCGAGCGGGATTTTACTGGCCGAAAGCAAATGAAATGGCAAAAGAAATAGTTGACAAGTGCGAAGGATGTCAGTTCTATTCCAACATGTCGCACAAGCCCGCCTCAGCCTTGAAGACCATTCCACTCGTCTGGCCCTTCGTTGTTTGGGGATTGGACATGATTGGACCATTGAGAACTGGTAGAAGCGGCTTCACTCATTTGCTAGTAGCAGTCGACAAGTTCACCAAGTGGATCGAACAAGCCCATCAAGAACCTCGATGCATGCAATCGCTATCGGTTTCATAAGAGAGTTGATATTCAGATATGGAGTTCCGCATAGCATCATCACCGATAATGGGTCAAACTTCGATAATGACAAGTTCAAAGCCTTCAAGCCTCTCAAGGCACGCGGTCGACTATGCTTCATGGCTCATCCTCGGTCGAATGGACAAGGTAACGTGCAAACGGCCTCATTCTCAAAGGGCTGAAACCACGGCCGATGCGTGATCTCAAACACGCAGAGGTGCTTGGGTCGACGAACTTCCATCAGTTCTCAGGGATTGAGTACCACTCCTAATCGGTCGATTGGGAGAACTCCATTCTTCCCGGTCTATGGAGCTGAAGCCCTCGCCGAGTGACCTGCTTCACAATGCGCCTCGAGTTGAACTATACTCTAAAGAAGAAGCGGAACAAGCCCGGCAAGATGCAGTCGACCTCTTGGAAGAGGAGAGAGAAATGGCCCTGGTCCGCTCGACTATCTATCAGCAATACTTGCGTCGATTCCATGCCAGAAATGTGAAGAGTCGAGCCTTCCAAGAGGGAGATTTGGTTCTCCGAGTGGATCAACAGAAACCACACAAGCTCGCTCCCACTTGGGAAGGTCCCTTCATTGTCACAAGAGTTCTCCACAACGGAGCGTATCATCTCTACAACGTTGATCGCCAGATCGACGAGCCTCGAGCTTGGAACGCGGAGCTGCTCCGCCCCTTTTACACTTAATACTCACTCGGTTGAGATGTAATAAAAGTACTTTTGTAGTTTGTTTATCTAAGACAAGAATGTTATAATTTTCCCAGTGATTGTTATTACTTTTTGTTGAAATTTCCCCCAGTGGGTGGCTTAGTTGCGAATCCGGTTCGCCTAAGTTTGTAAAAAAAATCCTTTTCGAGTGGCAAGCCAGTCTCTCACTCGGGGCTTAGCTGCGAATCCGCTTCGCCTAAGTATTCAAAATCCTTTCCGAGTGGCGAGCCAGTCTCTCACTCGGGGGCTTAGCTGTGAATCCGCTTCGCCTAAGTATTCAAAATCCTAGCGAGTGGCGAGCGAGTCTCCCACTCGGGGGCTTAGCTGCAGTCCAAGTACTCGCCTAAGTATTCAAAATCCTACCGAGTGGCGAGCCAGCCTCCCACTCGGAGGCTTAGCTGCAGTCCAAGTACTCGCCTAAGTATTCAAAATCCTACCGAGTGGCGAGCCAGCCTCCCACTCGGTGGCTTAGCTGCAGTCCAAGTACTCGCCTAAGTATTCAAATCCTACCGAGTGGTGAGCCAGCCTCCCACTCGGGGGCTTGCAACAGCCCAAGGATTCGCCTTAACATCCAAAATAATGAAAATCGCAAGGACGACGAGGTGCAGGTCGATCACACCTCCTCCTTCAAAGCTACGCCATAAAAATCCCACCGAGTGGAGAGCAAACCTCCCACTCGGGGGCTTAGCAACCCAGTGCTCGCCTAAGTAATAGAAATCCTACCGAGTGGTGAGCAAAACTCCCACTGGGGCTTAGCTGCAGCCCAGTGGCTCGCCTAAGTATTAGAAATCCTACCGAGTTGAGATCTAACCTCCCTCTCGGTGGCTTAGCTACAGCCCAGTGCTCGCCTAAGTAATATAAATCCTACCGAGTGGAGAGCAAACCTCCCACACGGAGGCTTAGCTGCAGCCCAAAGGCTCGCCTAAGTAATAAAAATCCTACCGGTGGAGAGCAAACCTCCCACTCGGAGGCTTAGCCGCAGCCCGGTGCTCGCCTAAGTAATAAAAACCCTACCGAAAGTGGAGAGCAAACCTCCCACTCGGGAGCTTAGTCATGATCCAGTGCTCGCCTAAGTAAGGAATTCATCCCAATCCGCAAGGACGACGAGGTGCAGGTCGATCGTTACCTTCTCCTTCGAGCTTCGCCACAAGTACAACATGCGGTCCATCCCAATCCATAAGGACGACGAGGTGCAGGTCGATCGCTACCTCCTCCTTCGAGCTTCGCCATAAGTACAACGTGCGGTTCATCCCAATCCGCAAGGACGACGAGGTCGACGCAGTCAGGTTCCATCTCTACCTGCAGGATAGATGAAGCACAAGTCGACTGGAGTTTCAACGGAATATCTTCCGAATGAGGAATAAAGTTCTCTCGAAGGCAAACAAAGCATGTTAAAGGATAAATCAAGTTCGGATAAATGTCCTACGGATCCAAAGGTGCTCAGGCGTTAAGCCTGTTAAAGTTTATCGGTTACAAAAACCACTCGGCATTCCGAGGCAAATTTAAGGTGGGACTTAGAAGTTTTTTACTCCTTCGGCGGAGGACTGGAAGGTGCAACAAATTGGTCGAGGTCGATTTCGGCCGGCAATACGGGTAGCAGCAGCGATGAAAGTCTCCATGAAAGATCTCAAGTCGTGCTTCCTGGTGTTGGCAACCTTGAGAGACACCAGCTTGTCCTCTTGCGCTTCTTTGCAGTGGACACGAACCGTAGATAGAGCAACATCAAGACCACACCGCGTAAGACTTTTTCCATTCTTGCACTCGACTTGGAATCTCATTCGATTGAGTCATCGTGATTCAAGGTCATTCTGGCCCGATCCGCCAGAGAGTTGAGTCAATCCGTGACACTGCAACTTTCAGTCGAGCAAGATAATCCACCACGCTAGCAACGCGAGACTCCAGTCGGAGCACATTCATAGCAGCTTCGTCCTTCACAGGAGAGTTGATGGGTTCCAAACTGGTTTCCACTGACCGTTTCTTCTTCAAGTTCGACAGAATTCTGAAAACACATCTCGATTCAAAATAACGATCATGTGATGAGCCGGTGATAGCAAGACAGTCGGGTAAAAGAGATTACCTTGAAGCATGAGAAATGCCTTTCTGGCGAGCCCTCCAAGATAAATCTCCGTGTCATTTCGCTTCCCGCCAGCCATTAGCCTTGTCAAACAGAGCAATCTTGTCGTTCTTCAATGACTAACTTCCTTGTTAGCAGCACAAGAGCGGCTTTCAGCTTGGCATTTTCATCTTCAAGTTTGTCGACCGAGGCAAGCTTCTCTTCAATGAGCTTTGTTTTCTCCAAAGCCGCCTACGTACTCTCTGCAAGGTCAAGGTCCTTCTTCTTCAAAGTCTCTTCCAGCTTTATCTCAAAGCAACAATGAGAACAGAGTTGAGAATGAATAGAAAAACAAAGGCGTTAGTCAAAAGTTCTCACCAGCCATACCTTTTGCTTCATCCTTTGCCTTCGCAAATTCTCCCGAGCAAGCTTCAAATCGAGGTTGAGCTGGATCTGTTTGTTCTCTAACTCAAGATAGCGAGCCACAAGCTTGCAAGATTTCTACAAAGAGTCAACCAACGAAAGACATCAAAGACAGATCACTTCCGAAAGTGATTAAGGAAAAATAGTAGCATTTCTAAGACTACGATCGAATCAAAACATTCGACAGTAGTCTCGGGGACTACACCCAGCGGGTGCACTCAGCGTGCCCCCACTGGTTTTACCAATTTGGTTCGACCAGTCGACCAAAAGCGGCAAAAAGGTTATGTGTCAGCGGTCAACCGCGAAAAAAATAACAATAACACATAGTTCTTTAGACTATAGTCGATTGCACGCAGTCGACCATAGTCTCGGGGACTACACCCAGTGGGTGCACTTAGCGTGCCCCCACAAGTTTTACGGTTCCATTCGACTTGGTTCGTCCAGGTCGAGTGAAGAAGTTCACAGCATAAAGACTATAGCCGACTGCATGCAGTCGACCATAGTCTCGGGGACTACACCCAGTGGGTGCACTCAGCGTGCCCCCACAAAAATTCAATCGACACACCCACCCAGTGGGTGTACAGATATGAAAATCTCCGGAAGGAAGCGATTTCGGTAGCATATCCTAACAAAGCAAGCAACGATCGACTTACTTGGACATTGCTCGAGAGCTGAACTAGCATCATAGGCCGCTGGCTAGCCTCTCGGACCGCTTTCACTTGCTCCATCATGATCCTCGTCATGATAGCCTCCTTAGCAGCACTCACTTGGTCTTCCGGGACGTGGTGTATAGCAAAGAGAGATGGTGGATCAGCAGTTGCCGAAGTGGGTCGGGCACTTGTCAGCGGTACAGCGAAAGACACAGAAGCCCGAGTGGGGTTGCCTCCCTCGGAAACCAGCGTCTCAGGAATCGCCGCGACTGGAGCAACCTTGCCAGCATGCACTCTCTTGTTCTTCCTCTTCCTCAATGGCGCTTCCTCGTCATCATCGGGGAGATCAATGACGTGAGGCGAAACTACAAGAAAGATTCAAAAGTAAACATGGAAGTCCAATCGACTAAAAGCGAAACCTCAGAGATCATACCAAGGTTGGAGGTGGCAGCATCCTCCATTTCCTGATCTTCGTGCTTGGCTGAAGTCTCGGAGGTAGCGGCACTGTAGATTTCAAGAATCGGCTGATCAGTCATCAAGTCGACCAAAAGTTCACTCATGTGGAATAAGGAAATACAAGGTTCTATTGGTTACCCGGAGATGGTGGGGATGACCATCCACGTCTTGGGCAGAGCCTTCGCCGGCTTTGACGACGTTGCTCGAGGTTGCTTTGGCGGTTTCTCAGTCGGCGCAGGGGAAGTTGTCCTAGGTCGCTTCATCGACTGCCCAGTGGGCACAACAGCTTTACCGCTTCACGGGTCATGCGTCAACTTGGACCTTCCCTCCGAGCGAGGAGGATCGAAGTCTTCCTCCTCTTCTTCCTCCTCCTCCTCTTCATCAGAGCTGTCATCCCCCTCATCCTCCTCGCCGTTGGACTCCCATTCCTCCTGACTTTCACCTCCACTTCCTTCTTCTTCTTCGACTGTTTCCTGTGCCCCGTTGGGCATCGAGTACATCTCAGTGGTGACCTAGAAGACAACAAAACAAGGCAAAAGTCAGTCGATGAATTGGCATCTAAACAGAATGAATGCAGCCGAGTCACAGTCGAAGATAAGTGGTTGTACCTTGTCTACTTCGTAAGTCTGGTCGAGTGGTGGAATCCTCCTAGCTCCGCGAGGGTTATCTTTGTTTCCTGTGATGGTAGTCATCCACTTCTCCAAATAAGGCGTCATCGACCTCCTCTGGATGGACCCGAGTGGTATCATCCGCATTGCAGTACATCCACATCGGATGACCTCGGTATTGGAGTGGCTGAATATGCCATCGAAGGAAAACCTCCAGAGATCCATGCCGGTCACCCCGTCACGAATGAGCTGGACTACGCGCTCCATCAGCAATTTTACTTGGGCCTTCTCCTCCGTAACACCTTCAGTGGAAGATGGCTTGTTCACTCGACTCATGGAGAAAGGAGGGAGCCAGTCGATCGCCTTGTCGGCTGGTCTTGGCAAGAGAACCAGGTCGACCGCCACCCTCTAACCGAGTCAGGGAGAGTCATAGCCGGAAAGGCGCTCTTCCCCTCATCTGGACCCCGAGTCCCCCACACATCTGGATTACTTGGGTCCTCTCGTCATTCGGGTTCGTTTTCTTCACCGTCTGAGAGCGACAGGTGAATATGTGCTTGAAGAGACCCCAGTGTGGTCGACAACCCAAGAAGTTCTCGCATAACAAAATGAAAGCAGCAAGATAGACAATGGAGTTGGGAGTGAAATGATGGAGTTGCGCTCCAAAAAAGTTCAGAAACCCCCGAAAAAAAGGATTCGGTGGCAGAGAAAATCCCCGATCTACGTGGGTGGCCAGGAGGATGCACTCACCCTCTTCAGGCTGCGGTTGCCACTCCGTTCCGGAAGCCTCGCCGACCCATGGGGGATCAGTCCTTCATTGGCCAGATCGGTGAGGTCCTTATCGGTGATGGTCGAGCGGATCCAATCTCCTTGGACCCAGCCTTGCGGCAGTTTGGACCGTGAAGAGGATCCGCCTGACCGGGCGCTCTCCCTTAGCCTTCGCCGCCTTCTTCACCCGTTCCAGGCTGCGGTCTTCTCCTTCACCATGGTCGCCAAGCAAGCATCGAGTCAAGCGGCCGATGTGCTAAGAGCGCAGCAAGAAGGTTTGGAGGCGAAGGAGGAGAAGATTGGGGTCGCACTGTTCAAAATACCCTGTCCGACGCTTTATATGGGGCCGCTTCCGAGTGGTCAACCGGTAGGCCCAGCAATCCCACAAATCCAAGAATAAAGCGCCAAGACGCGATACGCGGGCGAAAAAGGCGGCGCGAAGATCGAGGCGTCATCGTCTTATCCCATCCGAGTGCCGCAGTTTTCTCCGCTTCGCGCGCTTCCCAAAATTCGGATCCCGCGAAATCTGCTAACCGCGGAGCAACCTGTCAGATAGCAGATTTCCTCCGATCCGTCGCTTGGAAATCCTCAAGTTCACCGAGTTCACTCGACAAAACGTGAAGAATGGATCAAGGCGACCGAAGAGAAGTTGATGCCATCACTAAAAGGTCGTTGATCCAGTAAGACACACTCGCAACACGAAGAACAGGTCGGAAAGATTATCAACTCCTTCCTCACTCAAACCTCGATCCATTCGGGGCTAATGATGAAGTCATGTACCTGGGTAGGGTCATAGACCTGCCCAAAGGTACCCTCCACAAGGACACTCGCAAGAGAAGCGGCCTTCCAAATGACCTGGTAGGTTTCAAATGGCAGATCTAAAGACACTTTCGACCATGAAGACCCACTCGACCACCAGAGTCCAAGAACCACTCGGTGCCCAAACGGTCTCAGAAGTTAAATAGTCTTTATGATCTTAATGACACTTTATGTAAGGCGTTACCAAGAACGCCTAGCCTTAACTCACCTTAAACCCTCTCACACGTGGGCTGGCTGAGGTCCCGGCGACTCTATATAAGCCACCCCTCCAGGTAGAAGGGTTCGCACCCCTGTAACACATACGCATATAATCCTGTCGACCGCCTCCGGGCTCCGAGACGTAGGGCTATTACTTCCTCCGAGAAGGGCCTGAACTCGTAAATCCCTTGCGTATACAACTACTCCGTAGCTAGGAACTTGCCTCTCCATACCTACCCCCCATTCTACTGTCAGACTTAGAACCACGACAGTCAAGGAAGAAGAAGAAGAAGGGGGGCCCTCTCCCCCTTGCTTCCGGTGGCGCCAGAGCGCTGCCGGGGGCCATCATCATCACCGCGATCTTCACCAACACTGCCATCATCTTCACCAACATCTCCATCACCTTCCCCCTTCTATATTCAGCGGTCCACTCTCCCGCAACCCATTGTACCCTCTACTTGAACATGGTGCTTTATGCTTCATATTATTATCCAATGATGTGTTGCCATCCTATGATGTCTGAGTAGATTTTTGTTGTCCTATTGGTGATTGATGAATTGCTATGATTGGTTTGAGTTGCATGTTTTATTATTGGTGCTTTCCTATTGTGCCCTCCGTGTCGCGTGATGTCTACTAGACAACCTTCTTCTTGTAGACGTTGTTGGGCCTGCAAGTGCACGGGTTTGTAGGACAGTAGAAAATTTCCCTCAAGTGGGTGACCTAAGGTTTATCAATCCGTGGGAGGCGTAGGATGAAGATGGTCTCTCTCAAGCAACCCTGCAACCAAATAACAAAGAGTCTCTTGTGTCCCCAATACACCCAGTACAATGGTAAATTGTATAGGTGCACTAGTTCGGCGAATAGATGGTGATACAAGTGCAATATAGATGGTAGATAAGAGTATTTGTAATCTGAAATAATAAAAATAGCAAGGTAAATAATGATAAAAGTGAGCGTAAACGGTATTGCAATGATAGGAAACAAGGCCTAGGGTTCATACTTTCACTAGTGCAAGTTCTTTCAACAATAATAACATAGATAGATCATATAACAATCCCTCAACATGCAACAAAGAGTCACTTCAAAGCCACTAATAGCAGAGAACAAACGTAGAGATTATGGTAGGGTACGAAACCACCTCAAAGTTATTCTTTCGGATCAATCTATAAAAGATTTCGTACTAGAATAACACCTTAAGACACAAATCAATCAAAAACCTAATGTCACCTAGATACTCCATTGTCACCTCAAGTATCCGTGGGCATGATTATACGATATGCATCACACAATCTCAGATTCATCCAACCAACATAAAAGTACTTCAAAGAGTGCCCCGAAGTTTCTACCGGAGAGTCAAGAACGTGTGCCAACCCCTATGCATAGGTTCATGGGCGGAACCCGCAAGTTGGTCACCAAAACATACATCAAGTGGCACATGATATCCCATTGTCACCACAGATAAGCACGGTACGACATACATCAAGTGTTCTCATAAAAGACTCAATCCAATAAAATAACTTCAAAGGGGAAACTCAATTCATCACAAGAGAGTAGAGGGGGAGAAGAAACATAAGATCCAACTAGAATAGCAAAGCTCGGGATACATCAAGATCGTGCCATAGAGGGAACACGAGAGAGAGAGAGAGAGAGAGAGAGAGATCAAACACATAGCTACTGGTACATACCCTCAGCCCCGAGGGTGAACTACTTCCTCCTCGTCATGGATAGCGCCGGGATGATGAAGATGGCCACCGGTGATGGCTCCCCCTCCGGCAGGGTGCCGGAACGGGCTCCCGAGAGGTTTTTGGTGGCTACAGAGGTTTGCAGCGGCGAAACTCCCGATCTATCTTCTGTTCTGGAAGTTTTACGATACGTAGGTATATATGGGTGCAAGGGGTACGTCGGTGGACCGAAGGGGGGGCCACGAGGCAGGGGGCACGCCCCAGGGGGGTGGGCGCGCCCCCCACATCGTGAGCACCTCCCTTCTTTCCTGACGTGCACTTCAAGTCCATCAGGTGGCTTTCCTTCCAAAAATAACTTCTCCAGTTGATTTCGTTCCGTTTTGACTCCGTCTGATATTCCTTTTCCTCGAAACACTGAAATAGGCATAAAACAACAAATCTGGGCCGGGCCTCCGGTTAATAGGTTAGTCCCAAAAATAATATAAAAGTGGATAATAAAGCCTAATATTGCCCCAAACAGTAGATAATATAGCATGGAGCAATAAAAATTATAGATATGTTGGAGACGTATCATCGCGCAAGCGTGAGGGATTCCCGCTGTAGGGTTTGCAATATGTTTACGATTTGCTTATGGTGGGTGGCGTGAGTGACAGAAGCACAGACCCGAGTAAGTAGGTTGTTTGCGTATGGGATAAAGAGGACTTGATACTTTAATGCTATGGTTGGGTTTTACCTTAATGAATCTTTAGTAGTTGCGGATGCTTGCTAGAGTTCCAATCATAAGTGCATATGATCCAAGTAGAGAAAGTATGTTAGCTTATGCCTCTCCCTCAAATAGAATTGCAATAGTGATTACCGGTCTAGTAATATAGTCAGTTGCCTAGAGACAATTCCACAACTCCTACCACCACTTTTCCACATTCGCCATATTTACTTTAGTTGTGTCTTTACTTACAACAGCCCCTAGTTTTTATTTACGTGCTCTTTACTTTCTTGCAAGCCTATCTGAGGGAGTTCCGGACTAGGGGGTGTCCAGATAGCCGAACTATCATCATCGGCCGGACTCCAAGACTATGAAG
Source organism: Aegilops bicornis (assembly GCA_021605145.1). Taxonomy (NCBI): domain Eukaryota; kingdom Viridiplantae; phylum Streptophyta; class Magnoliopsida; order Poales; family Poaceae; genus Aegilops; species Aegilops bicornis. The sequence continues at coordinate 407,274,774 of CM038673.1, read as the reverse complement.
ATACAAGATTGAAGACTTCGTCCCATGTCCGGATGGGACTTTCCTTGGCGTGGAAGGCAAGCTTGGCGATACGGATATGTAGATCTCCTACCATTGTAACCGACTACAGTGTAACCCTAGCCCTCTCCGATGTCTATATAAACCGGAGGGCTTTAGTCCATAGGACGAACAACAATCATACCATAGGCTAGCTTCTAGGGTTTAGCCTCTTTGATCTCGTGGTAGATCCACTCTTGTAACACACATCATCAATATTAATCAAGCAGGACGTAGGGTTTTACCTCCATCAAGAGGGCCCGAACCTGGGTAAAACATCATGTCCCTTGTCTCCTGTTACCATCCACCTAGACGCACAGTTCGGGACCCCCTACCCGAGATCCGCCGGTTTTGACACCGACATTGGTGCTTTCATTGAGAGTTCCTCTGTGTCGTCAACGATAGGCTCGATGGCTTCTTCGACCATCATCAACGACGCTGTCCAGGGTGAGACTTTTCTCCCCGGACAGATCTTCGTGTTCGGTGGCTTTGCGCTGCGGGCCAATTCGCTTGGCCATCTGGAGCAGATCAAAAGCTCGCCCACTGGCGTCAGTCAGATTTGGAAGATTTAAACTATACGGCCGATATCCGCGGAGACTTGATCTTCGACGGATTCGAGCCGCAGCCAAGCGCGCCACCGCTCCTCGATGGGCATGATCTAGCTCTGCAGCGAGCAAAGGTGCCACGGAGGCCGCACTGTAATCCGCTCCGACCCTTAATCCAGAGCCGGATTCCCCGATCGAGGACGAGTGGTTGGACATCGCCTCGGGGGCTTTAATCTCTACGGCGATTGAGCCGAACTCCATCCCTGTCGCTGCGAAGACCTCGACTGTGGTGCCGGACTCCTCTCCGGACTCCAACCCTCTCGCCCTTGCCAATCGAATCCGATTGGGCGCCGTTATGGAGTTCACGGCCACGGACATCTTTCAAAGACTCACCCTTTGGCGACATCCTGAATTCACTAAAGTCTCTCTCTTTATCCGGAGAGCCCTGGCCGGACTACGAAAAGGAAGGTTGGGATGCGGGCGATGAAGAAACTCAATGCCCACCCACCACCCACTTCATAGCCACTGTTGAAAGCTTACACGACGTGCTCGATTTCGACTCCGAAGACATGGACGGTATGGACGACGATGTAGGAGACAACAATGAACCAGCACCTATAGGATGCTAGACAACCTCATCCCATGATGTATACATGGTGGATACACCTAAAGGAAATGAAGACAAGGAACAACGGGACGCCACGAAGGATAAATCCTCGGCAGTTAAAACGGCAGAACGTAAACGCCCGAACAAAGTCCCGCCTCAACAAAGACCCAGCCATAGAGCAGGCGAACCGTGGACAACGAACAAGCTATCGAGCAATCGTCTGAACAAGACAACTTGGATAAACAATCTGTCCCGGCGAAGACAACAGTCCGGACGACCTCACGCCGGACAAACCATTGGAGCAAATGACCTCCAGAAAAGGCTCGCACATCGCTGCGTAGCCCTGAAAAAAGCGAAGCGGAAGCTCAAAACAGCGGAAGATGCACTCAGGATTAGATGGAGCAAAGTATTCAGCACTGCAGATAAGTACGGCGAGAGTCGCCGAACAAAGAGCTACCCGAAAAGAAAGCTACTGCCCGAATTCGACGAGGAGGCCTTAGAGCCCCCACAATTAAAAAGCAAGAAGGCCACCCGGTCGAATGGACGACCTCACGGCAAAAAGAGAGCAGCGAATGGTGCCGCACACAAGCCAATATGCGATCCGCCTAAGGATTCACATCAAAAGGATGGCCCATTAGGTCCATCTATGGGCCAAGAAAGCACGCCACAAAGCAATGCAATACGCAAAAATTTCAAGATCACGGCACACCCAAACATAGGGCGCCAGACACCCCTATGTTTCACCGATGAGGTGTTGGATCATGAATTTCCGGGATTCAAACCCGTAAACATAGAAGCATACGACGGAACAATGCACTCGAGTCTGGATTGAGGATTACATCCTCCACATACACATGGCTAGAGGAGATGATCTCCACGCCATAAAATACTTACCCTTAAACTCAAAGGGCCAGCTCGGCATTGGCTTAAGAGCCTCCCCGAAAATACCATTGGAAGCTGGAAGAGCTCGAGGATGCATTTCGGCAAATTTTCCGGGACCTATGTCCGCCCTCACGGGCCTTGAACGATCTAAGTCACATAACTCAACAGCCCGGAGAGTCAGCCCGGAAATTCTGGAACAGGTTCCTTACTAAAAAGAACCAAATAGTCGACTGTCCGGACGCCGAAGCCTTAGCAGCTTTTAAACACAACGTCCGGGACGAATGGCTCAGCAGACACCTCGGCTAAGAAAAGCCAAGAACAATGGCCGCACTAACAAGCCTCATGACACGCTGTTGCTTAGGGAAGACAAATGGCTGGCTAGATGCGACCAGCGACCGAGTACATCCGAAATCAGGGATGGAAATGGGAAATCACGACGCAGAAAAGATCGGTGCAATAAAGAAAATGGCCCAAATAGTACGCGGTCAACGCCGGATTCAAAAGCTCTCGGCCGAACAACAAAACACTGCCCCTAAAGGATAACGGTGACGAGCTATCCAACCTAAACAAGATTGGATAGACTATGTCAAATACATGGTACCTCCGGAAGCTCGCAAACCATACCCACGAGGATTGTTGGGTCTTCAAACAGTCCGGCAGACTGAACGCCGAACATAAGGGGCTCGACACACCAAGTAAAGATGACGACGAGCACCACAAGCAGAACCCCGGAAAACAAAAAACTTTCCCACAGGAGGTTAAAACAGTAAACTCACTTCACGTGATCAAAGGGAAGAACAGAGCGGCACCCACTAAAAGGCGCGCACCGCTAATCGGGTTGTCAAAACCAATCACCTTCGACCATCAGGACCATTCCGAAAATATCCGGAACGCAGGATGGACTGCCTTGATATTGGATTCTATAATCGACGGATTCCAATTTACACAAGTCCTCATGGATGGCGGCAGTGACATCAACCTGATATATCAGGACATAATCCGCAGGATGGGGATAAACCCAACCAAAATTTGCCATAGCAACACCTCCTTTAAAGGAGTAATGCCAGGCCCATATGCCCATTGTACGGGCTCCATACTACTAGAAGTTGTGTTTGGTTCATCCGACAACTTCCATCGCGAAAGGTTACTCTTCCATGTCGCCCCGTTTAAAAGTAGCCATCAAGCACTATTGGGACGCGAAGCTTTCGCCCGTTTCAACGCAATACCGCATTATGCATCTCTAACACTTAAAATGCTCGGTCCACGCGGCATCATCTCGTTAAAGGAAGTATTAAGTGTTACTCGAGCACGGAAGAACGGAGACTGCCTTGACAGCCCCACGCCTATCCGACTACTGCTAGGCAAAGAACCTGAATTGGTCATTCAAACCCCGGACACGGCTAGACGAGTCCGGCGCCTACTAGCGGCATACCCCCATACGAGGGGCCACATGCATGTATAACAAGAGACAATAAAGCTCAATTTTATTCACTTCTTTGAACCGTACTCTGTTTATTTAATATTAAGTACATCTTCAGACGATCCTTTTCTTTCAAACTAAGTTCCTCTTTTACGGATGAACAACGTGCTACACCCGTCCGAGGATACGGCTGCAACGGAGACACAGGCGCAGACGTGCAGCAGGGACCCGTCGCAAGGATTCTTTTCAGATTAAGACCCTGCATAAACCTTTTTTCACTGTCTCTTGTGGATATACATTCCCCCGGTTCCTTAATATAACCGAGGAGGAGGCTGGTGCTTTGGCATTGGCCGCACCAGAATTTTTGCGCGTACCTGGACACAAAGGGCTTGGGGCCTTATTTTGCCCATTTTCATAAAAGACCGAATACCTTAGGGAGTATTCGGCGTCTCGAGTTAGGCCTTATATGCATCAGCTCTGAATCATGTCTTTGGTCAAATGTTGGGTTGCCCGGCTCCTGTGTTTTGCTGCCTTACGTTCCGTTTTCACGGCTAACGCGACACCTGGAGAACTACTGCGATTGTGCCCCGGTTCGGCCGGGCGAGCACCTCGAGAGAAAGCCAAAACCGACCGTCATGATATAGCGAGACTGGTCAACCACTCGATGACTAACAGAATGTTTAGGATTCCTCCGCATTAACGAAGGACCGGTTTTCGGTCAGCACATACGCACCCGAACTCGGACGAGTGCGGTGCCCCCAGGGGCTATATAGTAGCCCCACCCTCGAACTCCTATGGCTAAGTGAAAGTGATAAAGCATTATAGTCCGGTTGCCTGGTTTGCTACGCTATCACCTCCTTAACAGGACCAAGCACGTTGAATTAAGTGTGAAAAAGCGTCTTTTTTTGCAAACACCCCCGCACTATGTGCGTGGGGCTGAAGCCAAGGACTGCCATCTTTCAGGTTATATACACATATACATAAACGGCCGCACAGGGAGTAGTTTACTACTTGAACACACAAGTATAAAAAAGCACTTATATTACATTGAAACATTGTTTTCACAAATCATACATGTCATTTAAACATAATATCCTTCGAGCACTGCATCTCTATTAAACGAGCGCCCGGCAGGACTTCTTCAAAGTAGTGCTCGGCAGGTACTCGGCCTCTGTCCGAATCCTGGGATGCAACGTCAGTGGCCTTCATCTCTGCCCAGTATGTCTTGACACGGGCAAGAGCCATCCGCGCTCCCTCAATACACGTCGACCGCTTCATTGCGTTGATACGCGGCACCGCACCAAGAAACTGCTGCACTAAACCAAAATAGCTCTTCGGCTGGGGTCCGTCCGGCCACAAGTGAGTCAAGACATGCTTCATGGCAAATCCGGACAATCGATTCAGCTCAGCCCATTCGGCCAGCCGATCGGTCAGCGGCAGAGGACGCTTCGGACTATGGAGTTGCGACCAATATAGCTCTTCCCTTCTGTGCCCCTTCTGGCCCCGGAAGTGCTCAACCGCGTCCATAGCGCTCGCCGCCAAGTCCAGATAAGCATCCTCTGAATTCCACAATTTATCCAACTAAGCATACTGATCTATATATTTCCTCCGCAGCAAAAACGGTTTTCCAGCCGCAATTGCCCCGGCCTGACTCAGCTCCTCCTTGGCAGCTCTCAAAGCCGATTGGGCATTCTTGGATTCGGCGGCGGCCTTCTTTAGGCCCTCTTGTTCCGCTTGACGTTCCTTTTCAAGAACCGCGCAGCGATCGGTAATATTCCTTAACTTTTTGGCCATATCGGCCATCTCCTCTTTGCTTCGGCAGTGAGCAGCCCGTTCAGCTTCTAGCTCTTCGACCGCCTTTTACAAGCCGTCAGACATTACTAATTCGCTTGCTCTTTCGCTAGGGCGAGTTCAGCACGCAGCTCCTCCAGCACAGCGCCACCATAAGCATTAAGCATACAAACAGTAATACATGGGCGTCAAGCTCCCTTACAAGGTGTCCGCACAGAGGTCGCATACCTTGTGACTCGTCAAACCGTTTATTGACCAGCGCGATGTCCGCATCCGCCTCGTCAAGTTGCCGCTTTAGTTCGGCATATTGAGTAGTCCGGCTGGCCTCCGGACGTCCCGCCACCTGTTCAGGAGCGGCGATATGTTATAACTGAGAATTTGATCCTTGGCACATTGTCAATTTTGACAACATACCAAGTCTCAGGGGCTACTATCTATACAGGGCGCATTTTATATGCATAACTGTCAGAAGGTACATCATTTTTGCGTACCTCAAACCCCGTCAGTAAGCTTCTGACGGCTTCATGCAATCCGCTCTCCGCGGATGCAATTCTTTCAATCACCGTACCCATTAGAGCATGGTGATCCTCCGAAATAGCCGCTCGCCCGAGCAGATCCTTCAGCTCCTCCGACCGCACGCCACTTGGCGCCGGACCTTCCGGCCCCGCCGGACTTGGGGGAACTCTCCGCGACGACACCTCCGGGTCATCCGCCTCACATGAGGGTGCGACAGGTGGAGGCGTTTCGCTCTCCATCATCTCCGGAAGAAGATCCCCCGAAGACGAGCTCTGCTGAGAAGGGCTGAAGTCCGAACTACAAGGTACAATTTCGGTTATCCTCATGAATAAATACAGGGATGTTCCTTATTTACAAGACCCCTTCTTTTTACTTACGGCTGGCTGGAGGGCTGATCCCCTTGGGGAAATAATGTGGATGGGTTACTTCCCAGCGCCGGACTCTCTGCCGAAGATTCCTTCCCCCTCTTTGAGGCCTTGACCTCCGGATCTTCCAAAGCGGTCCTCTTCTCTCCTCGGAAGGTGGGACTCTTAATCCCTCCTTCCTTGATATCCTCCTTCAAGAGGCGGTTGCTTCCTGCTCCCCCTTCGCCTTCTTCAAAAGGTGCGACCTTCAACATCTTGGTCAACATGGGATCCAGCGTGGTCTCTGGAGGAGCCGCACACCTTATAACCTTCGCCTGGGCTATCCACCCCCGTTCAACAAACGACTCCTTTAAAGGGCATATATATATATATATATATATATATATATATATATATATATATATATATATATCAAATAAATGAATGAACAACTTGTCCTTCTGTGACTACTTACTTGAGTATCCGAGCGATTGCAGCTTAGTCCTGCGTCCTCGGTCAAGTCCGGACACTTCTCTTGTGATCCAAAGAACAGTTTATACATCTCCACGCAAGGCCGTGCTCCATAAAATTTTGGAGAGCTCGTGGTCCCTCCGGATTGAATTCCCACAGTGAGGGGGGCGGCGCTTGCAGGGCTGAAGGTGCCGGATCACCATAACTGCGCCCATCGCAACCAGATTGATCCCTCTTTCCCGGAGATCTCGAATGCGGCCCTGCAGCAGGGGAACGCCCTTGGACGGCCCCCACGAGCCCCTTGTTGACCCATGATGCCAGCCACTGTGGTGGACCTGGCGGAAGGCGGGAGCGCCCATTTGGTGCCCCCGGGAGCGGTGATATAAAACCACTCCTGCTACACAAACCAAGCTCCTCTTGAAAAGAGCCCTCGGGCCACGGAGCATCAAGACATTTGCTTATGACCGCCCCTCCGCACTCCGCTTGCTGCCCCTTGATCATCTTTGGCTCCACCTTGAAGGTCTTGAGCCACAATCCAAAGTGGGGGGTAATATGGAGGAAGGCCTCACATATGACAATGAATGACGAGATATAGAGGATGGACTCCGGATTCAAGTCATGGAAATCAAGCCCGTAATAAAACATGAGCCCCGCACAAAGGGATCCGTCGGGAAGCCTAAACCCCGAAGGAAGTGGGACACGAACACCACGTTCTCACCGGGCTCAGGAGTGGGAATGACCTGCCCTGGAGCAGGAAGCCTATGCGAGATCTCGCCGGTTAGATACCTGGCGTCTCGCAGCTTTAGCACATCTTCTTCTGTGACGGAGGAAGACATCCATCGGCCATGCTGGTCGGAGCCGGACATCATCGAAAGTCCGAAGCGCCCGAATCTGAAGCTTTGGGCGAGGCGAACTCGATGGAGGGTGTAAAGAGGAAGAGGGCCTTGGTCTCATTATAAAGAGCTTGAATACCAAGAGCCCACCCCGTGGTCGATTAGGACTCACCTTCGATAGAGAAGGCAGGCCAACGGGCATGGTTGGGTTACCCACGTCCGTATTGATGAGAATCCCGGAATAAGAGGGCACGATCTACGCTTTGATAAGACATGCCAAGGAAACTGCCTCGCTAAACACGCTGAGGTGGAACAATAAAAAACGATTCATATAAAGGCCTGGCCGTGGTGTGATGTCACGCCGCGGAATACGTCAGCAGATCTGTGCAAAATTATTCTCTCTACGGTGTTATGTGGAACTTGTTTTGCAGAGCCGATACTATCCTTGTGTTCAAAACCTTCCGTGAAGTATTCGAGGAAGAACCCGCCTCGCAATGCGAAGACAATCAACGGGCGGACTCGTCGTCATTGAAGCCTGGTTCAGGGCTCTTGAGGGAGTTCCGGACTAGGGGTGTCCGGATAGCCGAACTATCATCATCGGACGGACTCCAAGACTATGAAGATACAAGATTGAAGACTTCGTCACGTGTCCGGATGGGACTTTCCTTGGCGTGGAAGGCAAGCTTGGCGACACGGATATGTAGATCTCCTACCATTGTAACCGACTCTGTGTAACCCTAGCCCTCTCCGGTGTCTATATAAACCGGAGGGCTTTAGTCCATAGGACGAACAACAATCATACCATAGGCTAGCTTCTAGGGTTTAGCCTCTTTGATCTCGTGGTAGATCCACTCTTGTAACACACATCATCAATATTAATCAAGCAGGACGTAGGGTTTTACCTCCATCAAGAGGGCCCGAACCTGGGTAAAACATCGTGTCCCTTGTCTCCTGTTACCATCCGCCTAGACGCACAGTTCGGGACCCCCTACCCGAGATCCGCCGGTTTTGACACCGACACTATCCAAAAACACCTACAAAGTACTTCTAGTCTCATACTTGTTTCCGATAAAGCGAACGTCAAGTGTGCATAGAGTTGTATCGGTGGTCGATAGAACTTGAGGGAATATTTGTTCTACCTTTAGCTCCTCGTTGGGTTCGACACTCTTACTTATCGAAAGAGGCTACAATTGATCCCCTATACTTGTGGGTTATGATGTATTAAGTTCATGGAGAAACAGAGTAATGCAATAAGAACGATGACATGATGTAGACAAGATCTAATTATGTAGAATTAGACCCCATCTTGTTATCCTTAATAGCAACGATACGTACGTGTCGGTTCCCCTTCTGTCACTGGGATCAAGCTCCGTAAGATCGAACCATCACAAAGCACCTCTTCCCATGGCAAGAAAAATTGATCTAGTTGACCTAACTAAACCAAAGATTCGAATAAGAAATATGAGGCTATAAGTAATCATGCGTTTAAGAGATCAAAAGACTCAAGTAATTTTCATGATAAAAACATAGATCTGATCATAAACTCAAAGTTCATCGGATCCCAACAAACACACCGCAAAAAGAGTTACATCAAATAAATCTCCAAGAGATCATTGTATTGAGAACCAAAAGAGAGAGAGGAACACATCTAGCTACTAACTATGGACCCGTAGGTCTATAATGGACTACTCACGCATCATCGAAGAGGAACCAATGAGGATGATGAACCCCTCTGTGATGGTGTCTAGATTGGATCCGTGGTTACGGAACTTGCGGTAATTTGGAATTGATTTTCACGACTCCCTAGGGTTTCTGGAATATTGGGGTATTTATTGAGCAAAGAGGCGGTGCGGGAGGCCATCGAGGTGGGCACAACCCACCTGGGCGCGTGTGGGCCCCCAGGCGCGTCCTGGTGGGTTGTGCTCCCCTCAGAGCACCCCTAAGGTACTTTCTTGGCCCATCTGGTGTCTTTTGGTCCAGAAATAATCCACAAAAAATTTCACTGTGTTTGGACTCTGTTTGGTATTGATTTCCTGCGATGTAAAAAACAAGCAGAAAACAACAACTGGCACTGGGCACTATGTCAATAGGTTAGTCCCAAAAAATGATATAAAGTTGCTATAAAAGGACTGTAAAACATCCAAGAATGATAGTATAACAGCATGGAACAATAAAAAATTATAGATACGTTGGAGACGTATCAGCATCCCCAAGCTTAATTCCTGCTAGTCGAGTAGGTAAATGATAAAAACAGAATTGTTGATGTGGAATGCTACCTAACATGTTCATCGCATATTATTTTCTTTGTAGCATGGACATTTGGACTTTTATATGGTTCAAAGCAGTAGTCTAGTTTTGACATAAGGACTTTAATACTCAAGTATATCAACAAGCAAGCATGTCTTTCAAAATATCAACACTAAAGCAAGTTATCCCTAGCCCATTATGCTCAATCATTGATCCATTCATGAAACACACTCGCATATTAGCTACACCCAATGCTCAAGTATGATCATAGTGCCCCTTAGTTGGTGCTTTATAAGAGAAGATGGCGACTCAAGTAAAAATAAAAATTTCATAAAGTAAATGAAAGGCCCTTCACAGAGGGAAGTAGAGATTTGTAGAGGTTCGAGAGCTCAAAGCAAAAAACATAGAGATAAAACATTTTGGGAGGCATGCATTTCCTGTCAACGAAAACGATCGAGTAGTTCCCAATACTTTCCATGCTAGATATATCATAGGCGGTTCCCAAACAGAAAATAAAGTTTATTCATTTTTCAACCATACTTTCACTTTCCATGGCTAGCTGTATCCACGGGTGCCTTCCATACCAACTCTTTTCAAGGAATTTATTGTTTGACAACATAAAGTAAATCCATTTTTCATTTTGGGACTGGGCATCCCTAATACCTTTGTCGTACTCTCATGCAATGATAAGTGAATAAACACTCATCTTTAGAATAACACATCTAGCATGGAAATATATTAGCCATCCCGTACTGTTTCATGAGCGGTACGAGCACACAAAGGAGAAATTTATTTTGAAAATTAGAGATGGCACATACAAATTTGCTTAGAACGACAAAAGAATACCGCCTATAGGTAGGTATAGTGGACTCATATGGCAAAACTGGTTTAAAGGATTTTGGATGCACAAGTAGTGATCATACTTAGTGCAAATGAAGGGTAGCAAAAGATTGAGAAGCATCCGACCAAGAAACAAAAAATCTCATAAGCGAGCATTAAGCATAATTAACACTGAATAATGCACCACAAGTAGGATGTAATTTCATTGCATAACTATTGACTTTCGTGCTTGCATAGGGAATCACAAACCTTAACACCAATATTCTTAGTAAAGCATAATTACTCATCGACATGACTCACATATCACTATCATCATATCTCAAAACTATTACAAGGAATCAAGTTTATTTTGTCTAATGATCTTCATGGAAATTTTTATTATATCCTCCTTGGATATCTATCACTTTGGGACTAGTTTCATATGTTGCTTTTAATAAGCTCAAACAAATATAAGTGAAGAACATGAGCATCATATATTTTTCTCTCAAAATATCTAAGTGAAGCAAGAGAGAATTTCTTTAAATTTTTACTAACTCTCAAATAAATCTAAGTGAAGCATGAGAGCCTTTGTTCCAAAATAATAAAGCGCACCGTGCTCAAAAAGATATAAGTGAAGCACTAGAGCAATTCCATAGCTCATAAAGATTTAAGTGAAGCATAGAGAGCAATTCTAACAAGTCATGGCATAATTTTGGCTCTCTCAAATAGGTGTGTCCAGCAAGGATTCAAGACTTAAAATAAAAGGCAAAACAATCAAAGACTCATACCATACAAGACGCTCCAAGCAAAACTCGTAATAGGCGACGAATAAAAATATAGCTCCAAGTAAAATACCAATGGTTGTTAGAAGAAAGAGGGGATGTCACTCGGGGGCATCCCCAAGCTTAGTTGCTTGATACTTCTTGAATATTATCTTGGGGTGCCATGGGCATCCCCAAGCTTAGCCTTTTGCTAATCCTTATTCCTTCATCCATCACGATATCACCCAAAACTTGAAAACTTCAATCACACAAAACTCAACAAAACCTTCGTGGGATCCGTTAGTATAAGAAAGAAAATCACTACTATAAGTACTGTTGTAAACCCAGTCATATTTTATTTTTGCATTATATCTACTATATTCCAACTTTTCTATGGCAAAAGCTTTTAAAGGAAACCATATAATCATCAAAACAAGCACACAACGCAAATAAAAATAGAATCTGTCAAAAACAGAACAGTCTGTAGCAATCTGGATATTTCGAATACTTCTATAACTCCAAAAATTCTGAAAAATTAGGAAAATGTAGGAAATTTGCATATAAATTTTGTGTAAAAAATTCAGAATTTTATCACGCTTCTGTGATTTTTAACAATTCTATGACTGGCGCGCAAAGTTTCTGTTTTCAACAAGATCAAATCAACTATCACCCAACATGATCCCAAAGGCTTTGCTTGGCGCAAACACTGATTAAAACACAAAAACACAATCATAACAGTAGCATAATTATGCAAACACTCAAGAACAGAAAGAAAAAGACAAAAATAAATTTTATTCACTGGGTTGCCTCCCAACAAGCGCTATCGTTTTACGCCCTTAGCTAGGCATAATGCAAAGGATCTAAGTGTTGTCATCTTTGTTTCTAGATCCATATGATGCCCTCATGATTGATTCATATGGTGGCTTAATTTTTGTTCTAGGGAAGTGTTCCATACCCTTCCTTAGTGGAAATTGAAATTTAATATTGGCTTCTTTCATATCAATCACGGCACCAATAGTACGTAAAAATGGTCTACCAAGAATAATTGGACAAGACGGATGGCAATTAATATCAAGAACTATAAAATCTATGGGCACATAATTTCTATTTGCAAGAATAGGAACATCATTAATTCTTCCCATAGGTTTTTTAATAGTAGAATCCGCCAAGTGCAAATTTGGAGAACATTCTTCAATATCGATAAGACTAAGCACATCACATAAAGATTTCGGAATTGTAGAAACACTAGCACCCAAGTCACAGAAAGCAAAACACTCATAATTTTTGATCTTGACTTTGATAGTAGGTTCCCTTCATCATGTAATTTTCTAGGAATTGAAATCTCTAATTTCAACATTTCTTCTAAAGCTTTCATCATAGCATCAACAATATGTTTAGTAAGCTTTATTTTGTTCATAAGCATGGGGTGAATTTATCATGGATTGCAACAAAGAAATACAATCAATCAAAGAGCAACTACCATAATTAAAGTCTTTGTAATCCAAAAGAGAGGGCACATCACTAGTTAAAGTTTTAACCTCTTCAAACCCACTTTTATCAATTTTCTCAACAAGATTTTCACCCTTCGAATTATCGGGACGCCTTCTAGCTAAAGTTGACTCTTCTTCAGCCCCTTTATTATCAATCTTAATTTTACTAAACAAATAATCAATAGAAGAAACACCAATCATTTTAAGATCTTCATCACTTTTATGAAAGCAATCACTAGAAAACGCTTTTTCTAAAAATTCCCTTCTAGCTCTAAGCATAGTGGTTCTTTTCTTACTTTCATCCATAGAAACATAAAGAGCCTTAGTTGATTCCTCAACCTTAGGCACAAAAAATTTCATCTTGAGATTTTCTACATCATGAGAAATTCTATCAATACTTCTAGACATATCATCAATCTTATTCAGCTTTTCTTCTATTGTAGCATTGAAAACTTTTTGGGTATTGATAAATAATTTAATTTATTCTCAAAATCAGAGGTGTTCCTTACTAGGAAAAGGCCTAGGATTAAAATTACCTCTATAAGCATTGTTATTGAAATTGTTTCGCGAGATAAAATTCACATCTATGGCATCACTATTTTTCTCAATCATAGTAGACAAAGGCATATCATTAAAATCAATAGGAGCACTTTTATTAGCAACCAATTTCATAAGAGCATCAACTTTTCACTCAAAGAAGAAATTTCTTCAACCGAATTAACTTTTTTACTAGTAGGAGCTCTGTCGGTATGCCATTGTGAATATTTTGCCATAATATTATCAAGCAATTTGGTGGCTTCACCCAAAGTAATTTCCATAAAAGTACCACCCACGGTGGAGTCCAAAAGATTACGAGAAACAAAATTCAACCCCGCATTAAAATTTTGTATGATCATCCAAAGATTTAAACCATGAGTAGGACAATTTCTTAGCATCGATTTCATTCTTTCCCAAGATTGCGCAACATGTTCATGCTCAAGTTGCTTAAAATTCATGATTTGCGTCATAAGGGAAATAATTTTCGCGGGTGGAAAATACTTAGTAATAAAAGCATCCTTGCACTTATCCCAAGAATCAATACTATTGCGAGGCAAAGAAGAAAACCAAAATTTTGAATGATCTCGCAAAGAAAATAGAAATAATTTCAACTTCACAATATCATTGTCCACATCTTTTTTCTTTTTCATATCGCATAATTCCACGAATGTGTTAAGATGGGACGCGGCATCCTAATTAGGAGTACCGAAAAATTGCTCTTTCATAACAAGATTCAACAAAGCGGCATTAATATCACAAGACTCCGCACTAGTGGCGGGAGGAGATATTGGAGTGCTGATAAAATCATTGTTGTTGGTATTGGAGAAATCACACCACTTGGTGTTCTCTTGAGTCATCATGACTACGCAACAAGATTGCACTCAAAAAACAGATCTGACGAGAAAACGACGAACGAAAAAGAGGGCGAATAAAACGACAAATTTTTGTGAAGTGGGGGAGAGGAAAACGAGAGGCAAATAATGTAAATCACAAGGAGATGAGATTTGTGATTAGGAACCTGGTAGATGTTGATGATGTCTCCCCGGCAACGGCGCCAGAAATTGGCAAGTTGATGGGAGACGTGAATCCTCCCTGGCAACGGCGCCAGAAATTCCTTTTGATATCTGCTTGAACTACGTCGGTATTTCCCCAAAGAGGAAGGGATGATGCAGCACAGCAGCGGTAGGTATTGCCCTTAGTGATGAGACCAAGGTTATCAAACTAGTAGGAGAACCACGCAACACCACGTAAAGAGCTCGTGCACACAAAGAACAAATACTTGCAACCCGATGTCAGAGAGGGGTTGTCAATCCCTCACGGCTAAAAAGATAGGTTAAATTATAGTAGATAGGTTAAATTATAGTAGATTGGATAAATAAATCTCGCGGGAACGCGATATAAAGTAAATAACAATAAATTGCAGCAAGGTATTTTTGTATTTTTGGTTTAATAGATCTGAAAATAAAAGCAAATAAAAATAGATCGCAAATGCAAATATAATAAAGAAGAGACCCGGGGGCCGTAGATTTCACTAGTGGCTTCTCTCGAGAAAAATAACATACGGTGGGTAAACATATTACTGTTGGGCAATTGATAGAACTTCAAATAATCATGACGATATCTAGGCAATGATCATTATATAGGCATCACGTCCAAGATTAGTAGACCGACTCCTGCCTGCATCTACTACTATTACTCCACACATCAACCGCTATCCAGCATGCATCTAGTGTATTAAGTTCATGGAGAAACGGATTAATGCAATAAGAACAATGACATGATGTAGACAAGATCTATTTATGTAGAAATAGACCCCATCTTGTTATCCTTAATAGCAACAATACATACGTGTCGGTTCCCCTTCATCCGGATCAAGCAATCGTAAGATCGAACCCATCACAAAGCACCTCTTCCCATGGCAAGAAAAATCGATCTAGTTGGCCTAACTAAACCAAATATTCGAAGAAGAAATACGAGGCTATAAGTAATCATGCGTATAAGAGATCAAAAGACTCAAATAACTTTCATGGATAAAAACATAGATCTGATCATAAACTCAAAGTTCACCGGATCCCAACAAACACACCGCAAAAAGAGTTACATCAAATAGATCTCCAAGAGACCATTGTATTGAGAACCAAAAGAGAGAGAGGAAGCCATCTATAGCTACTAAATACGGACCCGTAGGTCTAGAATAAACTACTCACGCATCCTCGGAGAGGCACTAACGAGGATGATGAACCCCTCCATGATGGTGTCTAGATTGGATCTGGTGGTTCTGAAACTTACGGCGGCTAGAATTGATTTTTGTCAACTCCCCTTGGGTTTCTGGAATATTGGGGTATTTATATAGCAGAGGCGATGCGGGATGCCACCGAGGTGTGCACAACCCACCTGGGCGCGCCTGGCCTGGTGGGTTGTGCTCCCCTCAGAGCACCCCTTAGGTACTTTCTTGGCCCATCTAGTGTCTTCTGGTCCAGAAAATTCCACAAAAAGTTTCACTGCGTTTGGACTCTGTTTGGTATTGATTTTCTGCAATGTAAAAACAAAGGTAAAACAAAGAATCGGCACTAGGCACTATGTCAATAGGTTAGTCCCAAAAAATGATATAAAGTTGCTATAAAATGATTTTAAAGCATCCAAGAATGATAATATAACAACATAGTCGTCACTCTTCATGGGTTGAAGTCTTCATCAATGTGGACGTACGATAGCACCACCTATCAGAACCACGCCAAAAATCTTCATGTCTACACTGCGTTTGCCTTCTCCAAACCCTTTACCTTCATATGCAATGTTTTACTTTCCGATGCTACACTCTTAGAATTGCATGTGTAGGTTGATTGCTTGACTTGTGCTAAGTTGCTAAATGCCAAGACTTAAAATTGGGAAAAGGCTAGATTTTTATTTGGTCAAGTAGTCTAATCACCCCCTCTAGACCTACCTTCGATCCTACAAGTGGTATCAGAGCTTTGGTCTCCATTTGCCTTGATTTTCATAGCTTTGGTGATCATAGCCTTGGTTTCACAACCTAGGAGAGTATGGCGTCTAGAGAGGGAAATTACCACCGTAGAGGTCCTTATTTTGATGGTACTAATTTTGCTAGTTGGAAGCATGAGATGAAAATGCATATTCTTGGACATAACCCCGCCATTTGGGCTATTGTGTGTATTGGTTTGCAAGGTGAATTCTTCGAAGATGGAAGAGAACCAAATCGTGAAGCGACCCCGGAAGAATTGAAGATGTTGCAATACAATGCTCAAGCTTGCGATATCATCTTCAACGAATTGTGCCCGAAGAATTCAACAAAATCATCGGCCTTGAGAATGCAAAGGAAATTTGAGATACTTTGATTGATATGCACGAAGGTACTGAGTCTGTCAAGGAATCCAAATTGGATGTGCTTCAAAGTCAACTTGACAAGTTCAAAATGAAGGATGGTGAAGGAGTCGCTGAAATGTATTCTAGGCTTGCTCTCATCACAAATGAGATTGTCGGCTTAGGAAGTGAAGAGATGACCGACAGAATCATCAACAAGAAGATCCTAAAAGCCTTGGATGGAAAATATGATACCGTGTGCACCTTGATCCAAATGATGTCCAATTACAAAGATCTCAAGCCAATGGAAGTCACTGGTAGAATTGTTGCTCATGAGATGTCACTTAAGGATAAGGAAGAGCTTCACAACAAGTCTAGCGGTGCTTACAAAGCTTCATGTGATGCCCCTACGACATCAAGTGAGAAACAAGTCGTCAATGAAGAATTGAGCCTAATGGTGAAGAACTTCAACAAGTTCTACAAGAGTAGAAGCAAAGAGAGAAGTTCCAAGTCAAGGTCCTACAATGACAAAAGATCTTCTAGTGGTGATCGCAATTGCTACAATTATGGAAGACCCGGACAATACTCTAGTGAGTGCACGACTCCCTACAAAAGAAGAGAAGACTCACCTAAAAGGAGAAGTAAAAGAGAGGAATCACCACCAAGAGAGAGATGGAGTAGTGATGATCGTTATGAACGAAGACCCTCTCGCAGAAGCAAGGATTTGGAAAGGAAGGACAAGTCATCAAAGAGCTACACAAGACGAAGACATCAAGCTCATATTGGTGAATGGGTATCCGTTCCGACTCCGACAACTACTCCGAGAGAAGTTATCACTCCAACTCTGAATATACTCATGATGAAGGTGTTGCCGGTCTTGCACTTGTGTCATCCAACTCCTACGACATATTCGACTCACCAAATGAAGGGATTAGAAGATGCTTCATGGCTAAAGGCCCCAAGGTATCACACCCCGAGTATGTTGATTTCAATAGTGATGAAGAAGAGTTGCCAGGTGATGATGATTTACTTGTCGACAACACTAGTGATGAAAACTATGATGAAATTGCCATTAATCATGGTAATCAAGATGAAATGAATGGAAATGATAATAAGGAGATTGGGTGTCTAACTAAAGAACCAAACACTCCTAAGTTAGCTCAGAAACTACCTTAGAGGATCATCGGGAGCTTTTAAAGACTCATGAGAAGCTACGCTTTGAAAAACTAAATCTAGAGAAAGAGCATGGGTTCTTAAAAGCAATCAATGATGATCTTTATAAGAAAAGTTCTTCTTACATTGCCAAGTGTTTACTCTTGTCTACTTACATGCCACAAGTAAAATCTAGCAACAAGAGCAAGAAATATTCTTCTTCTAGTAGTAACAATAATCATGTTAAATCAAATATTGTTGCTTGTAGTAGTTCTCTTGATTCCACTAATGATTCTCTTATCCAAGTTACACTTGAGCAAGAAAATAGCTTATTGAAGGGAATTATAGAGAAAGGTGTTTACAAGAGCCTTGCCAGAAGTAAGCAATTTCAGGAAATTGTACGCAAGGAAGGAAGGCACCTGAAGAATCAAGGTGTTGGTTTTGAATGCAAGTTCAATGCCAATGGATTTGAGTGGGAAGAAGATCAACACACCAAGACGAAGTTTGTTCCGCAACAAGAGAAGTATGATCCCACTTCTTTCAAGGGAACACAAGCTCAAGATGATCTTCCACCACAAGACCACAAGCTAAAAGGCAAGGACAAGCTTCAAGAATAGATTGATTCATTTGAAGAAGCTCCAAAGGCCTTGGTCTAGTGGGTTCCCAAGACTACATCAAGTTCTACTTCATCAAGTACGACTAAAACTCCAAGGATTCCCATCAAGTTGATGTGGGTCCCAAAGAAGAAGAACTAGAGAGTTCTTGAGGGTGACTCCGCCAACATACTTCACTCATATCCATTTTGGCAAGGACAAGTGCAATCAACTTTCATATCTTGCACTAGTTCAAGGAGTCACAAACCCTCTTGTTTGTAAGACAAGGGACAAGGTAACCTAATGCTTCATGGACAACATCATATGTGTATTTCACTCTATGTCTATGGATATCCCTATATGTTCCTTGTGGTACTAACCCATGTAGGTATTGAAAGTGCAAATCACTCCAATGGATTGCTCCAAATGATCTACATCAACATTGAGCATCGAATCTTCAACACCTACATGAAGTCATCATCGACAAAACCCCAGGTTAGTTCATCCCTCTTAGGGGGATATCACATCTAGGGGAGCTTCTCTAAGAATTGAGCTAAAGCAACTCTAATGGTGTGAACACACCAATGCTTTATGTAAAAGTGGTAACCCCACTTGTGCTTAAACGATGAGTATGACCTACGATCAAATGTTCTCGTTTGACTCCTCAGTCAATATACTCATATATAGATGACCTAGTTGTGACGCCCTGATAATTCAGCTACAGTAATTCCCTCCGCGTCACCATGATTATCGTTACTAATCTTGCATTAGTTCGAATCCGATTCAAATTCAAATCTGAATTAAAGACAAACAATAAAAGTATTTAAATATTAGAACTAAAATGTTAGGTTTGTGCCACATAATGCCTAAGTGATTATGGTGGAGAAACCACACTTTGTTTTTATGTTTAAATACTCTAAATGTTTAAATTGCGGCAAAACAATTATTTAAATGCTTTTAAATACTAAACAAATTTTAATATAGTTTATTTAATCACCAAACTTTTTGAGTAAGTGGCCTATGTTATTATGCTAATTTAGGAGCAGGGGTTATACTTTATCAAACTTGTTTTTGCTAACTATAATAAATAAAGCAGAAAGGAAAATTAGATAAGTGTAAAGACAGAACAAAATTACAAAAACAAAGCAAAACAAAAGAAAAACCCCACCTTGCTGTGCCTCGGCCCAGCTAGCCATTGGGCCAGCCAGGCCGGCCTAGCCGGCGCCGCCCCTTAATTCCCCACGCCCCCGAAACCCTAGGGCATCGAACCCCACTCTCCCCACTCCTCCCTCTCCCCGCCCCGTTTCTGGATCGGGGGAGTGACCACCCGGACCGCGTCGTCGCTTGCCGCCTCCACCCGGCGCGCCGCGCCTGAGGACTGCCGCCTCCGCGTCGCAGCATCGCCATCGCCCCGCGTGCCTCGGCATCCTCCTCGCCCCATGCCGAGGTCGCCGTTCCTGCACCGCGCCCTCGACCCCGTTGCGCTCGACGCCCGCAGCCGTCCGCCGCCGCCTGAAGACCTCGCCACCTCGCCGGACTTCCTCCCCAACGTCGTCGTCGTCCCCGTAGACCTCCCCGCGCCCCGCTGCCCCGTACCCTACAAATACCTCGTGAGGCCCCCTCTTTCTCCTCTGCCTCGCTCCCACCGTACACCGGGCGCACCCACGCCCGCGCATGCCGTTGCCCTGCAGCCATGCTCGCCGTTGCTCCCGTGCGCCATCACGCGCATCGCCGCACCGGCCGAGGCGGCTTCACGCCTTGCTCCGTCTGGCCGGACCGCCGTCAGGCTCGCTGCCTCCTGCCGCCGGGCGACGGTGACAGCTCTACCTCGACTGCACGCCTCCGCCTCGCCTCGCCGCCGAGCGCCTCGCCACCACCACCACCTCCTGCGCCCTGCCGCTCCGCCCACCGGGTCCGCGACCACCCTCCGCCGCCTCCTCGCCTCGCCGGCGCTGGCAGACGCCGTGCGTGCCCAACGCTCCTTGGGCATACTCCCATTCGGGCTGTGCCCGTTAGCCCACGCGCCCATCGCCCGATAGGCTAGATGGGCCACTGCCATTCGGGCCCCATGCCCCCAACGAAAATGTAAAACAAAGAGAATTAAAAAATAATATGTAAAAAAGTATTAGTTAATTAATTAATTAAAGAATTAATAAACTTAATTAACCTAATCATTTAGATAAACTAATTAAACATGTTTAATTAATCTCAGTCAATGACGAACGGGACCCACACGTCTGTTGAGCCAGTCAACAGACGGTTGACTGATGACATCATGATGACATCACGCTAACATCATAATTGTATCTTCTAATTTAATTAATTCTGTTAATTCTAGAAAATGATAAAATCCTTTTAAAATTAATATAAAATAAACCGTAGCTCGGTTGGAAATACTTTGTACATGAAAGTTGCTCAGAACAACGAGACGAATCCGGATATGCAACCCGTTTGTCCGTCACACATCCATAGCATAGCAAACACGCAACTTTCATCCTCCGGTTCATCTGTCCGAAAACTCTGAACACCGGGAATACTTTTTCGGATGTTTCCCCCTTCGCTGGTATCACATATCCCTGCGTTACGTTAGCCCTAGCACAACGTATTGCCGCGTCTTGCTTTGTGCTACATTTGATTGCTCTGTTATTTATTGTGTTCCCCCTCCGTTACTTCTTTTCGGTAGGCTCCGAGACCGTTGCCGATACCCCTGTGATCGGCTACATCGACGGCTATTTACTTTATACTGTTACATTACTTATGATACTGTTCGGAGATGGGGGCTGAAGGGGCAGGTGGCTCCATCCCGGTAGAGGTGGGCCTGGGTTCCCGACGGCCCCCGATTGTTACTTTGTATGAGCGACAGGCAGGTTGAGACCACCTAGGAGAGAGGTGGGCCTGGCCCTGGTAGGCGTTCACGGATACTTAACACGCTTAACGAGATCTTGGTATTTGATCTGAGTCTGGCCATTGGCCTATACACACTAACCAACTACGCGGGAAAGATATGGGCACTCGACGTCGTGGTATCAACCGAAGCCTTCATGACGTCAACGATCGAAAGGGCGCTGGCCCGGGTTGGACCGCGTAACGCAACTTCCTTTGAAATGGAGGTTGCTAGGTCTGCTCTCCGGCCGCGTACGCAACGTGCAGGTGTGCAATGGGCGATGGGCCCAGACCCCTGCGCGCATAGGATTTAGACCGGCGTGCTGACCTCTCTGTTGTGCCTAGGTGGGGCTGCGACGTGTTGATCTTCCGAGGCCGGGCATGACCCAGAAAAGTGTGTCCGGCCAAATGGGATCGAGCGTGTTGGGTTATGTGGTGCACCCCTGCAGGGAAGTTTATCTATTCGAATAGCCGTGATCTTCGGTAACAGGACGACTTGGAGTTGTACCTTGACCTTATGACAACTAGAACCGGATACTTAATAAAACACACCCTTCCAAGTGCCAGATATAACCCGGTGACCGCTCTCTAACAAGGCAACAAGGAGAGGATCGCCGGGTAGGATTATGCTATGCGATGCTACTTGGTGAACTTACCATCTACTCTCTTCTACATGCTGCAAGATGGAGGTGGCCTGAAGCGTAGTCTCCGACAAGATTAGCTACCCCCCTCTTATTCTGGCATTCTGCAGTTCAGTCCACCGATATGGCCCTTTACACATATACCCATGCATATGTAGTGTAGCTCCTTGCTTGCGAGTACTTTGGATGAGTACTCACAGTTGCTTTTCCCCCTCTTTTCCCCCTTTTCTTTCCTCTCGGTTGTCACAACCAGATGCTGGATCCCAGGAGCCAGACGCCACCATCGACGACGACTCCTACTACAATGGAGGTGCCTACTACTACATGCAGGCCGGCGACCACTGTGATTAATTTAGGAGGATCCTGTGTGAGGCCTGCACCTCTTTCGATATGTATCCCAGTTTGTGTTAGCCTTCTTCAGGCAAACTTGTTTAACTTATGTCTGTACTCAGATATTGTTGCTTCCGCTGACTTGTCTATGATCGAGCACCTGTATTCGAGCCTTCGAGGCCCATGGCTTGTATTATGATGCTTGTATGACTTATTTTTATTTTTTATGGTTGTGTTGTGATATCTTCCCGTGAGTCCCTGATCTTGATCGTACACGTTTACGTGTATGATTAGTGTACGATTGAATGGGGGGCGTCACAAGTTGGTATCAGAGCCGAATGCCTGTAGGAATCCCCCTTTCTACCTCCTTGGCCGAAGTTGAGTCTAGTCATTGAAAAAGGTTTTACTAACATGGTTGTGTGGCTTACGGGCCCACGTCGCCATTGGGTGGTATTAGGATCTTCCATTCCTCGTCTATACTCTGGGATTCTGACCTCTCTTCTATTCGGGTTAAATGATTTTCTAAAATCTAACTTTAGGTTCTCAAAAACACTTTCTCCTGGAGAGCCCTTTAGTCCAGATGATCGCCGGCTGCACCTGAAGATTTCGAAGTTACTCTCCGATACTCTTTCGAGACTTTGTGCCATCGCTTTTGCAATTCCCATTCATCGATAAACCTCTATGGATAACCACGTACACTTGTCATTCATACATTCATCCCAGTTGATCTTGTTATTACAAGATACATCGAAATTCTCTCTATTGTTCCGAGAATACTTTGTGCCTACTGCCTTTGTCGTGGAATTGTCACGGCAGATGTCCTCTTGCAAGGACTTAGTCGTGGAGCCATCGCAACTAGGAAGCTTAAAGGGGTTAATTGGGACAAAGGATACGAGAGAGTTATAGTAGTTTGGCCCCTTACGGTGAAGGTAAGGCCTACGTCTAGTTGGGTTGGTATTGCTTGATGTTTCGATAACCAGGGAGCGAGATACGCTATGCCCGGCTCTCGAGGAGTTGTTTCTTGCCCTTGCCGCCAGCTGGTCGTCCCCTTATATACACGGGTGGACGCCTCATGGTCTCATGAGTCCCAACCGGCTCATAAACAGTGTCCGGCTCGGTGACTAGTTAAATCTACCTTATGATACAAGTCATGTCATCATGGCGGTTTATCACTATGGGCCTTAAGCCGCCTGTGGGCCTTAGACCCTTTATTGAACCGCCATCTTTGTGCTTGGTCTTTGGGCTTCTTCCTGATGAGTCTTATTTGCGTAACCCGCCCCCTCCTGGGCGGCTTACACAAATAGTTATATCCCCAACATTATGCCCCAGATTGATTTGAACTGGTTCACATCAATCTTAAAATACCTTAAGAAATAAACCTTCAGCCTTCTGCTTGTGCAAAGTTTTTAACCCGCCATGACGTCATTTTCTGGATCCGTGTTAACCCGCCGTGACGTCACCTTTACTTAAATTCATTTTTTACTCCACCATATCCTCCAACGGAACTTTGCTTTTACTGACCATTCCAAAAACCGAGGCGTCAGGGCCGCTGGATAATGATGTCTGGTCTCCTCGTTTCTCGCACCGTCTCAGTCGACCTTTCCTTATAAATAGGCACGACCTAGATCCTTTTCATTCTCCCCTCTCGTTCGTCTTCCTCCGCTCGCTGTCTCCCTATCGTTTGAGCTCCGCCGCCGCCGCCACCGTGTATCTCCTCGTCCTCACCAACTCAGGCCGCTGCATCAACCTGACTTGACCAGAAAAAATGCGACGGATCTCCGCAACAACTCTGCATCTGTAAGTTTTTCCCTCCCTGTTCCTCAGATCTGCATTAGTGATTTTCGAGTTAAATCGGTGTTCGTCGCCCGTTAAATCACGAACCCTTGATAGATTCCACCTCGATGCCTTTTTCTCGATCTTTAGACAAGATAAAACTGTTATGTAGTCAAGCTTTCACACCCGGTTCCAAATACACATAGATCCCTTTCCATTGCACAGAGGCCCCGTTCGAGCCTATGAGCTTCATCTATGTCAGTTGTAGGTCTAGAAATTTTTCCTTTCAGAACAGCCGTTTGATCCAAAATAATAGCTGCAACTTGTGAAACCTGTTTGTTCCTTACTTAGCCAAAAAATGTATCTGTTAAATCTGCTTCACACGGTAGCTCATGTAGCCGGTTTAAGAAGACAACACTTATTGTCAGCTTTGCTTGCTTCCCGCAGCTTAAGAAAATTTAACTGCCTTTGATACCTGTAGCGGCTTAAACATCACTGCATAGTTACCCATATGTCATTAGGCCCCTTCTTAAGTCGCCATTTTGAATAGACTTACAATGTTTTCCTCCGGGTTAAATTTGAACCGGAACTTCTTATTTTGTCATAGGCTTCAATTTATACAATGGCAACCAAGGCTCCCAAAGCTCCTGTGACTGCAATAGGGTCAAATCCATCATAAAGCACTTTGTGTGACTTTGTGAAATCCGACCATCTGCCCAAGAGAGAGATCATGTCTTATCGTGCTCCTAACCCGTCAGAGGAGAAACCTCAACCCAGGGAGGGGGAGGTGATCGTGTTTACTGATCACATGAACCGGGGCTTCGCTCCACCCGGTTCAAAATTCTTCAGGGTTGTTTTACATTTCTTTGACCTCAGACCTCAAGACATTGGACCTAACTCCATGTCAAATATTTGAACCTTTCAAGTTTTCTGCGAGGTATACCTTGGAGAATAACCCAACATACTTTTATTCAGAGAATTGTTTTACTTAAACCGGCAGAATGAACGTGCCAACGGGCCCAGTCTGGAACTTGGTGGTATCTCAATTCAGCGGCGGAGAGACTGCCTTTTTCCTTATGCTGAACTGCCAAGTCACCCAAAGGATTGGAATCAGACATGGTTTTACTGTCAGGACACTTCTCCGGCTGAAGAAAACCCTCTGCCCGGCTTCCGCGCATTGCACCTTGAATCCAACCACCCGCTGCTGGATAAACTGACTGTTGTTGAGCGTCTGCCACTTGCTCCCACCATTAGCAAAATCAAAGCTCTTTTGGGAAATGACTTAGATGGCACTGACCTGGTCCGGGTTTGGGTCGCTTGGCGGGTGATTCCATTAAGCCGCCGCCCCGGCTTAATGTGCACCTACTCAGGCGAGAAGAATGACCCACTGCGTCATAGTCCCGATGACTTACCATATGATGTGGTGGAAGCTACGACCTAGACATTGTTGAAAGAGGGCACAATAACTAGTAACGCCTTTGGCTTACTTCCCTTCTGCAAGAAGAACCCAGCCCCCGCAGTAAGTCATCAACTTAAATAAATACTCTTTATTATATTACACCTTGATTTTACTCATAATCCTTTATCATTTTTCACAGGCCGATGACAACTTCTGGAAGGTCAAATACGACCATGAGGCGGCCAAACAAGCCAGAGCGGCAAAAAGAACTCAGAGGAGAGCCGCCAAGACTAGAACTTCAAGGAAAAGGAAGCCAAGCGCTTCTGATTTACTTAAATTGGATGACACTTCTGACGACGAAGAAGAGGTAATCCGTAATTCTCCTAACTCCTTTATCATTATTTAATTGACATTCTGCCCTTTCAGGAGGATACAGGGAACAACCAAGCGGTTGACAAAGAGGTAACTATAATCTCCTCCGACTCAGAGCCTTTGCCAAAGCCAAAAATCCGAAGGGTAACCCGGAAAGTACGATTTTCACATCCTTTGGCTTACCAAGATCCTCAATTTCTTTTGAAGCAACAACAATTTGAAAGCCGGAGGCAGACCAGGACAAGCAAAGATATAGAGCTCTCCTCCGGCTTACCTGACGTAACCAGGAAGCATCGGGCTGAGGTTATCTCCGATTTACGTTCTGTTTATCCTTTGGCGGGTTTAATTCGTCAACCTCTCAATTCATCTGACTCCAATTATCAGGATACCTCTCCTTCCTCCGGCGAGTCTATGCAATCTAACATGCCGCTTTCAATACCGCCCAGGTAATGTAATTTTGTTTACCTTATGCTTTACCTTACTCATGCTTTTGTACTCATCCTTTCTGCCTTGTCCACAGTGTGCAAGTGAAGCCCAGTAAGAGGGCAAGAAAGAATAAGCCATCCCAAGATCCGGTAGTAACTGAGTCGGAACTCGGAACAACCGCCCCTAACACTTCCGCTCATCAACCGCCGCCTGAACCGGCTTATGAAATTCCAGCACCATCCTCTGATCCGCCCGCTGAAGAAACTCTTGGCGGCTCTGATAAACCGGAAACTCCTAGCCCGGTCAAGACAATTGATCCGGAAGTTGAAATTACCAAGACTCAGTTTGTCGAGCCAAGTCAGCCCACTGTCCTTGCCAAGTGCTCTGCCAAGGAGGAGCTTTTGGAGCGCCGAAAGGCTAAATTAGACATTGCAGATTATACTCATTTGAACATTGGAGATATAGTCTCTGGCTATATCAATCAAGTACATAGCAGCCGTGACTTGGAAGTTAATATGGTGAAGCAAATACAGCAAAAATCTGAGGTACAACTTATGCTACTTTCTTTAACCATACTTACTGTATCAGCCCCCAGGTCTATTGCTTATGAATAAATATGCTGTAGACTTAGAAATCTGCCTAGTACTGGTTTGTGCGGTTTATAAAGAAGATATTTAACCCGGTTGTAACATGATACCTTGAATTTGCGATACACATTATCCCCCAAGTGTCAAGTATCTTTGCTTGCAAAGTGCTTGGGACTTAATTTCCATGAACCGGCATTGTACGTTAAGTTTCTTCAGCATACATTAGCCCCCAAGTGTCAAGTACCTTTGCTTGCAAAGTGCTTGGGACTTAATGCTATCTTACCATGATTCTAACTATAACCCGACATCAATGCAGGGCACCACAAGTCAATTTGAGTCGGAGATTGCTGACCTAAAGAGCCGCCTGGCAGCTCAAGAACTTGAACTTCAAAAGGCCAACTCCAAATTTGAGTTCAGCGTCTCTGAACAAGAGAAGTTGAAGAAGAATTTTGATGCGGAGAAGAAAATTTGGGCTGATGAGAAGGCCTCACTGGTGACCCGGGCCGAGACAGCAGAAACGTCACTTGTAGAAGCAATAGCCGAGCTGTCCGGC
Source organism: Aegilops bicornis (assembly GCA_021605145.1). Taxonomy (NCBI): domain Eukaryota; kingdom Viridiplantae; phylum Streptophyta; class Magnoliopsida; order Poales; family Poaceae; genus Aegilops; species Aegilops bicornis. The sequence continues at coordinate 407,247,448 of CM038673.1, read as the reverse complement.
TTAAAGCGCCAGATATCTCAAATGGTCTCAGCAATCTTCGGTAAGTTACTATATATAACCTTGAATATTGCAATCCTTCCTTTGATGACTATTTTACTTGTCATCTCCGGCTCACCTTATGTTTATGAACGCAGGCCCCAGGAGCACAAACCTGAAGCAGAACATGTTGATCAAGCTGAAAGCGGTTTACACTCTGGTGGAGCAACTGTACACCGGGTCACAAAACGTGCTTTAGCCGTTGTGGCTTTGTTAGATGACGTTCCCCATCTCCTGCAAGATGTGCTAAAGCGGCTTGCCATGCTACCCCAGTGGATCCAAGAGCTAAGACGGGCATCTGCCAAAATCGGGGCTATAGCTGCCTTGAGCCGGGCCAAGGCGTTGCTTCCAGAATTAGACCTGGCAGACGTTGCTCTTGGATATCCCAGCTTGAAGGAAGACGACTCTGTATTCGATGAAACAGACTTTACCGCCTGCGTGAGATTCGTACGTCCTATGGCTACCATCATTGGGAATCATATTGATCTTACCAAGTATCAGCTGGGCTATGATAGCGAGAACCGAAGAATTCCAACACCTCACTATGATGATGTCAGCCTGATCCATCCAACTCGTAAGCACACCTTTGCCCCTGAAGTTGACCCAGCCGGTTTAATGGATGATGAAGCTGAGTTTGAAGCCTTAAGCGGCATTGACTGGGCCTCGTCAACCTTCCAGGACAGGGCAGCAGACGGAGAGGCGGAGAAGGATAACCCGGAATCTTCAAGCCCACTGAGGGAGTCCTGGATTAGGGGGTGTCCGGATAGCCGGACTATAGCCTTTGGCCGGACTCCTGGACTTTGAAGATACAAGATTGAAGACTTCGTCCCGTGTCCGGATGGGACTTTCCTTGGCATGGAAGGCAAGCTTGGCGATACAGATATGTAGATTTCCTACCATTGTAACCGACTCTGTGTAACCCTAACCCTCTTTGGTGCCTATATAAACCGGAGGGTTTTAGTCCGTAGGACGAACAACAATCATACCATAGGCTAGCTTTTAGGGTTTAGCCTCTCTGATCTCGTGGTATATCTACTCTTGTACTGCCAATATCATCAATATTAATCAAGCAGGAGTAGGGTTTTACCTCCATCGAGAGGGCCCTAACCTTGGTAAAAACATCGTGTCCCTTGTCTCCTGTTACCATCCGCCTAGACGCATGCCGGGACCCCCTACCCAAGATCCGCCAGTTTTGAAACCGACATTGGTGCTTTCATTGAGAGTTCCTCTGTGTCGTCATCTTTAGGCCCGATGGCTCCTCCGACCATCAACGACGATGCGCTCCAGGGTGAGACTTTTCTCCTCGGACAGATCTTCGTATTCGGCGGCTTTGCACTGCGGGCCAATTCGCTTGGCCATCTGGAGCAGATTGAAAGCTACGCCTGGCCACCAGGTCAGATTTGGAAGTTTGAACTACACGACTAACGTCCGCGGAGACTTGATCTTCGACGGGTTCGAGCCATGACCAAGCGCCACAGACTGTCACGAGGGCATGATCTAGCTCTGCCGCCAAACAGAGTCCTGAGGCCGCACGGTGTCCGCTCCGACCTTTAGCTCGAGCCGATCAAGCGCCGATCGAGGACGGGTGGTTGGACACCGCCTCGGGGGCTGCGATCTCTATGGCGGTTGAGCCGTACACCTACCCCGTCCTTTGCGAATCTCGTAACTCCAAGGTGCCGGACTCCTCTCCGTACTCCGAGCCTTCCGCGCCCCCGCCAATCGAATCCGATTAGGCGTCGATCATGGAATTCACCGCCGCGGACATCTTTCAGCACTCGCCCTTTGGCGACATCCCGAATTCACTAAAGTCTCTCTCTTTATCAGGAGAGCCCTGGCGGATTATGGTCGAAGGTTGGGATGCGACGATGAAGAAATTCAAAGCCCACCCACCACCCACTTCAGAGCCACCGCCGATGATTTAACCGACATGCTCGACTTCGACTCCGAAGACATCGACGGTATGGACGACGATGCAGGAGACGACCAAGAACCAGCACCCACGGGGCACTGGAAGGCCACCTCGTCATATGACATATACATGGTGGACATCCCAAAAGATGGGAATGGCGATGGAACAGCGGATGATGACCCCTCCAAGAAACAGCCTAAGCGCCGGCGTCAGCGGCGCCACGCTAAATCCCGCCACAGCAAAAACAGTGATTCCGACACGGGAGACAATAACACCCGGACAAGGTTGAAGACAACCCCTCCGGCAAGATTCAGCGCAGAGGATGGAGAAGCCAGCCCTCATGAGAGAGCGGCAGAAAGAGAGGTAGAGGACGATAATTACATGCCTCCCTCCGAAGATGAGGCAAGCCTCGACGACGACGAATTCATCGTGCCCGAGGATCCCGTCGAACAAGAGCGTTTCAAATGCAGGCTCATGGCCACGACAAGCAGCCTCAAGAAAAAGCAGCAACAGCTTAGAGCTGACCAAGACCTGCTAGTTGACAGATGGATTGAAGTCCTTGCGGCCGAGGAGTATGAACTCGAGCGCCCCTCCAGGAGCTACCCAAAATGTAGGCTGCTACCCCGATTAGAGGAGGAAGCACCCAAACCTACATCACCAGCGCATGACACGGCTGACCGACCACCTCGTGGCCGCGACAGAGAGGCCTCTCGGCCCTCAACTCAAGCCGCACCCCGACGCCGCTCAAAAAATACCAAGGCGCAGGGAAATGCGCCAGACCTGCGTGATATATTGGAGGACAAGGAAAGGCAAACAAGATCGATCTACGGATCGCGTGGGCGCCCAGCCACGCGTGATTTATAACCGTCACGCCGGATATGGCAACTCCGGCCGAGCCGAACACAATAGACAAAGCTTATTTGAGTTGCGTCGTGATATAGCCCAATACAAAGGCGCCGCACACCCACTATGCTTCACAGATGAAGTGATGGATCATCAAATCCCTGAGGGTTTCAAACCCGTAAACATTGAATCATATGATGGCACAACAGATCCTTCGGTTTGGATCGAGGACTATCTCCTTCACATCCACATGGCCCATGTGATGATCTACACGCCATCAAATACCTCCCACTCAAGCTTAAAGGACCAGCCCGGCATTGGCTTAACAGCTTGCCAGTAGAGTCAATTGGTTGTTGGGAAGACCTAGAAGCCGCATTCCTCGACAATTTCCAGTGCACATATGTGCGACCACCAGACGCCGATGACCTAAACCACATAATTCAGCAGCCAGAGGAATCGGCCAGACAATTCTGGACACGGTTCCTAACCAAGAAAAATCAAATCGTCGATTGTCCTGGATGCGAAGGCCCTTGCAGCCTTCAAACACAACATCCGCGACAAGTGGCTTGCCCGGCACCTAGGACAGGAAAAGCGAAATCCATGGCAGCCCTCACAACACTCATGACCCGCTTTTATGCGGAGAGGACAGCTGGCTAGCTCGTAGTAACAACATGACCAAGAGCCCTGGTAATTCAGATACCAAGGACAGCAATGGCAGGTCGCGTCACAACAAGCACAAGCGCCGCATTAACGGCGATAATGCTGAGGATACGGCAGTCAATGCCGGATTCAGAGCCTCTAAACCTGGTCAGCGGAAAAAGCCATTTAAAAGAAATACTCCGGGCCCGTCCAATTTGGACCGAATACTCGACCGCTATAAGGCGGGCACCCTTCAGGACGCCCTCATAATACATTTCAGGCTTGTGATGCTCCTTGCGCGGTGGTGGTCCGTCCGTCACAAGCTTCTCAGCGTCCATCATGCCCCAGTGCACCTTAGCACGGGCAAGGGCCCTCCGGGCACCTTCGATGCAGATGGAGCGCTTGACGACTTCAACCCATGGACAAAGGCCCACCAAATTACCACCAGCCCGGCAAGTAGCTCCTGTGCATGGCTTCCTTAGGCCACACCGAACTATGAGGCCTTTCATGGCCTGTTCGCCACCTTATGGAGCTCGACCAGCTGCTTCAACTGGTCGCTATAAGGGCACCGGGTGTCCGGCCTCGGATATCTTGAGACAGAACACCTTCTCCGTCGAGCTTCCCTCGTCGGCTCGGTAGAATGCGGCAACATCAGACACACTGCAGGGCAGATCTGCGAATGCTCCTGGAGAGCTCCGGATTCGGGTAAGTAATAGATAATTCACTTTCACATGCTTGCTTTGCATATAGAATGCCTTACCCGCCGCTATCTCCTTCATCGCCTCAATTTCCTGGAGGGCTTTTTGGGCTTCGGCCTTAGCGGCCTTGGCGCTCTCAAGGGCCGAGGCAAGCTCGGATTCTCGAGTCTTTGAGTCACGCTCCAAACTCTCGTGTTTTTTCACGAGAGCCTGGAGCTCTTCCAGCATCTCCGCCACCCGCGCCTCCTGCTTCTCTCGCTCGGTGCGCTCCGCGGCCGCATTGCTTTCGGCCTTGGACACCGCTTCCTTCAGGGTCGCCACCTCGTTCGTGGCCCCTGCAGTATTCACGTTATTCCTGTCATCTTTTGCAACCACATCTTTTAAATACTCCCATAAGGTATTACTTACCTTCCTTGTCCTCGAGCTGCTTTTTGGCAAGTCCGAGCTCGTTCTCGGACCGCTCGAGGCTCTGCTTTAATGCATCAACCTCCGCATTGGTCTTGGCGGCAGAGGTCAGCAGAACCTGCATTCCCATATTGACATACTTATGTTAGACTCCTCACAGATATCTTTTAGATCCTCAGTTCGGCTATTTCTTTCCGAACACCAAACTAAGCATCAGGGGCTACTGTCTATGCGGTAATATTTTAACATATCTTAAATACATACCTCAAAACCTGTTAGAAGGCTGGCACAGGCTTCAGCCAGCCCGCTCTTGGCGGACTGAACTTTCTGGATCACCACACTCATAACAGTGCGGTGCTCCTCGTCGATGGAAGCGCTATTAAGCGCCTCCATCAAATCATCCGGTGCCTCCGGTTGGACGGAAGTCACCGGCGTCGAAGTCTTGCCCTTCTTACGAAGGGGTCGCCTGTCGGACTCCGGAACCACTGAAGGTTCCGGTACGGAGTCCGGCAAAGAGCCGGACTTGAAGCCCTTCGGGGTTTTATCCCCTTTGCGCCCGGAGTCTGGGAGGTCGCCTTGCGGCGCCTCCAGGGCCACCTCCTCCTGGCTGGGCCCCTTTTGGGACTCCACCCCGGCGTCATCCGCGGCGGGAGGAGACGAGGCGGTCGGAAGTGAGGTGCTATTCACATCCGACGAATCCAGGGAGCCGCTCGACGAAGCGTCGAGCCCGTCTTTGGGCGGGTTGCATGGTTATACTCAGCGTTAGAAGATGATGTGCGACAAATGGAACGCCATGAGTTATTCTGGTGTCCGGACACTTACGATTTCACAAGGGGCTTGGTCCTTGGTGGCCACTCCTCTCCGCCGTCGTCGCCGTTGGTGGTGTAATCCGGAGGGAGGGTCCTTCCCTTCTTGGACCCTCTAGCCTCCCCAGTTGGGGCGGCCTTCCTTTTCGTCTCTCCCCCCGTTGGGGGAGAGGCCTCTTTTTCCTCCTCCTCGTCTTCGCGGGAGGAGTCCGCCTCGGAGTCATCGGACGATGAGTCCGACAACACCTGGCGCCGGGAACTCCTTCGAGTCCCCGTGTCCTTCTTCTCCGGCACCACGTAAGGTGCCGGAACCAACAAGCCCGTCAATCGGGCGTCCGCTGGGTCTTTTGGCAAGGGATCCGGACAGTCAACCTGTCCGTACGTCTTCTGCAAGTCCTGTCAAAGGTGAGGGAGTTTTAGATCCCGCATAGAGTCAAACTATGAAAAAAGAGTCCCGTAAAGGGTAAAATAGCTTACCTCGCTGGCTTGATGTCATGAGCTGAATCCGTGATCTTCGTAGCGGATGCGGGAGCCTCGGCGCCCTTGAACAACACCTTCCGGGCATCTTCGTGCGTAGTGTCAAGAGCCGGCTCAAATTCGGTGATGTGCCGATCAAACTCCCACAAGTTGAAGGCCCGTTCTTTGGCATGGGAGGATCCGGCGGATGAGCATAACCTGGACTACGTTGACAAGCTTGAGCTACTTGTCCACCAGGTTTCGGACGCAGGTTTGGAGTCCAGTCAGCTCTTCCGAATTACCCAACGTCAGGCCCGTCTCTTTCCATGAGGTGAGCCGTGTAGGGAAGCCAGATCGGAATTCAGGCACCGCCGCCCATTTAGAGTCGCGCGGCTTGGTGATGTAGAACCACCCCGATTGCCACCCCTTTATGGTCTCCACGAAGGAGCCCTCGAGCCATAGGACGTTGGCCATCTTGCCCACCATGGTACCTCCGCACTCCGCTTGCCGGCCGCCCACTACCTTCGGCTTGACATTGAAGGTCTTCATCCATAAGCCGAAGTGGGGCTGGATGCAGAGGAAGGCCTCGCACACGACAATGAACGCCGAGATGTTGAGGATGAAATTCGGGGCCAGATCATGGAAATCTAGGCCGTAGTAGAACATGAGCCCCCGGACAATTGGGTGAAGTGGAAACCCTAGTCCGGGAGGAAGTGGGGGAGGAACACCACCCTCTCATGGGGCCTGGGGGTGGGGATGAGCTTCCCCTTGTCGGGGAGCCGATGCGCGATCTCGTCGGACAAGTATCTGGCCTTCCGCATCTTTTTGATGTGCCCCTCCGTGACGGAGGAGGCCATCCACTTGCCTCCCGCTCCGGACATAGTTGGAGAAGGTTGAGGTGGGATGCGCGGACTTGGGCGCTGGAGCTCGAGTGCGCGGAAATGGATAAACAAAGGAGGAATAAGGCGTGTGTGAAAAAGTGGATCCTTATCCCCTTATATGGACAGACAAAACTATGCGTCCCCACCGTCCTGATAAAACTCGCTTATCTCCCAAGCGCCGTAATCAATGGCGCGGTTGGGTTACCCACGCCCGTATTGATGAGAATCCCAGAATAAGGGGACACGGTCTCTCGCTGACAAGACGCGTTAAGGAAACCGCCTCGCTAAATGCTACCGAGGTGGGACAAGAAAACGATTCGAATAAAGGCTTGGCCGTGGTGTGATGTCACGCCGCTGAATACGCCGCCAGATTGAACTTGTGTAAATATTATTCTCTACGGTGGTATGTGGAACTTATTTTGCAGAGCCGGACACTATACTTGTGTTCAAAATCTTCTATGAAGTATTCGAGGAGGAACCCGCCTTGCAATGCCGAAGACAATCTGCGTCTTGGACTTCGTCGTCATTGAAGCCTGGTTCAGGGCTCTTGAGGAGTCCTCGATTAGGGGTGTCCGGATAGCCGGACTATAGCCTTTGGCGGACTCCTGGACTTTGAAGATACAAGATTGAAGACTTCGTCCGTGTCCCGGATGGGACTTTCCTTGGCGTGGAAGGCAAGCTTGGCGATACGGATATGTAGATTTCCTACCATTGTAACCGACTCAGGTAACCCTAACCCTCTTCGGTGCCTATATAAACCGGAGGGTTTTAGTCCATAGGACGAACAACAATCATACCATAGGCTAGCTTTTAGGGTTTAGCCTCTCTGATCTCGTGGTAGATCTACTCTTGTACTGCCCATATCATCAATATTAATCAAGCAGGAGTAGGGTTTTACCTCCATCGAGAGGGCCCGAACCTGGGTAAAAACATCGTCTCCCTTGTCTCCTGTTACCATCCGCCTAGACGCACAGTTCGGGACCCCCTACCCGAGATCCGCCGGTTTTGACACCGACACCCACCAAAGGAGTGAATCGCCAGGCGTTTATGACTTTGCGAAAACAATGCTTCATTATTCAGACTCGGGGAGTCTTGTAATAGGGTAGAAAAACCTCTCAATTTTGTCATGCCTTCGCACATGTTTTTGTGGCACTTAATACTTTCGTAAGCCGCCATCGCTATATACTTCCAGCTTATGTTGATCTTTCCTTGATGTTAAAAATTTGCTTGCCTTATCCTGCATATAGAACAAGCAGACTTCCCTTGGCGACTTATCGCGACGGGGGTTACATAAAGTATTGATAACCCGGAATGTAAACCCAAACATCACATAAGGGCCGGTTGATGACCATATTTGTTAAACATAATCACAATAGCATACCTGTGATCCGTTTGGCAGTCTTGCCAGCTTATGTGACCCAAATCATGAGAGTAAATTTAACTCCTGAAAGTTGGCACATAGGATGTTCACCTGGCCTTTAACAGCTGAAGTGATCAATGTTAAATCGGTGGAATGAGAACCCCATAGTGCTTTCGAGAAGGCCTCACGATAGTAAAACATTTATACTTACAAAGTATGATAAATAATAAACCAAACTTAAAAGGCCTCTGATTCGAATACGACCAGTGAACCGTTCCAAAGGGGTTAAGCCAAGATTCGGATATGATCATATAGCCCCCAGTGGCTTTGGCGATGCCGATCAAGTGGGTATCGACAGCTATGTTCTCTTTGGTTCGAATATGACCTATGTTTGAACAGGAAGCCCCCAAGTGACCATAAGAGTTGTTTAATGACGCTGATTCGAATACGATCCACGTTAGACCCAAAGGGGTTAAGCTATGATTCAAATATGATCAAGAAGCCCCCAAGTGGGTTTGGGAGTATGCTGATGATCAGGTGGGTATTGACAGCTATGTTCTCTTTGGTTCGAATACGACCTATGTTTGAACAGGAAGCCTCCAAGTGACCATGGCTAGATTCAGATATGATCATAAGCCAGACCAAAGGGAAAGCCGGATTCCGATATGATCCGCTCCCTGTTGGTTGTTTCCACCACCTGGTAAAGGAGATATGTAAACCTTTGAGGGTGAAAAGAAAAGAGGTCCTGCTTTATTGCTTTATATAATATATACATTGTCAAAAAAGAAAAAGAAAAAATATATATATATCTTGAGAGCCGGTGGCTCAAGTATAGTAAGGCCGAAGATGGGAGATATTCCACGGCCGGCGGGTCTCCTCCTCCGACTTACGTGAGTCTTTGTGCTCTCGAACATCGACAAGGTAGTATGACCCGTTGTTCAGATTCTTGCTGACCACAAAGGGTCCTTCCCAAGGAGGGGATAACTTGTGCATATCAGATTGATCCTGGATGAGTCGGAGCACTAAGTTGCCTTCCTGAAAGGTTCTGCTTCTAACCCGGCGGTTGTGATAGCGGTGCAGGTCTTGCTGGTAAATGGCCGAGCGGGCTATTGCCAAGTCTCGTTCCTCATCCAACAAGTCAAGTGCATCCTGACGAGCTTTTTCGTTATCGGCCTCAATGTAAGCCGCCACGCGGGGTGAGTCGTGCCGGATGTCACTTGGCAGGACTGCCTCTGCACCGTACACCATAAAGGAAGGTGTGTAACCTGTAGATCTGTTAGGCGTAGTGTTGATGCTCCACAAGATGCAGGGTAGCTCCTCCACCCAACAACCCGGAGTTCGCTGTAAGGGGACCAAGAGCCGGGGTTTGATACCCTTCAAGATCTCTTGATTAGCTCTCTCTGCTTGACCATTAGATTGAGGGTGAGCAACAGCCGAAACATCAAGCCGGATATGTTCTCGTTGATAGAATTCTTCCATGGCACCTTGGAGAGATTAGTACCATTATCAGTTATGATGCTGTGTGGAAAACCAAAACGAAAGATCACCTTTTTCATGAACTGAACCGCCGTGGCTGCATCACACTTACTGACCGGCTCTGCCTCCACCCACTTTGTGAATTTATCCACCGCCACCAAGAGGTGTGTCTTTTTATCCTTAGACCTCTTGAAAGGTCCAACCATGTCAAGCCCCCAGACTGCAAACGACCAAGTAATTGGAATCATGCTCAACTCTTGAGCCGGCACATGAGCTCATTGTGAGAATTTTTGACATCCATCACATTTGCTGACCAGATCCTCCGCATCAGCATGAGTCGTCAACCAATAGAAACCATGACGGAAAGCCTTGGCCACCAGAGATTTTGAGCCGACATGATGACCACAATCTCCTTCATGGATCTCACGAAGTATCTCCTGACCCTCCGCAGGCGACACGGAATGTTGAAACGCCCCAGTAACACTACGGTGATGTAACTCGCCATGAACAGTTGTCATAGATTTGGACCGTCTGATGATTTGTCTCGCCAAGGTCTCATCCTCAGGCAACTCTCCCCGGCTCATATAGGCCAAATATGGGACTGTCCAATCCGGGATAGCGTGAAGAGCTGCCACCAGCTGTGCCTCCGGATCTGGCACTGCTAGTTCTTCCTCCATAGGTACTTTGACAGAAGGGTTATGCAAAACGTCGAGAAAGGTGTTAGGTGGCACCGGCTTACGCTGAGATCCCAGCTGGCTTAAAGCATCAGCCGCCTCATTCTTCCTCCGATCAATGTGCTCCACTTGATAACCTTTGAAGTGCCCAGCCACAGCATCAACTTCACGACGGTAAGCCGCCATAAGGGGATCCTTGGAGTCCCACGTGCCTGACACCTGTTGAGCTACGAGATCTGAGTCGCCCAAGCACCTTACCCGGCTCAAACTCATCTCTTTGGCCATCCGGAGACCATGGAGTAAGCCCTCGTACTCAGCGATTGTTAGTGCAAGGAAACATAAGCCGGAGCACATAACAAAATTTGTCACCTTGAGGGGAAGTTAAAACAACTCCAGCCCCCGAGCCTTCCAACTGCCTGGACCCATCAAAGTGAATAGTCCAATATGTGTTATCCGGCTTCTCCTCAGTGCTCGCAACTCTGTCCAGTCATTGATAAAATCCACCAGGGCTTGAGACTTGATAGCAGTCCGAGGCATGTATTTCAAACCATGAGGCCCAAGCTCAATGGCCCACTTGGCGACTCATCCTGTGGCCTCTCTATTCTGTATGATGTCTCCTAAGGGGGCAGAGCTTACCACAGTAATAGGATGACCTTGGAAGTACTGCTTCAGCTTCCGGCTTGCCATAAACACTCCGTAAACAAGTTTCTGCCAATGTGGATACCTTTGCTTAAACTCAATGAGCACCTCACTGATGTAGTAAACCGGCTGTTGAACCGTATGCTCCTTGCCAGCCTCCTTGCGTTCCACCATGATGGCAACACTGACGGCTCGGGCGTTAGCAGCCACATATAACAATAATGGCTCTTTATAAATGGGAGCAGCAAGGACCGGCGGCTCAGATAACTGCCTTTTTAAATCTTCAAAGGCAGCGTTAGTAGCATCACTCCAAACAAAAGTGTCCGTTTTCTTCATCATCTGATACAGCGGTAGGGCCTTCTCACCTAACCGGCTTATGAACCGGCTTAAAGCGGCAACACGACCCGCCAGTCGCTGAACATCATTGATGCACGCCGGTTTAGCCAAAGAGGTGATTGCATTGATCTTCTCCGGGTTAGCTTCAATGCCTCTGTTTGATACCGTAAAGCCCGTAAGCTTGCTCAAGGGTACACCAAACACACACTTGGCGGGTTAAGCATCATCTTGTAAACCCGGAGATTATCAAAGGTCTCCTTTAAATCAGATATCAAAGTTTCCTTCTCCTGGATTTCACCACGATGTCATCCACATAAGCGTGAACATTGCGCCTAATCATGACCGTGGAGACAGTTTTGTACACATCTCGATAAGTCGCCTTGCACTCTTGAGCCCAAATGGCATAGATACATAGCGTAAGGCTCCAAACGGAGTGATGAAAGCCGTCTTCTCCTGGTCCTTAACTGCCATTTTGATCTGATGATAGCCAGAGTAAGCATCCAAAAAGCTCAATCGCTCGCAACCCGCCGTAGCATCAATGATTTGATAAATACGGGGGAGGGCAAAGGGATCAGCCGAACAAGCCTTATTTAAGTCCGTGTAATCCACACACATCCGCCAGGTGCCATTCTTCTTGAGTACAAGCACCGGGTTAGCCAACCACTCCGGGTGAAAAACTTCAACAATGAACCCAGCCGCTAAGAGCCGGGTGACTTCTTCTCCAATAGCTTTCCGTCTTTCCTCATTGAACCGTCGAAGAAATTGCCTGATCGGCTTATACTTCGGATCAATATTAAGAGTGTGCTCAGCGAGTTCTCTCGGGATGCCCGGCATGTCAGAAGGTTTCCATGCAAAGATGTCCCGGTTCTCACGGATGAACTCGATGAGCGCTCTTTCCTATTTAGGATCCAAGTTGGCACTGATGCTGAACCGCTTGGAAGATTCGCCTGGAGTAAAGTCAACAAGCTTTGTTTCAGCGGCTGATTTAAACTTCAACGCCGGGTCATGCTCTGTAGTTGGCTTCTTCAAAGAGGTCATATCCGTCGGGTCAACATTATTTTGATAAAACTTTAGCTCTTCTGCTGCACAAACAGACTCAGCATAAGCCGCGTCGCCTTCTTCACACTCCAAGGCTACTTTTCGACTCCCATGCACAGTGATGGTGCCTTTGTGACCCGGCCTCTTGAGCTGCAGATAAACATAACACGGCCGTGCCATGAACCTGGCATAAGCCGGCCGCCCAAACAGAGCATGATATGTGCTCTTGATTTTGACTACCTCAAACGTTAATTTCTCAGCCCTGGAATCATATTCATCTCCAAAGGCCACCTCCAATTCAATCTTACCGACCAGGTATGCCGACTTACCAGGCACCACGCCATGGAAAAACGGCGTTGGACGCCCTTAAATCCTTGTCACCAAACACATGCGCCGAAAGGTCTCGTAATAGAGGATGTTGATATCGCTACCTCCGTCCATGAGTACCTTGGTAAATTTAGATCCACCGACCGAGGCGCCACCACCAAGGCTAATTGACCGCATTATCAACCCGGGCGGGTGATCTTCCTCGCTCCATACAATAGGTTGCTCGACCACCTCAAGTAACGGGAACCGCCGCTCAACAGAGTTCACGGCCCTTTACGAACCTTTCCGTCACGTTTGCATAAACTAGTAGTGAACACATGATATCGCCCACTATTCACCGCTTCGGATGGCTTTGATAACCCGACCGTCATTGTTGTCCCCTTGACTAGGTCAGCTGTTGATTATAGCCGCTTTGACTTCCCTAAAAGCCGAACTTGAACCGCCGCCAGACCATGAAAGCCGCCGCCCTGAACCGCCGCCGATCCATGATTGCCATCAAACATGTTGGAATTCTTGAAAGCCTTCATGATCGCGCAATCTTTCCATAAGTGGGTGGCGGTCGCTCGGTGCCGTGTCTCGGGCAAGGCTCATTGAGAAGTTGCTCAAGAGATGGGCCCGACCCGCCAGATCGAGGGGCGGTTTTCCCTTACGCTCGATTGTTACCCTGTGCATTGGCATTGGCCACAAACTCCGGGTTACCCTCCTCCTTACGCTTGTTGCCTCCTTGATTTGTCGGGTTATGCTGCTGACCCTTTCCATTGCCGTTCTTCTTTCCCTTCCCTGTCTTTTCCTCATCAGACGCGGGATCCTTGGTACTATCAAAATCGGCATATTTGACTAAAGCCGCCATGAGTGTTCCCATATTATTGCAATCACGCTTAAGGCACCCCAGTTTCTGCCTCAGCGGCTCAAAGCGGCAATTCTTCTCCAACATGAGGACTGCAGAGCCGGCATCCATCTTATCAGACGAATGTATTATTTCCTTGACCCAGCACACCCAATGAGTTGTGGATTCACCCTCTTTCTGCTTACAATTGGTCAAGTCCACAATTGACACAGATTGCTTGCAAGTGTCCTTGAAGTTCTGGATAAACCGGGCCTTTAGCTCTGCCCATGAGCTAATGGAATTGGGCGGCAAACCCTTTAACCAAGACCGGGCCATTCCGTCTAACATCATGGTGAAGTACTTAGCCATTGCTGCGTCGCTGACCTCCAATAGCTCCATTGCCATCTCATTACTTTCGATCTATGCTCCGGGCTGTAAGTCGGCCGTGTAATTCGGCACCTTTCGAGGTCCCTTGAAGTCCTTGGGTAGACGTACATCCCGCAGAGCCGGCACCAAACAAGGAACGCCGCCGGTTCTAGTAGCCACTCCTGCTCCAACAGAAGTCGTCAGATACTCTGGGAGATCTTGATTTGACAAAGCTTCTGACTCCATGTGCCTGCTGTAACTCGGACTCCGGTTTTGACGAGGCGGTGCTAACCAAGGCCGAGGAGTTGAATGAATCCTGTCCCGGCTGTAAGAATAAGTCTCTTGCTGCGCCAGGGCCGTATGAACAAGTTCTCTGATCCTCCGGGTCTCCACCGCAGTCGGATCATTACCGTCCACTGGAAGAGCCGCCAAACGCGCCGATGTTGCGATTAAGTTCTCCATGGGGTTGGAAAAGTGACCCGGTGGTATTGGTACATAGCGGGGCGGGGCCATACTACCATGAGGAGGTGCCATCTCTCGAAGCTGAGACGGTCCTCCCGCTCCGGCTGTTGTGAACTGAATTGCTTCGGGCGGGTTGCTAGGGCCAGCACCGGGTGTAGCGAAAAGGTTCCGAGGGTCGTAAACCGGAGGCAAACGGGATTGAGTTTTCTGGTGCCTCCTTCTCATTACCTCATTAGATGCGTTCAGGCTCATATTAAGTGGAAAGCCTCTGACTGGAGCTGCTGCGCCCGTGCATCCAAAGCCGCTGCTCAGAAGCTAAGCCGGTGTCCTCGCCTTCCAAGGCCTCCTTGGCTTGAGCTATCGCTTCACGCACTGTGCCACCTCCACGTTATGCTCATCTTGATTTGCGTGAATAACCGTGGCGGTTAACGGGCCGTAAGCTTATCCATGAGATCCATCAAGATGCTCTGAGCCGCGAGCGCCAGGCCTCCTCCCGCCTTGGCCGCTTCCCGACCCGGATGTTATTGCCGCGGCAGTCAGAGAGTTTTGGCCGGGTTGAGTCCCAGCCATGAAGACTCCTGCCCAGCTTGGCGGCTCATAGGGGTCCGGAATACTGGAGCCATCGGAACAGCCCCCAAGCACGCCATCTTGCACTTGATACAATGAATCTGTTGAACCGGCGGACGAATCACCATCTGAGAGGACGGCCATCTCACCACCATCTTCAGATCCTTCAGAAAGTTCCTCTCCGTGGACGCAGCCCACGAAGGAACGCTTCATGACGGGTTGAGCTCGGGCGGGTCTCGCACGCTGAGCCGTCTCGACGAGGTCGGTGCAGTTGTCCGCTCAGGCCCGGCTCACCAATCCGGCCGATGAAGACGTGGATTCCGCCGAAGGGGACCCGTTACCCGTATTCAATTGAGCCGGCGTCGGGGCCCCAGCCTTCGTCGTCGATGTAGATCTTGCCGCGGCGACTCTTGGTCATCCGGCCAACTACGCATCCCTTGAGCCCTTCGAAGCTGCCCTTCAAGAACTCAAATCCACCGTGCGCTGGCCCCATGGTGGGCGCCAACTGTCGTGGAATTGTCACGGCAGATGTGCTCTTGCAAGGACTTAGTCATGGAGCCGTCGCAACTAGGAAGCTTAAAGGAGTTAATCGGGACAAAGGATACGAGAGAGTTATACTAGTTCTGGCCCTTACGGTGAAGGTAAGGCCTACGTCTAGTTGGGTTGGTATTGCTTGATGTTTCGATAACCAGGGAGCGAGATATGCTATGCCCGGCTCTCGAGGAGTTGTTTCTTGCCCTAAGCCGCCAGCGGGTCGTCCCCTTATATACACGGGTGGACGGCTGCGGTCTCTAGAGTCCCTACCGCTCATAAACAAAGTGTCCGCTCAGTAACTAGTTAAATCTACCTTATGATACAAGTCATGCCATCATGGCGGTTTATCACTATGGGCCTTAAGCCGCCTGTGGGCCTTAGACCCTTTATAGAACCGCCATCTTCGTGCTTGGTCTTTGGGATTCTTCCTGATGAGTCTTATTTACGTAACCCGGCCCCTCCTGGGCGGCTTACACAAATAGTTATATCCCCAACAGCCTTGCAGTTCTTTGCCACCTGAATACCCCTACGAATAATTCCTTGCTCTTACCGAGTATCCGCTCATCCCCAGTTGTTCATGTGTTTCACAAAATTCTTCGAAATACTATCCAATCTTTCGAGAACCCTCGTTAGCCTATGGCTCTTGAAATGCTTGTCTGCCTGCATTTTGGTTAATTCCAAATGGCTAGCAATATTCATGGATGTCCTTTGCCTTTATCATCTTGGGTTCCTTGATTCAATATGTTGCGAATGTTGCAATCCTTAATCAGATCCTAGAATTCATCTTTTCTGCTCAGACGTCATTTTAAACATGAGCTCGATCTCGACCAATCAAATTGCATCGATTGTACCCCTAAGCCTACTCAACTTATCCATCCTTGATCAGAGCGTTGCTTCTGATCCCTTGATTTGGAAATCATAATTCTTTTGTATTTGAGCTTTGAATTAGTCATTTGTTTCTATAATAAGATCTCCTTGCATTCTTCTTCCTCTGATTGGGCATCGATACTCACATCAGCTCCATTGTGGATCGCCATATCCACTGTTGGATTATTATCCAACAGTGTCCTTCATAATTAATCACCTTGTGAGTTCTTTCTCCGATACATAATGCCTTTGGTAAATTGTATCCTCTCCTTTTGTCAACCATGCTCTATTTTCGAGCTTGTGTTAGTTACCTTGAAGCTTGTGGCATATGTTTCTAAGATACCCCGATGGGTTGAACCTATGCCTTCCTTAAAATGTGTAAACTCGAAAGTTTTCACGAGTTATACTCTTCTGGTCTTTTGCCAAATAAAATTTCAACACTACAACTTCATCGAAAGCGAGAAGTGAATGAAAGGTTAGGCGTTGGAGAAGTGGGAGTCGACCTTGGACTTGTGTTCATGCCCATGGACACGATGTAGATCCTATCATGGAAACTTCTTGGAATAATAACTATTTCCTTGATATAGGTTCATCTAGTATCCATGTTTGGTCCTTTGCAACCGTGGTTCCGACCATGATTGTTCTCCTTTGATTCCATTTCTCAGACAAGATGAAGTACTTGTCTTCTTCAGATCATTTCACGTGTCCACCATCTACTCCGCTCTACCGTCGAGTATTATACTCTGGTATCTCAAGAATATCACCGAACTACATAACTTCTTGTGAGTTCTTTGTCAACTATTATTTCTCGATGGTTCCAATTTTCTCCGGGTTTTGAGTTGTTTGTCACTCGAAACACCGATAACTGAATCGAGTCCGTTCTATGGTTCAACTACTCTTTGTAATCCTTATTACCTGCGAGTTGTACTCGCTGATGTCATTCCCAACCGATTGGCTACATCATCATCGTCATGTTAAAGCTTAAACTGTGCTACCTGGTCCTTATTCCCAGAACACAACTTTCGATGATGAGTTAAGCTTATGTCGATCTTCCTTGTCTTACCGTTTCACCTCAAACATCAAGCTTGATTTCGAGTTCGTGTCGTACCCTTGGTTCCAATAACCTTTCGCTTCATTAGTCCTTTGACTTGATGGTATTGTTGTTCGATTACATCTTCATGAAACCTCGCGACAAATGTGTCATGATCATCATCAACATTCTGAGCTCTTCCAGGATATCAATTGAATTCATGATGAGAAATACCATCCTTGCCCTCGATGATTTGTGTTGTCATTGACCATTTTATTGGCTTCCCACCAACACAAACTTGTTCGTGTTCTGTGTTATACCTTGAGTTCCTTGCTATCCAGCATTTGTTATTCTTTACCTTGTTACCATCTTTTATGTCAAGAATGTTCTGAGAATTTCACCACCTCTTATAAATTCTTGATATAGTAATACTTCTCGTCATCTCCGTTCATTTCTTGGTCCCCATGTTGTTTCGACCGGAATACTAACAATTGAACTATGATGAGTGAATTCAAAACTTCTAGCAACCCTATTACTTTGAAGTGAATGGTCGATAGTTTCATTCTAAGTCTTTTGGTTATCAAATCACCATTCTAACATTGATCGTGCTACTTAGTCCATACTTCTAGGTGCACTTTCGATCAATGTTTAATTGTGGATGTTTTTCCTCGAGCATACATCATTATATCATGTGATCTGACATATGTGATCTCCTTGTTCACGTAATTATGGAAATCCATATTTTGTTAATCTCGATGAATTGTCGTTGATTCCATCAGCCACCTCCTCATCCTCTCCTTAGTTTAATGATGAACTCTTGTTTTGGAACTCTCTTCCATGGTTCATTTTCCGAGAATCTTACAATGTCATCTCATCAATTTGTGTTGCACCTTATCTTCTCAGGCATCCCGAGTCTGAGGTATCCTGACACCAATCAGATCTGAATCTCGGTCAGATATGATGGTTGGAACATATTTCCAAGAGTTATAACGTTGGTCTTTATATGACCCGGTAAGGTCATGTCATGCCTAGCACACCTGGTCGGAGGACCTATTGTTATAATAATTATTTTAGCAAGTTAACCATTCTTCCAAGAGGAAATTGTAAGACTTAATCTATAAGTTATCCCTGATGAATCCTTGTGTATCCAGAGTCCAACCTTTGATTGAAGACCATGTCAATGCTATTCGAAGCATGTCTATGGTACTTCGATTTTCAATAAAAACATTGAAATCACAACGCTAAAATTTCCTTCTCAATTATCCAAACACCGCTGTATGGGTAATTCAAGAAATTTCTCTCCCCTTACCTAAATGGATTTCTACGTTATATCCTATCATAGATATCATGCTCTGCTCGTCCTTGGGAAGGATATACCCCTAAATGTGTTTAAACACATTTTTCCTTTCCATTGTTCTGTTTAATCCGATGATCACATTTTCCTTTCCATTGGTTTGTTTGACCTTTCTTGTGATCTATATAATTTAAGCAGTAATAATTCACTGCTTATGTAGACACCTCGGTGTACAACTCTGTCAGTGAGAACCTGTTTCTATTGTTGATGACATTCCGGTAACCACCGATGGATGAGAACTTTGCCTATTGGTCCGCCTCGTTCAACGAGCAGGAAAAATGGTTCTCTTCATCCCTTGCCCTTGGTACCGATGTTTTTGTTGACATAACCGATAGACTAACCTTTGACATGGCTTGCTTACATGATCGTGCAAGACGTCATCTCCCTTCCTACTTTTAACCCACATGGTGGGCCCATAACCCACAGTTCCACATGATCGAAACCTGACTCTCCAATGCACCCCTGTTTCCATAGTTATTCCTCACGTGTGGCTTTGTATGTAATTCACGAGCTACCTTTCGAGAGATCATCAATTCTGGTGCCAGACACAACACTTATTGGTGTTGCTTTGAACCACTTCATGCCCTGTTTCAGGCATCAAACGATTGCCTGCCCGCTCGAAATTTCCCATGATACCTCCTTACTTTGCTCTCGATATTTTCCTAAGTTTCAATTCGAGAGTTACTTTCCGCCACCTTCCCCGATGTTATTGACCAGATAGTCAACCATGCCGAGGTCCGTTCTCCCGGCATACTCCCTCCTTTATTCTTTCATAAGTACGATGGAGTTTTCGAAGAAAGGATGCCGACTTCATCATGATGACAAGAAGGAGAGAAATGGAAACATCAACGTAATGGATCGACCTCTTGGAGAAGAGCAACCAGGACCGAGAAGACCCGTTAGAATTTCGTAAACCAAATCCCTTCCCCTTACTCTCCCTCCTAAATCTCGGGATGAGATTTCTTGTAGTGGAGGAGAATTGTGATGCCCGGATAATTCAGCTACAGTAATTCCCTGCTAATGATGCCGCATCACCATGATTACCATTACTAATCTTGCGTTAGTTCGAGTTTGCTTCAAATTCAAATCTGAATTAAAGACAAACAATAAAAGTTTTTAAATATTAGAACTAAAATGTTCGGTTTGTGCCACATAATGCCTAAGTGATTATGGTGGAGAAACCACACTTTGTTTTTATGTTTAAATACTCTAAGATGTTTAAATTGTGGCAAAACAATTATTTAAATGCTTTAAATACTAAACAAATTTTAATATAGTTATTTAATCACCAAACTTTTTGAGTAAGTGGCCTATGTTATTATGCTAATTTAGGAGCAGGGGTTATACTTTAGCAAACTTGTTTTTGCTAACTATAATAAATAAAGCAGAAAGGAAAATTAGATAAGTGTAGAGACAGAACAAAATTACAAAAACAAAGCAAAACAAAAGAAAAACCCCACCTTGCTGGGCCTCGGCCCAGCTAGCCACTGGGCCAGCCAGGCCGGCCCAGCCGGCGCCCCTCCTTAATTCCCCACGCCCCCGAAACCCTAGGGCATCGAACCCCACTCTCCCCACTCCTCCCTCTCCCCGCCCCATTTCTGGATCAGGGGAGCGACCACCCGGACCGCGTCGTCGCTTGCCGCCTCCACCCGGCGTGCCGCACCTGAGGACTGCCACCTACGCGTCGCAGCATCGCCATCGCCCCGCGTGCCTCGACCTTCTCCTCGCCCCGTGTCGAGGTCGCCGTTCCTGCGCCGCGCCCTCGACCCCGTCGCCCTCGACGCCCGCCGCTGTCCGCCGCTGCCCGAAGACCTCGCCACCTCGCCGGACTTCCTCCCCAACGTCGCCGTCGTCCCCGTCGACCTCCCCGCGCCCTGCTGCCCCGTACCCTGCAACTACCTCGTGAGGCCCCCTCTTTCTCCTCTGCCTCGCTCCCGCCGCACACCGGGTGCACCCACGCCCAAGATGCCGTCGCCGCTTGCAGCCATGCTCGCTGCTGTTGCTGCGTCGCCATCACGCCGATCGCCAAGCACTCGCCGAGGCGGCTTCCGCCCTGCTCCGTCCGGCCGGACCCGCCGTCGTGCCTCGCTTTCCTCCCGTCGCTGCTGGCGACGGCGGCAGCCTCTACCCTCGACCGCACCCGCTGCTCCGCCCCTGGCCTCGCCGCGAGCGCCTCCCCTGCCACCACCACCTCCAGCCGCGCCCCCATGCGCCTGCTCCGCCCAGCCGGTTGCTACCTCTTGAGCACTGCGTTGGATTTCCCCGAAGAGGAGAGGATGACGCAGCAAAGTAGCATAAGTATTTCCCTCAGTTTTTGAGAACCAAGGTATCAATCCAGTAGGAGGCCACGCACAAGTCCCTCAGACTGCACAAAACGATAGCTCCTCGCAACCAACGCGATTAGGGGTTGTCAATCCCTTCACGGTCACTTACGAGAGTGAGATCTGATAGAGATGATAGATGATATTTTTGGTATTTTTGATATAGAGATGCAAAGTAAAAAGTAAAAGGCAAAGTAAAAACAAAGAAAGCATTAATGTGATGAAGATTGATATGATGAGAATAGACCCGGGGGCCATAGGTTTCACTAGTGGCTTCTCTCAAGAGCATAAGCATTCTACGGTGGGTGAACAAATTACTGTTGAGCAATTGACAGAATTGAGCATAATTACGAGTATATCTAGGTATGATCATGTATATAGGCATCACGTCCAAGACGAGTAGACCGAAACAATTCTGCATCTACTACTATTACTCCACTCATCGACCGCTATCTAGCATGCATCTAGAGTATTAAGTTAAAAACAGAGTAACGCCTTAAGCAAGATGACATGATGTAGAGGAATAAATTCATGCAATATGATAAATACCCCATCTTGTTATCCTCGATGGCAACAATACAATACGTGCCTTGCAACCCTTTATATCACTGGGTAAGGACACCGCAAGATTGAACCCAAAGCTAAACACTTCTCCCATTGCAAGAACTACCAATCTAGTTGGCCAAACCAAACGGATAATTCGAAGAGACTTGCAAAGATAACCAATCATACATAAAAGAATTCAGAGAAGATTCAAATATTACATCCGAAGTCAGGGATGGAAACGGGAAACCACGACGCAGCAAGGACCAGCGTCGGACCAAGGGAAACAGTCCGAAGAGCACGGCAGTCAACGCCGGATTCCAAAGCACTCGGCAGAATCATAAAAAGCTGCCCCTTAAGGATAACAGGGACGAGCTATCTAACTTAAAACAAAATCTTGGACAAGATATGCCAAATCCACAAGATTCTCGGGAAGCCCGCAAACCATACCCACAGAGATTGTTAGGTCTTCAAGCAGTCCCAAGCAAACTCAACGCCGAACACAAGGGGCTCGACACACCAAGCGAGGACGATGACGAACCCCAAAAGCGAGCACCGGAAAACAAAAGAATTTCCCACAAGAAATCAAAACAGTAAACTCACTTCACGTGACAAAAGGGAAAAATAGAGCGGCGCCCATAGAGGTAATGCTACCATATGACCTATCCCGGAGGAGTCCCGTCACCGGTTGTTAAAACCAATCACCTTCGACCATCGAGGATTACTCTAGAAGTATACGAATGCAGGTTGGACTGCCTGATATTAGATCCGATGATTGGCGGACTCCAATTTTCACAAGTCCTAATGGACGCGGCAGTGATCTAAACCTGCTATATCGTGACACAATCCGCAAAATGGGGATAGACCCAACCAAATTTCGCCATAGCAACACTTCCTTTCAAGGGTAATGCCAGGCCCATATGCCCATTGTAATGGGCTCTCTCTTGCTAGAAGTTGTGTTCGCTCACCCAAAGAACTTCCGCCGTGAAAAGTTAACCTTCCACCTCGCCCCATTTACAAGTAGCTATCAAGCACTATTGGGATGCGGCTTTCGCCCGCTTTAACGCAATACCGCATTATGCATCTCAGACACTTAAAATGCCCGTCCACGCGGCATCATGTCGTTAAAAGGAAACATCGAGGGTTCCTCGAGTCCGGAAAATCGTATGTTGCCTTGACAGCCACACAATAAACCGGCTTCACCAATAAAAGCACTTAGACAGGTCGTCCAGACCCCGGACACGGTTGGACGAGTCCGGCGTAAACATACAAGGGCTTACTAGACACATACCCCCAAGGGGCTCTGCAACAAGAGACCATAAAGCTCAATTTTATTCATTTTTTGAATTGTACTTTGTTTATTTAATATAAGGTACATTTTTCGCACGACCTTTTTCAACTAAGTTCCTCTCTTTTACAGATGAACATCGTATACACCCGGCCCGTGATACGCACAACGGAGACACAAAGCAGACGCGTCAGAGGGACCCGTCGCAAGGATTCTTTTCAGATTAAGACCATGCGTAAACCTTTTTCACTGCTCTCTTGTTGATACACATCCCTGGTTTCTTGCTATAATCGAGGAGGAGGTCATGCGTTTTGGCATAGGCCACGCTGTAATTTCTCGCTGCACTGGACACCGTGGGCTTATTACCAAGGGCGATTGTTCACCCGTTTTCATAAAGACCGAATACCTTAGGGAGTGTTCGCATCTCGAAAGTTAGGCCTTATATGCATCAGCTCGAATCATGTCTTTGGTCAAATGTTGGGTTTGCCCGGCTCACGTGTTTTGCTGCCTTACGTTCCGCTCTATCGGCTAATGCGGCACCGGAGAACTATCTGCGATTGTGCCCGGTTCGCCAAAGCGAGCACCTCAAGAGAGAAAGCCAAAACCGACGGTCATGATATAGCGTGAGACTGGTCAACCACTCGATGACCAGCTGGAATCTTTAGAATTCCTCCGCATTGACGAAGGGTCGCTTTCCGACCAGCACATACGCTCGAATTCGGGTGAGCGCGGTGCCCCTAGGGGCTATATAGTAGCCCCACTGTCGAACTCCTATGGCTAAGTGAAAGTGATAAAGCATTATAGTCCGGTTGCCTAGTTTGCTGCACTATCACCTCCTTTGTAGGACCAAGACGTTGGATCAAGTGTGAAAATGCGTCAGAAACACCCCGCATTATATGCGTGAAATAAGCCAAAGACTGCCATCTTTCGTGTTATATACACATATACATTAACGGCCGACAGAGGTATTTTAATTCTTGAAGGCACAAGTATAAAAAGCTTTCATATTCCATCGAAATATTGTTTCACAATAATACATGTTATTCGAACATAATATCCTTCGAAAGCATCGCGTCTCTATTAAACGAAGCGCCTACGTAACTTCCTGAAAGTAGTGCTTGACAGGTACTCGGCTTCCGTCCGAATCTTGGGATGCAACATCGGTGGCCTTCATCTCCTCCCAGTATGTCTTGACACGGGCAAAATCCATCCGTGCACCCTCTATGCATGCTGACCGCCTCATTGCTTTGATATGCGGCACCGCACCAAGGAACTGCTGCACCAAGCCAAAATAACTCTTCGGTTCGGGCCTTTTCGGCCACAGATGAGTCACGACATTCTTCATGGCAAGTCCGGACAACCTATTCAGCTCCGCCCATTCGGCCAAACGATCGGTTAATGGAAGTGGACACTCTAGATTACGGAACTGCGACCAAAAAAGCTCTTCCATCTTGTGATCCTTTTGATCTCCGAAGTGTTCGGCCGCATCCGCGGCACTCACCGCCAAGTCGAGATAAGCATCCTCACTACTCCACAGCCGGTCCAACTGAGCATATTTAGGATCTGTGAACTTCCTCCGCAGCAGAAAGGGCTTTCCAGCCGCGATATCTCCGGCCTGACGTAGCTCCTCCTTCATAGCTCGCATCGCAGAGCGAGCATCCTTGGCCTCGGTGGTGGCCCTCTTAAGGTCCTCTTGCTCCGCTCGACCTTCCTTTTCAAGAAGCTCGCAGCGGTCGGTAGCATTCTTCAACTTCACGGCCATCTCGGCCATTTCCTTCTTGTTGGCAAAGGAGCAAATTGTTCGGCTTTTAGCTCTTCTACCGCCTTTAAGGCAGCAAAGATCACTTTTTCTGGCCTGCTCCTTGGCTCGGGCAAGCTCCGCCAAGGTTCTCCATGGCAGCGGCACCATCTGCATCAAGCATACATGTTGTAAGGCACGGGCATCAAGCTCCCTTACCAGGTGTCCACAGAGAAACCGCATACCTTGTGACTCGTCAAACCGCTTATTGACAAGCGCGATGTCGGCATCCGCCACGTCATGTTGCCGCTTTAGTTCGGCAAATTCATCAGTCCGGCTAGCCACCGGACGCTCCACCACCTACATAGGAAGGGCGACATATTATAGCTAGGATTATGATCCTCGGCACGCTGTCATTTTTTCACAAACGCACCGAGTCTCAGGGGCTACTATCTACACAGGGCACATCTTATATATGCGGAACCGTCACAAGGTACATCATTGCACGTACCTCAAAACCTGTCAGTAAACTTCTGGCGGCCTCGTACAACCCGCTTTCCGCGGACGAATTTTTTTCAATCACCGTACCCATCAATGCACGGTGATCCTCTGAGATAGACACTCGCCCGAGCAGACCCTTCAACTCCTCCGACCATGCACCAGGAGGTGCCAGACTTGTCTGATGGCCTTTTTCGAAGGCCGGACATGGAGGGCTCTGGGGGGCCCAACGATCGCCCTCCACCCCTGCCGGATTCGGAGAAACCCTCCGCGACTACACCTCAGGATCGTCCTCCTCGCTAGGCGGTATGGCAGGGGGAGGCGTTCCGCTCTCCATCATCTCCGGACGAAGATCCTCAAGACGAGCTCATGAGAAGGGCTGAGATCCGAACTACAAGGTAAAATTTCGGTCATCTTCGTAAATAAAACAGGATGTCTCTTATTTTAAAAAACTCCCTCTCTACTTAAGGCTCATGGAGGGCTGATCTCCTTGGGGAAATAATGCGGCGGGGCATCTTCCAGTATAGGACCCTCTGGCGAAGATTTCTTCCCGCTTTGAGGCCTTGGTCTCCGGATCTTGAGGCGGTCCTCTTCTCCCCTTGGATGGAGGGATTCTCGATCCTCCTTTCTTGATAACCTTCTTCGCGAGGCGTAGCTTCCTTGTTCCCCCTTCGCCTTCTTCTAAAGGCGCAACCTCCAAAGATCTTGGTTAACACGGATCCGGCGTGGTCTCGTGGAGGGGGGCCGGACACTGATCAGCTTTTGCTTCGCTATCCACTCCTCGCTTAAGGGACAACTCTTTTAAGGGCAAGTTTATGATAAATATACGGATAGCGTGTCCGGCACGGACTACTTACTTGAGCATCCGGGCAATTGCAGCTCAGACCTGCGTCCTCGGTCGAGTCCGGACACATTGCTTGTGATCCGAAGAACAGTTTGTACATCTCCACGGGTGTTGCGCCCATAAAATGTTGGAGAGCTCGTGGTCCCTCCGGACTGAACTCCTACAGGCGGAGGGGGCGACGTTTGCAGGGTAGGATGCGGCGAATCAGCATGACCTGCGCTACTACGACCAGATTGATCTCTCTCTCTAGGAGGTCTCGAATACGGCCCTGCAACAAGGGCACGTCCTTGGACGGCCCCCAGTCAAGCCCTTCATTGACCCATGACGCCACCGCGGTGGAGGACCCGAGCGAAAGGCGTGTGGCGCCACCCATTTGGTGCCCCGAGCTGTGATATAAAACAACTCTTGTTGCCATAGACCGAGCTCCTCTTGAAAAGAGCCCTCGGGCCATGGATCGTCAAGATTCTTGCTTATAACAGCCCCTCCAACTCTGCTGTTGCCCCTTGATCATCTTGGCTCCACCTTGAAGGTCTTGAGCCACAATCCGAAGTGAGGGGTAATGCGGAGGAAGGCTTCGCATACGACGATGAACGATGAGATGTGGAGGATGGACTCCGGATCCAAGTTGTGAAATTCCAGCATGTAATAAAACATGAGCCCCCTCGCGAAGGGGTCCGTCGGGAAACCTAGCCCCCGAAGGAAGTGAGACGCGAACACCACGCTGTCACCGGGCTTGGGAGAGGGAATAACCTGCCCTTGGGCAGGCAGCCTATGCGAGATTTCGCCGGTTAGATACCTGGCATCTCTTAGCTTTAGGATGTCTTCTTCCGTGACGGAGGAAGGCATCCACTGGCCTTGAAGGTCGGAGCCGGACATCATCGGAGGTCCGAAGCGCCTGAATCTGGAGTTTTGGGTGTTGCGACTCGAAGCGAGGGGCGGATTCGATTGAGATTGAGGAAAAAGAGCGGGGCCTTGGTCTCTTTATAAAGAGGTTGAATACCAGGAGCCCTCCCCGTGACCATTCATGACTCGCCTTCGACAGAGGAGGCGTGACAATGGGCACGACTGGGTTACCCACGCCCGTATTAATGAGAATCTCGGAATAAGGGGACACGATCTCTGCTTTGACAAGACGTGCCAAGGAAACCGCCTCGCTAAACGCTACCGAGGAGGGACAAGAAAACGATTCAATAAAGGCTTGGTCGTGGTGTGATGTCACGCCGCAGAATCACGTCGCCAGATTGAACTTGTGTGAATATTATTCTCTACGGTGGTATGTGGAACTTATTTTGCGAGCCGACACTATCCTTGTGTTCAAAATCTTCTATGAAGTATTCGAGGAGGAACCCGCCTTGCAATGTCAAGACAATATGCGCCGGACTCGTCGTCATTGAAGCCCGGTTCAGGCTACCGAGGGAGTCCCGGATTAGGGTGTCCGGATAGCCGGACTATAGCCTTTGGCCGACTCCTGGACTTTGAAGATACAAGATTCAAGACTTCGTCCGTGTCCGGATGGGACTTTCCTTGGCGTGGAAGGCAAGCTTGGCAATACGGATATGTAGATCTCCTACCATTGTAACCGACTCAGGTAACCCTAACCCTCTTCGGTGCCTATATAAAGCTGGAGGGTTTTAGTCCGTAGGGACGAACCAACAATCATACCATAGGCTAGCTTCTAGGGTTTAGCCTCTCGATCTCGTGGTAGATCTACTCTTGTACTACCCATATCATCAATATTAATCAAGCAGGAGTAGGGTTTTACCTCCATCGAGAGGGCCCGAACCTGGGTAAAAACATCGTGTCCCTTGTCTCCTGTTACCATCCGCCTAGATGCATACTTCGGGACCCCCTACCCGAGATCCGCCGGTTTTGACACCGACAATATTCCTTTTGTTTTTTATGATGATTGTCTTGAAGCCTTTGAAACACTCAAGAAAGCTTTAATCTCTGCACCACCACCTGATTGGAACTTGCCTTTTGAAATTATATGTGATGCTAGTGATTATGATATTGGTGTTGTTCTAGGACAAAGAGTTGGTAAGAAATTGAATGGTATTCATTATGCTAGTAAAACTCTAGACAGTGCTCAAAGAAATTATGCTACTACTGAAAAAGAATACTTAGCAGTGGTGTTTGCTTGTGATAAGTTTAGATCTTATATTGTTGATTCCAAAGTAACTGTTCACATGCATCTTTGCTGCTATTAAATATCTTATGGAAAAGAAAGATGCTAAACCTAGACTTATTCGTTGGGTTCTCTTGTTACAAGAATTTGATTTGCATATAGAAAGGGAGCTGAGAGCCCCGTAGCTGATAACCTGTCTAGGCTTGAAAATGTGCTTGATGACCCACTACCTATTGATGATAGTTTTCCTGATGAGCAGTTAGCTGCAATAAATGTTGCTAATAGTACTCCTTGGTATGCTGACTATGCTAATAGTACCACCTAGCTTTACTTACCAACAAAAGAAAAATACTTCTATGATTTAAGACATTACTTTTGGGATGACCCACATCTTTATAAAGAAGGAGTAGATGGTATTATCAGATATTGTGTACCTGAGCATGAACAGGTACAAATCCTACGGAAATGTCACTCTGAAGCTTATAGAGGGCATCATGCTGGAGATAGAACTGCTCACAAGGTATTGGAGTCTGGATTTTATTGGCCTACTCTCTTCAAGGATGCTCGTAAGTATGTCTCATCTTGTGATGAATGCCAAATAATAGGTAATATCGGTAAGCGTCAAGAAATGCCTATGAATTGTTCACTTGCTGTTGAACCATTTGATGTTTGGGGATTTGATTACATGGGACCTTTTCCTTCCTCTAATGGGTATACACATATTTTGGTTGTTGTTGATTATGTCACTAAATGGGTAGAAGCTATTCCAACTAGTAGTGCTGATCACAACACCTCTATTAAAATGCTTAAGGAAGTTATTTTACCAAGGTTTGGAGTCCCTAGATATTTAATGACTGATGGTGGTTCACACTTTATTCATGGTGCTTTTCGTAAAATGCTTGCTAAGCATGATGTTAACCATAGAATTGCATCACCCTTTCATCCTCAGTCTAGTGGTCAAGTTGAACTTAGCAATAGAGAAATAAAATTAATTTTGCAAAAGACTGTTAATAGGTCCAGGAGGAATTGGTCTAAGAAATTAGATGATGCACTTTGGGCTTATAGAACAACATATAAAAATCCTATGGGTATGTCTCCTTATAAAATGGTTTATGGAAAAGCTTTTCATTTGCCTCTTGAGTTAGAACATAAAGCATATCAAGCGCTTAAAGAACTCAACTATGATTTCAAACTTGCTGGTGAAAAGAGGTTATTTGATATTAGCTCATTAGATGAATGGAGAACCCAAGCTTATGAAAATGCAAAGTTATTCAAAGAAAAGATTAAAAGATGGCATGACAAAAGAATCCAAAAGCGTGAGTTTAAAGTCGGAGAATATGTTCTTTTGTACAACTCCCATTTTAGATTTTTAGCAGGGAAGATCCTCTCGAAATGGGAAGGCCCATATGTCATCGAGGAGGTTTACCGGTCCGGTGCCATCAAAATAAATAATTCCGAAGGTACTAATCCGAAGGTTGTCAATGAACAACAAATAAAGCATTATATCTCAGGTACGCCTATGAATGTTGAAAGCAATATTATCCAAACTTTGACACCGGAAGAACACATAAAAGAGTCCTTCCGGAACACTCCAGAATCGTCAAAATAAGGAGGTACGTCATACGGTAAGTAAACGGACTCCGAAAAATCCGCAAAAATATTTTCTGTCGGTTTTGGAATATTTTAGAATTTTGGAAATAAAGAAACTTCCAGTAAGTGTCCCCTGGTGGGCACAAGACACCAGGGCGCGCCAGGCATGCCTGGCGCGCCCAGGTGGGTTGTGCCCACCTGGGACACCTTCCGTACTCCATTTTTCTTCCATATACTTGTCCTCCAAGATTAAAAATCTGTATATACTTCCCGAACCTGTTAACCACCGTATCACGGAGAAAATCCTCTGTTCTCTTTTCTTGCTGTTTTCTGTCAGATCCCATCTACCATGGCTTCTTCAGGTTCCTCCAAGGACAAGTTTTTCAAGAACATCATCAACCCATATCTGCGGGAGGTGGTGCAGCACCTTCAAACCATCCAGATGCATGAGGGGGTGCTGTACATCCGCGATGAGCAAGGACCCAAGGGCACGGGAACCATGGAGGCCAGGCTTGAAGCTATGGAGCAGGAAGTCTTCTGGTGCAAGGGGATGGTGGAACGTGGTCTCAATGCCAATCACCTCATGATCACAGAGCTTTCCTGTGATCTCAAGGTGGATGGCAAGCCCATGAAAGTCATCATCTTCATCCTCAACGAGCAAAACAACTTCCTCCAAAGCCAGATCTATGATCTTCAAAACCAAGTCTTTGAATATGAGGCAAGGTTTAAAGGTATGAGTTTGGCTGCTAGTTGCAGGACCAGTGAGACTCACTCCTCTTCTTTTGATGGTGGACCACTGCCATGGAAATCCGAGGACAAGATCTCTTCTTCATTACCACCACCATCTTCTTCACCACCAAAGGAGAACTGAGTATCGGGTATGGGCACTCCCCTTGGCTTCCGCCAAGCTTGGGGGAGGTGCCCCGGTATCGTATCACCCCACTATATTTTGCTTTTACTTATCTTAGTTCGACCTTTTTGCTTTAGATGAAATAAAGTTTAGTTCAATCCTTTTCTTATTTGAGAGTTTTCTTAGTGATCTATCATTGTAATCGTGTGCAAGTTATATAATAAAGTTTAGTTTGAGTTTTTACTTTCTTTACTTTCATGTTGCAAATAAAGAAAATAAATAAGAAATAAAGAAAAAGAGAAATAAAGCAAATAAAAGGAAGGAAATAAATCAATAAGATCATATACTAATCCTATGTTAGGTGATAGCACCACATAAGGAAAAGTATAAGTAAGAAAATTTTATTAGAGATTGACAAACATAGCATTAGTCAGTGATGCAACTCATGAAAGAATTAATAAGGGAAGGGAAGATTCACATATAAATATACCATCCTAGAAATCTTTTGTGATTGTGAGCCCTCATCAAAATATTATATGCCAAATTTGTTGACGTTGGACAAGGAAGACAACGTAATGGTTTATGTTTGTTTATATTCACATAGAAGTCATATTGTCATAGATCCTTTAACATGCGGTGCTTGCCCCCTATCTTTGCTAACCAAAAATTCCGCACTAAGTAGAGATACTACTTGTGCATCCAAAAACCCTAAAACCTAAATCTTTTTCAAGTGTCCACCATACATACCTAGGGATTGAGCAAGATCCCTCAAGTAAGTTGTCATCGGTGCAAAAGGGCAATAAAAATTGCTTCTAACTGTGTGAGATTGTTTAGTGTAAGATAGAATTGAGCGTTTCACGAACTTGGATGACAAAGAATAAAAGCGACAGGTTGCATAATAAAGGTTGTCATCTTAAGGGGCAATGTAACGTGACGTTCTTTTGCACTAAGGGATTGACCATACAAACAAATAAGCGCATGATAACCTCTGCTTCCCTCTACGAAGGGCCTATCCTTTACTTTTATGTATTTACTTTTATGCAAAGAGTCAAAGTTTTCCTTCCATTCCTTTTTATTTTTCTCCTTTGGCAAGCATCATGTGGTGAGGAAAGATCTAGGCACATATGTCCAGTTGAATATAGATAGCATGAGTTATTATTGTTGACATCACCCTTGATGTGACTATGTTGGGAGGCGAAACTATAAGCCCCTATCTTTCTATGTGTCCGGTTGAAACGTTTTGCTCATGTGTACTCGGTGAGTGTTAGCAATCATAGAAGGCTATATGATGGTTGGGTATGTAGACTTGCTTAAGGGCTCCGACACGTGACCTTCCTGAAAAGATGATGAATTGTAGTTGCAAAGTAGACTGAGAACATAGTTTGTTGGTTTCTAATAGAGTTTTTGCTTTATACTTCGATTGTGTGATGAACGGTTACTTATTCATGGGAAGTGTATGATAAAAGTTCTGTGATAAAAGTCCTATGTTTAATTTTGTTGCTGTTATAATAATCAACATGATGCTTATATCACTACAAAAAAAATACACTTCCGTGATGATATGTGTTTGTCACAGTAGGTCACGTTTTCTGTCATGCATGTACATCCATGACGATTTTATGACAGAATCAAGATAGTCATACATGTGCTCTCGTAGAAGTGTTCCATGACATTACCAAAATTATCACCACGGAAGTGTCCACTTCCATGACGATAAATCACGCATCATAGAAGTGCTTTCGTCAAGGGTGACCGACACGTGGCATCCACCATAACGGCTCGCCGTTAAGCTATCGGGTCCGGTTTTGGATCCGATAACCCGTTAACAGCCCCGACCATTGGGAATTTTCCACGTGTAAAATCATCATTGGCTGGAGGAAACACGTGTCGGCTCACTGTTGCGACAGAGGTCATCCACTCATTGGACCGAAGGCGCCTATGATACGTCGACATGTGGCACGACCCAACAGAGGCCCATTCCTGTGAAAAGGCCGGCCCATTTGACTTGGTCAAAAGGTGGCGGGCCGGCCCATGGAAAGCCTGTTAACGGCCTATTCGCATATACCCCATTTACAAATTTCGCTAACCTGTGTCCTCAATGACCTATCCGAATTAGGCCCAGATGGCGCCATCTCGGCCACCCAATATGATTCCAAATTGCTTAACTTCTCGCCCATGTATGGCCCATGACGCCTTTCGCCCATATGAGGCCCTTTATAACTCTTGGCCCATTAATGTACCGTGGTGAAATCGGCCCATAATGAATAAAGGTATCACTTTATACCCATTAACGGCCCATTATTCCATTGGACTGTTTCTCGACCATGTTATCTTTCGGCCTTCTCAGGGCCCGTTTATTCTTGGGCTCATTTCCAGCATTCGTTTACTTACGGCCACATCGCTATTTTCGCTAGGGCCAAATTCAGCCTGTGGTTACAGTCGGCCCGTTTGTGGCCCGTTAATACGTTGGGCCGTTTTCATAGCGTCATCAAATACGGCCGATTAACGGTGGCACGTTATAGTCAGCCCATGAACGGACGATTCCAACTCTAGCCCATTTACGGCCATAATGCGGTCTGTTATTGGCCCATGTTTGGCCAATCGATCATACGGCCCGTAGAAGGCCCATTGATGATACAACCCATAGAAGGCCCATTGTGTCTAGGGCCCGTAGAAGGCCCATTGATGATACGGCCCGTAGAAGACCCATTGTGTCTAGGGCCCGTAGAAGGCCCATTGTTTCTACGCCCCGCAGAAGGCCCATTGTTTCTACGCCCCGTAGAAGGCCCATTGTTTCTACGCCCGTAGGAGGCCCATGGTAACTACAGTAAATATGTAGCCCATGGTTATTGTGGCCTAGTTTTAAAAAATAGGTTATTGCGGCCACTAGCAAACCGCGGAAAAAGAACTGCAGTGACTACAAGCAAACAAAAAAAACAAGACAATAAGGAATTAAATAAGCAAGCAACTTACACTAGGCTATCACGGCTATTACACATATTACATCCACTGGGCATCAAAGTTCGCCACCAAAGGCAAATATAGAACAAAGCAGCATATCATATACACCGTTGTCAAAGTTGGCGACCACGTGCAAATAAATGCCGCAGAAAACAAGTCCGTGAATCAAACCACTTCAAGAGCTCAAGAAACAATATCCTTGGTACCCATAATGTCGGGCAAGATGCTTAGCAAGCTTATTAACTTTCTCTTGTTTGGCGCTTAAATCCTCCAAGACTTGCTTTTGCACCGTAAAGTATGCATCTGAATTCTCAGAGGGACTTCCTCAATTCTTCGGCTTCTCGTCGCATAACATTTGATCGATGCCTTTCAACTTGAAGTTGAGACTCAAGAAGTCGAATCGATTCAGCAAATGAGTTCAAGAGCCGGTGCCAAAGCAGTAGTAGCCAAGAATCGAACACTACATTAAGACAGAATTTGGGGTTATCTCGGTGTCTTCCATATAGTTGTTATCAGCTTTCTTGGAGACCAACAGGATGTCTCACTATCTTGAACCTTATCTGCATTACTTCCTTTACCATTGCATAACGGGTACTCTTCTCCAATATTTTAGCCGCGTTCTAAAAGAGAAACAAACAAACACATCACAGGTTTACAATGTAGTATATGAAACTCATTTTGGTAAACCAGTTCAAGAGTAAGGTGGACATGATAACAGCATGAAACAAACATATATCTATGTAGTATGGTCACTGTATGGTCTATATCATTCTAGTTTATGTTGCCAAATCAAGATAGATACAATTCGAATCATATCTATTTAAGACAAAAGCAACATAGATAGAATATAAGTGTGGGAAACTACACAACAATAACAACACTTGTAATGTGCATGGCATGAGAACATAACTGTTTATTCAATTGAAACTGAAATCAACATAGAGTAAGTTACAACAGCAAACACGTCAAAGAAACATGTTTAAAACATACCTGTTGTGCCATTGGAGTTTCAATTGCATCCTTCAAATTTGAAATTAGTTGGTATGAGTAAATACAGTGATGCAAGAGCAAAGTAGTATGAACCATAGCTACGGAACCTGACCTGAGAACAATTCTTCTTCTGCTTTAAGCGTCGACTTGGGGTTCGGAGTGGTGGTCCTCGTGCTTTGGGCATTGCAGTTGCCTTACTAACTGCTCGTGTTTGGGTGCTCCGTGGTGGAGACGGTGATGTGTCAACTGGAATTGGGTTGCTATCTGCTGGGGTTGGGGTTAGAAGGGGTGTAGTTGGTTCTCTGTCCAACTTGGTAGGGGTACAATCTGCGTGAGTCTGGGTTATGTGTGGTGGGCTGGTTCTTGGGCAAGTACAACCGTGGTTCTATCTGCATCAACATGTAGCACGATCTTTTCTGAAGACCGTGTTTTTACTCCCACAGATACTGCCATCACCCCCTCCAATTGAAATGGATGATAAACAAGAAAAGTAATTGAATGTACAGACATTGGAAGATAGATAGGTGCAATGGATAGTAGGGAAGAAAACAGGGCATGAAATAATTCACATTTATGTTGTCTAACCAAATGTAATAGCAGGACATAATTTCACATATATGATGGCTAATTAAACAGGATAACATGACACAATTTCACATGTATTATGGCTAACTAAACATGATAGAATGACATACTTCAAAATATGATGACTATGTAAACATGATGACATGATATAACTATACGATGTGTCTATTAAAGTGGTTGGCATGCCATAAATCACAAACATGCCATCGATGGAAACATGATGGCATGATATAATTCACGCATAAAATGACATAATTCAAAATATGATGACTATGTAAACAGGATGAGATGATATAACTATATTATGTGTTTAGAAAATGGGTTGGCATGCCATAATTCAGATACATACTGTCTATGTAAACATCATGGCATGATATAATTCAAACATATGATTTATATAATAAGCAAGTGAGCAGAGGGCAATCGCATATATGATGTGTCAACTAAGGAGATGTCATTCAATATTGTGTATATGATGTAAAAACTAAGCATTGCAATACAACATATGCATGATATGAGTAATATAACCCTGCCAAGTTTGAGCATACACCTCAGGGGGATAATAGGACTGGTCATCTGCCTCTGAATCGTCCTCTAAAGAGCTATCTGTAACCAACAAGATATCTGCTTCAGCAGGTAGCATTATGTGCTCTGAAGACCTTCTTTTCAGTCCAGATTTCTCCATCACCAATTCAAATGGCTGATGCACAAGAAGAGCACTTGAATATACAAAAATTGTCGACAAATGCAACAAGAAATACAAAAAAATGACGGCATGATATAGTTCACATATATGACGCTTGGCTAAACAGCATGGCATTGCATAATTCACATATATAATGCCTTGCAACAAGATAGCATTGCATAATTCACATATATAATGTCTTGCAACAAGATGGCATTGCATAATTCACATATATGGTAATTAGACACTAAATAGGTGGCATTCACACAAAGCATGTCTAGACTAAGCAAATGACATAGCAATGCAAGATACCATATGCACGATATGAGAAACATAACCCTTCCAAGTTAGAGCATGCACCTCGGGGGGGGGGGGATAGGACTGGTCAGATAGCATTGTCTACTCTGAGGAGATATTCGTAACCAGCAAGACATGCGCTTCGTCAGATAGCATTGTCTACTCTGAAGACCTTGTTTCCACTCCAGATTTTTCCATGACCATGCCGAATGCCTGATGCACAGGAAGAGTAATTGAATGTACTAAAATTGTTGAAAAATTTAAGATGTTATAAAAAATGATGGCATGATATAATTCACATATAAGATGACTAGCTAACCAGGGTGGTATTGCAAAATTCACATATATGATGCCTGGCTAAACAAGATGGCATTGCATGATTCACATATACGATAAAGACTAAGCAGATGACATATTTGATGTATACAGTAAGCAATGCAAGGCACCATATGCATGATATTACCAACATCAGCATGCCAAGTTAGAGCGAAGACCTCAGGGGGTAAATGGGAGTGGTCTTCTCGTTCTGAATCCCCCTCAGAACAGTTATCTTCCTCTTGATTATGATCTGAAATGGGTGAGGGGGGGCTGCCTTTGCGCCCACCATGGAGCGACGTCTGCATGAAATTTTATTGCCACGCAAGGCTCGTCTCTTTTGATCTACATGTTCAGTTCCGTTGTGTACAATAACTGACATGCATAGGAATAAAATATAGTGAGATTATATAAGGAGTGCATGCACAAATCCAGAGTGATTGTAGCATACTTTGGATAGACCCAAAACCGATCATAGCTGGCAGATAATAGCTTTAGTTAAAAAATACAGATAATGGCTCCTTTAATGTTTGTTTGCACCCAACATGAAACTCATAGCACACACCCGAGATTAACCAGATAGTAAACAGATAGTACTGATTGCTGCCCCAATATGTACCCCACAACCATTTAAAAACTCAAGTTTCAGCATTAGTTTGGACATAACTTAGAGTCTAATAGGTGAACATGACGATAAAGTAGCATGTCATCATATTAAGCGATGCATAACGTAAGTAGACATGGAAGAGTGCGACCTCTCTTGCGGACCCGTGTAGTCCTCAAGGTCATCTGCTCAGTTGATGATGGTAATGCGGTTGTCGTGGCTGCTTGGCCGGGAAGAAGATCTGAGGTGGCGAAAGACAGTATGGAGAGTGGATCCTTGCTGTGGTGAACCCTTCCATCATTGGAGCAGCTGAGCTGGGGTGGAACACATCACAGCAGGAGTAGGACAAACCACACAAGGTTTTCTTTGACACATATCTGTAACAGAAGTAATTGTGTAAGGGCTTGTTTGAATTTGAGGATTCTAACAATGCGAGGATAGGAAATAGACAGAATAGGATAGGAATGCACGTGCAAAACAGAGAATTTAAAAACACAGGATTTCTGCCAATCTGGGTGTTTGATTCACAAGAATTGGAAGATCACAGGATGCAAAGAAGCATGGTGAGATTAAGTCAAACCACAAGAAAATATACGGTTATAATGCTATTATGCTACTATCTCTTAGTTTTGTGCTTCATGAATAGGAATTTGAAAAGGAGGACAAGTGGAAATTAAAATTCCTACGGTTTTTCTTTAAAGGAGACACTAAAGGAACAAATCCTACATTTTTCCTTTGCTCCATTCCTTTGAACCAAATTCATGAATAGTAGTACCATAGGAAAATTTCTAATTCCTATGTTTTTCCTTCACCTTTTCTTTCAAGCACTGACGATTCTAGTAGGCAGGCTTGAGCAAGGAAAAGCCTACACTCAAAAAATGTTTTTGTGCTACTTCTATTACTTTGGACCCAGGCCACTGCCCTACTAGCTCAACTCCCAGGCCCATCGACAAATGCATAGCTCAAATGCGCAGAGATAAATAATGATGGCGTTCAAGAGAGTCCATCACGGATATCTAAGTTTCCAGGTACCACACTACTTGTCATATAGTAGGATAAAATAATCGTATTTCACGTTACTACGTGTGCTCAGTGGACAATATATATAACATGTAGAGTAAAAAAGAGATGCAACAAGTGTACAACCTCTTTGGCGAAGCCATGTCGATCTCAAAGCATGATTGGGTTGGTCGGTGAGGATGCTCCTACCGACTTGGCTGCTTGAGGAGGGGAAAAAGATCTTAGGCGTCTGGAGATGGAGCCCGGTATCGCTTCCGCTTATAATGGAGGGTTTCGCCGTTGGAGCAGCTCCGGTGAGTTGTATGACGCCGAGGTCAAGCAGGACAAGAGAGACAATGTTAACCTGAGTGGAATTCTAATAGCATCTCCAATAGATGACGTAAAATACCTAACCACAAAGTGCTAGATGTAAAATACATCAGCCGCTCATCTCTGAACTTAACTGTCGAAACTGGATTTAACTGTCGAAACTGAACTTAACCGTCGAGACTAAATTTTGCTGTCGAAATTGAATTATACTGTCGAAACTGAACGCACTAATAGCAGAAAAGCAGTAGCAGCAGCAGCACGTGCGAGAGCCGGGGCAGCTGGTCGTGTAGCAGCATTAGGTGAGGCTACACGTCAGTCGACTGACTTTTTCATCTCTGGTCAGTCGATTTTCTAGCCATTGGATACGAAATCAAGGGCCTGTAGTTCATCTCCAACCTCCACCCCCTTGAGCCGCCAGCCACCACCGGCCAAACAGCCGCCCCACGCATGACGGTGGTCGCTGCCGCCCGCCTCAAACCCCTCCCCATTGCCGGTCCGCCGCCGCCCCGGCCATCCCTCTAGGCCCCTCGTGCTGAGCTTTTTCTCCGGCGATCCCCACGCCACCGCCCCACCACCGCCGGTGACCACCGCCCCCACCCCGAACCCTAAGATAGATAGTGGGGTACCTCTCTGGCGAGCCCTCCTCCCCGATGCGGCTGGTTCGTCCTTAACTCCGCGAGCCCCCCACCCCCTGAAAATCGACTGACCCAAAAGTCAATTCAGTCGACTAAAGTGTAGCTAAATCGGAGCAGCATTGCAAGCAAGAGCAAGAGTGAGAGCAGCAGCGCGAGCAAGAGCAAGAACAGTAGCAAGAGCAGACCAGGCAGGGGACCGAGAACAAGGGCAGAGCAGCAGCGCGAGCAGCAGCAGCTCCTACTAATGTGGACGTCACCGTCGAGGGAGCGACGCCGTGGAGGAAGTGGCCGGCGACGCCACCGTGGATGGAGTCGCCGCTGCCGGCTCGGGACCGGCACGACAAAGACCGTGAGATCGAATCAAGAAGAAAATGTGGCGATTAGTGTACAACCTCTTTGGTGGCGCCGATTAGGCCGTAGCTTCATCTGAGGAAACGGTGATGATGCTGCTCTTCCGGTGGTGTAGGTGAAGACAGTGGTATGGGAATGGAGGTGGCACGAAAGACGAGGGGAACATCGAGGCAGCTCCTTGGAGGTGGAGGACGGGGTGGCTGAACCGGCGGGACGACGAGATCGACGACGGATACTCATTCGGTACGGTGGATGAGGGACGTCGAGGAGTTTCTGTGGACGACGTCATCGGGGAAGAGGCTCCGACTGGGTGGCGGACGGAGGAGGGTGTGGGGCTTCACGGATTTTCTGGCCTCGGTGTACGAATGGGTGGGCGGATGGGATGGGAGTGGGGAACCATGGCTTAGGGACGCGCTTGTTTGAAATGTGGGGTAAGTTATGAAAGTACCCCCACCGATTTGAGCTAGGCGGTTCTTTTGGTTCAGGGGTATCACGGTCATTTCGCGTGTCGGGATTTCACAGGAGGTGGGAGTTTTCGCGCGCGTTGTAGTTTTGGAATAGCAAGGCGCAGGTTGAGATGGAGGGAGTTGTCAGAGCACAACGAGACAAAGATACATCTTAAATATTTCGGGGTAACAAGGCACGGGTTAAAGAGGCGGGAGTTTCGCAGCACGATAGACAGAGACGCTAGCTTGAAATTTCGGCATAAAAAGGCGCGACTTGAAATTTCGGGAGAACAAGCTTAACGTGTACCAAAAAAAGACAATTCACACCTCATCACTAGAGAGAGCCATGTCCCGTTTTACTATATTACTAGAAATGCATTCAAATACAACAAAAAAACTAAAAAAAGGGACAACAAACATAACGTGTACAGTACCAAAACAATTTGCACTTCCCTCAACAATAAAAAATAATGTGTGTTGTCTAGCATATGGACTAAATTTGAGTACATTTTCCCTGTTTGAATGGGATTGTACTCGGGTTAGTTATACAACCATCTAAATATTATCTTCACAACATATGACATGAATATATAGGAGAAGTAAATTCCTATATAAATACGAACTAGATGCACATACGATCTCAAATTCAAATATATGTGTCCATTTTATGTTGAATTCAAATCATAGTACATGTATGCTCTAGCTAGATGTTCGAAATCTAAACCATGTATGATATACTACGTACAATGTGTTTAACACGCACAACACACACACAAACACCATTTAGACTAGTAAGGTACACGTGCATTGCACGCATGAGATTTTGCAACCAAATTATGAATAAATACCACATTATAGCATGTAAGCTTTGAGTCATATATGCATGATGTAGATGTTCGTTTAATTCTTGTAGTTCATTTCATTCAAAATCATTTAATTTTTATAAGAAAGCTAATCTATTTTAAGATTCATGGAATTATGCATTGTAAGGCATAAAGTAAAAACAAATAATGGCAAATCATGTAGAAAAACATTTGGGCAATTCTGATACGGAAGATTCTAGAACAAAGAAGAAGTGCTTGTGTTTTGAGGTTTGTGCATTATGCTTAAGTTCAACCATGGAGTCTTCTAGATTGTACACGTGGCAAAATCTGGTGGAATCTAGATGATATCCAACGGCCAGTAGTGCTCAAATTTGTCATCTTTGCACCATCGGATTGGCCTCATCCAACGACCACCTTTCAAAGTTAAAGTTATCCGCACACTACATAAAAATATAAAATATAATATATATAGGGGTACAGATAGAGATATGTGATGCGAAAGCCACCCATCATCTCCAATTAGAGTTGTGTGTCCATGCACAGATGCAATGTGGCCAAACGATGTCTGCCATCGGTATCTCAAATTCAAATTAGTCTGACCTTGTTCAATGTGTATACAGTACAACATGCTCATTTCCAAACCACACAACGCATATCTCAGTTATATTCATGCATGCATGGGTTTCAAACATCATGATCTCTTATTCAAATATTTGAATTCAACTTTACATTGATTATGACCTCACCTAGTCTTTTACACCCACATAGTCGTCTTCTCTTTATAATTTTACCACTAACTTTCTCTCGTGCATGCATGCACACACACTATCAGTCGGCATTATCCATCGCACACATGCAATCTTTTTCTTCAGGTCGGTCTCCCATGCATGCACACACACACCTCCCCCTCTCGATCATAATGGGCATTCTTTATCTCTCATGTGCATGCACAACGATTGATGTTCCTCTATGTGTGTGTATATATAGCTAGGTCTTTCACAGTTTTCCACACAAACCGATCTATCTATATATGTAGTGAGGTCTCACCCTCTTTCCCACGTCCACATCGATCAATCTATACCTCTCTATATAGGATTACATAGCTAATACACCCACATTAATTATATATCCAACATCCCCCTCTCATCATCCATGCCTTCCGCTTCATCTCTCGGGGACGACGACAAGCAGGAAGACAGGGGGCAGCAAGGACCCTGCCCCCCCTAACATCACTATATATCGAGGCTAATATGAATCTGATCATTAGACAATTGCTGGTAAAATGGTATAAGTTGATGAATTGGCCCTCCTCGTAAAGGATTAGCAATGCTTGGCCCCCTAGCTCATTTATTTTTCATGGCTCCTCCACTGCGCGTAACATCACACGTTCTCACCCCCTCTCTTTAAATATCGATCTCGCACTTGTGCACTCCTTCATAGTCTCCCTCCACTTAGCCCCTCGCACCATCTTCTAGCCCCCCACTGGATTTTGCCACATGTACAATCTAGCAGACTCCATGGTTGAACTTAAGCATAATGCACAAACCTCAAAACACAAGTGCTTCTCCTTTGTTCTACAATCTTTCGTAACATAACTGCCCAAACTTTTTTTCTGGTTGAATTGACATTATTTGTTTTTATTTTATGCTTTACGACGCACAATTCCATGAATGATAAAATAGATTAAGGGCTTCTTTGATTCAAAGGATTCTCAAAGGAATTTTGGAGGATTCTAATCCTTAGTATTTTTTTCCTATCTTGGTTGTTTGATTGTAGGATTGTAAAGCATAGGAATTTTTCCATAGGATTCATTTGCACTAGATTTCATAGGAAACATAACATCCACTCAAACCTCTTTGAAAGAATCCTGCATTTTTTGTATGCACAATCAAACACTCGTACAATCCTGTAGGATTCAAGACGATATTCCACTCTAATCCCATGTTTTTCCTATTCCCGCGTTTTGGAAATCCTACGAATCAAAGAGGCCCTAGCTTTTTTTTATAAAAATTCATTGATTTTGAATGAGATGAACTATAAGAATTAAACGAAGGTCCACATCAGGCATATATGACTCAGAGCTTACATGCTGTAGTGTGGTATTTATTCATAATCTGTTTGCCAAATTATTCATAACCCTAGTACTACTCTCCACGTGGGCATCCACTGCCGCGTCTTCCCCGGCTCCGCGTCGTCCCCTTCCTAGGCCTCACCGTCGTCCACCGCCTTGGTGCTCTTGGCACGGCGTAGTCAATGTGTTCAACGACCGACTTCCATCGGAAGAGTACTGTATGTGGAGAGGCTGACAGCTGGGTCCACGGCTGCACACAAGGAAATGCCTCCCTATTACACGCAAAATAATGATTCCTCCACCTGACAGCAGGGACCCACCGGACTGGCCACCGCATTTCATGAAAAAAATGTTTCCCCCTGACTGCTGGGACCCACCAGTTACATCTTTGCACACAGGGAAGTGCGTACATATTACGGGTAAAAAAATGATTCGCCCCCCTGACTGCTCAGACCCAGCAGCTACATCTTCGCATGCAAGGAATTTCCTGACAATCGGGACCCACCCGGTCGAAGCGTACGTAGCGTTGTCATTCTGGTCGCGAACGTGTACGTACATATGACCAGTCTGTCTACAGGCTGCAACAATGAACCTTCGCCGAGTAAGGAAGGGCACGTGTTGTAGTAGAGGCGCGCACGTAGCATGTACACGTACGTACAGCGGCCAGGGTGCAACAAAGTAAATACGGCCACGTACATACATACGGGTGGGGTCTCGAATGCCTACTCGCGCATACGTACGGCCAGGGCTCGTGTACATGGCTGGGTCAAAACGGAGAAACTGCATCGTCGTCGTGTTCATG
This sequence comes from Aegilops bicornis, assembly GCA_021605145.1. Lineage (NCBI taxonomy): Eukaryota > Viridiplantae > Streptophyta > Magnoliopsida > Poales > Poaceae > Aegilops > Aegilops bicornis. Next base: position 407,204,227 of record CM038673.1, on the reverse strand, counting down.
GGGAGGCAATGGAACACGTCGTGTTCATCGGGAGGCAACAGAACACGTGCTGTTCATCGGGAGCCAACCGGCTTGGACAGAACAGCTGATGGAAACGAGGCCTGGCGTACCGCAGAATGGAGGAAATGGCCTTGTGTTCGACCGGCCACGGTCGAAACGGGATCCTGTTCATCGGGAGGGGTCTGGCGTACCGCAAAACAAAGGAAACAGACTTCTCTTGGACCTCCTATGATGTAAAGGGGGTCCTGTTGATCGGGAGGGGTGTGGCATATTGCAAAACGGAGGAAACGGACTTGTGTTGGAGCGCTACGGTCGAAACGGGGGTCCTGTTCATCGGGAGGGGTGTGGCGTACCGCAAATTGGGACTCCACGAGATATTGTTCATCTCCACCGTCGACCTTCGCCAGCCTCCACGGGCTACTGTTCATCCACCGTCGACCTCCTCCAGCCTCCACCTGCAACTGTTCATCCACGGCGTCTCCCCTACTGCCTCCACCAGCCACTGTTCATCCACGAGCTCCTGTTCATCCAGCCTCCACCGCTCCTCCACTGGCTACTATTCAACCAGCCCTCTCCACGGGGTCCTGTTCAACCACCCCTCCACGGGCTACTGTTAATCCAGCCCTCCACCGGCTACTGTTCAACCAGCCCTCCACGGGGTCGTCCTGTTCATCCAGCCCTCCACGGGGTCCTGTTCATCCACCCCTCCACTGGGCCCCGTTCATCCACCCCCCAACCGGCTCGATCGGGGTCCTGTTCATCCAGCAACAACGACCTCTACTACCACGGGGTCATGTTCATCCAAAGAGACAGCATTGATCGGCTTCAGTTAGCAGCAGTAGCGAAGGTATCACTCGGGTTTAGTTAACAGCAAGGGATCGATTGATCACTCGGGTTCAGTAACGCGTAGCCTGCAGTGCAATATCTCTGGTTCAGTTAGAGCCCAACGCCTCGCTCGGGTTCAGTTAGAGCGCAACGCCTCGCACACACGCGCGTATGTACGAGAGAAACGCGCATCGCTCGGCCCTCGACCACCCATCGTAACCGGGAACTCCCCCGATATTTTCCTCGCCCTCGCTTCTACCACGGTTTTTTCCGTCATGGACGGCCCAAAGAATGTCATCCAGCTGCGTCTCCGGCCCGCCCAGGACGAAAAGCCCATTTTCTATCATGATTTTTTGTCATAGAAGTAGGAGCCCGCCACATATATGATGATACCGAGTTTTGTCACAATTATCATCATAGAAGTGTCATAAGCATGATAGAAAAAAAAATCGTTCGACACAAAATGTCACGGATGTGTCTTTTTTTGTAGTGTATGTCTATATTTTTTTATCGACACCTCTCTCTCAAAGCATGTGGACATGTTTTTCGATTTCGGTTTTCGCTTGAGGACAAGCGAGGTCTAAGCTTGGGGGAGTTGATACGTCTGCTACGTCTTGAGCTTGCGTTGGTTTTCCCCGAAGAGGAGAGGATGATGCAGCAAAGTAGCGTAAGTATTTCCCTCAGTTTTTGAGAACCAAGGTATCAATCCAGTAGGAGGCCACGCACAAGTCCCTCGTACCTGCACAAAACGATAGCTACTCGCAACCAATGCGATTAGGGGTTGTCAATCCCTTCACGGCCACTTACGAGAGTGAGATCTGATAGAGATAATATTTTTGGTATTTTTGGTATATAGATGCAAAGTGAAAAGTAAAAAAGCAAAGTAAAAACAAAGCAAGTATAAAAGTGATGGAGATTGATATGATGAGAATAGACCGGGGCCATAGGTTTCACTAGTGGCTTCTCTCAAGAGCATAAGTATTCTACTTGGGTGAACAAATTACTGTTGAGCAATTGATGTAATTGAGTATAGTTATGAGTATATCTAGGTATGATCATGTATATAGGCATCACGTCCGTGACAAGTAGATCGAAACGATTCTCAAGATCTACTACAATTACTCCACTCATCGACCGCTATCCAAAGATGCATCTAGAGTATTAAGTTAAAAAGAGTAACGCCTTGAGCAAGATGACATGATGTAGAGGAATAAATTCATGCAATATGATAAATACCCCATCTTGTTATCCTCGATGGCAACAATACAATACGTGCCTTGCAACCCTTTACATCCTTTGGGTAAGGACACCGCAAGATTGAACCCAAAGCCATGCACTTCTCCCATTGCAAGAACTACCAATCTAGTTGGCCAAACCAAACGGATAATTCAAGAGACTTGCAAAGATAACTCAATCATACATAAAAGAATTCAGAGAAGATTCAAATATTATTCATAGATAAGCTGGATCATAAACCCACAATTAAATGGTCTCAACAAACACACCGCAAAAAAGAAGATTACATCGAATAGATCTCCACGAGAGGGGGAGAACATTGTATTGAGATCCAAAAGAGAGAAGAAGCCATCTAGCTACTAGCTATGGACCAAGGTCTGAAGTAAACTACTCACACTTCATCGGAGAGGCTATGGTGTTGATGTAGAAGCCCTCCATGGTGGATGCCCCTCCGACGGAGCTCCTAATGTGCCCCCAGATCGGATCTCGTGGATACAGGAATTTGCGGCGGTGGAATTAGGTTTTTGGCTCCTTTCTGATCGTTTGGGGGTACGTAGGTATATATAGGAGGAAGGAGTACATCGGTGGAGCAACAGGGGGCCCACGAGGCAAGGGGGCGCACCCTAGGGGGGGCGCGCCCCCCACCGGGTCCAAGTCTCCTGGATCACGTTCGGTGAGAAAATCACGTTTTCGAAGGTTTCATTCCGTTTGGACTCCGTTTGATATTCTGTTTCTTCGAAATACTGAAATAGGCAAAAAACAGCACATCTGGGCTGGGCCTCCGGTTAATAGGTTAGTCCCAAAAGTAATATAAAAGTGGAAAATAAAGCCCAATATAGTCCAAAACAGTAGATGAAGTAGCATGGAGCAATCAAAAATTATAGATACGTTGGAGACGTATCAGGCATCCCCAAGCTTAATTCCTGCTCGTCCTTGAGTAGGTAAATGATAAAAAGAGAATTTTTAATGTGGAGTGATACTTTGGCATAATTTCAATGTAAATATTCTTAATCATGGTATGATTATTCAGATCTGAAAGATTGAAGACAAAAGTTCATATTGACATAAAAATAATAATACTTCAAGTATACTAACTAAGCAATTATGTCTTCTCAAAATAACATGGCCAAAGAAAGTTATCCCTACAAAATCATATTGTCTGGCTACGCTCCATCTTCCCCACACAAAGTATTTAAATCATGCACAACCCCGATGACAAGCCAAGCAATTGTTTCATACCTTAACATTTTCAAAACTTTTTCAATCTTCACGCAATACATGAGCGTGAGCCATGGATATAGCACTATATGTGGAATAGAATGGTGGTTGTGGAGAAGACAAAAGGAGGGAAGATAGTCTCACATCAACTAGGCGTATCAACGGGCTATGGAGATGCATATCAATAGATATCAATGTGAGTGAGTAGGGATTGCCATGCAACGGATGCACTAGAGCTATAAGTATATGCAAGCTCAACAAAAGAAACTAAGTGGGTGTGCATCCAACTCGCTTGCTCACGAAGACCTAGGGCATTTGAGGAAGCCCATCATTGGAATATACAAGCCAAGTTCTATAATAAAAAATTCCCACTAGTATATGAAAGTGACAAAATGAGAGGCTCTCTATCATGAAGATCATGGTGCTACTTTGAAGCACAAGTGTGGTAAAAGTATAGTAACATTGTCCCTTCTCTCTTTTTCTCTCATTTTTTTTATTTGGGCCTTTTCTCTTTTTTTATGGCCTCTTTTTTTTCGTCCGGAGTCTCATCCTGACTTGTGGGGGAATCATAATCTCCATCATCCTTTCCTCACTGGGACAATGCTCTAATAATGATGATCATCACACTTTTATTTTTCATACAACTCAACAATTACAACTCCTTACTTAGAACAAAATATGACTCTATATGAATGCCTCCGGAGGTGTACCGGGATATGCAATGAAACATGAGTGACATGTATGAAAGAATTATGAACGGTGGCTTTGCCACAAATACGATGTCAACTACATGATCATGCTAGCAATATGACAATGATGGAGCGTGTCATAATAAACGGAACGGTGGAAAGTTGCATGGCAATATATCTCGGAATGGCTATGGAAATGCCATGATAGGTAGGTATGGTAGCTGTTTTGAGGAAGGTATATGGTGGGTGTATGATACCGGCGAAAGGTGCGCGGTATTAGAGAGGCTAGCAACGGTGGAAGGATGGGAAAAAGTGCGTATAATCCATGGACTCAACATTAGTCATAAAGAACTCATATACTTATTGCAAAAATCTAGAAGTTATCAAAGCAAAGTATTATGCGCATGCTCCTAGGGGATAGATTGGTAGGAAAAGACCATCGCCGTCCCCGACCACCACTCATAAGGAAGACAATCAATAAATAAATCATGCTCCGAAGTTCATCACATAACGGTTCACCATACGTGCATGCTACGGAATCACAAACTTCAACGCAAGTATTCTTTAAATTCACAACTACTCAACTAGCATGACTCTAATATCACCATCTTCATATCTCAAAACAATTATCAAGCATCAAACTTATCTTAGTATTCAACGCACTCAAAAGAAAGTTCACGTATCTTGAATACCAAGTATATTAACATTAAGCAAATTACCATGCAATTAACGACTCTTAAAATAATCTAAGTGAAGCATGAGAGATCAAGTTTCTTTAAAAAAATCCACCACCGTGCTCTAAAATATCTAAGTGAAGCACTAGAGCAAAAATTATCACGCTCAAAAGATATAAGTGAAGCACTATGAGCAAAACTATCAAGCTCAAAAGATATAAGTGAAGCACATAGAGTATTCTATCAAATTCCAATTCATGTATGCCTCTCTCAAAAGGTGTGTACAGCAAGGATGATTGTGGTAAACTAACAAGCAAAGACGCAAATAATACAAGACGCTCCAAGCAAAACACATATCATGTGGTGAATAAAAATATAGCTCCAAGTAAATTACCGATGGAAGTGGATTTAAAGAGGGATGCCTTCCGGGCATCCCCAAGCTTTGACTTTTTGGTGTCCTTGTATTATGTTGGGGGTGGAATGGGCATCCCCAAGCTTAGGCTCTTGCCACTCCTTGTTCCATAATCCATCAAAAGAATTCACACAAAACATGAAAACTTCACAACACAAAACTCAATAGAAATCTCGTGAGCTCTGTTAGAGAAAGAAAACAAAAGACTACTTTAAGGTACTGTAATGAACTCATTATTTATTTATATTGGTGTTAAACCTACTGTATTCCAACTTCTCTATGGATCATAAACTATTTTACTAGCCATAGATTCATCAAAATAAGCAAACAACACACACAAAACAGAATCTGTCAAAAACAGAACAGTCTGTAATAATCTGTAACTAACGCAAACTTATGGAACTCAAAAAATTCTACCAAAATTAGACGACCTGGAAAATTTGTTTATTGATCAGCAGCAATTGGAATCATTAGTTTATCACATTCTGGTGATTTTTAACAATTCGGACACTGAGCGCAAAGTTTCTGGAAATTACAGCAAAATCAAATAACTATCATCCAAGAAGATCCAATAGAAAAGATAAAACCAACAGAGGCTAGATGGATTATTTATTCCTAAACAGAAGCAAAAACAAAAAAAAAACTAAAAATAAAATTGGGTTGCCTCCCAACAAGCGATATCGTTTAACGCCCCTAGCTAGGCATAAAAGCAAGGATAGATCTAGGTATTGCCATCTTTGGTATTCGGAGAGGAGGATCTCCTTTCTATGTCATTCATTCTTCTATTTAAGTTAAGCACATGGCCATTAATGGAAGAAGTATGATTAAGCACGTTATGGAAATTTGCCTCTAAACTAGACTTCATCTCTTTAATAATTTCATTTTGATAAAAGCACAAGAGAGTAGTTGATTCAACCTTATCATTCATAGGGTGCCCAAATATAGTTTTCATTTTTTCATAGGTATCTATAGCATCCCTTCAAGAAAACCTTCCTCAAAGATGGAATCTAAAACTTGTTTGAAGGAAGCGGGCAAGCCAACATAAAAACTTTTTAAGTAAATTTCAATTTGATATTGTGGCACATAGCTAGCCCTAATCCTAAGTAACATGTCCCAAGCATCTTTTAAAGACTCATCAAGTAAGTAGCGAAAAATTCCAGAGTCATCCTCATCAAAATTATTCAAGCTCTCATTGGTGACCCCGGTGGGTCTTTCTATAGCATCATTATTTATGAGCTTAGAGAGGATAGAGGGGTTATCCAAGGCACTAGAGCTCGGGAGAAAACCCATAGTTCTTTTTGATTCAGCCATGGCAACGGGAAGGCAAACGGAAAAGAGAGGAGGAGATTGGGAAAGAGAGGGCGAATAAAACGGCAAGGGTGAAGTGGGGGAGAGGAAAATGAGAGGCAAATGGCAAATAATGTAATGCGAGAGATAGGGATTGTGATGGGTACTTGGTATGTTGACTTTTGCGTAGACTCCCCGGCAACGGCGCCAGAAATCCTTCTTGCTACGCCTTGAGCTTGCGTTGGTTTTTCGAAGAGGAGAGGATGATGCAGCACAGTAGTGTAAGTATTTCCCTCAGTTTTTGAGAACCAAGGCATCAATCCAGTAGGAGGCCACGCACAAGTCCCTCGTACCTGCACAAAATGATAGCTACTCGCAACCAACGCGATTAGGGGTTGTCAATCCCTTCACGGTCACTTACGAGAGTGAGATCTGATAGAGATAATATGTTTGGTAATTTTGGTATATAGATGCAAAGTGAAAAGTAAAAAGCAAAGTAAAAACAAAGCAAGTATAAAAGTGATGGAGATTGATATGATGAGAATAGACCCGGGGGCCATAGGTTTCACTAGTGGCTTCTCTCAAGAGCATAAGTATTCTACGGTGGGTGAACAAATTATGTTGAGCAATTGATGTAATTGAGCATAGTTATGAGTATATCTAGGTATGATCATGTATATAGGCATCACGTCCGTGACAAGTAGATCAAAACAATTCTGCATCTACTACTATTACTCCACTCATCGACCGCTATCCAAAGATGCATCTAGAGTATTAAGTTAAAAGCAGAGTAACGCCTTAAGCAAGATGACATGATGTAGAGGAATAAATTCATGCAATATGATAAATACCCCATCTTGTTATCCTCGATGGCAACAATATAATACGTGCCTTGCAACCCTTTACATCCTTTGGTAAGGACACCGCAAGATTGAACCCAAAGCCATGCACTTCTCCCATTGCAAGAACTACCAATCTAGTTGGCCAAACCAAACAGATAATTCAAGAGACTTGCAAAGATAACTCAATCATACATAAAAGAATTCAGAGAAGATTCAACTATTATTCATAGATAAGCTGGATCATAAACCCACAATTCATCGGTCTCAACAAACACACCGCAAAAACAAGATTACATCGAATAGATCTCCACGAGAGAGGGGGAGAACATTGTATTGAGATCCAAAAAGAGAGAAGAAGCCATCTAGCTACTAGCTATGGACCCGAAGGTCTGAAGTAAACTACTCACACTTCATCGCAGAGGCTGTGGTGTTGATGTAGAAGCCCTCCGTGGTGGATGCCCCCTCCGACGGAGCTCCGGAACAGGCCCCAAGATCGGATCTCGTGGATACAGGAAGTTGCGGCGGTGGAATTAGGTTTTTGGCTCCTGTTCTAATCGTTTGGGGGTACGTAGGTATATATAGGAGGAAGGAGTACGTCGGTGGAGCAACAGGGGGCCCACGAGGCAAGGGGGCGCGCCCACCCTCGTGACCGCCTCCGTTGTTCCTTGGCATAGGGTCCAAGTCTCCTGGATCACGTTCGGTGAGAAAATCACGTTTCCGAAGGTTTCATTCCGTTTGGACTCCGTTTGATATTCTGTTTCTTCGAAATACTGAAATAGGCAAAAAAAAGCAATTCTGGGCTGGGCCTCCGGTTAATAGGTTAGTCCCAAAAGTAATATAAAAGTGGAAAATAAAGCCCAATATAGTCCAAAACAGTAGATAAAGTAGCATGGAGCAATCAAAAATTATAGATACGTTGGAGACGTATCAACGTCCATTTTGTATCATGTTTTCTTACTGTTATTTATAATGTGTTTATCCATAATAATGCTTTTTGGAGTAATTCTAATGCCTTTTCTCATAATTTGCAAGGTACACACCAAGAGGGAGAATTCCGGCAGCTGGAAATCTGGACCTGCAAAACTACACATCTCCAAATGGGCTGAAACTTCACGGAGAATTTTTATGTATTATTTAAGAAATACTGGAGCCAATAAACACCAGAGAGGGGCCACTAGGTGGGCACAACCCACCTGGGCGCGCCAGGCCCCCCTGTGGTGCCCTGGTGGGTTGTAGCCTCCTCGGCCCACCTCCGGTTCCCATCTTCTGGAATATAAATCATTTTGACCTAGAAAAAATAAGGAGAAGACTTTCGGGGCGGATCGCCGGCGTCTCGAGGTGGAACTTGGGCAGGAGCACTTTTGCCCTACGGCGGAGCGATTCTACCAGGGGAACTTCCCTCCCGGAGGGGGAAATCATCGTCATCAACATCACCAACAACTCTCCCATATTGGGGAGGGCAATCTCTATCAACACCTTCACCAGCACCATCTTATCTCAAACCCTAGTTCATCTCTTGTATTCAAACTTGTTACCGGAACTATATATTGTTGCTAGGGGGTGACTAGTAGTGTTGATTACATCTTGTAGTTGATTACTATATGGTTTATTTGGTGGAAGATTATATGTTCAGATCCATGATGCTATTTAATACTCCTCTGATCATGAGCGTGTTTATTATTTGTGAGTAGTTACCTTTGTTCTTGAGGTCACGGGATAAATCATGTTGCAAGTAATCATGTGAATTTGATATGTGTTCGATATTTTGATGGTATGTATGTTGTGATTCCCTTAGTGGTGTCATGTGAACATCGACTACATGACACTTCATCATACTTGGGCCTAAGGGAATGCATTGTGGAGTAGTAAATAGATGGTGGGTTGCGAGAGTGACAGAAGCTTAAACCCCAGTTTATGCACTATTCCATAAGGGACCGATTGGACCCAAAAGTTTAATGCTATGGTTAGAATTTATTCTTAATATTTTTCTCATAGTTGCGGATGCTTGCAGGAGGGTTAATCATAAGTAGGAGGTTTGCTCAAGTAAGAACAGCACCAAAGCACCGGTCCACCCACATATCAAATCATCAAAGTAGCGAACACGAATTAAACCAACATGATGAAAGTGACTAGATGAAATTCCCGTGTACCCTCAAGAATGCTTTGCTTATTATAAGAGACCATTTTGGCCTCTACTTTGCCTCAAAAGGATTGGGCTACCTTGCTGAATACTTATTGTTACAATCGTTACTTGCTCGTTACAAATTATCTTGCTACCAAACTACTCGCTACTTACAATTTCAACACTTGCAGACATTACCTTATTGAAAACCACTTGTCATTTCTTTCTGCTCCTCGTTGGGTTCGACACTCTTACTTATCGAAAAGAGCTACAGTTGATCCCCTATACTTGTGGGTCATCAATGTGGTTTTGTGTTTTAATTAGCATTTTTGCCAAGTAAGACCTATGGGATAGACTACGACGATAGTTAGTTTGATCTTGCTGAAAAACAGAAACTTTTGCGCTCACGGAAACAATTCTTATTTTTAGCACAAGGGTGAGAAAATACTGATTCTTTTTGCAGAAGATTAATACACAAATTATATAGGATTTCCTATTTTATCAGGATTTTTTGAGTTACATAAGTATTCTAAATATTCAGATTGCTACAGACTGTTCTGTTTTTGACAGATTCTGTTTTTCGCATGTTGTTTGCTTATTTTGATGCATCTATGGCTAGTATCGGGGGGTATGAACCATGCAAAAGTTGGAATACAGTATATATTACACCAATATAAATAAACAATGAGTTCACAATAGTACCAAAAGTGGTGATTTATTTTCTTATACTAACGGAGCTTATGAGGTTTTCTGTTGGAGTTTTGTGTTGTGAAGTTTTCAAGTTTTCGGTAAGGATTTGATGGACTATGGAATAAGGAGTGGAAAGAGACTAAGCTTGGGGATGCCCAAGGCACCCCAAGGTAATATTCAAGGATGTCAAAAGGCCTAAGCTTGGGGATGCCCCGGAAAGGCATCCCCTCTTTCATCTTCGTCGGTAACTTTACTTGAGGCTATATTTTTATTCACGACATGATATGTGTTTTGCTTGGAGTGTCTTGTATGATTTGATTCTTTGCTTTTTAGTTTGCCCCAATCATCCAAGCTGTACACACCTTTTGAGAGAGACACGCATGAATCTTGATTTACTAGAATGCTCTATGTGCTTCACTTATATCTTTTGAGCTAGGCAAAATTTGCTCTAGTGCTTCACTTATATCTTTTTAGAGCACGACGGTGATTTTATTTTTTAGAAATTGATGAACTCTCGTACTTCACTTATATTATTTTGAGAGTCTTTAGAACAACATGGTAATTTTCTTTGGTTATAAAATTAGTCCTAATATGATAGGCATTCCAGAGGGATATAATTAAAACTTCCATATAAAGTGCATTTAATACTATGAGAAGTTCGATTCCTTATGATTGTTTTGAGATATGAAGATAGTGATATTAGAGTCATTCTAGTAAGTAGTTCTGAATTTGAGAAATACTTGTGTTAAAGTTTGTGAGTCCCGTAGCATGCACGTATGGTGAACCGTTATGTGATGAAGTCGGATCATGATTTATGTTTTGATTGTCTTCCTTATGAGTGGCGATCGGGGACGAGCGATGGTCTTTTCCTACCAATCTATCCCCCTAGGAGCATGCGCGTAGTAATTTGTTTTAATGACTAATAGATTTTTGCAATAAGTATGTGAGTTCTTTATGACTAATGTTGAGTCCATGGATTATACGCACTATCACCTTTCCGCCATTGCTAGCCTCTCTAGTACCGTGCAACTTTCGCTGATACCATAAACCCACCACATATCCTTCCTCAAAAAAGCCACCATACCTACCTATTATGGCATTTCCATAACCATTCCGAGATATATTGCCATGCAGCTTTCCACTGTTCCATCTATTATGACACGCTCCTTCATTGTCATATTGCTTTGCATGATCATGTACTTGACATCGTATTTGTGGCAAAGCCACCGTTCATCATTTTTTATACATGTCACTCTTGATTCATTGCACATCCCCCACACCGCCAGAGGCATTCACATAGAGTCATATTTTGTTTTAAGTATCGAGTTGTAATTCTTGAGTTGTAAGTAAAGAAAAGTGTGCGATCTTCCTTATTAGAGCATTGTCCCATGTGAGGAAAGGATGATGGAGACTATGATTCCCCCACAAGCCGGGATGAGACTCTGGACGAAAAAAAGAGGCCAAAAAAATGAGAGAAGGCCCAAATAAAAAATGAGAGAAAAGAGAGAAGGGACAATGTTACTATCCTTTTTGACACACTTATGCTTCAAAGTAGCACCATGATCTTCATGATAGAGAGTCTCCTATGATATCACTTTCATATACTAGTGGGAATTTTTCATTGTAGAACTTGGCTTGTATATTCCAATGATGGGCTTCCTCAAATTGCCCTAGGTCTTCGTGAGCAAGCGAGTTGGATGCACACCCACTTAGTTTCTTTTTTGAGCTTTCATAAGCTTATAGCTCTAGTGCATCCGTTGCATGGAAATCCCTACTCACTCACATTGATATCTATTAATGGGCATCTCCATAGCCCGTTGATACGCCTAGTTGATGTGAGACTATATCCTTCTTTTTATCTTCTCCACAACCACCGTCTATTTCACTTATAGTGCTATGTCCATGGCTCATGCTCATGTATTGCGTGGAAGTGGAAAAAGTTTGAGAACGTCAAAAGTATGAAACAATTGCTTGTCATCGGGGTTGTGCATGATTTAAATATTTTGTGTGATGAAGATGGAGCATAGCCAGACTATATGATTTTGTAGGGATAAGCTTTCTTTGGCCATGTTATTTTGAGAAGACATAATTATTTCGTTAGTATGCTTGAAGTATTATTGTTTTTATGTCAATATAAACTTTTGTTTTGAATCTTATGGATCTGAACACTCATGCCACAATAAAGAGAATTACATGGATAAATATGTTAGGTAGCATTCCACATGAAAAATATTGTTTTTAGCATTTACCTACTCAAGGATGAGCAGGAATTAAGCTTGGGGATGCTTGATACGTCTCCAACGTATCTATAATTTTTTATTGTTCCATGCTATTATATTATCTGTTTTGGATGTTTTATATGCATTAGTATGCTATTTTATATGATTTTTGGGACTAACCTATTAACCTAGAGCCCAGTGCCGGTTTATGTTTTTCCCTTGTTTTAGAGTTTCGCAGAAAAGGAATACCAAACGGAGTCCAAACGGAATAAAACTTTCGCGATGATTTTTCTTGGACCAGAAGACACCCAGGAGAATCGGAGTGCAAGTCATAAGAGCCACGAGGCGGCCACAAGGGTGGAGGGTGCGCCCAGGGGGGTAGGGCGCGCCCCTCGTAGACCCCCTGACCTAGATCTTCCTCCTATATATACTCTTATACCCTAAAAACATCCATGGGAGCCACGAAACCACTTTTCCACTGCCGCAACCTTCTGTACCCATGAGATCCCATCTTGGGGCCTTTTCTGGCATCCTGTCGGAGGGGGATTCGATCACGAAGGGCTTCTACATCAACACCATTGCCTCTCCGATGAAGCGTGAGTAGTTTATTTCAGACCTACGGGTCCATAGCTGATGAGGGGAGAACCTCGAGATGAGGTTCGATCCCTTGTTGGCCCGATCTTTCACGGCACAAAAATCCATCACAGCAAGAACTCGTCACAGGTTTACGAAGATGCTCGCAAATCCCACGGAAACAACACGCCAACCCCTCGATCCGAAGGAATAACGTGGACGAACCGTATAGGCTCAGCTTGTAATCTCCTACGCGTCGTGTCGCAGGAACTCACACGCCAGTAGAGATTGTTGACAAGAATTCTCTAATCTCGATAATGGCCAACGGCCGAAACACATAACGGTGTCTAATTCATCTTAACATAACCTAATCTCTTACAATAGCCGCCCTTGGCTTTATATATAGCCTTGACTTGACGCACGTACAAAATATATCTCAAAAGAAAATAAACTACCGACCCTAACAACTCACGTAACAACTAAGGACTCTTAAATTTAGGCTAATATAATCTCTGAAACTTTGGCAACCTTCGATGCTTTTGGTGGCCCCCATCCGGCTGAGCACAAGCACATCAAATCCTTTGGTGGACGAGGACTCTGAGCGAGCATATGTATCTCAGGTGGCCGTGACCTTTCAAAGTAGTAGTAGAAGTAGCCTTGGACTCCTTGGTTTGCATGCACGTGTACTAGTCTTAAAGAAAACAAATCCCTTTTCAAATTACGTCCGTCCATGGAAAACTGAGGGGCTCCAACTCCTGATTCCCATGTAAAATACCTACTAGCCCTCAATTCTTGCAGATACACACACGTACATGACACATCAGTTAGCTCCTTCTCAACTTTGTAATTCTTACTATCAATCTCCTGATTTAGCATAACAGAAACATCATCTGCGAATTCAACTGCTACTTTATTAATGCTGCCAGTTATTGACATGGTCATATCAATAGCTAGTAGCTAGATGGCTTCTTCTCTCTCTTTGATTCTCAATGCAAGGTTCTCCTCGATGTTCTTGGAGATCTATTCGATGTAATACTCTTTTGCGGTGTGTTTGCCGAGATCCGATGAACTGTGAATTTATGATCAGCTTATCTATGAATATTATTTTAATCTCCTCTGAATTCTTATATGCATGATTTGATATCTTTGCAAGTCTCTTCGAACTATCGATTTGGTTTGGCCAACTAGATTGGTTTTTCTTGCAATAGGAGAAGTGCTTAGCTTTAGGTTCAATCTTGCGGTGTCCTTTCCCAGTGACAGTAGGGGCAGCAAGGCACGTATTGTATTGTTGCCATCGAGGATAAAAAGATGGGGTTTTCATCATATTGCTTGAGTTAATTCCTCTACATCATGTCATCTTGCTTAATGCGTTACTCCGTTCTTTATGAACTTAATACTCTAGATGCATGCTTGATAGCGGTCGATGTGTGGAGTAATAGTAGTAGATGCAGAATCATTTCGGTCTACTTGACACGGACATGATGCCTATATTCATGATCATTGCCTTAGATATCGTCATAACTTTGCGCTTTTCTATCAATTGCTCGGCAGTAATTTGTTCACCCACCGTAATAATTTCTATCTTGAGAGAAGCCTCTAGTGAAACCTATGGCCCCCGGGTCTATTTTACATCATATTAGTTTCCCTTCAACTTTCCAATTTCCATTGTTGTTCCCTTATTTTGCAATCTTTACTTTCCGTTACATAAACCAAAATACCAAAAATATTACTTTACCATTTATCCATCTCTATCAAGGACAACCACTTTGTCGTGTTGGTTGCAAGTTGGTATTTGTTTGTGCAAGTATTCGGTGGCTTGTTGCATTGTCTCCTACTGGATTGATACCTTGGTTCTCAAAACCGAGGGAAATACTTATGCTACTTTGCTACATCACCCTTTCCTCTTCAAGGGAAAAACCAACGCAAGCTCAAGAGGTAGCAGTATGATAGAGAAACTGCTAGCTAATCCTTATGCAGGAGATGGAACATTACATCCTGATATGCACCTAATCTATGTGGATGAAGTTTGTGGGTTATTTAAGCTTGCAGGTATACCCAAGGATGTTGTCAAGAAGAAGGTCTTTTTTTATCTTTGAAGGTAAAGGCATTGACATGGTATAAGCTATTGGATGATATTGGCTCATGGAACTACAACTGATTGAATTTGGAATTTCATCAGAAGTTTTATCCTATGCATCTGGTTCATCGTGATCGGAATTATATATATAATTTTTGGCCTCGTGAAGGAGAAAGTATCGCTCAAGCTTGGGGGAGGCTTAAGTTAATGTTATATTCATGCTCCAATCATGAGCTCTCAAGAGAAATTATTATTCAAAAATTTTATGCTCGACTTTCTCATAATGATCGATCCATGCTCGATACTTCTTGTAATGGTTCCTATATGAAGAAGGATATTGAATTCAAATGGAATTTATTGGAAAGAATTAAACACAACTAAAGATTGGGGTCTCGACGAAGGTAAGGAGTCAGGTATAAACCTTAAGTTCGATTATGTTAAATCTTTTATGGATACCAATGCTTTCCATGATTTTAGCACTAAATATGGACTTGACTCTGAGATAGTAGCTTCTTTTTGCGAATCTTTTGCTACTCGTGTTGATCTCCCTAAGGAGAAGTGGTTTAAATAACATCCTCCCATTGAAGTTAAAGTAGTTGAACCTATTAAAGTTGAAGAAGAAACTATTACTTACAATGTTGATCCTATTATTCCTACTACTTATATTGAGAAACCGACATTCCCTGTTAGAATAAAGGATCATGCTAAAGCTTCAACTGTGGTTCGTAAAATTAATACTAAAACACATACACCCTCGGAGCAAATTAAAGTTGAACCTAGTATTGCTATGGTTAAAGATCTCTTGGTGGATAATATTGATGGGCATGTTATTTATTTTTGTGATGAAGCTGCTATAATTGCTAAACCTGATACTAAAGATAAACATAGACCTGTTGTTGGCATGCCTGTTGTTTCTGTTAAAATTGGAGATCATTATTATCATGGCTTATGTGATGTGGGTGCTAGTGTGAGTGCAATTCCTTATACCTTATATAAAGAAATTATGAATGATATTGCACCTGCTGAGATAGAAGATATTGATGTTACTATTAAGCTTGCTAATAGAGAAACTATATCACCAATTGGGATTGTTAGAGATGTTGAAGTCTTGTGTGGGAAGATAAAATATCCTACTGATTTTCTTGTTCTTGGTTCCCCACAAGATAATTTTTGTCCCGTTATATTTGGTAGACCTTTCTTGACTACCGTTAATGCTAAGATAGACTGCGAGAAAGATATTGTTACTGTTGGTTTAGGGGATATGTCCCATGATTTTAATTTCTCTAAATTTCGTAGACAACCCCATGATAAAGGATTGCCTAGTAAAGATGAAATTATTGGTCTTGCTTCTATTGCCGTGCCTCCTAATGATCCTTTAGAACAATATTTGCTAGACCATGAAAATGATATGTTTATGAATGAAAGAAGAGAAATAGATGAATTATTCTTTAATCAGGGACCTATTTTGAAACACAATTTGCCTGTTGAAATCCTTGGAGATCCTCCTCCACCTAAGGGTGATCGCATGTTTGAGCTTAAACAATTACCCGATACTCTAAAATATCCTTATCTTGATTAAAAGAAGATATATCCTGTTATTATTAGTGCTAACCTTTCAGAGCATGAAGAAAAGAAATTATTGAAAACTTTGAAGAAGCACCGTGCTGCTATTGGATATACTCTTGATGATCTTAAGGGAATTAGTCCCACTCTGTGTCAGCACAAAATAAAATTGGAGAAAGATGCTAAACCAGTTGTTGATCACCAACGACGGTTAAATCCTAAAATGAAAGAAGTGGTAAGGAGTGAAATACTAAATCTTCTAGAGGTAGGTATAATTTATCCTATTGCTGATAGTCAATGGGTGAGTCCTATTTATTGTGTCCCTAAGAAGGGAGGTATTACTGTTGTTCCTAATGATAAGAATTAATTGATTCCTCAAAGAATTGTTACATGTTATAGAATGGTAATTGATTTCCGCAAATTAAATAAAGCTACTAGAAAAGATCATTACCCTCTGCCATTTATTGATCAAATGCTAGAAAGACTATCTAAACATACACATTTTTGCTTTCTAGATGGTTATTCTGGTTTCTACCAAATACCTGTGTCGAAAGAGGATCAAGATAAAACCACTTTCACTTGCCCTTTCGGTACCTTTGCTTATAGACGTATGCCTTTTGGTTTATGCAATGCACCTGCTACCTTTCAAAGATGTATGATTGCTATATTCTCTAACTTTTGTGAAAAGATTGTTGAGGTTTTCATGGATGATTTCTCCGTTTACGGAACTTCTTCTGATGATTGCTTAAGCAACCTTGATCGAGTTTTGCAGAGATGTGAAGAAACTAATCTTGTCTTTAATTGGGAGAAGTGCCACTTTATGGTAAATGAAGGTATTGTCTTGGGGCATAAAATTTCTGAAAGAGGTATTGAAGTTGATAAAGCTAAAGTAGATGCTATTGAAAAGATGCCATGTCCTAAAGATATCAAAGGTATAAGAAGTTTCCTTGGTCATGTGGGTTTCTATAGGAGGTTTATTAAAGACTTCTCTAAAATTTCTAGTCCTCTCACTAATCTCATGCAAAAAGATGTTCCTTTTGTTTTTGATGATGATTGTGTAGAAGCATTTGAAATACTTAAGAAAGCCTTGATTTCTGCACCTATTGTTCAGCCACCTGATTGGAACCTACCCTTTGAAATTATGTGTGATGCTAGTGATTATGTTGTTGGTGCTGTTCTAGGACAAAGAGTTGATAAGAAATTAAATGTTATCCAGTATGCTAGTAAAACTCTAGACAGTGCCCAGAGAAATTATGCTACCACTGAAACATAATTTTTAGCAGTTTGTATTTGCATATGATAAGTTCAGACCTTATATTGTTGATTCCAAAGTAACTGTTCACACTGATCATGCTGCTATTAAATATCTTATGGAAAAGAAATATGCTAAACCTAGACTTATTAGATGGGTTCTCTTGCTACAAGAATTTGATTTGCATATTATTGATAGAAAGCGAGCTGAGAACCCGTTCTTGCGCATAACTTGTCTAGGTTAGAGAATGTTCTTGATGACCCACTACCTATTGATGTTAGCTTTCCTAATGAGCAATTAAATGTCATAAATGCTTCTCGTAATACTCCTTGGTATGCTGATTACGTGAATTATATTCAAATTTATACCACCTAGTTTCACATACCAGCAAAAGAAAAAGTTTTTATATGATTTAAGACATTACTTCTGGGATGATCCACGCCTTTATAAAGAAGGAGTAGATGGCGTTATTAGACGTTGTGTACCTGAGCATGAACAGGAACAGATCCTACGCAAGTGCCACTCCGAAGCTTATGGAGGACACCACTCTGGAGATAGAACTGCACATAAGGTATTGCAGTCCGGTTTCTATTGGCCCACTCTCTTTAAAGATGCCCGTAAGTTTGTCTTATCTTGTGATGAATGCCAGAGAATTGGTAATATTACTAGACGTCAGGAAATGCCTATGAATTATTCACTTGTTATTGAACCATTTGATGTTTGGGGCTTTGATTATATGGGACCTTTTCCTTCTTCTAATGGGTATACACATATTTTAGCTGCTGTCGATTATGTTACTAAGTGGGTAGAAGCTATTCCAACTAGTAGTGCTGATCATAACACTTCTATTAAGATGCTTAAAGAAGTTATTTTTCCGAGGTTTGGAGTCCCTAGATATTTAATGACTGATGGTGGTTCACATTTTATTCATGGTGCTTTCCGTAAAATGCTTGCTAAGTGTGATGTTAACCATAGAATTGCATGTCCATATCGTCCTCAGTCTAGTGGTCAAGTAGAATTGAGCAATAGAGAAATTAAATTAATTTTGCAAAAGACTGTTAATAGATCTAGAAAGAATTGGTCTAAGAAACTTGATGATGATTTGTGGGCCTATAGAACTGCTTATAAGAATCCTATGGGCATGTCTCCGTATAAAATAGTTTATGGAAAATCATGTCACTTACCTCTTGAGCTAGAGCGTAAGGCATATTGGGCTATTAAAGAGCTCAATTATGATTTCAAACTTGCCAGTGAGAAGAGGTTATTTGACATTAGCTCACTTGATGAATGGAGAACCCAAGCCTATGAGAATGCCAAGTTGTTTAAAGAAAAAAGTTAAAAGATGGCATGGCAAAAGGATACAAAAGCGTGCGTTTAATGTAGGTGATCATGTTTTGCTATACAACTCTCGTTTAAGATTTTTTGTAGGAAAACTTCTCTCTAAATGGGAAGGCCCTTACATTATCAAGGAGGTCTATCGTTCCGGTGCCATAAAAATCAACAATGCCGAAGGCAAAAATCCGAAGGTAGTAAAAAGTCAAAGACTCAAACATTATATCTCAGGTACTCCCATAAATGTTGAGACCAATATAATTGATACCATAACTCCGGAGGAGTACATAAGGGACACTTTCCAGAATGTTTCGGACTCCAAAAAGGAATAGGTATGTGGTATGATAAGTAAACCAACTCCAAAACGTTTCCAATGATAAATTTTCTCCGTTTTGGAATATCTAAAAAATTAGGAAAATTAAAAGTAGTCCGAAAGAGACACGAGGCCACCACAAGGGTGGAGGGCGCGCCCTACCCCCCTGGGCGCCCCCTGACCTTGTGGCCACCTCGTGTGCTCTTCGGACTCCATTTTCTTGCAGAATACTTCTTTTGGTCGGTAAAAATTCATTATATAATCTCCCGAAGGTTTTGACCACCGTACCATGCAAATATCTCCTGTTCTTGTTTCGAGCTGTTTTCTGCCAAAGTTTTCAAGGCCAGGCCTCATGTCATCTCCCTCCTCCAACAATGCGGGCGACGATGCTTGGCTAATGAAGATAGAGATGAAGAGAGAATAACCTGGGGAGATCAACAAGGGTGATAGGATCAAAAAGGCCGCGGAGGATCAAGCTCCGGTAACATAAGAAGACATCCTTCAACCTCATTACAATCTTCTTGCCCCTACTGAAATTGAAGCTTTCAAGATGATTGAAATAGCTCAAGTGCAGAACAAGTATCTAACTCGTGAACATATTCTGTTGCAAGAGCATATCATTGCACTCAAGGACATTATTCGTAAGTTGGAGAACTTCCTACGTTCGATGTTGGACGACAAGCCTGCTTCATCAACAACTCCTTCATCACCGCCCCCGAAGAAAGAGATCTAAATACATGGGTATGGGCACTCCCCTTGGCAACTGTCAAGCTTGGGGGAGTGCCCCGGTATCATATCACCGTCACATCTTTATCTTTATCGTTCTTCTTAGTTCGATCCTTTTGGTTATATCTTGATCTAGTAGAATAAAGTTTTTATTATGATCTAGCTTTGAGTTTTGCTTTATATCCCCTCTATGTAATCGATTCCGTGAGATATATAATAAAGAGTAGTTTTGAGATAAGGGCTTTGCTTTCATTAAATAAAAGAAAGAATAAAAAGAAATAAAAAGATCATATATTGATCTTATGGAGAGTAATTACTTCACATATAAAGAGTATGATGAATAAAAGTTATTAAGAGTTGACAAACATAGTTTTGGTCATTGTTGCAATTAATAGGAAGTAATAAAGAAAGAGAGGCTTCACATATAAATATACTATCTTGAACATCTTTTGTAATTGTGAGCACCCATTAAAATATGCCATGCTAAAAGGTTGATGTTGGAAAAGGAAGACAACATAATGAGTTATGTTTTCTTATATCCGAATAGAAGTTATATTGTCATGGATCATTCAACATGTTGAGCTTGCCTTTCCTCCTCATGCTAGCCAAATTCTTTGCACCAAGTAGAGATACTAATTGTGCTTCCAAACATCCCTAAACCCAGTTTTGCCATGAGAGTCCACCATACCTACCTATGGATTGAGTAAGATCCTTCAAGTAAGTTGTCAACGGTGCAAGCAATAAAAAATGCTCTCTCTAAATATGTATGATCTATTAGTGTGAAGAAAATAAGCTTTATACGAACTTGTGATATGAAAGAAATAAAAGCGACAGAGTGCATAATAAAGGTCCTTATCACAAGCGGCAATATAAAGTGACGTTCTATTGCACTAAGATTTTATACATCCAATCATAAAAGCGCATGACAACCTCTGCTTCCCTCTGCGAAGGGCCTATCTTTTACTTTTATCTCCTACCTTATATAAGAGTCATGGTGATCATCACCTTTCCTTTTCATACTTTTTCCTTTGGCAAGCTTTATGTGTTGGAGAGATCCGGATATATCTCTCTCTCTCTCTCTCTCTCTCTCTCTATATATATATATATATATATATATATATATATATATATATATATATATATATATAGACACACACACACCCACATATCCACTCAGATGTAGGTTTTCATGAAGTATTATTGTTGACATTACCCTTGAGGTAAAAGGTTGGGAGGCGAAACTATAAGCCCCTATCTTTCTCTGTGTCCGATTGAAACTTTGTACCCATAAGTATCGCGTGAGTGTTAGCAATTGTGAAAGATTATATGATAGTTGA
Organism: Aegilops bicornis; assembly: GCA_021605145.1. Lineage (NCBI taxonomy): Eukaryota > Viridiplantae > Streptophyta > Magnoliopsida > Poales > Poaceae > Aegilops > Aegilops bicornis. The sequence goes on along the minus strand of CM038673.1, from coordinate 407,182,840 downwards.
GTATGTGGACTTGCTGAAAAGCTCTTATTTGACTCTTTCCGATGTTATGATAAATTGCAATTGCTTCAATGACTGAGACCATAGTTTGTTAGTTTTCAATGAAGTTTCCGATTCATACTTCACCTTGTGAACGAATTGTTACTTTAGCATAAGAAATTATATGGCATTATATGTTGTTGTTCTAAAGATAATCACGATGCCCTCATGTCTGTATTTTATTTTATCGACACCTCTATCTCTAAACATGTGGACATATTTTTCGATTTCGGCTTTTGCTTGAGGACAAGTGATGTCTAAGCTTGGGGGAGTTGATACGTCCATTTTGCATCATGCTTTTATATTGATATTTAATGCATTATGAGCTGTTATTACACATTATATCACAATACTTATGCCTATTCTCTCTTATTTTACAAGGTTTACATGAAGAGGGAGAATGCCGGCAACTGGAATTCTGGACTGGAAAAGGAGAAAATATTAGAGACCTATTATGCACAACTCCAAAAGTCCTGAAACTTCACAGAGCTTATTTTTGGAATATATAAATATATTGGGCGAAGAAAGAACCAGAGGGGGCCACCAGCCAGCCACAAGGGTGGAGGGCGCGCCCTACCCCCTGGGCGCGCCCCCGACCTTGTGGGCCCCCTGGAGGCCTCCGGTGCCCATCTTCTGCTATATGGTGTCTTTTACCCTGGAAAAAATCATAGAGAAGCTTTCGGGATGAAGTGCAACCGTCTCGAGGCGGAACCTGGGCAGAACCAATCTAGGGCTTCGGCGGAGCTGTTTTGCCGGGGAAACATCCCTCCGGGAGGGGGAAATCATCGCCATCGTCATCACCATCGATCCTCTCATCGAGGGAGGGTCAATCTCCATCAACATCTGCACCAGCACCATCTCCTCTCAAACCCTAGTTCATCTCTTGTATTCGATCTTGGTCCCAAAACCTCAGATTGGCACCTGTGGGTTGCTAGTAGTGTTGATTACTCCTTGTAGTTGATGCTAGTTGGTTTATTCAGTGGAAGATCATATGTTCAGATCCTTAATGATAATTAATACTCCTCTGATTATGATTATGAATATGCTTTGTGAGTAGTTACGTTTGTTCCTGTGAGGACATGGGAGAAGTCTTGTTATAAGTAATCATGTGGGTATTCGTTCGATATTTTGATGAGATGTATGTTGTCTCTCCTCTAGTGGTGTTATGTGAACGTCGACTATATGACACTTCACCATTATTTGGGCCTAGGGGAATGCATTGGGAAGTAATAAGTAGATGATGGGTTGCTAGAGTGATGTGCTTAAACCCTAGTTTATGCGTTGCTTCGTAAGGGGCTGATTTGGATCCATATGTTTCATGCTATGGTTAGGTTTACCTTAATACTCCTTTTGTAGTTGCGAATGCTTGCGAGAGGGGTTAATCGTAAGTGGGAGGCTTGTCCAAGGAAGGGCAGCACCCAAGCACCGGTCCACCCACATATCAAATTATCAAAGTAACGAACACGAATCATATGAGCATGATGAAAACTAACTTGACAACAATTCCCATGTATCCTCGGGAGCGCTTTGCTTTATATAAGAGTTCATCCAAGCTTGTCCTTTGCTACAAAAAGGATTGGGCCACCTTGCTGCACCTTAGTTACTTTATTTACTTGTTACCCATTATGATTTATTCTATCACAAAATTATTTGTTACCAATAATTTCAGTGCTTGCAGAGAATACCTTGCTGAAAACCACTTGTCATTTCCTTCTGCTCCTCGTTGATTTCAACACTCTTACTTATCGAAAGGACTATGATAGATCCCCTATACTTCTGGGTCATCAATCACATACTTCTCAAAGCGACGATGTATTTCATTCATATTATCATTTGTCGAAGCTTTGATCTATATGTTGTCATCAATTACCAAAAATGGGGAGATTGAAAGTGCAACTAATTCCCGGGTGGTTTTGGTAATTCATAACAACATATAGCTCATTGAACTAATATCCATTCAAGTTAAATATTTCAGCAAGTTCAATGATCGGCATGGCATGGACTAGAGATGTGGACCCCTCAAAATGCTAAGGACAAAGATTGGCAAAAGCTCAAGACTCTTTATTTCTATTTTAGTGGTCCAAGATCACATCGATTCCATAGGAAAAGCCAATATTATTAAAAGGGGATGATGTGTTGCTTAATGGTCTACTTGCTCAAAGTGCTTAGTGATATGCTCCAAAGCCCTCAACCACTTTCTCAATTCCAAATATGTCCAAAACCTAAAGTCAAACTCGACCCCACCAATTTGATCTATCCGGCGCCACTTGACATAGCCACTGCCAGAAACCCTAATCAATTCGGTCTCACCGATCGGGATCTCGGTCTCACCGAGATGGCAATGCGAACTCTCCGTTTCCCTTCGTAACATTTTGGTCTTACCGAAATGAGCGACCGGTCCCGAGTTCGCAATGCAAACTCTCTATTTCCCTTTGTAATGTTTCGGTCTTAACGGATTGAGCGATCGGTCCCACCAAGTTTGCCTGACTAACTCTTTGTTAACTCATTGCTGAAATCAGTCCCACCGAGTTCATGCAATCGGTCACACCGAGATGAGGTTTTGCCCTGACCCTAGCACATCGGTCCCACCGAGTTGATCATGCCGGTCCCACCGAGAATCCTAACGTTCACATTTTGAACTAAATTGGTCTAACCGAGTTCTCCTATTCGGTCTGACCGAGTTGGGTCAAATGTGTGTAACGGTTGAATTTTGTGTGGAGGCTATATATACCCCTCCACCCCTTCTCTATTCAAAAGAGAGCCATCAGAACGTGCCTACACTTCCACTACTCATTTTCTGAGAGAGAACCACCTATTCATGTGTTGAGACCAAGACATTCCAATCCAACCACAAGAATCTTGGTCTCTAGCCTTCCCCAAGTTGCTTTCCACTCAAATCATCTTTCCACCATAGCCAAATCTGTGAGAGAGAGTTGAGTGTTGGGGAGACTATCATTTGAAGCACAAGAGCAAGGAGTTCATCATCATCACACCATCTATTACCTTTTGGAGAGTGGTGTCTCCTAGATTGGTTAGGTGTCACTTGGGAGCCTCCGACAAGTTTGTGGAGTTGAACCAAGGAGTTTGTAAGTGCAAGGCGATCGCCTACTTCATGAAGATCTACCCAAGTGAGGCAAGTCCTTCGTGGGTGATGGCCATGGTGGGATAAACATGGTTTCTTCTTCGTGGAACCTTCGTGGACTCGCGCATCCATTACCCTTCGTGGGTTGAAGTCTCCATCAACGTGGACGTACGATAGCACCACCTATCGAAACCATGCCAAAAATCTTCGTGTCTACATTGCGTTTGCCTTCTCCAAACCCTTCCATTTACCTTCATATGCAATGTTTTACTTTCTGCTACTACACTCTTAGAATTGCACTAGATCATAAGTGCGCGCGTTGCCGCGCCCGTCCATGAGAGAAGCATTTATTTTGCAAATTGAACTAAAACCACGATATTTATTTTGAGTTAGAGGGAATAGTTAACAATGACAACAAGACAATCAGGATTTGCACATTATAAATAATAGCACAGAGCACACCAAGGATGCGAAAGCAAGCCAAAATGTGACCCACTGACACTGCCATGTAGAGCAACACAAGAGTAGTTTCGTACTTTCTGTACCTTTTCTAATGGTGCACTCAGCCTTATCAGGCATGCTTGATCCATCAACCTCTCGATCATCAGGTCCGTCCAAACCTTGTTGCATAACCTGCTACGCATGTCAACGCTGAACATCGAGCATAGTACATAAAAGCATATGTGGCAGGAGCAAAAAACATCTATATACATCAGGGAGGAAATAATATACGTAATTGATGAACAGAAGAAGACTAATCAAGTAAAAGACCTCCCACAAGAAGAGAAATTCTACACCCAGAATATTGGAGAACTCTTTAGCTAGTAGATCAATATAAAGCATGTGCCGATTAAGGATTTCTGCAAACCGAGAATTTGCATGATTTAATCTAAGGGTAATCATCTTAGAATTGACATAGAGAAGAACTCAGATTTTAAATCCTGATAAGTTCAAAAACAACACCATGCTTACCATTTTGAGAATCATCCATTGATCATCGTTGTCATAAGAAATCAAGTACATACTACAAAATTGAATTTTCGTTCTACTCAGCTTGGATCAGCGGTGTCCATTGAGGAAGAAGAACACGGGGAGGATGGCACCGTGACATGTCTAGGGCCTGAACTTCCACATGCCCCACCCACCGGGCCGAGTCCTAGGTCGCCCGGCTAGCCGCTAGTCGAGAGGCCTAGGCCCCTCACAGACACGAGGCAGATCCTCCATCACCGCCGTCAGCCGAAGTCGAGATGCAAGCTGCCGCATGGTTGCGGATCGTGGGGAGAAGTTTTTTCTTCCAAGTGATCGAGAGATCGGAGAGATGGAGAAAAGCGAGAGCAGGGCGAGAATAACGTCATTGGACCTCGTGGGCTTTCGACCTCCGATCGGCCGAGGAACGAGATGATCCTCGCTCGATCTGCGAGCAGCGGCCCGATTACGTGGTGGACTGGTCGCGACAGCAGTGAAAACGCGCTTCTGCCGCCAGGTCGGAAGAAGAGCAGTAAGGACCGTTCCTATGGTGGATTGGACGGTGGACGGAGCAAAAACGCTGAGAGGGCTAGTAGGTCGCTCTGTTATACTGTTTTTTATTGTGTAGGTTGATTGCTTGACTTGTGCTAAGTTGCTAAAATCTGCCAAGACTTAAAATTGGGAAAAGGCTAGATTTTTATTTGGTCAAGTAGTCTAATCACCCCCCCCCCCCCTCTAGACCTACTTTTGATCCTACAACAAGTCTTCCCTACGACATACAAATAATAATCCACGTACTTGACAGAACGATGCCTCCAGGGGTATCATGGACTTTTCACTAATTTATCAGAAAACAAAACTAAACAAACAGAAACAAAAAAGAATTGAATGGCTTATTTACAGGGAGCTTATTTTCACTACAGCTTATGTACAAGCCACATCTCAAAATAACTGGCCCTATACTCACTGCAAACACCACAACTTTTGCACCTAGACTCTCCTTTCTCGGGCCAGGAATTTTGCTGACATGAACGTTTTTGCCAGCCCCGAGCCGGACGGTTTCGGCTCCATGTTCTACCGCAAATTTTGTCCTATACTTGAACAAAAGGCCTCTAATCCGTTCTTAGTTTCTACAACGTGTTGGCGGATATCTCCTGTCTAAACTGAGCGTTTATTGTCCTAATCCCCAAATCTTCTAACTCCCCTACCCCCGATGCTTTTAGACCGTTCTCCCTCAAAAACTGCCCTGCAAAAGCCCTTGCATTCAAATTCCTTCACTCTCCTCCATTACCTTGGAAGAATTGGATACTCAACAACTCTGCCCTACATATAGGCCTTGGTAGTAATGCCTCCTTCCTTGGTAAGGCAATTTTCAAACACCTACACACTCTTAGAGAGATCTCACATGTTAAGATTGGTGATGGCTCCTCCACCTTTTTTTGGTTGGATCGTTGGTTAACTCCAGAACCTCTCTCCGCTTACTTCCCAGCTCTATTTACACACTACACAAATCCAAAATATTTTAGTTAAAATAATAATTGATGGATGGGATTGATCCGGGCTTACGTAGCCGGCTAACCTTAATTGCTTTCAATGAACTTGCTTCTCTGAGACTTTTGCTACAGGATGTACATCTCTCTGGATCCTCAGATGAGTGCTCTCTACTCAATGGTGACGCATTCTCTACCAAAGGGCCCTACGCCACCATTGCCTCACAGTTGTCGGACCCCAACCTGGTGCAACCTGGGACTCCTGAGTTCCCAGTAGTGTCCGGGTGTTCGGTTGGCTATTATATCTGGACCGATTAAACACTTGGGCTAACCTCCATCACAAGACCATCCTTGACTCTCCGTCACGCCCTCGACGCCATGCAGTGCCGGAAGACCGGCGCACCTGTTTTTCAGCTGCCCAACGTCTGCTGCTATTTGGGACAGCCTTGGACTGCCGTCGATTTCATCCCCTCTGTCCAAGTTATGGAACTCATCGTGCCGCCCGGGGCTGTCCAACTCAGTCTGGCCGTTTGTTCTCCTCTTAGTTCCATGGAAATTTTGGGACGCTCCTAATGCTGCTACTTTTAAGGATGAGCGCCTCTCTCCCAATGATGTAACCCGCTCCATAATCTCAGACCCCACTCTCTGGTCTCACGCCTTAAAAAAGATGGACCAAAAATCCATGCCAGCTTGTGGTGGGATTTTTTTCTCCTCTCGTCTCACCAAAACTTTGTTGATATTTTAATTTGAAATATATTCAGGTGTGGTGCCTCTCCCCTGACAGTTTTTTAAAAACAACAAACATAGTGGTTCATTGTATATACCCACGAGTTTCCCTTGTTTGTGATCAAGGATTTGCACGAAAGCTGATTCTTGGAAATCGCCTCCATCGTTAAGGCATCTCCAGTGCAGTACCTCGAAACCCCGCTAAACGTCCGGACAACGGGATTCACACATTTTGTGCCATCCAAGGCCATGCAATAAACATCGACGAACCAATCTACACGTCTGAATTCACAAACATCTAGGGGGTTGAGGGAGTCCAGATGTCTGCAACGTAGGACTCTGACAATGCGGCCCAACCCAAACCCCTCAATGCGTGTTCCGCTCCAAAAGCCTCACACACATTTATCCCGCTTAGAGAGGACGCGGCTCGACGACTACCTACATGCATTCATGCCGGCCAGACCGTTGTGTCCGGACGACTGATTGGCGCTTTTTCAATGCAAATGCGGTGACTGAGAAGCCTACTCCGCCCACTGCGCCCGCATTGAAGCAGCGCCGGTTCACCTAGCCCGGCTATTTGAGTAGGTCGGCCTCGCCAGCAACCCCCATCTTAGCTACGCGCACCACAATCTTCCTCTTCTCCTCTCCCCTCCTCTCCTCTCGCCCACACACCGAAAATATGGGCAAGTCCGACATCGAATACGACTGGTTCTCAGCATCGGCAGGTGGATTCCTAGGGTTGTTCGGATCCTGGCGCCGCCGCCCACGCTCTCCGGGCCCGTCGGCGTCCACCACTTCGTCTGGGCCCATAGTCAAGGAGGCGGTCATCTCCGACGATGACGAGGAGCGGCGGCCGTCTTGGACAGATGAAGACGCCACGACAGCTCGGCGGTTGCTCTTAGACCGCGTTCCTGTGCCGGCATTGCCGCCGCATACCTTGTGCACATGGAGAAAAAAAATGACGATTTTTTGTTTCTCAATGCGTATCTCGAATTTGGATACAGTTTTTCTAGGGGTTTGTAGGCACATACCCTGTGAACATCAGAGTTGGCCTGAGAGAGATGCTCACTGCAGAATATTCGTGTCAAAAAGAAAACGTGAGATATGGACACGCGTGCGCAAGCAGAGCCGTTGGTCCGAGCTTCATCTCGACCGCACACGCAATCGCGGCACATGTACAAACACAACCATAAATGCAGACAAGCCATGCCCTGCCCTGAGCTGCACAAACAGACACAGGAACAAAGCGGAAAAAAGAAGCTGAAAACTCTCACAGCCGCTGAAACGGAGAAGCGTCCGTCCAACAGTGTACGTTTGCGCGCGCCTGTGCTGCCGCCAGCCCCACCTCACTCCCTCGGCCTCTCTCGGCCGTCGCTGCCACCGCCTCGACCCGTCACTCTCTGCCCCCGATGGCGATGGCGATGGCGACGGCGATGGGCGCGACGGCCGCCACGTACGGGGCACCGATCCCGGCGCCGGCACCCGCCGCATTCTCTCCTCATCGCGCGGCCGGCGGGCGGCGGGTGCGGGCGGTGACGGCGAGGCCGCGGCCCCTGTTCTCGCCCCGGGCCGTCTCGGACTCCCGCAACTCCCAGACGTGCCTCGATCCGGACGCCAGCACGGTAATGCGCGATCCCGCCGATCACCTTCCTAAACACTTATCTTTGACATTTACCTTCATCCACACTTTATTATGCGACTTTTAGCCGTCCCTTTCGTGATTATTACGCGGGAAAAGGTTCGTGCGCGCGCAGACTCGGAGTTGGGGTTTCGATGCGGCTGCCTTATTTTATCTACTACTCCATACTTGGCGCGTTGGATGAGCAGATGGGGTTCGTTTTCTCGCGCCTTTCCGTTGATTTCACGATGGTCCTGTCGGCTGCCGCATTGGGGTAGAATGTATGTAGATTATGATCCATGAAATGTGGGAAGGCGTAGAATTATTTACTCCATGCCTTGAATTAAAAACGTTTATATAAACTGGCTCAAGTCCTGAAGACTGTACTGCTAACACTTTGCATTTTAATTTATCAAATCATGTGATAGAAGTATAAACCTGAGACAGCAGTTCATCCGGTTAATATTTTGAATGTTTTGACATAAATTTTTCGCATCACATCCAACTGATGTGATCCATCCATCGCCGCAGAGTGTTCTTGGGATCATCCTCGGTGGTGGCGCCGGGACAAGGCTGTACCCACTGACCAAGAAGAGGGCCAAGCCTGCGGTGCCGCTGGGTGCCAACTACAGGCTCATAGATATCCCGGTCAGCAACTGCCTCAACAGCAATGTGTCCAAGATCTATGTTCTCACGCAGTTCAACTCCGCGTCGCTCAACCGCCACCTCTCGAGGGCCTACGGGAACAACATTGGTGGATACAAGAATGATGGCTTTGTCGAAGTTCTCGCTGCGCAGCAGAGCCCGGAGAATCCTGACTGGTTTCAGGTACCTTGGTTGATTCATCTTCCATCTAGATCTAGAGTATCAATCTCGAACTATTAATATGTGTTCATGTAAGGGCTCAAATTTTGTACCAAGCAGGTCAAGAATTTTAAACTTCAAATAAGAAGTAAATGTAGTTGCAAAAATGCATAAAAACAAATTGTGGTATGTTGTTAAATTGCATAGAGTAGAAGAAGAGCAGCGGAGATTTTTTTATTATATCAACATATCAGTTAATGAAAAGAAATTCATGCATTATTCACAGTTTACACCCTGTTGTACTTCTGTCCCAGGGGACAGTTAACATTTAATAAGTTGAATTTATCTTTTAGAAACATTCAGACAAATCATTTATCTTTTAGAAACATTCATGAACTTGGAGGGTCCTGCAGTTTCCTTGGAATCAAAAAATCAAGTTCACAATGATGCATAACAATAGATGCTGCAAACACCCTTATGTTATCCCCTGAGGCCTGACATGTTATGTTCTTTTTATATTAATATAGTCTTGAACCAACGAGTTTTTGTTCTCTTGCCTTTTCCCAAATCAGGGTACCGCAGATGCCGTGCGGCAGTACTTATGGCTGTTTGAGGAACACAATGTTATGGAGTTCCTTATTCTGGCTGGAGATCACCTGTACCGTATGGACTACCAAAAATTCATTCAAGCACACAGAGAAACAGATGCTGATATTACTGTGGCTGCCCTGCCAATGGACGAGGAGCGCGCAACTGCATTTGGCCTGATGAAAATTGACGATGAAGGGAGAATTGTTGAGTTTTCAGAAAAACCAAAAGGAGAGAAGTTGAAGGCAATGATGGTATACAGCTAAGTAGCATTTTCTGTATCTAATTTAAAACATACGATACGCCTTAAGGAGCCGAAAGTATATATGCTTGTGCAGTTAGTTTTTTCAGTTGACATGCCGTAATCTTGCAGGTTGACACCACCATACTGGGCCTTGATTCTGAGAGGGCCAAGGAATTACCTTATATTGCTAGCATGGGAATCTATGTTTTTAGCAAAGATGCGATGCTTCGGCTTCTTCGTGACAATTTTCCTTCAGCAAATGACTTTGGAAGTGAGGTTATTCCTGGTGCAACAGAAATTGGAATGAGGGTACACTATGCTCTTGAAGCTTGTAGTGCATGTTATTCTTATTATTTTCACTGCTGTAACTTTTATCTTGTGAAACAAGGTGAAACTCCTTCATGTTTTGTAGTAAAAGTGAAAGCATTGGTTTATGAACTTAAATATTTGTCCATCAAGAATTTAGATTTCATGATCTTTTGAGAGAACTTACTTATCAACTTTGTAGTTACTTCAATTTGTTTCCAGTGTTCATATTCCATATACTTTGTTGCTTAGGCTGCTATTATCTGTGACAGGTGCAAGCTTACTTATATGATGGTTATTGGGAAGATATTGGGACTATTGAGGCATTTTACAATGCAAACTTGGGAATAACCAAGAAGCCAGTACCAGATTTTAGGTAGATATTCTACAGTTGAAAAAGGTTAGGAGGGGCATTTTGCTCGATTCACTACCTATTACTCACTTTTGGTAAAAACTTGTCTGCAGCTTCTATGACCGTTCTGCCCCAATTTATACACAATCTCGATACTTGCCTCCTTCGAAGGTTCTTAACGCTGATGTGACAGACAGTGTTATCGGTGAAGGTTGCGTCATTAATGTAAGCTGCCTTTTACCTTGAGACTCTAGGTCACGACATGTTTAGGACCTTAATACCTGATATGTTATCCATCGGATATCTTGTCCTCCCTCAAGTCTAGTTTCTCATGCTTCGGTACATGGGCTTTCTAAAATTCACTATCTTGTATTTATTTTTCTCCTTTTGGCTAGCATTGTACAATCAACCATTCTGTTGTTGGACTACGCTCGTGCATATCGGAAGGCGCAGTAATAGAGGATTCCCTGCTAATGGGTGCAGACTATTATGAGGTGAAATATAATCAAACAGAACTGTGCTAATAGCGCCATGAAAGCATTGTGAGAACATAGTGATTTTGCTTTTGTGCAGACGGAAAATGACAAGAAAGTCCTTTCTGAAAGTGGCGGCATTCCCATCGGTATTGGAAAAAATGCACACATCAGAAAAGCAATAATTGACAAAAATGCTCGAATCGGAGAAAATGTGAAGGTACTTCATATACATCTCTACCTCCTGGCAGTCAATCCGTATTTTCATGTATGCTCTGTTTAACTACTCGTTACTCTGGGATGAAAACAAAAGGGGGCTCTATCTGAACATAAATAGACTCGTAGATTTTAATTGGTCATTATCATTTTCTTGTTAATGATAGGATGTTTGTAAGAATGTGCCCTGAAGTACTGATTTCAATCCTCTTTATGTTACCAAATACTAATGCATTATTCTGTGGCAATATTTCTCAGGCAAACCGTATGCTTGCCTAAAAAGCACTTACTTTACTACTCCCTCCGATCCATATTACTTGTCGCTCACTTAGTAAAACTTTAGTACAAAGTTCTACTAAGGGAGCGAGAAGTAATATGGATCGGAGGGAGTACTGAAAAAGAATATTATGCCATGTTTATTGTGGTAAGTAATGTCAGATCCTAAATGGTATGCTGCTTTTACAGATAATCAATGTTGATGATATCCAAGAAGCTTCAAGGGAGAGTGATGGATACTTCATCAAAAGCGGCATTGTCACCGTGATCAAGGACGCCTTAATTCCTAGCGGGACAGTCATATAGCAACCGTCACCGCCATGTATATAAGCCAGGTTCCCTCGCTCGTGCAAACAGAAATTTCTTGTCTTGATGCTTCTTATTATGGCTTCTGCACTCCATCAAAATTTCCAACGTGCTCTTTTCTTTGTTATTTGATAAAAAAAATTATCTGCCATAACCGTGGATCAACTGCACTAGCAAATGCCAGGGACAGCTAGCTGCATCCCTATGCCTTTACTTGAGTGGCGATCATACTTCACTTTGAAAACTGACCCTTTCCGTTGGCTTGCAGACTTACCGTGACCTCCAATGCATCCATGGCTGGTTTCCCATGCAGCAAGTTCACCAAACTCTGCATCGACTCGGGAGTATCGTCGGCGGAAAGAATAAAACAGTGGCCACCACTCAAGGCACCATTTTTTTTCCTGTTAAATGTTTTGAAGTCTGAGAATTGCATTAGGAATCTGGATGTTTTGGCATGTACAATCATGTCCTTTTGTAGTCTCTAGGCTTCAACTGGACATCCGATGTTTATTTGCATCGCTTAGAGCATCTCTAGCCGATCCCCTGTAATTTAGCCCCTCAAAGGGCTTCTCAAACCTTAACTCCTTACATTTAAGGAGTTAATAAAAATCTCTAGCCGATCTCCTATAATTTAGCCCCTCAAACGGCTTCTTGAACCTTATCTCCTTACATTTAAGGAATTAATAAAAAACGGTTCCTAGTCGAACTCCTAAATGTTAACTCCCTAAAATATTTTCTTCGCCAATTCTTCTAAGTTTTAGTTTAAGTATTAAATTTCAACTACATATTTGCACACATACTAAGAGCTTGACTCAGGGCAACTTTTTCTGGAAGCAAACCAAACAGGCCCTAAATCTAAACTTGATAATGAAGGTTCACACAATTCACAAATATTATAAATTTAAAGCTCACAAATTAAATTATTTAAAATCCAAACACATGAAAGGGTCCAAAATTTTTTTTTCGAAAAGGGGGGACTCCCCGGCCTTTGCATCAGAACGATGCATACGGCCACATTTATTAATAAAGGAGGTTCAACAAGGTCTTAAAGTCTGGAAATAAAATAAAAACGGCAAGCTCACACAGAGCCACAACGCCAAGAACAAAAGGCCCAAAAAGCCACAACCGGCTGGCAAAACAGAAGATAGGTAAACTAATCGCCTATCCTATTACATGACCGCCATCCAAACCGGTTGAAGATATCCCGCGCTACCATCTCCCACCGGACAGATCCAGTAACCAAACGCTCCCTGGCCTCCGTCAGAGTGAGTAAGGACCACATACGGATCAGCGCAGTAGCCTGGAATAATACCTGCAAAAAATGAATACTTGTTGTTCTGTTAAAATCCAAATCATTTCTGCAGTTCTAAATTGTCCATAACAACGCGCATACTCCTACACGAATGTGTCTAGTTGTTTTGGACTCTATCCCATCAAGCCATGTTCCGAATAACGTATTGACCGAATTCGGAGGAGTAATGTTAAAGGCAATTTGCACAGTGCGCCACAAAACTCTTGCCAACGGGCAATCAAAAAAGAGGTGCTTGATAGTCTCGTCCCGATCACAAAAACTACACCTAGTAGATCTTGTCCAGTTGCGCTTAACCAAATTATCCTTTGTTAAAATTACTTGTTTATGTACAAACCACATAAACACTTTAATCTTCAAAGGAACTTTGACTTTCCAAACATGTTTGGAACTAGGAATAACACTAGAGTTAATGATATCGATATACATCGATTTGACTGTGAACTCTCCAGACCTAGTAAGCTTCCAACACAACTGATCGGGCTGATGAGCTAACCGAACCTCCATCAGTCTACGCACCAAATGAAGTCATGCTTCCCATCGTTCGCCCACAAGCATCCTCCTAAACTGAATATTGAGGGGAATGGACTGCATAATCGTTGCAAGAAGAGAATCACGACGCTGAACAATACGATACAGGGACGGATACTGGATCGCCAAAGGCATTTCACCAAGCCACGTATCCTCCCAGAAGTGAGTGGTGTTGCCATTACCGACAATAAACTTTGTTCTATTAAAGAAGGCAGCTTTGACTCTCATAAGCCCCTTCCAGAACGGCGAATTAGTTGGTCTCACTGTCACCTGGGACAAAGTCTTGGACTGCAGATATTTACTACGAAGAATCTGCGCCCATGTTGCCTCAGTCTGAACTGACAACTTATACAGGCACTTACTGAGAAGACATCTGTTCTTGACTTCAAGATTCTCAATACCAAGGCCCCCCTGGTCCTTTGGTCGACAGATGATATCCCATTTGGCGAGTCGGTATTTTCTCTTAAGTTCATCACTCTGCCAGAAGAATCGGGATCGATAGAAGTCCAGCCTTTTCCTAACCCCAACTGGGACTTCAAAGAAGGATAAGAGAAACATAGGCATACTCGTGAGCACCGAATTAATAAGAATCAATCAACCTCCATAAGACATGAGTTTTCCTTTCCAGCAACTCAGTTTCTTCTCAAACCGATCCTCGATGCACTTCCACTCCCTGTTTGTTAGCTTACGATGGTGAATGGGAATACCTAGGTACATAAAAGGTAAAGCCCCCAATTCACATCCAAACAATTGTCTATAAGACTCTTGTTCGTCCTTGGTTCTACCAAAGCAGAACAACTCGCTTTTATGAAAATTAATCTTCAATCCAGTCAATTGTTCAAATAAGCATAACACCAACTTCATATTTCTCGCTTTTGCCAAGTCGTGTTCCATAAAGATGATTGTATCATCAGCGTCTTTGCAGGATGGACACACCACCATCAACTAGATGAGGCACCAAGCCACCCACCTGACCGGCCTCCTTTGCCCTCCCTATCAGGATCGCCAACATATCAACCACAATATTGAACAAGATTGGAGACATAGGATCACCTTGTCTCAGGCCCTTGTGTGTCTGGAAATAATGACCTATATCGTCATTCACTTTAATTCCAACACTCCCTTTTTGCGTGAACGATTCCACCTGGCGTCGCCAAGCTTCATCAAAACCCTTCATGCGTAGGGCCTGTTGAAGGAACGGCCATTTGACTTTATCATACGCCTTCTCGAAATCCACCTTGAAAATAACTCCATCAAGTTTTTTCGTGTGAATCTCATGGAGCGTTTCATGAAGGACCACAACCCCTTCAAGGATGTTCCTGTCCGGCATGAAAGCAGTTTGAGTAGGCTGCACCACAACATGCGCAATCTGTGTGAGCCTAATCGTCCCGACCTTGGTAAAATTTTTGAAACTAACATTAAGAAGACAGATAGGCCTGCTCGATTCTCACCGCCTCTGTTTTCTTAGGAAGCAGGGTTATCGTTCCAAAATTTAGCTGAAAAAGCTAAAGTTGTCCCGAGAACAAATCATGGAACATCGGCAACAGGTCCCCTTTAATAATATGCCAGCACTTCTTATAAAACTCAGCCGGGAAGCCATCCGGGCCGGGAGCCTTATTATTTTTCATCTGTGAAATGGCCTCGAACACCTCCTTTTCCGAAAAAGGAGCAGCTAAAATATCGTTCTCAATAGCAATAAGTTGAGGTACATCCTCAACCCTAGACTCATCCAGAGACACACAGTTCTCCTCTGGGGGTCCAAACAATTGTTTGTAGTACTCAGTAATGTATAACTTTAGGTTCTCCTGGCCGATAATCGTACCCTCATCTTGTTCAAGCTGAAAGATTCTCTTCTTCCTGTGTTTGCCATTGGCAATCATGTGGAAGAATTGAGTGTTCGCGTCCCCCTGGACCACTCTTCGTACCTTGGCCCGCAGTGCCCACTTTAATTCTTCTTCACGAAGAAGTTCTTTCAGCCTCATCTCTGCGTCAAGCTTGGCATGAAGCTCGGCGGCTGGCAGAACCGTGGTTTCTGCTTTTACATCTAAGGACTGAATAAGGGTAAGGAGCCGTTCCTTTTCAACCTTATAAATCCCACTAAGATGTTTAGCCCACCCGTGTAGGAAACTCCTCAGGTGCCTAATCTTATTCTGCCAGCGCTCAAGCGCAGTCCTGCCGCCTGCATCCTTAGCCCACTCTCTGGCTACGAGATCAAGGAAGCCTTCTCTTTCAAACCAAGCAAGATCGAACGAAAATAAATTCTTGTTGCCCTGGTGGGAAGCCTCACCAAAGTCAAGAAATAAAGGCGTGTGGTCAGAAATACCACGAGAGAGAGCCTGAACTGTTACAAAGGGAAACTTTTGTTCCCATTCGACACTTGCCAGTACACGATCCAACTTTTCAAACGTTGGATTTGGCATTGCGTTAGCCCATGTGAACTTCCTACCTGAAAGCTCAATCTCTCTCAGATCCAAGCTTTCAATGATAGTGTTAAACATGAACGACCATCTCCCGTCAAAGTTATCATTATTCTTCTCATCACGCCTCCTAATGATGTTAAAGTCCCCCCTACCAGGATTGGGAGCTGCTCAGATCCGCAAACCCTAACTAGATCAGCCAAGAAATCCGGTTTGAATTCTGGCTGTGCGGCACCATACACCGCCACCAGAGCCCAGTTAAATCCATCAGCCTTGGAACGCACCCTGAACTTAACAGCAAAATCTCCCATGACTACACTTCGAACTTTGAGAGACTCGCATCTAACACCGAGTAAGATCCCACCCGATCTTCCTCGCGGCGGCAGACAGTGCCAGTCGAACTCAATACCACTCGATAAAGTATTGAGAAATTGTGGTGAGAAATTTTCTCTACCAGTTTCCGACAAAGCAATAAAGTCCAATCTATGCTCGATAGACGCTTATGCAAGAAACCTTATTTTAGCCAAGTCCATGAGACCTCTGCTATTCCAAAAGATTCCTTTCATATCTCGTGATGGAATTTTTTAGCCGTGCGGTGTTGGTTATGCGGTAGGGTGCGTCGACTGCAAATTAAAAATTCCTACGCGCAGAACATCCAGGAACATGCTGCGGGAGATGGATCACAGTTCGTTACCACTAGACGCGCAGTGTCGTGCAGCGGAAGAAGAATTGGGGCAGCGCGTCCGCGTGGATCGTCTCCACCTCATTCGATCTCCCTCGAACAGCCAGTCGTACGATCCCACGTACGAGTTCGCCGGAGCGGCGCAAGCGCACCGCCTCTAACGGTATCCATGCGTGCAGGAGGAACACCGTGCGGCGGACTGCTAGGTCCGATCACACAGTCGGCGGCGAGTGGAGGTGGCTATTCGCAACACATGTAAACCCTAGTTGCAGCGCCGAAGCGATCAACCGCATGAGTGTGTCGCACCTCCACTTTATATAGGCATCCGTCGCGGGCTCAACACTTGGGCCTCGCACGGACCCTAAAGCCCAAAGTCTACTCGGTCACGTTCCTAGTCCAGTTCGGATCACATCCGACCGGTGTCCTACGAACCGACCTCATAGGTTCCTTCCCTTAAGCGCGACCCCTTAGGTTCAAGTCGGCTTGGTCACAGTTCGGATCACCTCCGACCTTGCGGTTGGTAGCGGCCTCTAGCAAGGCGTGCCGACCACCAAGCGAACTATGAAGCTGGTTAAGCGAACTCCGCATAACGTGTCACACTTCGTTCCCTTTGCCACACGATATATGTTGTCGGGCTCAAAGGCGAGGCCCATCATCCTTGTGCTAGCCCGACCTCTTTCTCGTTCCAAAGGATACCGACCACTATCCGGATTATCTCATAGTCCTTGTCGCATGGCCATGTTGTTCCTGGTCGAGATCACACGAGGGGCCCAGTATATCTCTCCCGATCGGAGGGCAAATCCCATCTTGCTCGACCATGTATCGCAGCATGGAACCGACAAACCGAAACCTACCTTTGTAACTACCCGGTCAAGGAGTAGCGTTTGGTCGGCCCAAAGCAAGTCTGTCACCATCTCGAGTACATGCGCCCATTTCGGTTCTTAGGACATAGAACATATGTTGTACTAGAGACTCACAGATGACATATCGCTGCGTCTCATAGTTGGGTCTATCTGACTCGGACCTTATCTCGACTCGGATCCGACTACGTCGAATCTGACCAGACCTTTCCAAGTCCATATTATCCGGTTAGCATCCAATGCTCCATAGCTAGTGAGACCAAGCCATCGACCGTGTCATATGCTAGTCTAGTCGGTCTTGGCGTCCACACAGCCCTTTCGACTAGGGACCTTTTAGGACAGTCATCATACAATGCATAGTCCCACAAACAAGTCACGTGCTTGGCGATACACATCATTGATAATGTCCAAGGACTATCTTTATTCATAAACACATAGGAAATATCATCATACATGATTGCCTCTAGGGCATATCTCCAACAGCCTCCCACTTGCACTAGAGTCAATCAAATAGACATCGAATGCCCATAGCTCTAACGTGCCCGCATGCTTGGGTTGTGGAAGCGGCTTAGTCAGCGGATCTGCAACATTTGCATCGGTGTGAATCTTGCATAACTCTACATCACCATTCTTTACGATCTTTCGTATCGGTGATATTTTCGATCTATGTGTCCGACCTTGTGGTGATTCCTCGGCTCCTTGGCTTGTGCGATGGCACCAGAATTATCACAATAAAGGTCCAACGGTTTCACCGAGGCTGGGAAAATACCAAGATCATCCGTAAAATGCCGGATCCAAACACCTTCCTTTGCACTTCACAAGCCGCAATGTATTCGACTTACGTGGTAGAATCGCCACCGTATCCTGCTCGGAACTCATCCGATTACTGCCTCCTCCGTTCGGGGCGTACACGAATCCGGACTGTGATCGACAATCATCTCATCGGTTTGGAAACTAGCATCAACGTAACCCCTTACGGCGAGCTCTTCCTCACCTCCATAAACTAGGAACATCTCTTTAGTCCTTTTCGTGTACTTCAAAATAGTCTTTACCACTGCCCGGTGACTCTCACCGGGTTGGCCTGGTATCTACTTGTTAGGCTTATTGCAAAAGCAACATCGGGCCTTGTACATATCATGGCATACATGATGGATCCGATTGCCGAGGCATACGTAATCCTACTCATCCCGCTTCGCTCATCGATGTCGAAGGACTCGAGTCTCGCTTAGCCTTATACCATGTGAGAGTGGCAAGAACCCTTTCTTCGCCTCACTCATGTTGAACCGCTTCAACACTTTATCTATGTGCGTGCTACGCTTAAGCCGAGCAGCCTCCTCGATCTATCTCTATAGATCTTAATGCCTAAAATATAGACCGCCTCACCAAGGTCCTTCATCGAAAACTTGCCATTCAATGATCCCTTGATCGAGTTTAACATCGAAACATCGTTCCCGATAAGTAGTATGTCGTCCACATACAAGATCAAAAACACTATCGAGCTCCCACTTAACTTCTTGTATAAACAAGAGTCCTCTTCGCTTTGATGAAACCGAGACCGGTGGCGACCTCATCAAAACAAATGTTCCAACTCGAGATGCTTGCTTCAACCCATAAATGGATCTCTTGAGCTTGCATACCTTACTAGTGCTAGTCGGATCGACAAAACCCTCGGGCTGTATCATATACACGTCCTCGGTTAAATTTCCGTGAAGGAAAGCCATTTTGACATCCATCTGCCATATCTCGTAATCGAAATATGCAGCTATAGCTAGTATGATCCTCACCGATTTCAAGATCGCTACCGGCGAGTAAGTCTCGTAGTAGTCAATTCCTTGAACTTGTCCATAACCTTTAGCGACAAGCCGAGCTTTGTGGATCTGAACATTTCCATCCACATCGGTTTTCTTCTTAAAGACCCATTTGCAACCAATGGCAGTTACGCCAGGTGGCGGATCAACCAAGTCCTAGACTTGATTCTCATCCATGGACTTTAACTCAGATCTCATGGCCTCCAGCCATGCCTCGGAATCTGGGCTCACCATTGCTTCCGCATATGTGACCGGATCGTCGCTTTCTAGCAACAATACATCACGCACTCTGCGCAATCTTTCCGACCTCCGTGGTTCCGGTGCCGCTTCCACTGAGGTTCCCTGATCGACTCGGTATGATCTCATCACCAGCCGAGCCGTCCCCGAGTGGTCCTCAAATTTCTTCGAGTCGAACCGTCCTCCCACTGGCCTCCCGACTGAGAAACTCTTTCTCAAGGAAAACCCCGTTCCGACCAACAAACACTTTGTTCTCTTCCTGGTTGTAGAAGCTATATCCCAAGGTTTCCCTCGGATATCCCACGAATATGCATTTATCCGACTTAGGTGTAAGCTTGTCTGACATAAGTCGCTTGACAAATGCTTCACAACCCCAAATCTTTAGAAAAGACAAAGCGGGACTCTTCCCGTCCACATCTCATGTGGTGTCTTGTCTACGGATTTTGATGGTACCCTATTAAGTGTGAAAGCTGCAGTTTCTAGAGCGTATCCCCAAAATGACAAGGGTAAATCTGATTTGCTCATCATAGATCGGACCATGTCCAACAAGGTCCTATTCCTCTGTTCCGACACGCCGTTTCTCCGTATGCGTGCGGAGGTGTGAGCCGAGGTACTATACCTCGACTTTTCAGATGATCATCGAACTCTGGCTCATGTACTCACCTCCACGATCAGATCGCAGAAGCTTTATAGTCTTGCCGAGCTGATTCTCAACCTTGTTCTACGAAACTCTTTGAACTTTTCAAAAGTCTCCGACTTGTGCCTCATCAAATAGATATATCCATATCTACTCAAGTCATCGGTAAAAGTCACGAAGTACTGATAGCCACCTCTGGAAGTTGTGCTCATTGGACCACACACATCACTGTGTATAAGCTCCAACGGCTCAAACGCCCTCTCGCAACTCTTTGCGAAAGGAGACTTAGTCATCTTGCCGAGCAAGCATGATTCACATGTCTCGAACGACCCGAAGTCGGACGAAGTTAGGAGCCCATCATCATGGAGCTTCTTCATGCGTTCGCATTAATGTGTCCAAGCCGGCAATGCTAGAAGTATGTCGGATTTATCTCATTAGGATTATGCCTCTTGACATTCATGTTATAGACCGGTTCCTGTTCTAGATTCAATATAAATAGCCCATCAACAATGGGTGCATAGCCGTGGAACATACCATTCAAAAATATTGAACAACCGTTGTCCTTTAAATTGAATTCATAACCTTGACTCATCAAACATGAGGTAGAAATAATGTTCGGACTAAGTGCAGGAATGTAATAACAATTATTCAATTCCATTATGAATCCGGAAGGAAGCTGGAGCTGCATCGTGCCGACCTCCAACGTAGCAACTCTTGCTTTGTTCGACCACGATGTCAATCTCCCCTTGTGCCACACGCCTAGTTCTTACCAGCCCTGCATCGAGTTGCAAATATGAACAACCGATCCGGTATCAAATACCCAAGAGCTACTAGGTATGTCAAGAAGGTAAATGTCATAACATATGCAACAAGTGTACCTTTGCACGAAGAAGCATTTCCGACCTTCTTGCCATGCTCGCAAGCCACTTGCTACAGTTCCTCTTCCAAAGGACCGGTTTCCTTGCAGTGATAGCAAGCGGTCTTCGAGTCCGCTCGGACTTGGTAGCAATGATGAGGTTACCATCTCCGTGCCCTTTGCCATAGCCTTTTTCTTGGACCAACTCTTCTTGAACTTACCCGATTTCTGCACCATCAACACTTGATGTGTGCCTTTCTTAATATCCTGCTCTGCCACCTTGAGCATCCCATGCAATTCAGTGAGCTTCTTATCCATGCCATGCATATGATAGTTTGAGATGAACGTCCCATAGCTGGGCGGAAGAGAACCCGAACGACATCGATGAGCCAACACATCCTAGAGCGAGAAGCCCAAACGATCCAAAGCTTGCACATATCCGATCATCTTGTTCTCATGTGGGCTCAGTGGATCACCTTCCTTCAGCTTGCAATCCTTCAAGGATCGCCAGACGTTGAACCTTTTGGTCCTAGCTCGTGTCTAAAACATGCTCTTGAGACTCTCGATCATATCGTAAGCCTCAACATTTTCAAATCTTTGTTGCAAATTGGGCTCCATATAAGCCGACATCAGACGGTGATCTCCGTTGATTCATCAACGAAGTTTCGTAGGCATTCTTAGCTGTGGCACTAGCATTATCGGCAGGTTCCTCCGAAATGGATCCTCTAGAACATGTTCCTTTTATCATGCTTGAGAACAATTCTCAAATTTCTATACCGGTGGTAAAATTTGTTCCATTCAGTTTATCCTTTTCGAGAATTGATTTCAATGCAAAGTTGGGTTGAGCAGGTGGTGCCATTGATCTACAAATGTAAAATATGCAATCACTAAGCAATGTGTTTATGTAGAGTAATTCTAGCCTAAACAGAAATACTCCCACTGAAGTCAGCATCCCTCCGCAAACTCTCAGTGATTCAGGATCCGACTAGCGCATCCGACTAGTGAGCTTTAGCATCACTGCTAGCCATCATACCTATCTAGTAAGCAACTCCTTGCTAATTGTATCTCTATACGACTCCTGTCGGTCGGGAAGGTATCTCATACCCCGGCTCCCAACCTTCTTTGCCACAAGGCCCAAAACCGCTTTGATAGCCTTGTCAAGTTAACCTAATGCAGCGCATGTCCGTGTCCGACACGAACCCTTCAGTTCAAGGACACCCAGCAGCACCTCAATTTTATGAGCCCGCTACTAGACGTACTTGACGTGCGAAGGTGCAACATTGGGGATGGCAATTCGCTTGATATTCATGAGGGATCATTCTATCATTCTAACATGCATAGAAACAAAGAAGCATAACAATCACAAATATAACACATATTGTGAAATAGTATGGCTCCTTCATGGACGTTCTTCCAGGTCGGCTCCGACTCCAATGACCATCTACGAACTCCATCTTGTTTGTCACGCCAGGACGCCAAGCCGCCAACCTGATCTCTATTATCCAACTACTACAACTAGTAATGAATTAACATAGAGTCACAAGTCAACACGCAGGTTGTTATACAATATAATGATAGCACTTTGGCTCCTGCCGGCTGACAAACATGACACGCAGGCCACGTATAAATTACACACATGCATCACATACACATGAGCCATACTATTCACATCAAACCTGCAAAACAAAGTTATGCATGGAATCGCATTCTACCGGTTTGTGTGTCGGGTACGAAATACACGGCGCTACGCACACGGCGGTCCCGAAATACACGTTTTCAGAAATCACACATCACATCTGAACTCCGATCACGCCGAATTCTCTGATCTGACTAATCTCATCGATCATTGCGAATCCGATTCGGATTTACGTTTCACTTTAACCCCGATGGCGGATAACCGACCGGTAGGGGTAGATCGTGTCACGACCTCATCGATCCCGATTTACAGAAAACATAGCCTCAACGATCCCCATGTGCAGTTGATCACATCAACCGTGCACATAGCCGATCTTTTCAACTTCAACATATCTCATTTGCCGCCTCCACATATCTAATATGCATACGATCTGAAACCAAATCCTATAGCAGAGGCTCTGATACCACTGTTGGTTATGCGGTAGGGTGCAAATTAAAAATTCCTACGCGCAGAACATTCAGGAACATGCTGCGGGAGATGGATCACAGTTCGTTACCACTAGGGCAGCGATGCGTGCGGCAATGAAGAAGAGTTGGGGCAGCGGCGTCGCGTGGATCGTCTCCACCTTGTTCGATCTCCCTCGAACAGCCGGTCGTCTGATCCCACGTGCGAAGTTCGCGGAGCGGCGCAAGTGCACCGCCTCTAACGGTATCCGCTGCGTGCTTGGAGGAACACCGTGCGGCGGACTGCTAGGTCCGATCACACACGATCGGCGAGTGGAGGTAGCTATTCGCAACACATGCAAACCCTAGATGCAGCGCCGAAGCGAACAACCGCATGAGTGTGCCGCACCACCACAATATATAGGCGTCCCTCGCGGGCTCAACACTTCGGCCTCGCACGGACCCAAAAGCCCAAAAGTCTACTTGGTCACGTTCCTAGTCCAGATTCGGATCACATCCGACCCGGTGTCCTCTGAACCGACCTCGTGGGTTCCTTCCCTTAAGCGCGCGACCCCTTAGGTTCATGTCGGCTTGGTCACAGTTCGATCACCTTCGACACCTTACGATTGGTAGCGGCCTCTAGCAAGGCGTGCCGACCACCAAGCGGAACTATGAAGCTGGTTAGGCAAACTTGTACAACGTGTCACACTTCTGTTCCCTTTGCCACACGATATATGTTGTCGGGCTCAAGGCGAGACTGTCATCCTTGTGCTAGCCCGACCTCTTTCTCGTTCCAGTGATACCGACCACTGTCCGGATTATCTCATAATACTTGTCGCATGGCCATGTTGTTCCTGGTCGGATCACACGAGGGGCCCAGAGTATATCTCTCCTGATCGGAGGGCAATCCCATCTTGCTCGACCATGTCTCGCAGCATGGGATCGACAAACCCGAAACCTACCTTTGTAACTACCGATCACGGAGTAGCGTTTGGTCGGCCCAAAGCAAGTCTGTCACCATCTCGAGTACATGCGTCAGCTCAGGTCTTAGGACATAGAACGTATGTTGTACTAGAGACTCACAGATGACATATCGCTGCGTCTCATAGTTGGGTCTGTCCGACTCGGACCTTATCTTGACTCGGATCCGACTACGTCGAATCCGACCAGACCTTTCCAAGTCCATATTATCCGGTTAGCATCCAATGCTCCATGGCTAGTGAGACCAAGCCATCGACCGTGTCATATGCTAGTCTAGTCGGTCAAGGCGTCCACACAGCCCTTTCGACTAGGGACCTTTTAGGGCAGGCATCATACAATGCATAGTCCCACAAACAAGTCACGTACTTGCTGATACACATCATTGATAATGTCCAAGGACTATCTTTATTCATAAACACATAGGAAATATCATCATACATGATTGCCTCTAGGGCATATCTCCAACATGCGGATCCTAGCACTCCTACGTATTGCGGACGTCGGGTAAATCTTCCGCTTCCGTTTGCGCTTAGGGCTGGTCTTACTCTCCAGCCGGTCCTCACAACCAGGCTCAGGAGGTCTTACTACAGCAATCTCGACACTCTCATCCTCCTCTTCAGGCTCAGGGAGGGGATTAGCGAGATCGGCACAAATATTATCCAGCACCCGGACCCCCAAAGCATCAATCTCAGAATCATTCATGGGTTTGAAGGAAGCTAAGTTACGAATCATATCTAAAGCCCTCTCGGCCTCTAAATCCAGTAAATCATTTATGGAATTAGAAATTTCACCATCATTACTACCTAGTGAAATCCTTAATTGGTTTGCATTATCAACAATCTCATCATTCGAAAAATGCAAGATGGAATTAGATGTATTAACCGACATACCAGTAGTGACCTGAATGTCATGAAGCTTGGCCGCCCTCATGGCGCACCCCTGCCGCATGTCATGCACCTCCGGATGGTCCTGAAGACGCCTACTCAACCGTCGGCCCTCAGAAACCGGGTCCGGAATCCCGCCAAACGTTATCACCTCCTCCCGAGTGAAGTTGCCCGGGGAGTGACCTACTGCCACACCCCGAACACTCAACCGGTCTCCATGGCAGGGAGATGGCACCGAGTCGGTTGATGGGGTAATATGGGCCGCCTGCCCACGCTCCCCATCCACCCCAGCCCGCCGGCCAAAGGTGCTCGCCGGCGCCAACGGAGGGGCGGCCACCCTAGGCACCGAGGGAGAAGAGGGCCCCGAGGCCACCTGCCCCGAGCTCCCTCCATGGACCGGACCTGCCGCCTGCAGTTCCGGCCTAGCAAGAGGTGAAGAGGGCGCCGAGGCCACCTGCCCCGGACCCCCTCCCGAAGATAAAGCCTCCATCACAGAGACCTCGTCTGGTGCGAAAGGAGAAGAGGGCGCCGAGGCCACCTGCCTCGAACCCCCTTCAGAACTCGGAACCACCACCTGCAGTTCTGACCTCGTAACAGAATCAGAGGGAGCCGAGAACACCAGCCCCGGACCCCCCCCCCCCCCTGAGCGAAAACCCTCCACGGTCGGACCCACAGTCAGCGGAGGAACAACAACAGAAGAAGGATCCTCCTCCTCCTTTCCCCTGACCGAGTTCGGCGAAGTCCCAAGGACAAGACCCGAAGCATCCTCAAAGTCGAACGTGGGTAACGTGTGCTCAAAAGCCTCAAAAGACTCCACACGCTCACTCCACAGTCTCGGAGGTGCAGAAGCAGGCTCGAGAGACCCAAATCTCAAAGTGGTCGAAGGCACCGAGGAAGGTGGAGCCGTCCCGTCCCCGGTCGTCTGAGCAACAGACCCTAGTCCCTCAGACATCTCTCGTCCAGGATCAGCGACCAGATTCTCCTTAACTCCCGCGCTGTCATCACCCTCGTGCATATCAACATCAGTCATGGTAGCTGCCTCAGCGAACAGGCTCTCATCCTCAAACTCAATCTCAAGGTTGTAAATCTGGCCTCGATATGCCCACTTGACCACATCAGGCACAAACTCAATGTCCAAAATACTAACCAGTAAACGAGCAACCCCATGAGCTCTAGTAAAGGCCATATCCACTCGCTCAGGTTTTCCCACCATGATGCCCAAGCTAGCAATGACCCTAGCATCCTGCATAGGCTTCGAAGGAGCTCCTGAAAAATGCAGCCAAGCCTGGGTAAGAGGTTTACCCTGAGGCTCTACCAACTTCCACTCTTGGAAGTCGAGGATGCCCTCAGTACCTGGCACTTTGCACATCCCAAAACTCAGCAGCCTCTGCAAATCCTCCACCGACGGGAACTCAACCCTAAACAAATTTGCCTCAAGACTGACAAGCTCCCAGTGGAAGTCCCCTGGTGCTAGCTCCCGGAGCCGCTGCACAATCTGGGTCTCAGAGACTTCTCCTCTAGTCACTTTGACAACCCCAGTGGTCATACTCTGAGCCTCATCAGGAGCCTCCCTCTCGGTCGGAGACTCAAAGAACGTGAGTTCAGCACAGTACACTCCATACATCATAAGAGACGGTGCCTGATCCCTCAAAAGCGGACATGCCCCCTGAAAGGATCGAGATGGACCTAGAGGGGGGGGTGAATAGGTACAATTACAAATTTTATTTATTACTTAGCAATTTTAGGCAATAGTGCGGAATATGAAAGTGAGCCTAACAATTGCTAGTAGGTCTAAGTACTAGGTAAGTAACACAAGCATATAAGTGAGCAAGCACAATATGATGTAAGTAAGTGCAAACCAAACAAGTAACCACAAGTATAGAGTTAGGGTTAGGAATAACCGCAACTCCGGGAGACAAGGATGTATGCCGATGTTCACTTCCTTGGAGGGAAGCTAGTCACCGTTAGAGAGGTGGATGTTACCACGAAGGCACACCAACGCCACGAAGGCTCACCCTATTCTCCCTTTGAGACAACACCACGAAGATGTTTCTCAACCACTAGTGGTAGACCTTGGGGTGGTCTCCAAACCCTCACAAACTTATCCGGGGGTAATCACAAAAGTCGATTCCTCTCCGAAGACTCCTACCGCCTAGGAGTCTCCAACCTCCAAGAGTAATAAGATCAATGGGGATTTGCTCAAGACTTGCTCAAATCATGAATTCCTTGGGTGCAAAGGAGGAGAAGTGGATCTATCACTTGATCGGACAACTTCTTTTCAAAGCTCTCAAACCCCTTGGGGATCTAAGATTTGGTGTGGAGAGTTGAGAGAGAGTGAGTGAAGTGTTCTAGGATTTGTTCAAAGTGAATGGTCAACTCCAACCCGAGCAAGGGAAGGAGTATATATATGTGGTGGGAAAAAGGTGACCGTTTGGGGTGCAGGATGGCGGACGTCCGAGAACGTCGGTCGTCCGGAAGCTCAAATGGGTCCGGACGTCCGGCAGTCATCGGACGACCGACCGTGAAAAGTGTGACCCACAAACCAATGTACGAGGATACGGTCGTCGAACAGGCCCGGACATCCGTAAGAATGCTTCGATGTGAAAGTGTCGGACGTCCGGAGAGTTCGGACGTCCGCCAAAAGTGTTTCGGCAAAAGTGTGACTCACAAATCACAGGTATAGATACGGTGCGTCCGGCGGGGCCGGACATCCGTAAGAAAGTTTCGATGCGAAAGTCTTGACGTCCGGGAGGTTCCGGACATCCGTAAAAATGTTTCTGTTGTGGAAGTGTCGGACGTCCGGAAGCGTCCGGACGTCCGCAATCGGGAAGGACGGGCGTCCGTAGAGAGCCGGACGTCCGAAGGTAAGGTATATAGATACCAGCTTTGAGCAAGTTTTTCACAGATCCATCGATCCCCTCTTAATAGTGCGGGATCCCTATACTCAAGAACAAACCATAAATGAAGTTAACACCTTGTATCTCCATTCTTGAGTTATATGCTTTTTGTCCCTAGTCATGATCCATGCATACGGTCTTTGGAACACAATCACGAGATATACTTGATAAACATGATTAGTCCGAGCATATGTGTTGTCATCAACATCAAAATATGATTCAAGGGCATGATTGCACTTTCAATCTCCCCTTTTGGTAGTTGATGACAACTCATATGCATACTCATAATAATGTCGGAAGTATTTGTTGTGGAGCTCAATAACCATAATAACCATAATAAGAATAGGTAGCGAGTAGCGAGAGGGCTCCCCTCAAACTGATGCCACAATAGTTGGATCACTTCATATAGCTCAATTCATATAGATTCACCAAACTCATAACCAACAAACTGATCAATTCATATATCATATAGATTCATAACTAACAAACTCAATAACATAGTTCAACAACCCATAACATAGTTCAACAAACTACTCCTAACATAGGTTCGATTACATAATGAGCTAGAGTAATGCATATGGAGCCTACTCCCCTTTGGCATCAAGTAACCAAAAAACAAAGAGGGAATGATATGATAGTATTAAAGCTCATCCTCATCATCATCATCATGAACACCACTGCCACCAGTCTCGTCAAAGAAATCAGCCCACTCGGACCGGAGGGAAAACCAAAATCGAAGGGGTTCTGCAGAAGGCGCTCATCGTCACTCACATCATATACGCTGAGTCTCGCAGACGAGCCTTGAGCGCGTTCTTGGAAGTGACCATGCGAGTGACCACATCGTGGTGTTGGGAGCAATGGAAGGTGAACATCTTCATCATGGCTGAATGAGCCTTCCCAAGAAAAGCGAGCAATGCGCCCAAAGGAGGCATCACCGGAATGAGGATGGTTAGCATGCGAGGGAAAACTAGCGGCATGCGAGTAGCGATGGCGGGAGAAGGAGGAACATGGTCAGCCGCCATGTGAGGTGGGATGACCCATCTCTCATGTATATGAGTGCGTGCAATGGGAAAGGAGCTACACTCTCGATAAATGCACGAAGAAAAGGTGCATGAGGAAAAGCCGCTTGTCTTTGGAAGCTAGCAAGGCGAATCTCATGCCATAGAAAGTGTGGAACATTTATCTTCCCTTTAGGAGATGTGTAAAGGCGATGCATGAGATCAATGCAAGAGCTGCTACAGGAACCCTTGTCACCCATCTTGGGATAAATGGTGCGGATGACACAGCGATAAATGATGTTGAATGGAAAGCGCCAAATAGAGACTTGGTTTAGACCCTTTTGTTTTTCAGTATTAGACAAAGATGATATGGGTCTAAGGAGATCCGCCTGCACCGCAATGCCTTTGGGCTTATGGTTGGGGTCATCTTTGTGGATTTTGAACCCGGTGTCGGGAAATCCAAGTGCGGTGACAAACTCAGCATAAGATCTTTGTGAGAGCGATGTCGGAGGTCATCCATGTGACAAAGTGTTATCAGCAAAGTAACAAGTGGCATAAAAGCGATGGATGGCAGCCTGGTTAAAATCGTGTTGAAAGGCGAATGGGGCAGCTAGGTTTGACGACTCAATGAGCTCAATGGCTCCGGATATTTCTCCGGATGAGTGCGAATGTGCTCAAGATCGATGCAAACATGAAGTGACAAGCCTTTAGGAATGACAATCGTGGTGAAGATGTCGGCTTGGACATTAGATGCGAAAACGACTATCTGAGAATCCCTAGCAACAAGAAATTGATCTACATCACGACGCAATTTGAGATATGAAGATTTGGGGACTTCATTGAAACGCTTAACATGACGGCCTAGTGATAGTGGAGGCTCAATGGAGATGTGACGGGCATCACCGTGGGGTTGCACGGAGGAGGAGGAGGTTGAAATGTTGGACGACGAGTGCCGGGCTTGGGGGCAGCGGCGGACGCCAATCATCGGGGCGGATCCACCTCTTCAAGCTCATCCTCAAAATCTGACCCCTCGAAGAGGAATCACTTTCGAGCCAGAGGACGGCGGCACGCTTCCGAGGGCGATCTTCCTCCTCGGAGTCGTTGGAACCACCACTACGAGACGGACGCGGCCCTCCGGCGACTTGCTTGCTTGCGTCTTGAGTGCTTGGACCGAGGCATCAGGACCTAGGGAGAAGGAAAGCACATGTCAACACCCTCCATAGACCGGGGTGACAAGTGAAGAGAAAGGGGTTTTTCCTACTAGGCGAGGAAGAGCACGGAGGAGCCAAGCGGCGCATCTGCAGCAGGGATCGAAGGGCGGACGATGAGAGAAGCCCCGAGCAGAACGGCTGGACGGGCAGACGGCAAGTCTCAGATCCATGGCGGGGAGACACCCGGCGAAATGCGGCGGGCGGTCGCGAGAGGAGGGGCCGACGATAGAAGCAGCGGCGGCGGCGAACTGATTGGAGAGACGTCTGGCGGCGGGTGCTTGGTTGACTAAAAACCTAGGGCGCAGATATATAGACCAGCGTAAAGCGTCACGGACGTCCGGCCTCCGGACGTCCGGAGTTATATATGCGACGGACATCCGGAAGCAGACGGACGACGAGTCGGGACCATCAGCAAGAAGGATAACAGAGGTTGCTTTTACGGACGTCCGATGGCGTCGGACGACCGGGCATATTGTAACAGAGCGATTCTTACGGACGTCCGAGTCTTCCGGACGTCCAAGCTTCATTTGCTAGGCCAAACTTGAGTGAACCAGAATGGTTTTACGGACGTCCGGCGAGGCCGGACGACGATCGAGAATAACAGTAGAATATACGGACGTCCGGAGTTTTGCGGACGTCCCAGTTGAAATACCACTTTCGGACGTCCGGAACCCTCCGGACGTCCGGAGCTAGAAGTTTGGACAGGAGGGCTGATAATGATGATGAGGAAAACATTTTCTCACAGTAAAACTTATTTATGTAGGAAATCAGATCCCACCTTACTCAATCATAGGCATAAACTACTCCATCATATTAAACTATGATAACTTTGAGAGTGTTTGTTCAATTTATGCATTATGTAAGGTGAGAGAACTCATGAATTGAGTGTCTCCCCTAAATATATGCCTACATCACGACTAGACATTAAGTTTAAGCATGGATGAGTACTAGATTTCACATAATGTTGTCAAGCTCCAAGATACCAAGTTCACGCCTAAGTCGATGTAACCTTGCTTCATCCAATGGTTTCGTGAAAATATCGCCAGCTTGCAAATCTGTCCCAATGTGATCAATGTGAATATCGCCTTTCTCAACATGATCTCTCAAGAAGTGATATCTAATATCAATGTGTTTGGTGCGGAGATGATCCTTGGGGTTCTCAAAGCAATGCTGATGGCACTTTCATTATCACATAGAAGAGGCACATGCCTATAGGTGATACCATAATCCTTCAAAGTTTGCCTCATCCATAATAACTGAGTTGCACAACTGGCGGCAGCAATGTATTCAACTTCTGCGGTAGAGAGGGCAATACAATTTTGTTTCTTCGATGACCAACTTACCAAAGAGCGTCCAAGAAATTGACATGCACCGGAGGTGGACTTACGATCCACTTTGTCTCCGCCCAATCCGCATCCGTGTATCCAATGAGATCAAACTTAGCATCCTTGGGATACCATAGACCCAACTTTGGGGTGTGAACAAGGTATCTAAGAATATGCTTAACCGCCTTATGATGACTTTCCCTAGGGGAAGCTTGAAATCTAGCACACATGCATACACTAAACATGATGTCTGGTCTAGATGCACAAAGATAAAGCAATGAACCAATCATAGAGCGGTATTTAGATGGGTCGAAGGGGATACCGTTTGTGTCTTCAGTGAGTGTTATTTTCGTTGGCATTGGTGTCTTACATGGACTAGCATCAGACATACCAAAGTTCTCTAGGATATCCTTGAGGTACTTTGCTTGAGACAAGAAGATTCCTTCTTGAAATTGTTGAATTTGAAAACCAAGGAAGAACTTCAAATCCGCATTGAGTGACATTTCAAAATTCTTGGTCATTGAAGCCGCAAACTTCTTGCACAAATGAATGTTAGGAGAACCAAAAATGATATCATCTACATAGATTTGGCATAAGATCAAATCACCCTTATCCCTCTTAGTAAAAAGAGTAGGATCGATCACCCCTCTCACAAAACCATCATCGAGTAAAAACTTCTTAAGTTGATCATACCAAGCACGAGGTGCTTGTTTGAGGCCATACAAAGCCTTATGAAGTTTATACACATAGTCTTTGTGATCGGGATCAACGAACCCAGGTGGTTGTGATACATATACTTCTTCTTGTAGAGGACCGTTAAGAAAAGCACTCTTCACATCCATTTGATGTAATGTAAAACCATTGAAAGCAGCATAAGCAAGTAAGATGCGAATGGATTCAAGGACGGGCAACGGGGCAAAAGTATCACCAAAGTCCAAACCTTCAACTTGTGAGTACCCTTGTGCCACTAACCTTGCCTTGTTCCGGATGATTACACCATTCTCATCTTGTTTGTTCTTGAAAATCCATTTTGTTCCAATGACGTTGTGTTCGGTAGGTGGCCTCTTGACTAACGCACCACACTTGGTTGCGTTCAAAACTGTTCAACTCTTCTTGCATAGCAACTAGCCAATCGTTGTCTATCATTGCATCTTGTACCTTGATGGGTTCAAAACTAGACACAAAAGAGAAGTGAGCACAAAAGTTGGTCAAGTGTTTACGAGTGACTCTACCTTCCGATATGCGGTGAGTATTTTGTCAACATCAACACGACCGCCACTCGTGGCATGATAGAGGTAAGGGTTTCACGAGGTTCAACTTCATGTCCATCATCCACATCCTCAACATATGGATCATTAATGTGTGGAGGAAGATCTTCTTGTTCATATTGCATTTGTTGAGGTTCATCATCAATGATTGGACTTTCTTGTTCTTGTTCTTGAAGATTGTCATGAGGAGGAGCTTGATCATCCTCTTCAACTTGGGCTAAAGGTATCGGTTGAGCAATAGGGGCTTGTGGTGTTATGAATGTTGAAGTAGTTTGATGATGTGGGAGACTTCTATCTTCTTCTTCATCATCATGAGGTTCTTGTTCCATAGGAAGAAGTGCACCAACGCCCATGGTCAAAAATGTCTTGAGAAGAATCTTCTTCACCTACATCACTTAGATCAACTTGCTCCCCATGGGAGCCATTAAATTCATCAAACACCACGTCACAAGTTTCTACAACACATCCATTGGATTTGTTGTAGACTCTATATGCGTGAGAGTTTGATCCATAATAACAAATATACCGTCAATTGTTTTGGATTGAAATTTTCCTAACCTTTCTCTTTTGTTGAGGATGAAACATTTGCACCCAAATACACGAAAGTACTTGACATTTGGCTTGTTTCCAGTTAGAAGCTCATATGGAGTCTTTTCCAATATAGTGCGTAGGAAAAGCCGGTTTGATGCATGACATGCGGTGTTGATGACTTCGCCCGTAAACTATGTGGTGACTTGTATTCATCCGGACCTTGCCATCTCCACAAGTGTGCGGTTCTTCCTTTCGGCTACACCATTTTGCTGAGGAGTGTATGGAGCTGAATATTGATGCTCAATCCCTTCATCACTAAGGAATTCTTCCAAGGTATAGTTTTTGAACTCAGATCCATTGTCACTTCTTATTGCCAAGATTTCTTTGTCAAACTTGCGTTGTGCTTGCTTGGCAAAGTCAATGAAAGTGATCTTCGTTTCGTCCTTGGACTTGAGGAAAAACACCCATGTATATCTTGACTAATCATCAACAATGACAAGTCCATACTTTTTCCCACCAAGACTATCCCATGAAGGAGGCCCAAAGAGATCCACATGAAGGAGCTACAAAGGCCTTGAAGTAGACACAATATTCTTGGGTGGGTGCTTTGATTGATGTTGCTTCCGGCTATACATGCACTGCACACACGATCTTTCTCAAAAGAGACATTTGTTAGTCCAAGGATGTGATTCCCCTTTAAGAGATCTTGGAGATTCCTCATGCCGACATGGGCTAGCCGGCGATGCCATAGCCACCCCTTGTCGGCCTTAGCCATTAGACAAGTTGCATGGAATGTGCTCTCTTTAGAAATCAACCGTGTAAAGGTTGCCATCCAACTCTCCAACAAAGGCCACTTCGAGAGTATCTCTCTTAAAGACTTTCACATCCGTTAGTCCAAATAGTGTATCATAACCAATGTAAGCCAATTGGCGGACGAAAGCAAATGATATTTAAGGGATTGGACAAGCATGACATTTGCAAGAGACATGTCATTAGTGATAGCCACCTTACCCAACCCAAGTACCTATCCTTTTGATCCTCCACCAAACATAATGCTCATAAATGGTTGAATAGCTTCCATGAAATCGTAGAGCAATTTGCTATCTCCGGTCATATGATTTGTACATCCACTATCAATCACCCATTTTACTCCAATCAAGAAAGCTACCTACACACAATTATTACTTGGTTAGAGGCACCCATTTTACAATGGGACCTCTCAAGTTAGTCACAAGGGTCTTAGGGACCCAAATAGCATAAAACGAAATGCCTTTTGGGGCCAACAAACTTTGCATAAACTTCTCCATCCTTAGTCTTACGCAGACATAGGATGGAGGCATGAACTCTTTTGGCTTGTTGAGAGTGGGGATGCCTTGTGGCCTTCCCACTAACAACCTTACCTTTCTCCTTGTGTCGTTCTCGTACAAAGTTTTCTTTTAAAGGAGGGTGCAATTTTGGGAGGGCGTCTTCTTCTTGCTTGTGCTTGGGTCAAACCCGAGTCCCTCTTTGGTGAACGGCTTCATTGTGTTGGCTCAACACCTCATTAAGGTTCTTTTGCCCTTGAGCACATGTCATGAGCCCTTTCTCGATTTGAGCTTTGAGAACCCGATTCTCCTCAAGGATGGATGCTAGATCACTACTAGAGTTAGTAGAACATGCATCAACATTGATAATAGGAGATGAGTAAGCCTTGGCTAGAGTTTCAAGATAATTAAGTTTGAGTGTCTCAAAACTCTTTGTAAGAAGGGTGAGATCTTCTTCCTTAGTCTTGAGAGACACGGATAGAAGCTCACAATCCTTAGTGAGAGAGGCATGAGACTTTGCAAGCTTACTTTTATCATTCATCAACTCTTCACAATAGCCAATAGCCTTTTTCAAGGAGGCAAGATCTTTAGTATGAACATCAATATTTGTACCAATTTTTAAACATAGTTCATCATTTCGTGCTTCCTCATATTTGACTTTCCGCTCAAGGATTTCATATTTTTCCTTTTCCTCGATGACGAGGGTTTCGAGTTCCTTAATGGAGATGGTGTACTTACTCACCATCTCCATAAGCATACTGAAACATAGTGAGCTTCCTTCCTTTGAGGGAGCACATGAACTTATTAAGTTTAGCAAGCATAGGATCAGTTAGATCATCATCCTCATGACTATCCTCCGCATCAAGATACTCATCACTAGAAGTAGATGGCGTGAAAAGAGGAGGATTTGATCGTGGAGTTACCTTGACCTTGTCGTAAGAGCTTTGGTCCTCTTCTTCTTCAACCATGGCCTTTGCCATTAGGGCATTTGTGAGCGTTGCCCTTGTAATCTTTCATGTAGTTGTAGGTGACCACATCACCACTCTTGTTTACTAACCTCAAGGTGTTTTGAGAGTCTTGAGCAACTCCGGCAACACCACTAACATCATCCGGATCAGATTCTTCTTGAGCAACCATTGCCTTTCCATCTCTCTTCTTGAGCTTGGAGTTCAAAGAATTTGGCAACTTCTTCTTGGGAAAGGTCTTGGGAAACCTTGGTTTATCTTCTCTCTTCTCATAAGGGCACTCGTTGGAGAAGTGATTGGTTTCTTCACAGTTGTAGCATTTTCTTACTTTCTTCTTTTGGAATCTTCCCTTGAACTTACCAGCTTAAACTTCTTGACAAAAAGAGCCATGTCTTCATATGTAGGGCCCTCGTCGATTCAATCTCATCACCATCTTCGTCATCCTCTTCTTCTTCTTCACTTTGTTCATCTTCACATACATGCTTGGCCTTCAATGCAAGATTGATCTTTGATGATGGAGAACCATGCATGGCAAGATGTTTTGTGGCATTAGTCTTTGACTCTTCATATAGTTGAAAGGTGGATACGATGTCATCTGTAGTCATTTCCTTGAAGGTACGATGTTGTCTTATGTCCCACACCATTTGATGGTGAAATGGAGCAAGAGCATGGAGTAACTTATCCACAAGGAACCTCTTTGTCATGTTGAATCCATCTTGTGTCTTGTCACACTCACATGACTCAATATCGGCAGTGAGTGTCATGAGACGCTCATGGAGTTGATTGGGGGTTTCACCTTTCTCCATACAAAAGTTTTGCAATTGCCCCTTGGCAATTTCATATTGAGCACTCCGAAGGGTAGAGGTGCCAGTTTTGGATCGTACAACAGTTTCCCATAGTTCCTTGGCACTTGTGATGTGTATGAACGGTCTCCTTTGCTTTTCATCCAAGCCTATTTCTCTTGGAGTGGGGTTCTTTGGATCAACCACATGATAGCCATACTCCAAGATCTCCAACATCTCATCGTTTCCATGTCGAAGATGGTCCTGCATAGCAACTCTCCACAAAGGAAAATCGGAAGTGGCACTAAGCAAAGGAGGACTGCCTTGAGGATTATATCTTGGTTTCTCAACCTGAGGTCTTGCATAAAGCCAAGGAACACTGCATGTTCATTGTTAGGAGGTTGTTGACCAAGTGATGGAGTAGGCACAGCTTGGCCTTGAGGCAGCACCACCGAGAGTGGTGCAAGCACCGAGGACAACGTGGCTAATCTCATTTGGACCAAGGCCTCAAGAGAAGCATCATGCTCCTCTTTTGCTTAGCAAGGCCCGTTCTAGATCCTCCGACGTAAAGGACTTGACTTGGAAGAAGCCCCGCCTTTATCCTTAGGATCTACAACAAGGGAGTCCCATCTGGGTTCATCTCGCTCTAGGGCGGTTAAGCCACAAGAATAGAGCACGAGGCTCGATACCAATTGAAAGGATCGAGATGGACCTAGAGGGGGGTGAATAGGTACAATTACAAATTTTAATTATT
Source organism: Aegilops bicornis (assembly GCA_021605145.1). NCBI lineage: Eukaryota > Viridiplantae > Streptophyta > Magnoliopsida > Poales > Poaceae > Aegilops > Aegilops bicornis. The sequence continues at coordinate 407,146,041 of CM038673.1, read as the reverse complement.
ACTTAGCAATTTTAGGCAATAGTGCGGAATATGAAAGTGAGCCTAACAATTTGCTAGTCGGTAAGTACTAGGTAAGTAACACAAGCATATAAGTGAGCAAGCACAATATGATGTAAGTAAGTGCAAACCGAAACAAGTAACCACAAGTATAGAGTTAGGGTTAGGAATAACCGCAACTCCGGAGACAAGGATGTATGCCGATGTTCACTTCCTTGGAGGGAAGCTAGTCACCGTTAGAGAGGTGGATGTTACCACGAAGGCACACCAACGCCACGAAGGCTCACCCTATTCTCCCTTTGAGACAACACCACGAAGATGTTTCTCAACCACTAGTGGTAGACCTTGGGGTGGTCTCCAAACCCTCACAAACTTATCCGGGGGTAATCACAAAAGTCGATTCCTCTCCGAAAGACTCCTACCGCCTAGGAGTCTCCAACCTCCAAGAGTAATAAGATCAATGGGGATTTGCTCAAGACTTTCTCAAATCATGAATTCCTTGGGTGCAAAGAAGGAGGAGAAGTGGATCTATCACTTGATCGGACAACTTCTTTTCAAAGCTCTCAAACCCCTTGGGGATCTAAGATTTGGTGTGGAGAGTTGAGAGAGAGTGAGTGAAGTGTTCTAGGATTTGTTCAAAGTGAAGGGTCACCTCCCCCCCGAGCACGGGGACGGAGTATATCCCTCTGGTGGGAAAAAGGTGACCGTGTGGGGTACAGGATGGCCGGACGTCCGGCGAACGTCGGCCGTCCGGAGGCCCAAATGGGTCCGGACGTCCGGCGATCATCGGACGACCGACCGTGGAAAAGTGTGACCCACAAACCAATGTACAGGATACGGTCGTCCGAATAGGCCCGACATCCGTAAGAATGCTTCGATGTGAAAGTGTCGGACGTCCGGAGAGTTCCTGGACGTCCGCAAAAGTGTTTCGGCAAAAGTGTGACTCACAAATCACAGACAGATACGGTCGTCCGAAAGGGCCGACATCCGTAAGAAAGTTTCTGATGCGAAAGTGTCGGACGTCCGGAGGGTTCCGGACATCCGCAAAAATGTTTCTGTTGTGGAAGTGTCGGACGTCCGGAAGCGTCCGGACGTCCGGGCAATCAGGAAGGACCGGACGTCCGTAGAGAGCCTGACGTCCGAAGGTAAGGTATATAGATACCAGCTTTGAGCAAGTTTTTCACAGATCCATCGATCCCTCTTAATAGTGCGGGATCCCTATACTCAAGAACAAACCATAAATGAAGTTAACACCTTGTATCTCCATTCTTGAGTTATATGCTTTTTGTCCCTAGTCATGATCCATGCATACGGTCTTTGGAACACAATCCTGAGATATACTTGATAAACATGATTAGTCCCGAGCATATGTGTTGTCATCAACATCAAAATATGATTCAAGGGCATGATTGCACTTTCACCCCCGAGTCATTGGCTGGTTTGCCACAAGTATCGCATAAAACTGCCACACACTCAGCAATGAAATGGCCCTTCTCGCCACAGCGGTAGCATAATATTTTTTCCTTCTTGCGCGCCCACTTGGCTGCCCTGTCCAAATCAGCCCTGTCCGAATCAGCCCTGTCTGACGCCTCCACACACACAGACCCGAATTCAACATTACCAGGAACCTCCACATCAGCGAGTGCCGTCACCACCTCCATAGCCTGGCTAGACAACCCAGACTCCTCAAGAGTCTCCCGCCAGCATTGCGCTCGCCTGGCCACAATCAGATGTCTTGGGACGATAGCGACCACCTCGACCGCCTCGGCCACCACGATGACCACGGAAACCACCGCGGTGACGATGTCCCGGGCCTGATGCCCCTTCAACAAAGCCTCCCGTAGGACCCATGAAAGGCCTCTCAGCCGAACCATCGCTCTGCCAGGAATACCCCCGGCCACCACCCATGGACGAGGATCCCCGGTGTTGTCCATCTCCATATGTGTTATACCCATCATCACCCCATTGACCACGAGGCATAGTTGTAACGCCCAGATAATTAGGCCACAATAAAACTCTCCTGATGATGCCATGTCATCTATGTTACTGTTGCTAATTAAGAGGTAGTTCAAAAACATTGCAAATTCAAAAATGAATTAGCGACAAACACCCAAAGTTTTCAAAAGTCAAAACAAAAAAGTTCGGGGGGTGCCAAATATTGCATAGGTAATTATGGTGAAGTAAACACATTTTTAGAAAATGACTAAATACCTTAAAATGAAATAAAACAGAAAAGAAAAATAAACAAAAGAAAGAAAGAAAGAGAAAGGAAACCCCCCCCCAAACCCCCCGGGGCCAACTGGCCCATTAACCAAATTGACCAGCCCGGCCCGACCCGCCTCCCTGTCGTCTCCCTTCTGTTCCTGACCGGGTCGAACAGGCGGTCTCACCAGACCCCCTCGCGGCGTCGAGGAGAGGATAAGGTCGCCTTTTCGCCTCCTCGTTCCCATCTCCCACTCGCCTCAAGCACACCCTCTCGGTCCCTGCGCCTCTCCCACTCCCTCCAGATCCACCTCGCCTCTCCTTCCCCTCCACATCCGAGCGCCACCGCCGCCATGGCTCCGGCCTAGCCACGGCCACCCTGCCCACCTCGCCGCCCCACGGTGTATCCAAGGGCCGCCGTCATCCGCTGCTTCGACTGGTGCAACCCGTTGGAGACCGGAGCCACCGCAACGCCCCGACGCCGCCATCTTCCTCCTCTGCTCCGACAAGCTCCGCCGCCGTTCTTCACCGACTCCGGCCGCGCCCCTGCAGCTACTAAACCCCCAAGGGCCACCGTGTGCGCCGCTCGGTGAGCCCCTGCTCCCTCCTCTCTCTCTCGTGCGCCCTAGCTAGTTGTCGCCGTGGCACCCGAACGCTGCTCCGCGGAGCTCGTCGCCGGTGTCCTTCCGGTGACCTTATGGTCACGGGCGAGTGCCCGTTAGATTCACCGCACCGCGTAGGCTGAAATCTAGCTGCTTGGTTTGCCCGCAAATACCCCCAGCCCCGATCCTGACGACGACCGAAGTCCGGCGTCCGCCTCGCCGCTCGCCGTCGATGATTCCGACCACCGCAGCCTCTGCCACCCCCCCAGATCGCCTCGCCGTCGTCTTCTCGTTCCAATGCACCCAACCGCGACCAAAACGGAGGCTTGTGTGCGGTTTCCGACCGGAGCCCGTACTCGCGCCGCCGCCCGTGCTCGCCGCCGATGGTTATTCCGGCGGTCCCTGGGCGAGCCACCACCACCACCCGACACGGCGTCAGGCGCTGCTCGAACGGTGCTAACCGCCGACGCTAAACGGCCGCCTAAGCGTTCTGACGAGGCGAAGCGGCTCCGCCAAGGTTCTAGGGTCGCCCGGCGAGACGCCGGGCCGCCACCGACGTGGTGCAGTAGCCCCCATCACGGCTCCATCGCCGGAGGGCCCGAGGACCCTAGTTGGACTGGGTTGACGATCAACCTCTTGATCAAGCAACCCCACCCGGCGACCAGTGGGGCCTACTCCCTAAATAACAGGAACTAATTAAATCAGTTTAGTTAACCTAAATAGTGACTGACAGGTGGGCCCAGGTTCTAATATAGTTAATTTAGTTTAATTTAAACCAATGTTAGCACCACTTTGTATGACATGTGGGTCCCACTGGACCCACAGGTCAGTTTTGACTCCAGTCAACTGCACTGTTGACTGCTGATATCACACATACGTCATGCTGACGTCATCCCATACTGTTCTGGATAATGCTGGGTTTAAATAAATAATTAAAATCAGAAAATGATTTAAACCTTTAGAAAATCATATCTTTTAATCGGTAACTCGGATGAAAATACTTTCTACATGAAAGTTGCTCAGAACGATGAGACGAATCCGGATACGCAGCTCGTTCATCCGCCACACACCCCTAACCTATCAAACTCGCAACTTTCCCCCTCCGGTTCCTCTGTCCGAAAACGCGAAACACCGGGGATACTTTCCCGGATGTTTCCCCCCTTCGCCGGTACCACCTACTACCGCGTTTGGGCACGCCTAGCAACACGCCTTGTCATGTCATGCATCGTCATGCATTTGTTTGCATTTTTTTTATTGTTTCTTCCCCTCTTCTCTCGCTAGACACCGAGACAGACGCCTTGTGCTACCCGGTTCGACTACGGAGTTGACGACCCTCCTACTTGCCGAGCAACCGTGCAAGCCCCCCCTTGATCACGGATATCGCGTACTCTCCTCTATTCTGCTTGCATTAGAGTAGTGTAGCATGTTACTACTTTTCGTTATTCCTATCCTGATGCATAGCCCGTCCTTGCTACTACTGTTGATACCTTACCTGCAATCCTACTTGCTTAGGATAGGATGCTAGTATTTCCATCTGTGGACCTACATTCTTGTCCGTCTGCTGTGCTATACTATTGGGCCGTGATCACACGGGGGGTGATCACGGGTATATACTTACATACTATTACATGATACCTGTGGTGACTAAAGACGGGTCGGCTCGTAGGATCACCCATGAGTGGATCTTTGTGGCGGAGGCGTCGGGGCAGGTTGAGACCACCTAGGAGAGAGGTGGGCTGGCCTGCTCGCATTCGCGGATAATTAACATGCTTAACGAGATCTTGGTATTTGATCTCGAGTTGGGTCGTTGACCTTATACGCACTAACCGCCACGTGGGACAAGATATGGGCAATCGGCGTCGTGGTATCGGTAGAAGCATTTAAATGACGTCGTGGCCAGCGGCGCCGCCGGATTGGTGGAACGCCGCTAGGCTAGGTCTGCTTTCGGCCGCCCTTGCAACATGCGTGTGCTAAGGCGATGGGCCCGGACCCACTGGTGCATAGGTTTAGACCGGCGTCTTGACCTCTCTGTTATGCCTAGGTGGGGCTGCGGCGTGTTGATCTTCCGCGATCGGGCATGACCTGGAAAGTGTGTCCGCCAAATGGGATCGGCGTGTCGGGTAATGTGGTGCACCCCTGCAGGGAAGTTAATCTATTCGAATAGTCGTGATCTTCGTTAACAGGACGACTTGGAGTTGTACCTTGACCTTATGACAACTAGAACCGGATACTTAATAAAACACACCCTTCCAAGTGCCAGATACAACCCGGTGATCGCTCTCTAACAGGGCGACGAGGAGGGATCGCCGGGTAGGATTATGCTATGCGATGCTACTTGGAGGACTTCAGTCTAATCTCTTCTACATGTCAGAAGACGGAGGCTGCTGAGCGTAGTCTTCGGCTGTGATTAGCTATCCCTCTTATTACGGCATTCTGCAGATTCGGTCCACCGATATGGCCCTTTACACATATACCCATGCATATGCGGTGTAGCTCCTTGCTTGCGAGTACTTTGGATGAGTACTCACGGTTGCTTTTCTCCCTCTTTTCCCCTTCCCTTCTACCTGGTTGTTGCAACCGGATGTCGGAGCCCAAGAGCGACGCCACCGTCGGCATTTACTCCTACTCTGGAGGTACCTATTACTACGCAGCAGCCGACGACGACCGGGAGTAGTTTAGGAGGATCCCGGCAGGAGGCCTGCTTTGTTTCGATCTCAGAGCCCGGCTTTGTGCTAGCCATCTTATGGCAACTTGTTTAACTTATGTCTGTACTCAGATATTGTTGCTTCCCGACTCGTCTATGATCGAAAGCACTTGTATTCGAGCCCTCGAGGCCCCCGGCTTGTATTATGATGCTTGTATGACTTATTTTATTTTAGAGTTGTGTTGTGATATCTTCCCGTGAGTCCCTGATCTTGATCGTACACGTTTGCGTGTATGGTTAGTGTATGATTGAATCGGGGGAGTCATAAGTTGGTATCAGAGCCGACTGCCTATAGGAATCCCCCTTCCACACTCATTGGCCGAAGTCGAGTCTAGACATTGCAAAAACTTTTACTAACATGGATGTGTGTCTTACGGGCCCACGTCGCCATTGGGTGGTACTAGGATCTTTTACTCCTCGACCTTTACTCTGGGACTCTGAACTCTCTTTCTACTTGGGTTAAACGAATTTACTAACTAACACTAGGATCCCGTGACCACATTCACCCCAAAGTTGGATAAAGCCATAGTTATTCCTTAGAATAGTATTTTGAACAATTTCCACGCTGTCATTTGACTCCTTTGAAACATCTTTGCTTTCAGATGGAACCCACGAGGCAGGTCGTTCGCCACACGACGGCCATTGGTGCCTCGGGATCACCTGTCGTGCTAGCTGAGATGATGACCTATCTGGGTTATCGTTGGCACCCTGAGTACACCGTTTTTGAGGAGTACCGGGACTTTAACCAGAGCGATGCCGTGCCATCGTCCACCTCTACTCTGGAGTATGACTCCACTCTTTGTCCGCACACCGCACATGGTGTTGGGGTGACTATTGATATGGCGATCCACGATCGCTTATGCTGCTCGACCCATCTTTGTGGAGAGTATCGGAGTTGGACACCTCCCCTTCGTGCACATTGCTATCGCATCCGATCTTTGGTGCGGAGGGTTACTACACCGCTTGCCTACTCCACTGTCACCCGAGAGCCCTTCTACCATCGTAACTTGGTTACGCATCTTTGATGGGCTGGATCGAGCTAACCGAGCTCTTCGCCACGAGTTGTACACCACCCGTCAGCACCTTTACCGTGCTCTGACGCTGTTGCACCCCTTTGTCCGATCTAGAGAGCTGTCGCGTTCTGCGATCTACCCAGCCAGGACCATGATGCCCCAGGGTGTCGGTTGGCCAGATGTGCTTGGTCCTCTTCTACCACCTGAGCGTCAGGTTCTGCACCAGAGTATCCGCGGACCCCAGGTTGCTGACATGGAGTTCCCGATGCCACACAACCAGCTTTCAGGCTACAGCTACCTCCGCAGTGCCGCGTGGGGCTGATGTAGTCTTGCTTATTAGTATTAGTTGCTATCGCCGCGAGCCTGCGTGCCGCCTATGATGATTTAGTCTATGTAATGAACTCTGTGTGTGTACTCTATGTCCCCCCTGTTGTAAGTTATGCCGACTACTATGTAGTATCTGTCGTGCTCCTTTCTTTATGCATGTTTCATCATGAATGATTCTTGTCTGTGCAAATCTCTCAATGCTGAACTACCCTGTTATATATTAGCAGGATGGTTAGACCAGGTGGTCGTGGTCGGGCGGCAACGCCCACCACCGCTTTGAGTACATGGCTAGAATGATCCAACAGCTCGAGATGAATCGCCAATTCATGGAGAATATAATGGCTCAGTTTCCTCGCCCCAATATGAACCAGCAGCCAGCCCCAGTAACTCTGCAGGATTTCATGCGCCTCAACCCAAGTGTGTACCGCAGCTCACTTAAGCCTCTGGATGCTGATGACTGGCTCCGTGACATAAACTATGAGATGGAGTCTGCTGATGTAGCCCCTGCTAGCTTTGTCACCTTTGCTTCCTTCTTCCTGAAGGGGCCTGCAGCTCAATGGTGGGACAGCCATAGGCGTACTCTGCCAGCTGGAACAATCATCACCGCTAGACTTCCAAGTCGCTTTCCGTGCCCGCTTCATTCCTCAGGGAGTCATGGACCGGAAGAAGCGTGAGTTCCGCAACCTCACCCAAGGCAACAAAACTATTGAAGCTTATCAGCGGGATTTTCTGGACTTGTCCAGCTATGCTGAAGAGGACATTGCAACTGATGCCCGTAGACAGGAGAAGTTCCGTGACGGCCTTCAAGCTGACATCAAGCTCACACTTCTAGTGCATGACTTTACTGATTTCACCACCTTGGTGAACAAGGCCATCAATGTCGAAACTGGTTTGCAGGAATACCAGAGCTCTCACAGGCGCAGCCGTGACACGGGCTCATCTTCGGGCCCGGCCCTCGCAGCGTAAGATATGGATTCCCAACGGCATGTACCGACCAATGCACCTGCCCCAAGGCAGACCTATCTTGCACCTCGTCGCCTACTCCTCCAACTAGGTAGCCAAGGCTTCCAGCTCCACCACCCCAAGCTCTGTTCCCACTCCCGATAATGGTTTGTGCTTCGTGTGGACAACCAGGGGCACCGTGCTAGAGAATGCAACCGAACTGTAATCAATCGCCCTTCCAAAGAATCGGCCGTGGAAGCAACCAGCCCCGCAACAACAGTGCCAAGTCTTATGGTCGTGTTCATGCCAACCACGTTGATCTCAACGAAGCTCAAGACCAACCTGCTACTGTGATGGGTACACTCCTCGTAAATTCGCATTACCGGCATCCGCTTTATTTGATACGGTGCATCGCATTCATTCATGTCAAGATTTTGCATTCATGCATGGCATTAAAAGTGAAGACATGAATGCTTCACTGTTAGTACACACCCCTGCGGGCCAATGTCGAACCTCCATGATTTGCAACGACGTCCCCATTGAAATTGAAGGGCTGGAATTTCTTGTCTCTCCCATAGTACTGAAGTCCTGTAGCATTGACCTCATTCTGGGAATGAATTGGTTAAAGGCGCATACTGCTTCTATAGTTTGCGCCACTAAGACCGTCCATCTGCTACACCCTTCAGATGAAATAGTTACTTACCAAGCTCATCTGGTGCAAAATGCCGAGGCACGGCTTTATGCCTTGAATGCATTGAATGCTGCACCACTCGAGGGTATTGAAAACATTCCCGTCGTGCATGAATTCCTCGACGTCTTTCCTGAAGAACTTCCAGGGATTCCCCTCGCTAGAGTCGAATTCATCATCGACTTGAAACCGAGCACCACTCCTATAGCCAAACGACCCTACAAGATGCCGCCAGATGAACTCCTTGAGCTTAAGGAGGAAATCGACAAATCTCTTCGCAAGGGTTTCATTCGCCCTAGTTGCTCTCCTTGGGGAGCACCTTCTCTCTTTGTCAAGAAGAAGGATGGGACAAACCGATTGGTCCAAGACTACCGTCCTATAAACCAAGCTACCATTCAGAATAAGTATCCTCTTCCTCGGATCAATGATCTGTATGATCAACTGGCTGGTTCGTCAGTGTTCTCTAAACTCGACTTGAGATTGGGTTACCACCAGATCCGTGTTCGTGAAGAGGACATCCCAAAGACCGCCTTTGTGTCTCGATATGGTTCATATGAGTACACCGTCATGTCTTTCGGCTTAACCAATGCTCCAGCCACCTTCTCTCGCCTGATGAACTATATATTCATGGATTACCTCTACAAGTTAAATGCGTGGTTTATCCGGATGATATCCTGGTATTTTCCGAGAACGAAGAAGAACATCTTGAACATCTTAGTCTTGTCTTTGGAAAAGCTACAAGAGCATCAGCTATACGCCAAGTTCTCCAAGTGTGAATTCTGGCTACCTGAAGTAACCTATCTTGGGCATGTCATCTCTAAGGATGGTATTGCCATTAACCCTGAATGAGTCCAGGCTAGTCTTGATTGGACTCCTCCGAAGAACGTTAAGCAAGTCAGAAGTTTTCTTGGTCTCGCCAGCTATTGCCGTCGATTCGTCGAGAACTTCTCCAAGATCGCCAGGCCCCTGACTAACTTTGTTGCATAAGGCGTCAAGTTCCAATGGATGCACAAATGTCGGAAAGCTTCCAGGCACTCAAAGACGAGTTGACTTCTGCCCCAGTACTAGCTCCACCTGATACTAAGAAGGACTTCGTCATTTACTGCGACGCTTCCCGTCAAGGATTAGGCTGTGTCCTAATGCAGGAGCTCAAAGTGGTTGCTTATGCCTCTCGGCAAGCTCGCCCTCACGAAGAGAACTACCAGTTCACGACCTCGAACTTCTTCTTTGTCATTCATGCACTGAAGCAGTGGCGACATTACCTTCTCGATAATCGTTGCGAGATCTTCACCGACCACCAAAGTCTGAAGTATCTGTTTACTCAGCCAGACCTGAACCTCCGTCAGCAGAGATGGATGGAGATTGTTGCAGACTTTGACTTGGGTATTTCCTATACACCAGGCAAGGCTAATGTAATGGCTGATGCCTTGAGCCGCAAGTCTTACTGCAACCACCTCCAGGTTCGCAAAGTTCAGCCCTCGCTTGTTGAAGAATTCGGAAAGCTGAACCTCCATATTGTTCCTCCGGGTGCACTCGCTCCCCCTCCTCCGGAGTTTCGCAAGATGAACCTCCACGTTGTTTCCCGGTTCTCTCAATACCAAAGTTGCTAGACCAGATCTTGTGGACACCATCAAATGGATACAGAAATGTGACGATGAAGTCGAGAGGATTAAACGTTATCTCGCAAAAGGAAAGCCCTTATTCTTCACTGTTGATGACGCAGGCACCTTATTCTTCAAAGGTCGCCTAGTGGTACCGAGTAAGAGGGAAAACCTGAATCTGACTCCAAGGGTTATGAAAGAAGCTCATGATACGCCTTTGTCTATTCATCCCGGTAGTACCAAGATGTACCAAGACATTCGTCAGAGATTCTAGTGGTCTGATATGAAGCAAGACATTGCTCGTTATGTTGCTGAATGTGACGTTTGCCGTCGTATCAAAGCATAACATCAAAGGCCCGCTGGAACTCTGCAACCTATCTCTATTCCTGAATGGAAATGGGACCATGTTGAAATGGACTAGGTCACTGGATTTCCCAAATCGCAGAAGGGTAATGATGCTATTCTTGTCGTCATTGGTAGCTTTCTAAAGTTGCACATTTTCCGGGCGGTCAAAGAAACGATCAACGCTAGTCGACTTGCAACTCTCTACATGTCCAGAATTGTTTCACTTCACGGTATTCCACTGGTTATCAGTTCGGACCGTGGCAGCTTATTCACTTCAAGATTCTGGGCAAGTTTCCAAGAAGCTATGGGAACTCATCTGTCATTCAGTACTGCGTTTCATCCTCAGTCGCAAGGGCAAGTTGAACGTGTCAACCAAGTTCTCGAAGACATGCTTCGAGCTTGTGTTATTTCCTTCGGCAAGAAATGGGAGGAATATCTCCCGTATGCTGAATTCTCTTATAACAATAGCTATCAAGCTAGTCTGAAGATGGCCCCCTTCGAAGTGTTACATGGACGAAAGTGCCGAACCCCTCTGAACTGGTCAGAAATTGGGGAACGTCCACTCTTTGGTCCGGATATTATCCAACATGCCGAAGAACAAGTCCGCATTATTCGCGAGAATCTCAAGACTGCTCGATCCACGTCGAAAGAGTAATTATGACCGTCATCATAAAGACATGGTCTATCAACTTTGGCGAAAAGGCCTATCTTCGAAGTTACACCAATGAAGGGTGCACACCGCCGGGATCAAGGGAAAGCTAGCTCCCGCTATATTGGTCCTTTCACTATTCTCTAGGCGTGGAAAAGTGGCATATCAAGCTGGAGCTTCCGCCAACCTTTCTCAGGTTCACGATGTGTTCCACGTGTCACAGCTCCGTCGATGCTTCAAGGACCCAATCCGAGCAGTGGATCATGAAGTGCTCGAATTGCAACAGGACCTCTCCTATAAAGAGCATCCGGTCCGCATTCTCGACCAAGTTGAACGCCGCACACGCCAGAAGGCGATCAAGTTCCTCAAAGTCCAGTGGTCGCACCATTCTGAAGATGAAGCCACTTGGGAACGCGAGGATCGCCTGCGTGATGAATACCCCGCACTGTTTCCTTCTACCTCCTAAATCTCGGGACGAGATTTCTTGTAGTGGAGGAGATTTGTAACGCCCGGATAATTAGGCCACAGTAAAACTCTCCTGATGATGCCATGTCATCTATGTTACTATTGCTAATTAAGAGGTAGTTCAAAAACATTGCAAATTCAAAAATGAATTAGCGACAAACACCCAAAGTTTTCAAAAGTCAAAACAAAAATGTTCGGGGGGTGCCAAATATTGCATAGGTAATTATGGTGAAGTAAACACATTTTTAGAAATTGACTAAATACTTTAAAATGAAATAAAATAGAAAAGAAAAATAAAGAAAAGAAAGAAAGAAAGAGAAAGGAAACCCCCCCCAAACCCCCCTTCCAACTGCCCAATTAACTCCAAACCGGCTGCCCAGCCGCCCGACCCACCTCCCCCGCCATCTCCTTCCTGCCTCCCTGACCTGGTCGGAACAGGCTGCGCTGCCACCAGACCCCCTCGCCGGCGTCGAGGAGAGGATAAGGTCGCCACGCACTCGCCTCCTCGTTCCCATCTCCCACTCGCCCCCGCACACCCTCTCGGTCCCTGCGCCTCTCCCACTCCCCTCCAGATCCACCTCGCCCTCTCCTTCCCCTCCACATCCGAGCGCCACCGCCGCCATGGCTCCGGCCTAGCCACGGCCACCCTGCCCACCTCGCCGCCCCACGGTGTATCCAAGGGCCGCCGTCATCCGCTGCTTCGACTGGTGCAACCTGCTGGAGACTGAGCCACCGCAACGCCTGACGCCGCCGTCTTCCTCCTCTGCTCCGACAAGCTCAACCCCGTTCTTCACCGACTCCAGCCGCGCCCCTGCAGCTACTAAACCCCCAAGGGCCACCGTGTGCGCCGCTCGGTGAGCCCCTGCTCCCTCCTCTCTCTCTCTCTCGTGCGCCCTAGCTAGTTGTCGCCGTGGCACCCGACGCCGCTTTCACGCGAAGCTAAATCGCCGGTGTCCTTCCGGTTACCTTAAGGTCACGGGCGAGTGCCCGTTAGATTCACCTCACCGCGTAGGCAAAAATCTAGCTGCTTGGTTTGCCCGCAAATGCCCCCAGCCCCGATCCCGACGACGACCGAAGTCCGGCGTCCGCCTCGCCGCTCGCCGTCGATGACTCCGACCACCGCTGCCTCTGCCACCCCCCCCCCCCAGATCGCCTCGCCGTCGTCTTCTTGTTCCAATGCACCCAACCGCGACCAAAATGGTGGCCTGTGTGCAGTTTCCGACCGGAGCCCGTACTCGCGCCGCCGCCCGTGCTCGCCGCCGATGGTTATTCCGGCGGTCCCCAGGCGAGCCACCACCGCCACCCGACACGGTGTCGTGCGCACGTTCGAACGGTGCCAACCGCACGCGAAACGGCCGCCCCTAGCGCGTTTTCGACGAGGTCCGAGCGGCTCCGCCGCGTTCTAGCGTCGCCGACGGCGAGACGCCGGCCGCCCGACGTGGTAATGCGGGCCCCACCGTGGCTCATCGCCGAGGGCGAGGACCCTAGTTGGGCGGTTGACGGATCAACCTGGCGGCAGGCAACCCCCAGCCAGCGACCAGTGGGGCCTACCCCCCTAATTAACAGGAACTAATTAAATCAGTTTAGTTAACCTAAATAGTGACTGACAGGTGGGCCCAGGTTCTAATATAGTTAATTTAGTTTAATTTAAACCACTATTAGCACCACTTTGTATGACATGTGGGTCCCACTGGACCCGCAAGTCAGTTTTGATTCCAGTCAACTGCACTGTTGACTGCTGACATCACACATACGTCATGCTGACGTCATCCCATCTTTATTACGGATAATGCTTTGGATTTAAATAAATAATTAAAATCGTAAAATGATTTAAACCTTTAAAAATCATATCTTTTAATCCAGAATCGGATGAAAATACTTTCTACATGAAAGTTGCTCGAGCAGACGAGACGAATCCGGATCGCAGCCCGTTCGTCCGCCACACACCCCTAACCTATCGAACTCGCAACTTCCCCCTCCGGTTCCTCCGTCCAAAACGCGAAACACCGGGATACTTTCCGGATGTTTCCCCCCCTTCACGGTACCACCTACTACGCGTTTGGGCACGCCCTAGCAACACGCCTTGTAATGTCATGCATCGTCATGCATTTGTTTGCATTGTATTTATTGTTTCTTCCCCCTCTTCTCTCGCTAGACACCGAGACAGACGCCGCTGCTACCCAGTTCGACTACGGAGTTGACGACCCCTCCTACTTGCCAGAGCAACCAGGCAAGCCCCCCCCCTTGATCACCAGATATCGCCTACTCTCCTCTATACTGCTTGCATTAGAGTAGTGTAGCATGTTACTGCTTTTCGTTATTCCTATCCTGATGCATAGCCTGTCCTTGCTACTACTGTTGATACCTTACCTGCAATCCTACTTGCTTAGGATAGGATGCTAGTATTTCCATCTGTGGCCCTACATTCTTGTCCGTCTTCTGTGTTATACTATTGGGCCGTGATCACACGGGAGGTGATCACGGGTATATACTTACATACTATTACATGATACCTGTGGTGACTAAAGACGGGTCGGCTCGTAGGAGCACCCGCGAGTGGATCTTTGTGGCGGAGCGTCAGGGCAGGTTGAGACCACCTAGGAGAGACGTGGGCCTGGCCTTGTTCGGTGTTCGCGGATACTTAACACGCTTAACAAGATCTTGGTATTTGATTTGAGTTGGGTCGTTGACCTTATACGCACTAACCGCCACGTGGGACAAGATATGGGCAACCGGCGTTGTGGTATCAGCCGAAGCATTTCGTGACGTCAATGGCGGCCTGCGCCGGATTGGATCGAACGCTGCTAGGCTAGGTCTGCTTTCGGCCGCCCTCGCGCGTGCAGTGTGCTAAGGCGATGGGCCTGCACTGTCGCATAGGTTTAGACCGCGTCTTGACCTCTGTTATGCCTAGGTGGGGCTGCGGCGTGTTGATCTTCCGCGGCGGGCATGACCTTGGAAAGTGTGTCCGCCAAATGGGATCGAGCGTGTCGGGTAATGTGGTGCACCCTGCAGGTGAAGTTAATCTATTCGAATAGCCGTGATCTTCGGTAATAGGACGACTTGGAGTTGTACCTTGACCTTATGACAACTAGAACCGGATACTTAATAAAACACACCCTTCCAAGTGCGGATACAACCCGGTGATCGCTCTCTAATGTATGACGAGGAGGATCGCCGGGTAGGATTATGCTATGCGATGCTACTTGGAGGACTTCAGATCTACTCTCTTCTACATGTCAGAAGACGGAGGCTGCCAGAAGCATAGTCTTCGACAGGATTAGCTATCCCCCTCTTATTCTAGCATTCTGCAGTTCAGTCCACCGATATGGCCCTTTACACATATACCCATGCATATGTAGTGTAGCTCCTTGCTTGCGAGTACTTTGGGTGAGTACTCACGATTGCTTTTCTCCCTCTTTTCCCCCTTCCCTTCTACCTGGTTGCCGCAACCAGATGTCGGAACTCAGAGCAGACGCCACTGCCAATCGCATTTACTCCTACTACGCTGGAGGTGCCTACTACTATGTGCAGCCCGGCCGACGACGAGAGTAGTTTAGGAGGATCTCAGTGCAGAGGCCTGCGCCTCTTCGATCTATAGCCCGCTTTGTGCTAGCCATCTTATGGCAACTTGTTTAACTTATGTCTGTACTCAGATATTGTTGCTTCCACTGACTCGTCTATGATCGAGCACTTGTATTCGAGCCCTCAAGGCCCCTGGCTTGTATTATGATGCTTGTATGACTTCTTTTATTTTAGAGTTGTGTTGTGATATCTTCCCATGAGTCCCTTATCTTGATCGTACACGTTTGCATGTATGGTTAGTGTATGATTGAATCGGGGCGTCCACGATGGTCGAATCACCACCACCACGGTAGTAGCATGCGACAGCGTACTTTCTTGTCGGCACCAGCGCCGCCAAGTATTATGCGTCGGGCGACAAAGTCGGCGGCTTTGGCCGGACCGAGAGGTCGCCGGGCGAAGCCAAGCCGATGGCGGGTGGCGGCCTCGGACCAGAAGCACCTCTGCCCGCGGCAGCAGCTGGGCTCGGCACCGGGGGTCGAGGATGCACACCATCCCGGCCCATCGCCGGCTGCGGCACCACCATCGGCGTCGGGGGTCGAGCGCCCGGGAGGCAGACCATGACCAATCAGCGCCAAGGCCGGGCGCCCTGCTAGCTACCAGTGGCCTAGAGGAGGTGCCCTCATTTGCCGCCCTGCCGGCACTAGCGCCCGGCGACGGGGCAACCCCACCGCGGCCAGTCCCCAGCTGCTGGCCATTTCCACCACGCCGCGTTGAGCCATTCGCCCTGCCGGCTCCTCAAGGCGGCTTAGCTCCTCCCAAGACCACCACCGCGGCGGCACTCTTGCCAGGAGGCGGCATAGCGCCTCGGCCAGCCATGGCCTGGAGTGGGGGGATGCGCCTTGCCCGCCCCGCACCACGATCACAGAACCCCGGCCGGCCACTTCTCGAAAACCTAGATCGCAACAACGACAAACAGACTCGAGTATCCAGTTAACACCGGCCCAACTACACGAAGAAATCGACGTAGTGATCGGGTTAGACTGGGCCTCATACCCAGTTAACACCGGCCCAACTCCATGAAGGCCCTGCTCACTCAGAACCGGCCCAACCCCAGGCGCACCCAGCTCGTGGCCCAGGAGCAATTTCAAACGGTGCGCCCGCACCTGCGAGATCCCGATCGCGTGCCCCGCCGGTAATGCCACCGCGGCCGCCGCCGGCGTCCGGGAAGCACTTGCACGACGCACAGATCTCTTCTTCCTCTGAACCTTAATCCACGAATCTGGCCTAATCAAATCAAAAAGAGTAAGATTGGGAAGACTAACCTTCGGGAGAGGTCCCTTCCATGGCCTGATAGCCGTCGCCGCCGTTCTCGGTGAACAACGCGTCGAACCATCTCCTTCCTCTCGCCCGCGTGGAGCCCAACCCTCGCCGGATCGTCCACCGGCCAGATCTTGTCCACTGTCGTGGCAACCTCGTCTTCGTCATACCCCGAATGAAAAAACTCGCAAAACAGGTCGGAAGGGGTCGGCGTCGGCGGTGAGGCCGCCGGATCATCACCGTCCCCGTCCGCCTCCTCGTCATCTGATCCGGCCAGCGCCCAAAATCGGCCGCCAACCCGCGGGCGAGGTGCGGAAACCGAGGACAGCGCCCCGCCGGCCGCCGCCCCGTTGCCCCGCGGAGTCGCCCGTCACCGCCATGCTCCTTTGCTTTCGGCGACGGAACTCATGAAAGGGTCCAAATGAAGTGAAGATGCATTGATAGAAGCACAACAATCAACTGCTGTTGTGGAGTACACAAGAATCATTTGCTGTTATGAATGACAAACAATAAAAATATATATTTTAATAAAAGTATGCTTTGCTATGCAGTAATCTGATCCAACAATTGTGCTTCAAAATTTCTTTTTTACAATCTTTGACATTTGAAGACACTAACTTCGAATTGTTTTTGATAGGAATTGGGGAGTGAGAACCAATCAGGTTTCTTCCACTTTTGTTTATCATCCCAGGGAAAAACAGCCATGTTTATCTTCCTGATATGAAAAATGTACTATCACATAAAAATACGAAAAAATGTTAGCTCGCAACCGTCAGCCAGGGGGATTTCCTAGCGCCCCCCTCCTGGCCGCTGGATTCAGAACACAAATCTTAAAGCGCATGTTTGTCTTTTGATAAGAATGGAGACACTAAATTCCTCGGCATTTTCTCCGGATACTGGCCAAAGATTCTTAGCATTAGGCGTGACCACATGGAAAATCCCGAGGAAGTGGAACGGAGAGGACATCCCTAATCCTTTAGAGCAACTCCAACGGGGCGACCCGTTTCGTTCGCGGGCGTCCGTTTGGGTCGGGCGCGTCCGCTTTTCGTCCGTGTGCGACCCATTCCTGGCTCATTTTTTAGCCGGATTTGCGTCGGCGGGGACACAAGACGGACGCGCGCACTTGCCTTCTCCTCCCTCGGCCTGCTGGTCGGTGGCATATTGGCCTCTCCCCATCCAGCAGCAAACCCTCGCCCGCCTCCTTCGTCACCGATGCCGCCACCAATTTTTTCCGGTGACTCTGCCAGCTGCCGGTGCCGCTCAAAGGATCGATATAGTTGACTAGAGGGAGGGGTGAATAGGCAACTAACATTTTTTAGCCTTTTCTTACTCAAATTAAACTTTGCATCAAAGTAGGTTGTCTAGATATGCAACTAGGTGAGCAACCTATAGGATGCAACAACAACAAGCACACAAGCAAGCAAGAGATGCAACACAATATAAGCTTGCACAAGTAAAGGTACGAAATAACCAAGAGTGGAGCCGGTGAAGACAACGATGTGTTACCGAAGTTCCTTCCCTTTGAGGGGAAGTACGTCTCCGTTGGAGCGGTGTGGAGGCACAATGCTCCCCAAGAAGACACTAGGGCCACCGTATTCTCCTCACGCCCTCACACAATGCGAGATGCCGTGATTCCACTATTGGTGCCCTTGGAGGCGGCGACGAACCTTTACAAACAAGGTTGGGGCAATCTCCACAACTTAATTGGAGGCTCCCAACGACACCACGAAGCTTCACCACAATGGACTATGGCTCTGAGGTGACCTCAACCGTCTAGGGTGCTCAAACACCCAAGAGTAACAAGATCTGGGGGGATCAAATTTCTCTTGGTGGAAGTGTAGATCCGGGCCTTCTCAACCAATCCCTAGAAAATCAACAAGTTTGATTGGCTAGGGAGAGAGATCGGGCGAAAATGGAGCTTGGAGCAACAATGGAGTTTGGGGGTGGAAGAGGTGAGTCTTCTTGGAGAAGAAGACCCCTTTATATAGTGGGGGGACACATCCAACCATTATGCAGCCCGCATCTGGGCGGTACTACCGTTGCTGGAGCGATAGTACCGCTGCCACAGCGGCACTAGCGCTGTGGCAAGCAGGCAGACGGGCAACCAGGACTGAGGAGGAAGAAGTACACGCACTAGGGCGGTACTACCACCCTGAGAGCGGTACTACCGCCTATAGGCGGTATTGCCGCTTCCTACAGCCGTTGGAAAACAGGGAAGGGCAGCGAGCAGAGCGGCAGTAGGAGCGGTACTACCGCCCTCAGGGCGGTACTACCGCGCCCTACTGCCGTCCCTACTACCGCCCCCTGCGTGGTCCTATATGAAAACCCGACACGAAAAAGTCGAGACCACAGCAGGAGCGGTAGTACCAACGGCACTAACAAGCGGTAATACCACCAATAGGCGGTACTACCGCCCTGGCCGCGGTACTCCCGCTTAGCACAAGGCACCCCTTGTTTTGCACAACACGGAAACTCCAACAGGCAGGAAGACAGCGTGGGTGCAAGGAAAATGTGTACGTGATGATTCCACCCATACTCTTCGAAAGCGGATCCCTCTTGATAGTACCGTTATCCCTCGACTCAAATCCACGAAAAGAAACAAAGGAAAATAATCCGTCCAAAGAGAAGACCTCGAGGGGTAACAATTTCATAAAGTGCCCTTATATTAGATCACACAAACACTTAGTGCACACGATTAGTCCATAAGCGTATTGTCATCAATCACCAAAACTAGTTAAGGGATAAATATGCCCTTACAATCTCCCCCTTTTTGGTGGATTGATGACAACACGGGATTTGCACAAAATAGTAACTGAAAGAAAGCAAACCCCCTTCTAACAAAATATCGACGGGCTCCCCCTAGAGATTTGCACCAAGGAATTAGCATGAAAGGCTATGTGCACATATTTAGGATCAAACTCCCCCTATATTTTGTAGGCAGGCAACATCCTTACAAATAAGAATAACAACAAGTACAACTAAGCAAGGACGAGCAGAGAGCAATAAAATAAATGCTGAAAAAGAAGCATCTCACAATATAATAGGGTACTTGATACTAAAGAGATAGGATAGGGTAGTTCACATATGTCTTACACCATATGGTCTTGCTCATAGCCGAAAGAAAGCGAACGAAAATGAACGAACACGAGACATGAACACGCCAACACACACGCCAATACAAGACCTAAGGCAAATCCCAAACTCTCCCCCTTTGGCAGCAAGACACCAAAAGGGACGACATGACACACGATGATAGTAGGTCTCCATGGCATCACCAGTCATGCTCCTCCTCCTCCTCATCCTCAGAAACCTCTGCAGCACGGGGAGAAGTATGAACTCCGGTGTCCTCCTCAGTGTCAGACCACGGGCAATGCACCCTGATCCAGGACTCCTCATCGGTGATCCTCTCCTCAGAGCCATCTGGAGCCTCAAGGCCAACCAGTCTCATAATTGCCTTGTCACGGTGACAAGCCATCTTGGCCTCCTTGTGAGCCTTGTACTGGCCCTTGGCCTGAAGGTAGAACAGACGCTTCATCTTCTCCTTGAGTTTCTTCGCCCAGGAGGGCTCCTCAGATGGGGGCACATACTCCGGCCCATCATCATCCTCCTCCTCCTCATCAAATAGGACAGTCTCCTGCACTGGAGGTGCCGGAGTAGACGAACTCCACTTCTCCTTCTGACGCAACTCGATAGTGTCATGAGACACCATGTTGTCTGAGACAAGCTCCTCATCTGGAAACTTGGCTGCCCAAGTGTCCTCGGTAAGCTGCATAAGATAGGGCCCATAGATGATGCACTTGCGTTCCATGACAGCAGAGTAAAGTTCAGACCACATCACATGTGACACGTCCAAAGACCAGGGAGAGTCCTTCTCTTCTTGACAGAAAAGGAGCAAGTCAACTAGGTAAGAGTGCACCTGATCCAAGTTGCCGACCCGAGGAAACAGACTGTTCGTGAAGATACGATGCATGACGTCAAGGAAGGGCAAGAGCTCATACGTAACCTTCCCAGTCTCTGACACCTTCCTGGTAGAATAGGGCCAAAGCTTCTCCTTATGAGTAGCAGCAATCTCCTTATGAGGGCGAAACCCAAGTGGGGTCTGGGCACCCTCATCATCGTACGATAAGCTGACCATGAAGTCATTCCATGGGGCGGACAGAAGACGGCCATTGGTCATCCAAGTCAGAGTGCGGGTCGGATCTTGCCCAAAGTGAACGGTGGCAAAAAACTGGGCCACGAGCTTGGCATCAAAGTCCTTGTTGAAGGAAATGATCCTCTTGATATCCAACTCATCACACCTCTGCAGAGCATGCTCAAAGTATTGCAAGTCCTTCTCCATGTGCGAGAGATCAACAGACTTGACCTTCACAAACAAGTTCTTTTTCTTCTTCTTCAAGACATCGTGATAGATAGACTACTGAAACCTGTTCCAGAATGGACGCCTCAGAAGAGAAGCCTCCTGGTCCGCATGGTAGGGATTGAGCTTCCTCTTGGTACAAAACTCCATTCCAGACATCTGATTGGCAGGCTTGCGCAAAGCGGGGGTCTTTGATGTTGGAACCTTGGCCTTGCGACTTGGTGGCGCAGAAGAGACACCCTCACCACCACCACCAGCAGACTCTAGAACATCTGACGAGCGATAGTGCTTGGAACCTGTTGCATGGTTTGGATTCTTGCGGCGAGCCTGATGCCCGGAGCTACTACCACCTGAAAGCAAACGCACGCAAAGACCACAAAAGCAAGAGAGCATAAGCCATGGAAAGACGAAGATCAAAAAGAGAATTAGGTAAAGAAACAGGAGCAATGGCATCTCAGGGCGGTAGTACCGTGCACCAGAGCGGTAGTACCGCTGAAGCGGCAGTACCGCTAGGGTACATCGGTAGTACCGCTGGAGCGGTTGTCAACGGGCTGACATCTACCGCGACACGATCCGGTACTACCTGAGATGCAAAAGTTCATATTTTTACACCTAATCGATAAACACCCTAGTCTAGCAATCTCCCAAGTCCTTCCTAAGCCTTGATTCAACAACTAAATCGAGGGATGCAACGAGTATAGCCCCAAAACCTAGATTCAAGAAGGAGAACCAAGGGAGAGAAGAACGGGGGCAATACCGGCATCCATGGCACGAGGAGAGGGTGGGGAAAGATCCCACGGACCAACGAGGGAGCCACTGAATCCGTGACTGGCGGGCGAGCCTCCGGTGCTTGGGGAGCCGCCTGAGAGAGGAGAGGACGAGGGGATGGGGCAAACTGAATGGGTATGGGGGAGTAGAAACTCCCCACCGACATACATACCCCACACGCCCAAATTTCCAAGCGGTAGTACCGAGCAAGGCATGGTAGTACTGCCCTGGTGCAGATCTGGAGCACGAAGCGCCTAGTGAACCACTCCATGGTAGTACCGTGTCGGCCGGGCGGTAGTACCGCTCTGCTGACACGGTAGTACCGCTCAGGCGCCCCAAAGCAGAAACAAGGAGGGAAAAGAAGACTTATGCTCGACAAGAGAAAAACAGAAAGACCACACACAACACGACAAGCCAAACCCGAACACGACCACACCAAAGCACAACCACTCAAATGAGAAAAGCACAAGCAACAAGAAACAACACACAGACAAACTCTCCAGAAGAGAGGGCGGTGGTCGTGGCCACCTATGTTTGAGCAAATGGTATGGCGCCGCGAATAATTATCCTTGGGCCCATGACCAAAACTCGTCTTTGAAGCACAAGTACCATAAAAATGGCTAATGTGAAAGACTCGATCAATTTATGCATAATGGGGGGAGGAAGAGTTCATTGAGAGAACAACACTCCTCCAATGTCCATGCCTACACCTAAACAAGGCAACAAGTTGAGTATGGTGGGATGCGCAAGGGTTCAAGTCACATTGCTCAAATCAATGATATTTAGCTCATGCCTTAACTCACAAAATCTTGATTCATCCAAGGGCTTCGTGAAAATATCTGCAAGGTTATCATGAGTGTTGACATAGTTGAGCTCGATCTCCCCTCGCCTAATGTGATCCCGGATGAAGTGATACCGAATCTCAATATGCTTCGTCTTGAAGTGTTGGACTGGGTTGAGAGAAATCTTGATGGCACTTTCATTGTCACATCAAAGAGGCACTTTGTCACAAATGACACCGTAATCCTTTAAAGTTTACTTCATCCAAAGAAGTTGTGCACAACAACTACCGGCCGCCACATACTCCGCTTCGGTGGACGAGAGAGACACACAACTTTGTTTCTTGGAAGACCAACTCACCAAAGAGCAACCAAGAAATTGGCACCCTCCGGAAGTGGACTTCCTATCCACTTTGTCTCCCGCCCAATCAGAGTCCGAATATCCTACAAGCTTGAAGTTTGCTCCTCTTGGGTATCATAAGCCAAAATTGGGGTATGAGCCAAATATCGAAAGATTTGCTCGACCGCCACAAAGTGGCTTTCCTTAGGTGCGGCTTGAAATCGTGCACAAATTCCCACACTCAACATGATATCCGGTCTAGATGCACAAAGGTAAAGCAAGGAGCCAATCATGGAGCGATATACCTTTTGATCCACCGCTTTACCATTGGGATCAATGTCAAGTTGGCATTTGGTGGGCATTGGAGTGGAAGCCGGCTTGACATCACTTAGCTTGAATCTCTTTAGCATGTCTTGAGTGTATTTGGCTTGGTTGATGAAGGTTCCTTCTCTTCTTTGTTTGACTTCGAATCCAAGAAAGAACTTCAACTCTGCCATCGAAGACATCTTGAACTTAGAGGTCATGAGAGCGGGAAATTCCTCATTGAAAGCTTTGTTATGGGAACCAAATATAATATCATCAACATATAGTTGGCACACAAACAACTCCCCTTTGACCTTCTTAGTAAAAAGAGTGGGGTCGATTAGCCCAACTTCAAATCCACGGTCTTGTAACAACTCGGTAAGGTGGTAATACCATGCACATGGGGCTTGTTTAAGGCCATAGGGTGCCTTATCGAGTTGATACACATGATCGGGAAAATAGGGATCCTCGAACCCGGGGGTTGCTTGACATATACCAACTCATTAATAGGACCATTAAGAAAATCACTTTTAACATCCATTTGTTGCAACTTAAAGTTGTGATGAGAAGCATACGCAATCAACAAACGAATGGATTCAAGGCGAGCAACGGGAGCAAAGGTTTCACCGTAGTCGATACCCTCGACTTGGGAGTAGCCTTGTGCCACAAATCTTGCCTTGTTGCAAACAATGGTCCCATGAGCATCTTGCTTGTTCTTGAATATCCACTTGGTTCCAATGACATTGAGGTTCCCCATTGGTCTTGGCACCAATCTCCACACCTTGTTGTACTCAAAGTTGTTGAGTTCTTCATGCATGGCATTAAGCCAATCTGGATCTTCGAGCGCCTCATATACCTTTTGGGGTTCAACACAAGAGACAAACGCGTGATGTTCACAATAGTTTGCCAATTGTCTACGAGTGTTTATCCCCTTTTGAATGCTTCCAAGCACATTCTTCATGAGATGACCCTTGGTGGAGAGCTTGGAAGCAATCTTGGCGGCACGACGCTCCAATTCCTCCTCGGAGGTGAGTCGAGGAGCGGTCACTTGATCATCTTGAGCGTCTTCTTGATCTTGTTCTTGATCTCGAGGAAGCTCTTGATCTTGAACTTGCTCGAAGTAGAGAACTTGACATTGGGCATCACTTGATGTTACAACACCATCTTGGAATTGATCTTGCCCTTGGTCTTGTTCTTGAGGTTGAGGGCCTTCACTTTGTTCTTCGGAAGCATGTGGGCCTTGGGTTGGTGATGGCTCCACTTGAGTGGAGCATTGTCCTTCTCCTTAGGCCACAAGGGGTTCCTCAATGGATAGGATGAAACCAACACCCATTCTTCTTATGGCTTGAGGAGGAATTTCATCACCTACATCACAAGTGCCACTTTGCTCCACTTGGGAGCCGTTATTCTCATCAAACTCCACGTTGCACATCTCCTCAATAAGCCCCGTGGACTTATTGAGGACACGGTAAGCATGAGAGTTTGTAGCATAACCAACAAATATGCCCTCATAAGCTCTAGCCTCAAATTTAGACAAACGAACACCTTTCTTGAGAATGAAACACTTACACCCGAACACCTGAAAGTACTTGAGGTTGGGCTTGTTACCGGTGAGTATCTCATATGGAGTCTTGTTCAAGCCTTTGCGGAGATAGAGATGATTTGATGCATGACATGCGGTGTTGATGGCTTCGGCCCAAAAGTTGTATGGAGACTTGAACTTCACCATCATGGTCCTTACCGCATCCATCAACGTCCGGTTCTTCCTCTCTGCAACACCATTTTGTTGAGGGGTGTACGGTGCGGAATATTGATGCTTGATCCCCTCATCACTAAGAAACTCATCCAAGGTGTAGTTCTTGAACTCGGTGTCGTTGTCACTTCTTATTGTCAAGATCTTTGCATTGTGTTGACGTTGGGCTTCATTTGCAAAGTCAATGACGGTTTGTTGTCTCTCGCTCTTCCTCTTGAAGAAATATACCCAAGTGTATCTTGAATAGTCATCCACAATCACCAAGCAATACTTTCTACCCCCAAGACTATCAAAGGATGGAGGCCCAAAGCGATCCATATGAAGGAGCTCCAAAGGCCTTGATACGTCTCCAACATATCTATAATTTTTGATTGCTCCATGCTATATTATCTACTGTTTTGGACATTATTGGGATTTATTATCCACTTTTATATTATTTTTGGGACTAACCTATTAACCGGAGGCCCAAATTTTAATTGTTGTTTTTTGCCTATTTCAGAGTTTCGAAGAAACGGAATATCAAACGGAGTCCAAACGGAATGAAACCTTCGGGAACGTGATTTTCTCCACGAATATGATCCAGGAGACTTGGACCTTACGTCAAGAAAGAAAGGAGGTGGGCACGAGGTAGGGGGTGCGCCTACCCCCCAGGGCGCGCCCTCCACCCTCATGGGCCCCCTCTTGCTCCACCGACGTACTCCTTCCTCCTATATATACCTACGTACCTCCAAACGATCAGATACGGAGCCAAAAACCTAATTCCACCGCCGCAACCTTCTGTACCCACGAGATCCCATCTTGTGGCCTGTTCCGGAGCTCCGCCGGAGGGGGCATCCACCACGGAGGGCTTCTACATCAACACCATAGCCTATCTGATGAAGTGTGAGTAGTTTACCTCAGACCTTCGGGTCCATAGTTAGTAGCTAGACGGCTTCTTCTCTCTTTTTGGATCTTAATACAATGTTCTCCCCCTCTCTCGTGGAGATCTATTCGATGTAATCTTCTTTTTGTGGTGTGTTTGTTGAGACCAATGAATTGTGGGTTTATGATCAAGATTATCTATGAACAATATTTGAATCTTCTCTGAATTCTTTTATGTATGATTGGTTATCTTTGCAAGTCTCTTTGAACTATCAGTTTGGTTTGGCCTACTAGATTGATCTTTCTTGCAATGGGAGAAGTGCTTAGCTTTGGGTTCAATCTTGCGGTGTCCTTTCCCAATGACAGTAGGGCAGCAAGGCACGTATTGTATTGTTGCCATCGAGGATAACAAGATGGGGTTTTTTATCATATTGCATGAATTTATCCCTCTACATCATGTCATCTTGCTTACATGCGTTACTCGCTTTCATGAACTTAATACTCTGGATGCATGCTGGATAGCGGTCGATGAGTGGAGTAATAGTAGTAGATGCAGGCAGGAGTCGGTCTACTTGTCTCGGACGTGATGCCTATATACATGATCATACCTAGATACTCTCATAACTATGCTCAATTCTATCAATTTCTCAACAGTAATTCGTTCACCCACCGTAAAATACTTGTGCTCTTGAGAGAAGCCACTAGTGAAATCTATGGCCCCCGGGTCTATCTTCATCATATCAATCTTCCAACACTTTATTTATTGCCTTTTCTTTTTTACTTTTATTTTATTTTACTTTGCATCTTTATCACAAAAATACCAAAAATATTATCTATCATCTCTATCAGATATCACTCTCGTAAGTGACCGTGAAGGGATTGACAACCCCTTATCTCGTTGGTTGTGAGGAGTTATTTGTTTTTTCCAGGTACGAGGGACTCGCGCGTAGCCTCCTACCGGATTGATACCTTGGTTCTCAAAAACTGAGGGAAATACTTACGCTACTTTGCTGCATCATCCTTTCCTCTTCAAGGAAATTCAACGCAGTGCTCAAGAGGTAGCAAGAAGAATTTCTGGCGCCGTTACTAGGGAGTCTATGCAAAAGTCAACATACCAAGTACCCATCACAATCCCTTATCTCCTGAATTACATTATTTGCCATTTGCCTCTCGTTTTCCTCTCCCCCACTTCACCCTTGCCGTTTTATTCGCCATTTTTTCGTCCGTCTTTTCGTTTGCCTTGATGTCTTACTTGGCTCATTTGCTCGTTTGGTTGAAATAGTTGAGTATTTATTCCTAAACAGAGAAGCTAATATCTATGGATCCTCATCCGCTTGCTAATCTCTTTAAGAGATCAAATTATGATGAACCAATTCCTGGTGATTTGGATGCACTAGATTACCTTTATAAGGTTTTGCCTGAAATCCGTGAATCTAAAGTGATTCATGATAGATCTTTGAATAAAGAGCATGATTGCAATGATTTTAAGATAAATTCTATTGATGCCAATTGTGCTAATAATATGCAGAACCCTAAGCTTGGGGATGCTAGTTTTGCTATGTCTACTACTTGTTGCAATGATCATGATTGGGGTGATTCTTCTTATGATCTTGAAAATTTATTTAAACCCCATGATGAATATAAGATTGCTAATAATGTTTGCAATAACATTAAAAGTGGGTTTGGAAAACTGTCAACTTTAGATCCCACATATTTGGATAATATTCAATCTTATGAAATTTTTGATAAAAGTGGGCTTGGAGAAATCATGACTTTAGTTAATGATAATCCCACTATTTTGGAAGATTGTCAACTTCGCATGCATGTGGATCATGTTGAGAATATGTTATGTGATAGCTATTTTTTTGATTTTTCTTATGATCCTACATGTAATTATTATGAGAGGGGAAAATATGGTTATGGAAATTTTCATGTTACTAAATTACCTCTCGTTATGTTGAGATTGCTATTGTTCCTTTCCGCTTCCTTGCATATGCTAGTTTTTGTTTGCTACGATATTTTTTTTGCCTATAATATACCTATGCATAGGAAGTATGTTAGACTTAAGTGTGTTTGTCACATGTTTTATGATGCTCTCTTTATGCTTCAATTCTTGTCTTTCGCGTGAGTATCATTGAAATCTTAATGCCTAGCTAAAAAGGCTTTAAAGAAAAGCGCTTGTTGGGAGACAACCCAATATTTTTTCTTGCTGCTTAGTAATAAATCTTTGATCTAGCCTCTGGTTAGATGTGTTTTTATGTTTTAATTAGTGTTTGTGCCAAGTTAAACCTATAGGATCTTCTTGGATGATAGTTATTTGATCTTGCTGTAATTTCCAGAAACTTTCTGTTCACGAAAACAATTGTTAAAAATCACCAGAATGTGATAAAATAGTTATTCCAATTGCTTCTGATCAATAAACAAATTTACTAGGTCTTCCTATTCTGGCTGATTTTTTGGAGTTCCAGAAGTTTGCGTTAGTTACAGATTACTACAGACTGTTCTGTTTTTGACAGATTCTGTTTTTTGTGTGTTGTTTGCTTATTTTGATGAATCTATGGCTAGTAAAATAGTTTATAAACCACAGAGAAGTTGGAATACAGTAGGTTTAACACCAATATAAATTAAGAATGAGTTCATTACAGTACCTTGAAGTGGTCTTTTGTTTTCTTTCGCTAACGGAGCTCACGAGATTTCTGTTGAGTTTTGTGTTGTGAAGTTTTCAAGTTTTGAGTGAAATCTTTTGATGGATTATGGAACAAGGAGTGGCAAGAGCTTAAGCTTGGGGATGCCCATGGCACCCCCAAGATAATCTAAGGACACCAAAAGTCAAAGCTTGGGGATGCCCGGAAGGCATCCCCTCTTTCGTCTACTTCCATCGATAACTTTACTTGGAGCTATATTTTTATTCACCACATGATATGTGTTTTGCTTGGAGCGTCTTGTATGATTTGAGTCTTTGCTTTTTAGTTTACCACAATCATCCTTTCAGTACACACCTTTTGAGATATCCATACATGATTTGGAATTTTTTAGAATACTCTATGTGCTTCACTTATATCTTTTGAGCTATATAGTTTTGCTCTAGTGCTTCACTTATATCTTTTAGAGCACGGTGGTGGATTTGTTTTATAGAAACTATTGATCTCTCATGCTTCACTTAGATTATTTTGAGAGTCTTAAATAGCATGGTAATTTGCTTAAGCAATCTTAATATGCTTGGTATTCAAGATTTGTAAAACTTTCTTTTGAGTGCGTTGAATACTAAGAAAAGTTTGATGCTTGATAATTGTTTTGAGATATGAAGATGGTGATATTAGAGTCGTGCTAGTTGATTAGTTGTGAATTTGAGAAATACTTGTGTTAAAGTTTGTGATTCCCGTAGCATGCACGTATGGT
The DNA here is from genome assembly GCA_021605145.1 of Aegilops bicornis. Lineage (NCBI taxonomy): Eukaryota > Viridiplantae > Streptophyta > Magnoliopsida > Poales > Poaceae > Aegilops > Aegilops bicornis. The sequence goes on along the minus strand of CM038673.1, from coordinate 407,117,107 downwards.
GAACCGTTATGTGATGAAGTCGGAGCATGATTTATTTATTGATTGTCTTCCTTATGAGTGGCGGTCGGGGACGAGCGATGGTCTTTTCCTACCAATCTATACCCCTAGGAGCATGCGCGTAATACTTTGCTTTGATAACTTGTAGACTTTTGCAATAAGTATATGAGTTCTTTATGACTAATGTTGAGTCCATGGATTATACGCACTCTTCTCACCCTTCCACCATTGCTAGCCTCTCTAATACCGCGCACTTTTCGCCGGTATCATACACCCACCATATAACTTACTCAAAACAGCCACCATACCTACCTATCATGGCATTTCCATAGCCATTCTGAGATATATTTCCATGCAACTTTCCACCGTTCCGTTTATTATGACACGCTCCATCATTGTCATATAGCTTAGCATGATCATGTAGTTGACATCGTATTTGTGGCAAAGCCACCGTTCATAATTCTTTCATACATGTCACTCTTGAATCATTGCATAATCCCGGTACACCGCCAGAGGCATTCATAGAGAGTCGTATCTTGTTCTAAGTATCGAGTTGTAACTGTTGAGTTGTAAGAAAATAAAAGTGTGATGATCATCATTTTTAGAGCATTGTCCCAAGTGAGGAAAAGGATGATGGAGACTATGATTCCCCCACAAGTCGGGATGAGACTCCGGACGAAATAAAAAAAAGGTAAAAGAGGCCATAAAAAAAGAGAAAAGGCCCAAATAAAAAAGATGAGAAAAAAAGAAGGGACGATGTTACTATCCTTTTACCACACTTGTGCTTCAAAGTAGCACCACGATCTTCATGATAGAGAGTCTCTCATTTTGTCACTCTCATATACTAGTGGGAATTTTTCATTATAGAACTTGGCTTGTATATTCCAATGATGGGCTTCCTCAAAATGCCCTAGGTCTTCGTGAGCAAGTGAGTTGGATGCACACCCACTTAGTTTTTTTTGTTGAGCTTTCATATACTTATAACTCTAGTGCATCCTTTGCATGGCAATCCCTACTCACTCACATTGATATCTATTGATGGGCATCTCCATAGCCCGTTGATACGCCTAGTTGATGTGAGACTATCTTCTCCTTTTTTGTCTTCTCCACAACCACCATTCTATTCCACATATAGTGCTATATCCATGGCTCACGCTCATGTATTGCGTGAAGATTGAAAAGGTTTTGAAAATGTCAAAAGTATGAAACAATTTCTTGGCTTGTCATCGGGGTTATGCATGATTTAAATACTTTGTGTGGTGAAGATAGTGCATAGCCAGACTATATGATTTTGTAGGGATAACTTCCTTTGACCATGTTATTTTGAGAAGACATGATTGCTTAGTTAGTATGCTTGAAGTATTATTATTTTTATGTCAATATTAATCTTTTGTCTTGAATCTTTCGGATCTGAATATTCATATCACAATTAAGAAGAATTACATTGAAATTATGCCAAGTAGCACTCCGCATCAAAAATTCTTTTTTATCATTTACCTACTCGAGGACGAGCAGGAATTAAGCTTGGGGATGCCTGATACGTCTCCAACATATCAAAAATTTTTGATTGCTCCATGCTTTATTATCTACTGTTTTGGACATTATTGGGCTTTATTATCCACTTTTATATTATTTTTGGGACTAACCTATTAACCGGAGGCCCAAATTTCGTAATTGCTGTTTTTGCCTATTTCGTAGTTTCAAGAAAGCGGAATATCAAACGGAGTCCAAACGGAATGAAACCTTCGGGAACGTGATTTTCTCACCGAATATGATCCAGGAGACTTGGACCGTATGTCAAGAAAGAAAGGAGGTGGGCACGAGGTAGGGAGGCGTGCCTACCCCCCAGGGCGCGCCCTCCACCCTCGTGGCCCCCCTCTTGCTCCACTGACGTACTCCTTCCTCCTATATATACCCTCATTCCCAAACGATCGACACGGAGCCAAAACCTAATTCCACCGCTGCAACCTTCTGTACCCACGAGATCCCATCTTGGGCGTGATTCGAGTTCACGAGGGGCATCCACCACAGAGGGCTTCTACATCAACACCACAGCCTCTCCGATGAAGTGTGAGTAGTTTACCTCATACCTTCAGGTCCATAGTTAGTAGCTAGATGGCTTCTTCTCTCTTTTTGGATCTCAATACAATGTTCTCCCCCTCTCTCGTGGAGATCTATTAGATGTAATCTTATTTTTGCGGTGTGTTTGTTGAGAACGATGAATTATGGTTTTATGATCAAGTTTATCTATGAAAAATATTTGAATCTTCTCTGAATTCTTTTATGTATGATTGGTTATCTTTGAAAGTCTCTTCGAATTATCAGTTTGGTTTGGCCTACTAGATTGATCTTTCTTGCAATGGGAGAAGTGCTTAGCTTTGGGTTCAATCTTGCGGTGTCCTTTCCCAAAGGATGTTAGGGCAGCAAGGCACGTACTGTATTGTTGCCATCGAGGATAACAAGATGGGTTTTTTTATCATATTGCATGAATTTATCCCTCTACATCATGTCATCTTGCTTAAGGTGTTACTCTGTTTTCATGAACTTAATACTCTAGATGCATGCTGGATAGCGGTCGATGAGTGGAGTAATAGTAGTAGATGCACGCAAGAGTCGGTCTACTTGTCTCGGATGTGATGCATATATACATGATCATACCTAGATACTCTCATAACTATGCTCAATTCTGTCAATTGCTCAACAGTAATTCGTTCACCCACCGTAAAATACTTATGCTCTTGAGAGAAGCCACTAGTGAAATCTATGGCCCCCGGGTCTATCTTCATCATATCAATCTTCCAACACTTTATTTATTGCCTTTGCTTTTTTACTTTTCTTTTATTTTACTTTGCATCTTTATCACAAAAATAACAAAAATATTATCTATCATCTCTATCAGATCTCACTCTCGTAAGTGACCGTGAAGGGATTGACAACCCCTTATCGCGTTGGTTGCGAGGAGTTATTTGTTTTGTGCAGTACGAGGGACTCGCGCGTAGCCTCCTACTGGATTGATACCTTGGTTCTCAAAAACTAAGGGAAATACTTACGCTACTTTGCTGCATCATCCTTTCCTCTTCAAGGAAATCCAACGCAGTGCTCAAGAGGTAGCAGGCCTCTTCGAGTAAATGATAGCCGTGGGAGGGTGAGCCTTTTCATGTAGCTCTCCTTCGATACAAGTAGTGCAAGCACGATCTTTAGCAAAACTAACATTCGTTAGTCCACGGACATGGTCCCCCTTGAGAAGACTTTGCAAAGATCTCATATTGACATGGGCAAGACGGTGATGCCAAAGCCATCCCACGTCAACTTTAGCCATTATGCATGTCGCGGTCTTAGTGGGTCGCTCCGAAAAGTTAATCACATAGAGACCGTTCTTGACATGCCCAACAAATGCTACTTTAAGAGTCTTGCTCCACAAGAGGGACATGGTATAAATATCAAAGAAGGTGGCAAAGCCCATGAGTGCAAGTTGACAAACGAAAAGTAAATTGTATGCAAGGGACTTAACAAGCATGACCTTCTCGATCGTGAGATCATGAGAAATGACAACCTTGCCGAGTCCCAATACCTTGGACGACGAGGCATCACCCTACTCGACATTGGTGGGCATAGATGGAATCTTGTGCATGTCCACCACCAAGTCCTTGCTTCCGGTCATATGATTTGTAGCTCCATTATCGAGCAACCATGATCCCCCACCGGAAGCAAACACCTACAAGAGATCAATGCTTGGATTTAGGTACCCATTTTGTAATGGGTCCTTTGATGTTAGTGACAAGGGTCTTAGGAACCCAAACAGACCATTCAACGTACTCATAAGGAGAACCAACAAATTTGGCATAAACATGCCAATCACTAGCACGACACAACACATAAGAAGGGTTAAAGTCACCGGCTTTGTTGGAAGGGGTGGCATTGCTTCTCTTGGCACCACCACCCTTCACATTATTCTTCTTCTCCATGGAAGCACCCTCTCCCTCCTTCACAAAGGTTTGCTTGAGAGGGGGAGGTCGTTTGGTCTTTTCATTCTTCTTTTTGTTCTTGGGCATGGGTGCAAACCCAATCCCTTCCTTGGTCACAACTTCCTTTTGATTGCTCAAAAGGCCGTTGAGGTTCTTCTCACCTTGTATGCACGACACAAGGCCTTTCTCAAGTTGCATCTTCAACTTGGCATTCTCCTCAATAAGAGGTTGCAGGCCTCACAACATGGGTTAGTAGCATTTGCATTATCAATCAAAACCATATGAGGAAAAGTGACTTTCTCCTTAGTTAGCTTCACTTGGAGTTGATCGTGAGACTCTTTAAGACTAGCACAAATACCTTTCAAGGCTTTATGGGCCTTGTCAAGTATATCAAACTCTTCCTTGAGTCTAGCAAGATCAACTTCAAGTTCGGCCTTCTCAGAATTTAGCACACGAGATAAGACACAAGCATGATCAAGATCTTTCTTTAATTTAGCATGATCATCGTTGTGTGACTCCTCAAGAGCCAAACGAAGACCACACTCTTCCTCAAGAGTATTAGAGAGATCCGATATCTCATCGGCATAATCACGACTATGCCCCTCCATCTTAGAGATGGTTTCTTTGTGACCCTCGATGGTGTCATTGGCTTCACCAAGTTGTTCCAAGAGAGCAACAAAGTGCTTCTTGGACTTACCCTTGAGCTTACTCATAAAGGAATCAAACTCATTTTCTTCCTCATTAGGCCCCACATTTTCATCAATGCAATACGTCAAGGAAGGATTAGTAATGATGGTAGTTTTGATGTTGGGGGTTACCTTGTTGGTTGCTTTAGCCATGAGGCACTTGTCGATGATGTTCTCACTGGGTGAGTCGAAGAGGGATACCCGAGGAGTTGTTGCAGTGGCCACGGAGGCCATAGCTACCGAGTCACCGCCTTCATCGTCATCCTCATCCTCATTGTACTCTTCTTGTGCAACCAACCCCGTGGGAGGAGTCCTCTTGGTGAAGTTGCTCTTGTTAGGGAAAGACTTGGATTTGTCCTTTTGAATGAGCTTGCCACCATTGTCTTCTCTCTTCTCATAAGGGCATTCCGATACAAAATGGCTCACATTGCCACAATTATAGCAAGTCCTCACGCGTTGCTTGACCTTGTTGCCACTTGAGTTGTTCTTGTTGAAGTTGGGCCTTGAGTTCTTCTTACTCCAAAATTGCCGTGAAGCGAGAGCCATGTGCTCATGATAATCATACTTTCTATCTTTGGGGTTGCTCTCTTCTTCTTCTTCTTCTTCTTCTTCCACACTAACATTGGCCTTTAATGCAAGGTTGGGCTTCTTTGCTCTTTGAGAAAGTAGCACCGCATTGTCGGCGGTCTTGTCTAGGATGCTTATAGCCACAAACTCATACAACACTTCACTTGAGGACAAAGTGTGGATGTCCGTCCTTTGACGAATGACGGAGGACATGGCCTTGTGGTAAGGCATCATTGCCTTGAGGAATTTGCGCTTGATCCAATTGTCATTCGTGTCCTTGCTCCCATGATCTCGGAGTGAGACCGCGAGTTTGGTTACTCTCCGATAAAGCTCACGAGGTTCTTCATTTTCTTTCATTGCAAACTCATCGGCTTCATCTTGCACCACTTCATAGTTGGAGCATTGAATGCTTGCGCTACCCCTATAGAGGGAGACAACACAAAGCCATGCATCTTTGGCCAAGGCGAAGGGCCGGAGATGAGGGAGATCTTCGGGTAGAATTGCATCTTGGATGATGAAGAAAGCATTCTCATTGAATTGATTATCCGCGGCTTCTTTAGGGGTGAAGTTGCTTGGGTCATGTGGATAGAAACCTTCTTCAATGATTCTCCAAAGATTAGTATTCACATGATTTAAATGACGCTTAAAGCGATAGACCCAAGAATCAAAGTCCTCATTTTTCACAATCTTAGGGGGAGGACCGGCATGATTCAAATGAGTAGAAGGAATCGGTCCACCATAAACAAGTGGAGGTTCCACATGGGCAAAGATGCCGGTGCCATTCTTACCACTAGAAGAAGGAGCTTTTCACTAGTAGCTTCCCCCTTGTCGGAGTTAGCATCCGTCACCTTGTTAATGGGATCGCCCACTTTCAACGATGTGGTGGATAGTTTAAGCCCTTCAATGAATTTATTAAACATGCTTTCAACCTCGGTCGTCATAGAGGTTTTCAATGTGTCCAAGGCCACATTGAATTCCTCACGAGAGACCAAGGTTCCCCCATCGCCCGTAGACAAGACCGGATTGGCACCGGAGTGCTCCTCCACATCGTTTACGGTGTCAACCATACTCTTCGGATGGCAAAGTCCTTAATAAAGAGACGAGGCTCTACCAATTGAAAGGATCGATATAGTTGACTAGAGGTGGGGGGGGGGTGAATAGGCAACTAACAATTTTTAGCCTTTTCTTACTCAAATTAAACTTTGCATCAAAGTAGGTTGTCTAGATATGCAACTAGGTGAGCAACCTATAGGATGCAACAACAACAAGCACACAAGCAAGCAAGAGATGCAACACAATATAATCTTGCACAAGTAAAGGTATGAAATAACCAAGAGTGGAGCCGGTGAAGACGAGGATGTGTTACCGAAGTTCCTTCCCTTTGAGGGGAAGTACGTCTCTGTTGGAGCGGTGTGGAGGCACAATGCTCCCCAAGAAGCCACTAGGGCCACCGTATTCTCCTCACGCCCTCACACAATGCGAGATGCCGTGATTCCACTATTGGTGCCCTTGGAGGCGGCGACCGAACCTTTACAAACAAGGTTGGGGCAATCTCCACAACTTAATTGGAGGCTCCCAACAACACCACGAAGCTTCACCACAATGGACTATGGCTTCGAGATGACCTCAACCGTATAGGGTGCTCAAACACCCAAGAGTAACAAGATCCGCAAGGGATTAGTGGGGGGAATCAAATTTCTCTTGGTAGAAGTGTAGATCCGGGCCTTCTCAACCAATCCCTAGAAAATCAACAAGTTTGATTGGCTAGGGAGAGAGATCGGGCGAAAATGGAGCTTAGAGCAACAATGGAGTTTGGGGATGGAAGAGGTGAGTCTTCTTGGAGAAGAAGGCCCCTTTATATAGTGAGGGGACACATCCAACCGTTATGCAGCCCGCAGCCCGCATCTGGGCGGTACTACCGTTGCTGGAGAGGTAGTACCACTACCACAATGACACTATCATTGCCGCAAATGTGCAGACGGGCAACCAGGATCGAGGAGGAATAAGTACACACACTAGGGCTGGCATTACCTACCCCGAGAGCTGCATTACCGCTTATAGGCAAGATCGCCGCTTCACAATGAAGCAGAAGGTAGAGAGAGAGCTGTACAGCTTCGTATGCATTACTATCACTGCCGCTTTCATCGCCGTCTCTTTACTATCGCCCCCTGCGTGGTCCTATACGAAAACCCGACACGAAAAAGTCGAGACCACAACAGGAGCGGTAGTATCAGCGACACTAACAAGCGGTACTATCGCTTAGCACAAGGCACCCTTGTTTTGCACAACACGGAAACTCCAACAGGCCGGAAAACAGCGTGGGTGCAAGGAAAATGTGTACGTGATGATTCCACCCATACTCTTCCGAAACGGATCCCCTCTTGATAGTACGGTTATCCCTACGACTCAAATCCACCGAAAAGAAACGAAGAAAAATAATCCGTCCAAAGAGAAGACCTCGAGGGGTAACAATCGCAAAGTGCCCTTATATTAGATCACTTGAAACACTTAGTGCACACGATTAGTCCGCAAACGTATTGTCATCAATCACCAAAACTACTTAAGGGATATGCCCTTATAGCCGCAACATCCGCTCTGCAATGCCGCCACCTCCCACGTCGCCCGCCACCGCCATCTTGCCGCCGGGGAACCGACTACTTCCCAACCCCGCTACCCCCCCCCCCCCCGACACAGCCGTGACCGCGACCAAGAAGCCGCCTCGCCGCCCCAGCCAGATCCTCACCGGCACGCTTGTCGGACGCCGAAAGGGCAGCTAGCTCGATGGGGCATCGTTTAGTACCTTGCTAATACTTGAAGCACGCAGAAACTGTGGGAGGTGATGACTGCTTGTGTGATCATGCACAATATGATTGTAGAAGACGAGCGCCCGGAACGTCTGTACGATTAAGGGTTTCAGTTTCAAGGTGAGAATGTTGTGCCTGAGCATGGAAGAGCGGCAACATTTGAACAGTTCATCCAATTTCATCATGACATGCGTGATTGGGAAACTCACTTGCAACTGCAAAATGAATTGATTGAGCATATGTGGGCTCATGTTGCAACCAATAGATGTATCTTCTTTATTCGGCTTGCAAAACTATGTGAGACATTTTTATTTTTATTCGGATTGTAAAACTATGCTATGTTATTTGGTTGAAACTACGTTGATTATATGTTTGAATGCAAAAGTTATGTGTCAAACAATGCAAAAAATGAATTATTTGTTGAAATAGGCCGGCCAGCCGGCCACGCCGTTACATATGAATCGGCGCGTTGGGCACACCGCCGACCAAATCTAAAACAGGGCGGACGTCGGGCGGCCGGCCGGCCCAAACGGATAAAAAGCGGACAAAAGCGCCGTCCCTTTGGGTCGCCCCATTGAAGTTGCTCTTACATTTTTTATTCCTTTGATTTGAAAATTCTGTGAACCGAATGAGCCAGGAAATGGCGTTTGTTTTTCACGAAGTTAAAAATAAAACCTGTACTCCCAAAGTTGAGGTCTGGAGCAACTGGCAGTTCGCCCCAGGACCCAGAAGAAGACGCAGGGTGAGCTGGCGCGGTGGTCTCGCTCTCGCAGATCCCGCCCCGCCTACTGTGGGCCCACCAGGCCAGGTTTTTCCCGCGCCGGGACCCACCCGCCCTTGGGAGCCCTCGCTGGGCAGGTTCCACCCAACAACCCCTCCACCGCATCGCGCGGCGGCTCACCCGCGCCCGGGCCCCGCGCACCCTCGCCCCGCGGCCGTCCGCCCCGGCGCACCGTGCACCGGCTCCACCCCGCAGCCGGTCGCCCCGGGCCCGCCTGTCACTCTTGCAGACGCTCCTCCCCGCCGGTGCCAGCTCAGCACGGCCTTGGGCCGCCGCTCTTTAAAACCCTTCGCCCACCAACCCACTCTCTCTCATCTCACCAGACCACCCCGCCTCCCTCCTCGTGCCCTCCGCCGCCGCCGCAGCCGCAGCCTCGGCCTCGAGGCCTCCGCCCGCCCCGCCCCCCCCGCGCGGCCGAGGCTCCAGAGGCGCCCCCCGTCTGCCCGGAACACTCCGCCCCCGCCGCAATGCAGAGCGCGGCGGCCATCGGGCTCCTCCGGCCATGCGCCGCGCGGCCCATCCTCAAGGGCCCTAGCCCCGGGGCCGCCCGCCTCCCGGCCTCCCGCGCGGCCCTCCGCCTCTCGGCCGCGGCGCCCCGCGCGGGCCTCGTGGCGGCGGCGGGGCTCGGCCGCATCGGGCTCGTGCCAGCGTCGCCTGAGCAGGAGAAGAGGAGCGACTGCCTCGTGGCCGCCGCGGCCTCCGGGAAGGCGGCGGCGGGCGAGGAGGCCGGAGAGGAGGGCGGAACGGCGCTCGCCAAGACGCTCCAGCTCGGCGTCTTCTTCGGGCTCTGGTACCTCTTCAACATCTACTTCAACATCTATAACAAGCAGGTGAGCTGCCACGCCTTTTGCACCAAAAAAAGGTTGCTTTTCTGTTCTATTGCGTCGAAGGTTATATCTTGTAGTCCTTCGTAGTTTAGCGAGCGCGCCTTGTAGTTCGATCTGATCAATTGGCCTGGAAATCGGTTACTGAGCGCGAATCGGCGTGCTGTTTCGGTTGTTTTGGCGCGTTCGTAGTCCAGTAGAGACAGATCTCTCCAAGTAATCCGCATCTCTCCACTTCGGTCCATTCCTAGTGACATTGCATGGAAATTCCTCTTTCAGCTCCTTATTTCAGTTATTATTTTTATACATATGACTGAGTGATCTTCTGGTCAATCGTCCTTAGATTCAGTGAAATCTAACTGCACTGAACTTGTCGAAAATACCATTTTGCATATTTTGTAAAATAAATAAATCGTGAACATCATTGATTTACATAAACCTACGTCAGACGGAAGAACATATTGAACTTGAATTGCCATTTCTGATCGAACGTTTAGCATAAGTGCATAAATTTAAAAGATCCCATCCCAGAAACCAGGATCAGTAGAAGCAATTGATTCCTACCAAATCAGGGTGCTTCCTGTCTGCTTGTGTGAAGGGAAAAGCTGACCTATATGGTTCATCTGTATGGTGAAGTGATCTCTGCTGGAGCTTTTTGACGAATGTATTTAGATTCAGAAATGTCTAAGTTTACGATTTTTCACTGGCGTACCATTTTGAAAAAGCTGACCTATATGGTTCAATATCTTCAAATGTGATGTTGAAATACTGGAGTACCATTTTGCCTCATACCTTTTTTCGTCAACATTATTTTTTTTTATTCCAAAAACTTAGTTTAGACAGTTGAAGATATTGAACCTGTAGCATTTTCCTGAGCTATTAGCTTAAGTGTATAAAATTTGTAACGCTGCGTGCCAGAGCCTAGGGTTATTGTTAGTAATAATTCCAATCAAGTAAGGGTTTTTCTGTCTGCTGCATGTCAGAATAAGCTTTTGCTGTCGACTTCACTCAGGGTCTTTCATAATACACTGTACCAATGTGATGTGCACTATGGCTTTAATCCTACGGACATATACGTTCATTTATTTGTCCAGTATTTGTGCCTCTGTGATTACAAATTTGAATGGGTACCATGCCCTTCTGTTTTCTGGTGAGTGTGTAAATAGAGAATTCTGCGGCACACGTTTTGTTAATGATCAAGCTACAGAGATCGCCTTTTGATTTATTTTCCTAAGAAATTTCTAGATGATTGCATCTTTACCTGCGGATAATGCAACTTTCTCTGTTGTTCCTCTATTTGACAGGTCCTCAAGGTTTTTCCTTTTCCCATAAACATCACAACAGTTCAGTTTGCTGTTGGAACTACGATTTCCTTGTTTATGTGGGCTACAGGTATCCTTAAAAGACCAAAGATTTCTGGTGCACAGGTAATTATCTAGTTTCCTGTGACAAACTTTCAGTACACATATATTGCACCATTAGAAGATGTATTCTAATGGCTTTTATTTCCCAGCTTCTTGCTATCCTCCCTCTGGCTATTGTCCATACCATGGGCAATCTTTTCACCAACATGAGCCTTGGGAAGGTTGCAGTGTCATTTACACATACAATCAAGGCCATGGAGCCTTTCTTCTCAGTTCTACTTTCTGCAATGTTCCTTGGCGAGGTAATGTCTGTTTCTCTGTCCTCTGTTAGATCTTCCATGAAGCACTGCAAATGTGCATAATCTTAAAATTTCTTTGTCCTGTTCTGACACATGAATGGCCATGCAGCTGCCTACTCCCTGGGTTGTTTTTTCTCTTCTTCCTATTGTTGGTGGTGTGGCATTGGCATCTATTTCTGAAGCTTCTTTTAACTGGTGAGCAATAACACCTTCATTTGAATGAAAGAACTGTATTGTTAGGATGCACATTACAGTTGCAGCATGTCTCTTGAGTTTCATATGTGATTGCCTAATGGCTGACGTGTATTCATTTTTGCATTGATATTTTCCTCCTTAGACTCCAAATCATTTGTTGCTCATAAATTATTGTGCATTATTGGTGATTAATTTGCAATTTAAATGACAACAGGGCTGGATTTTTGAGTGCAATGGCTTCAAATGTGACCTTCCAGTCAAGGAATGTCCTCAGCAAGAAGCTTATGCTGAAGAAAGAGGTAACTAAGTTAGCAATTTACAGTTCTCTTGGATAGTTGTAACTGAATATTAATGTTCAATTCTCTCGAATTATGAACCACTCCATCAATTTACAGTTCTCTTGGATTATGTACAGCCAACTGTGGTCATCTTTGTGAACTTTTACATTGGACACATGAAATTTCTATGCGCATATTAATATCGAAAAGTATCTGCATAATGTTATTTTAGTTGGTATTGTTGAAGTATTACAGTAGAGATAATTTGTAAGTTGTGTTTTGGGGGTGTCTGCAATTCTTCTCTATTCTTTTTGTGAATGGAGGGGTTTGTAATTGATATGCTACTCATATTTGAACATGCATAGGGCCTCTCAGTCTTTACTTATGACTATAAAAATCTATGACTAACCTTCATATATCCCCCAACTCTGACCAGGCATCCCTGGACAACATCAATCTCTTCTCGATTATTACAGTGATGTCATTCTTCCTTTTAGCCCCTGTAACCTTGTTGACAGAAGGTGTTAAGGTCACTCCTACTTATCTGCAGTCTGCTGTGAGTCTCCACTGTTTATTTGTCTGCTCAATCTTATAAGCACACTGTCTTGTTTGAATTCTTACTATGTTCTTTCTTGTGCAGGGTCTGAACTTACAGCAAGTGTACACAAGGTCTTTGATTGCTGCATTCTGTTTCCATGCATACCAACAGGTCAGCCATCTATTCAGTTTTCTGTTATGTGATGGTTCGCCTTGTTAGAATCTTTGGATGTCTTTGTTACTTTGATCAATAAATTTGTTTCTGGTTTCGAATAGTTTGAAACTTATGCCAAGTCATGTATCAGTATATGCATATGTGTAGCACATGCCCAGCACATGTGTTCAGAAGCCTAGGCACTTCTGTACTTACTCGAAATATTCTTATTTGTCTTCTGATTTATCACAGGTGTCATACATGATCCTCGCAAGGGTGTCACCAGTTACCCATTCGGTAGGTAACTGCGTCAAGCGTGTGGTGGTCATTGTTACATCTGTTCTGTTCTTCAAGACCCCTGTGTCTCCAATCAACTCTATCGGTAAGCACCTGTTTTTCATGTGTGTTCTATCGATCGTATCACATCCTCTTTACACATTTGAAATGTCTTGTCTGTAGGAACCGCGATCGCTCTTGCGGGAGTTTTCCTGTACTCACAACTGAAGAGACTTCAGCCCAAGCCCAAGGCTGCTTGATTGCATTCCGTTCGTCAGGATCAGTAGGGAGGGAGCGTTGCCACACTCTTGGAATCGGTGCTTTAGTTTAGCCGGACATATTGGGAAGCCTTGTTGAGTAACTAGTACCGTGCAGGATCATTTGTAATTCAGTAATGAGCATTTTGACCAGGAAAGTTTTGAAATCTCGTTCACCGTTCTACTTGGACGCTCTAGTTGCCACTTTAATAAAACCTCTGCAGTTTGATCGTGTCGTGATGAAGCACCGATGAGCGACATCCGTAAGGGTTCATTTATGTCCCTTTTAGCCATTTTCATAGATAATTCAGAAAGCTTTACTTGCTAACACCACTTGAATTTCATGAGCAAGATATTGCAACTTACATTGTATTTAACCGGACAGTACTACATTCAGGTCTTCTTTGGTTTAGAGAAATCTCGTAGGAATTTCATAGGATAGGACTTTTATAGGAAAAATTCCTTTAAAGCATTTTGGTTTGTAGGAAAGAAATCCTATTTTTATGGAGAAATTCTTCCTATCCTTCAAATTTTATAGAAAAATAAACATTAGCCTAGACTCAATGAAAAAATTCTATGATGTGAATTAAAAGGCATCTTTTTTCCTATTCCTACTTAGGATTTGAGGTACATGTTATCTTATTTCTTATGATTTTTCTATTCATACGATTTTCTCATCCTAGAACTAAAGGAGGTCTCATGTGTGCCCTGATGCCCTCTATATCTGATGTAAGGGCATCGTGCATGGTTGTGAACTTGCATCGCTGTAACCTTGTTTCTAACAAACAGTGCTGACTTTTCGATGAAACGAACACTACCAAGCCTTTTCCTACGTGCATCTGTTGTTGCTGACATGCTTTATTTTAAACTTTCATATTAATACCTCTACTACTTAAAAAAAACGTAAAGTTTCCATTTCACTTTTTTTTCCGCACCATCTCTACGTCCAACCTTTCATGTAGTATATGATAATCAATCACTTTAATTTACATACCATCTTAACCGATTCCATTTTAATTTACTTACCAAAATTTTAATCAAAATATAAGGTAATTCACGGTTAGAATTTGATGAACATTTATTTACACAATCACATTATTATTGACAGGTATATCACAAGTTAACGTACTAGAAAATTTATAGCCCGTTGCAACGCACGGACATCTCTACTCCTAATGTCTCAGTTGGTAGTACCGCCTCACTCCCACCTCGTCCCACCACTCTATCTTTTGCCCACCATTCACATAATGTCACAGCGGCGTATTTGGGCCAGCCCATTAACGCCTATGTTCACGCGACCCTCCCATCGCACGAAATCACCGTACCCCGAGCGAAGAACCGGCTCTTTCAACTTAACGAGGTTCTTGAACACAAGCTTTACACAAAGATGGTAGTAACACTGGGCAATTTGGTATGAGAGGAGGCAGGCAATCATGAAGGTATATTTCAGTCACCGATGCAGACTTCTTCATTTGTGGAATCCTACATGCGCGAGCTTGAACAAATCAAGAAACCAGAAGCCCCTCGCGCTTCAGCTGCTGTCAGGGGTGGGGGGGGGGGGGGGAGCTCCACAAAGATGGCTAGCTTCACTAGTCGGGATTGTGAAATTTAATGTTGATGGAGTGGTGGCGCGACTTAGTCGTGGCGGTGCTGTCGCCGCGGTCTGCCGAGACCACACGGGCCTATATTTAGGGTCTTCGGCGGTGGTTTACCATGGTGTTTTTGATCCACCTATCCTGGAAACTTTTGCATGCAGGGAGGGGTTGGCACTTGCTAGTGACCTTCAGGTGACACGTATGATAATAGCAATGGATTGCCAAGGAGTGGTGAATGATATACACCAAGGGACAGGAGGACCGCACTCAGCTATCATTCAGGAAATTTTAGGTCGTAGAAACAACTATACTTCTGTTTTCTTTTGTTCATGAGCGTAGAAACCATAATTTCGAGGCTTACAATCTCGCCAAGTTTGCTTGTAATATTTAGTCAGGTAGACATGTATGGTTGGTCACTCCTCATGACCAACGCATTGTACCCATGAACATTCCTGTTAATCAATAAAGTGGCGAGATTACTCAAACAAACTAGTTGGGGAGTACTCGTTGCAAAGACTACTCTAACTCCCATGGTTGCGACAAGTGGCGCACATGCAACACGCCACTTGTCGCAACCTGGGAGTTTTCTCTTTTTTTGTAGATCCGTTTATTCAAAACGTTTTATCTCTCAAACCGTGCGTCCAAATCTCGAACCGCTTTCACCGTTGGATTCCTCGCGTCGAGATCTTCAAAATTAAATCCTATGTTGATAGGTTTTGATGAACCTTTTTTTTCACAAAAAGACCGGACGAAAAAACCGAACCGGGAGCACAGTTTTTCCCCTTTCCGAAAAAGGCACGCCCGTGCCTCTCACAAAATCAGAACCGTGCCTCTCGCGGAAGCAAAACCGTGACTCTCGCGAAAAAAAGAGAAAACACGTTTTTTCATTTTCGACGAGGCACGGCCGTGACTCTCGTGAAAGCACAATCGTGCCTCTTGCAGAAACAAAACCGTGACTCTCGCGAAAGGAAAAAAATTGATAACACTTTTTTCGTTTCCGAGAGACACGACCGTGACTCTCGCGAAAGCACAACCGTGCCTCTCGCGGAAGCAAAACCGTGACTCTCGCGAAAGAAAAAAAATAGAAAACGTGTTTTTCTTCTGTTTTCGAGAGGCACGACCGTGACTCTCGCTAAAGCACAACCGTGCCTCTCGCGAAAGCAAAACCGTGACTCTCACCAAAGAAAAAAAAATAGAAAACGCATTTTTTTCCGTTTCCGAGAGGCACGGCCGTGACTCTCGCGAAAGGAAAAAAACAGAAAACACGTTTTTTTCATTTTCGAGAGGCACGACCGTGACTCTTGCGAAAGTAAAACCGTGCCTCTCACGGAAGCAAAATCGTGACTCTCGCGAAAGAAAAAAAAAAGAAGGCGCGTTTTTCGTGATTTTTTTCAAACTTTTTTTATCGAAAAGCTAAGGAGCGCTCGTTTTCAAAACGTGGAAAACCAAAACGTCGACCCCCCCCCCCCCAAAAGCCGAAAACGCGTGCGAAAAAAATCCAGAGGGAGAGCCCTAAGCGCGACATGTGGCGAATGACTGAGAGCGCGCCAAGTGGCGCTGATCGTTGCTAGGCTCCCGAAGGACTCGTGGACTCCAAGCGCTTCTTTTTGGTCCATTTGTAGTGCGCTTGGTGGTTGATTGGGGGTTGTTATTGTTTATCATTGGCACCCTTGTATCTTACCTTGGATGTGTGTTGTGTGTGGTGGTGGCATGTTGTATGCGATTGTGTGTATGTTGGTCTTGCTTTATGTATATAAATATAAATAAAGCGGGGTGAGAGCATTTTTTTAGTAATTCATTTATTGGCCTGTGGCAACGCACGGGCAGTCTACTAGTTGTTCTAGTTATTGACTAAATTCTACAGATCCATTTTATGAATTTGTAGTCTTATTTTAGAGTATTTTGTGTCCCTGTGCGGAGCTAACTGTTGGGGAACGTTGCAGAAAATAAAAATTTTCTACGCTTCACCAAGATCAATCTATGGAGTCATCTAGCAACGAGAGAGAGGAGTGCATCTACATACCCTTGTAGATCGCGCGAAGCGTTCAAGAGAACGGGGTTGAGGGAGTCGTACTCGTCGTGATCCAAATCACCGATGATCCTAGTGCCGAACGGACGGCACCTCCGCGTTCAAAACACGTACGGTTGGGGAAGACGTCTCCTCCTTCTTGATCCAGCAAGGGGGAGGGAGAGGTTGATGGAGATCCATCAGCACGATGGCGTGGTGGTGGATGCAGCGGGGATCTCGGCAGGGCTTCGCCAAGCTCTACGGAGGAGGTGGAGGTGTTGGAGAGGGAGAGGAGGCGCCAGGGCTAGGGGTGCGCAGCCCTCCCTCCCCCTCTTTATATAGGGGGTCCAGGGGGCTGCCCCTCTAGATCCCATCTAGATGGGGGGGCAAGGGGTGGCTTGCCCCCAAGCCAAGTGGGCGCCGCCCACCCCTAGGGTTTCCAACCCTAGGCTAGGGGGCCTGGGGCGCACCAGCCCACCAGGCTGGTTCCTCCCACTTCAGCCCATGGGGCCCTCCGGGATAGGTGGCCCCACCCGTGGACCTCGACCCTTCCGGTGGTCCCAGATAATACCGGTGACCCTCAAACTTTCCTGATGGTCAAATCGGACTTCCTATATATAATTCTTCATCTCCTGACCATTCGGAACTCCTCGTGACGTCCGGATCTCATCCGGGACTTGAACAACTTTCGGGTTACCGCATACTAGTATCTCTACAACCCTAGCGCCACCTAACCTTATGTGTAGACCCTACGGGTTCGGAGATATGCGAACATGACCGAGACGACTCTCCGGCCAATAACCAACAGCGGGATTTGGATACCCAAGTTGGCTCCCACATGCTCCTCGATGATCTCATCGGATGAACCACAACGTCGAGGATTCAATCAATCCCGTATACAATTCCCTTTGTCAATCGGTACGTTACTTGCCCGAGATTTGATCGTCGGTATCCCAATACCTCGTTCAATCTCGTTACCGGCAAGTCACTTTACTGCATTCATAATCCATGATCCCGTGACCAAACACTTGATCACATTGAGCTCATTATGATGATGCATTACCGAGTGGGCCCAGAGATACCTCTCCGTCATACGGAGTGACAAATCCCAGCCTCGATTCGTACAACCCAATGACACTTTCGGAGATACCCGTAGTGCACCTTTATAGTCACCCAGATTAGTTGTGACGTTTGGCACACCCAAAGCACTCCTACGGTATCCGGGAGTTGCACAATCTCATGGTCTAAGGAAATGATACTTGACATTTGGAAAAGCTTTAGCAAAACGAACTACACGATCTTGTGCTATGCTTAGGATTGGGTCTTGTCCATCACATCATTCTCCCAATGATGTGATCCCGTTATTAATGACATCCAATGTCCATAGTCAGTAAATCATGACTATCTGTTGATCAACGAGCTAGTCAACTAGAGGCTCACTAGGGACTGTTGTGGTCTATGTATTCACACATGTATTACGATTTCCGGATAACACAATTATAGCATGAACAATAGACAATTATCATGAACAAGTAAATATAATAATAACCATTTTATTATTGCCTCTAGGGCATATTTCCAACAGTCTCCCACTTGCACTAGAGTCAATAATCTAGTTACATTGTGATGAATCGAACACCCATAGAGTTCTGGTGTTGATCATGTTTTGCTCTAGGGAGAGGTTTAGTCAACGGATCTGCTACATTCAGGTCCGTATGTACTTTCAAAATATCTATGTCTCCATCTTGAACATTTTCACGAATGGAGGTGAAGCGACGCTTGATGTGCCTGGTCTTCTTGTGAAACCCGGGCTCCTTGGCAAGTGCAATAGCTCCAGTGTTGTCACAGAAGAGTCCGATCGGCCCCGACGCATTGGGTATGACTCCTAGGTCGGTGATGAACTCCTTCACCCAGATTGCTTCATGCGCGCCTCCGAGGCTGCCATGTACTCCGCTTCACATGTAGATCCCGACACGACGCTTTGCTTGCAATCGCACTACCAGCTTGCCCCACCATTCAAAATAAACACGTATCCGGTTTGTGACTTAGAGTCATCCAGATCTGTGTCGAAGCTAGCATCGACGTAACCCTTTAAGACGAGCTCTTCGTCACCTCCATATACGAGAAACATATCCTTAGTCCTTTTCAGGTACTTTAGGATGTTCTTGACCGCTGTCCAAAGGTTCCATGCCGGGATTACTTTGGTACCTTCCTACCAAACTTATGGCAAGGTTTACATCAGGTCTGGTACACAGCATGGCATACATGATAGACCCTATGGTCGAGGCATAGGGGACGACACTCATCTTTTCTCTATCTTCTGCCGTGGTCGGACATTGAGCCGAGCTCAATTTCACACCTTGCAACACAGGCAAGAACCCCTTCTTGGACTGATCCATATTGAACTTCTTCAAGACCTGATCAAGGTATGTGCTTTGTGAAAGACCTATGAGGCGTCTCGATCTATCTCTATAGATCTTGATGCCTAATATGTAAGCAGCTTCTCCAAGGTCCTTCATTGAAAAACACTTATTCAAGTAGGCCTTAATGCTGTCCAAAAGTTCTATATCATTTCCCATTAAAAGTATGTCATCCACATATAATATGAGAAATGCTACAGAGCTCCCATTCACTTTCTTGTAAACGCAGGCTTCTCCATAAGTCTGCATAAACCCAAACGCTTTGATCATTTCATTAAAGCGAATGTTCCAACTCCGAGATGCTTGCACCAGCCCATAGATGGAGCTACTGGAGCTTGCATACCTTGTTAGCATTCTTAGGATCGACAAAACCCTCCGGCTGCATCATATACAGTTCTTCCTTAAGATGGCCGTTAAGGAATGTCGTTTTGACGTCCATTTGCCATATCTCATAATCATAGTATGCGGCAATTGCTAACATGATTCAGACGGACTTCAGCTTTGCTACGGGATAGAAAGTCTCATCATAGTTAACCCCTTGAACTTGTCGATAACCCTTAGCGACAAGTCGAGCTTTATAGATGGTAACATTACCATCCGCGTCCGTCTTCTTCTTAAAGATCCATTTGTTTTCTATCGCTCGCCGATCATCGGGCAAGTCTGTCAAAGTCCATACTTTGTTTTCATACATGGATCCTATCTCGAGTCCATACTTTGTTTTCATACATGGATCCTATCTCGGATTGCATGGCTTCAAGCCATTTGTTGGAATCTGGGCCCGCCATTGCTTCTTCATAGTTCGAAGGTTCATCGTTGTCTAACAACATGATTTCCAGGACAGGGTTGCCATACCACTCTGGTGTGGAACGTGTCCTCGTGGACCTATGAAGTTCAGTAGTAACTTGATCCGAAGTACCTTGATCATCATCATTGGTTTCCTCTTTGGTCAGTGCAGGAACCACAGGAACATCTTCCTGAGCTGCGCTACTTTCAAGAGGTAGTACTTCATCAAGTTCCACTTTCCTCCCACTTACTTCTTTCGAGAGAAACTCTTTCTCCAGAAAGGACCCGTTCTTGGCAACAAAGATCTTGCCTTCGGATTTGAGGTAGAAGGTATACCCAATGGTTTCCTTAGGGTATCCTATGAAGATGCATTTTTCCGACTTGGGTTCGAGCTTTTCAGGTTGAAGTTTCTTGACATAAGCATCGCATCCCCAAACTTTTAGAAACGACAGCTTAGGTTTCTTCCCAAACCATAATTCATACGGTGTCGTCTCAACGGATTTAGACGACGCCCTATTTAAAGTGAATGTAGTCATCTCTAGAGCGTATCCCCAAAATTATAGTGGTAAATCGGTGAGTGACATCATAGATCACACCATATCCAATAGAGTGCGATTCACGACGTTTGGACACACCGTTCTGTTGAGGCGTTCAGCGGCGTGAGTTGTGAAACGATTCCACATTTTCTTAAGTGCGTACCAAATTGCGTGACTTAAATATTCTCCCCATGATCTGATCAGAAGAACTTTATCTTTCGATCACGTTGATTCTCTATCTCATTCTGAAATTCCTTGAACTTTTCAAAGGTCTCAGACTTGTGTTTCATCAAGTAGACATACCCATATCTACTCAAGTCATCAGTGAGGGTGAGAACATAACGATAGCCTCCATGAGCCTCGACGCTCATTGGACCGCACACATCAAGATGTATGATTTCCAATAAGTTGGTTGCTCGCTCCATTGTTCCGAGAACGGAGTCTTGGTCATTTTGCCCATGAGGCATGGTTCGCATGTGTCAAATGATTCATAATCGAGAGACTCTAAAAGTCCATCAGCATGGAGCTTCTTCATGCGCTTGACACCAATGTGACCAAGGCGGCGATTGCCACAAGTATGTGGGACTATCGTTATCAACTTTACATCTTTTGGTATTCACACTATGAATATGTGTAACATCACGTTCGAGATTCATTAAGAATAAACCATTGACCAGCGGGGCATGACCATAAAACATGTCTCTCATATAAATAGAACAACCATTATTCTCGGATTTAAATGAGTAGCCATCTCGCATTAAATGAGATCCAGATACAATGTTCATGCTCAAAGCTGGCACTAAGTAACAATTATTGAGGTTTAAAACTAATCCCGTAGGTAAATGTAGAGGTAGCGTGCCGACGGCGATCACATCGACCTTGGAACCATTCTTGACGCGCATCGTCATCTCGTCCTCCGCCAGTCTCCGCTTATTCTGCAGCTCCTGCTTTGAGTTACAAATATGAGCAACCGCACCGGTATCAAATACCCATGAGCTACTATGAGTACTGGTAAGGTACACATCAATTACATGTATATCACATATACCTTTGGTGTTGCCGGCCTTCTTGTCCGCTAAGTACTTGGGGCAGTTCCGCTTCCAGTGACCACTTCCCTCGCAATAAAAGCACTCGGCCTCGTGCTTGGGTCCATTCTTTGGCTTCTTCCGAAGAATCGGCTTACCGAGCGGCAACTCCCTTGCCGTCCTTCTTGAAGTTCTTCTTACCCTTGCCTTTCTTGAACTTAGTGGTTTTATTCACCATCAACACTTGATGTTCCTTTTGATCTCCACCTCCGCTGATTTCAGCATTGAATATACCTCAGAATGGTCTTTTCCATCCCCGCATATTGAAGTTCATCACAAAGCTCTTGTAGCTCGGTGGAAGCGATCAAGGATTCATCAATAATCTGCGTCATCCGGAGATTAACTCCCGGTGAGTTAAGCGGTTGTGCAACCCAGATATTTTGAGTATGTGCTCACCGACGTAACTATTTTCCTCCATCTTACAACTCAAGAACTTGTCGGAGACTTCATATCTCTCGACCGGGCATGAGCTTGGAAAACCATTTTCAGCTCTTGAACATCTCATATGCTCCGTGTTGCTCAAAACGCTTTTGGAGCCCCGGCTCTAAGTCAGTAAAGCATGCCGCACCGAATGAGGGAGTAATCATCAAGACGAGACCGCCAAGCGTTCATAACGTCTTGGTTCTCTCGATGGGTGCTTCACCTAAGCGGTGCCTCTAGGAAATAATCTTTCTTGGCAGCTATGAGGATGATCCTCGGGTTCCGGACCCGATGCAGATAGTTGCTGCCATCATCTTTCAGCTTGGTTTTCTCTAGGAACGCGTTGAAGTTGAGGGCAACATTAGCTTGGGCCATTTGATCTACAAGACATATTGTAAAGATTTTAGACTAAGTTCATGATAATTAAGTTCATCTAATCAAATTATTCAATGAACTCCCACTCAGATAGACATCCCTCTAGTCATCTAAGTGAAACATGATCCGAATCAACTAGGCCGCGTCCGATCATCACGTGAGACGGACTAGTCAACATCGGTGAACATCTTCATGTTGATCGTATCTTCTATATGACGCATGCTCGACCTTTCGGTCTTCCGTGTTCCGAGGCCATGTCTGTACATGCTAGGCTCGTCAAGTCAACCTAAGTGTATTGCGTGTGTAAATCTGGCTTACACCCGTTGTATTCGAATGTTAGGATCTATCACACCCGATCATCACGTGGTGCTTCGAAACAACGAACCTTCGCAACGGTGCACAGTTAGGGGGAAAACACTTTCTTGAAATTATTGCGAGGTATCATCTTATTTAAGCTACCGTCGTTCTAAACAAATAAGATGTAAAACATGATAAACATCACATGCAATCAAATAGTGACATGATATGGCCAATATCATATTGCTCCTTTGATCTCCATCTTCGGGGCACCATGATCATCTTCGTCACCGGCATGACACCATGATCTCCATCACCATGATCTTCATCATCGTGTCTTCATGAAGTTGTCACGCCAACGATTACTTCTACTTCTATGGCTAACGCGTTTAGCAATAAAATAAAGTAATTTACATGGCGTTATACAATGACACGCAGGTCATACAAAAAATAAAGACAACTCCTATGGCTCCTGCCGGTTGTCATACTCATCGACATGCAAGTCGTGATTCCTATTACAAGAACATGAGCAATCTCATACATCACATATATTTCATTCATCACATCCTTTTGGCCATATCACATCACAAGGCATATGCTGCCAAAAACAAGTTAGACGTCCTCTAATTGTTGTTGCATGGTTTACGTGGCTTCTATAGGTTTCTAGCAAGAATGTTTCTTACCTACGTAAAACCACAACGTGATATGCCAATTTCTATTTACCCTTCATAAGGACCCTTTTCATCGAATCCGCTCCAAGCCTCCAACTAAAGTGGGAGAGACAGACACCCGCTAGCCACCTTATGCAACTAGTGCATGTCAGTCGGTGGAATCTGTCTCACGTAAGCATACGTGTAAGGTCGGTCCAGGCCGCTTCATCCCACGATGCCGCCGAAGCAAGATAAGACTAGTAGTGGCAAGAAAATTGACAACATCTACGCCCACAACAAGTTTGTGTTCTACTCGTGCATAGAAACTACGCATAGACCTAGCTCACGATGCCATCATTGGGGAACGCGTTGCAGAAAATAAAATTTTCACGCTTCACCAAGATCAATCTATGGAGTCATCTAGCAACGAGAGAGGAATGCATCTACATACCCTTGTAGATCGCGGAAGCGTTCAAGAGAACGAGGTTGAGGAGTCGTACTCGTCGTGATCCAAATCACCGATGATCCTA
Source organism: Aegilops bicornis (assembly GCA_021605145.1). Taxonomy (NCBI): domain Eukaryota; kingdom Viridiplantae; phylum Streptophyta; class Magnoliopsida; order Poales; family Poaceae; genus Aegilops; species Aegilops bicornis. Next base: position 407,093,424 of record CM038673.1, on the reverse strand, counting down.
GTGCCGAACGGATGGCACCTCCGCGTTCAACACACGTACGGTTGGGGAAGACGTCTCCTCCTTCTTGATCCAGCAAGTGGGAGGGAGAGGTTGATGGAGATCCAGCAGCATGACGGCGTGGTGGTGGATGCAATGGGATCTCGGCAGGCTTCGCCAAGCTCTACGGAGGAGGAGGAGGTATTGGAGAGGGAGAGGAGGCGCCAGGGGCTAGGGGTGCAGCCCTCCCTCCCTCTTTATATAGGGGTCCGGTGGGGGCGCCTGCCCTCTAGATCCCATCTAGATGGGGGCAAGGGGTGGCTTGCCCCCTGTTGCTGGGCGCCACCCCTAGGGTTTCCAACCCCTAGGCTAGGGGGCCCAAGGGCGCACCAGCCCACCAGGCTGGTTACCCTCCCACTTTAGCCCATGGGGCCCTCCGGATAGGTGGCCCCACCCGATGGACCCCGACCCTTCAGTGGTCCCAGACAATACCGGTGACCCCAAACTTCCCGATGGCCAAACTGGACTTCCTATATATAATTCTTCACCTCCCGACCATTCCGGAACTCCTCGTGACGCTCGATCTCATCCGGACTCGAACAACTTTCGGGTTACCGTGATACTAGTATCTCTACAACCCTAGCGTCACCGAACCTTAAGTGTGTAGACCCTACGGGTTCGGGAGACATGCAGACATGACCAAGACGCCTCTCCGACCAATAACCAACAGCGGGATCTGGATACCCATGTTGGCTCCCACATGCTCCTCGATGATCTCATCGGATGAACCACGATGTCGAGGATTCAATCAATCCCGTATACAATTCCCTTTGTCAATCGGTACATTACTTGCCCGAGATTCGATCGCCGGTATCCCAATACCTCGTTTAATCTCGTTATCGGCAAGTCACTTTACTCGTACCGTAATGCATGATCCCGTGACCAGACACTTGGTCACATTGAGCTCATTATGATGATGCATTACTGAGTGGGCCCAGAGATACCTCTCCGCCATACGGAGTGACAAATCCCAGTCTCGATTCGTGCCAACCCAACAGACACTTTCGGAGATACCCGTAGTGCACCTTTATAGTCACCCAGTTACGCCAGGACGCTTACACACCCAAAGCACTCCCACGGTATCCGGAGTTTCACAATCTCATGGTCTAAGAAAATGATACTTGACATTTGGAAAAGCTCTAGCAAAACGAACTACACGATCTTGTGCTATGCTTAGGATTGTGTCTTGTCCATCACATCATTCTCCCAATGATGTGATCCCGTTATCAATGACATCCAATGTCCATAGTCAAGAATCATGACTATTTGTTGATCAACGAGCTAGTCAACTAGAGGCTCACTAGGGACGTGTTGTGGTCTATGTATTCACACATGTATTACGATTTCCGGATAACACAATTATAGCATGAACAATAGACAATTATCATGAACAAGGAAATATAATAATAACCATTTTATTATTGCCTCTAGGGCCTATTTCCAACACTAACGACCCGCACGCTCTGACCTTCCCGAATTACACGATTTGGGACGTGCAATTTTGGCTGTGAGTTTTTTTGAATAGTTTGGATTGCTCACCATATGTGTCACATCATAACTGATGCTGTCTTGAGTACCTATATTATGTTAGTCTTATGAACCGTTGCAACTATATTCAACACATGATGTTCCACTGAGGGTGGTCGAAATCTTGGGCCGAGGAGGTGAAGATAGTGTGCGGAAGAGGAAGAAGAACTAGAAAAAACATATGTTAATATGATTAGTGTTGAACCACCAGAATTTCTATCCCCCCGTTGCAACGCACGGGCTATTGCCTACGTTTTGTCTTGGAACATGCTGAGAGACCTCAGTAGAATCATCTCAGATTAAGACTCTTTACATCACACACACACACACAAAGACTATTTAAATGGTTATATATGTTTAAATTCAGAGAGACGAGAGAGAAAGATAGAGATGGATCTAATTATTACCCCTAAGTATATAATGTTTTGTCAGTAGTACCTCAAATTTGATCTGAATGTTTGGATTATTATTGTTAGGCCTAAACTACATCAAAGCTTCAATAGGGGATGTTGCCTCTTTCACCTGATTGTTGTGCTTTCTTAACTCTGTATCGTGAGTAAATCATAGTGCAGTTGCATCTTATATTCTGTTTAGGCATGTAGGTGTGTGCTTCCTTATGTTTCCATTTCTTATAAGTTATCGTCATTTTGTTGCTTATGTTTAAGTTTGGATTTTTTTTCCTTCAACCCACAGGCCCAGTTAAGTGTGAGCAAGAACACAACAGGTGCAAAGGTTTTCCTTCGATTTTCAACTCCCAACCTCTTTACACCTTGTTTGGATGTTGATATTGGGGCCTAAAAATTGATATTGGCATTGGGCAACCCGAATGCCATTGTTCAGATGGTCACAGAATTGACTCGCTGAATTGGCCCGTGATATTCGCTAGCCCACTCCCCCAGCCCGCCTGGCTGTTCCTGAATTCAGAGCACAAGAGCTCGACTTGTGAGATATTCGGGATTGCTCGTTCGACTTACCGCTTCGCCCGCTCTCAAGCGAAAAGAAACAGGCCAGACGTGTAATATAGAAGAAGAACGGAAGCGCGACGCGGGAGGTCCCGGCGGCGCTGGTCGGCCCCTCTCCACCGTCCTCCTCCTTCTCCCATCTCTCCGGCGGATCCCCTCCTTCCCTGTGTGCCTACATCTCTCTCGGCGCGCCTGTCTCCCTCCTTGCGAGCCCGTCCTCCCTCCCCGTGCGTCCGTCCCACAGGTCGTCGTTGGCCTGACCCACCACCACGCGCATGCCCCCATGGCAGATGGCTCCCGTTCCTCCCCGTGCGTCCGTCCCACTAGCCCCCTCCCTTTCCTAGGCAGAAAACCCAATCCCCTGATCCCTTCAAACCCCCACACTATGTGCTGATGTTCTGAAAAACAACTGTCTTCTGCAGGTCAATCGATTTGAGCTTTGTTCCCCAGCAGGCAGATCCAAAGTACTTGACGTGGTTTGTGTGTGATATTGGTCTGTTATAAACGTGTGATGTTGATACAAATTTTGCTTCCAGTCCTTCCGATGCTTGACTGAACATACATTATCTTGATTGATTGATATATGTTGTACAAATTGATGCATAATTACTTAATTATTGTGTAGTTGTCGGGATGGCATACCTTATCTCATAAAGCGTAGCTCGGGATAGTTGTACTGTATTTGGCTGTGGAAGAAAAAGTTGTTGTTGTATAAGTAGTGATGCCCTTTTTTGTGCAAGTAATGCTTTTTTTTGCAAGTGCTGCCATTGTATGCGTGCTGTGGTTGTATTCTTTAAATTTAAACATTAAAAAATATATTCACATAATGCATATAATTTAACTAAAAATTTACAGAGAAGTACAATGTGCATCCTATGACAATAACCTATTCCAATGTACACATTGGCCATCCAAACACGCTTTGCAATTGGCCCTCTCATGCAAATTCCAGATGTCAATTATGTGAACATCCAAACACCCGAATTCGGGTGCATTGTCAATATCAAAGTCGGGAGGATTTGATATTGGGGCCAATTCAATTCCAAGGCCTTGAATATCAACATCCAAACAGAGCATTAATGTTTCCATGCGGAATGTTCAGCAAAATGCTAAGAGAAGAAAACAACTCCCGCCTTCAGTGGATACCCTTGAGAAATTGATGATGTTGTGTTTTGAATGATTCCTCTAACTGTGGTGGAAATGTATTAAGAATACATGGAAGTGTAAATGCATGTCATGGTCATGCTATGGGAGGAGAAATAAGGCAAATATCCCATATGAGCTTTATCTTGTACATTTTTTTTGTTTTTCCTGCGCTCTTGATAGTGGGTTGTGGTTGTTTCATAAACGCGTCCAGTTTGGCTATTTTCGATCTTATGAAGATATTTTGCATCATATAGATTAGTTATCAAAACTTTTAGTAAATTGTGCCTGATATTTTATTTATCCTTAAAGTGACATGCAAGTACAAGGATAAATTGGGTTTTGAACGTCCCTTTTTTGGTCAATTGACATTTAAATTTTGCACTTCTCATATATTAGAATTGCAACAATAAGCTTAAATCGCCATGTGGGCCTCACACAAATTGGTTCATTGGGCGTGCGCTTTAAACTATCGCTTTGTTCATTATATTTTCTTGATTGTTGTATCCATGCAATATTTCAGCTAGATTTTTGTTTATTATCTTTTAGATGGTTTTAGGGCATCAGATCAGCCTTCTTGGTCCGGGGGCATCACTGGCGGCGCACACCTCCTTGATGGCGGTGGCGGATCGACACAAACATGGGGGGAGGGGGTCAGGGCAGGGAGCGGGGCGGTTGGTTGGGGAATCCTTGTCGGTCCGTGGGGAAGTACGATGTGAAGGAGAGAGGGCATCATCCGGTTTTAAAAGAGAAAGCTCCAGCAAGAAATGTCGTTTAAATGGCAAGGTCCGATGGGAAAATAAAAGGGTGCGTCATGGGTGTGGTTGTTGTGTTGGACCGTGTGTTCGAGATAACATAGCGGATAGTTCGGACAACTACATTTCTCCCCCACATATGGGCTGGGTTTTGCGGAGCCCACTGAACACGCTCGGACGTACGATAGAGGAATGAGCTTCGACCTGACGTTCTTCATTATTTTATTCATTCACTTATATGCCTTGTAGCTCGTAGCAACGCACGGGTTTCTACTAGTTACATCTAAAGTTGTCACCGAACAAGAAAAAAAAGCCCAAAAAACAACTAAAACTTGCCATCCGAAAAGAAAGTTACCGTGTTTGACAACTAAAATTGTCATACTCGCGTCACTAAACTTACCATGAAAAACATTCGAAATTGCTATGTGTTTGTGACACATGTGTGCCATTTATCAGGTTAAAAGCAAGCTGCAAGTTTGAAAAGTCTTATTTTCAGCATAGCTAATTAACCCGATGATTTCAAATTACAACCCGCGCATTCTAAACCACAATTCACGAAAGTAAGCTCAAAATCCTCTCCAAACATCACAATTTTATTAGGTTTGAACCGAGCGCCTCACCCGGACAATGCTACATGGTATGTTCCATGCATGTTTGGAGAAAACATTAGGTTTATTTCAGCTAGCATGAGCCCATTACGTACATTCAATCGAGATGCCCTAATGAATTACCTAACTGGTCACACGCCAAAGTATTCGAAGGCGTTGCTGAGGCGGCGGCCGGCGTAGGGGTGGGGATGGTCCGGGTACGTGCACTCCGTGCTGAACAGAAGCCAGTGCCGCCGGCAACGTTTCACCGGCAGGTCGCCGAGAACCCGCCGTCCCCCGCCGGGCGTCTCGAGGCGCACCATGTCGCTCTCGAACACGACGCGGCACAGGCCGCCGGCGGCGACGTCCTGGCACCGCTTGGCCTCCGGCCACCGCGAGTCGAAGAGCGGCATGGCACCGACATAGTTGCCCTGGTAGGCCCAACTGCAGGTGACCCACCCGTACGTCTTGGCGTCCACCAGGAGCTCCAGGACACGCCGGCCGTCGCGGGGCACGCGGCCACGCGGCACGACGCTCCACTGGGTAAAGATGTCGCCGCCGCCCAGCGCGCGGCAGACGAGCACCATACCGCCCCCCGCCGACAGCCGGTTCTCCACGGCCGCGTAGTAGGACGACGACCACGGCTGCGACGACGGCGGCAACGGCGGGGAGCCGGTGGTGGTGGTGGCGTGGGCCATCGCCGCGAGGGTCGCCACGGCGAAAGCCGCGGCGAGGCCTGCCATTGCCGCACGTTGGCGGCTCCCGATCTGGACGCGCGGCGTACGTGGCTGCATGTATCGGGCGCTTTCCTGTGGCTGGGGACAGGCACATGCACTTCATGGCTAACCATGGACGGAAAGACCACCTGAGGAGGATTTGAATCACAGTTATCCCATAAAAGCCATATATAGCGCCGCGGTAATGCTATTTTTATCCGACTAGCACAGTGACCCACACAGCTGCAAGTGTTCTAGTGTGATGTGTTTATTTTTTAGGCATGTAAATTGACACATTTAGGCCCCGTTTGGATCGTCGTGTTCTTTTGAAATACACCTGTAAAGAATACAGGTCTCAGCTCGTCGTTTTATTTCCATTCGAGATTTGCTAAGCAGCCGGTATGATACAGGTGTAAAATATACACCTCCGTTTCTAATTACAACCAATCCAAACGGGGCCTTAGGGTATACCTTCCGGTCCTACTTAGTTCAACCAAATGAATTAAAATTTTAAAAATCATGTGAATTCTAAAAATTTAGTTCATTTACTTGAACTAAATAGGGTCGGAGGGTATCCTCAAAGTTCCAGGTTCGCATCCTTATTTTTTGACGAGAAAGAAAATTTCAGTTCTTTAACCATTGGGTATGCAATCGTTCTGGTACACGGCGTTAATCTCATCAGGTCTAGACCTTAACCACACGACAGTGCGTATACTATGTGCCCTATTTGAGCGAGGCGATGAGCCACACAGTTCCTCGAGCAGCGGATCATAGTGATGACATGTTGTCTATCCTGAAGTAAGTGTTTAATCTCCTCAATAATCGTTGCATTAGCCGAACGGTCAGGCTCTCGTCCCATGATTGCCTTGGACGCCCTTCCGAGTCAGTCTTAGGCTAGTCATAATGGAAGTAACTTAGCAAGTAATATAGCGCACTTCAAGAAATTTTTGCTTATGTGGCATGTAGTTAATGAGAAGTGGTAACATAATATGTTACTGTAACATAGCGCTTTCCAAGACAAGATGAGTCTACAAGCTAATTAATGAAGTCCTCTTTGACACTACTATCATGTTACTTTGCATAATAAAGGTAGTAACTTAGACTAGTGTCATATGCATGACATTAGTATAAGTTACTCCTCACTATGACCAGCCTTAATGATGATCAGCTTCGGGCTCCATTCTTGAGCAAGGCGATTCCCTCCATGCATGCCAAAAGCTCAACTTATAAGGGGGTACCACGTGCTCGTCCTAGCTCCGGTGTTGAAAGCACCATTCACGTTCAGCTTATTCCACCCCATCGGAGGCTTAACCCAGCGATCAGTAGGGCCTACAACGCCTTGGCCAGGTGTGTCTTGCTTCTTCTTCTTTCCTATTTTCACTTTCACATGTGATGATCATCTTCCTACGATGAATATCTCCATTGGGTCCTGGTGCAAGGCTAGAAGGAGTTGATGTAACCACATAGAGATCACTTGGAAGCTTCCATGGGGGCGGTTTGTTTGTGGCGAGTGATTTCATTTCGCACACGCCATATTCGCCACATCGTTATCAAGAGGAATAGGTGCCCTCTCTCCTCGCTGATGCCTAGAAGTTGGACTGTTGGAGCAGTCAATCATCGCACGTATTCACGTAGTGTGTGGTGTTCTTGTGGTGGTGTTGTGCGTTTGTTGGTCTCATCTTCTCTCTCTGAGAAGTTGGGGGCTAGTGTTCTAGTTCATCATCAATTAAATGTAGCATTGTTGCTTTTCGTAAAAAAAATCTAATATTATGTCTTTTTGAGTGAACATAACTTATGGAAGATATCAAAAATATTGTGTTCCTCGAGTTAACTCTTGACAATAAAAAATACATACAATTTTTTCCTTGTATATGTGAACTATATAAGCTGGCAATATACATGAATGACACTCGTATATGTAAAGTATATAAGTTGACAATGAAATTTGTTGCTTGGGATGAAGGAGGCCTCCAATGAAATTTACTTGCAATGTTGGTCCCTTTTCAAATTTTGGGGGATTCCTATTGATGTAAAAAGATTAAGTGTTGAACTGAGCGCTTAGGTGGTTAGGTTTCTTGTGGTGGAACCAACCACCTGGGTTCACGTTCTGAACTTGCCACAGGTGTTCGCATATTTCTTGGATTCATTTCAGGCTTTCTGGCGTTGCTCTCAAACGTATGACGCGCCCATCGACTGTGAGGTGCATATGGCGACTTCATCAATCTTAAAACTTATTGGCCGGGTCTCTTGAAAGTGCTCATATGAATAGGGTGTGTGTGCGCGCGTGCGTGCATGTTCATAGAGATGAGTTTACTTGTGTGTTATGAGCCTCCATGTTCGTACTATGTTTCAAAAAAAAATATAAGAGTAATTCATGATGGAGGCCAATTGAGGAGAAAGTGAAAATATCCTATCTACTGGAGGAGTATCTTAGTTGGTTAATATGCTTGAGCAGTATTCATTTGTACATGCTTTCCTTTCTAGAAGCTTCAAGAGAAATCTGGTTATTTGGCACTTTGAGGATGTGGCTTTACAAAATTGCCACAATCAAGATTGGCTTCGTAAAAATACCACCCAATTTGTGTGCGCTTTGATTACCGTGCCATTTTCCCTTTTTCATTGCTTTTATTTTTATTTTTCCACTTCCTAACACCTAAAAGTACCAGACTACTGTTAACCTACACATCAGAGATCAGCTTACATTTAGTCGAAATGTACCACGGAAATTTTAGAATATGTAAACTATATTCTACATGATTCCGTTACCATGATGTCATGTTTTATCCTTTTCTATAAATAATGTTTTTATTGACTCGTAATGAAACATCAAGAGAATGCAAAATACAATGAGTATACATCCGATCGTTGCATGACAATATTGCACACAACCAACACTAACACATGCGCATAAAAACACACACCTGAAACTACAAGAGGAAAGTCATAAAAGACCGAAGTTATGTATAGGCCATGGAGAAAGAAAACAACAAAATTATCAAACTCTGATCAACGAAGTATGTCAAAGACCATCAGTAGCAATCATCTCTTGACAACACAAAGACTGCAAGAAAGGTTCTAAAAAACAACGTCTTCATAAAGGGAACGACGTGCACACGTCATCATTGTCGGATCCAATCTCTGAAGGTCGTATCGTGAGTTTTCACTCTAAAGACCATGTCTGAGCAAATTCCAAACAACGACTTCGACAGAGTGATGACGCAAAAACATCACCATTGCCAAGTATAGCCAACTTGGGTCAAACCTAGGGTTTACCCCCGGAGCTCGAGGCCAGGTACCTGGGAAGCACCACCAAATGGAACTCCTCTTGCATTGTCACCTCCACTTTTTTCTGACAAGTTGATGATGTGTTCTCCCTTATTTTTTGGCAAAGTGTACTACTAGTTAAGTCTAGTGAATTTTTCGATCTCTTAATTTCTAGATGCTATAGTACTACTAGTTAAGTCTCTTGTGTGTTTTTGCGGGGAAGTTAAGTTTGATGTCTAACAGGGATTTACAATCACCATGTTAAATGCTTGGTTTGTTTTTATGGAAGTAAATAATTAGATGTCTAAAGCTTATGTATGTACTTCTCGATGCCGGCGCCGCCGATTGGTATGGACGATTGGTTGACGGCGAACCAGCAGGTGGTTCCGGCGATGCCCTTCTCATCACTGACCCACCAGATGTCGGAGCCTGCGTCGGAGAAGATGTTGATGGAGCCCTGCAGTTACCTCACAGTGTGGAACCACTCTTGGAAATCATCAAATGATTGGCTACCTTTTGTGTTCAGTAGCGTTAAAACAAGTAGTAGCGTCGTCTGAACTTTCTTATATGTTCACTCATACTCATTTACTGTCAGGTAGCGGCGTGAATGAGTGTTAGTTTAAATGGGTACACGGCAACTATGAACAAGATTTGCTTTTAAGTGAATAGTCTGCATAAACCCACGTAATTATATGGAGATATGCGGCGTTATGCGGGATGCCCGTGGGTTGTCCCACTTGTAGCAAGCATTATGTATATCCAGATGCGAGGCAGTAATTGCGTCAACAAAAGCTTTTACACGGAAAAATAGTCGAAACTGCTGCCATTAAAAATCATCGGTGAATCTTTGAGAAAAGGTCTCAATTCTCACAGTCAACCGTACAAAGCTTTTTAAATACCTACTTCCTTCATTCTAAATTATTTATCGCAAGTATGAATGTATCTAGATGTATTTTAATTCTAAATACATTCATTTTTGCGACGAGTAATTTAAAACGGAGGGGAGGGAGTAATAATTAATGTCACGTCGCTCGTCCACCTGATCCCCCGATTCCCGATCCAACGGCGGATAGCCACCACCGAAGCATTCCATCTCCCACAAGAGGACAGGGAAGAATCTCGTTCGCGTTGAGCCGCCGCAGACCTTCCCTTTCCCCACGCGCAGGCGATCCCCTCAAATCCCCCGCACCGTCCCCCTCTCCTTCGATCGGATCCGCCCGCCCGCCCGCCTGCCGCACCGGTCGATCGACGATGACGCTGGGCAGCTCCGGCGCCGGATCGAGCGTCGTCGGTGAGCGATACCCGTCCTCCATCGCGCGCTACCTTCCGTTTTTCGTTTGTTCCTTCTTCCCTCGACCGCGCGCGATTTGGTCCTGTCTGTGTCGCCTTGTGCTGCGGTCCGATCCGGCTGGTTGTTCACGATCTGATGCGGTTTGAGGCGGAACATGCATCTCAGGAAAGGCGTGCCAGGAATTTGGTTGGTTCCAAGTGACACGCCGACGCCGACGCCGACGCCGACGCCGACGCGTGGATTAACTAGGGGGTGGTAGTTGCTTGGCGCATGATTGGATGCCATATAAGATCTTCCTGTTCAAGTGATCACCCGATATCTTTGTTAGGCGATGTGATTGATTGCATGCCACACTTTTATGATTGGCTGCCGTCCTGCTGATAGATAGATATATGGTTGATGAAGCCATGATATGGGGTGGCTGTGATGTAGTGTTGGATTTTCTCTTTTCTGTTTCACCAACTAGCTCTTGAGAAAGGCGTAACAGCGTATGTGCTAGCAAGTGATGCTTACGGCCATTATGCAGGTCTTACTCACAACTCAATTGGACTTGTGTAGCGGTAGGTACGGGAGTGGGGCTTATTGCCTGAAGTGGTCAATTGTAAGCAGATCACAATCGTCACTTGACCATGGCTTGCCTAGTTACCCGTAGACATAGACCGTGGAGCTGGATGTGTTCCTGTACACTGGCGTGCGCCTTCACTGCAGGCATCATATATGTTCTCTATAGTCACTGGGGGTGGGTCGGGGGAATGAGCTGCAAATTGTATGTGTCCAGCATACTGCATTTCCTTTACTTAAGCAGAGGGATTTTGGTATTGGTAGACCATTCAGAATGCTGTATAAATTGTAGATAGGTGGTATTTCACTAATTGAGCAATTTGCACTTCTTTCTTTCTCTTAATCAGATGTTGGAAATACTGAGAATGAGGTTCGCGCTATATAACATCTTACCGAAAGGAGATTATGGCAAGAAAATTTCAGTTCTTAGAGTATTATTCTAGACACGTGGCACATGTTTTGTTGGGCAAGCCATATTCTTAGAATATTTTCTTTGTGTCTTGGATATTACATATATCTAGATTTGGCCATGCTACATGGGTGGTGAAATCGAGACTGCTACTAGTGTTCAGTGTGTGTGCTTCGAGGGAATTTTTTCCTATGATGTCTGCCTTGGGTCAATGGTGTCATGTTGGCCTCATTATGGTGCAGTTTGGCAGCACCCTCATCCTTGTATCTTCCTAAGGTCCATGGCATTGTGGTGGCGTGAGGATGTTGCATGGCTTGCACACTACTCTGATGGAGAGGAGGGAGAGGCATTGCTAGCAATGGGGAGGAAATGGTGGTGCTGATGACGGGAGGGTATACCAGAGGGAGACTTGTGTGTTGTCTCTGCTGTCCATGTTTGTTGGTGGCAGTGCTGTTATGGGGAGAAACCCTAAGGTCCTACTGCTCTCCCTGGGAGGCATGATGACATAAATGGGCCTGATGGGCTAAGGAAGTTCTTTTCCAAATCCCTCTTCTTTCCTTGTTCTTTTTCTGCCTGCTGGTTGGCTGGCCCAATAGTTCATAGCCATTTTCTTTATTCTTTTACCAATTCTTCATGATGGATATAGGGATCTTCCCTTTTTATTTTATGTTTTTGGTTGTAAGATAATGTATGTATGGTAACCAACCATACGGGCACAGGTTAACTTACTGTGCGGTAGATGGTGAGGTCGCCTACCGCACTAATAACCATGTTGTGCGTATTGTACGTGTCACGCCTCTACAGGTAATTGAACATGTAGTGTAAAGTGTTGACACTTGTATGATTTCTTTGGTACCAACGGAAAATGCCAATTGATATTTCGATATTTCTTGGAAACTTGGATGTGTGTTCTCCATTTCTCTTTAAAAGCATGCAGAAAATCCATACCCTGATTTTCATTCAAAAAAAAAATCCATTCCCTGGTACCAAAACCATATTGCTCTAGACTTACAGTTTTTTTTATCTCGAACATAAGATCTCTTGATGTTCTGATGATAAATTGGGGTTGTGTAACCACAGATGGACTGATTTTGCTTGTTTCACTTGTGTGATTTATGCTTGCCGAAGTTCATTTAATATGTTCTTCCTTATTTAATGTTTTACCAACTGAGTTTTGTCAATGGAAACTAATTTGACGAAAAATGGAAGCATGACTGTCGGTGGGAACTGGAAACGTCCAGTATAGAAGATGCAGCAGGGTTTACTAGTCCCAGACTGTGTATGAAGGATCATAGAAAATCTGAAAGGTTAATTATGCAATCATAGAGCTACCGTTGCATATCCGGAGGTTAAATTTGTAACCGTCTTGCCTAAACTTTTTTCTCTTAATTTTTACTGCTCAAGGATTGCTGCTGATTCTTTGATATTTTTATGTTCCATCTTGGGAAAATGAACCGACCTTTAACATATTTTCTTTAGTCATTTTAGCTTCTTATATGGAGGTAGCTAATATTTCAACCTGCTTGCAGTTCCTCGGAACTTCAGGCTGCTAGAAGAGCTTGAGCGCGGGGAGAAGGGCATTGGAGATGGAACGGTCAGCTATGGAATGGATGATGCTGATGACATATACATGCGGTCATGGACTGGCACCATTATTGGTCCTCACAATGTGAGTTTATGACATGACTATAGTTCCTTCCTGTTCTGTTGGTGGAAATGTGTAGTGACATTATTCTTCCTTCAGCCATTGCCATTTATATTATTTAAAGTCTTTTATCTTACTCAACCTTTGCAGACTGTCCATGAGGGCCGCATCTACCAGCTAAAGCTGTTCTGTGACAAGGACTACCCCGAGAAGGCACCATCTGTTAGATTCCATTCAAGAATCAACATGGCTTGTGTTAATCACGAGACCGGGGCGGTACTCACTCTCTCTCTCTCTCTCTCTCTCTCTCTCTTCCTCCATGTCAATCAATGCATAGAAAATGAGCTTCGTTGACTTGTGGCATAGATTCATTGGTTGCCGTGGTGATGCAGGTTGACCCAAAGAAGTTCAGTGTGCTAGCGAACTGGCAGCGGGAGTACACTATGGAACATGTCTTGACCCAGCTGAAGAAAGATATGGCGGCGACGCAGAATCGCAAGCTAGTGCAGCCTCCAGAAGGGACATTCTTCTAGCGGGGTGTTTGCCGGCCCATCTCCAGTTCCAACAGCAGCGATCTATGTCACTCCCTTGGGATTTGAAATGTAGATTCGGCGTCTGCTGCCTGCAGATCTTTTCCCAGTTTTATGTGAAACAGTGTTCCTTGCGATCTGCCCGATTGCCGTTAAGGAGATGGAATGAAACATGTACCGGTTTGGCGATTTGGTGGTACTAATTAAGGTCTGTAATTGAAGAAACAACCTGTGTCAAGGAAATATAATATGTGTTTGTGTGTGTCCACAAGTATGTTTTCTTGTTTCTTTCTTTCAAAGTGCGTGTGTTGCAGCAACTGTTTACTCTTTGATGGTCCTTTGTGTCTCCAGCCGCCACATCCGATGTATAGGTTGTTCATTACTCCATTATTAGTATCACAACATAAAAATAGAGCAAATGCTGATGCTACTAGCTGACTGCATTCCTGTTTTTTTTCTGTCACAAAAAATGTCTCAATCATTCCACACTACGAGTAATTTTTTATATATACGTGACAGGATCGAACTAAGAACTGTCGCTAAATTTAGAAACACAGCGAAATTTCACTTTGATCTGTTGTGCTTTCAGTAGGTTCCCTTTGATCTGTTGGGCAATGGCATCTCTGTCCCTTTGATCTGTTGGGCAATGACATCTCTGTCGTTATCCCCTCCAGGTGGAGGTATCCCCTTCAGGTGGAGGTAGCATGAGTTCAGCAATAAGAGGAGGTGGTTTGGCATACAGTGCCTGGAAGGGTGTCATTTTGAGTGAGGTGTGGAAGCTTGTGTTGTACCACCACTTAGCCATTGACAGCCACTTGTGCCATTTCTTGGGATGAGCAAAAGCCATGCATCTCAGATAGTTTTCCACGCATTGGTTCACTCTTTCTATTTGACCATCAGTTTGAGGGTGGTAGGAAGTGCTCAGATGTAGTTTCACTCCCATTTTGGTGAACAACCTTTGCCACAGCTAGTTTGTGAAAATTCTGTCTCTGTCAGTGACAATGACAGTAAGGAGGCCATGCAGTTTGAAAACGTTGTCAGTGAAAGCTTGTGCTATAACTTTCATAGTGATGGGATGTTTGAGAGCAATGAAGTGGGAGTATTTGGTGAACCTGTCCACCACCACCAAAATGAGATCTTTGTTGTCAGACTTAGGTAGGCCCTCTACAAAATCCATGGAGATGTGTGTCCAAGCAAAATCAGGAACTGGTAGGGGCTGTAATAAACCAGGTGAAGGGGAATGATGAGCTTTGTTGATTTGACACACAGGGCATTGTTGCACAATTGCTTGCACTGCTTTCCTCATTCCAGGCCAGGTGAACAGAATTTTCAGTCTATGGTAAGTAGCTCTTTCCCTTGAGTGTCCTCCCGATTCAGATGTGTGAAAAGCTTGCAGCAGTGATGTTCTCAGCTCAGTGTTATTGCCAGTAAGGATTTTTCCTTTGTATCTTAGCACTCCACTTGTAAGTGTGTATGGTGGATGTCCTTTAGGAGCAATAGCTAGTTCAGTAAGTAATTCAGAGCACTTTCTGTCATTGTTGTAGCTGTTGACCACTTCCTTAATCCAAACAGGCACTGCAGCAGTAGTGGATAAGGTCAGCAGAGCATATTTCACTCTAGACATGGCATCTGCTACTTTGTTCTCTTTCCCTTTCTTATGTTCCACTGTGAACTTGTAACCCAGGAGCTTAATGAGCAGTTTGTGCTGAATGCCTTCAGTGATTTTTTGTTCCTGAATGTGTTTAAGGCTTTGCTGATCAGTTCTTATTATGATTGAGGAAGCAGCAAAGTAGTGTTTCCATTGTTTAAGAGCTTCAATGATGGCCAGGGCCTCCTTGTCATAAGTGGACCACCCAGCTGCTTTGGGCCCTGTGGATTTTCTTAGGAAAGCTATGGGTTTCCCTTGTTGCATTAAACTGCTCCAATTCCATACCTGTAAGCATCTGCTTCAAGAACAAATGGAGAGGAATAGTCAGGTAATGCTAGAACTGGAGCTTGTGTCATGCTTGTTTTCAGGGTGTGAAAAGCTTGAGCTTGTTTCTCAGACCAAGTAAAAGCATCTTTCCTTAATGCATCAAATAGTGGTCTGCAGATAATTCCAAAACTCTTGATAAACCTTCTGTAGTACCCTGCCAGTCCCAAGAAACTTCTGAGTTGAGTGACATTTTCTGGTGTTGGCCATTGGGTGATTGCCTCAACTTTAGCAGGGTCTGTGGCAACTCCTTTAGCAGAAATAACAAATCCCAAATATTCAACTTTCTTTTGTACAAATGTGCACTTAGACATTTTTGCATAAAGCTGATGTTCCCTGAGTGCTTGGAAGACCAATGCCAAATGTTTCAGGTGTTCTCTATATGATTTACTGAACACCAGGATGTCATCAAAGAAAACTAAAACACATTCTCTGAGTAATGGTCCCAATACTGAATGCATCAGCTGGTGGAAAGATGGGGGCCCATTAGTCACTCCAAATGGCATCACCAGAAATTCATATAGGCCCAGATGTGTGCTGAAAGCAGTTTTTTCAATATCTTCCACTTTCATTCTGATTTGGTGATATCCACTCCTGAGATCTATCTTGGTGAATATAGTTGCTCCATGTAGTTCATCAATGAGATCCTTAATCATAGGAATTGGGTATTTGTTCTTAATTGTGTAAGCATTCAGTTTCCTGTAATCCACACACAACCTCCAAGTGAGGTCCTTTTTCTTGACTAAGATTGCAGGGGAAGAATAAGGACTACTACTTAATCTAATTATTCCCTTCTGAATGAGGTCTTTAATGATCTGTTCCATTGCATCCTTCTGATGAGGTGGCATTCTATAACATCTCTGATTTATGACAGGAGCTCCTGGCTCTAAGTTAATTGCATGATCACAAGGTCTTTGAGTGGGCAGGCCAGCAGGCTCCTTAAAAACATCCTGAAAATCATTGAGAAGTTTAGATATTTCAGATGTATGTTCTCCTATGATTTCACTGTCCATTGTGACATGTTGCATCCACAGTAGGGCTCCAGACAACATGTCATCTAGAAGGTGATCCATTTCTTGTAGAGTGGGAGAGCATGGTTTTGTGGGTAGAGTTTCATCTATGAAGGTGATCATTTTTCCTCTCTCATCTTTGGTTGTCAGTGTCATATTTGGGAGGTCAAAAGTGACAGGACTGTGTTTGTACATCCAATCAGCTCCCAATATCATATCATATCCAGTGAGCTTAAGCACTCTGAAATCAGAGCAGAAGGATTGTCCTTGTGTGTTGTACTTTTGTTGAATGCAAGAAAAATCACTGAGTAGTGCCCCTCCATTTGCCACAGTGACTTTTACTTGTTTGGCTGGTGTTAATTCACACCCAACTCTCAAAGCTAACAGAGGAGATAGGAAAGTAGTTGTGCTTCCACTGTCAACAAGTGCCAGGGCCATAGTTGAACCAATCTGTACTTGTAAAGTGAAAGTATGCTTTGGCTGCTCTTCAGGTGTGCCATTTGCAGCATGCATGGATATTTTGAGCTGATGTGAATCTTTGTTGTTCTCTTCAAAGGTCGATCGTTTCTTCCTCTGCATCCACAATGTATATAACATCGTGGTTAACATTGTTTTGCTCTTGCAAAGGCTTGAATCTGGGCTTTCTGTGACATTTTGCACACTTGCTTGTGTCCAGGAAACCAGGGCTCTCTGCACTTGTAGCAAATTCCTTTTTCTTTAGCTTGTTGGATGATGGTAGCTGCAGGAGTGACAAGAGGAGCTGTTGGTTTATTAAGTTCAACATTGCTCTGTTTCTTGTAACAAGATGTGGAGTTCTTGTAGCTGGTGGGAGTGGGGCACGATTTCTCTATTCTTCTAGCAAGCCACATTTCTCTTTGCATATTTTCAGGTTGGTGACATTCCAGGTGACTCTGAATGTAAGGGTTCAGCCCTGAGATGAAACTGTGCATGTAGTAACTGTCTGGCACTGCAGGATTATCTCTTCTCATAAGATTCATGTTTTGCTCAAAAGCAGAAATATATTGTGCCACAGTACTGGTTTGAGTAAGACTGTGAAAAGCTTTAACATTTTCACAGACCGAGGTTACTGCAAATCTGGCTACCGTGAGAGCAAAATCATGCTGTGGCATGTTTGCAACTAGAAAGCCTGTTCCTCGCCACCACTGTATTGCTTCTCCTTTCAGATAAGATACAACAATTTCAGTTCTTTGCTCCAAGGGTGTTCTGGAAGCTTCGAAAAACTGCTCGATGTTTTGTATCCAGGAGTCTGCATCAGTGCCTTCAAACTCAGAGATGTTGAGTTTGGCAGGTTTAACACTCAAAATGTTCCTGCGCACTTCATTATGCAGTGGCCGTGCTCTTTGTGTCTCCTGGCGTGGTCCTTCTTCCTGAATCTCTTCTACAGTTTGGATTACTCCTTGGTTTGGTGCAATATTGCTATGAGGTGTGCTCATTTCCACTTTGTTTGCTGTATGATTTGGATGTCTGTAAGGCCCTTTAGGAGTGCCATCCAAGTTCAACTCTTTTCTCGTTGTTTTGTTAGTGAGTACAAGCAGAACCAACTCATCATCACTCCTGTTCGTTCCCCTTGGTTTGCAATGGACAGTTGCTTGGGCCGGCCAGGAGGAATGGTACTCCCGCGGCCAGACTGAGGGCTGGAATTTTCATCCTCTTCCTCTAGTTTATCTTCCTCGATTAATTTTCTCAGGCTCGCCTGTATCTTATTGAAGTTTCTGTCGATGCTAGCAAAGTTCCTGTTGACTGTTTCAGTGAAATCATAAAATTCCTTTTTATCATCCTCTCTATGTTGCCTCAAGGCCTTGATATCCAGCTGCAGAGATTCAAGTTCCAGCGATGCAGTGTCCACTCTATCATCCTCCTTCGTCATCAGGTCCAGGGGCGGGTTGATCATCCAGGAGTTGCGCACTGGCCCGAGCTGTTCTAGGGAGTGGAGGGAGGGATTTTACTCCGGTGTGCCGGAAACCTGACCTCATTTCGATTCCCCTTGCCGTCGTCGGAGAGATAAAGGAGCACTGGAGGGGAGGGTTGGGTGGGATTTGACACTAAAGAAGAGTTCTTCAGAAACCACTAACCGGTCCGGTCCTGCTTCCGAATTGCCTCACCGCCGCCGCTTCACGCCTTCAGCCACACCGCCTCAGCCTCCTCCAGATCAGGTCTGGAGTCCGCTAAACGCCGCCTACGAGGATTAACCTTGCTCTGTATACCAATTGACAGGATCGAACTAAGAACTGTCGCTAAATTCAGAAACAAAGCGAAATTTCACTCAATTTGTGGGGAATTTGGTGGATTGATTGCTGGAGGATCTGAGCCACATAACTAGGGTTCGCCGGCCGGAACACGGTGGCTTTAGGGCCAAGCCCAAATACATCCAGAATGCCCTCTCCACAAGCTGGAGGAGGGTTTAAAAAGGGTTTCGAGCAGGTGAAAAGCAAGAAAGTGACAGGTTCAGATATTACAGAGCTACAGTAAAGTTTAAAGGAGGAAAAATTCATCGCGCCGCTCATCCGAGATCAACGGTTGCAAGCGGGTGTCCTGAGGGCGAAGCGGTATGCTCGCTGGAGCTGTAGGATCTCCGATCGACGGTTGTAATGCGCGCGGGCAAACGAAACGGTACGATTCTGTTTCTAACTGTTGTTGGTAGAATTCCTGTCCTGACAATACGGCATTTGCCAACACTGAATCGAATCCAAACCCTGTGTATTCAAATTCCAAAGATATCCGAATATCAACATCTACAGTATTAAAGTTATATAGTATGAATATTGATTTAGTGATGCATCAAAGGACATTGATTTCGTGTTGATACGATCTCAGACAAATTTTATATGCAGACTAAAAAGAAACATAAAGAATACTCCCTTCGTCTTAAAAAATTTGTCCCTCAAATGAATGTACTTAGCATCAGATTAATGTTATATACATCCATTTAAGAAACAAGCTTGGGATAAATTTTTTGAACGGAAAAATACTAATTTTTTTTTGAACTATGGGAGCATCCATGCATGCATGGCATGATCACCGAATAAACAAAGGAGACAGCCTCCTGGCCTGTTGCGCGACCACCAGTTAAGCTAGGCGTTCCATCCCTCGCACGCACCGGCTGGCCGCGTACAATATAAAACCCGTCTGATGGCGCTGCGTGCTCCACCACCCTTTCCTATCCGCTACGTACGTTCCGTCCAAACTCCAAGTCGATCGACATGTTTCGCGCGCTGGCCCTCGTGGTCCTGCCGCCGGCCCGCCACCGTCGTGGCGGCGCCGCCCGCCGGCGCGATCCCCATCCTGGGGGAAGCTACCGGTGGCGCCGGGACGCTTGCGGGCGCTGGGTCCGTGTCTCCGTGATGGAGTCGGTCGCTGAAAAGGCGGTGAACCCCTCCTCCTCTACCTTTAGCATGCTCAGCACCACCGCGGAAGAATAATCCACTGTCCGTCCATCGCCGCGCATGCGTGTGCGCATGCATTCGTCTTTTTTAGAAAAGACCATCATAACTAACTTTATTGAATTAATCAAGAATTGCATTATCCACAATTTCGAAACTAATCAACAGGAGGCTCGTTCGTCTAACTACTAATCTTTTCCTAATAATAAATCCCTTATTGCTTCTGGTTATACGTCATCGGCGTTTTTGCAGAAAAGTCCCTTACATTTTGAAGAACCAACCCGCAGTCATTTTTAACTGGCTATCTAAGGTAATGTTTCATTTTTGAAAAAACGTCCATGTAGTTTAGTATATTCAACCCATAGTCCTTTAAACAAACACATCACTCCAGATCCCCTTCCTCTTCCCCACGCACGAGAGGGAGATCCGCCGCCTCCGCCTTCCTCACGGAGTCAGCGGTAGTAGGATCCCCTTCCTCTTTCCCATGCACGAAGCGGGCGCACTGCCGCCGCCAAGATGCCGCTTCCTCATGGAGTCTGCACCGAGGGATCGGTTAGCGCACCGGATCGAGGCCGACCCTCGGTGGGGCTCGGTGAGCTCGAGGCGGGAGGCTCGATGAAGAGGAGATGGGGCGGCGCTCCCCTCCTCGTGCGGCGCACGACAGAAGGACGAGGGGCTCGACCCAAGACGGGATCTTGAAATGATCGATATAGTTGACTAGAGGGGGGGGGGGGGAGTGAATAGGCAACTAACAATTTTTAGCTTTTCTTTACCAAATTAAACTTTGCATCAAAGTAAGTTGTCTAGATATGCAACTAGGTGGACAACCTATATGATGCAACAATCACAACCACACAAGCAAGCAATGAATAAAACACAAGTAAGCTTGCACAAGTAAAGGGAAGAGATAACCAAGAGTGGAGCCGGTGGAGACGAGGATGTGTTACCGAACTTCTTTCCTTTTGAGGGGAAGTACGTCTCCGTTAGCGCGATGTGGAGGCACAATGCTCCCCAAGAAGCCACTAGGGCCACCGTATTTTCCTCACGCCCTCACACAATGCGAGATGCCGTGATTCCACTATTGGTGCCCTTGAAGGCGGCGACCGAACCTTTACAAACAAGGTTGGGGCAATCTCCACAACTTAATCGGAGGCTCCCAACGACACCACGAAGCTTCACCACAATGGACTATGGCTCCGAGGTGACCTCAACCGTCTAGGGTGCTCAAACATCCAAGAGTAACAAGATCCGCTAGGGATAAGTGGGGGGAATCAAATTTCTCTTGGTGGAAGTGTAGATCGGGGCCTTCTCAACCAATCCCGAGCAAATCAACAAGTTTGATTGGCTAGGGAGAGAGACCGGGCGAAAATGGAGCTTGGAGCAACAATGGAGTTTAGTCTTCTTGGAGAAGAAGACCCCCTTTTATAGTGGGGGGACATTTCCAACCGTTACCCACCACTCAGCCCGCGACCCACGGAACTACCGCACCACAAAGCGCCGGTACTACCAAGACGGGCTCATGTACTACATGACCGACAGCGGTACTACCGTGGGCACAACGGAGACCAGACACGGCAAAAGGAGCACTAACAGGTGCGGTAGATCCGAAGCGGTACTACCGCGACCACATCTGATACTTCCAAGAAGACAACCGCGAAGGTTGCTGTAGGCACAGATGTAAAAAACTACATCCGTGACTACCTTCGCTTGAGAAATTGCCGTGCAAAAATCCTCCACGGAACTACCGCGACCATGGGTGCGGTACTACCGTGAAAGGTGCGGATGTAAAAAATTACATCCGCCCTTACCTCCGCACTTGCTATCAACTCCGCTCAAGGCCACGGTATTACAACGCCGCAAAGACGGTATTATTGTTGGGGAGCGCTGGATGTAAAATTACATCCACAAGATACCACCGCTTGAGCAGCGGTGCCAGACCAGAGCTCGCGGTACTACCGCTCCAGGGAGCGGTACTACCGTGGGAGCCTATGGTACTACCGTGCCGGAGCCCGGTACTACTGCTTGCTCCTGCGGTAGTCCAGCTCAGAATTGCAGTACTACCGCTAACCTGAGAAGAGCAAGGCGGGGACCTTCAAATCGTAGAGACAAGGTGAGACGGAGGAACACTCCAAGGAGCTCAAGGAAAGGCGGTGCAAAAGGGAATTGTACGTGAGATTCCACCCAAACCTTTCCAAAGCGGACCCCCTCTTAATAGTATGGCTCTCCTACGACTCAACTCCACCGAACTGAACCGTAGATAAACGCCGTCTTCAATAATCTTCGAGGGGCATCAAATCGTCTTGTGTTTAGTCGTGATGTATCTGAAAAGCTCAATACACACGATTAGTCCGCAAAGGCATTGTCATCAATCACCAAAACTACTTAGGGACATGAATGCCCTTACAATCTCCCCCTTTTTGGTGGATTGACGACAATACGGGATTTGCACAAAGGAGATGAATATAGCACAAGAAAACTCCACATCTCTAAAATATAGATGAGCTCCCCCTAGATTCGTGATAGAGAGTAAATTGATTTGGACTGCACGACACGAATACTAGGATCACCACTCCCCCTATATTTTAGAAACAAAGCATATCTTGCAATGGTAAGGCTGACACTAAGCAAGATAGTAGATATGAGCATAACATGAATAGCATGATAAAGCACAAGATCAATAAGATGATAAGGTACGATAGAGTGCATATGTCTTACACCATATGATAAACTTAGTCTCACAAGCACAACCAAATCAAAGCGAGCAAGTTCAACGACGGAAAGCAAAGAGCAAAGCAAACGACGAAACACACGACACCCACGCAAATCCTACACTCTCTCCCCCTTTGGCATCGAGACACAAAAAATGCAGAGAGGTCACCTACAACAAAGGTGGTAGCTCAGGCGGAAAAGGACTCCTCGTCTTCAGACTCCACAGCAGGAATAGACTCCTCCTCTGAATCAGTCCACTTGTAGCCCTGCTTCTCCATCCAGGCAGTCTCTGGGGTGATGTGCTTCTCGAACTGGCCGGCCACATCCTCCCCGCAAGCCCTCAAGATCCTGATGTCGCGACGACGACTCTCCTTCTGAGCAACATGGGCCTTGTAATGACCCTGAACCTGCATGCAGAACAGCCTCTTCATCTTGTTCTTCAGCTTCTTTGCCCAAGAGGGCTCATCAGAGGGAGGCGAGAAAGAAGAACGGTCAACAACAGCTTCTCCCCCCCCCCAAGTTCCTCCTCATCCACAGCCCGCCTGGCAGCCTCAGCAGAAGTGGTGGTGTTAGCCCATTGTGGCTTGATACGGAGCCTGCTGGACTCATGACGAATCCACCCTGGAGCTTCAAACTCATCCTGGGGAAACAACCTCTCCCATGTCGTGGAGATCAAGTGGAACAGGTAAGGCCCATAGATGGGGACCTTACGGTTGAACACGGCGAATCAAGCTCACACCACATGATATGTGAGACATCAAGTGGTTGAGTCTGAGCCTGACGGGTCTCCTCGCAGATAAGCATCATGTCAACGAGGTAAGCATGTACCTGGCCCATGTCCCCAATGCGTGGGAAGAGGGTGTTCCGAAAGAGCCGATGCATGATGTCAAGAAAGGGATTAAGCACCCACGCAGTCTTCTTGTTGGGAAGAGTCTTCGGAACAAGGAATGGCATGAGCTTGTTCTTGTTGGCAGACTCAGAGTTGGCATGAGGGCGAACTCCAACTGGCGTGTTGAGCCCTTCATCCGAACGCGTTCAAGCAACTCCATGAACTCCTTCCAAGTAGTAGACAGTCGGCGACCATTAGTCATCCAAGTCATGGTCCTTGCATCATCAGTGCCGAAATGGAGGAAGCAAAGAACTGTGCGATGATCTCTGGATCAAAATCCTTGTGGAAGGTGAGCAAGTGCTCAATGGCGAACTGCTCGACTAGATCCAAGGCCTCTCCAAAGTACTCACGGTGCTTGTCCTGCCTCATATGATGCATGTCAATATAGTGAACTTCAACATAGTGATTCTGCTTGGCCTTGATCACATCCATGTATATCGATTCTCACGCTTGTTCCGGAAAAGTTCATTGCCTCGTGTGCTAGCCCGGGATTCACATAGGGATTGAGCTTCCTTGAATGACAAACTCGGCCTGTGGCATCACATCCATGCCCATGACGGGCTCCTTCGCTTGTTGGCGGTGGTCTTGGTCTGCGGTGGGGAGCAGCGGCAGAGGACCCCTCCGAACATCATCTCGGGTTCTTGCGCCGCTTTGATCCTGTGTCACGGCTGGGATTCGAGCGACGAGCAAAACCGGAGCCACCACCTAGACACAAAGACAGAAAGAGACGCCCGGGAATAAAACGGATCAAAACCAAACCGAGAGAAACACAAAACATGCAATTTGGACGAAACAAAGGAGCTTGAGATGAATTCTACGGTAGTATGCAGGTTATGCGTAAGTAATAAATTACATCCGCTCCAGCCATGGTAGTACCGTGCGGGTAGCACGGTAGTACAGCGCTTGGGGCGGAAGTAATTTTACTTCCTCGACGTAAGCGGTAGTACCGCACCAAGGTGCGGAAGTACCGCTGAGCGCCAGATCCAGGTGAGGCTGCGGTAGTACCGCTCCAGGAGGAGCGGTAGTACCGCACGGTTTGAAAACCGCCACAGAGGACGCGGATCTGGATCTAGAACCTCCGCACAACAACTTCGGAACTACCGTTGATCAAACGGAACTAATTTGACTATCCAAAGAGCATGGGACTACACTACCACTCTACAACGAATCCCACTTGCACAGATTTAGCCAAAAATCTCAAGAACACCACATGCATCTCCCCAAAACCTAAAAGCACAAGGAAGGACAAAAGGAAGAGGCACTTGGGGAAAAACCTGGGTCCATGGCAAGAGGGCGAGGTGGGGAACGATCCCACCGGTCGGAATCCGAGGAGAGCGGCCGGAGAAGGAGATCCGGCAAAGGCCTCCGGCGCCGTTCTTGGTCAGGAGAGAGAGAGAGAGAGAGAGAGACGGGGTGGGGAATAGAGATGAATGGGTATGGGGGAGTTAGAACTCCCCCTGTCCCGCTCTTAACCCCCACCATTTCATGGCGCGGAAGTACCATGGTCATCAGCGGTAGTACCGCCCGGGCG
Source organism: Aegilops bicornis (assembly GCA_021605145.1). NCBI lineage: Eukaryota > Viridiplantae > Streptophyta > Magnoliopsida > Poales > Poaceae > Aegilops > Aegilops bicornis. The sequence goes on along the minus strand of CM038673.1, from coordinate 407,068,486 downwards.
GAAGTACCGCACGCTGGGCGGTAGTACTTCTCGTTCAGCGGTAGTAAAAAATTACTGCCGCGTAGGTAGCGGTAGTACCGTGCCCCTGGAGGGCCATGCACAAAACATAGAGCCACCAACTCCTGCGGTAGTACCGTGACTCACCACGGTAGTACCGTAAAACCAAGAAAGTGTAGGAACACAGAAGAGAAAAGAGAGAAAAGGCAAAAACAACCTCCGGAAGAGACACCAACCAACTAAGAGACGAACACACACGACGAACGAGACCAACTACGAGAAACAACTTCTCCATGAGGAGAGCGGTGGCCGGAGCCACCTATGTTTGAGTCAATTGGTATGGCACCGCGAAGAATTATCCTTGGGCCCATGACCAAAACTCGTCTTTGAAGCACAAGTACCATAAAAAATGGATAATGTGAAAGAGATGATCGGTTTATGCATAATGGGGGGAGGGAGAGTTCATTGAGAGAACAACACTCCCCCTATGTCCATGCCTACACCTAAACTAGATAACAAGTTGAGTATGGTGGGGTGTGCAAGGATTCAAGCAACATTGCTCGAATCAATGATATTTAGCTCATGCCTTAACTCGCGAAATCTTGCTTCATCCAAGGGATTCGTGAAAATATCTGCGCGGTTATCATGAGTGTTGACGTACTTGAGCTCGATCTCCCCTCGCCTAATATGATCACGGATGAAATGATACCAAATCTCAATATGCTTCGTCTTGAAGTGTTGCACCGGGTTGAGAGAAATCTTGATGGCACTTTCATTGTCACACCAAAGAGACACTTTGTCACAAATGACACCGTAATCCTTTAAAGTTTGCCTCATCCATAAGAGTTGTGCACAACAACTACCGGCCGCTACATACTCCGCTTCGGTGGACGAGAGAGACACACAACTTTGCTTTTTGGAAGACCAACTTACCAAAGAGCAGCCAAGGAATTGGCACCCTCCGGAAGTAGACTTCCTATCCACTTTGTCTCCCGCCCAATCGGAATCCGAATATCCTTCAAGCTTGAAGTTTGCTCCTCTCGGGTACCATAGGCCAAAGTTTGGGGTATGAGCCAAATATCAAAAGATTCGCTTGACCGCCACATAGTGGCTTTCCTTAGGTGCGGCTTGAAACCGTGCACAAATTCCCACACTCAACATGATATCCGGTCTAGATGCACAAAGGTAAAGCAAGGATCCAATCATGGAGCGATATACCTTTTGATCCACCGCTTTACCATTGGGATCGATGTCAAGTTGGCACTTCGTGGGCATTGGAGTGGAAGCCGGCTTGACATCACTTAGCTTGAATCTCTTGAGCATGTCTTGAGTGTATTTGGCTTGGTTGATGAAGGTACCTTCTCTTCTTTGCTTCACTTCGAATCTTAGAAAGAACTTCAACTCTCCCATGGAAGACATCTTGAACTTTGAGGTCATTAGTGCGGCAAATTCATCATTGAAAGCTTTGTTAGGGGAACCAAAGATAATGTCGTCAACATATAGTTGGCACACAAACAACTCCCCATTGACCTTCTTAGTAAAAAGAGTGGGATCGATGAGCCCAACTTCAAACCCACGATCTTGTAGCAACTCGGTAAGGTGGTCATACCACGCACGCGGGGCTTGTTTAAGGCCATAGAGTGCCTTATTGAGTTGGTACACATGATCGGGAAAGTAGGGATCCTCGAACCCGGGGGGTTGTTTGACGAAAACCAACTCATTAATAGGACCATTAAGAAAGGCACTCTTCACATCCATTTGTTGCAACTTAAAGTTGTGATGAGAAGCATAAGCAATCAACAAACGAATGGATTCAAGATTTAGCAACGGAGCAAAGGTTTCACCGTAGTCGATACCCTCGACTTGGGAGTAACCTTGTGCTACCAATCTTGTCTTGTTGCGAATGATGGTTCCATGAGCATCTTGCTCGTTCTTGAAAATCCACTTGGTCCCAATGACATTGTGGTTCCCCGTTGGCCTTGGCACCAACCTCCACACCTTGTTGTGCTCAAAGTTGTTGAGTACTTCATGCATGGCATTAAGCCAATCCGGATCTTCAAGAGCTTCATATACCTTTTGGGGTTCAACACAAGAAACAAACGCGCGATGTTCACAATAGTTTGCCAATTGTCTACGAGTGCTTACCCCCTTTTAGATGCTTCCAAGTACATTATTCATGAGATGACCCTTGGTGGTGAGCTTGGAAGCAATCTTGGTGGCACGACGCTCTAATTCCTCCTCGGAGGTGAGTTGAGGAGGGGTCACTTGATCATCTTGAGCGCCGTCTTGAGCATGTTCTTGATCTTGAACTTGCTCGGGGGAGATACCTTGACCTTGGGCATCACTTGGTGTGTCAACATCGTCTTGAGCATGATCTTGCCCTTGGTCTTGTTCATGAGGTTGAGGGCCTTCACTTTGTTCTTCGGAAGCGTGTGGGCCTTGGGTTGGTGATGGCTCCACTAGAGTGGAGCATTGTCCTTCTCCTTCAGCCACAAGGGGTTCCTCAACGGGTAGGATAAAACCAACACCCATTCTTCTTATGGCTTGAGGAGGAATTTCATCACCTACATCACAAGTGCCACTTTGCTCCACTTGGGAGCCGTTATTCTCATCAAAATCCATGTTGCACGTCTCCTCAATAAGTCCCATGGATTTATTGAGGACACGGTAAGCATGAGAGTTTGTAGCATAACCAACAAATATGCCCTCATAAGCTCTAGCTTCAAACTTAGACAACCGAACACCTTTCTTGAGAATGAAACACTTACACCCGAAAGTTGGGCTTGTTACCGGTGAGTATCTCATATGGAGTCTTGTTCAAGCCCTTGCGGAGGTAGAGCCGATTGGATGCATGACATGCGGTGTTGATGGCTTCGGCCCAAAAGTTGTAAGGAGACTTGAACTCCGCCATCATGGTCCTTGCCGCATCCATCAACGTACGGTTCTTCCTCTCCGCGACACCGTTTTGTTGAGGGTGTAGGGTGCAGAATATTGATGCTTGATCCCCTCATCACTCGTAAACTCATCCGAGGTGTAGTTCTTGAACTTCGGTGCCGTTGTCACTTCTTATTGTCAAGATCTTTGCATTGTGTTGACGTTGTGCTTCATTTGCAAAGTCAATGACGGTTTGTTGGGTCTCGCTCTTCCTCTTGAAGAAATACACCCAAGTATATCTTGAATAGTCATCCACAATCACCAAGCAATACTTCCTACCCCCAATACTATCAAAGGATGGAGGCCCAAAGAGATCCAAGTGAAGGAGCTCCAAAGGCCTCTTTGAGTAAATGATAGTCGTGGGAGGGTGAGCCTTTTCATGAAGCTTTCCTTCGATACAGGCATTGCAAGCACGATCTTTAGCAAAACTAACATTTGTTAGTCCACGGACATGGTCCCCCTTGAGAAGACTTTGCAAAGATCTCATATTGACATGGGCTAAACGGCGATGCCAAAGCCATCCCACATCAACTTTAGCCATTAGGCATGTCGCGGTCTTAGTGGGTACCTCTAAAAAGTTAATCACATAGAGACCGTTCTCGACATGCCCAACAAAGGCTACTTTAAGAGTCTTGCTCCACAAGAGGGCCACGGTATCAATATCAAAGAAAGTGGCAAAGCCCATGATTGCAAGTTGACGAACGGAAAGTAAATTGTATGCAAGGGACTCAACAAGCATGACCTTCTCGATCGTGAGATCCTGAGAAGTGACAACCTTGCCGAGTCCCAATACCTTAGAAAATGAGGCATCACCCCACTCGACATTGGTGGGCATAGAAGGAATCTTGTGCACGTCCACCACCAAGTCCTTGCTTCTGGTCATATGATTTGTAGCTCCACTATCGAAAGCAACCATGATCCTCCACCTAAGCAAACACCTCTGAGGAGATCAATGCTTGGTTTTAGGTACCCATTTTGTAATGGGTCCTTTGATGTTAGTAACAAGGGTCTTAGGAACCCAAATAGACCATTCAATGTACTCATGAGGAGAACCAACAAATTTGGCATAAACGTGCCCATCACTAGCACGGCATGACACATAAGAGGGATTAAAATCGCCGGCTTTGTTGGGAGGGGTGGCATTGCCCTTCTTGGCATCGCCACCCTTTGCGTTGTTCTTCTTCTCCTTGGAAGCACACTCTCCCTCCCTCACAAAAGTTTGCTTGAGAGGAGGGGGTCGTTTGGTCTTGTCATTCTTCTTCTTGTTCTTGGGCTTGAGTGCAACCCAATCCCTCCTTAGCCACAACTTCCTTTTGATTACTCAAAAGGTCGTTGAGGTTCTTCTCACCTTGTATGCATGTGACAAGGCCTTTCTCAAGTTTCTCCTTCAACTTAGCATTCTCCTCAACAAGATGCACATGCTCACAACAAGGGTTAGTAGCATTTGCATTATCAATCAACACCATATGAGGAAAGATGGCTTTCTCCTTGGTTAGCTTCACTTGGAGTTGATCATGAGACTCTTTGAGGCTAGCATGAACACCCTTCAAGACTTTGTGAGCCTTGTCGAGAATGTCAAACTCCTCGTTGAGTCTAGCAAGATCAACTCCAAGCTTTGCTTTCTCGGAGCTTAGCACACGAGACACAACAAGAGCATGATCAAGATCTTTCTTTAATTTAACATGATCATCGTTGTATGACTCCTCAAGAGCCAAACGAAGACCACGCTCTTCCTCAAGAGCATTGGAAAGATCCGAAATCTCATCGGCATAGTCACGACTATGCCCCTCCATCTTAGAGATGGTTTCTTCGTGAGCCTCGATCATGTCATTGGCTTCACCAAGTTGTTCCAAGAGAGCAACGAAGTGCTTCTTGGATTTTCCCTTGAGTTTACCCATAAAGGTCTCAAACTCATTCTCCTCCACATTAGTTCCCTTATGTCATAAATGCAATCCGTCGAAGAAGAATGATTGATGATGGTAGTTTTGATGTTGGGGGTTACCTTGTTGGTGGCTTTAGCCATGAGGCACTTGGCGGTGATGCTTTCATTGGGTGAGTCGAAGAGAGACACCCGAGGAGTCGTCGCAATGGCAACGGAGGCCATGGCAACCGACTCACCATCTTCATCATCATCATCATCCTCATTGTACTCTTCTTGTACCACCAAAGCTTTGTGAGGATCCTTCTTGGTGAAGTTGCTCTTGTTGGGGAAAGACTTGGCCTTGTCCTTACGTATGAGCTTGCCACCATTGTCTTCCCTCTTCTCATATGGGCACGCCGCAAGAAAATGACTCACATTGCCACAATTGAAGCAAGTCCTCACTCGTTGCTTTCCCTTTGCGCCACTTGAGTTGCTCTTGTTGAAGTTGGGCCTTGAGTTCTTCTTGCTCCAAAATTGCCTTGAAGCAAGGGCCATGTGTTCATGATAGGCATACTTCGTATCTTCGAGGTTGCTCTATTCTTCTTCCTCCTCTTCTTCTTCTTCGACACAAACCTTGGCCTTCAATGCAAGGTTGGGCTTCTTTGCTCTTTGGGAGCGAAGCACCGCATTTTCGGCGGTCTTGTCCAATATGCTCATAGCCACAAACTCATCCAACACATCACTCGAGGGCAAGGTGTGAAAGTCTAGCCTTTGACGAATGACGGAGGACATGGCTTTGTGGTAGGGCATCATTGCCTTGAGAAATTTGCGCTTGATCCAATTGTCATCCGTGTCCTTACTTCCATGATCCCGGAGAGAGACCGCGAGCTTGGTAACTCTCCGATAGAGCTCATGAGGTTCTTCATCTTCTTTCATTGCAAACTCATCGGCTTCATCTTGTACCACTTCATAATTGGAGCGTTGAATGCTTGCACTTCCCCGATAGAGAGACACCACTTTGCGCCAAGCATCTTTGGCCAACGAGTAAGGCCGAAGATGCGGGAGGTCTTCGTGAAGGATTGCTTCTTGGATGATGAAGAGAGCATTTTCATTGAATTGATCATACATGGCTTCTCTAGGAGTGAAGTTGCTCCGGTCATGCGGATAAAAACCTTCTTCAATGATTCTCCAAAGGTTAGTGTTCACATGATTTAAATGACGCTTAAAACGATAGACCCAAGAATCAAAATCCTCCTTTTTATCAATCTTGGGGGGAGGACCGACATGATTCAAATGAGTAGAAGGGATCGGTCCACCATAAACGGGTGGAGGTTGCACATGGGCAAAGATGCCGGTGCCATTTTTACCACTAGACATAGGAGCTTTCTCACTAGTAGCTTCCCCTTGTCGGGGTTAGCATCCGTCTCCGTGTTGGCGGGATCACCCACTTTCACGGGCGCGGTGGAAAGTTTAAGCCCTTCTAAGAAATCCTTAAACATGTCCTTAACCTCGGTCATCATGGAGGTTTTTAATGTGTTCAACGCCACATTGAATTCCTCACGTGAGATCAAGTTACCCCCATATCCCGTAGACGATATCGGATTTGCACCAGAGTGCTCTCCCACATCGTCTACGACGTCAACCATACTCTTCAGACGGTAAAGTCCTTAAAAAGAGACGAGGCTCTGATACCAATTGAAAGGATCGATATAGTTGACTAGAGGGGGGGGGGGTGAATAGGCAACTAACAATTTTTAGCTTTTCTTTACCAAATTAAAATTTGCATCAAAGTAAGTTGTCTAGATATGCAACTAGGTGGACAACCTATATGATGCAACAATCACAACCACACAGGAAAGAAATGAATAAAACACAAGTAAGCTTGCACAAGTAAAGGGAAGAGATAACCAAGAGTGGATCCGGTGGAGAAGAGGATGTGTTACCGAAGTTCCTTCCTTTTGAGGGGAAGTACGTCTCCGTTAGAGCGGTGTGGAGGCACAATGCTCCCCAAGAAGCCACTAGGGCCACCGTATTCTCCTCACGCCCTCACACAATGCGAGATGCCGTGATTCCACTATTTGTGCCCTTGAAGGCGGCGACTGAACCTTTACAAACAAGGTTGTGGCAATCTCCACAACTTAATCGGAGGCCCCCAACGACACCACGAAGCTTCACCACAATGGACTATGGCTCCGAGGTGAACTCAACCGTCTAGGGTGCTCAGACACCCAAGAGTAACAAGATCCGCTAGGGATAAGTGGGGGAATCAAATTTCTCTTGGTGGAAGTGTGGATCGGGGCCTTCTCAACCAATCCCGAGCAAATCAACAAGTTTGATTGGCTACGGAGAGAGATCGGGCGAAAATGGAGCTTGGAGCAACAATGGAGTTTAGGGTTGGAAGAGGTGAGTCTTCTTGGAGAAGACCCCCTTTTATAGTGGGGGGACATTTCCAACCGTTACCCACCACTCAGCCCGCGACCCACGGAACTCTCGCACCACAGGCGCGGTACTACCACACGGGCATGCGGTACTACCGCGGCCGACCGCGATACTACCGTGGGCACAGCAGAGACCAGACCTGGCAAAAAGGAGCACTAACAGGGCGCGGTAGATCCGCAGAAGCGGTACTACCGCGACCACATCTGACTACTTCCAAGAAGACAGAGCCGGGCAGTAGGCACAGATGTAAAAAATTACATCCGTGACTACCCTCCGCTTGAGAAATTGCCGTGCAAATATCCGACACGGAACTACCGCGACCATGGGTGCGGTACTACCGTGAAAGGTGCGGATGTAAAAAATTACATCCGCCCTTACCTCCGCACTTGCTACTGAACCTGGCTCAAGGCGTCACGCATTACTACAGCGCCACAAAGACGCAGTACTACAAGGGGAGCGCGGATGTAAAAATTACATCCACGCATACCACCGCTTGAGCAGCGGTGCCAGACCAAAGCTCGTGGTACTACCGCTCCAGGGAGCGGTACTACCGTGGGAGCCTATGGTACTACCGTGCCGGAGCCCGGTACTACTGCTTGCTCATGCGGTAGTACCGCTCAGTAGAGCAGTACTACCGCTAGCCTGAGAAGAGCAAGGAGGAGACCTTCAAATCGCAGAGACAAGGTGAGACGGAGGAACACTCTAAGGAGCTCAAGGAAAGGCGGTGCAAAAGGGAATGTGTACGTGAGATTCCACCCAAACCTTTCCAAAGCGGACCCCCTCTTAATAGTACGACTCTCCTACGACTCAACTCCACCGAACGGAACCGTAGATAAACGCCGTCTTCAATAATCTTCGAGGGGCATCAAATCGTCTTGTGTTTAGTCGTGATGTATCTGAAAATCTCAATACACACGATTAGTCCGCAAAGGCATTGTCATCAATCACCAAAACTACTTAGGGACAAGAATGCCCTTATAGAGCTGAGGCCGGCGACGCCCTCTACACAAGCCTCACCGGCGGTGCGGCGAGAGAGCTCCAACCCGTCCATAGGTGCGCCGATGCAGGGGTCACCATCCATCTTCGTCAAGTAAGCGCGGACGTTCTTCTCTCTATTATCATTGCGGTGCTTGGGTCGCAAGGAGCCCATGCATGTTTGCTTTTTTGTAGGTGCTTTGGCGCTTTAGATAACACTTCTGGTTCTCCTGTATGCTCGCAGGCCACCAGAGTACTCCAGCAACAGCCACTGGACGTCAGGTAAGCATGCATTGTATGACCTTGGCTAATTGCGTACATACAAGTTTCAAGTTTGGATGAATTCCAAGAGATGGAGCACTCTATCCAAATAGGAGAAGTGAAGGTTTAAAATGGTATAATTTTACAATGGTTTTCATGAGGAGCAAAGTAATTACCAGCGGCAAATTTAGGCTCTAGAATTGACATATATTTAGTTCCCTATAAAGAGATTGAAAGTGCGACTAATCCCCGGGTGGTTTTGGTAATTCATAACAACTTATAGCTCATTGAACTAATATCCATTCAAGACAAATATGCCAAGATGTTCAATGATTGGCATGTCATGGATTAGAGATGTGGACCCCTCAAAATGCTAAGGACAAAGATTGGCAAAAGCTCAAGACTCTTCATTTGTATTTAAGTGATCCAAGATCATATTAGGTCCATAGGAAAGCCAATACTATTAAAAGGGGATGAGGTGTTGCTTAATGGTCTACTTGCGCAAAGTGCTTAGTGATATTGCTCCAAGACCCTCAGCCACTTTCTTCATCCAAATATGTCCAAACCCCAATTCCAAACTCGGCCCCACCGGTTCTTTCTATCCGGAGCCATCGAGTTCATTTGACATAGCCACTGCCAGAAACCCTAACAGTTCGGTCACACCGACACAGATCTCGGTCCCACCGAGATGGCCTCGCCAGCGCTTTGTGATCTAGTGCAGTCACTTTGGTCCCACCGAGTTTATGCAATCGGTCTCACCGAGTTGGCTTGACAAACTCGCCGTTGCTTATTGCTTCACTTCGGTCCCACCGAATTGATGCAATCAGCGCCACCGAGATGATGTTTGCCCTAAGCCCTAGTACACCGGTCCCACCGAGTTGTTCCAGTCGGTCCCACCGAGATTCCTAACATTCATATTTTTGAACAGATCGGTGCCACCGAGTTTCCTAATCGATGCCACCGAGATGAGTCAAAAGTGTGTAACATGTGGAGGCTATATATACCCCTCCACCCCTTCTTCCTCATTGAGGAGAGCCATCAGAACGTGCCTACACTTCCACCATTCATTTTCTGAGAGAGAACCACCTACTCATGTGTTGAGATCAAGAGATTTCATTTCAACCATTTGAACCTTAATTTCTAGTCTTCGCCAAGTTGCTTTCCACTCAAATCACTCTTCCACCATAGCCAAATCTGTAAGAGAGAGTTGAGTGTTGGGAAGACTATCATTTGAAGCACAAGAGCAAGGAGTTCATCATCTACACACCATCTATTACCTTTTGGAGGGTGGTGTCTCCTAGATTGGTTAGGTGTCGCTTGGGAGCCTCCGTCGTGATGTGGATTTGAACCAAGAAGTTTGTAAGGGCAAGGAGATCGCCTACTTCGTGAAGATCTACTCGAGTGAGGCAAGTCCTTGATACGTCTCAGATGTATCTACTTTTCGTAATGCTTTTCCTCTTGTTTTGGACTCTAATTTGCATGATTTGAATGAAACTAACCCGGACTGACGCCGTTTTCAGCAGAAGTACCATGGTGTTGTTTTTGTGCAGAAATAAAAGTTCTGAGAATGGCACGATACGTTTTGGAGAATTTTTATGGAATAAAAGAAAAATACTGGAGCCAAGAACCATCGGAGGGGGGGGGGCTGGGTGAGCACAACCCACCATGGTGCGCCCTCCTGCTGGCGCGCCCAGGTGGGTTGTCCCCACCCGGTGGCCCCGCAGACCCTGATTCCAACCCATAAAATCCTATTTTCGGAGAAAAAATCAGGGAGAAAGAATTATCGTGTTTCATGAGACAGAGCCGCCGCCACCTCCTGTTCTTCATCGGGAGGCCAGATCTGGAGTCCGTTTGGAGCTCCAAAGAGGGGGGCCTTCGATCTTCGTCATCACCAACCCTTCTCCATTGCCAATTCCATGATGCTCCCCACCGGGAGTGAGTAATTCCTTCGTAGGCTCGCTGGTCGGTGAGGAGTTGGATGAGATTCATCATGTAATTGAGTTAGTATTGATAGGGCTTGATCCATAGTATCCACTATTTTCTGAGATTGATGTTGATATGACTTTGCCATGCTTAATGCTTGTCACTTTGGGCCCAGGTGCCATGATTTCAGATCTGAACCATTTATGTTATCACCATTATATCTATGTTCTAGATCCGATCTTGCAAGTTATATTCACCTATTACGTGCTATGATCCGTAAACCCCGGAGTGACAGTAGCGGGATACTTACCGGTGATGACCGTAGTTTGAGGAGTTCATGTATTCACTATGTGTTAATGCTTTGATCTGGTTCTCTATTAAAAGGAGGCCTTAATATCCCTTAGTTTCCAATAGGACCCCGCTGCCACGGGAGGGTAGGACAAAAGATGTCATGCAAGTTCTTTCCGTAAGCACGTATGACTATTTACGGAACACATGCCTACATTATATTTATGAACTAGAGTTAGTGCCATATCACCCTAGGTTATGGCTGTTATATGATGAATATCATCAAATGAATTCACCGATCCAATGCCTACGAATTTCTCTTATATTGTTCTTGCTAAGTTACTACTGCTGTTGTTACTGTTATACTTGCTACAAGATCATTGTTAACACTGTTACCGTTACTATCGTTGTTGCTATTGCTATCAAAACTATCATACTACTTTGCTACTGATCACTTTGCTGCAGATAACTAATCTCCAGGTGTGGTTGAATTGACAACTCAGCTGCTAATACTTGCAAATATTGTTTGACTCAACTTGCATCGAATCAATAAATTTGGGTTGAATACTCTACCCTCAAAAACTGTTGCGATCCCCTATACTTGTGGGTTATCAAGACCTTTTTCTGGTGCCGTTGCCGGGAAGCATAGCTATATTTGTTGAGTCACTTGGGATTATTATCAAATTATCACTATGAAGAATCCGAAGGATACTAAAACCAAGATCGTTCCCTCTAGGGCGAGGGGAGGAGGAACTGCCATCACACTCTGCACTTGAGTCACCTTCTGTTTTGAGTAGACTTGCAACACCTGAAAGTGTGTTATATCGACTAGAGGGGGGGGGGGTGAATAGGCGATTTTTATGAATTCTTCACTGAGGAATTTGCCGGTGAGGAAATTACTAAGCGAATAACTACTTGTAGCGGAATAAGTACTCGTAAGTAAGCATAATGTAATACGTGCATGGTCATCATGATGAAATGAAGACAAGCACAGAGTACAGAAAGAGTAGTCACAGGATAACACAAGATGAAGACAAACAGACTGAAGAAATTGAACTGAGGAAATTGAGAAAGTCTTCATTCAAAGTCTTCAAACACAGATATGATAAAGCACTTAACACAGTAATGAGGAAATGAAAGAGTTGAGGAAATAGAACCAGTAAGCTTGGTGAAGACAATGATTTGGTAGACCAGTTCCAACTGCTGTCTCAGTTGTACGTCTGGTTGGAGCAGCGGAGTATTTAAACTCGAGGACACATAGTCCCGGACACCCAGTCCTGAGCACGCAGCTCTGGACACCAAGTCCTCACTGTATTCTCCTTGAATTAAGGTCACACAGACCTCATCCAATCACTCGTGGTAAGTCTTCAGGCGACTTCCAAACCTTCACAAACTTGGTCACTCGGCGATCCACAATTCCTCTTGGATGCTCTAGACCATGACGCCTAACCGTCTGGAAGAAGCACAATCTTCAAAGGTAACAAGCGTCAGATCCAAGCAGGATCAATCTCTTCAGTGATGCTCAATCACTGTGGGTTTGTAGGTGTTTGGGTTTGAGTTTTGGTTTTCCTCACTTGATGATTTTCACTCAAAGTCCTCAGAGGATGGGATGCTCTCAATTGACAAGTGTCAGTTTCTCTCGGAGCAGCCAACCAGCTAGTGGTTGTAGGGGGCGGCTATTTATAGCCTAGGGAGCAGCCCGACATGATAACACATAAATGCCCTTCAATGATATGACCGTTAGGTGGATAAGATATTTTGAGACAATTTGGCGCAGAGCACAAGAATGGTCGGAAATTTGAGGTTCAAATTCCTCGTGGCTATCATGTTCCTCACTTTGTGTAGGCAATCCGCCTGGCGAATTCCTAACTCCTTAGTCAGGACAAATTCTCGTGACCGTAAGAACTTCGTCTCATCCTTTGAAGAAATTGACTGAATCGTATGAGATTTTCAATGGCTTCACTCGAAGGGATTGGTAGGTGTAGGATTTTGAGTTGAGCATCACATTGAAATTTTTCCTTACTATTTCCTCGACCCCCTTTAACAGTACGGTGTTTCCTATGACTCAAGAAAGAGAAAATGAAACTATGAACACAAAAGTCTTCACGCTTCATGTTCCTCAAATGAATACCAAGTCTTCAAGGTCACACCAATTTCTTCACTTTCAAAGTCTTCAGAAAGTCTTCAGAAACCCAAAGTCTTCAAAGAAGAACTTCATTTCTAGGGGTCGACTTTCTCTGTAAATATCAAACTCCTCATAGACTTATAGACCTGTGTACACTCATAAACGCATTAGACCCTTAACCTATAAGTCTTGAATACACCAAAATCACTAAGGGGCACAAGATGCACTTACAATCTCCCCCTTTTTGGTGATTGATGACAATGTAGGTTAAGTTTTCAACGGGGATAAACATATGAAGTGTAAATATTGATATTGAGGAATTTGATTGCAAGATATAGAAGAACTCCCCTGAAGATGTGCATAGTGAGGAATTTGCTTTTGAAGCAATGCACACTTGAAGAGTTGAATCATGGAGATCTCCCCCTATATCTTGTAATTCATACACACATTTGACATAATATATGAAGAATTTGAAATGCATGATGAAATATGGTGACTGATGTAATTCAGCATGCATGCATTAACATTAACGAGGAATAAGCATGCAGAAGAACACATCAAAAGTATCAGAGCACCATCGGGTTTAAGATTACAACTCGATCCAATAAAGTTTCAGAAGAGCGGGAGTTGTAACTTAGCAAAAAAACGCCCATATAATAGACCCGCTTGAAGACTAACTCAACTTTCTCCCCCTTTGTTATCAAATGACCAAAAGGATCAAAACTGAGGACTAACGCCCTTGAAGAATATCAAGTTGATGAAGGAGCGCCAGCGTTGTCGGGGTCGTTTGTCGTAGTAGGGCCTGCTGCAGTGTCGTCCAAGTCTTCATGTTCATCAGTGTCGCGCAATGAAGAATAGGAGCTAGCCACCAAGGAAGGAACCTTGACCTTCTTGTATTTCTTCAGTGGAGGTGCAGACCAGTCAAATTCTTCCTTGAGACCCATTTTCTTCAGATCTTCGCTGTAGACATGAGACAAAACAACCCAGGTACGGTTGAAGGTTTCATGGAGGTAGTATTGATTTTTCTTCACTGCATTATGGGTTGAGGTCATGTTGTGAATAATTGAACCAAACTGACGCTTGACCCATTTATGATTGCGATCAACTTTCTGATGAAGACTGAGGAGAAGCTCACGATCAGTCATCACCACAGGTCTTTGTGCCTTGAGGATTTGGCTTGGTTGTATTGGCGGCGAGTCATGGGTGGCAGAGTCATCATTGGTTGAGTAGGATGCAGCCTTGCGAAATTGACCATCCAATGGACGAATGCCTTCATCTATCACAAAGCCGGCCTTGCCTTTGTCATCACCGAGGAAAATGTCCGTTTGAGGACTTCAATCGGAGGCAAGTAGCTGCGATGATTCGAGTATCGACTTTGTAATTGAGTGAAGACCTTGTTCGATGAATCTCATAATCCAAGGTGCATAAGGCTTCAGCTCAAAAGGTGACATAGCGACATTGGCGAGTCCTCATGAAGAAATCATGGAAGTTGGCCAGGAACGCCATGAATGATATTGAAAAGCAGATTCTTCATGATGCCAATGACTTCTTCTTCATTCGACTCGTGGCCTTTGATAGGACTCAATGTCTTCGTCAAAAATGCGATAGACAGTCCGAGGCACATACAGTAATTCCTTGACGAGGAATTTGGTTCGTGGGGCCTGCCCTGGCTTCGAAGGCTTCACCAGAACTTGCATGTAGTGATTTGTAAGCTCAGGTTCACTGTAGATGCAACGAGCACCTTCAAGGGGAGTACTGAGTGGTAGGGCACGAAGCAATTCAGTGGCTGGTGCCTTGTAGTGAGTGTTTTCTGACATCCAGTCCAGCACCCATGAGTTCACATCTTTAGAATCTCCTGTGATGTGCAATCGCAAAGAACTCAAGAATGAGTTCTTCATTCCAATCACATATGTCGGTGTAGAAATTTAACGATCCAAATATCGTGAAGAACAATGAGGACCGGCTTGAAGCCGGCAGAGATTCCATGTCCACATGAGGAATGTGTGCATGATCAAGACTTTGTCTTTGTTGAACAAGACCGAGGAATAGAAATTGGCTTGGCTGGCCGTCGAACGCCTCTTCCTTATGCGCGAGAATCATAGGGGTTGTAATCTGTGAAGAACACATGCTCGCCGAAGAAATCTTCAGCCTTGAACTTTTGCTTCCTTGAGAATGGATCCTTTGGCTTTGGCAGTGGAGTGTTAGTGAGTTGCATCACGACTTCAGGAATCGCAAACACTAAGCATTATATCTGGCCTAGATGCACATAAGTAGAATAAATAACCAATCATGGAGCGGTATACCTTGTGATCAAAGTCAATACCATTTTCATCAGTGCATAGATGGCCATTTGTGGGTATAGGAATTCTGACGCCTTTGCAATCTTGCATGCCGAATTTCTTCAGAACATCCTTGAGGTATTTCTCCTAAGATATGAATATGCCATTTCTCTGTTGGCGAATTTGAAGACCTAAGAAGAATTTAAACTCTCCCATCATAGACATTTGATATTCTTCACTCATCATATAGGCAAATTCATCACTATAACGTTGGTCAGTACAGCCAAAGATAATATCATCAATGTATATTTGGCACACAAATAGTTCACCATCATAAGATTTAGTAAAGAGAGTAGGGTCGAGTGAACCGAGTGTGAAACCATTCTTCATGAGGAATTCCTTCAAAGTGTCATACCACGCCCGAGGGGCCTGCTTGAGGCCATAGAGGGCCTTGTTGAGTCTCAAGACTTTGTCGATTCTTTGGATCTTCAAAACACCGGGGTTGAGCAACATATACTTCTTCCTCAAGCTTACCATTGAGGAATGCACTTTTCACATCCATTTGATATAAAGTGATATCATGATGGTTAGCATAAGCAAGTAATATGTGAATAGCCTCAAGTCTAGCAACAGGTGCAAAAGTTTCATCAAAATCAATTCCTTCAACCTGTGTGTAGCCTTGAGCTACAAGTCATGCCTTATTCCTCACCACAAGGCCATTTTCATCTTGCTTGTTGCGGTAGATCCACTTTGTGCCAATGATATTATGCTTGCGAGGATCTGGACGTTTGACTAGTTCCCAGACGTTGTTGAGCTCGAACTGATGTAATTCTTCTTGCATGGCCTGAATCCACTCAGGCTCCAAAAATGATTCATCTACCTTAGTGGGCTCTGTGATAGATACAAAAGCATAGTGCCCACAAAAGTTAGATAAATGTGAAGCTTTTGAGCGTGTGAGAGGACCTGGTGCTTCAATGTCATCGATGATCTTTTCAACTTGCACTTCTTTTGCAACGCGAGGATGAGCTGGTTGTCGTTGAAGAATTTGATTAGCATTTTCTTCAACACCATTTTCTTCAGCATTTTCTTCAGGTGCATCAGCTCGAAGTTCTTCACGTTCTGGGATGAATTCTTCAGCAGATTCTTCAGTAGGAATGACATACTCAGTAGCCTTGAACTTGATAGAATCCTCAGGTGCTGGTTCATCTATCACAGAAGGTAGGTGCTCTCCTTGCGAGCCATTAGTTTCATCAAACCGCACATCTACAGTTTCAACAATTTTGTGAAGAACATTGTTGAAGACTCTATAGGTGTGCGAGTCCTTTCCGTAACCAAGCATAAAACCTTCATGTGCTTTCGGTGCAAATTTAGCATTGTGATGAGGATCTCTAATCCAGCATTTAGCACCGAAGACTTTGAAATAACTCACATTGGGTTTCTTGTCGTTGAGGAGTTCATAGGCAGTCTTCTTGAAGAATTTGTGAAGATATACCATGTTGATGATGTGGCATGCGGTGTAAATTGCCTCAATCCGTAAGTGACGAGGCGTCTTGTACTCATCAAGCATAGTGCGAGCCATCTCAACAAGAGTTACATTCTTGCGCTCCACGACGCCATTACATTGAGGAGTGTAAGGAGCAGATAACTCATGAGTAATACCAAGTTCATTAAGATAATCATCAAGACCAGAATTCTTGAACTCAGTTCCATTGTCACTCCTGATGTGCTTGATCTTCACACCAAAGTTGGTTGAAGCCCTCGAGGAAAATCATTTGAAGACTTCCTGCACTTCATGTTTGTAAGTAACAATGTGTACCCATGTGTAACGAGTGTAATCATCAAAAATAACAAAGACATATAGAGATGCATCATTAATGACTGCTGAGTAATGATTAGGACCAAAGAGGTCCATGCGAAGCAATTCGAATGGTCGAGTAGTGGTCATGATAGTCTTCGCTGGATGCTTGGCCTTGGTCATTTTCCAGCTTCACAGGCCCCGCATAAGTGATCCTTGAGGAATTTGACATTCTCAATGCCAATGACATGCTTCTTCTTCGCAAGCGTGTGCAAATTCCTCATGCCTGCGTGACCAAGCCGTCGATGCCATAGCCATATACGAAGCTTTTGCAAGTAGGCACACGACTGGTTGAGGTCCTGTAGAAAAATCAACAATGTAGAAGTCTCCTCTCCTAAAGCCTTCGAAGACTTTGGAATTGTCAGCTTCCATAACCACAACACTACGATACTTGCCAAAGACAACAATCATATCAAGATCACAAAGCATTGAGATGCATATAAGGTTGTATCCTAAGGACTCAACAAGCATGACTTTGTCCATGTGTCGATCCTTTGTGATCGCAACCTTACCTAGACCTAATACCTGACTTTTGCCTTTGTCAGCGAAGATGATATGCTTCAGATGCGATGGTGATAAGGGACCATCAATCAATGATTCTTGTCACCGGTCATGTGATTTGTACATCCACTATCGAGGACCCACTCAGTGGCTTTGGGTTGATCATCCTGCAGATGAATTAGTGCAGCTTACGAACTCATATACTTCATCAGTGAAGAATATGATATCAAAGTCATCAGATGAATTTTGTCAAGCAGTAAAACAGATATAGCAGTATGAGGACGTGTGAAATGAAAGTTCATTTCTTCACGATTAGCCTGCGTCCTTTCAGGTATTTTTGTCAGGCCCCCAGCAAATTCTTCAGACATTAAGGCACGTCTGGAGACCTGACCCTGCAGAAGAGATTAGTTTTTTTTCTTCACCACCCACATCTGAAGGGGTGGCAAAGAGTTCATTACTCTACGAGCACCATACGAGAATGGTGGAAAAGAAGCCAGACCATTTCGTTTCACATAAGAGGGGTTAGGGTAAGCATATGAATAAGCAGAGAAATTCTTCGAGGACTTATGAACATAATGGTTTGAAGAATAATGCACATATTCACAGCCCTTAGCTCTACCCTGCGAAAGCGAGTTGTTAGCACGATGATAATCATATGAGGACTTTGATCCTTTTGAGGAATTTAATCCACGTGAGGAATTTGGTCCGTATGAGGACTTGGATCCATATGAAGAATTTGGTCCATATGAAGAATTTGATCTGGGGTTTCTATTCTTCACAGGTGGTGTCATGAGGACATTCACCTGAAGACTTTCAAGGCACCTTTTGGGAACCTAAATTTTCTTCATAGGGGAACCGTTCCTGCAGTTAGTGCCAACATATCTAGCAAATACTTCACCATTCTGATTTTTGAACAACTTATAGTTGGAGTCAAATGACTCATCAGAAGAATGAGAAGATTCACATGTAAAGCCAGATAGATTAGATGGATCAACTGGAGGTCCCTTTGCAGCAACCCATGAGGTTTTGGGGTACTGCTCAGGCTTCCAATATGTACCATCAGCATTGATTTTCCTCTCAAAGGCAATACCCTCTTTCCTAGGGTTC
This sequence comes from Aegilops bicornis, assembly GCA_021605145.1. Classification (NCBI taxonomy): domain Eukaryota; kingdom Viridiplantae; phylum Streptophyta; class Magnoliopsida; order Poales; family Poaceae; genus Aegilops; species Aegilops bicornis. The sequence goes on along the minus strand of CM038673.1, from coordinate 407,049,941 downwards.
CTGTTGAGGATCTGCTTTTTAAGCACATCACAAAGAGTCTGATGCCCTTTGAGGCTTTTGTACATGACTGTCATGTACAATTCCTTTAGCCCTGCATCGTCAGTGATACTAGCAATGTCCTCAGATGAGGAATTAGTGATAGCAGAGGCAGGTGAAGAATTTGTAACAATAGAAGCATTTGAACATTCAGGTGAAGAATTAGCAGATTCACGTTCAATGCACTTTAAGCATGGAGGAACAAATTATTCCTGAGAAGCACTGATTTGTTGAGCAAGTAATGAATCATGCTCCTTCTGAAGATCTTCATAACTCACTCTTAGCTTCTCAAGATCTTGCTTCTTTTGAAGAAATTCATAAGAAAGCTTCTCATGATCAGATAAGAGAGTGTTATGATGACCTTGAAGGTCGTTCAAACCTAGACCCAAGTCTCTCAAGATTTTCAAATCAAGGCTTTATCATGATCCATTTCTTCACCCAACATATCGTCACTTTTTTCTAGCATGTTTTGAAACTTTTCAAAAGCCCTTTGCTGTTTCACAGCAATCTTGGCAAGTTTAGAGTAGCTGGGCTTGAGGTTTTCATCAGATTCGTTCTCACAAGATTCAGAGGAGGTATATTTGAGTACCTTGGCACGCTTTGCCATGAAGCAGTAGGTGGGAGCGTAGTCATCATTGCCTTCATCAGCCTTGTTAGTGAGGTCATTTTCTTCAGAGTTGAAGATAGACTTGCTGACGAATGCACGATGGCGAGCAGACTCGCCACACCAGACTCGGACTCCTCAGATGCCTCCTCTTCCTCATGTTCCTCAGATTCAGCCTCAGAGTCCATTTCCTTGCCAATGAATGCCCGCGCCTTCTTGGAGCTGCTCTTCTTGTGAGATGAAGACTTCGAGAATTTTGATGATGAAGATTTTGGCGATTTCTTCTTCTTCTTCTTAGCGTCATCAGAACTGTAATCCTTGTATTTCTTCTTCTTTAATTCCTTTTCCCATTGAGGACAGTCTTGAATATAGTGACCAGGTTTCTTGCATTTGTGGCATAGCCTCCTCTTGTAGTCACTGGATGAGGAATCATTGCTCCTTGAGGATTTTCCAAAGCGGCCACGTCTTGAGAACTTCTGAAATTTCTTCACGAGCAGTGCTAGCTCCTCGGCTCAATTCTTCATGATCACCAAAGGCATTGCTGTAATCTTCATTTTCAGATTCAGACACTGCCTTGGCCTTCATGGCACATGATCTACCATAGCTCGAACCATAGAGATCTCTCTTTTCAGCAAGCTGGAACTCATGAGTGTTTAGCCTCTCGAGGATATAAGCGGGATCAAGTGACTTGTAATCAGCACGCTCTTGTATCATCAATGCCAGAGTATCAAACGGGGAATCAAGCGATCTCAACAATTTCTTCACCACCTCATGGTCGGTGATGTCAGTGGCACCAAGCGCTTGAAGCTCATTTGAGATGTCAGTGAGGCGATCGAAGGTTTGTTGAACATTTTCATTGTCGAGTCTTTTGAAGCGGTTGAAGAGATTGCGAAGAACATCAACTCGAGAGTCACGCTGAGTTGAGACTCCTTCATTCACTTTGGACAGCCTATCCCGAGATAAGCTTAGCAGTTTCCAAAGCACTCACTCTTCCATACCGTCCTTTGCTCGAGATGGCCACATATGATATTCTTCGCTTGAGAATCGAGTTGCTTGAATCTCTTCACATTGGTGGCGTTCAGTGAGGGTGAGACAGAGGGAACACCATTTTCCACAACATACCAGAGATCATTATCAATTGCCTCAAGATGCATTCGCATCTTATTTTTCTAGTAGGGGTAGTCTGTCCCATCGAAGGTAGGACAGCCAACAGAGACCTTGATCATACCTGCGGTCGACATAACTAAAACTCCAGGCGGTTAAACCAAAATCACACGGAACAAGGGAGTACCTTGCTCTGATACCAATTGAAAGTGCGTTATATCGACTAGAGGGGGGGTGAATAGGCGATTTTTATGAATTCTTCATCGAGGAATTTGCCGGTGAGGAAATTCCTTAGCGAAGAACTACTTGCAGCGGAATAAGTACTCAGAAATAAGCATAATAGAATACAGGCATGGTCATCATGATGAAATGAAGACAAGCACAGAGTACAGAAAGCGTAGTTACAGGATAACACAAGATGAAGACAAACAGACTAAAGAAATTGAACTGAGGAAATTGAGAAAGTCTTCAGTCAAAGTCTTCAAACACAGATATGATAAAGCACTTAACACAAGAATGAGGAAATGAAAGAGTTGTGGAAATATAACCAGTAAGCTTGGTGAAGACAATGATTTGGTAGACCCGGTTCAACTCTTGGGCTCGGTTATGCGTCTGGTTGGAGCGGTGAGTATTTAAACTCGAGGACACACAGTCCCGGACACCCAGTCCTGAGCACGCAGCTCAGGACACCAAGTCCTCACCGTATTCTCCTTGAACTAAGGTCACACAGACCTCGTCCAATCACTCGTGGTAAGTCCTTAGGCGACTTCCAAACCTTCACAAACTTGGTCACTCGGCGATCCACAATTCCTCTTGGATGCTCTAGACCATGACGCCTAACCGTATGGAAGAAGCACAGTCTTCAAAGGTAACAAGCGTCGGATCCACGCAGGATCAATCTCTTCAGTGATGCTCAATCACTGTGGGTTTGTAGGTGTTTGGGTTTGGGTTTTGGTTTTCCTCACTTGATGATTTTCACTCAAAGTCCTCGGAGGATGGGATGCTCTCAATTGACTCGAAGGGATTGGTAGGTGTAGGATTTTGAGTTGAACATCACATTGAAATTTTTCCTTAGTATTTCCTCGACCCCCTTTAACAGTACGGTGTTTCCTATGACTCAAGAAAGAGAAAACGAAACTACGAAAACAAAAGTCTTCACGCTTCATGTTCCTCAAATGAATACCAAGTCTTCAAGGTCACACCAATTTATTCACTTTCAAAGTCTTCAGAAAGTCTTCAGAAATCCAAAGTCTTCAGTCGAAGAACTTCATTTTCAGGGGTCGACTTTCTCTGTAAATATCAAACTCCTCATAAACTTATAGACCTGTGTACACTCATAAATGCATTAGACCCTTAACCTATAAGTCTTCAATACACCAAAATCACTAAGGGGCACTAGATGCACTTACAACATCACTTCATGTTATTAATCCTAATAAGCCACAAGTCATTGATGATGCTACTTCTGCTATGAATGATACTCATGATGATGCCAGTACATTGCTTGATGATATATGCCACTAGGTGAATTTCTTGATGAACAACTTGCTAGAACTAAAGCTTTTGAGAATGCTGAAACTGATGAAGTACTTGAAACTAAAAATCTTGAAACACTTATTAGACCTAGTCCTCCTAGATATGAAGTGCCTAAGATACCAGAAGGTTATGTTATGGATGAGGAGACAACTGGAGACTTTCTTGCTTGCAATGGTAGAGATGATCATTATTATGCAAACTGAAAGAAAAATCTTTGAATGCTATAATGTAATGTGATCCTAAGTTTACTACTTCACCTATCTTTGTTGATGATAAGGATTATGAATTCTCTGTCGACCCAGAGTTAATTACTTTGGTTGAATCTGATCGTTTCCATGGTTATGAAACTGAAACTATTGTGCCACACCTCACTACATTGAATGACATAGCCACCCTTTTTGCTCATGATGAGAAAATTTGCTATTATTATATTCTTAAATTATTTCCGTTCTCATTAAAGGGTGATGCTAAGACTTGGTATAATACTCTTGCTCCTGGTTGTGTGTGTAGTCCCCAGGATATGATTTACTACTTCTCTAAAAAAATATTTCCTGCTCATAAGAAACAAACTGCCTTATAGGAAATATTTAACTTTGTGCAAAAGGAAGAAGAGAGTCTCCCACAAGCTTGGGGGAGGCTTCTCCAATTGCTTAATGCTTTGCCTAATCATCCTCTTAAGAAAAATGAAATACTTGATATCTTCTATAATGGACTAACCGATGCTTCTAGGGACTTCCTAGATAGTTTTGTTGGTTGTGTTTTCAGGGAACGAACTATTGAACAAGTTGAAGAATTGCTAAATAACATATTGAAAAATTATGATGATTGGACTCTTCCCGAACCACCGCCTAAACCCACTCCAAAGAAGAGGGGTATCTTATATCTCAATCCTGAAGATATGCAAGAGGCAACGAAATGTATGATGGAAAAAGGTATTAAAGCTGATGATGTCAAAAATCTACCTCCTACTGAAGAAATACATGGGCTTGATACACCACCACCACCTAAGGTGGTAGAGGTAAATTCTTTAATGAAATTCAATGACAATGATAATCCTTATAATATGCGTCCTAGTCAATGCCTTTATGAGTTTGATAACTACATTAGGAAACAAGACCACTTTAAAGCAAATGTTATGAAACAATTGAAATATAATTATGATATGATTGCTCGCTTCACTGGTACAACGACGTGCTAAACAAACGTATTTTAACCCCTTTCCGTGAAGGCATTTGGAACCATCGCCAAGTGAGTGTGGGTGATAGGGGGGTCCTTCCCACACGACCCATAAATCGTCGGGGATAGGCCCACCTGGGACCCAGGCTGGGGCCGTGTGCGATCGGGCGAGGCATTGAAATCCAATCATTTCCGTAGGTATGTACATCCCACACTGTGAATCCCAGAAAATCATTTCCGTAGGTATGTACATCCCACACGGTGAATCCCAGAAAATCATTTCCATAGGTATGTACATCCCACACGGTGAATCCCAGAAAATCATTTCCGTAGGTATGTAAATCCCACACGGTGAATCCTATAAAAACATTTCCGTAGGTATGTATATCACACACAGTTCTTTGTGTGGAAACGTTTGTGCAAGGTGGCCTAAAGCAAACAGTTCGCTGCCAGAAGCCGTGTGTGATTGTTAGTTGATAGAACACGCCTACTTTCTAGAAACCGTGCGGGTTGTTTGAGTTCATCGCCCACGGTGCTGTCTGAGTTACCGTCTGCAATAGAAAACCCCAATAAGCAGGATAATTAGCCTATTATTGATAATCCATGTACTAATCAAACTGATATTTCTTATAAAACACGCCAGATATTTCATATCCATATAAAAGCAACCATGATTTCATAATCGAATTAAATCAGATAGCTTCGGCACTCAGTTACGGCACTACACAACAACACCAAGTTTCACATGCAGCATAAAAAACCTTTGGAAAGTAGCATCATACATGGTAAATAGACAGATGAATCTCATCGGTAAAGCTATGACGGAAGGCAAATATTGAGCCTTCAAGTGATGTTGAATGTCCTTGCAACTTTAGGCCGGTGGCTATGGATAATTGCACCCAACCTTCGTCCTCTTCAGCAAGACTTCAATATTGTACCGTGGGTGTTGAATGAATACCTTCCTCGCCTCTTGACCATGCAGGTGGTTTGAGAGGTAATCATCGGTGAACTGCTTTGAGAAGTACTAAAAACAAAGCTATGCATAAATAGTCATTGTAAATTTTGAAATGGCGCAAGGGGTAAAAACAAGGTAAAAGAGTTGGTACCATCCTATAGTTGACCGATGTCTCCTTCATTGTGCAAACAAAGATCTTCTTGTTATTAAATTCGTAAGTTTCTTCATCCTAACAATCTTTACGAAGTTTCTTGACTGATATTCATGGACATCTCATTTTCCCATATGCAAAATGGGTCGAACAGTGGGTCTAAGCCTCTGACAGCAGGACCTACATGTGCAAGACCCAATTGTAAGAAACCTAAATATTAGAATGATTCTTGCAACTGCACAAGAATGTGCTATTAGCCAAAGGACCCTGCTTGAACAAACCTCGATGGTAAACTGCAGTGTCTCCCATTGTTTCCCTGCAACACACATAAGGAAGATCTTGATCGTGTTAATCGAGAGTTGCCATACTATAGAATATGTATTGAGCACAGCCAAATTTGATTGGTGTCACATGCATAACAATACAAAATTGTACCCACAGCAAATGAAAATCAAATTGCAGAACTGAACCAAGCAGTTAAATGGACAGCAGACCAAATGAACCAAAATAGTTAACTGAGCACGACATTGCAGAATAGAAACATGTACTAGAAGATAAGACAGTTAACAAAACAAAGAATGCTTGAGAACAGTACTATGGAATGTAGCAATTGTTGGACCAAAGTGTTAACTGAACTTTACATTTCAGAGGACCAAACTGATAACTGAACATCAGATTGCATATTAACATTACAGAGGACAAATCACTAGAAGGCATTGGCGGTGGCCTCGAGAAAACATCACGACTGTATTTTAAAGTAGACAACCGCGTGGCGGTGTTGACGGTGGCCTCGAAGACGAGGTGCTCCTCCAAGATCTGGCGGTCGACACGCATGGCAGCCATAGCGACCTCATTCGTGCGTGCGGCCGCATGCTACTCACCTCCATGTTATACTACGTGTAAAATGGTTGTGGGCGGCGCTTAATTGGAGGAGGGGAAGTGATTTTGGTGGAAGGTGTCGCTTCGTCGGTCGGGGCATGTGGGATGGGAAAGGAGGAGGATGGTGTGGGTGGGGTGTGGATTACCTGACCATATCGACGAGGCCGCGCACCAAGAGGAAGGGTCGGCGGCGAGGAGGCTGCGCAGCAAGAAGAAGGGTCACCGGCGAGGAGGCGGCGCTGCAAGAAGAAGGGTCACCGACGAGGAGGTGGCATTGCAAGAAGAAGGGTAGCCGGCAAGGAGGCAGCGCTGCAAGAAGAAGGGTCGCTGGCGAGGAGTCTAAGCTGCCAGTAAGCAGCAGTGAAGGTTTGAACTTGGAAAGCAAGGAGGAATAGTGGAAATGTGGCTTTTGGTAGGAGGAAGGGGGCGGGGAGATTGATATTTCCGCGGTGGAAAAAAAATTTCGCTAGGTGCCACGAGAAACTGGCACGCAAGTGTGGTTCAAGCGGGGGCGATGGACTGTAGATGACGAAGCTTACTGCGTAAGCTAGACAAGACGGTGCGCCAAGATATTTTATATCGCATCCCACATGATTCTTTCTAGTAAACTGCTTGTGGTATACCTGATTTTTTTCATTATGTTTTGAAAGGCAAAATAGTGTTACGGAGGGAAAGGATGGTGTTTGAATATCTAGAACATTTAAGTACAGTGAACATGCAACTAGTACATGAGTGTCGTGTTTAAATTTGGAATTATTCCGGGTTCGTTTGACATTTTTATGCATTAACTGAGTTTCTGGGCATTTAATGTGCATAATTCAAATTTGAACTACAAGCACATGCTCCAATGCACCAAAGTTTGTTGAAAAATCACATGTGTGTCTTTGGGTGAATTTATAGGTCCCATGCAAGAAATGGAATAAAATTCAAACATCTGGGTGTCGTGGCTCGGCCGGAATGATTGAGAAACTTGGTCTTTTAATTCCTATAAATCCAAAACACGGCTGAAAATCATGAAACTTGGCATGGTGTCATGACATGGCACCAACATGCTGCAGTAATTTTTTTGGTCGAATTGGGACAAGCTTTGGTGTAAGCTTCTTGCTGTCGGCGTTCTGGGAACGGGGGTCCCCAGACTTGCCTGCCTGCGGCCTGCAGCATGGCTCAAGTGGGGGCCCAGCGTGGCCCAGCTTCATCAGCTCAAGCTCAAGACCCTCGCGAGGGGCCAAGTCTCGCGGGGCGGACGATAGGGAGCTTCCTTAGGAGCAGCCTCCTCAGGCAGGCTCGCGAGGAGGCGGAGAGATCAAGGCAGGGTACCTCACGAGGGTGCCCCGTGACGCAAACCATGACGATCGAGGACCCGGTGAGGCGCCAGCGAGCACCGGCCAACGAGTGTCCTTGTTTCCCTTTCTTGCAAAGGGGCAAGCACAGCCAAGGCATCGAGCAAAGGTTCTTTGTTTGATTGCAACAAGACCAAGACCGGAAGAACGGCAGGATGGAGGTCATTGTGGAGCCAGGGGCAGGCGTCACCACCAGAGCCTTTGGTAGTCGAAGACCAACTTTAGTCAGGATAAGTGTACCAGATGTTCCCCTTCAAAATGGCCAATTGTTGGCGCCCTTCCCGCTCATTATTTGGGAAGAGGCCCAGGGCCTCCCTCTATAAATAGGACTATCCACCACAGAGACAAGAGGTCGAACCCACCACAGAGAGAGGGAGGGAGAGAAGCGACTGAACTCACCCAAGCAGTTCATCACACCAGCTCAAGAACAGCCCCTTGCGAGGCTGTTCTTCCTTTGTACTGTTCTTCATCAGCCCCAAAGTCAATCCACCACACCACACACTGGAGTAGGGTATTACACCACCACAGTGGCCCGAACCAGTATAAACCTTGTGTCTCTTGTGTTGTTCATCGTTCCTAGTTTAGATCCCTCGCAAACCATTTACGCGTGAGCTGGTAGGGGAAAGATCTCCGCGCGCACCCCAGTGCTCGAACCTCAAGGGTCTGCCGGAACCCGAAATCCGACATTTGGCGCGCCAGGTAGGGGTGCGCCGGAATCCTTCCTCCGCCGCCGCCTCGCGTTTAAATCGCCTCGTCGTTCGATGTCAAGCGACCCGGCAGCTAACGCCGACCGCTAAGCGGCGTGGCCCGCCATGCCGCGTCCTTGACCAGGCGACCTCAAGCTTGCACCTCAGGCAGCTCGCGCTCCGCAAGGCGCAGCGGGGCACGGGCGACGCGGCCAGACGCCGCCTGCCCTCATGCCGCGGAAGGTGCGGTCAGCGGCCAGAGCCTCAAGCCACGCCGCGGCCACAACACCGCACACCCGACGGGAGCAGGCGAACTCCAGTGCCGCGCTCACGGTGGCCCGAGAGCTTCTATGGTGCCGGCTTCTAGAGGGCGGCCGCGACGTGCTGTTGGAGCGAGTGGCCGAGCTCCTGGACGCCGCCGCCTCAGGAGCACCTCCCTTCTGCGTCCGGCTGTCACCTCTGGCCCAGAGCGTGCCGTATGGCGGCCCCATACGCGCCCTTGCAACCTCAAGCGGGCTCTAGGGCCTCCCCGACGCCAACCTGGCCAGCAGCACCAGGCGGCAAGCCGCGCAGACCTCATCTCCGGCCGGCGAAGGAGCGCACGCCATGACCTTTGGCCTCGGCGGACTACCGCGCCACCACTCTCAAGACAACGCTCCGGGACGGACCGCGTGGCATGAGGGGCACTACGGTGAGGCCTACGGGGCAGCGTCCCCAGAAGCTTATGTGCCCCGCATGATGGATTAAGAGGGCACACGGGAAGAAGACCATGGCTCGTTCCTTGGGCCAGGCTGGGGCGAGGAGACACCACAAGCTGAGCTCTTTCAGGAACCCCAAGAGGGCCTCGACGACCGCGCCAGTGGCAGCGACTATCTGGTACCACTAATTTCTCAGGAGCAAGCTTATGCTAACCGTGTGCCACAGGAGGTACAGGTCGCCGCGGCAGGCGGCTGCCCCAACACTGCAGCCTCTTGATACGTCTCCGATGTATCTATAATTTTTGATTGCTCCATGCTATATTATCTACTGTTTTAGGCAATATTGGGCTTTATTATCCACTTTTATATTATTTTTGGGACTAACCTATTAACCGGAGGCCCAGCCCATTTCTTTGTTTTATGCCTATTTCAGTGTTTCGAGGAAAAGGAATGTCAGACTGAGTCAAAACGGAACGAAATCAACTGGAGAAGTTATTTTTGGAAGGAAACCCACCTGATGGACTTGGACTCCACGTCAGAAGATACGGGAGGTGCTCACGAGGGTGGGGGGTGCACCCACCCCCTGGGCGCGCCCCCTGCCTTGTGGGGCCCCCGTAGCTCCACCGACGTACTCCTTTCACCCATATATACCTACGTACCCTAAAACTTCCAGAACAGAGATTAGATCGGGAGTTCCGCCGCCGCAAGCCTCTGTAGCCACCAAAAACCAATCGGGACCCTGTTCCGGCACCCTGCCGGAGGGGGGAACCCTCACCTGTGGCCATCTTCATCATCCCGACGCTCTCCATGACGAGGAGGGAGTAGTTCACCCTCGGGGCTGAGGGTATGTACCAGTAGCTATGTGTTTGATCTCTCTCTCTCGTGTTCTGGATTTGGCACGATCTTGATGTATAGCGAGCTTTGCTATTATAGTTGGATCCTATGTTTCTTCTCCCCCTCTACTCTATTGTAATTAATTGAGTTTTCCCTTTGAAGTAATCTTATCGGATTGAGTCTTTAAAGATTTGAGAACACTTGATGTATGTCTTGTCGTGCGTATCTATAGTGACAATGGGATATCACGTGATTCACTTGATGTATGTTTTGGTGATCAACTTGCGGGTTCCGCCCATGAACCTATGCATAGGGGTTGGCACACGTTTTCGTCGTGATTCTCTGGTAGAAACTTTGGGCACTCTTTGAAGTACTTTGTCTTGGTTGGATGAATCTGAGATTGTGTGATGCATATCGTATAATCATACCCACGGATACTTGAGGTGACAATGGAGTATCTAGGTGACATTAGGGTTTTGGTTGATTTGTGTCTTAAGGTGTTATTCTAGTACGAACTCTTTTATAGATTGATCCGAAAGAATAGCTTTGAGGTGGTTTCATACCCTACCATAATCTCTACGTTTTTTCTCCGCTATTAGTGGCTTTGGAGTGACTCTTTGTTGCATGTTGAGGGATTGTTATATGATCTATCTATGTTATTATTGTTGAGAGAACTTGCACTAGTGAAAGTATGAACCCTAGGCCTTGTTTCCTATCATTGCAATACCGTTTATGCTCACTTTTATCATTAGTTACCTTGCTTTTTTTATTATTTCAGATTACAAAAACCTATATCTACCATCCATATTGCACTTGTATCACCATCTCTTCGCCGAACTAGTGCACCTATACAATTTACCATTGTATTGGGTGTGTTGGGGACACAAGAGACTCTTTGTTATTTGGTTGCAGGGTTGTTTGAGAGAGACCATCTTCATCCTACGCCTCCCACGAATTGATAAACCTAAGGTCATCCACTTGAGGGAAATTTGCTACTGTCCTACAAACCTGTGCACTTGCAGGCCCAACAACGTCTTCAAGAAGAAGATTGCGTAGTAGATATCAAGCTCTTTTCCGGCACCGTTGCCGGGGAGGCTAGGTAAGTGAAGGTATATGTTTAGATCTTGCAATCGAATCTTTTTGTTTCTTGTTTTAGCACTAGTTAGTTTATAAAAGAAAATTACAAAATAAAATGGAATTGAGTTTGTCTCATACGCTTCATCTTTTTAATATCTTTCGTGAGTATGATGGGAAGGAAAATTGTGCCAAAGTGTTAGAAGAAGAATGCATTAAAATGTTTGGCACTAAATCTTTGTATTGTGAGCATGATTGCAATGTTGTTAGTATGAATTCCTTGAATATCCATGATGCTAATGATATATAAAGGCACAAGCTTGGGGAAGCTATGTTTGATGAAGATGATATTTTTTGTCCCCCAAGCTTTGATGAGCAAATTTACTATGATGAAAGCATGCCTCCTATCTATGATGATTATTGTGATGACACGTATGCTATAAAAAATAATGATAACCATGAAACTTGTCATCTTGATCTTAATTTTCAATCACATGATAGTTATTTTGTTGACTTTGCTCCCACTACTATTGATGAGAATATATTTGCTTATGTGGAGAGTAATAAAAATTCTATGCTTATGCATCATGAAAAGAATGCTTTTGGTGCTGGTTATATTGTTGAATTCATTCATGATTCTACTGAAAATTATTATGAGAGAGGATCATATGCTTCTACATATTGCAATAATATCAAGTTTCCTCTCTATGTGTTGAAAATCTTGAAGATTTGCTTGTTTTACCTTCCTATGCTAGTTGATTATTGTTCTCATAAGTTGTTTGCTCACAAAATACCAATGCATAGGAAGTGGGTTAGACTTAAATGTGCTAGTAAGATTCTTCATGATGCTCCCTTTATGTTTCAATTCCTATCTTTTATGTGAGCACCATTGAAATCATCATGCCTAGCTAGGGGCGGTAAACGATAGCGCTTGTTGGGAGGCAACCCAATTTTATTTTAGTTTCTAGCTTTTTGGTTCTGTTTAGGAATAAATAATCCATCTAGCCTCTGTTTATATGTGGTTTCATGTTTTAATTAGTGTTTGTGCCAAGTAAAATCTTTGGGAAGTCTTGGGTAAAGTCTTTATGATCATGCTGTAAAAAAGAGAAACTTTAGCGCTCACGAGATTAGCTAGAACTTTTTACTGGAGAGTGCTATTTAGTTGATTCTTTTGCAGATGATTACTAGACAAATTCTTCAGGTCCACCTATTTATTTTAGAATTTTTGGAGTTCCAGAAGTTTTCGTTAGTTACAGATTACTACAGACCGTTCTGTTTTTGACAGATTCTGTTTTCATTGTGTTGCTTGCTTATTTTGATGAATCTATGGCTAGTAAAATAGTTTATAAACCATAGATAAGTTGGAATACAGTAGGTTTAACACCAATATAAATAAATAATGAGTTCATTACAGTTCCTTGGAGTGGTGTTTCGTTTTCTTTCGCTAACGGAGCTCACGAGTTTTCTGTTAAGTTTTGTGTTGTGAAGTTTTCAAGTTTTGGGTAAAGATTCGATGGACTATGGAATAAGGAGTGGCAATAGCCTAAGCTTGGGGATGCCTAAGGCACCCGAAGGTAATATTCAAGGACAAACAAGAGCCTAAGCTTGGGGATGCCCCGGATGGCATCCCCTCTTTCGTCCTCGTTCATCGGTAACTTTACTTGGAGCTATATTTTTATTCACCACATGATATATGTTTTGCTTGGAGCGTCATGTCATTTTATTTTGTTTTGCTTGCTGTTATTTAGAATAATGTTTTGTATCTTTAGTTTCAATAAAAAAAAGTCAAGAATAGCCTTTGCCATGCTTATTTTGCTAGTATACATGTTGCTGTTTGAAAACAGAAAGTTTACCGCTGTTACAAAAATCCCTCAGAAAAGTCAGAGCATGGTATAATGTTGAATCTTTTTGCATATTGAGCTCTGATAAATTTATTACAGTGGGAATTTTAGTTCATAATTTTTGGAGTTAGGGAAGTATGATGAATCTCGCATTCTTTACAGACTGTACTGTTTTGGAAGATTGCTGTTATGTTTGCATTGTTTGCATATGTTTGCTTGTTTAATGATTCTATTTAAGGATAGTAGTATTAAATATGCAGTGGCATTTAGTATGCAATGTTGAATAATAATGTTAGTGATTTGTTACAGTAGAAAATGATAAGGTTTTGCATTGGTTTATACTAACCTATCTCACGAGTTCTTGTTGAGTTTGTTGTGAATGAAGCTTTTGATAAAAAGAGAAGCCATGATATGAGAGGAATTAAGGAGACACAAAAGTTCAAGCTTGGGGATGCCCAAGGCACCCCGAGATAATATTTCAAGAAGTCTCAAGCAACTAAGCTTGGGGATGCCCCAGTAGGCATCCCACCTTTCTTCTTCAACAACTACCGGTTAGTATCGGTTGAGCCTAAGTTTTTGCTTCTTCACATGAGTTGGCGTCGTCCTTGGTTTCCGGTCGCCGTCAGTGGTGGTAGAGTGTGGCGCAAGGCGGGGCCCTCGTCTGGCGATATGAAGCAAGGCCTGTACCTGTGAAGAAGGCCTAGTGCATGTGAAGCTCGCCGCCCCGGGACACTCTCACGTAATAATGAGTGGGCTGTACACGCCCCGGAGTCTCAGGAGCGCCGGCCTCAGGCCCTGGGGATCCTTCCCACGCCCAATGGCAGCACTTAGCTCCGGGCTGGTGAGAAGACGTCGAAGACTAGACTAGGTGCCAGACGCGGCGTTTTGCTTTTCTGCCTTTTCCTCTGTTGACGAGTTTCCTCGATTTGAATTTAAGTTGGATTTGAGTTTGAGCCTTGCGTGCATTTGGGGAAGGGGTGTTTAGTCTCATTCGAGTAATCTCTCGCGTTCTGGTTTCGGCTTTGCGTCCAAAGCTAGCGTCAGCTGCCTCCCCTCGCGAGCCGGGCCGGGTGTAGCGACCAGACCTCAAATAGTCAGATCTCTGTGCTCAGTGTCATCCCTGGATCAGTAATGCTGACACCACACAGTACTCGAAGGATTTATAACAGAGTAGCAATCACACACTTATTACAATCGAATGTCTCAAGAGAGAACTTAATCAAATAAATATGGCTTAAGGCCATCTAATAACGATAACATCGGAAAGCTTGGAAGAATAAGCGAGTCCATCAACTCCAACGGCATCACTGAGTGGAGAACCACGACCTATGCACCTTACTGTCGTAAATGCGAAAAGTCTGCAACATGAAACGTTGCAGCCAAAACGGGTCGACACATGGAATATCTTGGCAATGTAACACATAGAGAATAATGGAAGAATAAGCCTATACTACATGCATATTTGGCTGGTGGAAAGCTCTATGGTTACGTTTTGCATAAAGCCAATTTTTCCCTCTTGCAAAGGAATAAATTTATTTAACTATCATGGTGGTTGTGAAACATTGAGAATGGTTGATGACATTCTCAATCCCAATTAAAAGTACTCATTAACAAACCCAACAATATTAATTTAGAAGTAACATGATGAGATTCACATGATATCCAAGTACTAGATACTCAAAACGTCCATAACCGGGGACACGGCTAACCATGATTAGTTTATATACTCTGCAGAGGTTTGCGCACTTTTCCCCACAAGACTCGATCGCCTCCATTGGATTTCTCGCACTACAGGATGTTTGAGAAAGGATGACCGAGACACAGTCTTTCGAAAGCGCTAGCACCTTACATGTGGGTAGACCGGTACACCTACTTTCCCCTACATCTGCTAGTCTACCCGTAAGAGTTCGCACAACTTAATCAACTATGCCAGATCCCATAATGGCTTGTGGCTGCACACGTAAGTTTCTAGTTTGAATAATCGCATGATCCCTTTGAGCCAGGGTGGCGGTCCGAAGAAATACACGCAAGTCCCGATAGAAACCAGGTGCGTCAATCCACCCAGATGTGTGTTTAAGTTGCCACCTTAAATAAACCATTAAATAACAATCTCACATCTGTCATGGATACACTCACCCAATCCACGTCTACTAGCATAGCAAAGCATAATAAGCAAACGTAGAAGTAACTCCCAAGGGTTTGATAATAAAACAGGTAATAGGTACTACGTCAACTACTTCCCATAACCCACAGTTTAATTAGATCCTAATCAATGCAATGTTTGAGGATTGAATCTAATGCATAAAAACTGGGTATGAAAAGGGATATGATCAAAGTGTTACTTGCCTTGCTGATGATCCGCGAAACCTAGAGACCCGAAGTAACAGGCGGCGCACTCCGGGTAATCTATCGCAGACAAACAAACAAGCATACAATAAATACTCATCTAATGCACAGGTAAAACTCAAATAGATCTAACCAGATAGTTCAACTTAAGAACTCCAGTTTGCAAAAGAATCAAATCAAACGAAGCAACGAAAGTCAAACGGCGGAAGAAAACAGCTTCGTTTTACTAATCTGGATCTAAGTCAAATTTTACAGAAGAAATTTTTTTTAAGTAGATTATCCGGAAAGAGGGTTTCGAGACGAAACTCCAGGCGCTTGAATCGCCTGATTCCGATAAACGAGCAAAAAGTTATACTAAAACAAAAATCGGATCTGGAATCGCGATGAGAAAAATCGCGGATTAAATCCGAGAAAAAGAAAAACGACGAACGGGTTAATGAACGGACGTTCGTTAATTAGCCTAAACCTAAAAAAACCCGAAGAAAACCGATCGGTTTTAAAAAAAACGGCACGGAAATCGAGGCGGCGAACCTCGGCGAGGCGGCCTAGGGTTAGGTCGAGGCGGGCAGGCTGGGGTGGGCGCTCGGGCGCCGCGCTTATAAAGGCGCCCCCGAGCGGAGTCCGCTCGGGTACGGCCCGGTAAGGCGGTGCGTGTTCTTTTAAATAATAACGCAGAAAAAAATAAAAAGAAGTACTAAACGGACTCCAAAAATTCCGAAATAAATTTTCCCCGGCTTCTAAAATCAAGGCGGATTTAATGAGCATTTATTTGGGGCCTAAATGCAATTTTGAAAAACGCGCATTTTTCCTAAATTCAAATAAAAAGGCGAAAAACTCCAAAATAAAATCTTATTTGATTTTATTATTAAATCTTCATTATTTCTTTATTTTGGGAAAGTCATTTTATTCCCTCTCTCATATTTTTGTAGTAGAAATAATTGAAGATAAAATAATTAAAATCAAATGATCCTATTTTCAAACTTTGAGAAAACTCAAATATGAAAATAACGAAAATCCCCAACTCTCTCCGTGGGTCCTTGAGTTGTGTAGAATTTCTAGGATCGAGCAAAAATGCAAAAGAAAAATATGATATGCAATGATGCTCTATGTATAACATTCCAAATTGAAAATTTGGGATGTTACAAACCTACCCCCTTAAGATGAATCTCGCCCTCGAGATTCGGGTTAACTAGAAAATAGGTGAGGGTGGTCCTTAAGCAAATCTTCCTCTCGCTCCCAGGTGGCTTCATCCTCTGTGTGGTGGCTCCACTGAACCTTGCAAAACTTAATGACCTTGTTGCGGGTGACTCTGCTGGCATACTCCAGAATCTTAACCGGTTTCTCCTCATAGGTCAAATCCTCATTCAACTGAATTGCCTCTAGTGGCACGGTATCTCTTAGTGGTATATCGGCCATCTCTGCGTGACACTTCTTCAAGTGTGAAACATGAAACACATCATGAACTCCTGACAATCCTTCGGGTAATTCCAACTTGTACGCAACTTCTCCTGTGCGTTCCAAAACACGATAAGGTCCTACAAATCGGGGTGCTAACTTTCCCTTAACTCCAAAACGCTTAACTCCTCGAAGCGGCGATACTCGAAGATAAACTTTGTCTCCAACTTCGTATTCTGTCTCCTTGCGTTTTGAATCCGCATAACTTTTCTGTCTTGACTGAGCTACCTTGAGCCTATCGCGAATCAACTTTACCTTTTGTTCAGACTCCTTAATCAAATCCGGTCCAAACAACTGGCGGTCTCCAACTTCATCCCACAACAACGGGGTCCTGCACCTCCTTACATGCAAGGCTTGAAAGGTGCCATCTTGAGACTAGTTTGGTAACTGTTGTTATAAGAAAACTGCTTGCATCTGACAAGTTGTCATCCCAACTTGATCCATAATCCAAAGCACAAGCTCTAAGCATATCCTCCAAAATCTGGTTGACTCTCTCGGTTTGTCCATCTGTGTGTGGATGAAAAGGCATGCTAAACTCCAGCTGGTTCCCAAAGTTTCATGCAACTGCTTCCGAACTTTGAGGTGAATTGGGTTCCTCTATCGTCTGATACTCCTCGGAACTCCATGCAAGCATACAATCCTGGTCATGTATATCTTAGCCAATTTGGCCTTCTTTGTAGGTAGTCTTTCTTTGGAATGAAATGCGCTACCTTCGTCAACCGATCGACTATAACCCAAATCGAGTCATAGCCTGAACGAGTCCTGGGCAATCCCGTGATGAAATCCATACCTAGTTTATCCCACTTCCATTCGGGTATAGGCAATGGCTGTAGCAATCCTGCTGGCTTCTGATGTTCTACCTTCACCTTCTGACATACATCACAAACTGCTACGTACTCTGCAATATCCTTCTTCATTCCGGTCCACCAGAAAGTATTCTTCAAATCCAAATACATCTTGGTATTTCACAGGTGAATCGAATATGGTGAATCATGTGCCTCTTGTAGAATCAACTTCCGATCTCCGGGTCATTGGGCACATAAACACGGTCCTCAAACCATAGGGTATCGTGCTCATCCTCACGAAATCCCTTAGCCTTTCCTTCGCTCATTCTCTCCTTTATAGAGGCAATCTCTTTTGTCGGTCTTCGAAGCTTCCCTGATCTTGTCCATCAAAGTTGACTGAATCTCCAATGCGATACATAGCCTCTCGGAACTATTTCCAAACATAGCTCTTGAAGATCCTCGGCTAACTCCTTTGGTATTTCTCCGTCATTAATGTGTTGGCGTGACTCTTCTGACTCAACGCGTCTGCTACAACGTAAGCATTTCCGGTGAGATAAAGAAATCTCATATCATAATCTTAGATGATCTCTAACCATCTCCTTTGCCTGAGATTTAGCTCCTTCTGCGTGAAGATGTACTTAAAACTCTTGTGATCCGTATACACCTCACAATGATTTCCAATGAGGAAATGTCTCCATGTCTTCAACGCATGCACTACGGCTGCTAACTTCAAATCATGCGTAGCATAATTTAACTCATGAGGCTTAAGCTGTCGTAAAGCATACGGAACAGCTCTTCCCTCCTGCATAAGCACTGCTCCAAGTCCTCGACGTGAAGCGTCGCAATACACCTCATAATCCTTGGTCTGATCTGGCAGAATTAATACTGGTGAGGTAACCAAACGTTTCTTCAACTCTTGGAAACTAGCTTCACACTCCTCGGTCCAAATGAACTTGGTATCCTTCTTCAATAATTCTGTCATAGGCTTCGCAATCCTTGAGAAATTCTCAATGAATCTCCGGTAGTATCCTGCTAGTCCAAGGAAACTCCGGATCTCTCCAACTGTTGTTGGCGCTTCCCAGTTTGTTACAGTGACAACTTTAGTGGGGTCTACTGCTATACCTTCTCCGGATATAACATGTCCAAGAAATCCAACTTCCTTCAACCAAAACTCACACTTGCTGAACTTGGCATACAACCGATGTTCTCTCGAGCTTCTCGAGCACCAAAGCATAAATGCTCCTTATGTTCCTCTTCATTCTTCGAGTAAACCAAAATATCATCAATGAACACCACGACGAACTTATCCAAAAACTCCATAAACACTTTGTTCATCATGTTCATAAAATAGGCAGGTGCGTTAGTCAGACCAAATGACATAACGGTGTACTCATACAACCCGTACCTGGTGGTAAAAGCCGTCTTAGGTATATCCTGCTCTCGAATCTTCAACTGATGGTACCCTGATCGCAAATCGATCTTGGAAAACACCTTAGCTCTTTGCAACTGGTCAAACAAGTCATTGATCATCGGCAGTGGGTACTTGTTCTTAATGGTCACTTCATTCAATCCTCAATAATCAACAACCATTCTTAATGATCCATCCTTCTTCTCCACTAGAATCTTGGTGATCCCCAAAGGCGAAGAACTTGGGCGAATAAAACCTTTATCCTATAACTACTTAATATGCTTCTTTATTTACTCCATATCTTGGTCTGGCATCCTATACTGTATCTTAGTTATCGGCCCTGTGCCTGGCTGTAGTTCAATCAGACTCTCAATGTATCTATCCGGTGGCATGCACAGCAACTCTTAGGAAACACGTCAGGAAATCCCTTACCACTGGTACTTCCTCCTGCACAACTCCCGTTAAGGAATTTACATGTGCTCTCCTCGGCTCATGCCGTGATACAAACTTGATTCTCCTTCCTTCTGGGGTGGTAAGAAAAATTGACTTTCTGGCGCAATCTATGTTTCCTCCATACTTAGATAACCTTCCTAATATCACATCCAATCCTTGGGATTCCAGAACTATTAGGTCCGAGGGAAATACATAGTGTCCAATCCTTAATGGCAGTCGATCACACCATATACTAGCCAGGTATTCTGCTCCAGGTGAGGTTACTAGCATGGGTAACCTAAGGGCTTGGGTTGGTAATTTATACTTATCCACAAATCCCCTTGATATGTATGAATGCGATGCACCAGTATCAAAAAGAACAAGCCGCGATAAATGACTTAACCGAAACTTACCTATTCGCATCTGGTGAGCTTCAACCACCTCCACGGTGGCGTGGTTCACTTGTCCTTTGTTGAAAGGGTTCGGCTTCTTTCCGAGCTTCCATTGCCATTTCCATTACGCCTTCGGACAATCGTTTGCATAATGCCCGGTCTTGCGGCACTTAAAGCAAGTGATGTGGCTCGAGTCTACCTTGGATTGTGTTGACGGGTTGGTGCGGTTACATCCATTGCTTCCTCCATTCCCGTTCCCATTCTTGGTGCCATTATGGTTGTCTGCGAGCTACCTCCTCCATGGGTATGCTGAAATTGTCCTCCGGCAGGGGTAAAGCGAAGTTTTTCTTTGAGCTCGAGTTATTCTTCCGCTGTCCATACTTCCTCTTGCGATTGTCAATCTGCTGCTGCTTCCCTTCAATCATAAGAGCACGGTCTACTAACTCCTGGTAGTTATTGAAGGTGACTACCATCAACTGCATGCTCAGCTCATCATTCAGTCCTTCTAGAAACTTCTCACCTTAGGCTGCGTCAGTAGCAACATCATCTCAGGGCATAACGTGCTAGCTTCTTGAAATCATCTACATCTTGGCCATTGTCCGTCCTCCTTGGCGCAAGTTTCAAAACTCACGCTTCTTCATGGCCATAGCTCCTCTTTGAAACATGGGCGATATGGAAAGCTTTCTTTGGCCCGATCCCATGTGATAGTGTCTACGTGGTAAGTGGTTGTAAATTCTCCCACCATCTTTGCTGCGGGTCCTTCAAGCTGGTGTGCGGCAAACTTCACCCTTTCTCCATCTGTACATCCTGCGGTGGTCAACTCCTCCCTATCTTACTGAGCCAATCATACGCAACAATCGGCTCGGTGCTCTTTGAAAAACACCGCGGATTCAGCCTTAGGAAAGCGGGTTAGATGGTCAACGGTGGTGGTGGCGGTGGGTTGTTGTTGTTGCCTTGGTTACGTACCAATGTTTGAATCAAGGCATTCAACTGCTGAATCAAGCGAGTGATCTCTGGCGGGAAAACAAATCCAGGGTCGCATCTCGGAGGCATCTGAGGGTTTAAGAAAAGACGAGAATTTAGAATAGAATGAGGTCTAGAGAGAAACACTACCCATATGCACATGAGACAAATCACGCAACATCACTCCAATCAATTCAAACAAGGGCATACAACGGTCTATCTATCGTTACAAAGTCTTTGAAACTAAAACTAATATGACATGGGGGTAATCTACTACTGTTATGGTGGTCAACTAGAAAAATGCTCCGATGAAGACTCCATGATATCTGCTCCAGCTTCATCTTTGTAATCATCATCACTAGGATCAGAATCGGGGTCGTCGATGATGATGTAGTTCTCTGGACAGGTGCTATCTTCATCTTCTCCTCCGGGTGCTGAATTTCCCATGAGTTCTTCAATCTTCTCCTTAAGATCGCCATTTTGTTCCACTAGAGCTACAATCTCCTCCATGTAGTCCTTGCGAGTGGCCTTCAGTTCTTCTTCTAGTTCGATAATCTTGGCTTTTGCTGACTTCAACTCCATCATGTCTGCGCACATCTGGTTCTCCTGGCGTCGAATGTGCTGGTTTAACTCCTGGACGAAAGCGGCAATGGATCGGTCCTTCTTAGTGCCAACTATCTCCCATTGTTCATCTCGGCGTCTGCAAATATGGTAGATAGTATCCTTGAGGTCTTCTTTGTAAACTTCTCCAATGCGCCCCATGGTTATGTGAGCTGCCATGCTCTTTCCCAGGCTCTAGGTTGGTGCATTTAAAACACACTCTATGGGCTCTGTGATTGGCGCAAGCGTCCTTCCGGGAACTTGAGCTCTAATCTTCCAGCGCTCTTCTTCGGGAAAAGTGGAATTGTAAGTCCTGGTGAAGCTTGGTAATCCGATGTTAAGGTACTTAGTGACTACCTTAAGGTGTCGTGCAAAGGGTGTATCTTCATCCGGCTGAGTGAACTTGATCCTCGCTTCCGTCATCCCAAAAGAGTAGAAAAGATGAGGAGTCAGAAATGAGAAGAGACAGTAGTGATCTAGGGCTTTAGCTTAATGGCCGTGTCCTACAGTCAGCGTGTGCTCTGATACCATCTTTGTAGTGACCAGACCTCAAGCGATCGATCTACGTGCTCGATTGCCATCCTGGATCGTATGTCTTGACACCACACGATTACTCGAAGGATTTATAACAGTAGCAATCACACACTTATTACAATCGAATGTCTCAAGAGAGAACTTAATCAAATAAATATGGCTTAAGGCCATCTAATAACGATAACAACGGAAGGCTTGGAAGAATAAGCGAGTCCATCAACTCCAACGGCATCACTGAGTATAGAACCATGACCTATGCACCTTACTAAATGCGTTGCGAAAAGTACGCAACATGAAGCGTTGCAGCCGAAACGGGTCAAGACATGTAATATCTTTGGCAATGTAACACATAGAGAATAATGGAAGAATAAGCCTATACTACATGCATATTTGGCTGGTGGAAAGCTCTATGGTTACAGTTTTGCATAAAGCCAATTTTTCCCTACTGCAAAGGAATAAATTTATTTAACTATCATGGTGGTTGTGAAACATTGAGAATGGTTGACAACATTCTCAATCCCAATTAAAAGTACTCATTAACAAACCCAACAATATTAATTTAGAAGTAACATGATGAGATTCACATGATATCCAGGTACTAGATACTCAAAAGCGTCCATAACCGGGGACACGGCTAACCATGATTAGTTTATACACTCTGCGAGAGGTTTGCGCACTTTTCCCCACAAGACTCGATCGCCTCCGTTGGATTTCTCGCTTTTCTGAGGATGTTTGAGAAAGCGGATGGCCGAGACATAGTCTTTCGGAGCGCTAGCACCTTACATGTGGGTAGACGGTACACCTACTTTCCCCTACATCTGCTAGTCTACCCGTAAGTTCGCACAACTTAATCAACTATGCGAGATCCCATAATGGCTTGTGGCTGCACACGTAAGTTTCTAGTTTGAATAATCTCATGATCCCTTTGAGCACAGGTGGCGGTCCAGAAGAAATACACGCAAGTCCCGATAGAAACCAGGTGCCTCAATCCACCCGGATGTGTGTTTAAGTTGCCACCTTAAATAAACCATTAAATAACAATCTCACATCATCATGGATACGATCACCCAATCCACGTCTACTAGCATAGCAAAGCATAATAACCAAACGTAGAAGTAACTCCCAAGGGTTTGATAATAAAACAAGTAATAGGTACTACCTCAACTACTTCCCATAACCCACAATTTAATTAGATCCTAATCAATGCAATGTTTGAGGATTGAATCTAATGCATAAAAACTGGGTATGAAAAGGGATATGATCAAAGTGTTACTTGCCTTGCTGATGATCCACGAAACCTAGAGACTCGAAGTAACAAGCGGCGCACTCCGGGTAATCTATCGCAGACAAACAAACAAGCATATAATAAATAATCATCTAATGCACAGGTAAAACTCAAATAGATCTAACCAGATAGTCCAACTTAAGAACTCCGGTTTGCAAAAAGAATCAAATCAAACGAAGCAACGAAAGTCAAACGGCGGAAGAAAACAACTTCGTTTTACTAATCTGGATCTAAGTCAAATTTTACAGAAGCAAAAACCTTTTTAAGTAGATTATTCGGAAAGAGGGTTTCGAGACGAAACTCCAGGTGCTTGAATCTCCTGATTCCGATAAACGAGCGAAAAGTTATACTAAAACAAAAATCGGATCTGGAATCGTGATCAGAAAAATCACGGATTAAATCCGAGAAAAAGAAAAACGACGAACGGGTTAACGAACGGACGTTCGTTAATTAGCCTAAACCGAAAAAAACCGAAAAAACTAAAGAAAACCGCTCGGTTTAAAAAAAAAGCAACCGGAAATCGGCGGGCGAACCTCGGCACGCGGCCGGCAATGACTAGGAGTTAGGTCGAGGCGGGCGGTATTGGGGTGGGCTGGCGCTCGAGCGCCCAGCTTATAAAAGCGCCCAGCGGAGTCCCGCTCGATACGACCCGATAAGGCGGTCTTAGCGTTTTTTTAAATAATACTTGTATGAAAAAAAATTAAAAGAAGTACTAAACGGACTCCAAAAATCCGAAATAAATTTTCCCGGCTTCTAAAATCAAGCGGATTTAATGAACATTTATTTGGGTCTTACATGCAATTTGAAAAACGCGCATTTTCCAAAATTCAAATAAAAAGGCGAAAAACTCCAAAATAAAATCTTATTTGATTTTATTATTAAATCTTCATTATTTCTTTATTTTGGGAAAGTCATTTTATTCCCTCTCTCATATTTTTGTAGTAGAAATAATTGAAGATAAAATAATTAAAATCAAATGATCCTATTTTCAAAATTTGAGAAACTCAAATACGAAAATAACGAAAATCCCCAACTCTCTTCGTGGGTCCTTGAGTTGTGTAGAATTTCTAGGATCGAGCAAAAATGCAAAAGAAAAATATGATATTAAAAATGAATTTAGGAAAAATGGCGTTTTTCAAAATTGCATTTAGGCCCCAAATAAATGTTCATTAAATCCGGGTTGATTTTAGAAGCCGGGGAAAATTTATTTTGGGATTTTTGGAGTCCGTTTAGTCCTTCTTTTTACTTTTTTCTGCGCGTTATTATTTAAAAAAGCAGCACCGCCTTCTCGTGCAGCGGGACTCCGCTCAGCGCTTTATAATCTTGGCGCCCGGCTCCCGACCTAACTCCTTAGCCGCCACACGCCGCCCGTCTTGGCCGCCCGCCTTGCCGGACCCGCCCGAGGTTCGCCGCCGCCTCGATTTTCGTGCCACCGCGTCCACAACTCGGACGGCTGTCGCCATTCCCTCTCCGGAGGTTCTTATCGCTGGATCAATGGGTTCACCCAGAAGACACATATGGCGCTATGGCCCCCCAGCCCCGCTCGGGGCTCATCGGGGTCAAAAGGTAAACGAGCCAGCTGACCCGCCACCGGGCCGACCGTTAAGCTCGCAGGTAGCGTTAAGAATACCAAGGCATTTATCGCAAACCTTTACATGAGGGGCTTCCCCTCCCAAAAAGCTCTCTCCGTCTTTAGGGCCAAGCCCGAACCTCTTTTGCACAGGGTAAACAACGGTGACAAACAATTAGTCGGACATGTCGCTCGCCGTGCCTCCAAGGTCACCTCCGGAGGTGTCGCTGACGTCATCGCCGCCACCAACGCCTCCGCCAGCACCAGGACCGTCCACCCCGCCGCCTTAATCGGCGGCCACGATCACACCATCATCATCAGACGTGAAGGCCCTGACAAGGTCGTCCACGTGACCATCCACCCATCGCGCCGAAGTCGCCCGGGGCGGCCATGGGCACCGGTGCGATGGCGGCATCGAAGTCGAAGTGGGGATCCTGTCGCGAATGGCGAAGACACGGGAGAAAGCGCGCCCGAGCAAGGCTCGACTCCTCTCCTCAACGAGCCAACGAGACCTCTCGGCGCGGTTCTCCAAGAGCGTCACCACATCAGCAAAATACTGGAGGTCGCTGGCATAGTTGGTCTTGTGCAGCTCCTCGGCAGCGGCCTCGCAAATATTGCCCAGGGCTGCGTTAGCCCGTTCCCTGAGCGTCCGGAGCATGGGGGTGTGCTCGTACTCCAGAACCCGCCGCCGACGAATCTCGTCCTCATTCTGCCGCGCAGTGGCCTCGGCGCCATCAATCCTTTGTTGAAGAAGAAGCAGCTCGGCGCGGGAGGAGGTCAGCTCCGCCTGCGCTGTGCGAAAGGCGGCTGCGGAGGAGTCCACACCCCGCGTCACTTCGTCTAGCTTGGCCTTGAGGGCCGCGGTCTAGCCCTCAGCTTCGGCCCTGACCAACTCCAACCTCAAGTCGAGCTGGCGCTCGAGGCCTTAGCGAGCTTCCGCTACGCGGCGGTCGACCTCTTCTTGGGCTCGGGCTTCACGCGCGGCGACATCATCCTCCGCCTGCGCCACCAGGCGCTCCCTCGTCTCCAACCGCTCAAGGTCGAGGTTGCGCTCGGCGGCCTCCAGCGTCAGCGCTTCCTCGCGCTTTTCGAGCTCCGCTTTGGTCGGCGGAAGCCTCCTTGGCTGACACGAGTGCAGCTGGCGCAACTCCACTGCTGCTCAGAGAGTTGCTCGAGGCTTGGAGCTCCCACGCACCTCCTCCGCGTCCACCTGTCGCCGCGGCACCTTCAGGGGCCTCCTCGGCGGCTCGAGAGCAAGCCTCTCGCGAGGACGCCTTGACGCCTCAGCCTTTGCATTGTCAAGGTCATCTTTGGTGGCCCAGCAGGCGACGGCTATCTTCAGCTTGCGCCTCTCCTCAGCAAGGCGCAAACCTTCGGCCTCAAGACGCGCATCTTCGCCGGCGAGCTCCGCCCCGAGCCGGCTCACCGCGGCCGTCGCCCCATGGAGAAGGTCTTGACAAAGGGCGCGGCGTTCGCGAGCACGCCTGAGAACATCTTCCGCGCCCCCTCTGCTGCTGATGTATGCGGAGGGCCTAGAGGCAGCTCGCCTCCTTCCGCAGGGCAGGGGGCTGGCGCCCCAACAATCACCCGACGGGCCTCACCAGGGGCAGGGCCTGGCGCCGGCCCGTCCCCAGAAGAAGAGCTCAAGATCGACTTCAACGAATCACCGTCCATGACCAAGGAAGGAGCACGGGGCAAGCTGGCTGTGCCCCAGGAGAACCCGTGAAGGGAAGACAGCGGGCGCACAGGCTCGGGACGCTTAGTTGGACGGGCCACCTCCCCAGCCGGCTGAGTGATAAGGGCGCCGCTTGAACCAGACGCACCAAGGATCAGCGATGAGGACGGAGCTTGGGGAGATGGCTCCTTGGCCGTCTCCGCGAATTCGGCAGGAAGGGCCCTGAAAGGCCACAGTCAGCTGCAAGAGCCGGGAAGTAAAGGGAGCAAAGAGGGAAGAGGACTTACTCATCCGTGGCAAAGTACTTCCTACACCTCAGCAGGCGGCAAGGGCGGTCTTCACCGCCCAAGGCCTCCTTCCTCTTGCGGTGGGCCTCAAGGTCTACTCGAAATCGACCCAAGCGCTTGGTGCAGGGGTCGGCTGGCGGCATGTTGGAGGCGTCGGGACGATCGGCGCTAATGGGACTGACCCGAGGAGCGCCACCAGGCGCCACCTCGTGAGGGACGACCAGAGCCTCGGGAGCCCCGACCTCGGGAGCAGTAGGCCGGAGCTCCTCGCCTGCCACTGCTCCAGGTCGGGCTTGAAGAGATGTCGCCTCTGGAGCCCCGCGCGGCATCTGCGCCTCCACAACATCATCCTTTTCGGCTCCCCGCTGTTCTCGTGTCCCTGCTTCGTCACCTGGGACGGGGCCGCTTTGGGCAACTGGAAGGGCAACCACGGCGACAGGATTCTCGCGGGGCCCCCTGAGGCCACTCGAGCGCAGTCCCTATTCATCGAAGCTGGGCATCTGCTTCACAAAATCGGCCATGCCCGAACAAAGATACAAGAGGGCACCATCACGACGAAGGCTGCCTGGGGAAGGGTTGCCAACCAGGACCCTGAGCACCGTCTTCAGCACCTCAGGCGCCAGGCCCCCCTCCTGAAGCTGCATGCGGTCTTTGTGCCCCGTGAAGTCCCACATCCAGTGAGAGTGGCGCTGGAGAGGAGCAATGCGACAATGGAGGAACTCCTTCACCACCTTGGGCACCGTCACGTTGAGCACCCTCAAGCTCTCGAAGCGTCGTCAGACGAATGCAAGCAGGGTGTCCGCGAGCATCTCGTGACCCCAGCCTGAGTTGGGGACAACGGGCGAGGTAGGATGCGAGAGCAGGGGGCTGAACACCCCAACATCCACATACAACCACCGCTCTCTGAACTTGGCCTCAGGGGGAGTGAGTCCAAAATCGATCCCCGAAGCAGCCGTCTCTGGCACCGCAAGGAAGCTCACACACCCCGAGCGTTGAGTAGGATCACTCAGACGCAAAGAGAAGAAGTGACGCAACAGGGCAATGGAAGGAGGGATGCCCACCATTGCCTTGCAGACGAAGGCGAAGACAGCCAGGAGGGTAATGGACTCAGGCCCGAGGTGCATCATGTGGATCTGATAGTGGGAGAGCGCCGCATTGAAGAAAGCGGAGAAGGGGGAACCAGACCCGCCCACAGGGCGTCAGCGAAGAACCGGACCTCCGTGACAATCCTGTCAAAGGAGGCATGGGACGCAGGCCATGTCGTGGTCCTACCACACTAATTGAAGATGGTGGCAAGAGCAGAGCGGACCTTGTCCGAGGCCTCGGGGTTGAGTATGATAGATCGATCGACGGCGGGGGCCACCGCCAGAGGCGAGCGGGATGAAGACGCGGGCTTCTTCGCCTTCTCCTTCTTCGTTGGTGCCATGGCGACAGGAAGGGTGAGAGTCTGAGTCGGATCAAGGGCGGAAGTTGGAGCCAGAGGAAGAAGGAAGGGCTGGGAGTGCGCGGACGGCGAAAGGGGAATGGCTGTGTGCAACCCCGGGTCCGCTTAGCCGGGCATGTAATGAGGCATCATGGGGAAGCGGAGACGCCCACGACCAATCGATCACCACGCGGCACCCAAGGCCGTAGGCTGTTGGGTCCCGCGGCGCTTTGACTTGCCCCTTCGCTTCTCTGCTAAGCCAAGTCCGGGCGCGCCTTGGGCCGAGGCTCTTGTCGGCGTTCTGCAGGAGCAGGGGTCCCAGACTTGCACTGCGGCTGCGGCGTGGCTCAAGTGGGGGCCAGCGTGGCTCAGCTTCATCGACTCAAGCTCAAGACCCTCGCGAGGCCAAGCCTCGCGAGGTGGGACGACAGGAGCTTCCTCGGGAGCAGCCTCCTCGAGGCGGGCTCGCGAGGAGGCGGAGAGATCAAGGCGAGGTACCTCACGAGGTGCCCGTGGCGCAAGCCATGACGATCGAGGACTGAGGCGGGCGCCGGTGGCGCCGACTGCATAATGTCCTTGTTTCCCTTTCGGTGCAAAGGGAAAGCCTGATCAAGGCATCGAGCAAAGGTTACCGTTTCGGTGCAACAAGACCAAGACCAGTGAGCGGCGGGATGGAGGTCATCGTGGAGCCAGGCGGGCGTCACCACTCGTGAGCCTTTGGCGATCGAAGACCAACTTTAGTCGAGGATAAGTGTACCGGATGTTCCCCTTCAATATGGCCAATTGTTGGCGCCCTTCGCGCTCATTATTTGGGAAGAGGCCCAGGGCCTCCCTCTATAAATAGGACTAGCCACCAAGAGGTCGAACCCACCACAGAGAGAGGGAGGGAGAGAAGCGACTGAACTCACCCAAGCAGTTCATTGCACCAGCTCAAGAACAGCCCCTCGCGAGGTTGTTCTTCCTTTGTATTGTTCTTCATCAGCCCTAGAGGCAATCCACCACACCACACACTGGAGTAGGGTATTACACCACTACAATGGCCCGAACCAGTATAAACCTTGTGTCTCTTGTGTTCTTCATCGTTCCTAGTTTAGATCCCTCGCAAACCATTAACACGTGAGCTGGTAGGGGAAAGATCTCCGCGCGCACCCCAGTGTTCGAACCTCAAGGGTCTGCCGGAATCCAAAATCCGACACTTGCAAACTAGAGCTTCCCTCAAGAAGGCTCTTGGTTCCAAGAGGGAACGTGTCACCTCCGTGTCTTGAAATGACATACGTGCTTGCCTTCTCCATGTAATTTTTGTACACTGGCAGATTAGACCAAATAGAAGTATCGTGCTAAATTTTGGAATTATTCCGGGTCCGTTTGGCCTTTTTTATACATTAATTGAGTTTCTGGGCATTTAATGTGCATAATTTAAATTTGAACTACAAGCAATGCTCCAGTGTACCAAAGTTGTTTGAAAAATCACATGTGTGTCCTTGGGTGAATTTCTAGGTCCCATGCAAGAGATGGGAGTGAAATTCAAACATCTGGGCCTCATGGCTCGGCCGAAAAGATTGAGATACTTGGTTTTTTAATTCCAGTAAATCCAAAACACGCTTGAAAATCATGAAACTTGGCATGGTGTCATGACATGGCACCAACATGCTGCGGTAATTTTTTTGGCCGAATTTGGACAAGCTTTGGTGGAAGCTTCTTGCAAACCGGAGCTTCCCTCAAGAAGGCTCGTGGTTCCGAGAGGCAACGTGTCACCTCCGTGTCTTGAAATGACATACGATACCGACTTCTCCGCCTTAATTTTTTTTACACAGTGATTAGACCAAATAGAAGTATCGTGCTAAATTTTGGAATTATTCCAGGTTTGTTTGGCCTTTTTTATACATTAATTGAGTTTCTGCACATTTAATGTGCATAATTCAAATTTGAACTACAAGCATAGGCTCCAGTGCACCAAAGTTGTTTGAAAAATCACATCTGTGTCCTTGGGTGAATTTCTAGGTCCCATGCAAGAGATGGGAGTGAAATTCAAACATCTGGGCGTCGTGGCTCGGCCGGAAAGATTGAGAAACTTGGTTTTTTAATTCATGTAAATCCAAAACACGCTTGAAAATCATGAAACTTGGCATGGTGTCATGACATGGCACCAACATGCTGCGGTAATTTTTTGGCCGAATTGGAACAAGCTTTGGTGTAAGCTTCTTGCAAACCGGAGCTTCCCTCAAGAAGGCTCGTGGTTCCGAGAGGGAACGTGTCACCTCCGTGTGCGAAACGACATACGTACATTGACTTCTACCGCCTTAATTTTTTTACATAGGCAGATTAGACCAAGTAGAAGTATCGTAAATTTTTTTGGAATTATTCCGGGTTCGTTTGGCCTTTTTTATACATCAATTGAGTTTCTGGGCATTCAATGTGCATAATTCAAATTTGAACTTCAAGCAGAGGCTCGAGTGCACGGAACTTGTTTGAAAAATCACATGCGTGTCCTTGGGTGAATTTCTAGGTCCCATGCAAGAGATGAGAGTGAAATTCAAACATCTGGGCGTCGTGGCTCAGCCGGAAAGGTTGAGAAACTTGGTTTTTTAATTCCTGTAAATCCAAACACGCCCGAAAATCATGAAACTTGGCATGGTTTCATGACATGGCACCAACATGCTGCGGTAATTTTTTGGCCGAATTGGGACAACCTTTGGTGTAAGCTTCTTGCAAACCGAAGCTTCCCTCAAGAAGGCTCGTGGTTCCGAGAGGGAACATGTCACCTCTGTGTGCGAAACGACATACGTACACTGTCTTCTCCCGCCTTAATTTTTTTACATAGGCAGATTAGACCAGATAGAAGTACCGTGCTAAAATTTGGAATTATTCCGGGTTCGTTTGGCCTTTTTGTACATTAATTGATTTTCTGGGCATTTAATGTGCATAATTCAAGTTTGAACTACATGCACATGCTCCAGTGCACAAAGTTGTTTGAAAAATCACATGTGTGTCCTTGGGTGAATTTCTAGGTCCCATGCAAGAGATGTGAGTGAAATTCAAACATCTGGGCGTCGTGGCTCGGTTGGAAGAATTGACAAACTTGGTTTTTTAATTCTTGTAAATCCAAAACACGCCTGAAAATCATGAAACTTGGCATGGTGTCATGACATGGCACCAACATGCTGCGGTAATTTTTTTTGGCCGAATTGGGTCAAGCTTTGGTGTAAGCTTCTTGCAAACCAGAGCTGCCCTCAAGAAGGCTCGTGGTTCCAAGAGGGAACGTGTCACCTCCGTGTGCGAAACGACATACGTACACTGCCTTCTCCCACCTTAATTTTTTTACACAGGCATATTAGACCAAATACAAGTATCGTGCTAAATTTTGGAATTATCCCGGGTTCGTTTGGCCTTTTTTATACATTAATTGAGTTTCTGCGCATTTAATGTGCATAATTCAAATTTGAACTACAAGCACAGGCTCCAGTGCACCAAAGTTGTTTGAAAAATCACATGTGTGTCCTTCGGTGAATTTCTAGGTCCTATGCAAGAGATGGGAATGAAATTCAAACATCTGGGCGTCGTGGTTCGGCCAGAAAGATTGAGAAACTTGGTTTTTTATTTCCTGTAAATCGAAAACACGCCTGAAAATCATGAAACTTGGCATGGTGTCATGGCATGGCACCAACATGTTGTGGTAATTTTTCTGTCCGATTGGCGAAGGCACACACATTAACAATTAACAAAGTCATTTTGGAACAAGTGCGATCACGTTACAAATCGGAAACACAAGTATTATTGAAACCGTGAGCATTCTACTTTCCAATTACGTGCGGCCACATGTATTTTTTTATTGGCTAGGAGGTGACGTGTGGGGTAGCTATTTGAGTACGGGAGGCGTGCGATCAGACCCCTGCGCGTGCTCATCGGGAGGAGAGCCCTTTGACTGCTACCCGCCGCGCACCTTCCTCCCAATGTCTCCATTAATGGTGCCCGAGCACCTGTTCTACAACGTGGCTATATGTCTCACTGGACTGAGATTTAAGAGAGAAAAACGAAAATCTGAAAAGAAAGTTTTGCACAGATCTTGATGTAAGATCCGACGGACCTATATAGCATCGACTGTGACTTATAGCAAGCATGATGAATATAAGGACAATGACAGTGGATAATAATTGTCTTACATATTTAGAAACATAATTAAAAAAAGCCATATGCGGCAATGACC
Source organism: Aegilops bicornis (assembly GCA_021605145.1). Taxonomy (NCBI): domain Eukaryota; kingdom Viridiplantae; phylum Streptophyta; class Magnoliopsida; order Poales; family Poaceae; genus Aegilops; species Aegilops bicornis. Next base: position 407,017,668 of record CM038673.1, on the reverse strand, counting down.
GAAATACACAAGGGCAAAAGAAGAAGGAAGACAACGATCTGGCTCGCTGATCTCTACTTTCTTGATGCATTGCTGCAGACCGCAGGAACTAGTCTCCGCGGCGAGCGGTGACGAGCTCTTTCTTGTCCTCAAGATGCTCCTTGAGAGCATCCACGGATTCCTCCACCAGCCTTCTGCGCTTGATGTGCAACATGGCATTCTCGTCCATAAGTTTCTCGACGATGACGCCGATCATCTTCAACAAGGCAGTGGTCTTCTCTTGCTGCTCCGCACTTCTGACGATCTTCGCCCTCAGCAGGTCGCGCTCGGCCCGGAGCTTCGCATTGCTCTCATTTAGTTGTCGGATGACGTCGGTAAACCGTTGAAACAAGGCTTTCAGGTCATCCTGCAACCTCGCCCACCTGGAGATCTGATCCATCTGCCTAAGGATGAGGGCACACATGTGCCTGTAAGAGTCCTCGCCTGCCCGCGAGACATTTTCCCAGGCCGTCACTGCGTGGGAGGACATCTCTGCTGCATTCACAGTACGGCGGGAGATCTCTTCTGCTTCCGCGGTGCGGCCGGACCAGTCTGCTGCATTGACGGCGTGGAGGGACCTCCGTGCTGCTTTGGCGGCACGGCGGGACCTCTCTGCTGCTACGGCCGTGCGGCGGGACATGTTGGCTGCTTTCACGGTGAGGCGGGACATCTCTCGTGCTTCCGCTTCCAGGCTCGCCTCTCCCTGGTGGCAATCTCTCGACCCAGAACTCAAGCTGGCTATGGAAGACGCAAGGGAACGATGATGAATGACTTTTTTGTTTTTGCGGATGAGGAGTAGAGGAGGAATGTGCAGTCATCCTGGAGTAGTGGTATTTATAACCGAGTAGTAATCTCATGTCTAGGCACAAGACGATTCGGTGCCCCTCGGAGCCTATCGAAGACGGCGGTTTTCTACATTTCTTTTCGGTGGATTTGAGTCATAGGAAAGCCGTACTATTAAGAGGGGGTCCGCTTCGAAAAGGTCAGGGTGGAATCAACACATACACATATGTTCCTTTGCACCACCTCTCCTTTGCTTCATTGGAGCACCAGTCGTTTACCCTTGTCTCCGCGAAATAAAGGCTTTCAAATGCTTGAGTGTCTGTGGCATGCGATAGTACTGCTCAAAGGAGTAGTAGTACCGCAGGGCCTTGCGTTAGTACCGCTCAAGGGCGCGGTAGTACCGCAACACCCAGCGGTAGTACCACTTCTGGTGAGCGGTAGTACCGCTAGCTCCAGCCCTAACAACTTTGGCAGCGTCTGAGTAAGCGCGGAAGTAATTTTACTTCCGCCTGTAGATACCGCTCCACCAGTGATAGTACCATGTCGTATTTTTGCACAGTCCTAAACTCAGCGATAGTAGCCACGGATGTAATTTATTTAGTATGTGCCTTTCTAGCCCAGTTGAGCCCTGCCTTGCAGTAGTACCGCAAGGTCGCGCAGTAGTACAACTCCGGCGATTCTGCCGCTCGTTGCTCTATGCAACAGGGCCTCGTCTGGTCTGTGCCGGTCAAGCAGTAGTACCACAACGCCTAGAGGTAGTACCACAACCCCATGCGGTATTACCGCGAGCGTGCGCGGTACTACCACGAGCATGTGCGGTAGTACCGCGTGTCGCGGGCTGAATGAGTGGGTAATGGTCGGATCTTTTCCCCCACTATATAAAGGGGGTCTTCTTCCCCAAGAAGACCACCTCTTCCCTCCCCAAGCTCCATTTTCGCCCGATCTCTCTCCCTAGCCAATCAAACTTGTTGATTTTCTAGGGATTGGTTGAGAAGGCCTCAATCTACACTTCCACCAAGAGAGATTTGATTCCCCCCACTAATCCCTTGCGGATCTTGTTACACTTGGGTGTTTGAGCACCCTAGACGGTTGAGGTCACCGCGGAGCCATATTCCATTGTGGTGAAGCTTCGTGGTGTCGTTGGGATCCTCTGATTATGTTGTGGAGATTGCCCCAACCTTGTTTGTAAAGGTTCGGTCGCCGCCTCCAAGGGCACCAATAGTGGAATCACGGCATCTCGCATTGTGTGAGGGCGCGAGGAGAATACGGTGGCCCTAGTGGCTTCTTGGGGAGCATTGTGCCTCCACACCGCTCCAACAGAGACGTACTTCCTCTCAAAGGGAAGGAACTTCGGTAACACACCCTCGTCTCCACCGCCTGCACTCTTAGTTATCCCTTACCTTTACTTGTGCAAGCTTATTGTGTTGTATTCCTTGATTGCTTGTGTGCTTGTTGTTGTTGTTGCATCATATAGGTTGCTCACCTAGTTGCATATCTAGACAACCTACTTTGATGCAAAGTTTAATTTGTTAAAGAAAAGCTAAAAATTGCTAGTTGCTTATTCACTCCCCCTCTAGTCAACTATATCGATCCTTACAATTGGTATCAGAGCCTCGTCTCTTTATTAAGGACTTTGCCGTCCGAAGAGTATAGTTGCCACCGCAGACGAGGTGGAGGAGTACCCCGGTGCGAGACCCACTTTATCTGCGGCCGAAGGGGGATCCTCGGTCTCTCGTGAGGAGTTCAATGTGGCCTTGGACACATTGAAAACCTCCATGACGGCCGAGGTCTAAGGGGAAGTTTCTTGATGGTCTCAAAGTTTCCACCTCACCGTTGGAAGTGGTCGATCCCACTAACAAGGTGACGGGTGCTAACTCCAACAAGGGGGAAGCTACTAGTGAACAAGTTCCTTTAACTAGTTGTAGAAGTGGAAATGGCATCTTTGACCATGTTGAACCTCCAATTACATATGGAGGACCGGTTCCCTTTACGCATATGAATCATGTTGGTCCTCCTCCCAAGCTTGTGAAAAAATGAGGATTTTGCTGCTTGGGTCTATCGCTTTAAAAGTCATTTAAATCATAGTTCTACTAATCTTTGGAGAATTATTGAGCAAGGTTTCTACCCACACGACCTGTTGGGGATATTTCTATTGGGCGCAAACCGGCCAGGAGAGGCCGGGTTAACTTCATCAGTAGTTGATTATGCTTGAAGCCCGTGAAGACAGATGAGGATGCTATATAAAGGCCCAGGGCCCAGGACCGGTTTAAGGCCTGTAGCTGTAAACCGGCTTTTGGTATGTAACTTGTATTGTAAGATAGAAAGAGTGGAGACCGAACCGGACACGCTTATGAGCCGGTCTCGGGGCTCTGTAAACCGACGGGCGCCACCCATGTATATAAGGGGACGACCCGGCGGCGGTTCAGGAGAACAGAGAACAACTCGAGACTCAGGAAAAGTGTATTCGCTCCCTGGTCATCGAAACCCCATCAATTCCATCACAACTAGACGTAGGCTTTTACCTTCATCGTAATGGGCCGAACTAGTATAAAACTCTCTTGCGTCCCTTGTCTGCTTTAACCCCTTTAAGCTAACCCATAGCGATGGCTCCACGACTAAGTCCTCACACTAGGACATCTGCCGTGACAAAACCACGACAGTTGGCGCCCACCGTGGGGCTATCACACGATGGTTTCAAGTTCTTGGAGGGAAACTTCGAAGGACTCAAGGGCTACGCTATGGGCCGGATGATCAAGATTCGTCGCGGCAAGCTCTACATCGACGATGCAGGCTGGGGCCCCGAGGCCGGCTCAATCGAGTACGGGTACCGGGTCCCCTTTGGTGGCATACACATCTTCATTGGCAGGATCGGTGAACCGGGCCCTGAGCCGGATATCTGCACCAACCTCGTCGAAACGGCTCAGCATGCGCGATCTGCCTGGGTCAAGCTGGCCATGAAGCGTGCCTTCATGGGAGTCATCCATGGAGGGGAATACGAGGGTAGATCGGAATCTGGTGGCGAGACCGTCGTTTATTCCGGCGACGAGTCGTCCACCGGAGAAACCGAGTCGTTATATCAATTACAAGATGGCCGGATTGGGGGCTGTTCCGATGGCGGCAGTATTCCGGACCCCTTTGATCTGCCAAACCGGGTTGGAATATTCATGGCCGGCACACAGGCGGCGATCCACTCTTCGACCGCAGCAGCAATGATCTCTGGATCAGCAGCGGCGACGGCAACCGGGGTAGGAGGCCCTGTGCGGCCGCCGGCTCAAGTTTTATCTGATCTATTTGATGCGTTGGCTACGCTGATGGCGGAGGCTAACTCGGCGGATCAGGATGCCCACAATGTGGAAATTGCAAAGATAAAGGATCAGATCACCCAGGCCAAGGCCAATTTGGCGGCTGAGGATGTCAGGATGACCGCGGAGCGGGCCGCTTTGGACGCGCAGGCTTATCGGCTTATGCTGGATCAGAACGCATCGCACGAAGTCCTGAAGAGAAGGCACCGGTCTCGCCTACCTCCGGTTTACGATGCTAGGAACCTCTTTAACACCCCAGGAGCAGGACCAGTAACCCGCCGGTAGCAAACCGGGCGGAGGCACCTGGGCCGGAGTCTTGAGTGCGCCGGTTCAGCCACGCTTGATGGATCCGCCTCGGCAGAACAACATTGTGTCTCAGCCCGTCCCAACTCCGTCGGGTCATTATTCTACTCCAATGGACAATCTCGTTGCTGCCGCTTCACGACTGGAGGCTATCCCAATTGAAGGTGATTCTCCAGCAGCGGTGGAGACGCGCCGGGTTAAGGAGCTTCTTCGGACAGCCTTGATTCAACAGGAAGCGTATTCATACAGTCGTGATCAAATTCATTCCACCCCTCATCCAAGTCGGAGTTACAGCAGGTGTATGGATGAACCGGCCGTATCAAGTAATACGCGAAACCGTGAACCGCCCCGTGGTAGCAGGGGGAGCTGGCGACGCTCAGGAAGTGGTGGACCGGGCTCGTGCATGGAGAGAGGCCGAGTTGGCAGCGCAACATGAAGCCCGTCAACTTACTCCGGTTCGACCAACCACGCCAATAGAGCCGGGGGTGACCTCTAGTTCTTTGGGAGTGCCGTGTCTCGTTCCAGCGTTGCGCAATGTACGCCTGCCCAAGGATTTCAAGGGCCCGCGGAAGGTGCCAAACTACACCGCCGATTTATCTCCAGAGATATGGGTTGAAATCTATGAGATGGCCATGGAGATGCTAGATGTGGATGATGCAGCCTGTGCGAAGTACTTCACCATGATGCTAGAAGGAACGGCTCGTACTTGGTTAAAGAGTCTACCGGCTAACTCTATTAGATCATGGGTCGAGTTGAGAGCCCGGTTTATCCAGAATTTCAAGGATACCTGCAAGCAGCCAATGTCGATTGTGGACTTAGCTGCCTGTGTTCAGGAGGAAGGAGAGTCAACAACCCGGTGGGTGCGCCGGGTCTCAAAAATTTTGTATTCGTCGGATCGCATCAACGCCGACACCGCGGTTCTAACATTGGAAGGCAATTGCCGGTTTGAACCTCTGAAGTTGAAGATGGGACGGCTGAAACGCCATTGCAATGACATGGGAACCCTCATGGCCGCTTTAGTGAAGTATGCTGACTCTGATAGTACCAAGGATCCCGAGTCTGACGATTACAAGACCGGGAAGGGAAAGAAGAGCAGCAACGCCAAGGGGCAGCACCACAGCCCGGCGGGTCATGGAAACGGCGGCAAACGCAAAGCAGATCATAGCTTGGACTTTGTGGCTAACACACGCACGCAGGATAAGGGCCAGCGAGTAGGTGTAAACCGCCCCAGCGCAACGGAGCACCTAATCCTAACCCAGACCGCCTGTCTTACCTGTTGAACCAGCCCTGCCCAAAACATGGGACGAAGGAGATGCCGGCCACACACCTCTGGAAGGACTGCTACATCATGCAGGAGTTCAAAAATTCTAATGCTTTCCGGTATGATCATGGACCAGGTGGCGGTTCAGGCTCTGGATCTCATGGGCCGAGTTATGGTGGATGAAATTCCGGTTCAGGCTTCCATGGTAATCAGAGTGGACACACCAATCAAGGTAATCAGAGCAACCAGGCTGGTTACAATCAGCAGCAGCAACAATCAAGTTATCAAAGCAACCCGAAGCAGTTAAACAGCGGGCAATATCATGTCTTCACCACCAGTTTAGACAAGTTCGACCAAAAGCTTCATAAGAGGGCCGTGAACTCTGTTGAACCGGCAGTGCCCCGTTATTTGCGTTGGTCTGAGAAGCCGATTGTTTTGAGTAGAGAGGATCACCCACCCCGGGTTGATAATCCTGGTCATCTGGCGTTGGTGGTGGCACCTCAGGTGGGAGGTTATAAGTTCACCAAGGTACTCATGGATGGAGGAAGCAATATCAACATCCTTTACTATGAAACCTTCCGTCGCATGGGGTTAATAGATAAAAATCTTAAACCGTCCAATACGGTGTTCCATGGTGTGGTGCCTGGTAAATCGGCATATCCTGTTGGTAAGATAGCTCTGGAGGTGGCTTTTGGAAATGATCATGACTCAAGATCAAAAACGTTGACCTTCGAGGTGGTGAAAATCAGAAGTCTGTATCACGCCCTGTTTGGACGGCCGGCTTACGCTAAATTTATGGCACGACCTTGCTATGTCTATCTGCAGCTTAAGATGCCGGGTCATAAGGGAACCATAACCGTCCATGGAAGCCGCAAGATTGCTCTGGAATGTGAAGAAGGTGATGCGGCTTATGCTGAGTCGGTTTGTGCCACGGAAGAGTTAAAATTTTACAAAGATAATGTTGATCCGGCGGACATGACTTCATTGAAGAAGCCAACTACAGAGCATGATCCAGCCCTGAAGTTTAAATCGGCTGATGAGACTAAGTTTGTTGACTTCGTACCTGGTGATTCGTCCAAGCAGTTCAGCATCAGCGCTAACTTGGATTCGAAATAGGAAAGCGCGCTCATCGAGTTTATCCGTGAGAATCGGGACATCTTTGCTTGGAAGCCTTCTGACATGCCAGGTGTACCGAGAGAACTCGCTGAGCACACTCTTAATGTTGATCCCAAGTATAAACCGGTGAAGCAGTTTCTCCGCCGGTTCAATGAAGAAAGGCGCAAGGCTATTGGAGAAGAAGTGGCCAGGCTCTTAGCGGCTGGATTTATAGTTGAAGTTTTTCATCCTGAATGGTTGGCTAATCCGGTGTTGGTCCTTAAGAAGAACGACACATGGCGTATGTGTGTGGACTACACAGATCTCAACCAAGCTTGTCCAGCAGATCCTTTTGCTCTCCCCTGTATTGATCAAATTATTGATGCTACGGCGGGTTGTGAGCGTTTGAGCTTTCTAGATGCATATGCTGGTTATCATCAGATCAAGATGGCGGTTAAGGACCAGGAAAATACGACCTTCATAACTCCCTTTGGAGCCTTCTGCTATGTTTCTATGCCCTTTGGGCTCAAGAGTGCTCAGGCGACTTATCAACGGCGTGTGCAGAATTGCCTTCATAAGCAAATCGGCCGTAATGTTCATGCCTATGTGGATGATATTGTGGTCAAGTCAAGGAAGAAGGAAACTCTGATTGATGATTTGAAGGAAACCTTTGATAACCTGCGAGTTTACAAGATGATGCTTAGTCCGGCCAAGTGCGTTTTTGGTTTACCGGCAGGCAAGCTCTTGGGATTTTTGGTGTCTAACAGGGGGATTGAGGCTAATCCGGAAAAGATTAAGGCCATCACCTCCTTGGCTAAACCGAAGTGTATCAATGACGTTCAACGCTTGGCGGGCCGGATTGCCGCTTTGAGCCGGTTTATCAGCCACCTCGGCGAGAAGGCGATTCCCTTGTATCAGATGTTGAAGAAAACGGATAACTTCGTCTGGAGTTCTGCCGCAGATGAGGCGTTTGAGGACTTAAAGCGGCAGCTGGCTAATCCACCTGTTCTTGCTGCTCCGGTTGACGAGGAACCATTGTTGTTATATGTGGCAGCTAACGCTCCAGCCGTCAGTATGGCTATTGTGGTGGAGCGCAAGGAGGCAGGCAAAGAATATCCGGTTCAACGACCGGTTTACTATATCAGTGAGGTACTTATTGAGTCCAAGCAAAGGTACCCGCATTGGCAGAAGTTGGTGTATGGGGGTTTCATGGCAAGCCGGAAGCTTAAGCAGTATTTCCATGGTCATTCCATCACAGTGGTCAGCTCTGCTCCTTCGGGAGATATAATCTAGAACAGGGAAGCAACTGGCCGGATCGCCAAGTGGGCTATAGAGCTTGGGCCTCACGGGTTGAAATACATACTGTAGGATCTTGAGAAGAGGTGTCTAGAGGGGGGGGGGGGGTGATTAGACACTAAGTACCAAAGTTGAAGTTTTTAACCTTATTAAAGTTTAAGTGAGGTTTGGGCACAAGTTTAACTTTTTCAATACATAACAAGCAAGCATGCAATGAGTATATGAGCAGCGGAAAGTAAAGCATGCAACTTGCAAGAAAGTAAAGGGAAGGGTTTGGAGGATTCAAACGCAATTGGAGACACGGATGTTTTTGGCGTGGTTCCGATAGGTGGTGCTATCGTGCTTCCACGTTGGTGGAGACTTCAACCCACGTAGGAGTAGCAGTTGCGTGAGTCGTGGAGGGCTCCACCCACGAAGGGTCCATGAAGTAGCAACCTTGTCTATCCCACCATGGCCGTCACCCACGAAGGACTTGCCTCACTAGTGGTAGATCTTCACGGCGATCTCCTTGCCCTTACAAACTCCTTGGTTCAACTCCACAATCTTGTCGGAGGCTCCCAAGTGACACCTAGCCAATCTAGGAGACACCACTCTCCAAGAAGTAACAAATGGTGTGTTGATGATGAACTCCTTGCTCTTGTGCTTCAAATGATAGTCTCCCCAACACTCAACTCTCTCTCATAGGATTTGAATCTGGTGGAAAGAAGATTTGAGTGGAAAGCAACTTGGGGAAGGCTAGAGATCAAGATTCATATGGTAGGAATGGAATATCTTGGCCTCAACACATGAGTAGGTAGTTCTCTCTCGAAATAGGATCTTTGGAAGTGTAGGTTCAGTCTGATGGCTTTCTCCACGAATGAAGAGGAGGTGGATGGGTATATATAGCCTCCACACAAAATCTAACCGTTACACACAATTTACCAATCTCGGTGGGACCGAATCAACAAACTCGGTCAGACCGATTTTAGTAAACCTAGTGACCGTTAGGGTTTTCGGTAAGACTGATTTGCAACTCGGTAGGACCGATATGGTTAGGGTTAGGGCATAACGTAATCTCGGTGAGACCGATTACACAAACTCGGTGAGACCGATTTTGGTAATTAGCTAACCAGAGAGTTGGTCAGGCAAACTCGGTTGGACCAATTACTCAAACTCGGTGGGACCAATTTTGGTAATAAGTTAAACAGAAAGTTTGCATTGTAATCTCGGTAGTACCGATTCTCAAACTCGGTGAGATCGACTTTGATAATGGGCATACACAGAGAGATTACAATCCCATCTCGGTGAGACCGAGATCCCTATCGGTAGAACCGATTTTCCTAGGGTTTGTGGCAGTGGCTAAGACATCCAAACTCGGTGGCGCCGGATAGGAAGAATCAGTGGGGCCAAGTTTGACTTTAGGTTTTAGGACATTTGTGTGGAAGTGGGAAAGTAGCTGAGGGTATTTGGAGCATATGACTAAGCACATGAAGCAAGAGGCTCATTAAGCAACACCTCATCCCTCCTTGATAGTATTGGCTTTTCCTATAGACTCAATGTGATCTTGGATCACTAAAATGTAAAATGAAGAGTCTTGAGCTTGAAGCTTGAGCCAATTCTTTGTCCTTAGCATCTTGAAGGAGTTCCCACATCCTTTAGTCCATGCCACTCCATTGTTGAACTTATCTGAAACATACTAGATAAAAGTGTTAGTCCAACAAGAGATATGTTGACATTAATTACCAAAACCACCTAAGGAGCACTTGTGCTTTCACATACCCCGAACGACGATTAAATCTCAAGCACTTGTGGATTTCATCAATGATTGGACAGAACTACAAGCGCCTGAAGAGAAGCCGAATCACACTTATTGGACTATTCACTTTGATGGGTCCAGGCAATTGGAGGCTCGGGGCTGGAGTCGTATTAACTTCCCCACGAGGTGATAAGTTCTGTTATGTTCTCCATTTAATGTTCCCTTGCACTAACAATGCAGCTGAGTATGAAGCTTTACTCCATGGTCTTCGGATGGCTAAGGAAATGAACTTAAGCCGGGTTAAGTGCTTTGGTGACTCGGACCTGGTGGCTCAGCAGGTGTCTGGCACTTGGGATTCCAAGGACCCACTCATGGCAGCATACCGTCGTGAGGTGGACATTGTTGCAGGTCACTTTAAGGGGTATCAGGTGGATCATGTGGACCGGCGGAAGAACGAAGTGGCGTACGCTTTAAGCCACCTGGGTTCTCAACGTAAACCGGTTCCGCCTAATGTCTTCTTGGATGTTTTACATAACCCGTCTGTCAAGCTCCCTGGTGAAGAGGATTTTGCTATTCCTGATCCGGAAGCTCAGTTGGTGGCGGCCCTTCATGTCATCCCAGATTGGACAGTTCCTTACGTGGCGTATATGAATCGGGGCGAGTTACCAGAGGATGAGACTCTGGCCAGGCAGATAATTCGGCGGTCCAAGTCCATGACTATCATCAATGGAGAGTTGCATCATTGCAGTGTGACAGGGGTGTTTCAACGCTGTGTATCTCCTGAGGAAGGCTATGAAATTTTGCATGAAATCCACGAAGGAGATTGTGGTCACCACGTCGGTTCAAAATCTTTGGTGGCCAAGGCGTTTCGTCACGGTTTCTATTGGTTAACTACTCATGCTGATGCTGAGGATTTGGTCAAACGATGTGATGGCTGTCAGAAGTTCTCAAGGCGCGCTCATGTACCGGCTCAAGAATTGAGGATGATTCCAATTACTTGGCCGTTTGCGACTTGGGGGCTGGATATGGTTGGGCCTTTCAAAAGGTCCAAATACAAGAAGACCCACCTTTTGGTGGCGGTTGACAAGTTCACAAAGTGGGTAGAGGCAGAACCAGTTAGCAAATGTGATGCGGCCACGGCGGTTCAATTCATCAAAAAGATGATTTTCCGGTTTGGCTTTCCACAAAGCATTATCACTGACAATGGTACCAATCTGTCAAAGGGTGCCATGAACGAGTTATGTCAACGTGAGCACATCCGGCTTGACGTATCATCAGTGGCTCACCCACAGTCCAATGGTCAAGCGGAGAGGGCTAATCAAGAGATCTTGCGAGGCATCAAATCCCGGCTTATGGTCCCTTTGTAGCGGACGTTGGGTTGTTGGGTTGAGGAGCTACCTTCTGTGTTATGGAGCATCAACACCACACCCAACAGATCGACATGATACACGCCGTTCTTCATGGTTTATGGAGCGGAGGCGGTTCTTCCTAGTGACATCCGTCATGACTCACCTCGTGTAGCGGCATATGTTGAAGCGGACAACGAGAAGGCACGGCAAGAAGCTCTTGACCTGTTAGATGAGGAGCGTGATATAGCGGCTGCCCGTTCGGCGATTTATCAGCAAGATCTGTGTCGCTATCACAGCTGCCGGGTTAGAACCAGAACCTTTCAAGAAGGAGATTTGGTGCTTCGGCTCATCCAAGACCAGACGGATATGCACAAATTATCCCCACCTTGGGAAGGACCTTTTGTGGTCAGCAAGAATCTACACAACGGGTCGTACTACCTAATCGATGTTCGAGAGTGCAAAGACTCACGTAAATCGGAGGAGGAGACCAACCGGACGTGGAATATTGCTCATCTTCGGCCCTACTATACTTGAGCTATAGGCTCTACTTATGTACATATTATGACAATGTATATATTATGATCAATACAATAAACCGGAACCTCAGCTAAAGCGGGGTATCTGTTATTTTTTACATCATGAGTGGTTACACGGAGCTTCTATTCTTAAAGCGGCGTCCGGTTTACCCCTTGATTTAGCTTCTCGAAAGCTTTATATTATATCACTTGGGGGATTGGTCGTGTCCAAACCATAGCAACACCTTTTGATAGGCGCAATGCCACAACATCACTTGAGGGCTTGGTCATATCCGAACCATAGCTACGCCTCTTGATCGGCGCAATGCCACAGCATCACTTGGGGGCTTGGTCGAACCCGAACCATCACTACACCTCTTGATCGGTGTAATGCCACCACATCATTTGGGGACCTGGCTGACTCGAACCATAGCCACACCTTTTGGGGGCTTGGTCGTGTCCGACCGTGGTAACACCTCTTGATCGGCTCAAAACCTTGCTTACAATGGTTTTATTTTTGCCTTTGTTGAGTTCTGTTCTCTTTTTTGATAAAGATTTTTTGTTGCTTTTTCAAACCGGCATTAACAATCCGGTTCGACTGTCAATTACAAATTGACGAAACACGGTGAAATCATAAACCGGAGACTATCCGCCCGGTCTGATTTTCTGTTAAAATTTATTTAAGGAGTAAACCGGTGTTTATCAAAGCCCGAAACGGTTTTGCATTATAAACCAGCTTCATATCAACAAGAGATGTTTTTTCCTCCAAAGTTTGGGTTATAAGCCCCACTATAAAGTTGTCCAGCCAACATCATGACTGAAGGTGGCAGATATTATATATTTCCATAGTTGGTTATATGTTACAGCCTAAGTTATCATCTTTGGTTATATGTACATGAGTATCATGACCCGCCCGGCGATAAACCGCTAGGGCACTTTAAGTTCTTTTGACTACAGAAACATCTTGGACAAATAAATATGGATATCATATCTTCAATATGACGAATCAAACAAGCATCAGTTGAAGATAAATATGCACGAAGGCATACCAGACCAAGTATATTAACTAGCCTATTACAAGGCGTTCTAGTGCCCAAAAGGATCATTGTTTTTATCAAATACATGTCAAAGCATGTAGTGGTCTAAACCGGCCTCCGGTTCACGCTTGGTCACAGGCTTGACCTGATGGTTGCAGGTCATCTCGCGCCGGTTCAACTTCTTCCTCCCTACCCAGTGGCTGGAAATCAACAGTTGCCCAGCCGACCCCAGTTAAGGCTTGAAATACAGCTTCATCACTTATCAGCAGGGACAGTTCAATATCAGGAGCGTAAGTGTGCTTATGAATTGGTGGGATAAGATTCTCAGCTTCAGGAATTGGTGCAGCAACCCGCTTGTTTTTATCATCATAGTTGGCTTGATAGTGGGAAAGATCCGCCTCTTCAACAAGTTGACAAGCCAGTGGGCGCACTTCCCGGTTTATGGTTCGGAGATCATCTTCATCAAATTCTGTCCCATCTTCCTTCAAGCTGGGATAGCCTTGGGCCGCTTCGATAGGATCAAAGTCAGGCACCCATGCTTTTGCCCGGATTAAAGCGGCCAAAGCACCCGTTCTAGCAGCAGATTTCTTCAGCTCCTCAACCCGGGCAGGAATCATAGATAACCTTTCAATGGTATCTTTGATCAAAGTGGGCGGCGGATTGTTGTGGGAAGCAGTGTAGATGATCCGTTGTGCACCGGAATACAGTTGTTCTATCTGAGTGTAGGCAACCTTTAACTTCTTCCGCTCGTCCGATCCCAAGTGGTTAATACGAGTTCCTTTATCATTGCAAGGGTTAGTAAACCGGCAGTTACATAAAAAGATTTGCTCCATTTGAGAAACAAGGATATTTACCAAACACAGCTGCAGTCATGGCATGAACCTACCGCTTCACGCTGGTCAATTCATCAACCACTGGTTTAAGAGCGGCTTCTGCTTTTTCAGCCCTTTGCGCCAAAGCGGATTTTTTCCTCAATCTCCCAATCCGCCCGCTCTTTGTTGAAGCTCTCTTTCAGTTTCTCCATAGCGCTCAAAGCGCTGGTCAATTCTTCCTTTGCCTTGGAGGTTTCAGCCTGTTGCGATTTAAGGTTCTCCTGCAGATCAGCGGTTTGGTTTTCTCTCTTGCTCAACTCAGCCTGCACAGAGAGAGTTATATGATGAAAGGACAGTACATATTTGAAGTACCAACCAAATAACAAGTTATGTCCTCGGTACTTGGGGGCTAATGCATATTTGCTCTTCCTCGTATATTTTCTACAAAGTCCCAAGCTCAATACAAGTATTCAACTTGGCACTTGGGGGCTAATGGTTGTTTATTCAAAGACTACTGGTACAGGAATTTTCTTCTATAAAGTCCCGGTTTATCTTCGTAAAGTTGAACCGGCCCTTGGGGGCTACGTTAGCAAAGTCCAGATGAATTGAGGTTTACATTGAATACTTACTAAAGTCCCGGTTTAAGTTGATATCTTAAAACCATCACTTGGGGGTTATTGGAGTTGATAAGCTACCAAATAATACAAGAAGGGAAGCATATAGGAAGTTACCTCATATTTTTCCTTCATCATATTGACTAGACCGGCTTCATAGTCGCGCCTGGTGTACAACTGGTTCAGATAGCCGGAATGAAGATCTTCAGCATTCAGAGCGGCGTATGTTGACAAATCGGCACTCCATTTGCCTTTGCCAACCGCAGAGAATTCCTGTTTGGCAGCATGTTTTGACAAAGCAACAGGATTACTTGGTTCAGTACGGCCAAAGCCAGTAATAAGCACATCATCATCTCTTTCTTCAGCGGTGCGTATTGGGGTCGCCAATTTGTCAGTATTTTTTGCTGGACTTGCCGGTTTATCAATCCGGATAGAGCTGGTCGGCTGGTCAACAGGGCCTGTGGTGTCAACTTCTGCCTGTTCAGCAATGAAGTCTTGGTGTGGAGATGGCGGATCATTCAGCATATCACCAAGGTTGGCCTCTTGAGGGTCTAGTGTTTTCTCTGATTCAGCAGCTGTGTTTTCCTCTGTTGTGTTGTTCAGGCGAGCTTTCTTGCTCGGTCTGGGTTTGGCACTGAGATAGTAAAGCATGAAGGTCAGTATAACGTATAAAATGCATGTTACAAATAAGGCAAGTGAACAACTTACCTAATAACCGTTTTGAGGGGTGGAAGCTTGGTGGCTGACGACTCGCCAGAGGATGAATGAGAAGTGCCCTGATAATTGGAATCAGACGGAATAAGAGGTTGACGAAAACAACCCGCTTTAGAGTGTGAAGTGACAGGAGAATTAGAGACCTCTGAACGGCGTTTCCGAACTGGACTATTCAGTAAAACGGCGGATGTAACTACCTGGCAGCTGTGCCGGGTCGTGCGGCGAGCCTTGTGCTGCTGTGTCTTCATAAGAAAGTTCGGATCCATGTAAGCAAGAAGATGAGAAAATTTAACTTTCCGGTTTGCCCGACGGGTTATTAGTGAAGGCAAAGGGTCTGAATCGGAGGAAAGAACGATTACCTCTGCAGCATCAGCGTGACTGAATTCAGCGACTCCTGGCAATAATCATCAGCAATAAGGCGTATGAAAAATAAACCAAGTGAGTCAAGTTCTACCTCAAGATCCGGGTTACCCACATCATCGTCAGCCGGTGGATCGGAGGATGCAGTGGTTCTCTTCCTGTTAGCAGGCTTCTTCACAGCTTTGGTCTTTTGCCGGGTTGGCTTCACCGGTTTATCTTGTGGAGGTTTCTTGTTCCAAAACGGATCGTCGCCCTGTCAAAAAATGATAGCATTTTCACAGAATATTTAAACAGAAGCAATTTCAAATAATAAGATGGTATGATTCTTACAGCTAGCGGTTTGTTGATGGCGCAAAAAGGGAGTAGGCCGGTTTTAGCACAGACGACCTCCGGTTCATTCAACATCTTTTTTACAGCTTCAGTAACTTCGTCGTTTGTAAGCTGGATATCAATGTGCCGCTGAGCATCCTTTACATCTCCTATGTACTCACACATCAAACTGGGGCGCTGGCTTAAGGGCAGTACGCTCCAAGATATCCAGCAGCGTGCAAAATCAACCCCTGTCAACCCGTTTGCCATGAAGGCCCTAAGCTTGGATAGTTGAGGAGCATATTTGCTTCTCTCTTTAGCAGTCAGCCTCTGAGGAAAGGGGTGTGTGTTGGCCAGACGTTCCGGACGGTAACCCCGCAAGGGATTTTCCTCAGATCGAGAGGTGTCTTTGCAATAAAACCATGTCTGGTTCCATTTTTGGGATGGCTATGAAGATTGGCATGAGGGAAGGTGACTTCTTTCCTTTTCTGAATTGCTATGCCACCCAGTTCTGTGTTGGGTCTGTCCTTGAATTCTGTGCGACGGTTCAGGTGAAAGCAGTCCCTGAATAGCTCTACTGAAGGTTCCTCCTGAAGGTAAACCTCACTGAAAACTTGAAAGTGGTAAATATTGGTTACGGAGTTAGGACCGATATCTTGTGGGCGCAGTTGAAAATTGGCGAAGACATCCTGAAAAAACTTTGAACCGGGAGGGTTGAAGCCCCGACTTAAATGGTCAGCAAAAACAATAACTTCTCCATCTTTGGGAGTAGGAGGACATTCCGTGCCAGGGACCCTCCAGTGAATGGTGTCCTTCTTGCTTAAAGCGCCTGTTTTGACCAGATTGTTCAACTGATCTTCAGTCACTCGAGAAGGGGCCCAGTTGCACTCATACACTTGTTTGGCCATGGCAAGGAAGATCTACAATACAATAATTGTCGGTTCAAGAATACATTGGACAGTTATATGTCGATACATATTTTGCTAAATCGGGGTCAGCTATCGATAAACCGGAGTTTAATAATGCAACAGTGTCCTAGTAAAGGGTTTGGCGGTTCAACAAGGGGACTAATGGTATATACCGGGTTGTCATTCTTGGCAAATAGTTAAACCGCCTAGTTTAAACATCGAAGAGTCAAGACTGCAGATGTGTAAGTGAATGAAAACAGGTTTCACAAGTTGGTGTTGCAGTTTGGGATCTGAGGCATATCAGAAAAGGGAAGTATATTAAAAACTTAAGAAGCAGCACTGAACCAATGAGTGAAGGTTCGGATGAGATCTGCTGTTTGAGATGCATAAATGGAAACAGAGGCTAAAGGCTACCATTGTGCAGAGCGGATATTCAGGAGTTTATCAAGAATAATCATATGAACAAAGAGCGCTGACGAACGCCAAAGAACACCGAAACCCTAGAACAGATCTATGGCGGAAAAGGCAGAGAACTTACCGAAGCTGAGGAAGAAGCGGAAGGGCACCGTTGTATTCTGGTGCGTTCAGGGTGATGCAGCGGCCAAGGTCGGAGCAGAGGCGACGGTCGATGGTGGCGGCGGAGATCCAGAGGCTGTGCGGCGCAAGGAAGACAATGCGAAGAGGTACGAGGGGGAAAAGGTGAAAATGACCCCTCGGTCCTATTTATAAAGGCAGGGGATAACTGTCAGGCGCGAAAATCGAGGGGCCAGAAATTTGGAAGTGAGGCGGAGCTGTCGCCTCGATTTTCGGAGACCCATTAATGAAGAGGTATCATACACAATTTTTAATAACAGATGATGTCACGACGGTTTACCATGGTCTGAGGTGATGACGTCACTGCGGTTTACCAAATTATGAGAAGATGTTGAAGACAAAGTTTTTACTAAGGATTGACATGAACCCGTTCAAATCAATCTGGGGCCTAATGTTGGGGATATTGCTATTGGGCGTAAACCGGCCAGGAGAGGCCGGGTTAACTTCATCAGTAGTTGATTATGCTTGAAGCCCATGAAGACAAATGAGGATGCTATATAAAGGCCCAGGGCCCAGGACCGGTTTAAGGCCTGTAGCTATAAACCGGCTTTTGGTATATAACTTGTATTGTAAGATAGAAAGAGTGGAGACCGAACCAGACACACTTATGAGCCGGTCTCGGGGCTCTATAAACCGACGGGCGCCACCCATGTATATAAGGGGATGACCCGGCGACGGTTCAGGAGAACAGACAACAACTCGAGACTCAGGAAAAGCGTATTCGCTCCCTGGTCATCGAAACCCCATCAATTCCATCACAACTAGACGTAGGCTTTTACCTTCATCGTAAGGGGCCGAACTAGTATAAAACTCTCTTGTGTCCCTTGTCCGCTTTAACCCCTTTAAGCTAACCTGTAGCGATGGCTCCATGACTAAGTCCTCACACTAGGACATCTGCCGTGAAAAAACCACGACACGACCCAAGAAACTTCACTCGTAGAGAAGCCACGGATCATCAATTCAACAAGTCCGCTCTCTTCATTCTCCAAGAAGCAATTCCAACCAAAGGTATTGCGCATCTCCGAACTTCCACCGTGGCCAAGGAAGCGTGGCAACATATTGTTTCCATTTACAAGGGAAGCGCAAGCATTCAACGCTCAAACTTTGAAGTGGTCCAAGATGAAGCCGATGAGTTTGCAATGAATGAAGATGAAGAACCTCGAGAGCTTTACCGAAGATTAACCACTCTCGTGGTCTCACTCCGAGATCATGGGAGCAAGGATACAAATGACAATTGGATCAAGTGCAAGTTTCTCAAGGCCATGATGCCTTACCATAAGGCCATGTCCTCCGTCATCCGCCAAAGGCCGAACTTTCACGCCTTCTCCTCAAGTGAAGTGTTGGATGAGTTTGTTGCAATGAGGATCTTGGACAAGACCGCCGACAATTCGGTGTTGCGTTCTCAACGAGCAAACAAGCCCAACCTTGCTTTGAAGGCCAAGGCTAGTGTGGAAGAAGAGGGTGAAGAGCAACAAGAGGAGTGTTTCCCCGAAGATACTAAGTATGCATATCATGAGCACATGGCTCTCGCTTCACGACAATTTTGGAGCAAGAAGAACTCAAGGCCCAACTTCAACAAGAGCAACTCAAGTGGCTCCAAGGGCAAGCAATGTGTGAGGACATGCTATAATTGTGGCAATGTAAGCCACTTTGTTGTGGAGTGCCCATACGAGAAGAGGGAAGACAATGGTGGCAAGCTTTTTCGAAAAGACAAGGCCAAGTCTTTCCCCAACAAGAACAACTTCACCAAGAAGACTCCTCTCAATGGGTTGGTGGCACAAGAAGAGTACAATGAGGATGATGATGATGAAGACAGTGAGACAGTTGCCATGGTCTCCGTTGCCATTGCAACAACTCCACGGGTGTCCCTCTTTGACTCACCAAACGAGAACATCACCGCCAAGTGCCTCATGGACAAAGCCACCAACAAGGTAACCCCCAACATCAAAACCACCATCACTACTAATCCTTCCTTGACGGATTGCATTGATGAAAGTGAGGGGTCGAAGGAGGAAGAAAATGAATTTGAGTCTTTTATGAGTAAGCTCAAGGGTAAACCCAAGAAGCACTTTGTTGCTCTCTTAGAACAACCTTGTGAACCAATGGCATGATTGAGGCTCATGAAGAAACCATCTCTAAGATGGAAGGGCATAGTCGTGACTATGCCGATGAGATATCGGATCTCTCTAATGCACTTGAGGAATAACATGGTCATCGTTTGGCTCTTGAGGAGTCACACAACGATGATCATGCTAAATTAAAGAAAGATCTTGATCATGCTCTTGTTGTATCTCGTGTGCACAATTCCGAGAAAGCTAAACTTGGGATTGACCATGCTAGACTCAAGGAGGAGTTTTATATACTTTACAAGGCTCACAAGGCCTGGAAGAGTGCTCATGCTAGCCTCAAGGAGTCTCATGATCAACTCCAAGTGAAGCTAACCAAGGAGAAAGCCACATTTCCTCATATGGTTTTAATTGATAATGCAAATGCTACTAACCCGTGTTGTGAGCATGTGCATCTTGTGGAGGAGAATGCCAAGTTGAAGGAGCAACTTGAGAAAGGCCTTGTGTCTTGCATACAAGGTGATAAGAACGTCAACGACCTTTTGAGAAATCAAAAGGAAGTTGAGGGTAAGGAGGGAATTGGGTTTGCACCCAAGTCCAAGAACAAGAAGAACGACAAGGCCAACAACCTCCTCCTCTCAAGCAAACTTTTTTGAAGGAGGGAGAGGGTGCGTCTAAGGAGAAGAAGAACAATGTAAAGGGTGGTGGTGTCAAGAAGGGCAATGCTACTCCTTCCAACAAAGCCGACGACTTTTACCCTTCTTATGTGTTATGCCATGCTAGTGATGGGCATGTTTATGCCAAATTTGTTGGTTCTCCTTATGAGTACATTGGAAGGTCTATTTTGGTTCCTAAGACCCTTATTACTAACATCAAAGGACCCATTACAAAATGGGTACCTAAAACCAAGCATTTATCTCTTGTAGGTGTTTGCTTCTGGTGGGGGATCATGGTTTCTCGATAGTGGAGCCACAAATCATATGACGGGAAGCAAGGACTTGGTGGTGGACATGCACAAGGTTTCATCTATGCCCACCAATGTAGAGTGGGGTGATGCCTCATGTTCTAAGGTATTAGGGCTTGGCAAGGTTGTCATTTCTCATGATGTCACGATCGAGAAAGTCATGCTTGTTTAGTCCCTTGCATACAACTTACTTTCCGTTCGTCAACTTGCACTCATGGGTTTTGACACCTTCTTTGATATTGATACCGTGGCCCTATTATGGAGCAAGACTCTTAAAGTAGCCTTTGTTGGGCATGTCGAGAGCGATCTTTATGTGATTAACTTTTTGGAGTGACTCACTAAGACCGCAACATGCCTAATGGCTAAAGTTGACGTGGGATGGCTTTGGCATCGCCGCTTAGCCCACATCAATATGAGATCTTTGCAAAGTCTTCTCAAGGGGGACCATGTCCATGGACTAACAAATGTTATTTTTGCCAAAGATCGTCCTTGCAGTGCTTGTATCGAAGGAAAACTACATGAGAAGGCTCACCCACCCACGACTATCATCTACTCGAAGAGGCCCTTGGAGCTCCTTCACATGGACCTCTTTGGGCCTCCATCCTTTGATAGTCTTGGGGGTAGAAAGTATTGCTTGGTGATTGTGGATGATTATTCAAGATTCACTTGGGTATATTTCTTCAAGAGGAAGAGTGAGACCCAACAAACCATCATCGACTTTGCAAATGAAGCTCAACGTTAACACAATGCAAAGATCTTGACGATAAGAAGTGACAAGGGCACCGAGTTCAAGAACTACACCTTGGATGAGTTTCTTAGTGATGAGGGGATAAACATCAATATTCCGCACCTTACACCCCTCAACAAAATGGTGTAGCGGAGAGGAAGAACCGGGCGTTGATGGATGCGGCAAGGACCATGATGGCGGAGTTCAAGCCTCTGTACAACTTTTGGGCCGAAGCCATCAACAACGCTTGTCATGCCTCCAATCGGCTCTATCTCCACAAAGGCTTGAACAAGACTCCATATGAGATACTCACCGGCAACAAGCCTAACCTCAAGTACTTCCGGGTGTTCGGGTGTAAGTGTTTCATTCTCAAGAAAGGTGTTCGTTTGTCTAAATTTGAGGCTAGAGCTCATGAGGGCATATTTGTTGGTTATGCTACAAACTCTCATGCTTACCGTTTGCTCAACAAGTCCACCGGACTCATTGAGGAGACGTGTAACATGGAGTTTGATGAGAATAACGGCTCCCAAGTGGAGCAAAGTGGTACTTGTGATGTAGGTGATGAAATTCCTCCCCAAGCCATAAGAAGAATGGGTGTTGGTCATATCCTACCCATTCAAGATCAAGAACAGGCTCAAGACGACGCTCAAGATTATCAAGTTACCGCTCCTCAACTCTCTCCTGAGGAGGAGTTGGAGCGTCGTGCCACCAAGATTGCATCCAAGCTCACTACCAAAGATCATCTCATGACGAATGTGCTTGGAAGCTTAAGAAGGGGGTAAGCACTCGTAGACAATTAGCAAACTATTGTGAACATCACGCGTTTGTTTCTTGTGTTGAACCCCAAAAGGTCTATGAGGGCCCGAGGATCTGGATTGGCTTAATGCCATGCATGAAGAACTCAACAACTTCGAGCACAACAAGGTGTGGAGATTGGTGCCAAGGCCAAAGGGGAACCATAATGTCATTGGAACCAAGTGGATATTCAAGAACAAGCAAGATGCTCATGGGATATCGTTCGCAACAAGGCTCGTTTGGTAGCACAAGGCTACTCCCAAGTCGAGGGTATCGACTATGGTGAAACCGTTGCTCCCATTGCTCGCCTTGAATCTATTCGTTTGTTGGTTGCTTATGCTTCTCATCATAACTTCAACTTGCAACAAATGGATGTGAAGAGTGCTTTTCTTAATGGTCCTATTAATGAGTTGGTGTATGTCAAACAACCCCGGTGGTTTGAGGATCCCGAGTTCCCCAATCATGTGTACCAACTCGATAAGGCACTCTACGGCCTTAAACAAGCCCCACGTGCATGGCATGAGCACCTTACCGAGTTGTTGCAAGATCGTGGGTTTGAAATTGGGAGAACCGAGCCCACTCTTTTTACTAAGAAGGTCAAAGGGGAGTTGTTTGTATGCCAACTATATGTTGATGATATTATCTTTGGTTCTCCCAACAAAGCTTTCAATGAGGAGTTTGCCGCTCTCATGACCTCGAAGTTCAAGATGTCCATGATGGGAGAGTTGAAGTTCTTTCTCGCATTCGAAATCAAACAAAGAAGAGAAGGAACCTTCATCAACCAAGCCAAATACACTCAGGACATGCTCAAGAGATTCAAGCTAAGTGATGTCAAGCCGGCTTCCACTCCAATTCCCGTCAAATGCCAACTTGACATAGATCCCAATGGTAAAGCGGTGGATCAAAAGGTATATCGTTCCATGATTGGCTCCTTGCTTTACCTTTGTGCATCTAGACCGGATATCATGTTGAGTGTGGGAATTTGTGCACTGTTTCAAGCCTCACCTAAGGAAAGCCACTATGTGGCGGTCAAGCGAATCTTTTGATTTTTGGCTCATACCCCAAACTTTGGCTTATGGTACCCAAGAGGAGCTAACTTCAACCTTGTGGGATTTTCGGACTCGGATTGGGTGGGAGACAAAGTGGATAGGAAGTCAAATTCTGGAGGGTGCCAATTTCTTGGTTGCTCTTTGGTGAGTTGGTCTTCTAAGAGGCAAAGTTGTCTGTCTCTCTCGTCCACCGAAGCGGAGTATGTGGCCGCCAGTAGTTGTTGTGCTCAACTTCTATGGACGAGGCAAACTTTAAAGGATTATAATGTCATTTGTGACAAAGTGCCTCTTTGGTGTGAAAATGAAAGTGCCATCAAGATTTCTCTCAACCCGGTGCAACACTTCAAGAAGAAGCATATTGAGATTCGGTATCACTTCATCCGGGATCACATTAGGTGAGCGGAGATCGAGCTCAACTATGTCAACACTCATGATAATCTTGCAGATATTTTCACGAAGCCCTTGGATGAAGCAAGATTTCTCGAGTTAAGGCATGCGCTAAATATCATTGATTTGAGCAATGTGGCTTAACCTTTGCACACCCCACCATACTCATCTTGATGTCTTGTTTAGGTGTAGGCATGGATATAGGGGGAGTGTTGTTCCCTCAATGAACTCTCCCTCCCCCATTATGCATAAATTGATCAACTCTTTCACATTAGCCATTTTTATGGTACTTGTGCTTCAAAGACGAGTTTTGGTCATGGGCCCAAGGATAATTCTTCACGGTGCCATACCAATTGACTCAAACATAGGTGGCTCCGGCCACCGCCCTCTCTCTTTGAGAGGCTTTGGTTCGCGTTGGTCCTCGTTGTCTTTTGCCTTCTTTTGGGCCATGTTTGTGTTTGAGTTGCCTCGTGTGTGTGTGCTTGTTTGCGTGTCCGGTTGCTTGAAGTTTGCATTGCAAAGGCCGTGTTTTTCTGTTTTTGTAGAAACATGCACTTTCTAGGGTTTACGGTACTACCATGGCAAGCCACGGTACTACCGCTGGAGATGGGTTGCTCCTGTGAGTGCACAGCTGCACCCCAGGCACGGTACTACCGCTTCCATCACGGTAGTAATTTTTTACTGCCGCTGGAAGAGCGGTACTACCGTCCTGTGTGCAGTACTTCTGCCCGGGCGGTACTACCACGATGACCTGCGGTACTACCGCACCGTCGCGAGCACGTGGGGGTTAAGAGCAGGCAGGGTGAGTTCCAACTCCCCCATTGTCGGTGTCAAAACCGGCGGATCTCGGGTAGGGGGTCCCGAACTGCACGTCTAGGCGGATGGTAACAGGAGACAAGGGACACGATGTTTTTACCCAGGTTCGGGCCCTATCGATGGAGGTAAAACCCTACTCCTGCTTGATTAATATTGATGATATGGGTAGTACAAGAGTAGATCTACCACGAGATCGTAGAGGCTAAACCCTAGAAGCTAGCCTATGGTATGATTGTTGTTCGTCCTACGGACTAAAACCCTCTGGTTTATATAGACACCGAGAGGGCTAGGGTTACACAGTCGGTTACAATGGGAGGAGATCTACATATTCAGACGCCAAGCTTGCCTTCCACGCCAAGGAAAGTCCCATCCGGACACGTGTGAAGTCTTCAATCTTGTATCTTCATAGTCCAGAGTCCGCCAAAGGTTATAGTTCGGTTATCCGGACACCCCCTAATCCGGGACTCCCTCAGTAGCCCCCGAACCAGGCTTCAATGACGATGAGTCCGGCACGCAGATTGTCTTCGGCATTGCAAGGCGGGTTCTTCTCCAAATTCTGTGTACCTGTTGAATAGTGTTGGCTTCTCATGAATATTGCTCCTTGGCTTCCACGCCCAATAATGGCCGTCTTCCATGTGTCAAACGAATGCGAAAAGCCGTGGTGTTTTTACATTTACCCCCTAGCTGCGCAAATGAGCTGCCTATAAAAGAGACGAGGATTTAGATCCGAATCACACCATCTTCCCTTCATGCGAGCATTCATTGGAGCGCATCCGATGAAGATCCATTCCGTCATGGCGGCCGATGCAGCTCCTCCTCTCGCCCTCCCAGCCCTCAGCCTGGAAGTTAGGAGAGATGTTCCGTCCCGCACAGCGAGCTAGTGACGCTCCAAACCAAGGGATTCCTTCACCCAGCCTTCATGGTCCCGATTCGAGCCAGACTTGCCACCTATAATGGCTGAGAGAAAGCGGAGAGCGTCCCCAGTCCCTCCAAAGGAGAGCGGGTATGCCTTGTCCCTTATCTGATAAGAGGGCTCGGATTTCCAATTCATCCATTTCTCCGGGGCTCTCGAGTTCTACGGCCTCCAGTTGCACAACCTTACGCCTGCCTCCATATTGCATATTGCGGGCTTCGTAGCCCTTTGCGAGCTGTTTTTGGGCATCGAGGCTCATTTTGCGATGTGGAAGAAGCTGTTCTGCCTTGTGCCCTGTTCTCAGGAGGGGTCGATATATCAAGTGGGCGGAGCCGAACTATGGCGCATCGCCGGGACCGAATATCTATCCGGAACCCCAAGGAAGGCGTCCAAGACCGGCCTTGAGAATGGTTTTATATAGAAGATGTCCCCTGCGGACCCTGTTCGGATCGGCCTCCCGAGTTCAATAATGCTCCTTTGAAGAAGCGCCTAAGTGGCGTCCACATAGCCCTCGGAGGGAAAATGACGAGGGCGTCCTTTACGATGAGCCGGATAAGGTTGTTAGCTCATTCCGGATCGACCATGATCGGGTCATGGCCACATGCATTATGCACGGGGTGCAGCCACTTGATATAGAGGCCACCCCATGTGGGATTTCAACGGGAGGATGATGCCACCCATCGCGCCGTAAGGGGCCGGGATCGGTTGCCGCTCTGACGAAGATCTTGTCCGCATTGTACAAGGGAGAAGAGGAGGAGTTCCTCCGCGTCAATCCACAGGGCGGATTTTCTATGAACAATCCTCTAAGCTGGGTAAGCAGACACTTCTTTTTGCCCATCAGTTCCATATTCCCATAGTTAAGTACCTTATCTTGTGATTTCGATGCAGGAATTGCGCCGGGCCGTAAAGGATATAAATAGCCCTCCTCCACAACCCGAGGATCCAGAACGGTCCCTCGATCCGGCCTCCCAAGAGGATCCGGACATATCCGTGGAGCTGATCGATGGGGTATTTCACCAACTGAGCATCGACAATGCCTTGGTGGCTATTACACGATTATCTGGGACTCCCGCCTCACAAGTAATCGAGACCAAAGACCTAATACTTCGAAGATGATCCATCCGTGCTTATTTTTTATCACCGTATACCAATGGTGTTTCGCAGGGGAGGATCCCGAGGCGGAATGCCGAGCCTGCGGTGACTAGCCGACAGGGGACCGCGAGGGCAGGTAGACTAAAGAGACACGCAGTCCGGGTCGAGGCACCGACGCAGCAGTAAGGCGCGCTGCCTTATTCCAAGGTATTATTCTTACGATGCATACTAACGCCCGTGCTCTCCTTTTTTAGGAAAAAGAGGGCTCACCGGACTATATCCGGAGAGATTGCCAATCGAGCTTCCACCAGCCAGGCTCCAAAGCCGAGTCCGAGCGAGGCGAACACGAGGCGTCGTCGGACGCTCCTCTAACGAGAGGATGTAGACAGACTGTCCGCCACCAATTCGAGGTGGAGAGTGCCATGAATCACAGGCGTTGCGGACAGTTCTTCGTGGCGCTTGTTTCTCCCAAGAGGCATTGGATGCCTTCAATTCGAGATGCGTACCTCCGTGCCGCTCAAAATGGTCTAGCCAGAGCCACGGAGCAGTATGTGAAAGACATACGGGTGAGAAAATTTGATGGTTATATATGTCAGTAGCCCCCGAGACTTGAAACAGTTAGAATAATTGATTTAAGGATCATTTGTTACGCATGATCTTACAAAAAAGAATACCCAACTGTCCAAGGAGCTGGAAGAGTGCAAAGCCCAACTTGAGGCCGCACTAGCCGCGGCAGGGGAGGCCAAGGAGACCCCCTCTGGTAATATACGCTTCGAAAGATAATTATGTTGTGAAGTGCGGCGTGTGTGCAAATCTGACAATATCATTGCAGATGGCGCCGGAGTAGATCCGGACAAGCCACAACTCTTGCGCCGGTTAAAGGTCGGCGAGGCGTGCTTACGAGGTGAGGCGGAGAAGAATAATCAACAAGATGCCAACACCCAGCTGGGCGAGGAACTAAAGGATGTTCGTGCCCAGCTGTCGGACTCCGTGAAGGAGAATCGACGGCTTCGACCCGACATTTTTAGTAAGTGCTTGAGCGAACTTTGAAAAAGAGCTCGGCGAGGAAGTCGACTAACAGAGTTATGTCTGTAGGTATGCTCACAGGTCGTCCTGCAGAGGAAATGCCCGGTTCTATGGGTGACCTTCTTCCGAGCTCTTACAAGCTGCATCGAGCGAGTTCGGCAG
Organism: Aegilops bicornis; assembly: GCA_021605145.1. Lineage (NCBI taxonomy): Eukaryota > Viridiplantae > Streptophyta > Magnoliopsida > Poales > Poaceae > Aegilops > Aegilops bicornis. The sequence continues at coordinate 406,990,666 of CM038673.1, read as the reverse complement.
GTGATGAAAGGCGTCGCCCAGGCCTTGTGGCCATCTGTCTCCATGCCCTAAGGCCTTGGAGAGCTTGCAGATATGCTTAAGGGAGCGCGGCGGCGCTTCCGATTATGGAAGATATCGGCCTGCCATCAAGGTGCCAGGGAGGCCTGGGCCATGGTGAAGACGCGGTACACGAAGGCTGACCCAAACCACATGGCCGAGGTCGGACCTGTGGGGGCCGATGGGAAGGAGATCCCTGTGAGCTTAGTGTACGACCAAGTAGAGTTGGCCGCCAAATATTCCCAATAGGACTGTAACTAGACAACCTGTTGGATGGTATTGAAGAGGAATATGCTCAGTCAAATTGACTATGTAATTTAAAATGACATGTAAAATGCCTTCTAGCCGGATTGTAGATCGTTTGTCATGGCGGACCTTTTCGCTTCAGCCTCGGGACCCGATAGTCCGGAGTGTGTCAGAATACCCTCTTGGTTATGTAGGAACCGGGGCATGCATGGAGACCAGGCATAGGGGTCATTAGTGCTTGAACAGACAAGTGCCCAACTAGTTATGTTATATTACATGGTTAGTAAGAAACATCTTCCAGGGAGAATAGTTCCGTTAGGGGTTCCTTTCCCTGGGAGGCATGCCCTAAAGTGCATGTCCGGACTGCGAAAAAAGCAGAAAAGCATCTAGGGGCAGATAAATAAACAAGTGAGAAATCATCTTTAGTTCACCGACCGAATATTCCCTTAAGAACGCTAGCTTTCGGCTTCACCCAGTCTGAGGTACACATCCGGCTGACCAGCGATAGCAATCGCAAAGGTGCTCCCTTTACTGCCTAGCCGAACAATCGGGAACGTAGGGGTAAGCACAGGAGCCAGGCAACCCAGCTTGGCCAAAACTTAAGTCATATCGATGCATATAATGGTGAATAAAAGGTACATGCGGAAGTGTGACACATGTGTTGGGCATGAAGCTCGTATAAATAAGCTTACATTAAGGAAGCCCCGAGGTATAATGAGCGCGGATAAGCGCGTCGGTTAATAATGAGAACAAGGCGCGAACAGGCCCTTAAGGCTGTAAGGGAAAGGGAGGGAGAAGGAGAGAAATAAAAGACAGCTAATGCGTAAAAAATAGACAGGGGAAGGAGACGAACACAGAGTCCGGCGCTAGGCGTAGAATCTTCGGAGACGGGCTGCATTCCATGGGTTCGGCTCGAGTCGGTTATCCGATGCATCTCACAGACGGTGCACTCCACCATTCAGGACTTGGTTAATAATAAAGGGACCTTCCCATTTGGGCTTGAGTTTGTCCTTTTTCTTGTCCGGCAGGCGTAGAACTAACTCGCCAACATTGTAAGTTTTGGCCCGTACTTCTCTGCTTTGATATCTTCGAGCCTGCTGTTGATAGAATGCGGAACGTGCTTTTGCCACGTCACGCTCCTCCTCCAAGGCGTCCAAACTGTCCTGCCGATCAAGTTCGGCTTCTCTTTCTTCGTACGCCAGCATCGCGAGGCGAGTCATGAATTATGTCGTAGGGCAGAACCGCCTCTGCGCCGTATACCATAAAGAATGGTGTGAATCCGGTGGTGCGATTCGGCGTGGTCCGCAGCCCCCAAAGTACGGAGTCGAGGTCCTCTACCCAGTGCATGTTAGATTCCTTTAGGGACCACACTAATCTGGGTTTGATGCCGCTCATGATTAGACCATTTGCTCGTTCGACTTGACCGTTAGTTTGTGGGTGATAGATCAAGCATAGTCGAGCTTGATGCCCATGTTTTTGCACCAGAGTTTGACCTCGTCGGCCGTAAAGTTCGTGCCGTTATCAGTGATGATGCTGTGGGGGACGCCGTAACGGTGTACGACCCCTGGTATGAAGTCTATCACCGGTCTGGATTCGACCGTCTTAACCGGCTTGGCCTCTATCCATTTGGTGAATTTATCCACCATGACCAGTATATATTTTTGCTTGTGGGTTCCTCCTTTAAGGGGTCCAACCATGTCAAGCCCCCAGACCGTGAAGGGCCAGGTGATGGGTATGGTTTGGAGGGCGGTAGGTGGCATATGGCTTTGGTTAGCAAAGAGCTGGCAACCCACGCATCGTTGGACTAAGTCCTGAGCATCTGCCCGGGCCGTCGGCCAATAAAATCATGTACGGAAGGCCTTGCTTACAAGGGCCCGGGCTGCAGCGTCGTGTCCGCCGAGTCCGGCATGAATTTCAGCCAGAAGATTCCGCCCTTCCTCTTCGGAGATACACCTTTGAAGGACTCCGGTGGTGCTTTTCTTATAAAGCTCTCCCTCATGGACTTTATAGGCTTTAGAGCGCCGCACTATGCAGCGTACCTTGTTTTGGTCCTCGGGAAGTTCCTGCCTGGTTAGGTAGGCTAGGAATGGTTCCGTCCACGGGGCAATGACTGCCATTATTACGTGGGCTGAAGATGTTACTTCGTTGGCAGAGCCTACAGTTGTGTCAGAATGTTCGGTGTCGGGCAGTGCGGTTGGGTCGGGCTGTTATTTCGGACTCCTTCCCATAATACTGGATGGCTTGAACAACCTCTCTAAGAATATATTGGGGGACGGCATCGCGCTTTGCGCCAATGCGTGCCAAAGGCGACGTCTCTTTGCTGATTGTTTTCCCGAGCTATATGGTGAAATTTGAGCCCTTGAACCGATCGACATTTTTAGGGGCGGCGTTGCGATAAGCTGCCATTTTCGGATCCTTGGCATCAAAGTCTCCATTTATTTGGGATATCGTGAGGTTCGAATCCCCGCGCACCTCTAGGCGTTGAATGCACATGGAGACTGCCATCCGGAGACCATGTAGAAGGGCCTCGTATTCGGCTGTTGTCGGTGTCAAAACCGGCGGATCTCGGGTAGGGGGTCCCGAACTGTGCGTCTAAGGCGGATGGTAACAGGAGACAAGGGACACGATGTTTACCCAGGTTCGGGCCCTCTCTATGGAGGTAATAACCTACTTCCTGCTTGATTGTTCTTGATGATATGAGTATTACAAGAGTAGATCTACCACGAGATCAGAGAGGCTAAACCCTAGAAGCTAGCCTATGTATGATTGTTGTTCTATATTGTATATGTGTCGACTAGCCTGGCCCTGGTTTATATAATGCACCAGAGGCCTAGGATAACAAGAGTCCTAGCCGAATACGCCGGTGGGGGAGGGTCCTTGTCTTGATCACCAAGTCTTGTGGAATCTTCCTTGTATGCGGCACCTATCCGGACCGGCCCATGAGTATCTGACCTGGGGTCCTCGGCCCAATCTAACCGGCCCGGGGGACGGCGTGGTGAGTACCCCTAGTCCAGACACCGTCGATAGCCCCTGAACCGGTCTTCAAGTTAGGGGCGCTCCTCGATTCTTCCGAACTGTTCTTCATCTTGACCGTCGGTCTTAAAAACTGGTTCAACAAATCTTCTCATCTTCGATCTTGAGGATCGCCGAAATGCATTCGACGAGTTTACACGTCGGGTATCCGAGGAGCCCCTTTAAGTTTACGGCCTTTATCAATGCCTTGTATTTTTATGCCACACCTCGGGTTTGAAGTTATTCCTGGGAGGCAGTGTCCTCTTGCGTCCGAGCTCTAACGCCGGACTGCATTCGAGGTATCTTTTGCAGCCGAGCACCAACGCCGGACTGCTTCCCAGCTCTATCGCCGGACTGTGTATCCGAGCTCCAACGCCGGACGGTATCCGAGCTCCAACGCCGGACTATGTATCCGAGCTTCAACGCCAGACTGTATCCGAGGTGTCGTATATCACCTTGGTTCAAAGAAGTTTGAAGGAGTTTAGTCGAGCTTAATGCCGGAAATGCCCTCTATGGAGCCAGCCACTAGCGTCCAGGAGCTTTATGCGGGCTCGCTTCAGGTGGTGCACCACCCGAATGTGGGCCAATTTTGTCAATATTCTTGATTGGTGCAATTTATTCTCTGCCGAGATACATAGCCGGTAGCCCTCAAGGTGGGTATCGGTCTAAAACCCGAGATGCACATGAAGGATGACATACGACCCGTGATCGCCGTAGCTGCTTTGAGACTCGAGGTTGATTTGCAAAATTGGTCCGAGGATCAAGTCCTAGCTTCGGCGTAATACTTGGGACAAAAAGCGGCGTGCTCAGTCCTCAAGACTCAAGTTGGGTGCGGCCGACCAACCTGAGGATCAAAATCTCCTCGGAAACTGTATTGCACTTAAAATTTTCCGCATAGGACAGGCAATGCAGTAGCGCCAGAGACACTGGTCGGGTGGCAACACCAGATCAGGGGATTGATGTGCCCCTTTAATATTTGTAAATAATAAGCCCGAAGCCCAGTAGCCCCCGAGCCTTAATGCGGGCACGGGTGGCCGAATTAAGGATCGATATCCATAGTAAAATCACAAATTATGTGTAATGACTCAATGTATCCAAGTACTTTATGTCATTAAATCTCGGATCCGCATTGTACAAAACTTTGTTGACCGACCATCGGCTTCAACCTACTTTATAAAGCCTTTATGAGGGCAAAGATTTACAACAAACAAGGCAATCTGGCCATACGGTTTTATAAACAAAGGTACGCAGAGAGATATTTTTATATTACTGTTTAACAGAAGAAATGTCTTCTAAAGAAAATAGTCCCGCTATCTGTTCCTTTCTTTGGGTTGTCATGCTAAGCATGATCATGAAACCTCAGCTCCAATGTAAGAGCAAAATATTGAGGATTTAGTTTGGGAGGCCAGTTACTAGCCCCCGGTAGTGTTCGGGCGACGATCGAGGTCAAGCCATAAACACTTGACCAATGTTATGAATGGCCCGTCATTTAATATAGTCATCGGATCACTGACCAGTTTACACCTTTTGTGACGGTCGGTTTCGGCTTTCTCCAGCGAGGTGCTTGACCATGCAAAATTTGGAAGCACAATCAGATGGTTCTCCCTTTGCACACCTAGCCGAACAAAGCGGAACGTAGGGAGGCAAGCACGGAGCCGGGCAACCCAACTATTGACCAAAGACACAATTGGCCCGATGCATATATAGCAATATCCGATAATGTTTTTGCCAAATCTCTAAAGGTGTCCGGCGTTGCACTTCGAGACTTGTGCTGAAAACACACAAATAGTTTAAAAGTGCCAAAAGCTTGGAAAACCAAAAAACGTCAGTAAAAACATGACGTCCGAACAAGATCAAGCGTTCGATGCCAATCCAAAAATTGGACTTTAAAAAAAAGTGCTTACATGGTGCTTTAACATGACACATCCTATCTCAAGACTTCAAGCGGGTCAGCCCTACGGCTTCGGTCTCCCATCCCAGGCGGAGTACTTCTTGTTAGGCCAGTTTAGAAAACTAAACCCTAAGCGGTTTTGAGAGAGAAATTAGGCTCCTCGGCTAGTGACCGCTTTTCGTGTCAAAAAAGGAGTGATAAATAATAAACACTTTGCAGCGACTAAGAAGAAAAACACTTGGTATAAAAGCGGCTCAAATAAACATAAGAGCCCCCAAGTGACTTGGGTAAAGTTGACTATATAATGTAAGGTGACATGTAAAATGCCTTCTAGCGGATTGTAGATCGTTTGTCGAAGCGGACCTTTTCGCTTCAACCTCTGGACCCAATAGTCCGGAGTGTGTCCGAATACCCTCGCGGTTATAAAAACCGGGGCATGCGTGGAGACCAGGCGTAGGGGTCATTAGTGCTTTATCAGACAAGTGCCCAACTAGTTATGTTATATTACATGGTTAGTAAGAAACATCTTCCATGGAGAATAGTTCCGTTAGGGGTTCCTTTCCACAGGAGGCATGCCCTAAAGTGCATATCCGGACTGCGAAAAGAGCATAAAAACATCTGGGGGCAGGTAAATGAATAGGTAAGAAATCATCTTTTAGTTCACCGACCGAGTATTCCCTTAAGAACGCTAGCTTTTTGGCTTCACCCAGTCTGAGGTACACATCCGGCTGACCCGGCAGTAACAATCGCAGAGGTGCTCCTTTACCACCTAACCGAACAATCGGGAACGTAGGGGTAAGCACAGGAGCCAGGCAGCCCAGCTTGGCCAAAACTTAAGTCATATCAATGCATATAATGGTGAATAAAAGGTACATGTGGAAGTGTGACACATGTGTTGGGCATAAAGCCCGTATTAATAAGCTTCATTAAAGAAGCCCCTGAGTATAATGAGCGGGTAAGCAGCGTCAAGTGTGTCTTGAACAAAGTTTGGACAAGGAAAACTTTACAAGCAACTTTTTCCAAAAAGTATAATGCTTGGTCGATCCGAACACAAGTTAAAAATTTAAAACTTTGAGCATGAAGGCAACTTAGCTGGTTAATGTGTTCGGTATTGTGACGCGGTCCGAGCTTGATGCGGGACAAGGTTCCATCCCCAAGCCGATCCCGTGGTGGCGGAGCAAAAGAGCTCGGCACTCCGAAGTGGTGACATAGCACGGTCAATGTAGGACGGCAGAGTGATGCCGAAGTCCCCTGCATGGGGTAATGAAGTGTTGACGAAGCCCCCCGTCCAGCCGAGGTGACGCCGAAGGATATAGTCCGGCTGGATAATTTTCATGTGCACAAAAAATAGTGCTAATAATAAGAATTAAAAAAAATTAGTTGCATAACAAATAATTTATGCAAAGTGAGTAATAAAATAAATATGGCCTGGCGCCAAAGTCAATGTCGATGCAGGGCGGCGGCGTGATGCGGTAAAGGCATGGCAAGGCCTGAATTCACAGGTCGGTTCGAGTTCCGGATGCGGCGTTAAGCCGGACTATGTACGGAAACTGACCGAACCATCATGCGACCATCGATAATGCGGCCACCACTTGATAGACCTGTGTACATATGATGGACAAACCAGAGTAATAATTCCTTGGAAAAATGAACCCAAACAAGCAAAAAATACTAGGATTAATAGCACCTGGTTTATTTGTTGTAGTAATCCGGAGGAAGGTGATTCCCAAAATTGGGACTCGATCCGTGCACCCATTGCCTGGTCGGCTAGTGACGCCGAAGTGTCCGGAGTAGGTTGATGAAGAGATAGCAAAGCCCCCGGTCCAGCCGAGATGTCGAAGTAGGTCGGCGTGATGGACAGCAGCTTGAAGAAGCAATAGTGCGGCCCTGCCGATGCAGGTCGTGACATGGTCGATGCCGGCTTGATGAAGCGACCATGCAGCGATGCCGGTATGCCCGCTCCGTGTAATCTGTGGGGCGGCGATGTTGGTGATGATTTATCCTTCGCGATGCGGACTCTTGTTCGCTTGCCGAGATGATGATCCGAAGAAGTTGAGCTCGGCTCAACAAAGTGACGATGTGTCTAAGCGTGGAGTCGGCAGCCGTGGAGCAATATTGCCGGACTGGTTTGACACCAGCATGACATTGAAGATCATGTTCAAAAGATCTTAAAGTTAGTGGGATGTGTTCGGAAACAAAAAACAATACCCCATACAAAACTTCCTTCAAAAAGGATGTCCCAAATCCCGTTCATAAAAAAGACGAACTCGGGTCGGATTCGTTTTCGCGTGAAAAGCAGATCCGAAAAGTGATGCACTAATCGGAAGGTTCCCGGAGTTTGGGCCGGTCGGATCGAGCTGAAATTTAGAGGGTGGTAGATATAGGAATTCCGCAGCCGATCAGCGGTTGGATCTTCCAAAGGAAGTCCGAGCTAGAAGCTGGACACCACGCCCTAAACTCGTCCAGATTCTCGTCCAGATTCAATGCGGCTCCGGTATATCGGAGATTGCCAGAGATTCCTCCATCGGAACTGGACGAAATTTTCCAGGGTCGTTGTAATTTCACCGAAGCAATCGTTAAAACAACGCTTGAGGAGGCGGCCGCGGCGGACACAAGTCTGCTTTCCAGAAAAACAGCACGGTCGTCCGAGGGCAATGTTGACGTTGAGGCCCCGGGCTTCCTGGATGATTCCTCCATGATCTTGACAGAGATCGGAGTTGATGTTGATGAAGGCCCTCATCCGAACATGACGATCGGAGGTAGGGCGCAGTCCTTGGTCGAACCAAGGTGACCAGTTGAACTGGTGACGAAGATGCCGAAGTCGCAGTTGATCTGCAGGCGAGCCATCGACCTTTTGCCGAACACACAGTGGAACTCTCAATGAAAGCACCAATGTCGGTGTCAAAACCGGCGAATCTCGGGTAGGGGGTCCCGAACTGTGCGTCTAAGGCGGATTGTAATAGGAGACAAGGGACACGATGTTTACCCAGGTTTGGGCCCTCTCTATGGAGGTAATACCCTACTTCCTGCTTGATTGATCTTGATGATATGAGTATTACAAGAGTAGACCTACCACGAGATCAGAGAGGCTAAACCCTAGAAGCTAGCCTATGGTATGATTGTTGTTCTATATTGTATATGTGTCGACTAGCCTGGCCCTGGTTTATATAATGCACCAGAGGCCTAGGATAACAAGAGTCCTAGCCGAATACGCCGGTGGGGGAAGAGTTCTTGTCTTGATCACCAAGTCTTGTGGAATCTTCCTTGTATGCGGCACCTGTCCGGACTAGCCCATGAGTATGCGGCCCTGGGGGTCCTCGGCCCAATCTAACCGATTGGGGGACGACGTGGTGAGTACCCCCTAGTCCAGGACACAGTCAGCTGCGTTGTTGGAGTCCGTATACATTATCTGGAGTACGTATTGAACTACATTTCCTGTTGGGGACATCAGAACGACGCCAGCCCCCAGACCAGCCAACATTTTGGAGCCGTCGAAGTGCATGATCCAGATGGAATATGTGTCGTACTCTTTAGGGAGTTCGGCTTGATCCATTCAGCTGACGAAAGTCGGCAAAACTTGCGACTTAATAGCTCGCCGTGGCTTATAGGTTGTGTCAAGCAGGAGGAGCTCAATGGCCCATTTGGCAATCTGGCCCGTCGCGTCGCGGTTGTTTATAATGTCGTTAAGAGGTACTTCGGAGGCTACTGTTATCGAACACTCTTGAAAGTAGTGTCGCAGCTTCCGGGATGCCATAAACACCGCGTACGCTATCTTTTGATAATGCAGATACCGTGACTTGCATGGAGTGAGGACCGTGGACACGTAGTAAACTAGTTTTTGAAGGGGGAACTTGTGTCCGTCCGTTTCTCGTTCGACAACGAGCACCGCGCTTACAACTTGATGAGTTGCCGCGATGTATAATAGCATTGGTTCGCCCATGTTAGGCGCGACCAGGACCAGGTTTGTTGCGAATATGGCTTTTATTTCTTCGAGTCCGGCCGTGGCGGCATCAAATCCACTCGAAGTGTTTGGTCTTGTTGGAGGAGGCGATAAAGGGTAATGCCTTTTCTCCCAAGCGGGAGATAAAGCGGCTTAGAGCCGCCACGCATCGATCAATTTTGTATTTGTTTGAGGTCCTTTGGGATATCCAATTGTGTGAGCTCGGATCTTGGCTGGGTTTGCTTCAATTCCTCTACGGATACAATGAAGCCCAAGAGCTTTCCGGTGATGCCAAAAACGCATTTTTGAGGTTAAGCTTGATGTCATATGTTCGAGGTTATCAAATGTGAGCCTCAAGTCGTCTACTAGAGTTTCTACATGCTTGGTTTTGGCGACCACATCATCTCGTATGCCTCCACTATTTTGCCGATCTGGTTTGCGGACATGTCCGAATCATCTTGTTGATATGTTGTGCGGCGTTTTTGAGCCCGAAGGGCATTGTGTTGAAGCGGAATGGGCCGTATGGGGTGATGAATGCCGTTGCGGCTTGGTCAGCTCTGCCATCTTAATTTGATGGTAGCCGGAGTATGCGTCGAGGAAACACAATGAATCGTGTCCTGCGGTAGCGTCGATAATTTGATCAATGCGGGGGAGGGGGAAGGGATCCTTTGGGCAAGCCTTGTTGAGGTCCTTGAAATCGACGCATAGGCGCCAGGATTTGTCCTTCTTTGGTGCCATCACCAGGTTTGCTAGCCAGTCCGGATGTTTTATATCTCGATGAATCCGGCCTCCAATAGTTTGGCTAGCTCCTCTCCCATGGCTTGCCTCTTGGGTTCGGAGAAACGCCAAGAGCCCTTGACTGTCTTGAATCCTTTTAGGATGTTTGGTGCATGCTTTCGGCCAGCGTGGGATTCTTGGCATGTCTGAAGGGTGCCGAGCAAAAATGTCCCAATTTTCGCATAGGAATTCTCGTAGTCTGGCGTCTACATCAGGGTTTAATTGCGCCCGATGGAGGCCGTTTTGTAGGGTCCGTTGGATGGACTTGGAATTTGACTATTTCGTCCGCGGTTTAAAGGAGGTGGACTTGGATCTTTTATCGAGTATCACGTCGTCCTGTTCACCATGGAGCGCCTTGTGCGATCAGTTCCTCGGCCGCTAGGGCTTGGATAGTGCCTCAAGGGCCGGTCTGGCTGTCTTATTTTCGGCGTGGAGTGCTATGTCCGGGTCACTACAAGAGTGATGATTCCGTTGGGCCCGGGCATTTTGAGCTTCATGTACCCGTAATGGGGTATAGCTTGAAAAATTGTGAATGCCTCTCGCCCTAATAGAGCGTGGTATCCGCTGCTGAACATGGCCACTTGGAACGTGATCTCCTCGGACCTTTAATTATCCGGCGTGCCGAACACCACATCCAGTGTGATTTTTCCTGTACAACATGCTTCCCGACTGGGGATTATTCCTCTAAAGGTTGTGCTGCTTCGCTCAATCTTGGATCGATCTATTTCCATTTTTGAAGGGTTTCCTCGTAAATGAGGTTCAATCCGCTGCCACCGTCCATGAGTACCTTGCTAAAGCGAAAGCCGTCCACTATTGGACCGAGGACCAATGCGGTGGTGCTCGGGCTGTTCGAATTTAGGTTCATCAACGGCATTAAAGGTAATAGCCGTGTCACTCCATGGGTTTATCGTTGCTACTTGGTAGACTTGACAAGGCTGCGGAGTGTTCGTTTCCGCATATTATTTGATCACGAAAGTCTCGAGACTATTAATACCCGTCTTGGTATGCAGGCTGGTGCTCTGTGGATTACGGGGTTAGAAGCTCTTCGCCACTTTTGGCCACCTGCCGGAGTATCCAACATGCTCTAAGGCTATGAGTTGGTGTGGCGCCCTACGTACTATGAATTTTACAGGTCCATTGAGCCATCCCTCGATCACAGTTCCATGCCCCTGTAGGGGTTTTTATTTTTTGGTGTTTAACCGGGCGACTATCGATAATGCACCCTTTTATTTCGGATTTGGGTTTGTATTGAGGCGGATTGTCCCAAAATCTTACTTGGTTTTCGAGCGCTTTCCATCGCCATGATACTTTAAATACTATGGACGCCAAGTCAGCAAAGCGTGTAATTTCAAGGCGACCTATGGCGTTGAGGATTCCCTTGTCAGTGCAATTATTGCAGAAGAATGAAATTGTGTCTTCCTCGCGGCAGTCCTTTATCATGTTTATAACCAGGAGGAATCTGGCCCAGTAATGATGTACTGTTTCCTCGGGCTGTTGCCTAATTTTGGATAGATCGCATATGTTCGGGTGGGTGGGTGGAATTAAATCCGAAACCTCACCCAATCTGAGACTCAAGGGCCAAGGAGTTTCCGAACTCAGAAGTCTGGATTCTTGGATGTTGTCCAATGAATCTAGCCCGTTACTGACTCTAAGTTCAGGTCTTGAGTGGCGTCCTCCCCTCATGGTGTATCCGGCTTGGAGGGATCGGGAATCCGGACATAGCTAGTCCTTAAGATAGATGAAGGGTCACCGCATTGTTCCTCCACCACAGCAACATGATGGGTGACCTGGGGAGAGATAATCTCTCTCAGGTCGGGTTTAGGCCCAATCGATCGTGAGTCATGGCGACTCCCGAGGCGGCGATGCGATCCAGAGCTCGTTTAAGGAAGAGAGCTCCGTCGGATCTAACCTTTCGGCGAGTTCGAGTTGACGTGAGGATTGCTTCGATGACCCGACAAGTCATTGTCGGCCGCGGCGGCGAACAGCGGTCATAAGAAAACCGCCTAGCCGGAGAGTTTGGCCGATAGCCAAAGCTCCTTTAGCAACAGTGCCGTCTTTAAAGACGGGATGAGGCATCCTTCCCGATGGCGACGACACAGAGGAACTCTCGATGAAAGCACCAATGTCGGTGTCAAAACCGGCGGATCTTGGGTAGGGGGTCCCGAACTGTGCGTCTATGCGGATGGTAATAGGAGACAAGGGACACGATATTTTTACCCAGGTTCGAGCCCTCCCGATGGAGGTAAAACCCTACTCCTGCTTGATTAATATTGATGATATGGGTAGTACAAGAGTAGATCTACCACGAGATCAGAGAGGCTAAACCCTAGAAGCTAGCCTATGGTATGATTGTTGTTAGATCCTCTGAGACTAAAACCCTCCGGTTTATATCGACATCGGAGAGGGCTAGGGTTACCACAGTCGGTTACAATGGGAGGAGATCTACATATCCGTATCGCCAAGCTTGCCTTCCACGCCAAGGAAAGTCCCATCCGGACATGGGACGAAGTCTTCAATCTTGTATCTTCATAGTCCAGGAGTAAGGGCCAAAGGTTATAGTTCGGCTATCTGGACACCCCCTAATCCGGGACTCCCTCACCCATACCCATTCATCTCTTCCCCTCACTATGTCTCTCTCTCTTTCCTACCCAAGAACGGCGTCAGAGGACCTCGCCGGATCTCCCTCTCCGTCCGCTCTCCTCGCATTCCGACCTGTGGGATCGATCCCCACCTCGCCCTCTTGCCATGGAACCTGGTATCTCCCCTAGTCCCTCTCTCATTGCCCTATTGTTGTGCTTCTAGGTTTAGGGGAGATGCATGTGTAGTTCTTGTGATTTTTGGCTAAATCTTTGCAAGAGGAGATTGTTGGAGAGTGCTAGTGCAATAGATATGCTATTTGGTGTGATGCAACAGTGTAGTTTTGATCAAGGGTAGTACCGATCTACATTTGCGGATGTTTCTAGACCCGTAGATGTTGTTCTTGCGAGATATTTGTTCTGTGCGGTACTACCGCCCACTCGTACGAGAACCGCCCCGTGCGGTACTACCGCTCATTTGAGTGGTACTACCGCTGGTCTTGTGAGTAAAATTTTACTTCCGCTCGGTATGATACTACCGTGCCATCCGTAGCGATTACTACCACGGCTAGAGCGGATGTAATGTTTTACGTCCGCATCATGTCCCGGTACTACAGTTGAGTTGTTTTGTCCACCCAACCTCATTTCTACCAGTTTCGTTTGGTTTTGGCCTTGGTCTTTGCAATAATCCTTCTCATTTTTCTCGTGTGTTTGTGTTGTGTGTCATAGGTGGTGGCTCTAGTTCCAATATCCGGTGCTTGAATCCTAGCCGTGACACGAGCTCCAAGCGGCTTCACAACCAAGAAGCTCCTGAGGGGTCCAGTGCCCCACAATGCAAAGTCAAGACCACAACTACCAAGATCAAGGAGCCAAATGTTGGCATGGATGAGATGCCTCAAGCAGAGTTTCTAATTCGAAGGAATCTCGATCCCTATGTCAACCCTAGGGAGATCACAAGGGGAAATGACCTGTTCTGGACCAAGCAACAAAAACTTATCTTCTTAGATGTGATCAAGGCCAAGCATAACACCTATGTCCCAGTTCAGTCGATAGACATGGAACATCTGAAGAAGAACCGGACATATTTTGGAGAGCCTCTGGATTTGGTGGAGCAGTTTGGTATTGAGGGGATCATCACCTTCCACCTTGACTTTAACCTGGAGTTGGTGGCTCAGTTCTTTGCTTCTGTCCACTTCCACACGGATGAGAAGCGGACCATGACTTGGATGACAAATAGGAAGAGCATGACTGCTGAGTGGGAGGAGTTCATGGAGCTATTACATGTTTGAGATGAGGGGCTTGATGTGCCCGTTGGTGCCCACCCACATGCCAACCCCGAGGCTACTAACAAGAACAAGCTTTAACCCCTCCTTGTTGAGAAGACTCTCCCCAGTGGCAAGAAGTCTTTTGTGCTGAACCCGTTTCTTGACATCATGCACTGGATCTTCTACAACTCTCTATTTCCTCGCATAGGCGACAAGGACAAGGTGCACTCCTATCTCGTGGACATGATGCTATTGTGTGAGGCATCTCGTCGTCAAATACCTGAACCACTTGATATCTCTCACATTATGAGGAGTGAGCTTCAGTTTGCTGTGTTCCACCATAAGGTTCCCATCTATGGACCTTACTTGTTCCTCTTGATCTTGAAGACTTTGGAGAAGCTCTTTCGGGACGAAGAGTTTCTTGCTCCCAACTGTGCTCGCCATGAGCCTATCAAGCTGTGCATCAAGAGCAAGTGGGCTAATACCACGACCCAGGCTGGGGCTGAGGCTGCACAGATGGATGTTGATGAGGAGGAGGCTGAGGACAGTTTTGCGGGGTATTCACCTCCATCTACTGAGCCGTCTTGGGCTAAGAAGCTCAAGGCCAAGATGAAGGCTCTGTTCTGCATGCAGGCCAAGGGACAGTGCAAGGCCCACGTTGCTCAGAAGGAGAGCCGCCGGCATGACAAGAGGATCTTAAGGAAGCTGGGCGAGGACGTCGTGAGCGGGTCAGAGAAGAACATCACTCTGGAGGCTGCCTGGATGGCAAAGCAGGGCTATCAGTGGATTGAGTCAGATGGGGAGTCTATTCCCGCTGCTGAGACAGATGAGGAGCTTGATGGGTGATCACTGCAGTGGGAGATACCACGTGTGTCGTAGGTGTCATCTCTACCTTTTGGTGTCTCGATGCCAAAGGGGGAGAGAGTGTAGGATTTGCAAGTCTTGTGTCAAGTCTTGTTTCTCTTTGCTTTTGTGCCGTTGAACCTTCGTTGCTTTAGTTTGTTGGTTTGTGGTTGTGTTCGTGTGAGACAAGGAGACTATCATATGGTGTGAGACATATGCACTCAAGCTTATCTTATTGTCTAGTATTTTTAGTAGATTGTGAGCTTATGTTATCTTGTGCCCTTTACTTCATGCTCACTTACTTTACCTTGCCTCCATGCTTAGTGTCACTTATATTGTTGCTAGGATTGCCTTGTCTATAAACTATAGGGGGAGTGTTGATCCTAGTATGTGTGTCGTGCAGTACAAAGCATATCTATAGAGGGCACACATCTAGGGGGAGCCTGTCTATATTTTGTAGATGTTGGTTTTGCTTATGTTCATGTTATATCCTTATGTGCAAATACCGTATTGTCATCAATCCAAAAAAAAGGGGGAGATTGTAAGGGAATATTTCTCCCTATGTGGTTTTGGTGATTGGTGACAGTGCATTTGCAGACTAATCGTGTGCATTGAGCATTTCAGATATCTCATGTCTAGGCACAAGACGATTTGGTGCCCCTTGGAGCCTATCGAAGACTGTGGGTTTATACGTTTCTTTTTGGTGGATTTAAGTCCTAGGAAAGCCGTACTATTAAGAGGGGGTCCGCTTCGGAAAGGTCAGGGTGGAATCAACACATACACATCTGTTCCTTTGCACCACCTCCCCTTCGCTTCATTGGAGCACCGGTCATTTACCCTTGTCTCTGTGAAATGAAGGCTTTCAAATGCTTGAGTGTATGTGGCATGTGGTAGTACTACTCAAGTGAGCAGTAGTACCGCAGGGCCTTGCGGTAGTACCGCTCAAGGGCGCGGTAGTACCACAACGCCCAACGGTAGTACCTCTCCTGGTGAGTGGTAGTACCGCTAGCTCCGGCCCTAACACTGGTGCCGTACGGAAGTAGGCGCGGAAGTAATTTTTTACTTCCCACCCCATGCGGTAGTACCGCTCCCTACCAGTGGTAGTACCGTGCCAGATTTTTGCACAGTCCTAAACTCAGCGGAAGTAGCCACGGACGTAATTTACTTAGTGCGTGCCTTTCCAGCCAAGTTGAGCCCTGCCTTGCGGTATTACCGCAAGAGCGTGCGGTAGTACCGCTCTGGCGGTTCAACCGCTCGTTGCTATACGCAATAGGGCCTCGTCTGGTCTCTACCGTGCAAGCGGTAGTACCGCAACACCATGCGGTAGTACCACGAGCGTGTGCGGTAGTACTGCGTGTCGCGGGCTGAATGAGTGGGTAACGACTGGATCTTCCCCCCCCACTATATAAAGAGGGTCTTCTTCCCCAAGAAGACCACCTTTTCCCTCCCCAAGCTCCATTGCTGCTCAAAGCTCTATTTTCGCCCGATTTCTCTCCCTAGCCAGTCAAACTTGTTGATTTTCTAGAGATTGATTGAGAAGGCCCTGATCTACACTTCCACGAAGAGAATTCGATTCCCCCCACTAATCCCTTGCAGATCTTGTTACTCTTGGGTGTTTGAGCACCCTAGACGATTGAGGTCACCGCGGAGCCATATTCCATTGTGGAGCTTCGTGGTGTCGTTGGGAGCCTCCGATTAAGTTGTGGAGATTGCCCCAACCTTGTTTGTAAAGGTTCGGTAGCCGCCTCCAAGGGCACCAATAGTGGAATCACGGCATCTCGCATTGTGTGAGGGCGTGAGGAGAATACGGTGGCCCTAGTGGCTTCTTGGGGAGCATTGTGCCTCCACACTGCTCCAACGGAGACGTACTTCCTCTCAAAGGGAAGGAACTTCGGTAACACACCCTCGTCTCCACCGCCTCCACTCTTGGTTATCTCTTACCTTTACTTGTGCAAGCTTATTGTGTTGTATTCCTTGCTTGCTTGTGTGCTTGTTGTTGTTGCATCATATAGGTTTCTCACCTAGTTGCATATCTAGACAACCTACTTTGATGCAAAGTTTAATTTGTTAAAGAAAAGCTAAAAATTGTTAGTTGCTTATTCACCCCCCTCTAGTCAACTATATCGATCCTTTCAATTGGTATCAGAGCCTCGTCTCTTTATTAAGGACTTTCCCGTCTGAAGAGTATGGTTGACACCGCATACGAGGTGGAGGAGCACCCCGGTGCGAGACCCACTTTATCTGCGGCTGAAGGGGGATCCTTGGTCTCTCGTGAGGAGTTCAATGTGGCCTTGGACACATTGAAAACCTCCATGACGGCCGAGGTCAAAGGGGAAGTTTCTTGATGGTCTCAAAGTTTCCACCGCACCGTTGGAAGTGGTCAATCCCACTAACAAGGTGACGGGTGCTAAGTCCAACAAGAGGGAAGGTACTAGTGAACAAGTTCCTTTAACTAGTGGTAGAAGTGGAAATGGAATCTTTGTCCATGTTGAACCTCCAATTACTTATGGAGGACAGGTTCCCTCCACGCATATGAATCTGTAGGACCTTGAAGTATGTCTAGAGGGGGGGGGGTGATTAGACTACTTGACCAATTAAAAACTTAACCTTTTCCCAATTTTAGACTTTGGCGGATTTTAACAGTCTTTGAGCAAGTCAAGCAATCTTCACACAATTCAAGCAAGCATGCAAAGGGTATATAGGCAGCGGAAAATAAAGCATGCAACTTGCAAGAATGTAAAGGGAAGGGTTTGGAGAATTCAAACACAATTGGAGACACGGATGTTTTTGTCGTGGTTCTGATATGTGGTGCTATCGTACATCCACGTTGATGGAGACCTCAACCCACGAAGGGTAACGGTTGCGCGAGTCCACGGAGGGCTCCACCCACGAAGGGTCCACGAAGAAGCAACCTTGTCTATCCCACCATGGTCGTCGCCCACGAAGGACTTGCCTCACTAGCGGTAGATCTTCACGAAGTAGGCGATCTCCTTGCCCTTACAAACTCCTTGGTTCAACTCCACAATCTTGTCGGAGGCTCCCAAGTGACATCTAGCCAATTTAGGAGACACCACTCTCCAAGAAGTAACAAATGGTGTGTTGATGATGAACTCCTTGCTCTTGTTCTTCAAATGATAGTCTCCCCAACACTCAACTCTCTCTCACAGGATTTGGATTTGGTGGAAAGAATATTTGAGTGGAAAGCAACTTAGGGAAGGCTAGAGATCAAGATTCTTGTGGTTGGAATGGAATATCTTGGCCTCAACACATGAGTAGGTGATTCTCTCTCGGCTGGTAAGTTGGAAGTGTAGGTTTGTTCGATGGCTCTCTCCACGAATGAAGAGGAGGTGGAGGGGTATATATAGCCTCCACACAAAATCTAACCGTTACACACAATTTACCAAACTCGGTGGGACCGAATCATCAAACTCGGTCGGACCGATTTAGTAAACCTAGTGACCGTTAGGGTTTCGGTGGGACTGACATGCAACTCGGTAGGACCGATATGGTTAGGGTTAGGACATAACATAATCTCGGTGAGACCGATTACACAAACTCGGTGGGACCGAATTTGGTAATTAGCTAACCAGAGAGTTGGTCAGGTAAACTCGGTGGGACCGATTCGCTCTTTCGGTGAGACCGAAAAGTTATGAAAGGAAGCAGAGAGTTTACATTGTAATCTCGGTGGGACCGATCGCTCACTTGGTTAGACCCGAAGCGTTCTGAAGGAAACAGAGAGATTACAATCCCATCTCGGTGAGATCGAGGTCCCTATTGGTGAAACCGATTTGCCTAGGGTTTGTGGCAGTGGCTATGACATCTGAACTCGGTGGCGCCGGATAGAAAGAATCGGTAGGGCCGAGTTAGACTTTAGGTTTAGGTCATATGTGGATGTGAGAAAGTAGTGGAGGGTTTTGGAGCATATCACTAAACACATGAAGCAAAAGGCTCATTAAACAACACCTCGTCCCTCCTTGATAGTATTGGCTTTTCCTATAGACTCAATATGATCTTGGATCACTAAAATGTAAAATCTAGAGTCTTGAGCTTTTGAGCTTGAGCCAATCCTTTGTCCTTAATATTTTGAGGGATCCACTTTCATCATCCATGCCATGCCATTCATTGAGCTTTCCTAAAATATTTGTCTTGGAATAGCATTAGCTCAATGAGCTATATGTTGTTATGAATTACCAAAACTACCTATTGATAGTTGCACTTTCAATCTCCCCCTTTTTGGCAATTGATGACAACATATAGATCAAAGCTTCGACAAATGATAATAAGATTGAAAAACATCGTTGCTTTGAGAAGTATGTGATAAGCAAGAGCTCCCCCTAAATTTGTGCATATTTTAAGATTTGCTTTAGACTGCAAATGCACAAGGAATTAGGCTCATGGGTTACTCTTCCATGTCACATACATCTTGGTGGGGCGCTCAAAATAATAAAGGTTGAATACATGCACTCATGACCAAGAAAAGTGAATGATCATATAAGGATAAGTAAGATAATAACATATAACAAGCATAAGTGTAGCTTATGATCAAACACATGATCATCAATGTCTCACAGGTAATTGCATAGTATCTCAAGCAATCGAAAGCAAACAAAGTTCAACCAAGAAGACAAGAGAGAACAAAAGCAGCAAATCTCTCTCTCTCGAAGCCTATGATCTATACATTTTTCTCCCCCTTTGGCAACAAGTTACTAAAAAGTTCCTAGAAAATGCATAGGACTATATCGTCTCTCAGGCTTGGTCTTCAGGTGGTGGTGTCCGGAGAACTCCAAGAACGAAGGCTGCAGTCGATGTATATAGAGCTGTTGGAGTAGGTGCTGGAGCTGGTTGCGCTGGAGCTGTAGCTGGAGCTGATGAAGTAACTCTGGTGACTGGTACTGGCTCTGCAGCTGATCTCTGAGCTCGAGGCACTCTGGCAAATGCATCCGTTGTTGTCCTGCCCTTCCTCTCATGCATGTCATCCTGTAGCTGCTCCACAGCTGACTGAATCTTAGTTACTTTGACATCAAGATCATAGGATTTTTGTTCCATGATTCTTTCCAGGCGCTCCTAGTTTTGAGTTAGGGTGGCCAACCCCTTCTCAATCCGTAGAGTTGATGCTATCAAGTAACCAAGCTGCTCCTGCTTGTTCTTCAGACAGTACTCGAGATGCCTCTGCTTGAGTTGGCATCTTGGCAGCCTTCTCTTTCCTTGCCTTCTCTTTCTTCTCTTGAGCTTGTACTGATGATGGTTCATTCTCAGTCATGACAACTTGATTGTCCTCAAATTCAGGATAGAGAACCAAGTGTTCCTTTTCCAACAAATACTTCCCTGTGCCCATCTTTGAGTTAATCAACTCCACGAATCATGGGGCATATCCACATCACCTCTTTTGGTCTGCTGCTGTCCTCTTGATAGTTTCAACTATGAGGCTCATGACCTTGAATTTCTGGGGCACATCAAAAATGTGAAGCAAATTAATTGCATGCCCTCTGATCATGTTGTGGTCACCTGATTTGGGCAACAGAGTGTGCCTTAGGATCCAGTTGATCGTAGGCAGCCCTGACAGAAGAAAATGAACTGATCCAAACTTGAAAGTCTCAAGTGCATCATCAGGGATCTCCTTGTACATCTGTGACATTGAGTTATGGTCCATTTTCTTCTTGGCATAAATGTCCAAGTCATTTTCACTCTCTTGGGGGCATTGATCAGACTTGCCCATTCCTCTATGGTTGACTGGTATCTCATTCCTTCAGACATCCAAACTATCCTGCCATCTGGATAGAGATGTGCTGTGGAGTAGAATTGCATAATGAGCTCGTCATGCCAGTTTGTGAGCTTCTGCCCAACAAAATCTGCAACTCCACACGCCTTTGAAGCTGTCATACACTCCAAAGATAGTGTTACGCATTCTCCTGAATGTAGGTCCAATCGACCCACCTCATATCACAAACTATGGGTTTCTTATCCAATAAGATGGTCTCATAGAAGTCCTGCTGCTCCTTGGTGTGGAACCCGTAATCTACTGACATTCCTTCTCCACTGGTGGCATATGGATCTGACTCTCTCCATAGCCTCAACCCTAGATCTCTCCACGATCTTCATGTTCTCAGCCACAGGATGAGCATCATTGTGGTCTGGAATCTTGGGTTTGAGCTTCCTTAAGATCTGCCCTTCTTCATCCTCAGCAGCAACATCAGGCATTGGGGCCTTGTTCTTCTCAGCTGCTGGTATACTCCTGGTATTTCTCTTTGGTGCACTCTTGGGCTTGGGGGCAGCTTTGGGCTTTGAAGTTGCAGCCCCTGACTTTATGGCATCACCCATCAGATTTTGTGCCTTGGGTGCCGGGTTCAAGAACCTCTTCTTCTTCCTCTTCCTCCATCATAGAAGGCTTCCCAATCACTCATGGCCATGGTCTTCTTGACCCTTTCCTTCCTTTTCTTTCCTTCAAAGCAGCGGGCACTTTGGGTTGGGATTCCAAAGAAGCTTGAGTGGAGACTCGGCTTTGGACATTGGTTGTCTACCTGCAGGCCTTTTGATCTTCATGCCTGGCTTTACTGCAGTTGAGCTGTACTCCTTCTTGAGCACTTTCTTCTTTGAACTGGCCTCATCCTCAACTGCCACATAATCCTCATCCTCAGATTATGAGGTCTTCTTATTCCTTGTCCTTGTGGCAGCCTTAGGAAAATTGCTGGGAGTGCTTCTGCTCCCCTCATCTGAGCTGCTAGAGGGACTAGTGCCCTCACTCATGTGAATCTGCTCTTCTGACTTGTTCTTTGTCACTTTGGTGCGACATGCTGCACACTCGATTGCTGACCACCGTGAATAGTTATAGATGAGGCAGAGTGGATGAGCATCACAAAATGCAGAGATTTTTGCAAAGAATGATTCAAAAACTTAGTTTTAGTTTTCCATAGAAAGCATTTCGGATCTACCGATTTTCAAACTCGGTGATACCGAAGCAGTTTTGGAACCTAAACTAGTGAACTCGGTCAAACCGAGTCACAGTTCGGTGGCACCAAGACTGCTAGGGTTTCACAAAGTTCTAAAATCGGTCACACCGATTTGTAATTCTCGGTCACACCGAGACTTACTAGTGCAATGGCGTTAGCCAAATCAGTGGGACCGAGTTTTTCAACTCGGTGGGTCCGGGATGGTCTCGCCGGAAACCTAACCCTAAATTTTCGAATCATACCTATTCTAAGGATCGTTTTGACTGGATAGAAGTGTTTCAATCGTGGCAAGATGCATTAAGAACACAATGTGCTAAGAATCAGACGAGGATAGCACTGTGATTGAGTTCATACCCTAATTCGGTGGTGAACTCGCTACGGCGGCAACGGCGGAGGAGAATTCCGTTGACGGCGGCGGAGACCAGCGACAGGGGGCGGCTAGCGATGAGGTCGACGATCCGTAGACCTAGTAGGCAGAGCGAGCTATGCGCGGGCGTGGAGTTTCGGAGAAAGTTTTCCAAAATTTGCCCGTGAGAATATATAGCCCGACATCGCCGGTGTGACCGAAAGTGGAACAACTCGGTGGCACCAAGATGCATAACTATTAACTTGATTCAGCAACTCGATGTGACCGAAAGTTCAAATCGGTTGCACCGAGATTGAAAACCTAGATCGACTTAGTGATCTCGGTATGACCGAAATGGAGGAATCGGTCGGACCAAAAATCACAAAAGAAGTTTTGGAAGTTTAAGTCTATGACGAATCGGGACTCCAAGTGCTCCTCACAGAGTGGTTCGAATCTGACTTGATCAAATTTTGTGATGTAGCATGAATAGAGTTTGAGACGAGAAAAGCATAGATAGCAAGAGAAGGTTCTTAGGCATTCTTGTCCATCCACTTGGCCAAAGAAAAAGAAGCCAATCAATCAAAACAACAAGTGGATGTCCTCGAATGATTAAAATATTCAACCAACATGCTCACACAATAAAATGACAAATGAAATATGTGACAAAGCATGCACAACCAATTCTAGCATCTATCAAACAATTGGCGATGACTAGGTCATCTATATATGAGTATATTGACTTAGGAGTCATATGAGAACATTTGATCATAGGTCATACTCATCGTTTAAGCTCAAGTGGGGTTACCACTTTTACATAAAGCATTTATGTGTTCACATCATTAGAGTTGCTTTGACTCAATTCTTAGATTTAAGCTCCCCTAGATGTGAGATCCCCTTAGAGGGATAAACTTACCTTGGGTTACATCGATGATGACTTCATGTAGGTGTTGAAGATGTGGATGCTCAATGTTGATGTAGATCTTTTGGAGCAATCCTTTGGAGTGAGTTGCACTTTCAATACCTACACGGGTTAGTCCCACAAGGAACAAACAAGAATATCCATAGACATAGAGTGATGCGCACACAAAATGATGTCCATGAAAACATTAGGATACCTTGTCCCTTGCCTTACCAACATGAGGGTTTGTGACTCCTTTAACTAGTGCAAGATATGGAAGGTAGTTGCACTTGTCCTTGCCATAATGATATGAGTGAAAAATGTTGGCGGAGTCACCCTCAAGAACTCTCTAGTTCTTCTTCTTCGGGATCCACCTCATCTTGATGGGAATCCTTGGTGTAGTAGTTGTGCTTCTTCAAATGCATCAATCTCCTCTTGAAGCTTGTCCTTGCCTTTGTTCTTGTGGTCTTGTGGTGGAAGATCATCTTGTGCTTGTGTTCCCTTGAAGGAAGTAGGATCATACTTCTCTTGTTGAGGAACAAACTTCGTCTTGGGGTATTGATCTTCTTCCCACTCAACTCCATTGGCACTGAACTTTCGTTCAAAACCAACACCTTGATTCTTCCGATGCCTTCCTTGCTTCCGTACAATTTCCTCAAATTGCTTACTCCCGGCAAGACTCTTGTATACACCTTTCTCTATAATTCTCTTCAATAAGCTGTTTTCTTGCTCAAGTGTAACTTGGCTAAGAGAATCATTAGTGGAATCAAGAGAACTACTAGAAGCAACAATATTGGGTTTAGCATTGTTATTGTTACTACTAGAAGAAGAATATTTCTTGTTCTTGTTACTAGACTTGACTTGAGGCATGTAAGTAGATAAGAGTAAACGCTTGGCAATATAAGAAGAACTTTTCTTACGGAGATCATCATTGATCGCTTTTAGGAACTCATGCTCTTGCTCAAGATTGAGCTTTTCAAAGCGTAACTTCTCATGAGCCCTTAAAAGTTCTCGATGATCTTCAAAGATAGTTTCATGAGCTAACTTAAGAGTGTTTAGTTCTTTAGTTAGACGCTCAATCTTCTCCTTATCATTGTCATTCGTTTCATCTTGATTAGCATGATTAATTGACGTTTCATCATAGTATTCATCACTAGAGTTGTCAATAAGTAAATCATCATCACCTAGCAAGTCATCTTCATCACTATTAAAATCAACATACTCGGGGTGTGTTACCTTAGGACCTTTGGCCGTGAAGCATCTTCCAATTCCTTCATTTGGTGATTCAAATATTTCGTAGGAGTTGGTTGACACAAGTGCTAAACCGGCAACACCTTCATCTTGAGTGTATTCGGAGTCAGAGTGATAGCTTCTCTCGGAGTGATTGTCGGAGTCGGAGCCGGATACCCATTCACCAACATGAGCTTGATGTCTTTGTTTTGTGTAGCTCTTTGATGGCTTGTCCTTCCTTTCCGAATCCTTGCTTCTCCGTGAGGGTCTTCGTTCATAACGATCATCTCTACTCCTTCTCTCTCTTGGTGGTGATTCTTCTCTTCTACTTCTTCTCTTGGGAGAATCTTCTCTTCTTTTGTAGGGTGTCGTACACTCATTGGAGTAGTGTCCGGGCCACCCACAATTGTAGCAATTGCGTTCTCGACTAGAAGATCTTTTGTCATTGTAGGACCTTGACTTGGAGCTTCTTTCTTGGCTTCTACTCTTGTAGAATTTGTTGAAGTTCTTCACCATTAAGCTCAATTCTTCATTGAAGGTTTGTTTCTCACTTGATGATGTGGGGGCTTCACATGAGGCTTTTTAAGCACCACTTGACTTGTTGTGAAGTTCCTCCTTATCCTTGAGTGACATCTCATGAGCAACAATTCTTCCAATGACTTCCGTTGGCTTGAGATCTTTGTAATTTGGCATCATTTGGATCAATGTGTATACGGTATCATATTTTACATCCAATGCTCTTAGGATCTTCTTGATGATGAATCTGTCGGTCATCTCTTCACTTCCTAAGCCGGCAATCTAATTTGTGATAAGAGCAAGCCTAGAGTACATTTCAGCGACACCTTCACCATCCTTCATTTTGAACTTGTCAAGCTGACTTTGGAGCACATCCAACTTGGATTCCTTGACGGAGTCGGTACCTTCATGCATATCGATCAAAGTATCCCAAATTTCCTTCGCATTCTCAAGACGGCTGATTTTGTTGAATTCTTCGGGGAACAAGCCATTGAAGATGATATCACAAGCTTGAGCATTGTATTGCAGCATCTTCAACTCTTCCGCGCTAGCTTCACGGTTTGATTCTCTCCCATCAAAGAATTCAGCTTGCAAGCCAATACACACAATAGCCCAAACGGCGGGGTTATGTCCGAGAATATGCATTTTCATCTTATGCTTCCAACTAGCAAAATTAGTGCCATCAAAGTAAGGACCTCTACGGTGATAATTTCCCTCGCTAGACGCCATACTCTCCTAGGTTGTGAAACCAAGGCTATGACCACCAAAAGCTATGGAAATCAAAGCAAATGGAGACCAAAGCTCTGATACCACTTGTAGGATCTTGAAGTATGTCTAGAGGGGGGGGTGATTAGACTACTTGACCAATTAAAAAGTTAACCTTTTCCAATTTTAGACTGGCAGATTTTAACTATCTTTGAGCAAGTCAAGCAATCTTCACGCAATTCAAGCAAGCATGCAAAGAGTATATAGGAAGTGGAAAATAAAGCATGCAACTTGCAAGAATGTAAAGGTAAGGGTTTGGAGAATTCAAACGCAATTGGAGACACGGATGTCTTTGTCGTGGTTCTGATAGGTGGTGCTATCGTACATCCACGTTGATGGAGACTTCAACCCACGAAGGGTAACGGTTGCGCGAGTCCACGGAGGGCTCCACCCACGAAGGGTCCACGAAGAAGCAACCTTGTCTATCCCATCATGGCCGTCGCCCACGAAGGACTTGCCTCACTAGCGGTAGATCTTCACGAAGTAGGCGATCTCCTTGCCCTTACAAACTCCTTGGTTCAACTCCACAATCTTGTCTGACGCTCCCAAGTGACACCTAGCCAATCTAGGAGACACCACTCTCCAAGAAGTAACAAATGGTGTGTTGATGATGAAGTCCTTGCTCTTGTGCTTCAAATGATAGTCTCCCAACACTCAACTCTCTCTCACAGGATTTGGATTTGGTGGAAAGAAGATTTGAGTGGAAAGCAACTTGTGGAAGGCTAGAGATAAAGATTCTTGTGGTTGGAATGGAATATCTTGGCCTCAACACATGAGTAGGTGGTTCTCTCTCTGAACTGGTAAGATTGAATTGTAGGTTTGTTCGATGGCTCTCTCCATGAATGAAGAGGAGGTGGAGGGTATATATAGCCTCCACACAAAATCTAACCGTTACACACAATTTACCAAACTCGGTGGGACCGAATCATGAAACTCGGTCGGACCGATTTAGTAAACCTAGTGACCGTTAGGGTTTTGATTGGGGACTGACATGCAACTCGGTAGGACCGATATGGTTAGGGTTAGGGCATAACATAATCTCGGTGAGACCGATTACACAAACTCGGTGGGACCGAATTTGGTAATTAGCTAACCAGAGAGTTGGTCAAGTAAACTCGGTGGGACCGATTCGCTCTTTCGGTGAGGCCGAAAAGTTACGAAAGGGAAATAGAGAGTTTACATTGTAATCTCGGTGGGACCGATCGCTCACTTTGGTTAGACCGAAACGTTACGAAGGGAAACAGAGAGATTATAATCCCATCTCGGTAAGACCGAGATCCCTATTGGTGAGACCGATTTACTTAGGGTTTGTGGCAGTGGCTATGACATCTGAACTCGGTGGCGCCGGATAGAAAGAATCGGTAGGGCTGAGTTAGACTTTAGGTTTAGGTCATATGTGGATGTGAGAAAGTAGTGGAGGGTTTTGGAGCATATCACTAAACACATGAAGCAAAAGGCTCATTAAGCAACACCTCATCCCTCCTTGATAGTATTGGCTTTTCCTATAGACTCAATGTGATCTTGGATCACTAAAATGTAAAATGTAGAGTCTTGAGCTTTTGAGCTTGAACCAATCCTTTGTCCTTAATATTTTGAGGGATCTACTTTCATCATCCATGCCATGCCATTCATTGAGCTTTCCTGAAATATTTTTCTTGGAATAACATTAGCTCAATGAGCTATATGTTGTTATGAATTACCAAAACCACCTAGGGATAGTTGCACTTTCAGAATCATGTTGGTCCTCCTCCCAAGCTTGTGAAAAAATGAGGATTTTGCCGCTTGGGTCTATCGCTTTAAACGTCATTTAAATCATAGTTCTACTAATCTTTGGAGAATTATTGAGCAAGGTTTCTTCCCACACAACCCAAGAAACTTCACTCCTAGAGAAGACGCGGATCATCAATTCAACAAGTCCGCTCTCTTCATTCTCCAAAAAGTAATTCCACCCAAAGATATTGCGCATCTCCGACCTTTCACCGCGGCCAAGGAAGCGTGGAAACATGTTGTTTCCATTTACAAGGGAAGCGCAAGCATTCAACGCTCAAACTTTGAAGTGGTGCAAGATGAAGCCGATGAGTTTGCAATGAATGAAGATGAAGAACCTCTAGAGCTTTACCGGATATTAACCACTCTCGCGGACTCACTCCGAGATCATGGGAGCAAGGATACAGATGACAATTGGATCAAGTGCAAGTTTCTCAAGGCCATGGAGCCTTACCATAAAGCCATGTCCTCCGTCATCCGTCAAAGGCCGGACTTTCACGCCTTGTCCTCAAGTGAAGTGTTGGATGAGTTTGTTGCAATGAGGATCTTGGACAAGACCGCCGACAATGCGGTGTTGCGTTCTCAACGAGCAAAGATGCCCAACCTTGATTTGAAGGCCAAGGCTAGTGTGGAAGAAGAGGGTGAATATGAAGAAGAGGAGTGTTTCCCCGAAGATACTAAGTATGCATATCATGAGCACATGGCTCTCGCTTCACGACAATTTTGGAGCAAGAAGAACTCAAGGCTCAACTTCAACAAGAGCAACTCAAGTGGCTCCAAGGGCAAGCAACGTGTGAGGACATGCTATAATTGTGGCAATGGAAGCCACTTTGTGGCGGAGTGCCCATACGAGAAGAGGAAGACAATGGTGGCACGCTTATCCAAAAAGACAAGGCCAAGTCTTTCCCCAACAAGAACAACTTCACCAAGAAGACTCCTCCCAAGGGGTTGGGGGCACAAGAAGAGTACAATGAGGATGATGATGATGATGATGATGAAGACGGTGAGACGGTTGGCATGGCCTCCGGTGCCATTGCAACAACTCCACGGGTGTCCCTCTTTGACTCACCAAATGAGAACATCACCGCCAAGTGCCTCATGGCCAAAGCCACCAACAAGGTAACCCCCAACATCAAAACCACCATCACTACTAATCCTTCCTTGACGGATTGCATTGATGAAAGTGAGGGGTCAAAGGAGGAATAAAATGAATTTGAGTCTTTTATGAGTAAGCTCAAGGGTAAACCCAAGAAGCACTTCGTTGCTCTCTTGGAACAACTTGCTGAACCAATGACATGATCGAGGCTCACGAAGAAACCATCTCTAAGATCGAAAGGAATAGTCGTGACTATGCCGATGAGATATCGGTTCTCTCTAATGCACTTGAGGATTAGCATGGTCATCATATGGCTCTTGAGGAGTCACACAGCGATGATCATGCTAACTTAAATAAAGATCTTGATCATGCTCTTGTTGTATCTCGTGTGATCAATTTCGAGAAAGCTAAACTTGGGGTTGACCATGCTAGACTCAAGGAGGAGTTTGATATACTTTACAAGGCTCACAAGGCCTTGAAGAGTGCTCATGCTAGCCTCAAGGAGTCTCATGATCAACTCCAAGTGAATCTAACTAAGGATAAAGCCACATTTCCTCATATGGTTTTAATTGATAATGCAAATGCTACTAACCGTGTTGTGAGCATGTGCATCTTGTGGAGGAGAATGCCAAGTTGAAGGAGCAACTTGAGAAAGGCCTTGTGTCTTGCATACAAGGTGAGAAGAACCTCAATGACCTTTTTGAGAAATCAAAAGGAAGTTGTGGGCAAGGAGGGAATTGGGTTTGCACCCAAGTCTAAGAACAAGAAGAAGAATGACAAGGCCAACAACCTCCCCCTCTCAAGCAAACCTTTGTGAAGGAGGGAGAAGGTGCGTCTAAGGAGAAGAAGAAGTAAAGGGTGGTGGTGTCAAGAAGGGCAATGCCACTCCTTCCAACAAAGTCGACGTCTTTAAACCTTACGACGGTTCTACCGCTTGTTGCTATACGCAACAGGGCCTCGTCTGGTCTTTGCCGCGCAAGCGGTAGTACCCCAATGTCTAGCGGTAGTACCACGAGCATGGGCGGTAGTACCGTATGTCGCGGGCTGAATGAGTGGGTAACAGTTTGATCTTTCCCCCCACTATATAAAGGGGGTCTTCTTCCCCAAGAAGACCACCTCTTCCCTCCCCAAGCTCCATTTTCGCCCGATCTCTCTCCCTAGCGAATCAAACTTGTTAATTAGGATTGGTTGAGAAGGCCTCGATCTACATGTCCATCAAGAGAGATTTGATTCCCGCCACTAATCCCTTGCGGATCTTGTTACTCTTGGGTGTTTGAGCACCCTAGACAGTTGAGGTCACCGCGGAGCCATATTCCATTGTGCTGAAGCTTCGTGGTGTCGTTGGGAGCCTCCGATTAAGTTGTGGAGATTGCCCCAACCTTGTTTGTAAAGGTTCTGTCACCGCCTCCAAGGGCACCAATAGTGGAATCATGGCATCTCGCATTGTGTGAGGGTGTGAGGAGAATACGGTGGCCCTAGTGTCTTCTTGGGGAGCATTGTGCCTCCACACTGCTCCAACGGAGACGTACTTCCTCTCAAAGGGAAGGAACTTCGGTGACACACCCTCGTCTCCACCGGCTCCACTCTTGGTTATCTCTTACCTTTACTTGTGCACGCTTATTGTGTTGTATTTCTTGCTTGCTTGTGTGCTTGTTGTTGTTGCATCATATAGGTTGCTCACCTAGTTGCATATCTAGACAACCTACTTTGATTCAAAGTTTAATTTGTTAAAGAAAAGCTAAAAATTGTTAGTTGCCTATTCACCACCCTCTAGTCAACTATATAGATCCTTTTACGACTACTAACACCTGAGATTCACTTGACGAACATAGTTAGTCCCATACATGTATATTTTCATCAACATCAAAACTTGATGTAAGGGCATGATTGCACTTTGAATCTCCCCCTTTTTGCTTGTTGATGACAATCATACATGTAGTACCATACATAAAATAAATACATTTAGCAATGTAATTCAAAAGATCATAATACAATATATGTTCCTATTTTCTTTAGCTCCCCCTCAATGTGTGCACAAGATAATTATGTTAAAATGCAATGCACATATTTCATGGTAGCATATGTAGCCCCAAAAGATATAACATATGATACACATCATCAACCCATAGCATCAACAACCCATAGCCACATAGATAATAAGATAGTCTCATACAATTAAGTACCATATGTAGCATACATAGAGAGTTTGAATAATAGCAAACAAATTGCAACATATAGCATGACATCTAGTTATCTAAGGTACTACTTCTCCCCCTTTGATAACAACATGCAAAAAGGGGCAAAGGCAACGAGAAGAGCAACACAGAAATCACTCCTGGCGGAAGTCAACATCATCAGCTACCCCCTCAAAGAACTTGGCGTACTTGTCACGAGACGGGAACCCGAAGGTGGAAGTGGACGTTGCAGCGGGAATGGGATCATCATCGCTCACGGGACTCCCACGGTCGCGATGGCGCTGCTTGAGCTGGTTCTTGGAGATAATGAGGCGCTTCTGAACATCATGGTTTTGCTGACAGTTAAAGGTGATAGCCTTCACAATAGCAGACTGAGCCTTGCCCAAGAACGAGGCAAGATGTCCACGAGGCGCAGTCGAGGAGGAAGGCACGGTCGAGGAGGAAGGTGAAGGAAACATGCCCTAGAGGCAATAATAACGTTGTTATTTATATTTCCTATCATGATAAATGTTTATTATTCATGCTAGAATTGTATTAACTGGAAACTTAGTACATGTGTGAATACATAGGCAAAAGAGTGTCCCAAGTATGACTCTACTAGACTAGCGCGGTAATCAAAGATGGTTAAGTTTCCTAGGCATAGACATGTGTTGTCATTTGATAAACGAGATCACATCACTAGAGAATGATGTGATGTACAAGACCCATCCGTTAGCATTAGCACTATGATCGTTTAGTTTATTGCTATTGCTTTCTTCATGACTTATACACGTTCCTATGACTATGAGATTATGAAACTCCCGAATACCATAGGAACACTTAGTGTGCTATCAAACATCACAAACGCAACTGGGTGAGTTGGCATAGATCGAGATTAGGATTTGTCACTCCGATTGTCGGAGAGGTATCTTTGGGCCCTCTCAGTAATGCACATCACTATAAGCCTTGCAAGCAATGTGACTAATAAGTTAGTTGTGGGATGATGCATTACGGAACGAGTAAAGAGAATTTCCGGTAACGAGATTGAACTAGGTATGATGATACCGACGATCGAATCTCCGGCAAGTAACATACCGATGACAAAGGGAAAAACGTATGTTGTTATGCGGTTTGACCGATAAAGATCTTCATAGAATATATATAGGAACCAATATGAGCATCCAGGTTCCGCTATTGGTTATTGACTAGAGATGAGTCCGGTCATGTCTACATAGTTCTCGAACCCGTAGGGTCCGCACGCTTAACGTTCGATGACAATCGGTATTATGAGTTTATGTGTTTTGATATACCTAAGTTTGTTCGGAGTCCCGGATGAGATTGCGGACATGACGAGGAGTCTCAAAATGGTCGAGTCGTAAAGATCGATACATTGGAAGGCTATATTCGGACATCGGAAAGGTTTTGAGTGGTTCGGGTATTTTTGGAGTAACGGTGAGTTACGGGAGTTCGCCGGGGGAAGTATTGGGCCTCATGGGCCTAGTGGTGGAAGAGAGGGGGCCGGCGAGGGAGTGGCGCGCGCCCCCTTAGCCCAAACCGAATTGGTTTATGGTTGGGAGGGGCGCCCCCCTTTCCTTCTCTCCTCCTCCTCCTTCCCTCCTTCTCCTACTAGTAATAGGAAAGAGGAGGGGAGTCCTACTTGGACTGGGGAGTCCTAGTAGGATTCCCCATACCTGGCGCACCCCTTAGGGCCGGGCACCTCTTCCCTCCCCTCCTTTATATACGGGGGAGGGGGCACCCCAGAGACACACAAGTTTACAGTTTGTTAGCCGTGTGCGGTGAGCCCCTCCACAGATTTCCACCTCGATCATATCGTTGTAGAGCTTAGGCGAAGCCCTGCGTCGGTAACTTCATCATCACCGTCACCATGCCGTCGTGCTGATGAAACTCTCCCTCGGCCTCAGCTGGATCAAGAGTACGATGGACGTTACCAAGCTGAACTTGTGCATATCACGGAGGTTCCGTGCGTTCGATACTTGGATCGGTTGGATCGCGAAGACGTTTGACTACATCAACCGCGTTACTAAACGCTTCCGCTTTCGGTCTACGAGGGTACGTGGACACACTCTCCCCGCTCGTTTCTATGCATCACCTAGATGGATCTTGCGTGTGCGTAGGAAAATTTTGAAATACTATGTTCCCCAACAGTGGCATCCGAGCCAGGTTTATGTGTAGATGTTATATGCACGAGTAGAACACAAAGAGTTGTGGGCGATAATAGTCATACTGCTTACCAGCATGTCATACTTTGATTCGGCGGTATTGTTGGATGAAGCGACTCAGACCGACATTATGTGTATGCTTACGCGAGACTAGTTCTACCGATGTGCTTCGCACATAGGTGGCTAGTGGGTGCCTGTTTCTCCAACTTTAGTTGAATCGAGTGTGACTACGCCCGGTCCTGGTTGAAGGTTAAAACAACAAACTTGACGAAAGATCGTTGTGGTTTTGATGCGTAGGTAAGAACGGTTCTTGCTAAGCCCGTAGCATCCATGTAAAACTTGCAACACCAAAGTGGAGGACGTCTAACTTGTTTTTGCAGGGCATGTTGTGATGTGATATGGTCAAGATGTTATTATATAAATTGTTGTCTGAGATGATCATGTTTTGTAACACAGTTATCGGCAACTGGCAGGAGCTATATGGTTGCCGCTTTATTGTATGAAATGCAATCGCCATGTAACCGCTTTACTTTATCACTAACCGGTAGCGATAGTCGTAGAAGCAATAGTTGGCGAGACGACAACGATGCTTCAATGGAGATCAAGGTGTCAAGCCGGTGACCATGGTGATCATGACGGTGCTTTGGAGATGGAGATCAAAGGCACAAGGTGATGATGGCCATATCATATCACTTATATTGATTGCATGTGATGTTTATCCTTTATGCATCTTATTTTTCTTAGTACGGCGGTAGCATTATAAGATGATCCCTCACTAAATTTCCAGGTATACGTGTTATCGCTGAGTATGCACTGTTGCTACAGTTCTTCGTGCCGAGACACCACGTGATGATCGGGCGTGATACGCTCTACGTTCACATACAACGGGTGCAAGCCAGTTTTGCACATGCAGAATACTCGGATTAAACTTGACCTAGCATACGCAGATATGGCCTCGGAACACTGAGGCCGAAAGGTCGAGTGTGAATCATATAGTAGATATGATCAACATAGTGATGTTCACCATTGAAAGCTACTCCATCTCACGTGATGATCGGACATGGTTTAGTTGATATGGATCACGTGATCATTTAGTTGACTCGAGGGATGTCTATCTAAGTGGGATGTCTTAAGTAATATGATTAATTGAGCTTTAATTTATCATGAACTTAGTCCTAATAGTATTTGCATATCTATGTTGTAGATCAATAGCTTGTGATGTAGCTTCCAGTTTATTTTTGATATGTTCCTAGAGAAAATAAGTTGAAAGATGATAGTAGCAATGATGCGGACTTGGTCCGTGATATGAGGATTATCCTCATTGCTGCACAGAAGAATTATGTCCTTGATGCACCGCTAAGTGACATACCTATTGCAGGAGCAGATGCACACGTTATGAATGTTTGACAAAGCTCGGTATGATGACTACTTAATAGTTTAGTGCACCATGCTTTACGGCTTAGAACCGGGACTTCAAAAACGTTTTGAACGCCACGGAACATATAAGATGTTCTAAGAGTTGAAATTGGTATTTCATACTCATGCCCGTGTCGAGAGGTATGAAACCTCTAACAGTACTTTGCCTATAAGATGGAGGAGAATAGCTCAACCAGTGAGCATGTGCTCAGATTGTCTAGGTACTACAATTGCTTGAATCAAGTGGGAGTTAATATTCTAGATAAGATAGTAATTGACAAAGTTCTCTAGTCACTATTGCCAAGTTTCTAGAACTTAGTGATGAACTATAATATGCAAGGGATGACGAAAGTAATTCCCAAGCTCTTCGCGATGCTGAAATTGGCGAAGGTAGAAATCAAGAAATAGCATCAAGTGTTGATGGTCAATAAGACCACCAGTTCCAAGAAGAAGGGCAAAGGTAAGAAGGGGAACTTCAAGAAGAACGGCAAACAAGTTCCTGCTCAGGTGAAGAAGCCCAAGTCTGGACCTAAGCCTGAGACTGAGTGCTTTTACTGCAAAGGGACTGGTCACTAGAAGTGGAACTTCCCTAGATACTTGGCGGATAAGAAGGATGGCAAAGTGAACAAAAGTATACTTGATATACATGTTATTGATGTGTACTTTACTAGTGTTTATAGCAACCCTCAGTATTTGATACTAGTTTAGTTGCTAAGAGTAGTAACTAAAAACAGGAGTTGCAGAATGAACATAGACTAGTTATGGGCAAAGTGACGATGTGTGTTGGAAATGATTACAAGGTTGATAAGATCACCATTACACATTCCCTCAACCTTCGAGATTAGTGTTGGACCAAAATAAATGTTATTTGGTGTTTGCGTTGAGCATGAATATGATTGGATCATGTTCATTTCTATACGGTTGTTCATTTAAGTCAAAGAATAATTGTCGTTCTGTTTACATGAATAAAACCTTCTATGGTCATACACTTAATATAAATGGTTTATTGAATCTCGATCATAATGATACACATATTCATAATAGTGATGCAAAAAGATGCAAAGTTGACAATGATAGTGCAACATACTAGTAGCAATGCCGTTTAATTCATATTGGTGTAAAGAGCATGAAGAAACTCCATGCGGATGGACTTTTGGAATCACTTGATTATGAATCATTTGATGCATGCGAACCATGCCTCATGGGCAAGATGACTAAGAATCCGTTCTCCGGAATAATGGAGCGAGCCACTGACTTAATGGAAATAGTACATACCGATGTATGCGGCCCGATGAGTGTTGAGGCTCGCCGTGGGTATCGTTATTATCTGACCTTCACAGATGATTTGAGGAGATATGGGTATATCTACTTAATGAAACACAAGTCTGAAACATTTAAAAAGTTCAAAGAATTTTAGAGTGAAGTGGAGAATCATCGTAACAAG
This sequence comes from Aegilops bicornis, assembly GCA_021605145.1. Classification (NCBI taxonomy): domain Eukaryota; kingdom Viridiplantae; phylum Streptophyta; class Magnoliopsida; order Poales; family Poaceae; genus Aegilops; species Aegilops bicornis. The sequence goes on along the minus strand of CM038673.1, from coordinate 406,955,301 downwards.
AAAATAAAGTTTCTACGATCTGACCGCGGAGGCAAATATTTGAGTTATGAGTTTGGCCTTCATTTAAAACAATGTGGAAGAGTTTCACAACTCACACACAACATAATGTTGTGTCCGAACATCGTAACCATACTTTATTAGATATGGTACGATCTATGATGTCTCTTACCGATTTACCACTATAATTTTTGGGTTATGCATTAGAGATAGCTGCATTCAAGTTAAATTGGGCACCATCTAAATCCGTTGAGACGACACTGTACGAACTAAGGTTTGGCAAGAAACCTAAGCTGTCGTTTCTTAAAGTTTGGGGCTGCAATGCTTATGTGAAAAACTTCAACTTGATAAGCTCGAACCCAAACCGGAGAAATGTGTCTTCATAGGATACCCAAAAGAGACTGTTGGGTACACCTTCTATCACAGATCCGAAGGCAAGATATTCATTGCTAAGAATGGATCCTTTCTAGAGAAGGAGTTTCTCTCGAAAGAAGTTGTCAGATTTCGGGTTCCGGCAAAACCCTTGAGGTTCGAACACTGGGGTGCACACGAAGATCTCTATCTCTCTCCCTAGATCGCTCTCGCAACAATCACTAGGCCTAGCTCGACGAACCCAAGAACGAGAGACACAAGAGTTTATATTGGTTCGGCCACCGATGTAGTGTAATACCCTACTCCATTGTGGTGTGGTGGATTGCCTCTTGGGCTGAGGATGAACAGTTATAAGGGAAGAACAACCTCCTGAGGAGAGGTGCTCTTGTGCTTGGCAAACTTGTGTGTGGCTATGGATGGAATGGCTCCGATCTAAGATGATATGCCTCCTATGGTGGTGGCTAGTCCTATTTATAGAGGCCCAGGTCCTCTCCCCAAATATTGAGCGGGAAGGGATCCCACAACAGCCAAATTCGAAGGGAGACAACTAGTACAAGTTATCCTGACTAAAGGTGGTCTTCGCCTGCCAAAGGCTCTAGTGGTGACGCCGTATTGGGCTCTATGGTGACCTCCGTCCTGTCGTCATGCTGGTCTTGGTCTCGTTGCACCGATACGGAAACCTTTGCCTGATGCCTCGGGACTCCTCGCTCGAGCTTGCCTCTTTAGCACCAAAGAGGAAACGAGGACACTCCTCGTGCTGGTGCCCGCCTGGCTCCAGTCGTCATGGCTTGCGTCACAGGAATCTCGCGAGGTGTCCCTTGCCTTAATCTCTCCGCCCCTCGCGAGCCGGCCTGGTGAGGCCGTCCCCGAGGAGGTCTTGTGTCATCCGCCTCGCGAGGCTTGGCCCCTCGCGAGGGTCTTGACCTTTTGCTGGTGAGGATGGGCTATATAGGGCCCCTGGTGGAGCCATCTTTGTGGGCCATGACGAGCAAGTCTGGGACCCCGTTCCCGAGATCTTGTGATAGCCCCGGGCCCAAGGCGCGCTCGGACTTGGCGCCTAGGCGAAGCCAAAGGGCAAGTGCGGAGCATCGCGGGCCCCAACAGCCTGCGGCCTTGCTTGACACGTGGCGGTTGATTGGACGTGGGCGGCCCTGCTTCCCCACGCAGCCTTGATATCCGCCTGGCTAGGCGGCCACGATGTCCTACACAGTTATTTCCCCATTGTTGGTGACACACTCCCCCAACTCCTCCGCTTCCTCGAAACTCGGCTTCTTCTCCCAATCCGACCCAAGCTCAGTCCTCTCCATCGCCATGGCGACGAACCGAATGGAGAAAGGGAAGAAGCCCCTGTCCTCAGCCAGCCCGCCTCCGGCCGTCGAGCCCACCGTCGGCCGATCGCGGGTGCTCAATCAGGAGGCCATGGACAAGGTCCGCCCTACGCTCGCCACCAGCTTCAACGAATGGGGAGGGACGGTGGCCTGGCCTGCATCCTGAGATTTTGTCGATAGAACAGCTAGCGAGGTCCAATTCTTCATCGACGCCCTGTGGGCCGGCCTGGTCCCTCCCTTCTCTGCCTTCTTCAATGTCGTGCTTTCCCATTACTAGATCCATATGCTGCACCTAGATCCCCAATCCGTCGCCCTTCTTGCCGTCTTTGCCTTCGTCTGCAAGGCCATGGTGGGCATTGCCCCCTCCGTGGCCCTCCTACACCATTTCTTCTCACTGGACCTGACCGACCCCCTGCAGTGCTCGGGGTGCCTGAGCTTCCAGGCCATGGCGGGAACAGCCGGCTTGGGGATTGACTTTGAACTCCCGCCGTCTGCGAGCGGGTTTCGGATGCGGTGGGTGTATGTGGATGTCGGAGTGCTCATCCCCTTGCTCTTGCCTCCGTCGGCGCCCGCCGACCCCAACTCCGGCTGGGGCCATGAGAAGCTTGCAAGCCCCCGCCTCGCCTTCGTCTGGCTCCGGTTGAAGAGGCTGAAAGATCTTGGCTTGACTGCGCCCATGGTGATGAAGGAGTTCCTCCGACGCCGCGTCGCCCCACTCCAGCGCCATTCTCAGCGGATGTGGGCCCTGTCTGTCGGCCAGGATCGCATGAGGCTTCAGGAGTCAGGGCTTCCGCTCGAGGCACGAAGGACGGTGCTCGAGGTCTTGATAGGCGACCCCTCGCCAGCCGATATGCCACTGGAGGGTTGTCTCTTGTACTGCTTCTCAAACAGGGTAGAGTTCGCGGGGCAGATGCCCCCCTTCGATGAATGGGGGCTGCATCCAGTCGGCCATGAGGGGCCCCGCGAGAACCCTGTCTCCATGGTCCCCCTCCTCGCCGTCAGCGCCGAACTTACCCCAAGAATGGATGCAAGGGGGCAAGGACCGCTGGAGGCCGGGGGCTCGGGTGCTGAAGCGTTGACGTCACTCGAGGCTCCTGAGGTGTCATCCCCGGGATCCCGCGACTCTTGCCCATGGGTGATAGCTGAGGGGACGACACAATCCGCTGCACCTGAGGCTGAAGCCCCCGAGGTCTCAGCAGGCCGTCGTGAGGCGGAGCCCGAGGGCTCTCCTCAGCTCTGTACTCCCGAGGTCGCGTCCTCGGGAGCCTCACCAGCTGCGCCCTATGCCGGGTGCCGCATCCAGCGCTTCGGCCGGCTCCGTTTGGACTTCGATGTGCTCCGTAAGAGGAAAGGGTCCCCAAGCTACAACAGTAATGCCTTCCGGCCGTTGAAGCAGAGGAAGTGTATTGCCATAGACGAGTGAGTACCTTATTTTTGTAATTTCTTGAGTGTTACTCCCCTCCTGACAGTGGCTCCTCAGGGTCCCTCCTGCTAAGGCCGCGAAGTCTCCCGAGAAGAAACCTCTTCCTGTCTCGAGTCCTCCGCTGGCCTTGAGCGTCTCGAGCCAGCTTGCCCTCCCCGGTGCGAGGCCGGCCGGGGAAGCAACCTCGCTGTCCTGGCACCTTGGGCCCACGCCTTCGCCGTCTCTCCTTCGCGGCCTCGCCTGGGGTGAGGCAAGAGTGCCAAGGGCCCCTCCTCTGGTCGTGGATGGTGGCTGGATGGCTTCGATCCTGGCTTCTTCTTCAAGCAATGAGCCTCCGGCCGCCCGGGCTCCGGCCGAAGCCTGCTCGGCGACTCGGGAGGCGCCAGCCTCCAGCCCCGTGCTGGAAGGGGGTGGGCCGCTTTGGATCCGGCCAGTAACCCCTGCCGCGGAGGACAGACCTGGTCGCGTGCTTAAGGCTGCGCTCAAGCGGAGTGTCGTCCGCCACGAGCTTTTTAAGGAGGCAATGAGTGAAATGAGCCGGCTCGATGGAAAACTTGTGGATGTAGATGCGCGCCTTGAGGCCGAGGGTCTTCAGCTGGTGGAGGAGTGGCATCAACTGAAGGTGGCCATCAACTTCGGGGCCTTCAGTGTGAGCATGCAAATGCGGAGGCCGAGGCGTCCCTGGCAACCTCATGCGAGGCAAGTGCCCGAGCCTTGGAGGAGGCCAGGGAGGCCGACCGTCGCTGCACGATCGCCGAGGAACACAAGTGGGAGCTCCAGGCCATGAACGCCTCCTTGGAGCAGCAGGTGGAGGCGCGCAGGGCCGCCTTTGTCAGATTTCGGGTTCCGGCAGACCCTTGAGGTTCGAACACTGGGGTGCGCGCGGAGATCTTTCCCCTACCAGCTCATGCGTTAACGGTTTGCGAGGGATCTAAACTAGGAACGATGAACAACACAAGAGACACAAGGTTTATACTGGTTCGGGCCACCGTGGTGGTGTAGTACCCTACTCTAGGGTGTGGTGTGGTGGATTGCCTCAGGGGCTGATGATGAACAGTACAAAGGGAGAACAACCTCACGAGGGGCAGTTCTTGAGCTGGTGCGATGAACTGCTTGGGTGAGTTCGGTCGCCTCTCTCTCTCTCTCTCTCTCTCTCTCTCTCTCTCTCTCTCTCTGGTTGATTAAATGACCCCTCCTTGATGGGTGGCTAGTCCTATTTATAGAGCGAGGCCCTGGGCCTCTCCCCAAATAATGAGCGGGAAGGGCGCCAACAATTGGCCATTTTGAAGGGGAACATCTAGTACACTTATCCAGGCTAAAGTTGGTCTTCGACTGCCAAAGGCTCTGGTGGTGACGCCGTCCTGGGCTTCACGATGACCTCCATCCTGCCATTCTGCTGGTCTTGGTCTTGTTGCACCGAAGCGGTAACCTTTGCCTGATGCCTTGGCCTGTGCTTGCCCCCTTTGCACCGAAAGGGAAGCAAGGACATCTTGCGCGGGCGCCCGCTGGTCCTCGATCGTCATGGCTTGCGTCCACGGGGCACCCTCGTGAGGTACCTGCCTTGATCTCTCCGCCTCCTCGCGAGCCTGCTCGAGGAGGCTCCTCGTCAGCCCGCCCATGAGGCTTGGCCCCTCGCGAGGGTCTTGAGCTTGAGCTGATGAAGCTGGGCCACGCTGGGCCCCACTTGAGCCACGTTGTAGGCCGCAGCGAGCAAGTCTCTGGGGACCCCGTTCCCGGAAACGCCGATAGTAGCCCCCGGGCCCAAGGCGCGCCCGGACTTGGCTTAGCAGAGAAGCGAAGGGGCAAGTGCGAAGCGCCACGGGCCCCAACAGAGTGCGGCCTTGGGCGCCGCGTGGCGGTTGATTGGACGTGGGCGCCTCCGCTTCCCCACCATCCCTCGGCAACTGCGTGACTTGACAAGTCCCTGCATGCAAAATGGGTCATGATTACCTGCGATCGTGGAGGCCGATGGTTGGCCTCCCCCGGCTATAAGTACGGAAAGACGCGAGCCATTCCCGTTCATCTTCCTCTTCTACTCCTCCTCTTCTTCATCTTCGCCATTGCTCCGTCTCACACTGATGGCACCCATCCGCCGGTTTTCTGCAGAAGAGAAGGGAAAGCCCCCCCCCCTGAGAGGGTCCTGACCCGCTTCCTCCGAAGAAGCGGCTAGTCCTTTGCCGCCGAGATGAAAGTGCCCGGCAGGAGGTATCGAGGCCCTGGTACGAGTGGCCACCGCCGGGGTTCCCGCTGCCCTTGTATGCCCGCATCGAGGGCCCTGGAGGAGTAGACGCCGAGCGCCACGGATGCCGCCGCCGTCGACACCGGCGGGTCACGGCGGTCCGCGTCGTTCCTCCTGGAGTCCATGCTGAGGGCTCCTCCCGAGAGCTTGTGCTTCACGCCGCCATGCCTCCTCAATCTTGGATTCGCCTTCCTCCCTCCTTCGCCTTTGAGATCCCGCCGAGGGGCTCTCTTGAGCTCTGGTTGTAGCACGCCGGCTGCAGCACCCCTACGACTGGAGCGGAGGTTGCGGTCATCGCTCTGGGCAAGGTCTTCATGACCCGAGGCTGGGGCGAGATCGCCCGGGTCTGCCGGACAAGGGGCGCCCTCGTGATCCACTTAGAATACAATGGCGCCTCCTTGATGTTCTTCAAGGTCTTCGACGCGGAAGGGCGCCGGCTGGAATGCTGCCCCGAGAGGGGCGGTCGGGGCATCATCGCGGCGAGGACTAGGCCCGCCGATCGCCTCCTCGGCAGCTCTTCGGGCAGCAGCGAAGGGGCTGAAGGGTCTAGCGCCTCCGTCGAGCTTCTGGCGACTCCGGAGATGAGCTACGATAGCTACGAGCCCCCGAGCTTGCGCCGCGCCCGGATCCGGGCGGGCGCTTCAGGCTACCGGCGTCGGTGATCTGGATGGGGTCGACGCCGGCTCCTGGCGGCCCACTGTTAACGATGGCGTCTCCTGCGGAGGCACGCGTAGTCGGCGTCCATTAGGATCAGCACCTTTTATTTCCTGCAAAGAAACGAAGTAGCACCCCGCGGGGGTATGTAAGGCGCTGGCCGCGTTTTGTAAACATTATGTCCTTGTGATGAATCAGTGCGAGATGCTTGTTCTGTCCCGTCTCAGTTCCCCCTTTCTTTCCTCACGAGGGCTCGGTGCTCTGCGCTAACAGGTCCCGGTCCCCAGGTAGGCTTCAGCCATCGCTGGTATGCCAGGTCACGGTGCCGTGGTCAAGGCCAGGAGGTGAGCGGCCCGAGGTCCAGTAAGAGCCCCTGAGTCGCGATGCTCAGGAGGTCCCCTTTAGCGCTCAAGCAGCCTCCGCAGGGCAAGAAAGGTAGGCAACTTTGCCATGGCAGAGTAGTAGTTGGCGGGGTTTTTTAACGCTGAGGCGGATCATTTGTTGTGTGACTTATCTTGCGGGTTTGGAACGGCGTTCGATGAGGTGCCGTGTCTGTGAGACAGCAATCGAGGTGCTGCTGGGTTGGGTCCTCGCGAGCTCCTGCCTTCTCCCCCGTGCTTTCCTTAGTGCTCTACGTCCTCAGGTCCCGGCCCTCGAGTGAGCTCAGCCGCCGCTGGTATGACAGGTTGCGATGCCGTGGGTCAAGGCCAGGCGGTGAGGGATGGAGAGCCAGTAAGAGCCCATGAGTCATGATGCTCAGGTACCCCGCCTTTTAACGCGCAAGCGGATCACACCGGAGAGGAGGAGGGAAGGCTCGTGATGCTGCCAGCGTTACTCCTGGAGCAGGTCCTGCGTACCAATCACAAGGGGAAACAAGATTCGTTGTTACGGTTGCCAGCCAACCATTGGTCGCTCCGAGGGAGTGAGCGGGGGCACTGAGGGCTTCGTGAGGTGGTGCCTTGCGGGGGTGCCGTGGCCAAAGCTCAGCCACTCAGATTTATCAGCGTTGCGGGGACGAACCCATGCGCAAGTGCCATGCCTGAGTGAGCGGCTCCAAAGGTAGGTGTCAATCGAGCAGGCAATTGGGTCAAGCATGTTATGTATGAATGAGCAAATCCATTTAGATAGGTGTGGAGAAAAGCACACGCCAATGGGTCTGGCCCGAGCAGCTTGGGGATAATGCATCCCGAGGGGCACCCCCAACAAGGTAAGTAAAGAACATAAGCAGAACAGATACATGCCGCAGGGACGGACCCACGCGGCCTGGGAATGATGCAGCCCGAGGGGCGCTCCTAGCTGAAAACGGAACTTGGAAAGGTGTCACTTGATATGGTTGGAGATGGCGAGATGTCGAGGTAGCGGATGACGCGTCATGAGGAAGCCAGCCCTCACGAGCCCTCCGGACCTAGAGCCTCGGGAGGCTCCGGGGCTCGGGGGTTCGCCGAGAGCCACCTCCATCTCTGCCGAGACAGCGCTGCTTGACCTCCTGAGCTTCAGAGCGCCCCTCGGCGCGCTGATGGGCGGCGACCGCGTTTGGCAAGCCGAAAGGCATGCGAACGTAGCTGTGAGGAGGCCCCTCACAACGCCCCACGCGCGAGGGCCAGAGGCGCTCCTGAGACGCGGCCCGGTTGAGCCCTGGTATGTCGATGCAGATCCGTAGCCCGGCATCCTCGCCTGGATGTGGGGCCACGGCGGGCAGGCGGCGACAGCCGCGCATGACTCTTGACTCCTGTAGCTCCTGGGTGTTCCTCGCGATGAACTCCTGAGGGTTTGGCCCTCCTTGTCTCATACCTTCCTGAGGGAAACGTGAAGCACGCCTCCGAGTGGTGCCCGAGCGCCTCCCTCGTGACCTCTGCTAAGGCTCGCCATGAAAGAGCCCCCAAGCCCCGCCCGAGGAGGGCGCCAGGCGCGCCTTCCTATGCGACAGAGGGCGGCGCCCCTTGAACGGGCGCGGGTCCTGATGCCACGCCTCCGGAGGTGCCTCCCTCACGAGGGCCTGGACCAGGCGAAGCCTTCTTCTTCTTAGGGATCGCCTCGGGAAGTCTCCCGCTCCTGTGATCTGGGTCTTCGATTGCTGCGGCTTGGAAGGCGCGCTCAAGAGAGCACACCGCATCCCTTTCCTCACAAGGCACTGTGATGACTCCTTTGCTTCCTGGCATCTTGAGGACATTGTAGCCATGGTGAGTCACTGCCATGAACTTGGCCAAAGCTGGGTACCCGAGGATGGCATTGTATGGCAGGCGAATGTGGGCGACGTCAAAGTCGATGAGCTCGGTGCGGTAGTTGTTGCACCGTCCGAAGGTGACGGGAAGACGAACTTGCCCTATCGGAACAGTTGAACCATCAGTGACTCCTGAGAAAGGCTTGGTTGGCTGAAGCTGATCGTATGGCACTTGGAGATCGTTGAATGTCTCGACAAACAGGACGTTGAGCCCTGCTCCGCCGTCGATGAGGGTCCTGGTGACTTGCACGTTGCTGATGACTGGTGAGCAAAGCATGGGGAGGACTCTGGCCGTTGCCGCGCACTTGAGCTGATCCCCTTAGCTGAACGTGATAACGCATGACGACCACCTGAGAGGGCGTGTGGCCTCAGGCCTGGGGAGGACTGCATTCACCTCGCGAGCAAACTACTTGAAGATGCGCTGGGAGGTTGGTGCCTGAGCGCCGCCCAGGATGCAAGCGATCGCGCGCGGCTCCTGGAAGCCCCCAGCCCCCTCGTCCTGATGATTGTCTTCATACCTCCTTGGCGGCTGTGGCAAAGGTGGGAGCCCCGCGTTACCCTGAGGGAGATCCTCACGAGGCTGGTCCCTCCAACCTCCCTCGCGAGGTTGGTCCTACCAGCGGTCCTCGCGAGGTCTGTCACGCCATCCTTGGCGAGGGCCACGGTCTTCCCAGCGTCCTGCGCCTCTTCCTCCTCCTCAGCCGTAGCCCCGATCGTTGCGCTCGGGGCGTCGGCCAATGCGCCCTTCTCGCACAGCCCTGAGCTCTTGGCATTCATTGGTGTTGTGGGTGTGGAGGTCGTGGTACACGCAGTACCAGCTGCCCTTGGATGACTCGGGCTGATCCCTGCCTCGCTTGGTGTCTGGTTCCGCCGCCAGCATGACAGCCCCTTGCGCTTCACGTCCTTGGCTTTGGGCTTCTTCTCTTCTGGATCGGCAGCCAGAAGCTCGAGGAGGGAGAGGCGCCCTTCCTCAGCCCTGGCGTATTTGGTTGCCAAGTTGAACAACTCCAGGGATGTGCACAGGTCTTCATGCATTGCTAGTTCCGTCTTCATCTTGACGTCACGCATGCCATCGGAGAAGGCTGAGATGATGGCTTCCTCAGTCACCTTGGGAATCTTGAGGCGGGCATTGTTGAAGCGCTGGATGTACTTCTGCAGGTCTCTCCGGCCGTTGCTTGATGCGGCGCATGTCGCTCACGGCCGGAGGCCGGTCGCGAGTGCCTTGGAAGTTGGCGATGAAGCGGGTGCGCATCTCGTCCCACAAGGAGATCGTGCCGGGAGCCAGGTTCAGGAGCCAGGTTCGGGCTCCGTCCTTGAGCGCCACGGGGAACCAATTTGCCATGACCTTTTCGTCCCCGTTGGCGGCTTCGATGCCCAGCTCGTAGAGCTGAAGGAACTCTATGGGGTCGGCAGTGCCGTCGTAGCGAGGAGGCAGGTCTGGCTTGAACTTGCCGGGCCATGCGACGCTGCGTAGCTCGGCGGTGAAGGCGCGGCAGCCCGCAGTGGCCACCGGGGTCCTCTGGTGACGCAGAGCTTGTTCTTGTGGATTCCCGCGCACTGCTGCCTGGAGCAGCGCGGGGTCTTGATGCGGTGGCGGTGGAGCGTGGTCGTGGCGCTCTGGTGTTGGGAGCATGCGAGCAGCTTCTTGGGGACGAGGGATCTCCTGGCAGCTCCTTTCTTGTTGCGCGGGCACCGGACACGGAGGGTCTCGGCCCGGGGCCACGCGCCTTGGCGCCAGGGCGCCTTCTTGGGGAGGAGGTGGCGGGGGCACCTCCGGCTCCCTGCCTCCCGCGTGGGGTGAAGGACGAGGCAGCGAGAGGGATGGTGCGGGGGAGCCCCCTGCGGCGCCGACGAGCTCTGCGACGCGGTCGAGCCACTCCTCGTAGACGTCGTCGACAGGGAGGTAGCACAGTAGCTCGTTCGCCGCGATGAGTGCGGCTCGAGCCTCCATGGGAGCGCGGTCTGCGCGGGACGAAGAACCAACAGGGTCAGTGATGGGGTGGCGGTGCGGCCATCGCGCCGCACCGAAGGATGCAGGGACGAGGCCTGCTGCTCGTTCCTCGCCGGGCCGATGGCGGCGTTGGCGGCAGGCGACGGGGAATGACGTGGGCATCCACCGACGGGCGCCGTCACGCGGGTGGCGAGAGCAGCCCTGCGCTCGGCGCGAGCTCGGCGAGTGTCAGCCATGGGCACGACAGAAGATCACACACGACCAGCGGAAGAGAGATTCCGGTGCACCCCTACCTGGCGCGCCAAATGTCGGATTTCGGGTTCCGGCAGACCCTTGAGGTTCGAACACTGGGGTGCGCGCAGAGATCTTTCCCCTACCAGCTCATGCGTTAACGGTTTGCGAGGGATCTAAACTAGGAACGATGAACAACACAAGAGACACAAGGTTTATACTGGTTCGGGCCACCGTGGTGGTGTAATACCCTACTCCAGTGTGTGGTGTGGTGGATTGCCTCAGGGGCTGATGATGAACAGTACAAAGGGAGAACAGCCTCGCGAGGGGCTGTTCTTGAGCTGGTGCGATGAACTGCTTGGGTGAGTTCGGTCGCCTCTCTCTCTCTCTCTCTCTCTCTCTCTCTCTCTCTCTCTCTCTCCCTCTGGTTGATTCGTCGACCCCTCTGCCGGTGGGTGGCTAGTCCTATTTATAGAGCGAGGCCCTGGGCCTCTCCCCAAATAATGAGCGGGAAGGGCGCCAACAATTGGCCATTTTGAAGGGGGACATCTAGTACACTTATCCTGACAAAAGTTGGTCTTCGACTGCCAAAGGCTCTGGTGGTGACGCCGTCCTGGGCTCCACGATGACCTCCACTCTTCCGTTCTGCTGGTCTTGGTCTTGTTGCACCGAAGCGGTAACCTTTGCCTGATGCCTTGGCCTGTGCTTGCCCCCTTTGCACCGAAAGGGAAGCAAGGACACTGCACAGGCCGGCGCCCGCCTGGTCCTCGATCGTCATGGCTTGCGTCACGGGGAACCCTCGTGAGGTACCCTGCCTTGATCTCTCCGCCTCCTCGCGATCCTGCCTGAGGAGGCTGCTCCTGAGGAGGCTCCCTGTCGTCCGCCCCGCGAGGCTTGGCCCCTCACGAGGGTCTTGAGCTTGAGCTGATGAAGCTGGGCCACGCTGGGCCCCCACTTGATCCACGCTGCAGGCCGCAGGCAGGCAAGTCTGGGGACCCCCGTTCCCAGAACGCCGACAGCCTTGGCGTCGATGAAGGGCGCACTGTCCAATGAGGAGGAGATCTCGAGGCGTGAGGAGGCACTGTTGCTGGAGGCCACAGAGTGCAGCCTGGAGCTCAAGCAATTGGAGACGAGGGAGCGTCAGGTCGCTCAAGCGGAGGATGATGTCGGTGCACGTGAGCCGAGGGCCTAGGAGGAGGTCGGCGGCCGGGTGGCCGAGGCTCGCGCGGGTCTTGCTGGCAGGTACGACCTGAAGCTGAAGCTCGCGGAAGCCGAAGCTGTGGGTAGGACTGCTGCCCTCAAGTTAGGGCTGGCTGAGGCGGAACAGCGCGAGAAAGCCACCGCAGCCGCCCTGGTCTCAGCACAGGCTGAGATGGCCTCCGCCCGTGCTGAGCTGCTTTCTCTTCAACAGCGAGTCGCCAGCGCCGAGTCCTTCGCGTAGCAGAGCAGGGAGGAAGCGCTCCGGCGGCAGACGCTAGAGCGCATGCACGCGCCCATGCTTCAAGGCCTCAGAATCAGAGCCAATGCAGTGCTGGGCACCATCTGCGACGAACATGCCCATCACCCCCACGAGAACGATTATGCCAGCAACCTCTGCTTTTTTACCGATGTGGTGACGTGCCTGGAGAACCGATCCGGTAGGGCTCGCGAGCTTGTTGAAGAGAGGAGTCGTGGCCTGCTCGGGCATGCGGTCTCCCGCGTCTTCAGCCACCTCCAGAACACCTACCCCGACTTCGATTTCGATGCCGCCATTGCCCCCGAACCCGAGGCCATCCGGGGCGACCTGGCATGCTGGGTGGAAGACAATGTGGATGCTCTAGTCAGGGCCTTCACCTCCGAGGACGACGCGGTGGTGGTCGCAGCGGATGAAGGTGACATGGTCGACGATGGTGAGGGCAACGCCGGCAATGGTGACGGTGATGCCAGCGACGGTGACGGTGATGCCAGTGACGCGTCTGAGGGCGACCCAGAGGACGCGGTGAGCGACATGTCCGATTGAGCCCGTGTTTCCTTGTCGTTGACCCTGCACGCGAAAGCTCGGGCAAGGCCCTAGAAGTTGTAAGAGCATTTTGGGAGGGGGAGCCCCTCATATAAACAGATTACTGCCTCTATTCCTTAGGCCAAGCTGGATATGTGTTTCCATGAGCCCGCGAGTCCTGTCGCGAGTTTGCTGCTGTAATTTACCTTAGTCAGGGTAGGTTCCGAACCGGCTCGTGAGGTCGTGAGTTTCTGAGGGGCCTGTCGATCCGTCCGAGAGGGCCTCGCGAGAGGCAAGCGCTAGCCATGGCAGGACGTGCGCGCAGCGCATGTGCGCTCTTCCCAGCCCCCGCTCGCGAGGGGGAGGCAGCAGGTGCCAACTCCGAATCGAGGCAAGGAACCAGATCGCAAAAAATCACACGAACGAGAAAAGACATCCCCCGCGCATGCCAATGAAAATTCAACTTCAAACTTAAATCCAAGCTAGAAAATAGGGCTACAGAAAAGAGGTTTAAAGCAAATGGCCGCGTCCGGCGCCTAGTCTAGACTTCTGGTCTTCCACCAGCGTGGAGCATGGCGCATCCACTTGGGCGTGGGCGGGAGCCCCTAAGGCCCGAGGGCGACTCTCCGGAGACTCCGGGGCATGTACAACCCCACTCATTATTACGTGAGAGTGTCATGAGCGGAGACCTTCATAGGCACGAGCCTTGCTTCATATCGCCAGACGAGGGACCCGCCTTGCGCCACCCTCGACCACCGTTGGGGCATCCGAAAAGTAGGACGATGCCAAGGGGCAAAAGGGATGCCGGCGGTGCCCTCGGCGACCACGGGTCCTCTGCCGGGGGAAGGCTCACCAGCACCTCCCCGGCAGAGGGCCTACCTCCGGGCGACACCCTGCTTCGAGGGATGCGAGGAGGGGCCTTGCTCCCGGCTCCTTCCTTGCAGCCCCCAATGCGCTCCCCCTGGTGGAAGAGGGGCAGCTATGCTAGGGCCGTCGTCCACCGCTGTGACCTAATCAACTTGCGACCCATGGTCAGCATAAGCTTGCTCCTGAGAGATTAGCGGTACCCCTATTATAGCCGGCTTGGTCGACGAGGCTTCCCGATGGGTCTTGGAAGGCCTCAATCTCTAGCGCCTCCTCTTCCCAGCCTGGCTCGAGGAACGAGCCATGGTCATCTTCCGGCGTGTACTCCTGGTCCATCATGCGGGGCACGTAGGCCTCCGAGGCCACCGCCCCGAAAATCTCGCCAAAGTGCCCCATGCTCCACGTCATCCGGCCCAGTGCGCCGCCCTGAGGAGGGTAGGGCGGCACCCTGCTGGGGCCGTGGGTGGCAACACTCGTGCCCGCGTGGCATGGGTGCGATTGAGTGTCCGGCGCCGCCGGCCGCGCTGATGTCGATGAAACCTCCTGGCGTGCCCGGGGACACGCGGGCGTGACGAGGCTCGCCGTGCAACCCGGCCTCAGCCTGAGGCGTGAGCGGGGAGGAGAAAGGCGGTGCTCCCCTGGCTGCAGCGTCCAACAGCTCGGCGACGCACTCCAGCAGCGCATCTCGACCGCTCTCCATCAGTCGGCACCGCAGCAACTCCCGCGCCACTGTGAGTGCGGCCCTCATGTTCGCTTGCTCCCGTCTGGTGTGGCGCCGTCTCCGCGGCGTAGCTTGAGGCCCTTGCGGCAGCCCGCGCACGCCACGGGGTAAGGGTGGACGGCCCGGGCTGCGCCGCCCGCGCTTGGCAGCATTTAGCGGCGCGCGTGCCGCCCGAGGCGTGGGGTTGAGGTCTTATTGGGTGGTCGACACCATCCGGGCTGGGCAGGCCACCCAGTGGTCGGCGTTGGCCCTCAGGTCGCCGGTCGTAAGCGCTGTAGAGTACTGGCGGGTCTACTAAAGGAAGAGAGGCTTCGGCGCACCCTTACCTGGCGCGCCAAATGTCAGATTTCGGGTTCCGGCAAAACCCTTGAGGTTCGAACACTGGGGTGCGCACGAAGATCTCTCTCTCTCCCTAGATCGCTCTCGCAACAATCACTAGGCCTAGCTCGACGAACCCAAAGAATGAGAGACACAAGAGTTTATACTGGTTCAGGCCACCGATGTGGTGTAATACCCCACTCCAGTGTAGTGTGGTGGATTGCCTCTTGGGCTGAGGGTGAACAGTTACAAGAGAAGAACAGCCTCCTGAGGAGAGGTGCTCTTGTGTTGGCAAACTTGTGGCTCCGATCCAAGATGATATGCCTTCTATGGTGGTGGCTAGTCCTATTTATAGAGGCCCTGGTCCTCTCCCCAAATATTGAGCGGGAAGGGATCCCACAATGGCCAAATTCGAAGGGAGACAACTAGTGCAAGTTATCCTGACTAAAGGCGGTCTTCTCCTGCCAAAGGCTCTGGTGGTGACACCGTCTTGGGCTCCATGGTGACTTCCGTCCTGTCGTCCTGCTGGTCTTGGTCTCATTGCACCGATATGGAAACCTTTGCCTGATGCCTCGGGACTCCTCGCCTGCGCTTGCCTCTTTAGCACCAAAGAGGAAACAAGGACACTACTCGCGCTAGCACCCGCCTCGCTCCAGTCGTCATGGCTTGCGTCACAGGAATCTCGCAAAGTGTCGCTTGCCTTGATCTCTCCGCCCCTTGTGAGCCGGCCTGGTGAGGCCGTCCCCAAGGAGGTCTTGTGTCATCCGCCTCACGAGGCTTGGCCCCTCGCGAGGGTCTTGAGTGTTTGCTGGTGAGGATGGGCCATACAGGGCTGCTGGTGGAGCCACGCTGTGGGCCGCAGGCAGGCAAGTCTGGGGACCCCCATTCCCAGGACGCCGACAAAAGTGAGTGGGAGGAAAGTAGAACTTGATGAGGTAATTGCACCTTCTCCCGAATTGGAAAGTAGTTCATCACAGAAATCAGTTCCAGTGATTCCTACACCAATTAGTGAGGAAGCTAATGATGATGATCATGAAACTTCAGATCAAGTTACTACCGAACCTCGTAGGTCAACCAGAGTACGATCTTCACCAGAGTGGTACGGTAATCCTTTCTGGAAGTCATGTTACTAGACCATGACGAACCTACGAACTATGAGGAAGCGACGATGAGCCCAGATTCTGCGAAATGGCTTGAGGCCATGAAATCTGAGATGGGATCCATGTGTAACATCCCAAATTTCCTATTTGGAATGTTTTACAATTATAGCTAAGCATCCTATGCATCCTGTTTGAATTTGATTGCCATTTGAAGTTTCAGAGCAAGTTGAGATTTGAATTTGAATTTCAAACTTTGGCATGTGGGAAACAATTCAAAAACTAAGCCTGATAAATACTTGATCAAAAGTATGAGAGGAGCAAACATGACACTCCAAAAATATCGGAGGAAACAATGCCAAAAGATTTGGAATTCAAATCTGAATTTTATTTGAATTTGAAAAAATGGATTTTTATAAAGTTTGGATTTTGCCTTTGGAAAAATGTTCAAATGAAAGGGAATATTCCCTGATCATTTTGGTATATATATACCCTATATAAAATATTTATAGTTTAGGTTTTATTTTTGGTTTTGTTTTAATTAAAAAATAAAGAAAAAACCCTTGAGCGCCACCCGAACCACCTGTGCCCAGCCAGCGCCACCTCACCCTCCGCACTCCTTTGGCCCAGCCAAGCCCGGCCCACCAGGCCAGCCCAACCGAGCGAGCCAGCCCAAAGACCTCGCCGCCTGAAACCCCGAGGCTTCGCCACCCGACCAACCTCCCCTCTCCTCTCATCGACCCGCTGGCCCCGCCCGTCTTCTTCCCCCCTGCCTTGCGCGACCTCATGGGAGATCGACCGGATCCCGAAGGATCCGGGATCCCCGACAGCCCCCGATGCCTTTCCGCCCCTCGCCCGACCCCCTGGCTATAAAAGCCAGAGGCTCCGCACCCCATTCCCCCCCCTAGCGACGCCGGACCCCCTCTCCCTCTCCCTCCCGAGCTCACCGGAGCAACGAACCCCGCCCCGCCAAAGTCACCGCCGGCCGCCACAGTGCACCCGACCCTCCCCAACCCCACCGAACCACTCCCGTGCTCCCCGCATCTCCCCGACGACTCATGGCTTCGCGCCTTGACGCCTCGGAGCACTCTCGCCGCCCGCCCGCCCGCCCGTCGAGTCCGGTGAGTCCCCGGAAAACACCTCCCCCGTCCGATCGTAAACCTACGGCCACGATTAGAAACCCCGAAGGGGTATGTTTTTATTAGAAAACCGGACGGCCCGATCGGTTTTTATTTTAGTTAGGTTTATTTTATTAGGCCGGTTCGTTAGTTTAAACCCTAGGCCCGTTTAGACTAAACTACGCCTAGTGCACAGTATAGGCCCATTGGGCTTTTTCTTTTTATTTTGATTTTCTGTTTTAGCCGAATAGTTTCAGTTTTCAAAAATGTATATCTTTTATTCTGTTTAATATTTTTGAGTGATTCTTTTTTTGTTGGATTGCAAATTTTATGTAGTTTCTGAAAAATATATTTAGCTATGTTAAAATAATTAAAAATGCTTTAATATTGTTTTAGTCAGAATAGCAAATCTGCTATAGTTTTAGTTAGAAAAATTATTTTTGCATGATTCTTTTTGTCACCACTTTATTTTGACATTGCAAAACCCTATAAATTAACTTTGGTATTTTAGGATTAATAAATAATTAGTTCTAGACAGAATCCTATTAATCCTAATTAATTGACTAGTTCCTGTTTTCCTAATTAATTAATTAGTAAATTAATTTATTTTTAACTTGTGATTAGTTATTCTAGGTTAGTTTCTGTCATTCCATTAGATGAACTTTTATTTATAATTAATAAAAGTTTTAAATTATTTTTCTTAATAGAAATTGGATTAGGCCTAGAATGAGTTTTATAATAGCTTTTTAATTAATTCTTTTTGCTCCTAGTTGCTTAGTGAATCCTTTTCTGTTAAGTTAACCTAAAACCATGATTAGGTTATATTAAGGAATTTTTGTTATATAAAAACTAGTTCTAGCTATTGTTGAAGTAGGAAACTTTGAGTGATTTTTTCTTTGAGTTTTCCTTTGGATTTGGTTTTGGTTGCTTTGTTGTGTTATGTTATTTCTGTTATGTTGTGTTATGTGATCCTATTGTTTTGCTTATTGTGTTCATTGTTTGTCTCGGTAGAGTTTCCGGAGTGCTGAAGCTTGCTACTCTGACTCTTTAGCTTGCGAGGATCATCGACAAGGCAAGTTTTGATCATGTTATTTCTATACCTATGTTTTTGTGCATTAGTAGTTGTCACCACCCCACCATGCATGCAGTAGTGAAATCTTGAAGTCATTAAACTTGAGTAGTATCATGTGGTAGGATGAACCAATCCCTTGTTACCATGACCCCGGGACGTAGTAGTTATTTTGCTATGCTCGTAGACGGGATTTGGTATGAGTGATATTCATAAGCAAGATGTGAGAGTCAATGATGATGATAACCCCATGAACTACAATGATCAAGATGAACTTGGAAAATCACTACTTTGGGTGGAGGATGGTTGACGGCACCTGGAGCACCCGGTGGTGGCGGGATGCATGGAGAAGCGCCATGACATCCTGCGGAAAGCTTCACCCAGCCACGAAGAGAAGGATGGATGCCTCATGACCGAAGCTTACCTGTGCAGCCGCAAGCCATTATGGGCTCGCTGGGTTGACCCTAGTAGTGACGCTGGCTGGGCCGGTACTACGAGAAGTAGACGAACGGTAGGATTGGATGGGTACCGGCAGTGGCCAGAAGAACTCTTTGGAAGACCCTGTTTCATTCGTCCCGTCTTCAAACACCATGAAGTGCGAAGACTTTAAAGGAGGGAATGATTCTTGCGGGGAAAGTGCGCAAACCTCTGCAGAGTTATAACCTAATCGATTAGCCGTGTCCCCGGTTACGGACATTTGAGCCTCTGGAACTTGGAAGTATTCGGATATCTCAACACTAAAACTAATGAATTAATTTGAGGGTTTATGACTTAATAATTTGGGGACGAGATTTTGGTTGGCGGAACCATCTCAATAACTACCAACAATTTGTAGTAATTTGCAAATAAGTCCACTATAGTAGGATAAAATTGGCTTTACATAAAATGATGAAACTTAGAGCTCCACAGCCAAAATGCATATAGTGTAGTAACTTCATTATTGTTATTCTTCATGACTTGCCGACTTATTCCAAAAGCTGACCTACATGGCTGCAACGTATTATGTTGCGTAGATATATTCGATCGAGTGAGGCTACGCTCACGCTCGGCGATTGCCCTTTGAGTCGGATGGACTCGCTTTACCTCGGCAACTTCCGCAGCATTAGTAGTTTATTTCTCATGAGTTGGCCTTGAGCCGAATTTATTCCCTTGTAATAAAGACTCTATATGAGAATCGTGTAATAAAATTCAGGTGTGATTGAACTTTGATTACTTTATCGATGTACTGTGAGTACCAGCATGATCTTGGGATGGTACAGACATAGAGACTTGACCGATGTTGGGTCAGGTCGCTACACCATGTATGAGAACAAAGTATGGACTTTGATTGACTTGCCCGATGATCGGTGAGCCATTGAGATTAAATGGATCTTCAAGAGGAAGACGGACGCTGATAGTAGTGTTACTATCTAACAAAGCTCAAATTGTCACAAAAGGTTTTCGGCAAGTTCAAGGTGTTGATTACAATGAGATTTTCTCACTCGTAGCGATGCTTAAAGTCTGTCCGAATCATGTTAACAATTGCCACATTTTATGAAATTTGGCAAATGGATGTCAAAACTGCATTCCTTAATGGATTTATTAAAGAACAGTTGTATATGATGCAACGAGAAGGTTTTGTCAATCCTAAAGGTGCTAACAAAGTGTGCAAGCTCCAGCGATCCATCTATATGGACTGGTGCAAGCATCTCGGAGTTGGAATATACGCTTTGATAAGTTGATCAAAGCATATAGTTTTATACATACTTGCGGTGAAGCCTGTATTTACAAGATAGTGACTGGGAGCACTACAACCTTTTTGATAAGTATATGTGAATGACATATTGTTGATCGGAAATGATGTAGAATTTTCTGGAAAGAATAAAGGAGTGTTTGAAAGGAGTTTTTCAAAGAAAGACCTCGGTGAAGCTGCTTACATATTGGGCATCAAAATCTATAGAGATAGATCAAGACGCTTGATAAGTTTTTTCAATGAGTACATACCTTGACAATATTTTGAAGTAGTTCACAATGGTATAGTCAAAGAAGGAGTTCTTGCCTATATTGCAAGGTGTAAAGTTGAGTAAGACTCAAAACACGACCACGACAGAAAATAGAAAGAGAATGAAAGTCATTCCCTATGCCTCAACCATAGGTTCTATAAAGTATGCTATGTTGTGTACCAAACCTATTGTGTACCTTGCCATGAGTTTGGCAAGGGGTACAATATTGATCCAGGAGTGGATCACTTGACAGCGGTCAAAATTATCCTTACAAGACTAAGGAGATATTTCTCGGTTATGGAGGTGATAAAAGAGTTCGTCGTAAAGAGTTACGTCGATGCAAACTTTTGACACCGATCTAGATGACTCTAAGTATCATCTGGATACATATTGAAAGTGGGAGCAATTAGCTAGAGTAGCTCCATGTAGATTATTGTAGACATAGAAATTTGCAAAGCAATGTGAACTAGAGTATTGACTCTAGTAAACCCTTTGGGTATTAGTCACATGAAGATGTGAACTAATCACAAAAAGATGTGAACTATTGGTGTGAAATCACATGACGATGTGAACTAGATTATTGACTCAAGTGCAAGTGGGAGACTGAAGGAAATATGCCCTAGAGGCAATAATAAAGTTGTTATTTATATTTCCTTATATCATGATAAATGTTTATTATTCATGCTAGAATTATATTAACTCGAAACTTAGTACATGTGTGAATACATAGACAAAAGAGTGTCCCTAGTATGCCTCTACTAGACTAGCTCATTAATCAAAGATGGTTAGATTTCCTATCCATAGACATGTGTTGTCATTTGATGAACAAGATCACATCATTAGAGAATGATGTGATGGACAAGACCCATCCTTTAGCATTAGCACTATGATCGTTTAGTTTATTGCTATTGCTTTCTTCATGACTTATCCGTGTTCCTATGACTATGAGATTATGCAACTCCCGAATACCGGAGGAACTCTTAGTGTGCTATCAAACGTCACAACGTAACTCGGTGATTATAAATATGCTCTACAGGTGTCTCCGATGGTCTTTGTTGAGTTGGCATAGATCGAGATTAGGATTTGTCACTCCGATTGTCGGAGAGGTATCTCTGGGCCCTCTCTGTAATGCACATCACTATAAGCCTTGCAAGCAATGTGACTAATGAGTTAGTTGCGGGATGATGGATTACCGAACGAGTAAATAGACTTGCCGGTAACGAGATTGAACTAGGTATGATGATACCGACGATCGAATTTTGGCAAGTAGCATACCAATGACAAAGGTAAGAACGTATGTTGTTATGCGGTTTGACCGATAAAGATCCTCGTAGAATATGTAGGAACCAATATGAGCATCCAGGTTCCTCTATTGGTTATTGACCGGAGATGAGTCTCGGTTATGTCTACATAGTTCTCGAACCTGTAGGGTCTGCACACTTAACGTTCGAAGACGATCGGTATTATGAGTTTATGTGTTTTGATGTACCGAAGTTTGTTCGGAGTCCCGTATGAGATCACGGACATGACGAGGAGTCTCAAAATGGTCGAGACGTAAATATCGATATATTGGAAGGCTATATTCGGACATCGGAAAGGTTCTGAGTGGTTCGGGTATTCTTCGGAGTACCGGTGAGTTACGGGAATTCGCTGGGGGAAGTATTGGGCCTCATGGGCCTAGTGGTGGAATAGAGGGGGCCGGCCAGGGAGTAGCGCGCGCCGCCACTAGCCCAAACCGAATTGGTTTAGGGTTGGGAGGGGGCCGCCCCCCTTTCATTCTCTCCTCCTTCTCCTTCCCTCCTTCTCCTACTAGGAATAGGAAAGAGGAGGGGAATCCTACTTGGACTGGGGAGTCCTAGTAGGATTCCCCACACCTGGTGCACCCCTTAGCG
This sequence comes from Aegilops bicornis, assembly GCA_021605145.1. Classification (NCBI taxonomy): domain Eukaryota; kingdom Viridiplantae; phylum Streptophyta; class Magnoliopsida; order Poales; family Poaceae; genus Aegilops; species Aegilops bicornis. The sequence goes on along the minus strand of CM038673.1, from coordinate 406,933,846 downwards.
CCGGCCACCTCTTCCCTCCCCTCCTTTATATACGGGGGAGGGGGGCACCCCAGACACACACAAGTTGACAGTTGTCTTAGCCGTTTGCGGTGCCCCCCTCCACATATTTCCACCTCAGTCATATCATTGTAGAGCTTAGGCGAAGCCCTGCGTCGGTAACTTCATCATCACCGTCACCATGCCATCATGCTGATGAAACTCTCCCTCGGCCTCAGCTGGATCAAGAGTACGAGGGATGTCACCGAGCTGAACGTGTGCAGATCACGGAGGTGCCGTGCGTTCAGTACTTGGATCGGTTGGATCGCGAAGACGTTCGACTACATCAACCGCGTTACGAAATGCTTCCGCTTTCGGTCTACGAGGGTACGTGGACACACTCTCCCTGCTCGTTGATATGCATCACCTAGATGGGTCTTGCGTGTGCGTAGGAAAATTTTGAAATACTACGTTCCCCAACAGAAGGCACGGAGGACCTCTTGGGCTGAGTCCCAATAGCAGACCTCCTGGGCTGACTAGGTGCAGCAGACGGTGCAGGAGCCGACATGCGCATATGAGTCAGAGGTTTCCGAATGGATTGCACAACAGTCTTGGCAACCTCAAAACGGGCAGTGTGATCAATTAGCGCCTAAATGAATGGAGCATGAGGGAATTGACGCGTCTGAAGAAAGCCGGAGACACGGATGTCATGCTAAATGTAATGGGCTGTGTCAAGTGGCACTATCGGCTCGTCATGCATACGAACCATCAAATCAATGCAGTAGTTGCGAGCCCTCGAGCGGTCTCCCTTCTTAGGATAGAGAGTGCGAAGCACACACTGATAGAGAATTTAGTAAGGAGACCTGAAGATGGATACCTCATTGGGTGGATATCCACGTTCCTCCGAGGTGAGATGAGTGGTAGGCTTAACAAGAGGCATGCAATCATCAATACCTTTGGGCTTATGCAGTGGATCCAGACTGTGGATTTGATGTCCAACACCAGAGAAGCCCAAAATCTGAACAAAGCAGTCATATGTGATGCTCAACATAGTATTGTCGGTCATCAAGGTGAGAGTGTTGTTTGGGCCAAAGAAGAAGGTGGCATAGAACTGAAGGATGGCAGCTTCATTCCAATCACACTTAAAAGGTCATTGTTGGACCAAGAATCATATCATCTATGATCTTGACCGTGTTGTCAGGAAACATGGCAAGATGATCACGCATGAACTGAAGATCCAAGTATTTATGAGGAGCAAGTCCATGACCGCGGACGAAGCTAGAGTAGAGATCCTGCTGCATGCGAGTACGAAACCAAGGATCCTCAGCATCAGCCACCATCTCATACGGGTTGGCATCCCGTCGGAACTCAAGATATGGATCAGCCCCCACAGTCTTGAAATCGTGAGTGGGGTGAGCCCCGCTGAAAGGGATCTCCATGGAGATGTGACGACCATGGACAACGGGCATCGCAGAGCCCCAGACCGAAGGCATGGGCACCCTCCGGGTGCCCGGTTTTGACTGTCCAACGGAGCTCCTAGGAGCAATGTCCTCCTCTTACTCGCCAACATAGTCCACATCATCCGGATCAGAGGCCGACGGACTTGGTGAGGGAGCTCGATGCTTCTTCTTTGGTCCGGTGGTGGTCTTCTTCTTCTTAGGCCGTACATGCTCCTCGGAGTCAATAGAACCTTGCCGACGATCGATCGAAATAGATACAAGATAGGGATACCGATGAGAAGTAGCCCAAAAAGATATGAACAAGGATAAAAAAATTAAACGAGTGGAGATGTGGACATTTTGAACTTGACCATAGGACAAGTCTGAGTGGTAGATCAAAATATCGACATGCCCATGGTTAATCTGTTTAGCCAAGTGCATAGACAGTAATTTGGGCTAGTCAAGTGACATCAAATCGAGAGAGGGACATATATGTCAAGAGAGTAATCAAACGATTTACCGGAACCCTAGAATAGTTGAGGCAAAATAAGAGTAGGCAAGAACAGAAACAACCATACCCCAGAGCGAAGGATGAGGATCGCACTGCTTGGTGCGTGCCATGAAGAACTCCGGAGGCCGACAGTCGATTCAACACCCAAGCCGGCCCTTCCCGAGTGATTCACACCACAACCCAGGAAATGGATTGGGTGGGAGAGTAGATCGGGGAGAGATAAGGGTGTGGAGAGGAGATAGAGGCCGGAGCATGGAGGAGATGGTCGGACGGGCCAGAGCACAGCCCGGCGGTGGTGTGAGACAGGTGGGGGAGCGAGAAGAGAAGAAGGGGGAAACTGCCCCCAAATCGCGAGCCCCCCTCCCCCTTGTTTTATGTGTGTGCGCGCGAGCAGGACATCCGGGGGTCAAGCCCGGATATCCGGTGATTGGGGGTCAGAGAACGGAAGTCCAGGGCCCGGATGTCCGGCGACGGGCCGAATGACCGGCCACTGGAATCGCTCGAACTATTTTTGAGCAGTTGAATCTACCAGGGCCCAAATGTCCGGAGTATTGCCAGATGTCCGGCCACCGAACAGTGATACCAACTGTGAGGAAGATTTTTATGGGCCATATAATGAAATTGGATATAGACTTTGCCAAGGAGATTTTTATGGGCCATATAATGATATTGGATATAGACTCCGCCAAGGAGAATTAGAGATGCGTTCCAAAGAATTTTTTTAGGGCTATAGTATGATGCACAAGATACCCAACAACATTAAGCTTAGAAAGATTCATATAAGCAATACACGAGTGGTGACCGAAGTCACCATGTTTGAGCATATGTGACATATTACCGCAAATATTTGAACCTTGGGTACATAGTCATGACTCCATCATTTAAAGCACCATAGTTTGAAAACCATGGTATCTTTGAGAGTGTTTGTTCTATTTATGCATTACATAGGGCTGAGAGTACTCATGAGTTGAATGTTTCCCCCTAAATATATGCCTACATCAAGGCAAGACATGAAGTAAATGCATGCGTGGGTACTAGATTTCACATAATGTTATCAAGCTCCAAGATACCAAGTTCACGCCTAAGCTGACAAAACCTTGCTTCATCCAATGGTTTGGTGAAATGTCTGCAAGTTGCGTATCTGTACCAACAAGAAGAATATCAATGTCACCCTTTTGCACATTGTCAAGAAGTGATACCTAATATCAATGTGCTTGGTGCGAAGATGATCAACGGGATTCTCAGCAATCTTGATGGCACTTTCAGGGCCAGTTCTTTTGCCAGAATCTAAGGATTCTCCCAGAATCCGACCCCTACCCAGCTTCTCCCAGAATCTTTGAGCCCCGTTTGTTTTACAATCCTATCTAATTAGACCCTAACTAGATAGGATTGTAAAACAAATGGGGCTCAAAGATTCTCGGGAGAAGTTGGTAGAGGTCGGATTCTGGGAGAATCCCCAGATTCTGGCAAAAGAACTGGTCCTCATTATCACATAGAAGAGGCACATGTCTGTAGGTGATACCATAATCCTTCAAAGTTTGCCTCATCCATAGTAATTGAGTTGCACAACGGGCGGTTGCAATGTATTCGGCTTCAGCGGTTGAGAGAGACACACGATTTTTCTTCTTTGAGGACCAACTTACCAAGGAGCATGTAAGAAATTGACATGCACCGGAGGTGGACTTCCGTCCCACTTTGTCTCGAGCCCAATCCGCGTCCGTGTACCCAATGAGATCAAACTTGGCATCCTTGGGTTACCATAGACCCAACTTTGGGGTGTGAACAAGGTATCTAAGAATATGCTTAACCGCTTTATGATGACTTTCTCTAGGGGAAGCTTGAAATCTAGCACATATGCCTACACTGAACATGATGTCTGGCCTAGATGCACAAAGATAAAGCAATGAACCAATCATAGAGCAGTAAAGAGATGGGTCGGAAAGGATACCGTTTGTGTCTTCAGTGAGTAAAATTTTTTTTGCCATGGGTGTCTTACATGGGCTAGCATTTGTCATGTCAAACTTCTCCAGAATATCCTTGAGGTATTTTGTTTGAGACAAGAAAATTCCTTCTTGAAATTGTTGAATTTGAAATCCGAGAAAGAACTTCAAGTCCGCATTGAGTGTCATTTCAAAGTTCTTGGTCATGGAGGCTGCAAACTTCTTGCACAAATGAATGTTAGGAGAACCAAAAATGATGTCGTCTACACAGATTTGGCATAAGACCAAATCACCCTTTTCCCTCTTAGTAAAAAGAGTGGGATTGATCACCCCTCTCACAAAACCATCATCGAGTAGAAACTTCTTAAGATGATCATACCAAGCACGAGGTGCTTGTTTGAGGCCATACAAAGCCTTGTGAAGTTTATACACATAGTCTTTGTGATCAGGATCAACGAACCCAGGTGGTTGTGATGCATATACTTCTTCTTGTAGAGGACCGTTAAGGAAGGACTCTTCACATCCATTTGATGTAATGTAAAACCATTGAAAGCAGCATAGGCAAGTAAGATGCGAATAGATTCAAGACGGGCAACGGGAGCAAAGGTCTCACCAAAGTCCAAACCTTCAACTTGTGAGTGAGTACCCTTGTGCCACTAACCTTGCCTTGTTACGGATGATTACGCCATTCTCATCTTGCTTGTTCTTGAAAATCCATTTTGTTCCCATGACATTGTGTTCCGTGGTTGGTCTCTTGACTAATGACCACACTTGGTTGCGTTCAAAACTGTTTAACTCTTCTTGCATAGCAACGAGCCAATCATTATCCATCAATGCATCTTGTACCTTGAGTGGCTAAACACTAGAGACAAACGAGAAGTGAGCACAAAAGTTTGTTAATTGTTTACGAGTGACTCTACCTTCCGATATGCCGGTAAGAATTTGATCAACATCAACACGACCGGCCACTCAAGGCATGATGGAGGTTAGGGTTTCACGAGGTTCAACTTCATGTCCATCATCCACATCCTCAACATATGGATCATTAATGTGTGGTGGAAGATCTTCTTCTTTATATTGCATTTGTTGAGGTTCATCATCAATGATTGCACTTTCTTGTTCTTGCTATTGGTGATGATCTTGTTCTTGAAGACGATCATGGTGAGGGACTTGATCTTCTTCTTGTACTTGAACAACGGGCATCGGTTGAGCAATAGGAGCTTGTGGTGGTATGGGTGTTGAAATGGTTTGGTGATGTGTGAAACTCGCATCTTCATCATCATCATCATGAGGTTCTTGTTCCATTGGAAGAAGAGCACCAACACCCATGGTCAAAATATCTTGAGAAGGATCTTCTTCACCTACATCACTTAGATCAACTTGCTCCCCATGGGAGCCATTAAATTCATCAAACACCATGTCACAAGTTTCTATACAACACATCCATTGGATTTGTTGTAGACTCTATATTCATGAGAGTTTGATTCATAACCAACAAATATGCCCTCAATTGTTTTGGATTGAAATTTTCCTAACAGTTCTCTTTTGTTGAGGATGAAACATTTGCACCCAAATACATGAAAGTACTTGACATTTGGCTTGCTCCCAGTTAGGAGCTCATATGGAGTCTTCTCCAATATCGTACGGAGGAAGAGCCGGTTTGATGCATGGCATGCGGTGTTGACAGCCTCTGCCCAAAAACTATGTGGTGACTTGTATTCATCCAACATGGACCTTGCCATTTACACAAGTGTATGGTTCTTCCTTTCGGCTACACTATTTTGTTGAGGGGTGTATGGTGCGGAATATTGATGGTCAATCCCTTCATCACTAAAAATTTCTTCCAAGGTGTAGTTCTTGAACTCGGAGCCATTATCACTTCTTATTGACAAGATCTCTTTGTCAAACTTGTGTTGTGATTGCTTGGCAAAATCGATGAAGGTGATCTTCGTCTTGTCCTTGGACTTGAGGGGAAAAAACATGTATATCTTGAGTAATCATCAACAATGACAAGTCCATACTTTTTCCCACCAAGACTATCCATGAGGGAGGCCCAAAAATATCCACATGAAGGAGCTCCAAAGACCTTGAAGTAGATACAATATTCTTGGGTGTGTGGTTTGATTGATGTTGCTTACTGGCTATGCATGCACTACACACACGATCTTTCTCAAAAGAGACATTGGTTAGTCCAAGGATGTGATTACCCTTTAAGAGATCTTGAAGATTTCTCATGCCGACATGGGCTAGCCGGCGATGCCATAGCCACCCCTTGTCGGCCTTGGCCATTAGACAAGTTACATGGAATGCGATCCCTTTCGAGAAATCAACCGTGTAAAGGTTGCCATCCAACTCTCCTACAAAGGCCACTTCGAGAGTATCTCTCTTAAATACTTTCACATCTGTTAGTCCAAATAGTGTATCGTAACCAACAGAAGCCAATTGGCGAACGAAAAGCAAATGGTATTTAAGGGATTGGACAAGCATGACATTTGCAAGAGACATGTCATTTGTGATGAACACCTTGCCCAACCCGAGTACCTATCCTTTTGATCCTCCACCAAACACAATGCTCAAAAATGGTTGAATGGCTTCCATGAAATCGTAAAGCAATTTGCTATCTCCGGTCATATGGTTGGTACATCCACTATCGATCACCCATTTGACTCCACCAGAGAAAGCAACCTACACACAATTATGACTTGGTTAGAGGCACCCATTTCGCAACGGGATCTCTCACATTAGTCACAAGGGTCTTAGGGACCCAAATAGCATAAAAACGGAATGCATTACGAGGACCAACAAATTTCGCATAAACTTCTCCATCCTTAGTTTTACAAAGTACATAGGATGGAGGCATGAACTCTTTTGGCTTGTTGAGAGTGGGCATGCTCCTTGTGGCCTTCCCACTCACAACCTTACCTTTCTCCTTGTGCCCTTCTCGTACAAATGTTTCTTTAAGAGGGGTGGTGCACTTTTGAGAAGACGTCTTCTTCTTGCTTGTGCTTGGGTCAAATCCAAGACCTTCCTTGGCAAACACCTCATTGTGTTTTCTCAATACCTCATTAAGGTTCTTTTGTCCTTGAGCACATGCCATGAGTCCTCTCTCGAGTTGAGCCTTTTAGAAAGCGCTTTTCCTCAAGAATAGATGCTAAGTCACCACTAGAGTTAGTAGTACAAGCATCAACATTGATATTAGGAGAAGAGTAGGCCTTGGCTAGAGTTTCAAGATAAGTAAGCTTGAGTGTCTCAAAACTCTTTCTAGGAAGGGTGAGCTCTTCTTCCTTAGTCTCGAGGGACACAGATAGAAGCTCACAATCCTTAGAGAGAGAAGCATGAGATTTCACAAGCTTACTTTTATCATTCATCAACTCCTCGCAAGAGTCCCTAGCTTTCTTCAAGGAGGCAAGTTATTTAGCACGAACATCAATTTTTGCACCAATTTTCAAGCATAGTTCATCATTTCGTGCTTCCTCATATTGGACTTTCCGCTCAAGGATTTCATATTTTTCCTTTTCCTCGGTGATGAGGGTTTCGAGTTCCTTAATGGTGATGGTGTGCTTACTCACCATGTACATAAGCATACGAAACATAGTGAGCTTCTTTCCTTTGAGGGGGAACATGAACTTATTTAGTTTAGAAAGCATAGGATCATCTATATCATCATCATCATAATTATCCTCCTCATCAAGATACTCATCACAAGGAGTAGAGGTAGTGAAAAGAGGAGGGTTTGATCGTGGGGTTACCTTGACCTTGTCAGGAGAATTTTGGCCCTCTCGATCTTCTACCACGGCCTTTGCCATTAGGCACTTGTGAGCGTTGCCCTCGTGGTCTTTCATATAGTTGTAGGTGACAACATCACCACTCTTGTTGACTAGCCTCAAGGTGTTTTGAGAATCTTGAGCTACTCCGGCAACACAACTAACATCATCGGATCGGATTCTTCATAAGCAACCATTGATTTCCCATCTCTCTTCTTGAGCTTGGAGTTCAAAGGATTTGGCAACTTCTTCTTGGGAAAGGTCTTGGGAAACCTTGGTTTATCTTCTCTCTTCTCATAAGGGCAATCGTTGGAGAAGTGGTTGGTTTCGTCACAGTTGTAGCATTTTCTCACTTTCTTCTTCTGGAATCTTCCCTTGAATTTTCCCACGCTAAACTTCTTGACAAAGAGGGCAATGTCTTTATATGAAGGGCTCTCATAGGAGTCAATCTCATCACCATCTTCATCATCATCATATTCTTCTTCTTCACTTTGCTCTTCTTCACATGCTTGGCCTTCAATGCAAGATTGATCTTTGATGTTGAGGTACCATGCATGGCAAGATGTTTTGTAGCATTTGCCTTTGAGTCTTCTTTTCGAAGGCGCCTTTGAGTCTTCGAATAGTTGGAAAGTGGATATGATGTCATCCACAGTCATTTCCTTGAATCCATGGTGTTGTCTTATGTCCCACACCATTTGGTGATGATATGGAGCAATAGCATGAAGCAACTTGTCCACGATAAATCGCTTAGTCAAGTTGAATCCATCTTGTGTCTTGTCACAATCACAAGACTCGGTGTCAGCGATGAGAGTCATGAAACGCTCAAGGAGCCTGTCTTTTTGCACACTCGTTTAACTGATATCTTAAAGATGGACCCTTATGCAAAATATATGAAAGACATCATCTCCAATAAGAGAAAAATACCGGAAGCTGAAATCTCCACCATGCTTGCTAATTATTCTTTTAAGGATGGAGTACCTAAAAAACTTGGAGATCCGGGAATACCAACTATACCTTGCTCCATCAAAAGAAATTATGTGAAAACAGCTTTGTGTGATTTAGGAGCTGGTGTTAGTGTTATGCCTTTCTCCTTATATAAAAGAATTTATTTGAATAAACTCACACCTACTGAAATATCTTTGCAAATGGCTGGCAAATCAACTGCCATACCTATCGGTATTTGTGAGGATGTGCCCATTGTTGTTGCTAATGTTACTATACTGACTGACTTTGCTATACTTGAGATGCCCGAGGACGACAACATGTCGATTATCCTTGGTAGACCCTTCTTGAATACTGCAGGGGCTGTTATTGATTGCAACAAAAGCAAGATCACTTTTCATATCAATGGTAATGAGCACTTTCCAAAGAAACAATTCCAAGTGAATGGTATTAATGTTATTGAAAAATCTCCGACAATCACTATTGGAAGTTTTCAACTACCTCTACCCACTGCCAAAAAGAAATATGAAATGCTTATTGTTGGGGATGTGCATATCCCCGTTGAGGTAACCTAGTGTTTTACGAAAGTTCTTCGGTTCCATGCTAATCGAAAGTGGTTGTTAATAAGAGTTGATCAACCTTATTAATGGATCCATTTTTGAGAGGTATGAAGTCGATGAATTGAGTAGGCACCACTTTCCGTCCTTACCTTTATTTTCTGTTTTTTGTAGTTAAATAAAATAAAATGCCATGTTTTACCTATTTTCTGAATTTCCCGTGCAATAAAAAAATGACCCAAAAATAAAAGTTCTCAGAATGCCCTGAAAATTTAATACAATTTTTTTTCTGAATTTTTGTTGCAAATAACACCAGATGGGGGTGCACCAGGTGGGCACAACCCACCTGGGCACGCAAGCAGTCCCAGGCGCGCCCTGGTGGGTTGTGGCCCCCACGTGGGCCCCTCATTTATCTCTTTAGCCCATGTCATCACCTACCTCCAGAAAAAAAATTCACCATTGCTCTCTCTCATGTTCTTGCTCTCAAACTCGTGGATTTCGGTCTCTTTGCTCAAAGCTCCATTTCCTAAACTGTTTTGGGGGATTTCTACTTGGTATGTGACTCCTCCATTAGTCCAATTAGTTTTTGCCTTATTGCTTTATGTTTTGAATAATTAGCTACTCTTGGTGCTGTTGTAGATGAGCTTGCATGTTGAATTCTTAGAGTTCTAAGTAGTTTGAATGCTTGATATGGCCTCTATGCATCCCTATGAGTAGTTGCTATCAATCTTGTGAAGTTTTGTTGACAAAAAAATTGTGATCCGAAAATTTTCTGAAAATTCTACGCAAATATGATGAACCTCTTTGGAAGGAGTTCTTCGAGGTGGAGGTCCTCGGAGGCATCTTCTAGTAGCAGCTCAGTCCGTCGGTCTTATGTTGAACCAAGTGCAATTTCTATACGGGATGCTGCCACCAAATCATGTCTATGGTCGTGCGGTGATTTCATTATCATGACCGGTATTAAAGAAAATTTGATCATTATATCCACAACGCCGAGCTTAGTCCCTACATCGAAGATAAGTGCAACCAACATCTCAGCCTCATTGAATGATTTACCAAACAATTTAAATTCCATCCTCGTGAGTCTAGAGTGTCATTTAAATTGTATGACAATCCATTCATTTTACCTCTAGAGACATTTTCTAACTAGCGCAAAATTCCATTTTGGGATTCACTGGATGAACCACCAAGATGTGAGTATGAGATATTCTTGACTGCCTTTGCTTTGGTGAGACTAGAGGAGTGATGCAAGGTAGAATAAAGAGCATTCATTTCCCCTCAATTCAATACTTTGCACTATTTAATGGAAAATGCATCGTAGGCAAACAAGATTGTAGTACACTTTGTGCTCCTGACTTGAGCCTCATAAGCACCGCTCTCACCGGTGTCAAATGTTATAACCTTGGAGCGATTGTTGCACGCAGGTTGCAACACAACACTGGTAGTGGATATTTTTATGGTGGGATTTATACCACACGTTTAGCATGGGAGCTGGGTGTTTAACCTTGGCCTTATGACCCTATCCTACCCACGCAGTACTTAGACTTTGACGCCATGAAACACCATAAGTTACTTAGTGGTGAAACCCATAATTATACATATAACCTGCTGTTTAATAAAAAGTCCGTTGTGGACACCTTTTTGCCCGCGCCTGCTCTCTTTGATGTTCACAGCAAGGGAATGTATTTTGTTCTTGAGAGCGAGGTCCGCGCACACAACGTAGAGGTTGTAGCTGCTCGGCGGGCTAAGGAGGCTACACCTAGAGCCTCCGTGAGCTACCACTCCGACTATTATGCAGGCTGCTGACGGTGATTACCAAGCTAGGCCAAAAGCCTAATCTTGGGGGAGTACTTATTTCACCGACATTATATTCATGAACACACATTTCATTCCAGTTGTCGGTGTCCACACTTTTTCATTGTATTATTCATGTTAGATTTATTTTCTCATCTTCTTGTGTGTTTGAAAAACTTTGAGAAAATCACAAAAAAATGTTTCTTGTTTTTTTTCGTTTTTTCTTTCTAGCGTAGTTAGTTGTAGTATTAAAAAGAAAACCCAAAAAGATTTCCTTGTTCTTCTTTTGCTTGTTGGGAGCTCTCCCTATAAATCATAAACTCCAAAAATATTCCAGCGTGTTTCTCTGAATTTCTTTTCTTGTTATTGAGTCATACCGAGGAGAAGACCACGATGAAAATGTTGAGTGGCTCTCATATGCATTATTGTTTATCTAACAAAGAGCCAATATTACCTTGTCTTCTCCTTTTGAATAAAATGTTTGCAAATTCTAGCTTAGTCCACGACACTCTTGCACTATTATTATTTTCATATCATTAGGTCGTGCAAGTGAAAGGCAATAATGACAATATTTGATGAACTGGTTGTGGCAAAGAGAAACGGGTATGAACTCAACTTGTTCTATTTTTGCCAATATGTTTAACCTAGTATCCATGATTCAGCCAATTATGATCGAACATGTTTGCAATGACAATTAGAGATTATAGTTTCTCATGCCATGCTTAATTAGCTAGGAGTGGATAATAATTTATCTTGGATGTCAACATTGCATTAAAATGATTGTGATTTAGTATGATGATATGGTATCCTCCTCTAAATGTTCGAGAGGCTTGACTTGGCACATGTTCATGCATGTAGTTTAATCAAAACCAACATAGCCTCTATGATATTTATGTTCATGGTGCTCATATCCTACTCATGATAGTATCCACTTATGCATAATGCATGTTCATGACCGTTTTCGCTCTCTAACTGGCAGCTTCTCAACCTATTTGCTAGCCTTCGCCTGTACTAAGCGGGAATACTGCTTGTGCATCAAAATCCTGAAACCCAAGTTATTCCAGATGAGTCCACCATATATCTCCCTATATGCGGTATTACCCTGCCGTTCCAAGTAAATTTGCATGTGCCATCCATAAAAACTTCAAATAAACATCCATTTTTGTGTGCCTGAATTGTTCATAGAGTGAAAGGAGGTAGTCAGTATCTTCCATGCTAAGCGAGTTATTCTCATGATGAGTATTTATTCACTCGTTCTTGCACGAGATGGGCGGTAATCGAGATTCCTAGTCCCGAATTCAAAATTTGAAATAATTAAACAAAACTCCCCCAGGATTGTTGTTGGTATGGGTGGTACCCGTTGAAAGGATCGAGATGGACCTAGAGGGGGGTGAATAGGTACAATTACAAATTTTAATTGTTACTTAGCAATTTTAGGCAATAATGCGGAATATGAAAATGAGCCTAACAATTGCAAGTATGATGCTAGGAGCTAAGCAAGGAAAGAAAGTAATGCAAGTATGTCAGTAAGTAAGCACAATATGATATAAGTAAAGACTAAGAGACAAGTAACCACAAGTAGGGAGTTAGGGTTAGAAATAACCGCAACTCCGAGAGACGAGGATGTATGCTGATGTTCACTTCCTTGGAGGGAAGCTACGTCACCATTTAGAGGCTGGGTGTTACCACGAAGGCACACCAATGCCACGAAGGCTCACCCTATTCTCTCTTTGAGATATCACCACAAAGGCGATTCCCAACCACTACTGGTAGACCTTTAGGTGGTCTCCAAACTCTCACACACTTTATGGGGGTAATCATAATGGTCGATTCCTCTCCGAAAGACTCCTACTGCCTCGGAGTCTCCAACCTCCAAGAGTAACAAGAATGATGGGGAAAATCTCAAGACTTGCTCAAATCACGAATTCCTTTGGTGCAAAGAAGGGAAGGAGTGGATCTATCACTTGCTTGGACAACTTCTCACAAATGCTCTCAAATCCCTTTGGGTTCTAGGATTTGGTGTATGAGTGTGTGTGAGAGAGAGTGAAATGTGTTCTAGGGTTTGCTCAAAGTGAATGGTCAACCCTATCCCGTGGAGGAAGAAGGCTATATATAGTAGTGGATCAAACATGGCCGTTCTAGTGTAAGTGACAGGGGCAGGCCGGACATCCGGGCCAGGGGCCGGACATCCGACATAGTGTAACGCCTGCGAAGAGAAACAAAGAGGAGTGAATAAAACAGAGGGGCCGGACATCCGGGGCAAAGCCCGGACATCCGGCGTGGCTGGAAATCCCGGACATCCGGCAAAGTGGTCGGACATCCGGCGAATTCAAAGAACACAGATTCACTCTAGATAGTAGTGGCCGGACATCCCGGATAGAGCCCGGACATCCGGCGTGGAGGCGGACATCCGTCACAAACCCAGAAGCTTACTGTAGTCTGGACAGCAGGAGCCGTACATCCAGCGGAGTAGCCCGGATATCCGATGAGCGGGCTGGACATCCTGCGTTCTGGCCGGACATCCGCGTGTGAGTAGAGGCAAAGTTTCTCCTGCATTTTTTTAGGATATGAGGCCAAGGTGGAGAAGCTAGGTTTTTCCTGAACTGAGCAAGTCTTTCATTGGCCCTACCGATCCCCTCTTAATAGTGCGGGATCCCTATAGTCAAGAATAAATAGAGATATAATCATTTTGATATAGTATTCCTTCCTTGGGTAGAAACAACTCCATATGTCCATGATCCACACACTTTTATGATCCATGGACTAACACCTGAGATTCACTTGACGAACATAGTTAGTCCCCTACATGTATATTGTCATCAACATCAAAACTTGATGTAAAGGCATGATTGCACTTTCACCCGTGGATTTGGTTAGCCGTGGAGTGTGCTTGTTGGTGGAGGGGGAGTAAAACTTTACTTTTTATAGCTTGGGAACTGCCACTAATGTGTTTTGCATGGAAGATACTGATAACTGATGGCCACGGGTGTTGGGAAACATTGCATGGAAAATGAAAAATTTCTATGCACACACAATGATCTATCCATGGAGATTCATAGATATGAAGGGGAGAGTGTGTCTACATACCGTAAGCGGAAGCATTTCACAATGCGGTTGATGTAGTCGAACTTTCTTCACGCTCCAACCGATCTAGCATCGAACGCACGTCACCTCCGCGTTCTGCACATGTTCAGCTCGGTGACGTCCTCCGCCTTCTTGATCCAGCAAGACGGCGAGGTAGTAGACGAGTTCCGGCAGCACGACAGCATGGTGATGGTGATGGTGAAGTGATCTCTGCAGGGCTTCGCCTAAGCACTACGAAAATATGACCAAGGGAGTAAACGGTGGACGGTTGCGCCGCACACGGCTAAGACAATGTTGTGTCTCCTTGGTGGCGCCCCCTACCCATGTATATATATGTGGGAGGGGAGCAGGCAGCCCCTAGGGCACCCCAAGAGACCTCGCGGCATCCCTAGGGCTGCTGCCTTGCCCTGGACCCCCCTTTCCTTGTAAGAAGGGGAAGGAAAGAGGGGGGAGAAGGAAGGAAGGGGGAGTCCTACCCCACAATTTCCTTTCGTCCCCTCTTTCCTTCTCCTCCTCATAGGGCCGGCCTGTATAGGGGCGCACCAGCCCCTTGTGGGCCGGTGTGTTCCCTCTCTTGGCCCATAAGGCCCATATCTTTGCCGGGGGTGCCCAAAACTCCTTTCCAGTGACCTGATAAGTACCCAGTACCCTCTGAAACATTTCCGGTGTCCGAATACCATCGTCCTATATATCAATATTTACCTCTTGACCTTTTCGAGACTCCTCGTCATGTCCGTGATCTCATCCAGGACACCGAACAACATTCTGTCACCAAATCACATAACTCATATAATACTATATCGTCAATGAACGTTAAGCGTGCGGACCCTATGGGTTTGAGAACTATGTAGACATGACCAAGACACCTCTCCGGTCAATAACCAACAGCGGAACCTAGATGCCCATATTGGCTCCTACATATTTCTACGAAGATCTTTATCGGTCGAACCGTTATGACAACGGACGTAATTCCCTTTGTCCATCAGTATGTTACTTGCCCGAGATTCGATCGTCGGTATCTTCATACCTAGTTCAATATCATTACCGGCAAGTCTCTTTACTCATTCCGTAATACATCACCTCATGAGCAACTCCTTAGTCGTTTTCTTGGAAGCTTATGATGTGTATCACCGAGAGGGCCCAGAGATACCTCTCCGATACTCGGAGTGACAAATCCTAATCTCGATCTATGGCAACTCAACAAACACCTTCGGAGATACCTGTAGAGCATATTTATAATCACCCAGTTACGTTGTGACGTTTGATCGCACGCAAGGTATTCCTCCGGTATTGGGGAGTTGCATAATCTCATAGTCGAAGGAATATGTGTTTGACATGAAGAAAGCAATAGCAGTAAAACTGAATGATCATTATGCTAAGATAACGGATGGGTCTTGTCATCACATCATTCTCCTAATGATGTGATCCCATGATCAAATGACAAATCATGTCCATGGTTAGGAAACCTTAACCATCTTTGATCAACGAGGTAGTCTAGTAGAGGCTCAGTAGGGACACGGTGTTTGTTTATGTATTCACATATGTATTAAGGTTTCCGATCAATACAATTCTTGCATGAATAATAAACCTTTACCATGAATAAGGAAATATAAATCAACAACTTTATTATTGCCTCTAGGGCATATTTCCTTCAGTCTCCCACTTGCACTAGAGTCAATAATCTAGTTCACATCACCATGTGATTAACACCCATAGTTCACATCGCCATATGACCGACACCCAAAGGGTTTACTAGAGTCAATAATCTAGTTCACATCACCATGTGATTAACACCCAAAGATTACTAAGGTGTGATCATGTTTTGCTTGTGAGAGAGGTTTAGTCAACGGGTATGCCGTATTTAGATCCGTATGTATTTTGCAAATTTCTATGTCTACAATGCTCTGCACGGAGCTACTCAAGCTAATTGCTCCCACTTTCAATATGTATCCAGATTGAGAATCAGAGTCATCCGGATCAGTGTCAAAGCTTGCATTGACGTAACCCTTTACGACGAACTCTTTGTCACTTCCATAACCGAGAAACATTTCCTTAGTCCTCTTTAGGTACCTAAGGATAATCTTGACCACTGTCCAGTGATCTACTCCTGGATCACTATTTGTACCTTCCTGCCAAACTTATGGCAAGGTACACAACAGGTTTGGTACATAGCATGGCATACTTTATAGAACCTATGACTGAGGCATAGGGAATGACTTTCATTCTCTCTCCATATTCTGCCGTGGTCGGGTTTTGAGTCTTACTCAACTTCACACCTTGCAATACAGACAAGAACCCTTTCTTTTACTGATCCATTTTGAAATTTTTCAAAACTTTGTCAAGGTATGTGCTTTGTGAAAGTCCTATTAAGCATCTTGATCTATCTCTATAGATCTTGATGCCCAATATATAAGTAGCTTCACCGAGGTCTTTCATTGAAAAATTCTTATTCAAGTATCCTTTTATGCTTTCCAAAAATTCTATATCGTTTCCAATCAACAATATGTCATCTACATATAATATCAGAAATGCTACTGAGCTTCCACTCACTTTCTTGTAAATACATGTTTCACCATAAGTCTGTATAAAACCATATGCTTTTATCACCTCATCAAAGCGTATATTCCAACTCCGAGATGCTTGCACCAGTCCATAGATGGATCGCTGGAGCTTGGATTATTTGTTAGCACCTTTAGGATTGACAAAATCTTCTGATTGCATCATATACAACTCTTCTTTAAGATATCCATTAAGGAATGTAGTTTTGACGTCCATTTGCCAGATTTCATAATCATAAAATGTGGCAGGTGCTAACATGATTCGGATAGACTTAAGCATCGCTAGGGCGAGAAAGTCTCATCATACTCAACTCCTTGAACTTGTCGAAAACCTTTTTGCGACAAGTCAAGCTTTGTAGACAGTAACATTACCATCAGCGTATGTCTTCTTCTTGAAGATCCATTTATTCTCTATGGCTTGCCGATCATCGCGCAAGTCCACCAAAGTCAACACTATGTTCTCATACATGGATCATATCTCAGATTTCGTGGCCTCAAGCCATCTGTTGGAATCTGGGCTCATCATAGCTTCCTCATAGTTCATAGGTTCGCTGTTGTCCAACAACATAACTTCCAGGACAGGATTGTCATACTGCTCTGGTGCGGAGCGACCTACGAGGTTCAGTAGCAACTTGATCTGAAGTTTCATGATCATCATCATTAGCTTCCTCTCTAGTTGGTGTAGGCATCACGGGAACGAATTTCTCTGATGTGCTACTTTCAAAATTGATAGAAGGTACAATTACCTCATCAAGTTCTAGTTTCCTCCCACTCACTTCTTTCGAGCGAAACTCCTTCTCTAGAAAGGATTCATTCTTGGCAACAAAGAACTTGCCTTCGGATCTGTGGTAGAAGGTGTACCCAATTGTTTCTTTAGGGTATCATATGAAGACACACTTCTTCAATTTAGGTTCGAGCTTATCAGGCTGAAGCCTTTTGACATAAGTGTTGCATCCCCAAACTTTAAGAAACAGCAGCTTAGGTTTCTTGCCAAACCATAGTTCATACGGTGTCGTCTCAACGGATTTAGATGGTTCCCTATTTAATGTGAATGCGGTGGTCTCTAATGCATAACCCCAAAACGATAGTGGTAAATCGGTAAGAGACATCATAGAACGCACCATATCCAATAAAGTACGGTTACGACCTTCAGATACACCATTATGTTGTGGTGTTCCAGGTGGCGTGAGTTGTGAAACAATTCCACATTGTTTTAAATGAAGGCCAAACTCGTAACTCAAATATTCGCCTCCCTGATCAGACCATAGAAACTTTATTTTCTTATTACGGTGATTCTCCACTTCACTCTGAAATTCTTTGAAATTTTCAAATGTTTCAGACTTGTGTTTCATCAAGTAGATATATCTATACCTACTCAAATCGTCTGTGAAGGTCAGAAAATAATGATACCCACCGCGTGCTTCAACACTCATCGGACCGCATGCATCGGTATGTATTATTTCCAATAAGTCATTAGCTCGCTCCATTGTTCCGGAGAACGGAGTTTTTAGTCATCTTGCCCATGAGCATTGTTCGCAAGTATCAAATGATTCATAATCAAGTGATTCCAAAAGTCCATATGCATGGAGTTTCTTCATGCGCTTTACACCAATATGACCTAAACGGTAGTGCCATAAGTATGTTGCGCTATCATTATCAACATTGCATCTTTTGGCATCAATATTATGAATATGTGTATCACTATGATCGAGATTCAATAAACCATTCACCTTAGGTGTATGACCATAGAAGGTTTTATTCATGTAAATAGAACAACAATTATTCTATGACTTAAATGAATAACCGTATTGCAATAAACATGATCTAATCATATTTATGCTCAATGCAAACACCAAATAACATTAATTTAGGTTCTATACTAATCCCGAAGGTAGAGGGAGTGTGCGATGGTGATCGTATCAACCTTGGAATTACTTCCAACACACATCGTCACCTCGTCCTTAACTAGTCTCTGTTTATTCTGCAACTCCTGTTTCGAGTTACTAATCTTAGCAACTGAACCGATATCAAATACCGAGGGGTTGCTATAAGAACTAGTAAAGTACACATCAATAACATGTATATCAAATATACCTTTGTTGACTTTGCCATCCTTCTTATCCGCCAAGTATCTGGGGCGGTTCCGCTTCCAGTGACCATTCCCTTTGCAGTAGAAGCACTCAGTTTCAGGCTTGGGTCTAGCTTCGGGCTTCTTCTCGGGCGTGGCAACTTGCTTGCCATTTTTCTTGAAGTTCCCTTTCTTTCCCTGAAACTAGTGGTCTTGTTAACCATCAACACTTGATGCTCTTTATTGATTTCTACCTTCGCTGGTATCAGTTTTGACATCCGTTTGCCAGATTTCATAAAACGTGGCAATTGTTAACATGATTCGGACAGACTTTAAGCATCGCTACGAGTGAGAAAATCTCATTGTAGTCAACAAATTGAACTTGTCGAAAACCTTTTGCGATAATTCGAGCTTTGTTAGATAGTAACACTACTATCAGCGTCCGTCTTCCTCTTGAAGATCCATTTAATCTCAATGCCTCGCTGATCATCGGGCAAGTCAATCAAAGTCCATACTTTGTTCTCATACAAGGATCCCATCTCAGATTTCATGGCCTCAAGCCATTTCGAGGAATCTTGGCTCATCGTCGCTTCCTCATAGTTTGTAGGTTCGTCATGGTCTAGTAACATGACTTCCAGAAAGGATTACCGTACCACTCTGGTGCAGATCGTACTCTGGTTGACCTATGAGGTTCGGTAGTAACTTGATCTGAAGTTTCATGATCATCATCATTAGCTTCCTCACTGATTGGTGTAGGAATCACTGGAACTGATTTCTGTGATGCACTACTTTCAAATTCGGGAGAAGGTACAGTTACCTCATCAAGTTCTACTTTCCTCCCACTCACTTCTTTCGAGAGAAACTCCTTCTCTAGAAAGGATCAATTCTTAGCAACGAATATCTTGCCTTCGGATCTGTGATAGAAGGTGTACCCAACAGTCTCTTTTGGGTATCCTATGAAGACACATTTCTCCTATTTGGGTTCGATCTTATCAAGTTGAAGTTTTTCACATAAGCATTGCAGCCCCAAACTTTAAGAAACGACAGCTTAGGTTTCTTGCCAAACCATAGTTCATACAGTGTCGTCTCAACGGATTTAGATGGTGCCCAATTTAACGTGAATGTAGCTGTCTCTAATGCATAACCCAAAAATGATAGTGGTAAATCGGTAAGAGAGATCATAGATCGTACCATATCTAATAAAGTACGGTTACGACGTTCGGACACACCATTACGATGTGGTGTTCCAGATGGCGTGAGTTGTTAAACTATTCCACATTGTTTTAAATGAAGGCCAAACTCGTAACTCAAATATTTGCCTCCACGATCTGATCGTAGAAACTTTATTTTCTTGTTACGATGATTCTCCACTTCACTCTAAAATTCTTTGAATTTTTCAAATGTTTCAGACTTGTGTTTCATTAAGTAGATATACCCATATCTGCTCAAATCATCCGTGAAGGTCAGAAAATAACGATACCCGCTGCGAGCCTCAACACTCATCGGACTGCATAGATCGGTATGTATTATTTCCATTAAGTCAGTGGCTCGCTCCATTGTTCCGGAGAACAGAGTCTTAGTCATCTTTCCCATGAGGCATGGTTCGCAAGCATCAAATGATTCATGATCAAGTGATTGCAGAAGTCCATCTGCATGGAGTTTCTTCATGTGCTTTACACCAATATGACTTAAACAACAGTGCTACTAGTATGTTACACTATCATTATCAACTTTGCATCTTTTGGCATCACTATTATGAATATGTGTGTCATTACGATCGAGATTCAATAAACCATTTATATTAAGTGTATGACCATAGAAGGTTTTATTCATGTAAACAAAACAACAATTATTCTTTGACTTAAATGAATAACCGTATTGCAATGAACATGATCGAATAATATTCATGCTCAACGCAAACACCAAATAACATTTATTTTGGTCCAACACTAATCTCGAAGGTTGAAAGAATGTGCGATGGTGATCTTATCAACCTTGGAATCATTTCCAACACACATTGTCACTTTGCCCATAACTAGTCTCTGTTCATTCTGCAACTCCTATTTTTAGTTACTACTCTTAGCAACTAAACTAGTATCAAATGTTGCTACCTCTTGAGCATGCGTTGGTTTTCCCTTGAAGAGGAAAGGGTGATGCAGCAATGTAGCGTAAGTATTTCCCTCAGTTTTTGAGAACCAAGGTATCAATCCAGTAGGAGACCACACGCAAGTCCCTCGTACCTACACAAACAAATAAGAACCTTGCAACCAACGCGATAAAGGGGTTGTCAATCCCTTCACGGGCACTTGCAAAAGTGAGATCTGATAGAGATGATAAGATAATATTTTTGGTATTTTTATGATAAAGATTGAAAGTAAAGATTGCAAAATAAACGGCGGCAGAAATAGGTAGTTGACATAAGATTAATATGATGGAAAATAGACCCAGGGGCCATATGTTTCACTAGTGGCTTCTCTCAAGATAGCATAAGTATTACGGTGGGTGAACAAATTATTGTCGAGCAATTGATACAAAAGTGCATAATTACGAGAATATCTAGGCATGATCATGTATATAGGATCACGTCCGCAACAAGTAGACCGACTCCTGCCTGCATCTACTACTATTACTCCACACATCGACCGCTATCCAGCATGCATCTAGAGTATTAAGTTCATAAGAACAGAATAACGCATTAGGTAAGATGACATGATGTAGAGGGATAAACTCAAGCAATATGATATAAACCCCATCTTTTTATCCTCGATGGCAAAAATACAATACGTGTCGTTTCCCCTGCTATCACTGGGATCGAGCAACGCAAGATTGAACCCAAAGCTAAGCACTTCTCCCATTGCAAGAAAGATCAATCTAGTAGGCCAAACCAAACTGATAATTCGAAGAGACTTGCAAAGATAACCAATCATACATAAAAGAATCCAAAGAAGATTCAAATATTGTTCATAGATAATCTTGATCATAAACCCATAATTCATCGGATCTCGACAAACACACCGCAAAAAGAGTTACATCGAATAGATCTCTAAGAAGTTCAAGGAGAACTTTGTATTGAGATCCAAAGAGAGAGAAGAAGCCATCTAGCTAATAACTATGGACCCGAAGGTCTGTGGTAAACTACTCACACATCATCGGAGAGGCTATGGTGTTGATGTAGAACCCCTCCGTGATCTGTTCCCCCTTCGACGGAGCGCCGGAAAAGGCCCCAAGATGGGATCTCACGGGTACAGAAGGTTGCGGTAGTGTAAATAGGGTTTCGTGGTGCTCCTCAATGGTTTCGGGGTACATGGGTATATATAGGAGGAAGAAGTAGGTAAGTGGAGCCACAAGGGGTGCACGAGGGTGCGGGGCGCACCCAGGGGGCAGGCGCGCCTCCCTGCCTCATGGCCTCCTCGTTGATTTCTTGACGTGCACTCCAAGTCCTTTTGATCACGTTTGTTCCAATAATCACGCTCCCAAAGGTTTCATTCCGTTTGGACTCCATTTGGTATTCCTTTTCTGCGAAACACTGAAATAGGCAAAAAAAACAGCAATTTGCACTGGGCCTTGGGTTAATAGGTTAGTCCCAAAAATAATATAAAAGTGTATAATAAAGCCCATTAAACATCCAAACAGAATATATAATAGCATGGAGCAATCAAAAATTATAGATACGTTGGAGAAGTATCAAGCATCCCCAAGCTTAATTCATGCTCGTCCTCAAGTAGGTAAATGATAAAAACATAATTTTTGATGTGGAATACTACCTTGCATATTCTTCAATGTAATTTTCTTTATTGTGGCATGAATGTTCAGATCCTAATGATTCAAGATAAAATTTTAATATTGACATAAAAATAATAATACTTCAAGCATACTAATCAAGCAATTATGTCTTCTCAAAATAACATAGCCAAAGAAAGCTCATCCCTACAAAATCATATAGTTTTGTCATGCTTCATTTTCATCACACAAGATGCTCTCATCTTGCACAACCCTAATGACAAGCCAAGCAATTGTTTCATACTTTAGTAATCTCAAACTTTTTTCAACTTTCACGCAATACATGAGCGTGAGCCATGGATATAGCACTATGGGTGGAATAGAATATGATGATGGGGGTTGTGTGGAGAAGACAAAAAAAAGGAAGTCTCACATTGACGCGGCTAATAAACGGGCTAGGGAGATGCCCATAAATTGATGTCAATGCAAGGAGTAGGGATTGCCATGCAACGGATGCACTAGAGCTATAAATGTATGAAAGCTCAACAAAAGAAACTAAGTGGGTGTGCATCCAACTTGCTTGCTCACGAAGACCTAGGGCATTTGAGGAAGCCCATTGTTGGAATATACAAGCCAAGTTCTATAATGTAAAATTCCCACTAGTATATGAAAGTGACAAAACAAGAGACTCTCTATCATAAAGATCATGGTGCTACTTTGAAGCACAAGTGTGGAAAAAGGATAGTAACATTGTCCCTTTTTATTTCAATTTTTTCTTTTTTTTTGCTTTTTTGGGCCTTTTTTGGCTTTTCTCTTTTTTTATTTGGGATAATGCTCTATTAATGATGATCATCACACTTCTATTTATTTACAACTCGATGATTACAACTCGATACTAGAAAAAAGTATGACTCTATATGAATGCCTCCGGCGGTGTACCCAGAAGGGCAATGAATCAAGAGTGACATGTATGAAATAATATGCATGGTGGCTTTGCCACAAATACAATGTCAACTACATGATCATGCAAGGCAATATGACAATGATGAAGCGTGTCATAATAAACGGAATGGTGGAAAGTTGCATGGCAATATATCTCGGAATGGCTATGGAAATGCCATAATAGGTAGGTATGGTGGATGTTTTGAGGAAGATATAAGGAGGTTTATGTGTGATAGAGCGTATCGTATCACGGGGTTTGGATGCACCGGCGAAGTTTGCACCAACTCTCAAGGTGAGAAAGGGCAATGCACGATACCGAAGAGGCTAGCAATGATGGAAGGTTGAGAGTGCGTATAATCCATGGACTCAACATTAGTCATAAAGTACTCACATACTTATTGCAAAAATCTACAAGTCATCAAAAACCAAGCACTACACGTATGCTCCTAGGGGGATAGATTGGTAGGAAAAGACCATAGCTCCTCCCCGACCGCCACTCATAAGGATGACAATCAAAGAATACCTCATGTTTCAAATTTGTTACACAACGTTTACCATATGTGCATGTTACGGGACTTGCAAACTTCAACACAAGTATTTCTCATATTCACAAATACTCAACTAGCACAACTTTAATATCACTATCTCCATATCTCAAAACAATCATCAAGTATCAAACTTCTCCTAGTATTCAATTCACTTATATGAAAGTTTTTTATTATATCCATCTTGGATGCCTATCATATTAGGACTAATTTTATAGCCAAGGAAAATTACCATGCTGTTATAAAGACTCTCAAAATAATATAAGTGAAGCATGAGAGATCAATGATTTCTATTAAATAAAATCACCACCGTGCTCTAAAAGATATAAGTGAAGCACTAGAGCAATATTGTTTACCTCAAAAGATATAAGTGAAGCACATAGAGTATTCTAATAAATTCCGATTAATGTGTGTCTCTCCCATAAGGTGTGTACAGCAAGGATCATTGTGGTGAACTAAAAAGCAAAGACCCAAATCATACAAGACGCTCCAAGCAAAAGACATATCAAGTGGTGAATAAAAATATAGCTCCAAGTAAAGTTACCGATGGACGAAGACAAAAGAGGGGATGCCTTCCGGGGCATCCCCAAGCTTAGGCTTTTTGGTTGTCATTGGATTTTACCTTTGGGTTCCTTGGTCATCCCCAATCTTAGGCTCTTGCCACTCCTTGTTCCAAAATCCATCAAATCTTTACCCAAAACTTGAAAACTTCACAACACAAAACTTAACAGAAAATCTCGTGAACTCCGTTAGCAAAAGAAAACAAAACACCACTTCAAGGTACTGTAATGAACTAATTATTTATTCATATTGGTGTTAAACCTACTGTATTCCAACTTCTCTATGGTTCATAACCTCCGATACTAGCCATAGATTCATCAAAATAAGCAAACAACACACGAAAAACAGAATCTGTCAAAAACAGAACAGTCTGTAGTAATATGTATCAAACGCATACTTATGGAACTCCAAAAATTCTAAAATAAATTGCTGGACGTGCGGAATTTATCTATTAATCATCTGCAAAAATAATCAACTAAATATCACTCTCCAGTAAAAAGTTGTAGCTAATCTTGTGAGCGCTAAAGTTTCTGTTTTTTACAGCACGATCAAAAAGACTTCACCCAAGTCTTCCCAAAGGTTCTACTTGCACAAACACTAATTCAAACACAAAAACAAATCTAACAAGAGTCTAGATGAAAGATTTTCCTAAATAGAACCAAATAGCAAGAAACAAAAATAAAATTGGGTTGCCTCCCAACAAGTGATATCGTTTAACGCCCCTAGCTAGGCATAATGGCAAGGATAGATCTAGGTATTTCCATCTTTGGCATGGAATCCATAAGTAGCTATCATAATAGATTGATAAGTTAATTTAATTTTCTTTCTAGGAAAGTTTTCCATGCCTTTCCTTAACTGAAATTGGAATCTAATATTCCCTTCTTTCATACAATACTTGCACCAATCGTTCTAAGGAAAGGTCTACCAAAAATAATAGGACATGAAGGATTGCAATCTATATCAAGGACAATGAAATCTACGGGCAAATAATTCCTATTTGCAACAATAAGAACATCATTAATTCTTCCCATAGGTTTCTTAATGGTGGAATCCGCAAGGTGCAAGTTTAAAGAACAATCATCAAATTCACGGAAACCTAACATATCACGCAAAGTTTTTGGAATCGTGGAAACACTAGCACCTAGATCACACAAAGCATAGCACTCATGGTCTTTAATTTTAATTTTAATAGTAGGTTCCCACTCATCATAAAGTTTTCTAGGGATAGAAACTTCCAATTCAAGCTTTTCTTCATAAGATTGCCTTAGAGCATCAACCATATGTTTGGTAAAAGCCTTATTTTGACTATAAGCATGCGGAGAATTTAGCATGGATTGCAACAAGGAAATACAATCTATTAAAGAACAATTATCATAATTAAATTCCTTCAAAACCAAAATAGTGGGTTCATTGCTATGTATAGTTTTGACCTCTTCAATCCCACTTTTACCAATTTTTGCATCAAGATCTAAAAACTCTGAATCATTGGGATGCCTTTTAACTAAAGTTGACTAATCTCCAGTCCCATCATTATCAAGATTCATATTCCAAAACAAAGATTTAATAGGAGACACATTAATCACTTTTAGATCTTCATCCTTATTATCATGAAAACTAGAAGAACACGCTTTCACAAAGCAATCTTTTTTAGCATGCATCCTAGCGGTTCTTTCTTTGCACTCATCAATGGAAATTCTCATAGCCTTGAGAGACTGATTGATATCATGCTTAGGTCGAGTAGATCTAAGTTTCAAATAATCAACATCAAGATAAATTTTATCCACGTTCCTAGCCAATTCATCAATCTTAGGCAATTTTTCTTCAAGCAAAGCATTGAAATTCTTTTGAGAAATCATAAATTCTTTAACACTAGTCTCAAAATCAGAGGGCATCTTATTAAAATTTCCATAAGAGTTGTTGTAGGAATTACCATAATTACTAGAGGAATTACTAGGATACGACCTAGGATTCAAGTTTCCTCTATAAGCGTTGTTGCCAAAATTGTTCCTACCAACAAAATTCACATCCATAGATTCATTATTATTCCCAATCAAAGTAGACAAAGGCATATCTTTGGGATCAGAAGAAACACTCTTATTAGCAAACAATTTCATAAGTTCATCCATCTTTCCACTCAAAACATTAATTTCTTCAATAGCATGCACCTTTTTACTAGTAGATTTTTCAGTGTGCCATTGAGAATAATTAACCATAATATTATCTAGGAGTTTAGAAGCTTCTCCTGAAGTGATTTCCATAAAAGTGCCTCCCGCGGCCGAATCTAAAAGATTTCTAGAAGCAAAATTCAATCTGGCATAAAAATTGTATGATCATCCATAGATTCAAACCATGTGTAGGGCAATTACGTATCATTAATTTCATTCTCTCCCAAGCTTGTGCAACATGTTCATGATCAAGTTGCTTAAAATTCATAATATCGTTTCTAAGAGAGATAATCTTAGTGGGAGGAAAATACTTACAGATAAAAGCATCTTTGCACTTATTCCAAGAATCAATAGACTTTTTAGGCAAAGACAAAAACCAAGTTTTAGCATGATCTCTAAGCGAAAAATGAAATAGCTTCAATTTAACAATATCATTGTCCACATCTTTCTTCTTTTGCATATCACACAAATCAACAAAGCTATTTAGATGGGTAGCGACATCTTCACTAGGAAGGCCGCCGAATTGATCTTTCATGACAAGATTCAGCAAAGCAGCATTAATTTCACAATATTCAGCATCTGTAAGAGGAGCAATCGGAGTGCTAAGAAAATCATTGTTGCTGGTATTGGCAAAGTCACACAATTTAGTATTATCGTGAGCCATCGTGACAATCAAGCAATCCAACACACAAGCAAACAAGAAGCAAGAGAAAAAAGGGGCGAACGGAAAGAGAGGGTGAAAAAACGGCAAGGGTGGAGTGGGGGAGAGGAAAACGAGAGGCAAATGGCAAATAATGTAATGCGAGGGATAAGAGTTTGTGATGGGTACTTGGTATGTCTTGACTTGTGCGTAGACTCCCTGGCAACGGCGCCAAAAATCCTTCTTGCTACCTCTTGAGCATGCATTGGTTTCCCCTTGAAGAGGAAAGGGTGATGTAGCAAAGTAGCGTAAGTATTTCCCTCAGTTTTTGAGAACCAAGGTATCAATCCAGTAGGAGGCCACACACAAGTCCCTCGTACCTACACAAACAAATAAGAACCTTGCAACCAACGCGATAAAGGGGTTGTCAATCCCTTCATGGCCACTTGCAAAAGTTAGATCTGATAGAGACGATAAGGTAATATTTTTGGTATTTTTATGATAAAGATTGAAAGTAAAGATTGCAAAATAAACGGCAGCAGAAATAGCTAGTTGACGGAAGACTAATATGATGGAAAATAGACCCGAAGGCCATATGTTTCACTAGTGGCTTCTCTCAAGATAGCATAAGTATTACGGTGGGTGAACAAATTACTGTCGAGCAATTGATAGAAAAGTGCATAATTATGAGAATATCTAGGCACTATCATGTATATAGGCATCACGTCCGCAACAAGTAGACCGACTCCTTCCTGCATCTACTACTATTACTCCACACATCAACCGCTATCCAGCATGCATCTAGAGTATTAAGTTCATAAGAACAGAGTAACGCAACGCATTAGGCAAGATGACATGATGTAGAGGGATAAACTCAAGCAATATGATATAAACCCCATCTTTTTATCCTCGATGGCAACAATACAATACGTGCCTTGCTGCCCCTGCTGTCACTGGGAAAGGACACCGCAAGATTGAACACAAAGCTAAGCACTTCTCCCATTGCAAGAAAGATCAATCTAGTAGGCCAAACCAAACTGATAATTCAAAGAGACTTGCAAAGATAACCAATCATACATAAAAGAATTCAGATAAGATTCAAATATTGTTCATAGGTAATCTTGATCATAAACCCACAATTCATCGGATCTCGACAAACACACCGCAAAAAGGGTTACATCGAATAGATCTCCAAGAAGTTCAAGGAGAACTTTGTATTGAGATCCAAAGAGAGAGAAGAAGCCATCTAGCTAATAACTATGGACCCGAAGGTCTATGGTAAACTACTCACACATCATCTGAGAGGCTATGGTGTTGATGTAGAAGCCCTCTGTGATCAATTCCCCCTCCGGCGGAGCGCCGGAAAAGGCCCCAAGATGGGATCTCACGGGTACAGAAGGTTGTGGTGGTGGAAATAGGGTTTCGTGGTGCTCCTTGATGGTTTCAGGGTACATGGGTATATATAGGAGGAAGAAGTAGGTCAGTGGAGACACGAGGGGCGCATGAGGGTGTGGGGCGCGCCCAGGGGGCAGGCGCACCTCCCTGCCTCGTGGACTCCTCGTCGATTTCTTGACGTCCACTCCAAGTCCTCTGGATCACGTTTGTTCCAAAAATCACGCTCCCGAAGGTTTCGTTCCATTTGTACTCCGTTTATTCCTTTTCTGTGAAACACTGTAATAGGCAAAAAAACAGCAATTTGCACTGGGCCTTGGGTTAATAGGTTAGTCCCAAAAATAATATAAAAGTGTATAATAAAGCCCATTAAACATCCAAAACAGAATATATAATAGCATGGAGCAATAAAAAATTATAGATATGTTGGATACGTATCAAATACTGAGGGGTTGCTATAAACACTAGTAAAGTGCACATCAATAACATGTATATCAAATATACTTTTGTTCACTTTGCCGTCCTTCTTATCTGCCAAGTATCTAGGGCAGTTCCACTTCTAGTGACTAGTCCCTTTGCAGTAGAAGCACTCAGTCTCAGGCTTAGGTCTGGACTTGGGCTTCTTCACTTGAGCAGCAACTTGTTTGTCGTTCTTCTTGAAGTTCCCCTTTTTCCCTTTGCCCTTCTTCTTGGAACTGGTGGTCTTATTGACCATCAACACTTGATGCTATTTCTTGATTTCTATCTACACCGATTTCAGCATCGTGAAGAGCTTGGTAATTACTTTCGTCATCCCTTGCATCTTATAGTTCATCACGAAGTTCTCGTAGCTTGGTGATACTGACTAGAGAACTCTGTCAATCACTCTCTTTTCTGGAAGGTTAACTCCCACTTGACTCAAGTGATTGTAGTACCCAGACACTCTGAGTACATGCTCACTGGCTGAGCTACTCTCCTCCAACTTGTAGGCAAAGTACTTGTCAGAGGTCTCATACCTCTCAACACGAGCATGAGCCTCAAATACCAATTTCAGCTCTTGGAACATCCCATATGTTTCATGGCGTTCAAAATGTTTTTGAAGTCCCGGTTCTAAGTCGTAAAGCATGGCGCACTAAACTATCAAGTAGTCATCATATTGAGCTTGCACAACGTTCATAACGTTTGTATCTGCTCCTGCAACAGGTTTTTCACCTAGCGGTGCATCAAGGACATAATTCTTCTATGCAGCAATGAGGATAATCCTCAGATCACGGACCCAGTCCGCATCATTGCTACTATCATCTTTCAACTTACTTTTCTCTAGGAACATATAAAATATATAGGAGCTATATCGCGAGCTATTGATCTACAACATAGATATGCAAAACTATCAAGACTAAGTTCATGATAAATTAAGTTCAATTAATCATATTACTAAAGAACTCCCACTTAAATAGACATCCCTCAAGTCATCTAAGTGATACGTGATCCAAATGAACTAGCCCATGTCCGATCATCACATGAACATCTCTATGTTGGTCATATCTACTATATTATTCACGTTCGACCTTTCGGTCTCTAGTGTTCCCAGGCCATGTCTGTACATGCTAGGCTTGTCAAGTTTAACCCAAGTATTCCACATGTGCAAAATGTTGGGGAACATAGCATGCAATTTCAAAAAAAATCCTATGACCATGCAAGATCTATCTAGGAGATGCATAGCAACGAGAAGGGGAGAGTGTGTCCATGTACCCTCGTAGATCGAAAGTGGAAGTGTTTTTTAACGCGGATGATGTAGTCGAACGTCTTCACAATCCAACTGATCTTAGTACCGAACATACAGCACCTCCGAGTTCAGCACACGTTTAGCTCGATAGCATCCCTTGAACTCTTGATCCAGTAGAGGGTCGAGGGAGAGTTCCGTCAGCACGACGGCGTGGTGACGGTGATGGTGATGTGATCCGAGCAGGGCTTCGCCTAAGCACTATGGCGCTATGACCGGAGGAGTAAACTGTGGAGGGGGTACCGCACATGGCTAAGAGAACAATTGATGTGCTATGGGGTGCCCCTTTGCCCCCGTATATAAAGGAGGGGAGGAGGAGGCGGATGGCCAAGGGGCGCGCCATGGGGGGAGTCCTACTAGGACTCCACTCCTAGTAGGATTCGGCCCCCCCTTTTTCCTTTCTTCACCGGAGGGAAAAGGAAGGAGAGGGAGAGGGAGAGGGAAAGGGGGGCCGTGCCCCCTCCTCCTTGTCCTATTCAGACTCCTTTGGAGGGGGGCGTGCGCCACCCCCCCCCCCCCCCCCGCGGGCTTCCCTCTCTCTCTCTTTGGCCCATGTAGGCCCAATACTTCCTCGGGGGATTCCGGTAACCCCCCGGTACTCAGGTAAAATACCCGAAACCACTCAAAACCATTCCGATGTCCGAATACTACCTTCCAATATATGAATCTTTCCCTCTCGACCATTTCGATACTCCTCGTCATGTCCGTGATCTCATCCGGGACTCCGAACAAACTTCGGTCACCAAAACACATAACTCATAATACAAATCGTCATCGAATGTTAACCGTGCGGACCCTACGGGTTCGAGAACTATGTAGACATGACCGAGACACATCTCCGGTCAATAACCTATAGCAGAACCTGGATGCTCATATCTCCTACATATTCTACGAAGATCTTTATCGGTCAAACCACAATAACAACATACGTTATTCCCTTTCTCATCGGTATGTTACTTGCCTGAGATTTGATCGTCGGTATCATCATACCTAGTTCAATCTCGTTATTGGCAAGTCTCTTTACTCGTTCCATAATGCGTCATCCTGTAACTAACTCATTAGTCACATTGCTTGTAAGGCTTATAGTGATGTGCATTACCGAGAGGGCCCACAGATACCTCTCCGATACTCGGAGTGACAAATCCTAATCTTGATCTATGCCAACCCAACAAACACCTTTCGAGACATCTGTAGAACAACTTTATAATCACCCAGTTACGTTGTGACGTTTGATAGCACACAAGGTGTTCCTCCGGTATTCGGAAGTTGCATAATCTCATAGTCAGAGGAATATGTATAAGTCATGAAGAAAGCAATAGTAATAAAACTTAACGATCATTATGCTAAGCTAACAGATGGGTCTTGTCCATCACATATTTCTCTAATGATGTGATCCCGTACATCAAATGACAACACATGTCTATGGTTAGGAAACTTAATCATATTTGATTAACGAGCTAGTCAAGTAGAGGCATACTAGGGACTCTCTTTTTTGTCTATGTATTCACATATGTACTAAGTTTCCAGTAAATACAACTCTAGCATGAATAATAAACATTTATCATGATATAAGGAAATATAAATAACAACTTCATTATTGCCTGTAGGGCATATTTCCTTCAGTCTCCCACTTACACTAGAGTCAATAATCTAGATTACATAGTAATTATTCTAACACCCATGGAGTCTTGGTGATGATCATGTTTTGCTCATGGAAGAGGCTTAGTCAACGGGTCTGCAACATTCAGATCCGTATGTATCTTGCAAATCTGTATGTCTCCCTCCTTGACTTGATCGCGGATGGAATTGAAGCGTCTCTTGATGTGTTTGCTTCTCTTGTGAAATCTGGATTCCTTCGCTAAGGCAATTGCTCCAGTATTGTCAAAAAAGACTTTCATTGGACCCGATGCACTAGGTATTACACCTAGATCGGATATGAATGATACGTCTCCAATGTATCTATAATTTTTTATTGTTCCATGCTATTATATTATCAATCTTGGATGTTTTATAATCATTTTATAGTCATTTTATATCATTTTTTGGCACTAACCAATTGACATAGTGCCAAGTGCCAGTTGTTGTTTTCTGCATGTTTTTTACATCGCAGGAAATCAATACCAAACGGAGTCCAAATGCAATGAAACTTTACAGAGATTTTTTTGGACCAGAAGATACCTAATGGGCCCTGGCTGCGCCTGGGGGTGCTCCGAGGAGAGCACAACCCACTAGGGTGCGCCAGGACGCCCAGACGCGCCCTGGTGGGTTGTGCCCACCTCGGGTGCCCCCCCCCCCCCGGACTGCCTCTTTGCTCTATAAATACCCCAATATTCCAGAAACACTAGGGGAGTCGACGAAAATCAATTCCAGCCGCCGCAGAGTCCAGAACCACCAGATCCAATCTTGACACCATATTGGATGGGGTTCACCACCTCCATTGGTGCCTCTCTGATGATGCGTGAGTAGTTCTTTGTAGACCTTCGGGTCTGTAGTTAGTAGCTAGATGGCTTCCTCTCTATTGTTGAATTCTCAATACAATGGTCTCTTGGAGATCCATATGATGTAAATCTTTTTGCGGTGTGTTTGTTGGGATCAATGAACTTTGAGTTTATGATCAGATCTATCTTTTTATGAAAGTATTTGAGTTTCTTTTATCTCTTTTATGCATGATTGCTTATAGCCTCATATTTCTTCTCTGATATTTGGGTTTTGTTTGGCCAACTTGATCTATTTATCTTGCAATGGGAAGAGGTGTTCTGTAGTGGGTTTGATCTTATGGTGCTTGATCCCAGTGACAGAAGGGGAACCGACACGTATTTGCTACTAAGGATGAAACGATGGGGTCTCTCTACATAGATAGATCTTGTCTGCATCATGTCATCATTCTTATTGCATTACTCCGTTTCTCAATGAACTTAATACACTAGATGCATGCTGGATAGCGGTCGATGTGTGGAGTAATAGTAGTAGATGCAGGCAGGAGTCGGTCTACTAATCTTGGACATGATGCCTATGTAATGATCATTCTCTGGATATCGTCGTGATTATTGGAAGTTCTATCAATTTCCCAACAGTAGTTTGTTCACCCACTTTTTGCTATTTTTCTCGAGAGAAGCCACTAGTGAAACCTACGGCCCACGGGTCTCTTTCTTATATTATTTGCCTTTGCGGTCTATTTTATTTTGCTTTTATTTTCAGATCTATTAAACCAAAAATACAAAAATACCTTGCTGCATTTTATTCTTATTTTTTTTATTTGGCGTTTGATCTATCAATCTACTACAATTTTATCTCACGTCTGTTTGCCCATTTGGGGCGCCGCTACCCGAAAGGGATTGACAACCCCTTTTACATGTCGGGTTGAGAGAAGTTGTTATTTGTGTGCAAGTGTTGTTTACGTCGTGTTGCTTGGTTCTCCTACTAGTTCGATAACCTTGGTTTCACATCTGAAGGAAATACCTACCGTTGTTGTGTTGCATCATCCCTTCCTCTTTGGGGAAATACTGACGGAGCTTCAAGCCGCATCAATGAACTCCTTCATCCAGACTCCTCCATTCGCTGCTTCCGAAGCAGCTATGTACTCCGCTTCACACGTAGATCCCGCCACAATGCTCTGCTTGGAACTGCACCAACTTACAACTCCACCATTCAATATAAATACGTATCTGGTTTGTGACTTTGAGTCATCTGGATCAGTGTCAAAGCTTGCATCGACGTAACCATTTACGACAAGCTCTTAGTCACCTCCATAAACGAGAAGCATATCCTTAGTCCTTTTCAAGTATTTCAGGATGTTCTTGACCGCTATCTAGTGATCCACTCCTGGATTACTTTGATACCTCCATGCTAAACTTATAGCAAGGCACACATCAGGTCTGGTACACAACATTCAATACATGATAGAACCTATGGTTGAGGCATAGGGAATGACTTCCATTTTTTCTCTATCTTCTGCAGTGGTCGGGCATTGAGTCCGACTCAACTTCACACCTTATAACACAGGCAAGAACCCTTTGTTTGACTGATCCATTTTGAACATCTCTAAAACTTTATCAAGGTATGTGCTTTGTGAAAGTCCAATTAAGCGTCTTGATCTATCTCTATAGATCTTGATGCCCAATATATAAGCAGCTTCACCGAGGTCTTTCATTGAAAAATTCTTATTCAAGTATCCTTTTATGCTATCCAGAAATTCTGTATTATTTCCAATCAAGAATATGTCATCCACATATAATATTAGAAATGCTACAGAGCTCCCACTCACTTTCTTGTAAATACGGGCTTCTCCAAAAGTCTGTATAAAACCATATGCATTGATCACACTATCAAAGCGTATATTCCAACTCTGAGAGGCTTGCACCAGTCCATAAATGGATCGTTGGAGCTTGCACACTTTGTTAGCACCTTTAGGATCGATAAAACCTTCTGGTTGCATCATATACAACTCTTCTTTAAGAAATCCATTAAGGAATGCAGTTTGACATCCATTTGCCAAATTTCATAATCATAAAATGCGGCAATTGCTAACATGATTCGGACAGACTTAAGCATCGCTACGGGTGAGAAGGTCTCATCGTAGTCAACTCCTTGAACTTGTCGAAAACCTTTCGCAACAAGTTGAGCTTTGTAGATAGTAATATTATCGTCAGCGTCAGTATTCTTCTTGAAGATCCATTTATTCTCTATGGCTTGTCGATCATCGGGCAAGTCAACCAAAGTCCACACTTTGTTCTCATACATAGATCCCATCTCAGATGTCATGGCCTCAAGCCATTTCACGGAATCTGGACTCATCATTGCTTCCTCATAGTTCATAGGTTCATCATGGTCTAGTAACATGACTTCCAGAACGGGATTACTGCACCACTATGGTGCGGAACGTACTCTGGTTGACCTATGACGTTCGGTAGTAACTTGATCTGAAGTTTCATGATCATCATCATCATTAACTTCCTCACTAATTGGTGTAGGCATCACTAGAACTGATTTCTGTGACGAACTACTTTCCAATTTGGGAGAAGGTACAATTACCTCATCAAGTTCTACTTTCCTCCCACTCACTTCTTTTGAGAGAAACTCCTTCTCTAGAAAGGATCCATTCTTAGCAACGAATATCATGCCTTCGGATATGTGATAGAAGGTGTACCCAACAGTTTCCTTTGGGTATCCTATGAAGACGCATTTCTCCGATTTGGGTTAGAGCTTTATCAGGTTGAAGCCTTTTCACATAAGCATCGCAGCCCCAAACTTTAAGAAACGACAGCTTAGGTTTCTTGCCAAACCACAGTTCATATGGTGTCGTCTCAACGGATTTATATGGTGCCCTATTTAACATGAATGCAACCGTCTCTAAAGCATAACCCCAAAATGATAGCGGTAAATCAGTAAGAGACATCATAGATCGCACCATGTCTAATAAAGTACGGTTACGATGTTCGGACACACCATTACGCTGTGGTGTTCTAGGTGGCGTGAGTTGCAAAACTATTCCACATTGTTTCAAATGAAGACCAAACTCGTAACTCAAATATTCGCCTCCACGATCAGATTGTAGAAACTTTATTTTCTTGTTATGATGATTTTCCACTTCACTCTAAAATTCTTTGAACTTTTCAAATGTTTCAGACTTATGTTTCATTAAGTGGATATACCCATATCTGCTCAAATGATGTGTTAAGGTCAGAAAATAACATTACCCGCCGCGAGCCTCAACACTCATCGGACCGCATACATCAGTATGTATTATTTCCAATAAGTCAGTGGCTTGCTCCATTTTTCCGGAGAATGGAGTCTTAGTCTACTTGCCCATGAGGCATGGTTTGCAAGTATCAAGTGATTCCAAAAGCCCGTCAGCATGGAGTTTCTTCATGCACTTTACACCAATATGACCTAAACGGCAGTGCCACAAATAAGTTGCACTATCATTATTAACTTTGCATCTTTTGGCTTCAATATTATGAATATGTGTATCACTACGATCGAGATTCAACAAAATAGACCACTCATCAAGGGTGCATGACCATAAAAGATATTACTCATATAAATAGAACAACCATTATTCTCGATTTAAATGAATAACCGTCTCGCATCAAACAAGATCCAGATATAATGTTCATGCTCAACGCGGCACCAAATAACAATTATTCAGGTCTAAAACTAATCCCGAAGGTAGATGTAGAGGTAGCGTGACGACGGCGATCACATCAACCTTGGAACCATTTCCGGTGCGCATCGTCACCTCGTCCTTAGCCAATCTTCGTTTAATCTGTAGCCCCTGTTTCGAGTTGCAAATATGAGCAATAGAACCAGTATCAAATACCCAGGCGCTACTACGCGCATTAGTAAGGTACACATCAATAACATGTATATCAAATATACCTTTCACTTTGCCATCCTTCTTATCTGCCAAATACTTGGGGCAGTTCCGCTTCCAGTGACTAGTCCCTTTGTAGTAGAAGCACTCAGTTTCAGGCTTAGGTCCAGACTTGGGCTTCTTCCCTTGAGAAGCAACTTGCTTGCTATTCTTCTTGAAGTTCCCCTTCTTCCCTCTGCCCTTTTTCTTGAAACTAGTGGTCTTTTTAACCATCAACACTTGATGCTCCTTGTTGATTTCTACCTCTGCAGCCTTTAGCATCGAAGAGCTCGGGAATTGTCTTTTCCATCCCTTGCATATTATAGTTCATCATGAAGCCTTTATAGCTTGGTGGCAGTGATTGAAGAACTCTGTCAATGACACTATCATCGTGAAGATTAACTCCCACCGAGTCAAGTGGTTATGGTACCCAGACATTCTGAGTATGTGTTCACTGACAGAACTATTCTCCTCCATCTTGTAGCTATAGAACTTGTTGGAGACTTCATATCTCTCAACTCGGCATTTGCTTGAAATATTAACTTCAACTCTTGGAACAACTCATATGCTCCATGACGTTCAAAACGTCTTTGAAGTCCCGATTCTAAGTCGTAAAGCATGGCGCAATTAACTATCGAGTAGTCATCAGCTTTAGTCTACCAGACGTTCATAACGTCCGGAGTTGCTCTTGCAGCGGGCCTTGCACCTAGCGGTGCTTCCAGGACGTAATTCTTCTGTGCAGCAATGAGGATAATCCTCAAGTTATGGACCCAGTCCGTGTAGTTGCTACCATCATGTTTCAACTTAGCTTTCTCTAGGAACGCATTAAAATTCAAGGGAACGGTAGCACGGGCCATTGATCTACAACAACATAGGTATGCAAAAACTATCAGGACTAAGTGCATTAAATTAAAGTTCAATTTAATCATATTACTTAAGAAATCCCACTTAGACAGACATCCCTCTAGTCATCTAAATGATACGTGATCCATATCAACTAAACCATGTCCCATCATCACGTGATATGGAGTAGTTTTCAATGGTGAACATCTCTATGTTGATCATATCTACTATATGATTCATGTTCGACCTTTCGGTCTCAGTGTTCTGAGGCCATATCTGCATATGCTAGGCTCGTCAAGTTTAACCCGAGTATTCTCCATGTGCGAAACTGGCTTGCACCCATTGTATGTGAACGTACAGCTTATCACACCCGATCATCGCGTGGTGTCTCAGCACGACAAACTATAGCAACGGTGCATACTCAGGGAGAACACTTATACCTTGAAATTTAGTGAGGGATCATATTATAATGCTACCGTCGTACTAAGCAAAATAAGATGCATAAAAGATAAACATCACATGCAATCAAAATATGTGACATGATATGGCCATCAGCATTTTGTGCCTTTGATCTCCATCTCCAAAGCACCGTCATGATCTCCATCGTCACCGGCTTGACACCTTGATCTCCATCGTAGCATCATTGTCGTCTCGCCAACTATTGCTTCTACGACTATCGCTACTGCTTAGTGATAAAGTAAAGCAATTACATGGCGATTGCATTTCATACAATAAAGCAACAACCATAAGGCTCCTGCCAGTTGCCGATAACTTTTACAAAACATGATCATCTCATACAACAATTTATATCTCATCATGTCTTGACCATATCATGTCACAACATGCCCTGCTAAAACAAGTTAGACGTCCTCTACTTTGTTGTTGCAAGTTTTACGTGGCTGCTACAGGCTTCTAGCAAGAACCATTCTTACCTACGCATCAAAAACACAATGATTTTTCGTCAAGTGTGTTGTTTTAACCTTCTACAAGGACCTACCGTAGTCAAATTCGATTCAACTAAAGTTGGAGAAACAGACACCCGCCAGCCACCTGTGTGCAAAAGCACGTCGGTAGAACTGGTCTCATGAACGTACTCATGTAATGTTGGTCTGGACCGCTTCATCCAACAATACCGCCGAATCAAAATAAGACGTTGGTGGTAAGAAGTATGACTATTATCGCCCACAACTCTTTGTGTTCTACTCATGCATATCATCTATGCATAGACCTGGCTCGGATGCCACTGTTGGGGAACGTAGCATGCAATTTAAAAAAATTCCTATGATCACGCAAGATCTATCTAGGAGATGCATAGCAACAAGAAGGGGAGGTGTGTCCATGTACCCTCGTAGACCGAAAGCGGAAGCGTTAGTTTAACGCGGTTGATGTAGTTGAATGTCTTCACGATCCGACCGATCTTAGTACCGAATGTACGGCACCTCCGAGTTCAGCACGCGTTCAGCTCGATAACGTCCCTCGAACTCTTGATCTAGTAGAGGGTCGAGGGAGAGCTCCGTCAGCACGACGGCGTGGTGACGGCGATGGTGATGTGATCCGCGCATGGCTTTGCCTAAGCACTATGACGCTATGACCGGAGGAGTAAACTATGGAGGGGGGCACCGCACACGTCTAAGAGAACAATTGATGTGCTATGGGGTGCCCCCTTGCCCCCGTATATAAAGGAGGGGAGGAGGAGGTGGCCGACCAAGGGGCGCGCCATGGGGGAGTCCTACTAGGGCTCCACTCCTAGTAGGATTCGCCCCCCCCCCCTTTCCTTTTCTTCAATGGAGGGAAAAGGAAGGAGAGGGAGAGGGAGAGGGAGAGGGAAAGGGGGGACGGGCCCCTCCTCCGTATCCTATTCAAACTCCCTTGAGGGGGCGCCACCCCCCCGCTGGCTTCCGCTCTCTCTTAGGCCCATGTAGGCCCAATACTTCCCCGGGGGCTTCCGGTAACCCCTCGGTACTCAGGTAAAATACCCGAACCACTCGAAACCATTCCGATGTACGAATACTACCTTCCAATATATGAATCTTTACCTCTCGACCATTTCGAGACTCCTCGTCATGTCCTGATCTCATTCGGGACTCTGAACAAACTTCGGTCACCAAAAAACATAACTCATATTCAAAATCGTCATCGAACGTTAAGCGTGCGGCCCTACGGGTTCGAGAACTATGTAGACATGACCGAGACACATCTCCGGTCAATAACCAATAGTGGAACCTGGATGCTCATATTGGTTCCAACATATTCTATGAAGATCTTTATTGGTCAAACCGCAATAACAACATATGTTATTCCATTTGTAATTGATATGTTACTTGCCCAAGATTTGATCGTCGGTATAATCATACCTAGTTCAATCTCATTACCGGCAAGTCTCTTTACTCGGTCCGTAATGCATCATCCCGTAACTAACTCATTAGTCACATTGCTTGCAAGGCTTGTAGTGATGTGCATTACCGAGAGGGCCCAGAGATACCTCTCCGATACTCGGAGTGACAAATCCTAATCTTGATCTATGCCAACCCAACAAACACCTTGGGAGACACATGTAGAGCATCTTTATAATCACCCAGTTACGTTGTGACGTTTGATAGCACATAAGGTGTTCGTCCGGTATTCGGGACTTGCATAATCTCATAGGCAGAGCAATATGTATAAGTCATGAAGAAATCAATAGCAATAAACTTAACGATCATTATGCTAAGCTAACGGATGGGTCTTATCCATCACATCTTTCCCTAATGATGCGATCTCATTCATCAAATGACAACACATGTCTATGGTTAGGAAACTTAACCTTCTTTGATTAACGAGCTAGTCAAGTAGAGGCATACTAGGGACACTCTGTTTTGTCTATGTATTCACACATGTACTAAGTTTCCCATTAATACAATTCTAGCATGAATAATAAACATTTATCATGATATAAGGAAATATAAATAACAACTTTATTATTGCCTCTAGGGCATATTCCCTTCACAAAATTGTCTTACACCCGTTGTTTATGAACGTAGAGTCTATCACCCCTGATCATCATGTGGTATCTCAACTAGATGAACTGTAGCAACAGTGCATACTCATGGAGAACACTTTTATCTTGAAATTTAGTGAAGGGATTATCTTATAATGCTACCTCCGTACTAAGCAAAATAAGATGCATAATAGATAAACATCACATGCAATCGAAATATATGTGAGATGACATGGCCATCATCATCTTGTGCTTTTGATCTCCATCTCCAAAGCATCATCACGATCTGCATCATCATCAGCTCGACACCTTGATTTCCATGGTTGCGTCGTGGTCGTCTCACCAACTATTGCTTCTACAACTATTGCTAACGCATAGCGATAAAGTAAAGCAATTACATTGTGTTCGCATTACAAACAATAAAGAGACAACCATAAGGCTCCTGTCGGTTGCCGATAACTTACAAAATATGATCATCTCATACAATAACGTAGATCACATCATGTCCTGACCATATCACATCACAACATGCCTTGCAAAAACAAGTTAGACGTCCTCTACTTTGTTGTTGCAAGTTTTACGTGGCTGCTATGGGCTTCTAGCAAGAACCGTTTTTACCTACGGCAAAAACCACAACGGTGTTTCATCAAATTTGTTGTTTTAACCTTCTTCAAGGATCGGCCGTAGTTAGATTAGATTGAACTAAAGTAGAAGAAATAGACACCCGCCAGCCATCTTTATGCAAAACTAGTTGCATGTCAGTCGGTGAAACCGGTCTCATGTGCGTGGACATGTAAGGTTGGTCCGGGCCGCTTCATCTCACAATACCGCCAAATCAAAAAAACACGTTGGTGGTAAGCAGTATGACTATCACCGCCCACAAATCTTTGTATTCTACTCGTGCATATCATCTATGAAGGAAATATGCCCTAGAGGCAATAATAAAGTTATTATTTATTTCCTTATATCATGATAAATGTTTATTATTCATGCTAGAACTGTATTAACCGGAAACATAATACATGTGTGAATACATAGACAAACATAGTGTCACTAGTATGCCTCTACTAGACTAGCTCGTTGATCAAAGATGGTTAAGTTTCCTAGCCATTGACATGGGTTGTCATTTGATTAACGGGATCACATCATTAGGAGAATGATGTGATTGACATGACCCATTCCGTTAGCTTAGCACCACGATCGCTTAGTACGCTGCTATTGCTTTCTTCATGACTTATACATGTTCCTATGACTATGAGATTATGCAACTCCTGCTTACGGGAGGAACACTTTGTGTGCTACCAAACGTCACAACGTAATCGGGTGATTATAAAGGTGCTCTACAGGTGTCTCCGAAGGTACTTTTGGGTTGGCGATTTCGAGGTCAGGATTTGTCACTCCGATTGCCTGGAGAGGTATCTCTGGGCCCTCTCGGTAATGCACATCACTTAAGCCTTGCAAGCATTGCAACTAATGAGTTAGTTGCGAGATGATGTATTACGGAACGAGTAAAGAGACTTGTCGGTAACGAGATTGAACTAGGTATTGAGATACCAACAATCGAATCTCGAGCAAGTAACATACCGATGACAAAGGGAACAACGTATGTTGTTATGCGGTTTAACCGATAAGGATCTTCATAGAATATGTGGGAGCCAATATGAGCATCCAGGTTCCGCTATTGGTTATTGACCGGAGACGTGTCTCATCATGTCTACATAGTTCTCGAACTCGTAGGGTCCGTGACGCTTAACGTTACGATGACAGCTTATATTATGAGTTTATATGTTTTGATGTACCGAAGGTTTTTCGGAGTCCCGGATGTGATCATGGACATGACGAGGAGTCTCGAAATGGTCGAGACATGAAGATTGATATATTGGAAGCCTATGTTTGGATATCGGAAGTGTTCCTGGTGAAATCGGGATTTTACCGGAGTACCGGGAGGTTACCGGAACCCCCCGGGAACTTAATGGGCCTTAGTGGGCCTTGGTGGAAGAGAGGAGAGGAGGCCAGGGCAGGGTCGCGCGCCCCTCCCCCCTAGTCCGAATAGGACAAGGAGAGGGGGTCGGCGCCCCCCCTTTCCTTCCTCCCCTCCACCTCTTCCCCCTCTCTCTCCTAGTCCAACATGGAAAAGGGGGGAGTCCTACTGCCGGTAGGAGTAGGAATCCTCCGGTGCGCCTCTCCCCTTGGCCGGCCGCACCCCCCTTGCTCCTTTATATACGGGGGCAGGGGGGGCACCCCATAGACATAACAATTCATCATTGATCTCCTAGCCGTGTGCGGTGCCCCCCTCCACCATAGTCCACCTCGATAATACTGTAGCGGTGCTTAGGCGAAGCCCTGCGTCGGTAGAACATCAACATCGTCACCACGCCATCGTGCTGACGAAACTCTCCCTCAACACTCAGCTGGATCGGAGTTCGAGGGACGTCATCGGGCCAAATGTGCTGAACTCGGAGGTGCCGTGCGTTCGGTACTTAATCGGTCGGATCATGAAGACGTACGACTACATCAACCGCGTTGTGCTAACGCTTACGCTTTCGGCCTACGAGGGTACGTAGACAAAACTCTCCCCTCTCGTTGCTATGCATCACCATGATCTTGCGTGTGCGTAGGAAATTTTTTGAAATTACTATGTTCCCCAACAGTGGTATCTGAGCCATGTTTTATGCGTTGATGTTATATGCACGAGTAGAACACAAGTGAGTTGTGGG
Organism: Aegilops bicornis; assembly: GCA_021605145.1. Lineage (NCBI taxonomy): Eukaryota > Viridiplantae > Streptophyta > Magnoliopsida > Poales > Poaceae > Aegilops > Aegilops bicornis. The sequence goes on along the minus strand of CM038673.1, from coordinate 406,890,597 downwards.
CGATATAAGTCATACTGCTTACCATCATGTCATACTTTGGTTCGGCGGTATTGTTGGATGAAGCGGCCCGAACCGACATTACGCCAGACGCTTACGCTGAGACTGGTTCTACCGACGTGCTTGGCACATGTGGCTGGCGGTGTCAGTTTCTCCAACTTTAGTTGAATCGAGTGTGGCTACGCCCGGTCCTTGCGAAGGTTAAAACAGCACCAACTTGACAAACTATTGTTGTGGTTTTGATGCGTAGGTAAGAACGGTTCTTGCTAAGCCCGTAGCAGCCACGTAAAACTTGCAACAACAAAGTAGAGGACGTCTGACTTGTTTTTGTAGGGCATGTTGTGATGTGATATGGTCAAGACATGATGCTAAATTTTATTGTATGAGATGATCATGTTTTGTAACCGAGTTATCGGCAATCGGCGAAAGCCATATGGTTGTCGCTTTATTGTATGCAATGCAATCGCCCTGTAATGCTTTACTTTATCACTAAGAGGTAGCGATAGTCGTAGAAGCATAAGATTGGAGAGACGACAACGATGCTACGATGGGGATCAAGGTGTCGCGCCGGTGATGATGGTGATCATGACGGTGCTTCGGAGATGGAGATCGCAAGCACAAGATGATGATGGCCATATCATATCACTTATATTGATTGCATGTGATGTTTATCTTTTATGCATCTTATCTTGCTTTGATTGACGGTAGCATTATAAGATGATCTCTCACTAAATTTCAAGATAAAAGTGTTCTCCTTGAGTATGCACCGTTGCCAAAGTTCGTCATGCCCAGACACCACGTGATGATCGGGTGTGATAAGCTCCACATCCATCTACAACGGGTGCAAGCCAATTTTGCACACGCAGAATGGTTAAACTTGACGAGCCTAGCATATGCAGATATGGCCTCGGAACACTGAGACCGAAAGGTCGAGCGCGAATCATATAGTAGATATGATCAACATATTGATGTTCACCATTGAAAGCTACTCCATTTCACGTGATGATCGGTTATGGTTTAGTTGATTTGGATCACGTGATCACTTACAGGATTAGAGGGATGTCTTTCTAAGTGGGAGTTCTTAAGTAATATGATTAATTGAACTTAAATTTATCATGAACTTAGTACCTGATAGTATCTTGCTTGTCTATGTTTGATTGTAGATAGATGGCCCGTGATGTTGTTCCGTTGAATTATAATGTGTTCCTTGAGAAAGCAAAGTTGAAAGATGATGGTAGCAATTACACGGACTCGGTCCATAACTTGAGGTTATCCTCATTGCTGCACAGAAGAATTACGTCCTGGAAGCACCGCTGGGTGCCAGGCCTGCTGCAGGAGCAACACCAGATGTTATGAGCGTCTGGCAGAGCAAAGCTGATGACTACTCAATAGTTCAAAGCCATGCTTTACGGCTTAGAACTGGGTCTTCAACGACGTTTTGAACGTCATGGAGCATATGAGATGTTCCAGGAGTTGAAGTTAATATATCAAGCAAATACCCAAGTTGACAGATATGAAGTCTCCAACAAGTTCTATAGCTAAAAGATGGAGGAGAATAGCTCAAGCAGTGAGCATGTGCTCAGATTGTCTGGGTACTACAATCGCTTGAATCATGTGGGAGTTAATCTTCCAGATAAGATAGTGATTGACAGAATTCTCTAGTAACCATCACCAAGTTAGTAGAACTTCATGATGAACTATAATATGCAAGGGATAACGGAAACGACTCCCAAGCTCTTCGTGATGCTGAAATCAACGAAGGTAGAAATCAAGAAAAACATCAAGTGTTGATGGTTGACAAGACCACTAGTTTCAAGAAAAGGGCAAAGGGAAGAAGGGGAACTTCAAGAAGAACGGCAAGCAAGTTGCTGCTCAAGTGAAGAAGCCCAAGTCTGGTCCTAAGCCTGAGATTAAGTGCTTCTACTGCAAAGGGACCGATCACTGGAAGTGGAACTGCCCCAAGTATTTGGCGGATAAGAAGGATGACAAAAGTGAACAAAGGTATATTGGATATACATGTTATTGATGTACTTTACTAGTGTTTATAGCAACCCCTCGGCATTTGATACTGGTTCAGTTGCTAAGAGTAGTAACTCGAAACGGGAGTTGCGGAATAAACAGAAACTAGCAAAGGGCGAGGTGACGATGTGTGTTGGAAGTAGTTCCAAGATTGATATGATCATCATCGCACACTCCCTATACTTTCGGGATTAGTGTTGAAACTAAATAAGTGTTATTTGGTATTTGCGTTGAGCATGAATATGATTTGATCATGTTTGTTGCAATACGGTTATTCATTTAAATTAGAGAATAATTATTGTTCTATTTACATGAATAAAACCTTCTATGGTCATACACCCAATAAAATGGTTTGTTGGATCTCGATCGTAGTGATACACATATTCGTAATATTGAAGCCAAAAGATGCAAAGTTAATAATGATAGTGCAACTTATTTGTGGCACTGCCGTTTAGGTCATATTGGTGTAAAGCGCATGAAGAAACTCCATGCTGATGGGATTTTGAAATCACTTGATTATGAATCACTTGATGCTTGTGAACCATGCCTCATGGGCAAGATGACTAAGACTCCGTTCTCCGGAACAATGGAGCGAGCAACTGACTTATTGGAAATAATACATACTGATGTATGCGGTCCGATGAGTGTTGAGGCTGGCGGCGGTTATCGTTATTTTCTGACCTCCACAGATGATTTGAGCAGATATGGGTATATCTACTTGATGAAACATAAGTCTGAAACATTTGAAAAGTTCAAAGAATTTCAGAGTGAAGTGGAAAATCATCGTGACAAGAAAATAAAGTTTCTACGATCTGATCATGAGACAAATATTTGAGTTACAAGTTTGGTCTTCAATTAAAACAATGTGGAATAGTTTCACAAATTGGTACACCGAACACCACGGGCTAATGGTGTGTCCGAACGTCATAACCGTACTTTATTGGATATAGTGCAATCTATGATGTTTCTTACCGATTTACCACTATAGTTTTGGGGTTATGCATTAGAGACAGCTGCATTCACGTTAAAAAGGGCACCAACTAAATCCGTTGACACGACACCGTATGAACTGTGGTTTGGCAAGAAACCAAAGTTGTTGTTTCTTAAAGTTTGGGGTTGTGATGCTTATAAGAAAAGGTTTCATCCTGATAAGCTCAAACCCAAATCGTTGAAATGTGTCTTCATAGAATACCCAAAAGAAAATGTTTGGTACACCTTCTATCACAGATCCGAAGGCAAGATAATAATTGCTGAGAATGGATCCTTTCTAGAGAAGGAGTTTCTCGCGAAAGAAGTGAGTGGGAGGAAAGTAGAACTTGATGAGGTAATCAGCATGCTCCTCGATTGGAAAGTAGTTCATCACAGAAATTTGTTCCTGTGACTCCTACACCAATTAGTGAGGAAGCTAATGATGATGATCATGTAACTTCAGATCAAGTTACTACGAACCTCGTGGGTCAACCAAAGTGAGATCCGCACTGAGTGGTACAGTAATCCTGTTCGAGGTCATGTTACTTGACCATGACGAACCTACGAACTATGAGGAAGTGATGATGAGCCCAGATTCCGCAAAATGGTTTGAGGCCATGAAATCTGAGATGGGATCCATGTATGAGAACAAAGTGTAGACTTTGGTTGACTTGCCCGATGATCGACAAGCCATAGAAAATAAATGGATCTTCAAGAAGACGACTGACGCTGACGGTAATGTTACTGTCTACAAAGCTCGACTTGTTGCAAAAGGTTTTCGACAAGTTCAAGGGATTGACTATGATGAGACCTTATCACCCGTAATGATGCTTAAGTCTGTCCGAATCATGTTAGCAATTGCCGCATTTTATGATTATGAAATATGGCAGATGGATGTCAAAACTGCATTCCTGAATGGATTTCTGGAAGAAGAGTTGTATATGATGCAACCGGAAGGTTTTGTCGATCCAAAGGGAGCTAACAAAGTGTGCAAGCTCCAGCGATCCATTGATGGACTAATGCAAGCCTCTCGAAGTTGGAATAAATGCTTTTATAGTGTGATCAAAGCATTTGGTTTTGTACAGACTTTTGGAGAAGCATGTATTTACAAGAAAGTGAGTGCGAGCTCTGTAGCATTTCTGATATTATATGTGAATGACATATTACTGATTGGAAATGATATAGAATTTCTGGATAGCATAACGGGATACTTGAATAAGAGTTTTTCAATGAAAGACCTCGGTGAAGCTGCTTACATATTGGGCATTAAGATCTATAGAGATAGAACAAGACGCTTAATTGGACTTTCACAAAGCACATACCTTGACAAAGTTTTGAATAAGTTCAAAGTGGATCAAGCAAAGAAAGGGTTCTTGCCTGTGTTACAAGGTGTGAAGTTGAGTAAGACTCAATGCCCGACCACTGCAGAAGATAGAGAGAAAATGAAAGATGTTCCCTATGCTTCAGCCATAGGCTCTATCATGTATGCAATGTTGTGTACTAGACCTGATGTGTGCCTTGCTATAAATCTGGCAGTGAGGTACCAAAGTAATCCAGGAGTGGATCACTGGACAGCGGTCAAGAACATCCTGAAGTACCTGAAAAGGACTAAGGATATGTTTCTCGTTTATGGAGGTGACAAAGAGCTCATCGTAAATGGTTACGTTGATGCAAGCTTTGACACTGATCTGGACGATTCTAAATCGCAAACCGGATACGTGTTTACATTGAATGGTGGAGCTGTCCGTTGGTGCAGTTCTAAACAAAGCGTCGTGGCAGGATCTACGTGTGAAGCGGAGTACATAGCTGCTTCGGAAGCCGCAAATGAAGGAGTCTGGATGAAGGAGTTCATATCCGATCTAGGTGTCATACCTAGTGCATCGGTTCCAATGAAAATCTTTTGTGACAATACTGGAGCAATTGCCTTGGCAAAGGAATCCAGATTTCACAAGAGAACCAAGCACATCAAGAGACGCTTCAACTCCATCCAGGATCTATTCTAGGTGGGAGACATAGAAATTTTCAAGATACATACGGATCTAAATGTTGCAGACCCGTTGACTAAGCCTCTTCCACGAGCAAAACATGATCAGCACCAAGGCTCCATGGGTGTTAGAATCATTATAGTGTAATCTAGATTATTGACTCTAGTGCAAGTGGGAGATCAAGGAAATATGCCCTAGAGGCAATAATAAAGTTATTATTTATTTCCTTATATCATGATAAATGTTTATTATTCATGCTAGAATTGTATTAACCGGAAACATAATACATGTGTGAATACATAGACAAAGCAGTGTCACTAGTATGCCTCTACTAGACTAGCTCATTGATCAAAGATGGTTAAGTTTCCTAGCCATTGACATGGGTTGTCATTTGATTAACGGGATCACATCATTAGGAGAATGATGTGATTGACATGACCCATTCCGTTAGCTTAGCACACGATCATTTAGTATGTTGCTATTGCTTTCTTCATGACTTATACATGTTCCTATGACTATGAGATTATGCAACTCCCGTTTACCGGAGGAACACTTTGTGTGCTACCAAACATCACAACGTAACTGGGTGATTATAAAGGTGCTCTACAGGTGTCTCCGAAGGTACTTGTTGGGTTGGCGTATTTCGAGATTAGGATTTGTCACTCCGATTGTCGGAGAGGTATCCATGGGCCCTCTCGATAATGCACATCACTTAAGCCTTGCAAGCATTGCACCTAATGAGTTAGTTGCGGGATGATGTATTACGGAACAAGCAAAGAGACTTGCCGGTAACGAGATTGAACTAGGTATTGAGATACCGACGATCGAATCTCGAGCAAGTAACATACCGATGACAAAGGGAACAACGTATGTTGTTATGCGGTTTGACCGATAAAGATCTTCGTAGAATATGTAGGAGCCAATATGAGCATCCAGGTTCCGCTATTGGTTATCGACCGGAGACGTGTCTCGGTCATGTCTACATAGTTCTCGAACCCGTAGGGTCCGCATGCTTAACGTTATGATGACAGTTATATTATGAGTTTATATGTTTTGATGTAACGAAGGTTGTTCAGAGACCCGGATGTGATCACGGGCATGACGAGGAGTCTCGAAATGATCGAGACATGAAGATTGATATATTGGAAGCCTATGTTTGGATATCAGAAGTGTCCCGGGTGAAATCGGGATTTCACTGAGTACCGGAGGTTACCGAACCCCCAGAACTTAATGGGCCTTAGTGGGCCTTGGTGGAAGAGAGGAGAGGAGGCCGGGGCAGGGGCCGCGCCCTCCCCTAGTCCGAATAGGACAAGGAGAGGCGGCGCCCCTTTCCTTCCTCCCTCCACCTCTTCCCCCTCTCTCTCCTAGTCCAACATGGAAAAGGGGGGGAGTCCTACTCCCGGTAGGAGTAGGACTCCTCCGGTGCGCCTCTCCCCTTGGCCGGCTGCACCCCCCTTGCTCCTTTAAATACGGGGGCAGGGGGGCACCCCATAGACACAACAATTGATCATTGATCTCTTAGCCATGTGCGGTGCCCCCCTCCACCATAGTCCACCTCGATAATACTGTAGCGGTGCTTAGGCGAAGCCCTGCGTCGATAGAACATCAACATCGTCACCACACCGTCGTCTTGTGAAACTCTCCCTCAACACTCGGCTAGATCGGAGTTCGAGGGGCGTCATCGAGCTGAGCGTGTGCTGAACTTGAGGTGCCGTGCGTTGACTTGATCGGTCGGATCGTGAAGGCGTCTGACTACATCAACCGGGTTGTGCTAACGCTTCCGCTTTCAGTCTATGAGGGTACGTAGACAACACTCTCCCCTCTCGTTGCTATGCATCACCATGATCTTGCATGTGCGTAGGAATTTTTTTGAAATTACTACGTTCCCGAACAATCTACGCATAAACCTGGCTCTGATACCATTGTTGGGAAATGTTGCATGGAAAACAAAAAAATTATACGCACACGCAATGATCTATCCAGAGAGATGCATAGAAACAAAGGGGAGAGTGTGTGTACGTACCCTCGTAGACCGTAAGCGGAAGCGTTTCACAACGCGGTTGATGTAGTCGAACTTTCTTCACGCTCCAACCGATCTAGTACCTAACGCACGACACCACGTTCTGCACACGTTCAACTCGGTGACGTCCTCAGCCTTCTTGATCCAGCAAGACGGCGAGGTAGTAGACGAGTTCCGGTAGCACGACGGCGTGGTGACGGTGATGGTGAAGTGATCTTCATAGGGCTTCACCTAAGCAGTACGAAAATATGACCGTGGGAGTAAACGGTGAGCGGGGGCGCCGCACACGGCTTAGACAATGTTGTATGTCCTTGGTGGCGCCCCCTACCCATGTATATATAGGTGGGAGGGGAGGAGGCAGCCCATATGGCGCCCCAAGAGACCTGGCGGCAGCCCTAGGGCTGCTGCCTTGCCCTGCGCCCTCTTTCCTTGTAAGAAGAAGGGTGAAGGAAAGAGGGGGGGAGGGAAGGAAGGGGGAGTCCTACTCCACACTTTCCTTTCCCTCCCCTCTTTCCTTCTCCTCCTCATAGGGGCAGCCTGTATAGGGGCACACCAGCCCCTTGTGGGCTGGTGTGTTCCCTCTGTTGGCCCATAAGACCCATATCTTTGCCGGGGGTGCCCCAAACTCCTTTCCGGTGACCCGATAAGTGCCCGATACCCACCGAAACACTTCCGGTGTCCGAATACCATCGTCCTATATATCAATCTTTACCTCTCTACCATTTCGATACTCCTCATCATGTCCGTGATCTCATCCGGGACTCCGAACAACATTTGGTCACCAAATCACATAACTCATATAATACTATATCGTCAATGAACGTTAAGCGTGCGGACCCTATGGGTTTGAGAACTATGTAGACATGACCAAGACACCTTTCCGGTTAATAACCAATAGCGGAACCTGGATGACCATATTCGCTCCTACATATTTCTAAGAAGATCTTTATCGGTCGAACCGTTATGACAACATACGTCATTCCCTTTGTCCATCGGTATGTCACTTTCCCGAGATTCGATCGTCGGTATCTTCATACCTAGTTCAATCTCGTTACCGGCAAGTCTCTTTACTCGTTCCGTAATACATCACCTTGTGACCAACTCCTTACTCGTTTGCTTGCAAGCTTATGATGTGTATTACCGAGAGGGCCCAGAGATACCTCTCCGATACTCGGAGTGACAAATCCTAATCTTGATCTATGCCAACTCAACAAACACCTTCGGAGATACCTGTAGAGCATCTTTATAATCACCCAGTTACATTGTGATGTTTGATAGCACACAAGGTATTCCTCTGGTATGCGGGAGTTGCATAATCTCATAGTCGAAGGAATATGTATTTGACATGAAGAAAGCAATAACAATAAAACTGAACGATCATTATGCTAAGCTAACGGATGGGTCTTGTCCATCACATCATTCTCCTAATGATGTGATCCCGTTCATCAAATGACAACTCATGTCCATGGTTAGGAAACCTTAACCATCTTTGATCAACGAGGTAGTCTAGTAGAGGCTCACTAGGGACACGGTGTTTGTTTATGTATTCACACATGTATTAAGGTTTCCGATCAATAAAATTCTAGCATGAATAATAAACCTTTATCATGAATAAGGAAATCAAAAATAACAACTTCATTATTGCCTCTAGGGAATATTTCCTTCAACGGGAGGGTAGGACAAAAGATGTCATGCAAGTTCTTTTCATAAGCACGTATGACTATTTATGGAATACATGCCTACATTATATTTATGAACTGGAGCTAGTGCCGTATCGCCCTAGGTTATGACTGTTGTATGATGAATATCATCCAACGGATTCACCGATCCAATGCCTACGAATTTCTCTTATATTGTTCTTGCTAAGTTACTACTCTGCTGTTACCATTATACTTGCTAAAAAATCATTGCTATCATTGTTACCGTTACTATTGCTGTTGCTACTGCTATCAAAACTATCATACTACTTTGCTACTAATCACTTTGCTGCAGATAACTAATCTCCAGGTGTGGTTTAATTGACAACTCAGCTGCAAATACTTGCAAATATTCTTTGGCTCCCCTTGTGTCGAATCAATAAATTTGGGTTGAATACTCCACCCCCAAAAATTGTTGCGATCCCCTATACTTGTGGGTTATCAGTCCTTCATGGACGATGGCCATGGTGGGATAGACAAGGTTGCTTCTTCGTGGACCCTTCATGGGTGGAGCCCTCCGTGGACTCACGCAGCCGTAACCCTTCGTGGGTTGAAGTCTCCATCAACGTGGATGTACGATAGCACCACCTATCGAAACCACACCAAAAATCTCTGTGTCTCCATCGCGTTTGCTTTCTCCAAACCCTTCCCCTTACCTTCATATGCAATGTTTTACATTCCGCTGCTATATAGTTAGAATGGCATGTGTAGGTTGATTGCTTGACTGTGCTAATTGCTAAAATCCGCGAACAACTAAAATTGGGAAAATGATAGATTTTTATTTGGTCAAGTAGTCTAATCACCCCCCTCTAGACATCCTTTCGATCCTACGGAGAGCTCCCTCTCTGGTTTCCATTAGAAGAAATCATAGTGTCTTACATATATTAAGTTCCTAGATGAAAAAAGAAGTTGCATGTCCTTTTAGTCTGAAAATCATGTTGATCCTTGGAGCATGATGGGAACAAATCGCACATATGTCATGTACTACACACGCGTGAAGGCAAGGGATTTTTCTAAATGCTATTGTTGTCCGGTACACAGTGTATATCAGTGAGCAATATGTCCCTTTTGCAATGTGATACTGGTGCATAGGGGAAGCATCATATACCAATTGTATTGTTGATCTATTAAACCACAAACTGGTGCAATGATGCGGAGCATCCCACGACCACACTACTAGGGAAAAGCCTATACACAGAATCTTACCAGCAGCGCGCTCTAAAATAAGGGGCTGCTGCTAATTAGCAGCAGCGCTTGATATAAAAATGCTTCTTTGAAAGGAAAGTAGCGATGGCGCTCCCACGCCAAACCGTTACTCTGCTCTAATTGCCATGACCTCGCAACCCAGCTAGTTATAGCAGTGGCGCCAAATAGTGAACCGCTGCCATCGCTATAGAAGTTAGCAGCAGCGCTTCTAAGAAAATCGCCATCGCTACGATCAGCCCACAAGTTTAGTCCCACCTCGCTCCATGAACAGGTGTTTACCACCTTAAATATGTTACTTATGAAACTATCACAACCAGCTGGTCTTCACAGAACTCTATGTGTAGAATTTGTGGCGCAATATGAGTCCTCTCCAGTTCCTACCGGAGTGGACTCATATTGACAATTCAGATTGTACACAAAAAGATCATTGATGGCCAATGTATTTTTTTATGCGTGCTTAGACTTAGCAGTAGCGTTTTTCAGTAAAATGCGCTATAGCTACATTAGCTATAGCGCGGTTCCTAAAGTGCGCTTCTGCTAGTCTCGACTTAACCCGCCTCAAAATTTCACTAAGTCCTCCTCCCCTGTTCCCCTACTCCTCTATCGCCACGCCCGAGCCCGAGCCTGCCCTCACCGCCGCCCGAGGCCGCCTCAACCTCACCGTTGTGCGCCCGCCGCTCTCGACCTCACCGTCGTCGCCGCCTCCCCACCCTCCGCTCTCGACCTCACCGTGCCGCTCTCGACCTCACCATCGTCCGACGCCACCGAGGTACTCCTCCTTCCGTGCCTCCTCCTCCCACCGCGCCTCCTCCTCCTCCTCCTCCCATCGTGCCCTCCTCCCTCTCACTGCCCGCCTCCCTCCTCCTCCGCCGCCCACTCCCTCCTCTCTCTCCTCCCTCCCTCCCTTGTCTCTGTTCTTGCAAATCGTAGGTGTTTTGAATAAAATAGAAGTAAGAAAATTTAGGGCAGTATGATTAATAGTAGTTGTAGTTGAACTATTTTAGTTGTAGTTGAACTAGTTTAGTAAGTAAATTAATAAACTAGTTGAACTAGTTGAACTAGTTGAACTAGTTGAATTAATAGAACTAATGTATTTTTAGTAAGATAATTAATATAACTAGTTGAACTACTTTATTTTTAGAAAGAACTAGTTTTTTAGTAAGATCATTAATATAACTAGTTGAACCACATATTCTATTATAGTAAGTTTATATTTAGTAAGAACTAGTTGAATTAATAAAACTAGTTGAACATGTCATATTTGTTGTTATTTTTTAGTTTAAGCAATTATTCGGGATGTATTAGTGATAACTTATACGATTTTTGCTTTTGCAGAAATCAAGGAGCCCTCCATCATCCCTGCCGTCGTCCCCGTCACCGACCCCCTCCGACATCGAGGTGAGACCAGCCAAATATCCATGTATATCTTTTGTTGCTCAAATAGGATAGTGGTTGCCAAGTGCCCGTTCATGTTCAGTTTACACCTCCGAGTGGCCTGTGTTTTGCCAGAGTGTTGATTAATTTCCGTTCCGGCAAATTTCAGGCGCTCGATATGTCCTTTTTTAGCAAAGGTCATGCCGGATTTTTCAGGCCTATGTTTTTTAGTACATATATTTAATTGTACAAGTTTAATCTTTGAATTATGAACGTAGGAAATGTCGTACTCGGACGACGACAGTCTCCCGAGGGAGTGCAGCCGGTGCCACGACGATCGAGGTATGTGCGACAGGTTCGTTGAGCTGGACGAAGATCGGCGCTTCAGGATTAAGCTCGAGGAGACCTTCGATGTTGAAATGGTACGCAACAACGACAAGAGTTTTTTTTTCGTAATTAAGCATGACTTCAACTATTTTAACGTCTAATTTTCATCTTTTACAATTCGACTAGCTTATCCCATGCCATGCAAGACGCTATGTCTTGGAGAGGATGGGTTTTGAAGACCATGAAAATTTTGAAACAAAGAAAATACACCTAAGGACCCATCATGATATGGATTTTGAAGTAAATCTGTACAATGCTCAGAGCGTAACCCATTTTGGTTGCCAAAATTGGGAAGCACTTTGCAAAATGTATGGTTTTTATGAGGGTATGATTGTCACCATGGATCTTGGTGATCCCGACATCGAGCAAGACAATATGGACATTTGGGTCCTTGTTGATACGCTTCGATTCTACCGCAATGTGAGTTTCTCAAACATAGTTATTAACTAATTTATATTGTTTATTTCAAAATAGTTGACAGCTTATTTCCATTGATGACTTATTTTGAATCTTCAAAGAATGTGCGTAAGATGGTAGACAAAACCCACTACAAGTGGTGGCTCGAATTAACTTATAAGGAGAAAAATCATCTGATCGCATTTTGTACTTTCTTTGAGAATTACAATACCTATTATCGAACTCCTCCAAATTATGGTGAATACGTGCCACTAGTGCACGTGTTGAACCACGATAACTTCTATGGAGATACCCTGGTAAGATTTTTTACTATTACGACATCCGTGCATATTTTGCATACTTCCAAAACTAGTACATCATTGCTAACTACGAAGTTAGTACTATGTTTTTCAACAGAAAATCCTGATGGATTGTGTGCCTCATCTGATGTATTACAATGGTCGCCTTGAAGTTCTGAACATACAGCCGTGTCATCCTACGGATCTCACTGTGCATATCGGATTTCTAAAACCGTGAACACATGCTAATCAAAGAATGGAAAAAATGTTTGGACATTCGCAAGGAGGTTCTTGGAAGTAACATTAAGCTTAAAGGCAAGAATTGGAGATGTGATAATCTCCATTCTCCATAATGGAGAGTCGGGGCTATCTTGTTTTTGCTATTTTACCTTAGAGAATATAGTAGGTCCTAAGAGAATGTAGTAGGTCCTATGAGGTACAATATGTTTATTATGTGATACAATGTGTTAAGAGTTGATGATGAGGAGTACTTGTGATTACGACTAGTGACCAATTTGCTATGTGATGTCTCATTGATGAAAACGATGATCTTGAGGAGGTGTTATATGACAATGATGTATTATGATGATAAGTTGTTAATGATATGATAATGATGATACAATGTTTTGGGTGAAAGAACCGTGAATTAGTTTCAAGTGGATGTCCATCCACTTGAAACTAGTCCACGGTTGTTTCACCTACTCATTATGATGTAAAAACAGTCTCTAAATTCCTGTTGTATGAAAACTTGTGTAAAGGTGTATGAAATAGAACATGAAATAAAAAAAAATACTAAATAATAGTAGTCGCGCGGGCCAGGAGGAGCGCTACTACTAATTACCAACAGCGCCGCTCAGAGAAGCGCTACTACTAGATCATTTTAGCGATGGCGGGTCCAGCGCCGCCATCGCTAAGCTTTAGTCAGAAGCGCCTTATCGATAGTGCTCCGGCTGCGCTCATCGATAGGCCTAAAACCCGCGCTGCTGCTAGGCTTTTCCCTAGTAGTGCCATCACCATGGACGTCACACCTGCACCACAAGCACCGAGAGGACCTTGGACAAGAGCTCGCGCACGTGCCATCAAAACTGAGGTATCAAGAAGTTGACCGTGAAGAGTCGAGGACGGGGATGCAAGCACACATGGAAGAATAGAAGGAAGAAGGACGGCCGAAGCGCCAAGCAAAGGAGGCCCTGGACCACCCCGGGTGCCCGGCCACCAGCAGTCCAGGTGCCCGGCCCGTCCCTACAGCAGGCTGGAGCACCTGGCTGCCCCGGGTGCCCGGCCAACTTGGCCCCAGGTGCCCGGCCAACTTGGCCCCAGGTGCCCGGCCTCCACCTGGGCTTTGCCCTCCGCCGCCCCGGGTGCCCGGGCCCCCAAGCCCCGGGTGCCCGGCCTCCCTCCAGCCACGTCCTAGCGCGGCCTCGACCCTCCCCGGTTGCCCAGCCATGTTGGGCCCGGGTGCCCGGCCCCCCTCCAGTTGGCTCCCTGGTCGGTCTGGGTGCCCGGCCCTCTACGCCCCAGGTGCCTGGCCACCCCTAAGCGCCCGCCCCTGTCCGGTCCGGGTGCCCGGTCCTCCGCACCCCGGGTGCCCGGACCCCTCCGAGAGAGTGTGCATTTTCAGGGTCATTTTGGACCTTTGTATCCCCCTCTCCCTCTATTTCGTCCCTATACTATAAGTACCTCCCACCTAGCTCATTTAGAGGATAGCAAAGTATATGAAAGACATTAGAGAGCTTTGCTCCTTGTACCCACTCCTCTAGGAGATCAAGACCTCCTAGGAGAAGATCCCTAGTGGATATCAAGACCCCCATTGAGAGAAGGATTCCCATCATAGGATCATCAAGACCTCTCTCCTCATAGGATTGGGATGAAATAGTACCTTGTATATTTCCTTTGTTGTCCTTGAATCATTGTGACCTCTTGTGTGTTCTTGGATCTAGCATATGTGTGATTGGATCTAGTCAATTTGAGTGTTTTTCTTCTCTTGTGTCATTCGTGTTCTTGGGGATTTCTCCTCCAATTCGTGAAAGATCTCCATCTAGGGTTCCACCCTACAACATATTGGTATCATGAGTAAGGTTGATTCACATCTTGGAGTCCCATCCCCCCTTTTGCTAGCTTGATTTTGTTGTTTTTCGTCCAATTTCGAAAATTCCCCACCAAAAATAGCCCCAATTATTTTTGTGATTTTTTGGTTTGATGAGGTTTTGTTGGATTTGATCCATGGATTTGCTTGGTTTCAAGTGGATCTAGCATTCCCACATCCATCCCCACCCTTCCCACCACGAAATCCACCGAGTTTTGCTTTTCCCCCAAAATCTTCGCCCAAATCGTCGACCACCGGGTGCCCGCACCTCGAACCACCGGGCACTCGCACCCCCGGGCCATTTTCCCCTGACCACCCCGAGCACCCGCACCCCCCGAATCAGCCCACTTCCACACACCTTTTCGGCCATAACTTTCAGTCCCAGAGTCCAATTTTGACGTTCTTTATCTCGTTGAGTAGCTATTGACATCCATCCATCTAGATAGGTTCCAAAACCATTTCACTCCATCAAAAATTTGGCATTTTGGCATCTTTGCATAGGCCATCCAACATATCATCCACCAAACCACCATAGCTTTCCGCAACCTAACCCAATTTTTTATCCATATAGCATTTGTGGTTGCTTGAGTGGTGACTTGAGTCTCCTAAGGTGTTTCGGCTACTTAGGGACGGTTGCTTCATCATCAACCACCACCTCCACTTCTGCATTGCTAACTTCGGAACCACCAATGCATTCCGCTACCTCCATTTGACATTTTCCTTTGAGATTTTGAGTTTGCGGTTCGACATCGACAACACCGCCGCTCACCTTTGACAAGGACTCGACATCGACCACTTCACCATTTTGACACCCTAATCGTAAGCAAGAACGGTAACCTCTATATCATCTTGGTATCGTGGTATCCCATCATTGTACATTATTGCCATTACATTGTTAACCCCTTAGCCCATTTTGCATCACTTGCCTACCGAGACTAGCCATTGAGTATTGCCGGCAACGTTACTTGTGCACATTAGTGATCCGTACCTTCCTTTGCATACATACCATATCATATTGGTATCATCTTGGTATCATCATATCATCCCTTGTGTCACAAGATTGTTCCCGCATATACACAATTGCTATCTTGGTTTGTGCATTTCGCATAAGTGGCCATACAAAAAAAGAATAAGCTTTTAAGCAAAAAGAGAGAGCAAAGAAGCTTGTAAGCAAGTGCCATAGCATCATACCACATTGCATATAAGATTGTCATATCCGATCATCTTGGATCATCTTGAGAAAAACACCGGGAACATCATACACATAGCATACTTGGGATAGAAAGCTCATTTTGCATCTTATAGGTTGTGCACAAGTGTCATATTCGCCTATTGAGCAATCGTGCTAGCGTCTCTCTAGAGTTGTGCAACACGAGCGTTTTCCGTGGATTCCACATTTTGTGCTCATTCCTTGGTTGCACGACCCCATTTATCTATCCGTGTGTGTGTTTCCGTGTGCCATTCATTGCTATTGGCCTACTTGTTTCTCTTGTGAATTTGTGAATCTTTTCCAACATTATTGACTCTTGCTAACATTTTGCATCAAATTTTTGTGCCACTATCCTCACCGAGCTCCACCATAAGCCTTACTTGTGTAGGTGTGAGAATTGATAAGATCCGGTACCAATTGTGCTATTTCCTTGATACATTATTGAGTGATCATTGATCCATCTTCAACATTGGAAAGGTACATTTGGTCTAGTTCTTTCCTTTCTTCCACTCACATTTGCTCGAGTCTTGTGATGGATAGGCAAGGTATTTCATCTCCGGTCTTCCACGACAACGACAGTGCGAACAACTACATCATCAAAACGCCCATCTTCGGACTACAACGAGCAATGCGAGGCATTGAGCGACTCACCGTCGACATTCACCAAAGCGAAGCACGGACAAGGGACTACATCGACAACAAGTTGGCTGCACAATTGAATGACATCCAACACGTGTGGACCAACTACAATTCTTCTTCCTCTTTGTCATCTTCAAGGCGGAGACGCTCAAGTCGCAAGTCTTCAGAACAGCCCCAGGATGAGAGTACCACGCGGCACTGTCATCATCTTCGAGACGATCGCCAAGACGACCGCAAGACCAAGGTGTATGATGACGAAAAGCGCCATCGACTACAACAACATTGTCACCACCGAGAGGAAGCTACGGCTACCAACACCACTTCGGCATTTTCGCCACATGTTATCAAGGCATCTTCGCGTACTTCCCTCAAGTATGCCTACATCGAGCTCATTAAGTCCAAGGTGACCACGTACAAGCGAGGGTGACACTTCCATCTTCGGAAGCCCCTCAAGGAAGATGATCGAGCATGGGATTTTCCCTTCGGTCATGGAGGAGAGTCATGATGTGCCATCTTCGGCCTTCATCCACGACGAGATGGTTGAGAAGGGGATTTTCCCTTCGACCACGGTGACGTATGATGAGTTGAGTGACATATGCCACCATATTGAGAGTGAGAGTGACTTCACCACTAGTCCCATATATGACGAGTTGCCCCAATTCCCATGTGAGGAGAGCCACCACCACCACCACTTGAGTGATTTGAGTGACTCCACCATATGTGACATTGAGTTCACCTACCTTGAGGGAATGAGTGAGCCACCACCACATAGAGAGAGTGAGGTAGTTGATAGGGCATGTGAGGCCATTTCGATTTCTAACAACTTAACCTCTACCTCTATTGTGCCTTCTCATTTGGTGATAGGTCCCATATATGATGATGCGCCGATTCGCGACGACTTCATCCTTCCTTTGGACAAGACGATGTCCATGGTGGAATATGATGCACCCCCCACAAGGTTCCATCAAGATGAAGATGATGACCACCATTTGCTCTTTGCCACCTCACCTACACCACTTGAGTGGAATGAACAAGGTAACATAGGTGAAGGTGATGCTCTAGTCCCACTAGTGGACATTCTTGACATTGATTGGTTGCACGATGTTGATCCACCTATTGTCATGCTTCATGCTAGTTCGACTTCCCCATGCGATGGTTTACCCATTTATGATGAGTTTGATGATTGCCATGTGGAGTCTATTAGTTGTGATGCCATGTTACATAGGATTTCTTGTGATAATTCTCTCGGTCACATAATGTTTGACAATCCGCTTGACTTGTCATATGCTATGCATGAGATCAACAATATGTCATATTTGCAATCTCTTCGTAGTGACTATGCATATGCCATCAACATAAACCCAATTTGCACATATGGCATAGATGACAAGCCCATGGTTATTGGCATTTGTTTTTCTTGTGGTGATATTGATATGCTACCTTTGCATCATTTATCTCATATGCCATGCTATGACCACCTAGCTTCGGATATGCATTGTTTTGGATGTTCTCCATTTTTTTCCATATGATGTTTCCACTATTGCTCATGAGGACACCCTCATAGTTTCCTCATACATGTTAGGAGATTTTGATTCATCCTATCCATTGCATGATCCTCATACTTATGTGCACAATATGCTCCCCATGAATGCAAATGATATTGATGTGCCATATATTTGTATGCTCAATTTGAATCTCCATTATGCTATACATAACAACAAACCTCTCATGATGGATGACATGTTTCTATATCACACATCTCATTTATTTGAGCACTGGATATTTTGTGCTGACCAACACATGCACGTATGCATCATAATGGATGATGTGTACATCTATCACACACACACATTTTTCCTTTTGTATTTGTTTTGTGTAGGTACCCTGGTACGTCTCCAACGTATCTATAATTCTTTATTGTTCCATGCTATTATATTATCTGTTTTGGATGTTTAATGGGCTTTATTATACACTTTATTATTATTATTGGGACTAACCTACTAACCCAAGGCCTAGTGCAAATTGCTGTTTTTTTTGCCTATTTCAGTGTTTCGCAGAAAAGGAATATCAAACGGAGTCCAAACGGAATGAAACCTTCGGGAGAGTTATTTTTGGAACAAACGTGATCCAGAGGACTTGGAGTGGACGTCAAGAAAGAAGCGAGGAGGCCACGAGGCAGGGAGGCGCGCCTGCCCCCCTAGGCGCGCCCCCACCCTCGTGGGCCCCTCGCAGCTCCACCGACCTACTTATTCCTCCTATATATATACTCATATACCCCAAAAACATCCAGGAGCACCACAAAACACTATTTCCACCATCGCAACCTTCTATACCCGTGAGATCCCATCTTGGGGCCTTTTCCGGCGCTCCGATGATGTGTGAGCAGTTTACCTCAGACCTTCGGGTCCATAGTTATTAGCTAGATGGCTTCTTCTCTCTCTTTGGATCTCAATACAAAGTTCTCCTCGATCTTCTTGGAGATCTATTCGATGTAACTCTTTTTGTGGTGTGTTTGTCGAGATCCGATGAATTGTGGGTTTATGATCAAGATTATGTATGAACAATATTTGAATCTCCTCTGAATTCTTTTATGTATGATTTGTTATCTTTGCAAGTCTCTTCGAATTATCAGTTTGGTTTGGCCTACTAGATTGATCTTTCTTGCAATGGGAGAAGTGCTTAGCTTTGGGTTCAATCTTGCGGTGTCCTTTCCCAAAGGATGTTAGGGCAGCAAGGCACATATTGTATTGTTGCCATCGAGGATAAAAAGATGGGGTTTATATCGTATTGCTTGAGTTTATCCCTCTACATCATGTCATCTTGCCTAATGCGTTACTCTGTTCTTATGAACTTAATACTCTAGATGCATGATGGATAGCGGTCGATGTGTGGAGTATAGTAGTAGATGCAGAATCATTTTGGTCTACTTGTCGCAGACGTGATGCCTATATACATGATCATGCCTAGATATTCTCATAATTATGCACTTCTCTATCAATTGCTCGACAGTAATTTGTTCACCCACCGTAATACTTATGCTATCTTGAGAGAAGCCACTAGTGAAACCTATGGCCCCCGGGTCTATCTTCCATCATATTAATCTCCCGTCAACTAGCTATTTCTGTCGTCGTTTATTTTGCAATCTTTACTTTTAATCTTTATCATAAAAATACCAAAAATATTATCTTGTCATCTCTATCAGATCTCACTTTTGCAAGTGGCCGTGAAGGGATTGACAACCCCTTTATCACGTTGGTTGCAAGGTTGTTAGTTGTTTGTGTAGGTACGAGGGACTTGCGTGTGGCCTCCTATTGGATTGATACCTTGGTTCTCAAAAACTGAGGGAAATACTTACGCTACTTTGCTGCATCACCCTTTCCTCTTCAAGAGGTAGCAAGAAGGATTTCTGGCGCAGTTGCCGGGGAGTCTACCCACAAGTCAAGACATACCAAGTACCCATCAGAAACTCTTATCCATCGCATTACATTATTTGCCATTTGCCTCTCGTTTTCCTCTCCCCCACTTCACCCTTGCCGTTTTATTCGCCCTCTCTTTTCGTTCGCCCTTTTTTTCGCTTGCTTCTTGTTTGCTTGTGTGTTGGATTGCTTGCTTGTCACGATGGCTCAAGATAACACTAAATTGTGTGACTTTTCCAATACCAACAACGATGATTTTCTTAGCACCCCGATTGCTCCTATTACCAATGCTGAGTCTTGTGAAATCAATGCTGCCTTGTTGAATCTTGTCATGAAAGATCAATTCGCCGGCCTTCCTAGTGAAGATGCCGCTACTCATCTAAACAGCTTTGTTGATTTGTGTGATATGCAAAAGAATAAAGATGTGGATAATGATATTGTTAAATTGAAGCTATTTCCTTTTTCGCTTAGAGATCATGCTAAAACTTTGTTTTCGTCTTTGCCTAAAAATAGTATTGATTCATGGAATAAGTGCAAAGATGCTTATGTCTCTAAGTATTTTCCTCCCGCTAAGATCATCTCTCTTAGAAATGATATTACGAATTTTAAGCAACTTGATCATGAACATGTTGCACAAGCTTGGGAGAGGATGAAATTAATGATATGTAATTGCCCTACACATGGTTTGAATTTATGGATGATTATACAAAAATTTTATGCCGGATTGAATTTCGCTTCTAGAAATCTTTTAGATTCAGCCACGGGAGGCACTTTTATGGAAATCACCTTAGGAGAAGCTACTAAACTCCTAGATAATATTATGGTTAATTATTCTCAATGGTACACTGAAAGATCTACTAGTAAAAAGGTGCATGCAGTTGAAGACATAAATGTTTTGGATGAACTTATGAAATTGTTTGTTAATAAGAGTGTTTCTTCTTATCCCAATGATATGCCTTTGTCTACTTTGATTGAGAATAATAATGAATCTATGGATGTGAATTTTGTTGGTAGGAACAATTTTGGTAACAACGCTTATAGAGGAAACTTTAATCCTAGGCCATATCCTAGTAATTCCTCTAATAATTATGGTAATTCCTACAACAACTCTTATGGAAATTTTAATAAGATGCCCTCTGATTTTGAGACTAGTGTTAAAGAATTAATGATTTCTCAAAAAGAATATCTATGCTTTGCTTGAAGAAAAATTACCTAAGATTAATGAGTTGGCTAGGAACATGGATAGAATTTCTCTTGATGTTGATTCTTTGAAACTTAGATCTATTCCACCTAAGCATTATATCAATGAGTCTCTCAAAGCTATGAGAATTTCCATTGATGAGTGCAAAGAAAGAACCGCTAGGATGCGTGCTAAAAAAGATTGCTTTGTGAAAGCGTGTTCTTCTAGTTTTCATGATAAGGATGAAGATCTAAAAGTGATTGATGTGTCTCCTATTAAATCTTTGTTTTGCAATATGAATCTTGATAATGATGGGACTGGAGATGAGTCAACTTTAGTTAAA
Source organism: Aegilops bicornis (assembly GCA_021605145.1). Taxonomy (NCBI): domain Eukaryota; kingdom Viridiplantae; phylum Streptophyta; class Magnoliopsida; order Poales; family Poaceae; genus Aegilops; species Aegilops bicornis. The sequence goes on along the minus strand of CM038673.1, from coordinate 406,869,374 downwards.
AGACGTCCCAATGATTCAGAATTTTTAGATCTTGATGCAAAAATTGGTAAAAGTGGGATTGAAGAGGTCAAAACTTTACATAGCAATGAACCCACTATTTTGGATTCCAAGGAATTTAATTATGATAATTGTTCTTTAATAGATTGTATTTCCTTGTTGCAATCCGTGCTAAATTCTCCGCATGCTTATAGTCAAAATAAGGCTTTTACCAAACATATCGTGGATGCTTTAATGCAATCCTATGAAGAAAAGCTTGAATTAAAAGTTTCTATCCATAGAAAAATTTATGATGAGTGGGAACCTACTATTAAAATTTAAATTAAAGATCATGAATGCTATGCTTTGTGTGATTTGGGTGCTAGTGTTTCCACGATTCCAAAAACTTTGTGTCATGTGTTAGGTCTCCGTGAATTTGATGATTGTTCTTTAAACTTGCACCTTGCGGATTCCACCATTAAGAAACCTATGGTAAGAATGAATGACGTTCTTATTGTTGCAAATAGGAATTATGTGCCCGTAGATTTCATTGTTCTTGATATAGATTGCAATCCTTCATGTCCTATTATTCTTGGTAGACCTTTCCTTAGAACGATTGGTGCAATTATTGATACGAAAGAAGGGAATATTAGATTCCAGTTTCCGTTAAAGAAAGGCATGGAACACTTTCCTAGAAAGAAAATTAAATTACCTTATGAATCTATTATGAGAGCCACTTATGGATTGCATACCAAAGATGACAATATCTGGATCTATCCTTGCCTTTATGCCTAGCTAGGGGCGTTAAACGGTAGCGCTTGGGAGGCAACCCAATTTTATTTTTATTTCTTGCTTTTTGGTTCTGTTTAGTAATAAATCTTTGATCTAGCCTCTGGTTAGATGTGTTTTCGTGTTTTAATTAGTGTTTGTGCCAAGTAGAACCTTTGGGAAGACTTGGGTGACGTCTTTTTGATCTTGCTGTAAAAGACAGAAACTTTAGCGCTCACAAGATTAGCTACAACTTTTTACTGGAGAGTGCTATTTAGTTGATTCTGTTTGCAGATGATTAATAGACAAATTACTCACGTCCAGAAATTTATTTTAGGACTTTTGGAGTTCCATAAGTATACCTTTGATACAGTTTACTACAGACTGTTCTGTTTTTGACAGATTCTGTTTTTCGTGTGTTGTTTGCTTATTTTGATGAATCTATGGCTAGTATCGGAGGTTATGTACCATAGAGAAGTTGGAATACAGTAGGTTTAACACAAACATAAATAAAGAATGAGTTAATTACAGTACCTTGAAGTGGTGGTTTGTTTTCTTTCGCTAACGGAGCTCATGAGATTTTCTGTTAAGTTTTGTGTTGTGAAGTTTTCAAGTTTTTGGGTAAAGATTTGATGGATTATGGAACAAGGAGTGGCAAGAGACTAAGCTTGGGGATGCCCAAGGCACCCCAAGGTAAAATCCAAGGACAACCAAAATCCTAAGCTTGGGGATGCCCCGGAAGGCATCCCCTCTTTTGTCTTCGTCCATCGCTAACTTTACTTGATGCTATATTTTTATTCACCACATACTATGTGTTTTGCTTGGAGCGTCTTGTATGATTTGAGTATTTGCTTTTTAGTTCACCACAATCATCCTTGCTGTACACACCTTTTGGGAGAGACACACTGATGTCTACTACACAACCTTCTTCTTGTAGACGTTGTTGGGCATGCAAGTGCACAGGTTTGTAGGACAGTAGCAAATTTCCCTCAAGTGGATGACCTAAAGTTTATCAATCCGTGGGAGGCGTAGGATGAAGATGGACTCTCTCAAATAACCCTGCAACCAAATAACAAAGAGTCTCTTGTGTCCCCAACACACCCAATACAATGGTAAATTGTATATAGGTGCACTAGTTCGGCGAAGAGATGGTGATACAGGTGCAATATGGATAGTAGATAAAGGTTTTTGTAATCTGAAATAATAAAAACAGCAAGGTAACTAATGATAAAAGTGAGCGTAAACGGTATTGCAATGATAGGAAACAAGGCCTAGGGTTCATACTTTCACTAGTGCAAGTTCTCTCAACAATAATAACATAGATAGATCATATAACAATCCCTCAACATGCAACAAAGAGTCACTCCAAAGCCACTAATAGCGGAGAACAAACGTAGAGATTATGGTAGGGTACGAAACCACCTCAAAGTTATTCTTTCGGATCAATCTATAAAAGAGTTTGTACTAGAATAACACCTTAAGACAAAAATCAACCAAACCCCTAATGTCACCTAGATACTCCATTGTCACCTCAAGTATCCATGGGCATGATTATACGATATGCATCACACAATCTCAGATTCATCCAACCAACACAAAGTACTACAAAGAGTGCCCCAAAGTTTCTACTGGAGAGTCAAGAACGTGTGCCAACCCCTATGCATAGGTTCATGGGCGGAACCCACAAGTTGGTCACCAAAACATACATCAAAAGGCACATGATATCCCATTGTCACCACAGATAAGCACGGCAAGACATACATCAAGTGTTCTCATAAAAGACTCAATCCGATAAGATAACTTCAAAGGGGAAATTCAATTCATCACAAGAGAGTAGAGGGGAGAAACATCATAAGATCCAACTATAATAGCAAAGCTCGATAGATCAAGATCTTGCCATAGAGGGAACATGAGAGAGAACACGAGAGAGAGAGAGATCAAACACATAGCTACTGGTACATACCCTCAGCCCCGAGGGTGAACTACTCCCTCCTTGTCATGGAGAGCGCCGGGATGATGAAGATGGCCACAGCTGAGGGTCCCCCCCCCCCCGGCAGGGTGCCAGAATGGGTCCCAAGAGGTTTTTGGTGGCTACAGAGGCTTGCGGCGGCGGAACTCCAGATCTATCTTCTATGTGGATGTTTTTAGGGTACGTGGGACTATATAGGCGAAAGAAGTCGACCGGGAGAGCCTCGAGGGGCCCACGAGACAGGGGGCGCGCCCAGTAGGGGAGGCGCGCCCTCCTATCTCCTGGCCTCCTCGAGGATCTTCTGACTTGAACTCCAAGTCTCCAGGATGATATTCTTCCCAAAAATAATGATGCCGAAGGTTTCATTCCGTTTGGACTCCGTTTGATATTCCTTTTCCTCGAAATACTGAAACAGGAAAACAGCAATATGGGTTGGGCCTCCGGTTAATAGGTTAGTCCCAAAAGTAATATAAAAGTGAGTAATAAAGCCCATAATCATTCAAAACAGGTAATATAATAGCATGGAACAATAAAAAATTATAGATACGTTGGAGACGTATCAAGCATCCCCAAGCTTAATTCCTGCTCGTCCTCTTGTAGGTAAATGATAAAAAAGAATTTTTGATGTGGAATGCTAGTTGGCATAATTTCATTGTAATTCTTCTTACTTGTGATATGAATATTCAGATCCGAAAGATTCAAGACAAAAGTTCATATTGACATAAAAATAATAATACTTCAAGCATACTAACAAAGCAATCATGTATTCTCAAAATAACATGGCCAAAGAAAGTTATCCCTACAAAATCATATAGTATGGCTATGCTCTATCTTCACCACACAAAGTATTTAAAGCATGCACAACCCCGATGACAAGCCAAGCAATTGTTTCATACTTTTGACATTCTCAAACTTTTTCAATCTTCACGCAATACATGAGCGCGAGCCATGGATATAGCACTATATGTGGAATAGAATGGTGGTTGTGGAGAAGACAAAAAGGGAGAAGATAGTCTCACATCGACTAGGCATATCAACGGGCTATGGAGATGCCCATCAATAGATATCAATGTGAGTGAGTAGGGATTGCCATGCAACGGATGCACTAGAGCTATAAGTATATGAAAGCTCAACAAAAGAAACTAAGTGGGTGTGCATCCAACTCGCTTGCTCACGAAGACCTAGGGCATCTTGAGGAAGCCCATCATTGGAATATACAAGCCAAGTTCTATAATGAAAATTCCCACTAGTATATGAAAGTGACAACATAGGAGACTCTCTATCATGAAGATCTTGGTGCTACTTTGAAGCACAAGTGTGGTAAAAGGATAGTAGCATTGCCCCTTCTCTCTTTTTCTCTCATTTTTTGTTTTTTTTATTTGGGCCTTTTCTCTTTTTTTATGGCCTCTTTTTTTTCTCTTTTTTTCGTCCGGAGTCTCATCCCGACTTGTGGGGGAATCATAGTCTCCATCATCCTTTCCTCACCGGGACAATGCTCTAATAATGATGATCATCACACTTTTATTTACTTATAACTCAAGAATTACAACTCGATACTTAGAACAAAATATGACTCTATATGAATGCATTCGGCGGTGTACCAGGATATGCAGTGAATCAAGAATGACATGTATGAAAGAATAATGAACGGTGGCTTTGCCACAAATACAATGTTAACTACATGATCATGCTAAGCAATATGACAATGATGGAGTGTGTCATAATAAACGAAACGGTGGAAAGTTGCATGGAAATATATCTCGGAATGGCTATGGAAATGCCATAATAGGTAGGTATGGTGGCTGTTTTGAGGAAGGTATATGGTGGGTGTTTGATACCGGCGAAAAGTGTGCGGTATTAGAGAGGCTAGCAATGGTGGAAGGGTGAGAGTGCGTATAATCCATGGACTCAACATTAGTCATAAAGAACTCATGTACTTATTGCAAAAATCTACAAGTTATCAAAGCAAAGTATTACGTGCATGCTCCTAGGGGGATAGATTGGTAGGAAAAGACCATCGCTCGTCCCCGACCGCCACTCATAAGGAAGACAATCAATAAATAAATCATGCTCTGACTTCATCACATAACGGTTCACCATACGTGCATGCTACGGGAATCACAAACTTTAACACAAATATTTCTCAAATATACAACTACTCAACTAGCATTACTCTAATATCACCATCTTCATATCTCAAAACAATCATCAAGCATCAAACTTCTCATAGTATTCAACACACTCATAAGAAAGTTTTTACTATTTTTGAATACCTAGCATATTAAGATTATTTAAGCAAATTACCATGCTATTTAAGACTCTCAAAATAATATAAGTGAAGCATGAGAGTTCATCTATTTCTTCAAAATAAAACCACCACCGTGCTCAAAAAGATATAAGTGAAGCACTAGAGCAAACAACAAACTACTCCAACAAGATATAAGTGAAGATCAATGAGTAGTCGAATAATTATGCAACTATGTGAAGACTCTCCCATTTAATAATTTCAGATCTTGATACTTTATTCAAACAGCAATCAAATCTAAAGAAAAATACAATGCAAGGATAGCACAACTCATGTGAAGAAGCAAAAACTTAGGCTCAACCGATACTAACCGATAGTTGTTGAAGAAGAAAGGTGGGATGCCTACCGGGGCATCCCCAAGCTTAGATGCTTGAGACTTCTTGAAATATTATCTTGGGGTGCCTTGGGCATCCCCAGGCTTGAACTTTTGTGTCTCCTTAATTCCTCCCATATCATGGTTTCTCTTTTTATCAAAAGCTTCATTCACAACAAACTCAACATGAACTCGTGAGATAGGTTAGTATAAACCAATGCAAAACCTTATCATTTTCTACTGTAACAAATCACTAACATTATTATTCAACATTGCATACTAAATGCCTCTGCATATTTAACACTCCTATCCTTAAATAGAATCATTAAACAAGCAAACATATGCAAACAATGCAAACATAACAGCAATCTGCCAAAACAGTACAGTCTGTAAAGAATGCAAGAGTATCAATACTTCCCTGGCCCCAAAAATTATGAACTAAAATTCCCACTGTAATAAATTTATCAGAGCTCAATATGCAAAAATATTCAACATTATACCACTCTCTTACTTTTCTAGGGAATTTTTGCAACAGCGCCACAGCGGTAAACTTTCTGTTTTCAAACAGCAACATGTATACTAGCAAAATAACCATGGCAAAGGCTATCCTTGACTTTTTTATTGGAACTAAAGATGCAAAAAATTATTATAAATAACATAAAGAAAAAAATAACAAAATAAAATGACGCTCCAAGCAAAACACATATCATGTGGTGAATAAAAATATAGCTCCAACTAAAGTTACCGATGAACAAAGACGAAAGAGGGGATGCCATCCGGGGCATCCCCAAGCTTAGGATCTTGGTTGTCCTTGAATATTACCTTGGGGTGCCTTGGGAATCCCCAATATTAGGCTCTTGCCACTCCTTATTCCATAGTCCATCGAATCTTTACCCAAAACTTGAAAACTTCACAACACAAAACTTAACAGAAAACTCGTAAGCTCTGCTAGCGAAAAGAAAACAAAACACCACTTCAAGGTACTGTAATGAACTCATTCTTTATTTATATTGATGTTAAACCTACTGTATTCCAGCTTCTCTATGGTTTATAAACTATTTTACTAGCCATAGATTCTACAAAATAAGCAAACAACACAATGAAAACAGAATCTGTCAAAAACAGAACAGTCTGTAGTAATCTGTAACTAACGCAAACTTCTGGAACTCCAAAAATTCTAAAATAAATTGGTGGACCTGAGGAATTTGTCTAGTAATAATCTTCAAAAATAATCAACTAAATAGCACTCTCCAGTGAAATGTTCTAGCTAATCTCGTGAGCGCTAAAGTTTCTGTTTTTTACAGCATGATCATAAAGACTTCACCCAAGTCATCCCAAAGGCTCTACTTGGCACAAACAATAATTAAAACATAAAACCACATCTAAACAGAATCTAGATGAATTATTTATTCCTAAAAAGAACCAAAAAGCAAGAAACTAAAATAAAATTGGGTTGCCTCCCAACAAGCGTTAACGTTTAAAGCCCCTAGCTAGGCATGATGGTTTCAATGATGCTCACATAAGAGATAAGAATTGAAACATAAAGAGAGCATCATGAAGAATATGACTAGCACATTTAAGTCTAACCCACTTCCTATGCATATGGATTTTGTAAGCAAACAACTTATGGGAACAATAATCAACTAGCATAGGAAGGTAAAACAAGCATAAGTTCAAAAATTGAAGCACATAGAGAGGAAACTTGACATTATTGCAATTCCTACAAGCATATATTCTTCCCTCATAATAATTTTCAGTAGCATCATGAATGAATTCAACAATATAACCAGCACCTAAAGCATTCTTTTCATGATCGACAAGCATAGAAAATTTACTACTCTCCTCATAAGCAAAATTCTTCTCATGAATAGTAGTGGGAGCAAACTCAACAAAATAATTATCATGTGAGGCATAATCCAATTGAAAACTAAAATCATGATGAAAAGTTTCATGGTTATCATTATTCCTAATAGCATACAAGTCATCACAATAATCATCATAGATAGCAACTTTGTTCTCATAATCAATTGGAACCTCTTCCGAAATAGTGGATTCATCACAATAAGATTCAACATCCTCCAAAATAGTGGGATCACTATTTTCTAAAGTTGACACTCTTCCAAACCCACTTTCATCAATATAACCGTCATAAATAGGAGGCATGCTATCATAAAAATAAATTTGCTCATCAAAACTTGGGGGACAAAAAATATCATATTCATCAAACATATCTTCCCCAAGCTTGTGGCTTTGCATATCATTAGCATCATGGATATACAAGGAATTCATACTAACAACATTGCAATCATGCTCATCATTCAAAGATTTAGTGTCAAACATTATATAGATTTCTTCTTCTAGCACTTGAGCACAATTTTCCTTTCCATCATTCTCACGAAAGATATTAAAAAGACGAAGCGTATGAGACAAACTTAACTCCATTTTTTTTGGTAATTTTCTTTTATAAACTAGACTAGTGCTAAAACAAGAAACAAAAAGATTTGATTGCAAGATCTAAAGATATACCTTCAAGAACTCACCTCCCCGGTAACGGCGCCAGAAAAGAGCTTGATGTCTACTACACAACCTTCTTCTTGTAGACGTTGTTGGGCCTGCAAGTGCACAGGTTTGTAGGACAGTAGCAAATTTCCCTCAAGTGGATGACCTAAGGTTTATCAATCCGTGGGAGGTGTAGGATGAATATGGTCTCTCTCAAACAACCCTGCAACCAAATAACAAAGAGTCTCTTGTGTCCCCAACACACCCAATACAATGATAAATTGTATAGGCGCACTAGTTCGGCGAAGAGATGGTGATACAAGTGCAATATGGATAGTAGATAAAGGTTTTTGTAATCTGAAATAATAAAAACAGCAAGGTAACTAATGATAAAAGTGAGCGTAAACGGTATTGCAATGATAGGAAACAAGGCCTAGGATTCATACTTTCACTAGTGCAAGTTCTCTCAACAATAATAACATAGATAGATCATATAACAATCCCTCAACATGCAACAAAGAGTCACTCCAAAGCCACTAATAGCGGAGAACAAACCTAGAGATTATGGTAGGGTACGAAACCACCTCAAAGTTATTCTTTCGGATCAATCTATAAAAGAGTTTGTCGGAGTAAATGACCATGGGTAGCCTAGCCGGCTCCCCCTGGGGCTTCTGAAAAAATTACAAGCCAATCAAGCCATCCAAAATCCAAGACGCTAGGTCGCCTTCCCCCGGTCGGCTGTCGCTCAGGCCGACTTTCAGGAGGCGGCCTGGCCCCAAGACCTACAGGCAGAAGGCCTCAAGAGGGCCGGCTTCCAATGAGCCGGCTACCAGAGGGTCGACTCCACGTAGCCGGCCACGAGAAGGCCGACTCCGAGAAGCCTGCCACCCCGCAGGCGGCCAAGGCCGCACCCTCAGAATCTGCACCCACATAACGGTGATGAGACGGGGCGTGGCTATAGTGAAGCCTGCCACGCCCGCATCCCGGAGCGCGCGTGGCTACAGTACGCCGTATGGGGCAGCCATCACCCGTCCGGCACGGCACTGTTGCCATGTTGTCCATGACATCACCCTCGACAGGCTGTCAGTACGACCCGCAGGAGGTGGGCCCCTCCGGTCAGAGAGATGCCCGAAGGCGGCTCGGCCTCCCCTAGTCGGCCTGAAACATGGCCGGCCTCCCATGGCCGGCTTGCTCCCTCCCTCGAAGGAAGCGCCTCATTAAGAAGACAAGACGAGGTGAGGCTACAGTAATCGCCGCCAAGGCGGCGGCACTGTAGCCATGCTTACCTCGAAAAAGCCCTCGTCATCAGGGTTGAAGCAACAGTAACCAGCCCCCGACAAGGCCCTCAACGGTGGGGTCAGCCTGTCGACCAAGAAGCCGGCAGCCGGCGGGACCCACCAACGGCGGGCCCCCGGAGAAGCCGGAGAAGCCGGAGACACCGACGGCTAGGGCCCACGCCTAGCCGGATTACCATTGTACCCCTGGGGGTAGGCCTATATAACCCCCCCCCCCCAGGGCACCCATGCAAAGGGTTGATCTCTAAGAGTTTTAGACACCACATAGAGGGAAAAGGGGAGGTAGCCGTGCCATTCTTCTTCCTCACACCGAACAGCTCGAGGAGCCTCTTGTAGCAACTTGTTCATCTAGTGATCATGCGGAGACCCCGCAGAGCAGCAGTAGGGGTGTTATCTCCACGGAGAGCCCCGAAGCTGGGTAAGATTCGCCGGCGTGCATGTCTTCGCCTCATCCCGTTTCCAGGCACTGGCGACATCTTATTGGCTCCCACTATGATTAGCCACCCGTTGGCATATGTCGCACCTACCACCCGACATTTGGCGCCCACCGTGGGGCCAGGTGCACCGTCGTCCGGAGACCTGTTCTGGACGGGAACCCTCTTCCTCCCCCGCGAGCGTAGCCAGGCCAATACGCCCGATGGCGCTTGCCCCGACGCTGCAGGCGTCACGACACTGCTGGCGAGCTGCCTCGCCGACCTCCTTGGCGAGGCTCGCATCTCCGACGAGCCCGCATCCGACGCGGGCACCGGCTGCCTCGAGAGCCACCTCGTCAGCCTCCTCGACCAACTCCACGTCTCCAGCGAGCCTGCTATGGATTTGGAGTCGGTTGGCTCCACCGACACGATGCTTGTCGACTCCGACACAGCATTGCTCGACGCTTTCCCCGCCAATGTCGTGGTCTTCAACGACCCGCTCCCCCAAGCCGACAGCTGCGGCAGCGCCATCACCGAGGTACTGGTCATCAGTCACGGCGGCCCCTAAGGCGAGAACGCCCACGACACCCTGCAAGCGGCGCCGCACGACCTGTCCGCCCCTCTCTCGGCTGACACCGACGCCGAGGCGCTGGAGGCGCGCCGCCTCGCCCTCCACTCGGAGGGCCGGAGGATAGCCTCCATGAGACGCCTCACCGAGGCCCACCAGCGTGAAGTCGACCGCGCCGCCTTCGGCACGCCGCCTCCCGAAGGGCCAAGCCGACTCGGCATTGTCAAGAAATGTGACGCATCCATCACCGACATGCTGGGAGTGGACCTCCCCGTCTACGCCACGCCCCTCGAGAACCTGCGTGCCGCCCAGGCGGCCGTAGAAGAGCTGAACGGGCTAGGGCCCGACGAGCTTCCCTATATGGCTAGGCGCATCCAGCAGCTGATTGGCGCGGCCGCAGAGCGGCATGCGCATAAAGGCTCAAGAGAGCACGCGCGACGTCCAAGACGCCGATCAGGCAACGCCCACACACGGCGAGAAAAGGAGCCGGCTGCCAGCCGCAGCCGAACCCGGATCTCCATCGAGCGCGACGCAGAAGGCCGCCCTCGAGCTGTGGAGCGGCGAGGCAACCCGCCCCCTCCTCCACCTCGCGGGGAAAGATATCCTACCCCGCTGCCTGTCACGCATCCGACTCTCAGCGGCCGACTAGGCCGCCGTGAAGGATTCGGCGAAAACGACGCCCGCCACCGGATCGACCGCCTGGCGAGATCCCTGGCGTTGGAAGAAGAAGATGATGTCGGGCCGCCTTGCTTCGGCCCCCGCATCCGCGACGAGCCCTTCCCAAAGGGGTTCTCGCTCCCGAGAGACACGCCCAAGTATAACGGCTCTGTGAAGCCGGAGGATTGGCTGATCGACTACTCAACTGCAGTCAGCATAGCGAACGGCAACAAAGCGTGTTGTCAGAAATATGTGCCCCTCATGCTTCGTGGCATGGCGCGAACCTGGCTCAACAGCCTCAAGCCGTCAAAGATCAACACCTGGCTAGACTTCACCGAAGCCTTCATCCACAACTTCACCAAAGACCTACAAGCGGGCTCCCAAGCCCAGGCAGCTCTCCTTGTGCGTACAAGGACCCACCGAGTCGACTCGCGACTACCTCACGCGTTGGGCCGAGCTCCGCAACTCCTGCGAGGGGGTGCACGAGGTTCAAGCCATAGAGTACTTTACCACCGGGTGCCGAGAAGGCACCCTCCTCAAGCACAAGCTCCTCTGCGACGAGCCGACTACCCTCGACGAGCTACTAGTCATAGCCGACAAGTACGCCACCGCCGACTCCTCGATGAAGACCGAGCTCCGGGTAGACGCCTCCGGGAAGGTGCTCAACCCGGCTCCCAAAACGCCGGCTGGCGACTCCAGCCGACGCCTGCATCGTAACGACAACAGCAAGAAGGCCCAATGCCGCCTCCAGCCTACCGGCAGTGACCACCGTCAAGACGAGCAACCTGAAGAGCGGCCCGCGCCCAAGAAGCCGAAGGGCGGCAGGCCGGCTTGGCAGCCGGCTTTCTCCTACGAGCAAGCCCTTGACGCCCCATGCAAGTTCCAAAGCGGCGCGAAGCCGTCCAACCACACAACCCGGAAATTCCACTGGCTCACCCGAATCACCAAAGGCGAAGGGCTGGTGCCGCCTCCGCCAGCTAGACAGCCGCCTCCGGCTCCCCAACAGTCGGCCGCTCGACCAGCTGTCGGGACCGTCCAAGACGAGTTCCCCAACGAGCATGCCGCCTACGTTGTCTTCACAAGCCAGCCCAAAGACCGGCGCAGCCGGCGCCGACAACACCAAGAAGTCAACGCGGTCGCCTCCAACAACCCCGAGTACATGCACTTTGGTCGAGAGGCCTATCACCGAGCCGAGCCGACCACCCAGAGGTGATGTCGTCCCCGGGCTCTTATGCATTGGTTTTGGAGGCAACCCTAGCAACGGACAGGCTTGCTGCCCGATTCTCCCGCATACTGATAGACGGCGGGAGCAGTATCAACATCATGTACCGAGACACCATGGAGAAGTTAAACATCAAGGCCAAGCACCTCATGCCAAGCCGGACCGTGTTCCATGGCATCGTACCCGGCCTGTCCTGTTCACCAATCGGCAAGATCAAGATAGATGTTGTCTTCGGAGACAAGGATCACTTCCGCCGAGAAGCAATCTGGTTTGAAGTGGTGGACCTTGAGAGCCCCTACCACGCGCTGCTTGGCCGGCCTGCTCTGGCCAAGTTCATGGTTGTACCCCACTACGCCTACCTCAAGATGAAGATGTCGAGTACCAAGGGCATCCTCACCATAGCCGGCGACCACAAGAAGTCCTCCGAAAAGGCCAGAGCCAAAGAAATCCGGGCCGCCGAGTCCCTCGTAGTCGCCGAAGAGAAGAAGATGTTGGACCGAGTCGTGGCCATGGCCGGCAAGCAGCCAACCCTGTCCCCTGACCCCACGGAATGTGATGCTCAAGGTTCCTTCCAGCCGGCCAAGGAAACAAAGAAGATACCTCTAGACCCAGAGCACCCGGAAAGGTTTGCCGTCATTGGGGCAAACCTGGACAGCAAATAGGAAGGCAAGCTCGTCGATTTCCTCCATGAGAATCGGGACATTTTCGCATGGTCCCCCAAGGACATGTCGGGTGTTCCGAAGGAATTCGACGAGCACAAGCTACACGTCCGAGCGGACGCAAAACCAGTCAAGCAGCCCCTCCGCCGGCTGTCGGAAGAGAAGAGAAGAATTGTGGGAGAAGAGATAGCCGGCTCCTGGCGGCCGGCTTCATAATGGAGGTGTTCTTTCCGGAGTGGCTTGCCAACCCGATGCTCATTCTGAAGAAGAACAACAAGTGGCGCATGTGTATAGACTACACAAGCCTCAACAAAGCCTGCCCCAAAGACCCCTTCGCCTTGCCCAGGATTGATCAAGTGATAGACTCCACAGCCGGATGCGAAGCTACCGAGTTTCTTGGATGCCTACTCCGGCTACCACCGTGATAAAGTTGGACCCAGCTGACCGCTGAAGACCGCCTTCATCACGCCATTCGAGCTTTACATTACTGACTATGACATTCGGCTTGAGAAATGTCGGTGCCACTTTTCAGCGTTGCATGCAGAAATGCCTCCTCAAGCAACTCGGCAGAAATGCCCACGTCTATGTAGATGATATCGTGGTGAAGACGGAGAAGCGCAACACTTTGTTAGAAGACCTCAAAGAAACATTTGAGAACCTGCGCCGGTTTCAGATCAAGCTCAACCCCGAGAAATGCGTGTTCGGAGTGCCAGCCGGCCAGCTCCTGGGCTTCCTGGTCTCCGAACGCGGCATCGAATGCAACCCAGTGAAGATCAAAGCCATTGAGAGAATGGAGATTCCCACCAAGCTACGAGACGTCTAGAAGTTTACCGGGTGCCTGGCCTCCCTGAACCGCTTCATCAGCCGGCTTGGAGAAAAGGCTCTCCCCCTCTACCGACTCATGAAGAAAACCACTCACTTCGAGTGGAACGACCAAGCCAACCAAGCCTTTCACGAGCTGAAGAAGACGCTTGCCATGCCGCCTGTCTTGGCGGCGCCGACTGAGAAAGAGCCCATGCTCATTTATATTGCCGCCACCAGCCGGGTGGTCAGCGCCGTCATCGTGGTCCAGCGCCCAAAAGAAGGCCGAGCTCAGCCAGTCCAGAGGCCGGTGTACTACTTAAGCGGCATCGCCCACCTCAAGCGTAACTACCCTCACTACCGTAAGATGTGTTGTGGTGTGTACTTCACGCCAAGAAGTCAAGCCCTACTTTCAAGAGCACTCCATCACGGTCGTATGCACCCCGCCACCGAGATCATAGGCAGCCGACGCATCCGGCCGGGGTAATAAATGGGCCATTGAGCTGGCCCCTTACACGATCTTCTACCAGCCTTGCACCGCCATCAAGTCCCAAGCATTGGCAGACTTCCTCGTCGACTGGGCCGAGACCCAGTACCTGTCGCCGGCTCCCGACTCCACTCATTGATGGATGCACTTCGACGGGTCCAAGATGCGCACCGGCTTGGGAGCCGGCATCGTCCTCACCTCTCCCAAAGGCGACAAACTCAGATACATGTTGCAAATTCACTTTGCCGCCTCCAACAACGTAGCCGAGTACGAGGCGCTCATACACGGACTCGGCTAGCTAAAGAACTTCGGCATCCGCCGGATCACATACTATGGTGACTCGGATTTGGTGGTCCAGCGGTCATCCGTGACTGGGACGCCAAGGATGCAAACATGGCAAGCTACCGCTTCCTCGTTCAGCAAATCAGCGGGTACTTCGAAGGATGCGAGTTCCTCCACGTGCCACGGGCCGACAACGAGCAAGCAGATGCCCTGGCACGAATAGGCTCAACTCGACAAGCTATACCAACCAGCGTCTCTCTCCAACGCCTCCTCAAGCCGTCTATCAAGCCGTCTCCCGAATCCGAATCCATCTTCGTGCCGCCTAACCCCGACGCAGCCGGATCCGGCTTGGGGAGCCAAGCAGGCGGCCCGGGGACTTCGATAGGCGGCTCGGGGACTGCCATAGTCGCACCCGGCGCAGGGACTACGGTAGTTGGCCCGGGGACTGCTTCAACGCCATAGGCGGCGGCCAGCTCCAGCTCTTCACCACCCAGCCCACCCGCCTGGTTGCGATGAGCCGTTGGCTATAGAAGAAGTCACAGCTCCATCATGGGCTCAGCCCATCCTCAACTTCCTGGTAAACAGAGAGCTGCCGGCTGACGAGATCGCGGCAAGACAAGTCCAACGAAGAGCCGGAGCATATACAATTGCCAACACAGAGCTCGTCAGATGCAGTGTCACTGGAGTCTTCCAGCGCTGCGTCGAGCCAGAGAAGGGCATAGCAATCCTTAAGGACATTCACCAAGGCGAATGCGGCCACCACGCAGCCTCAAGATCCCTCGTTGCCAAAGCTTTCCGCCATGGATTCTTTTTGGCCGGCGCCTTTGGACGACGCCAAGGAGTTGGTCAAACACTGCAAAGGCTGCCAAGTCTTCAGCTCCAAGCAACACCTGCCGACTTCAGAACTCAATACCATTCCCCTCACCTGGCCTTTTGCCGTCTGGGGACTGGACATGGTGGGCCCATTCAATACGGCGCGCGGTAGCATGACACACTTGCTTGTCGCCGTGGATAAATTTACCAAGTGGATCGAACCAAAGCCGATTAAGAAGCTGAACGGGCCGACTGCCGTGACATTCATCGCAGACATCACAACTCGGTACGGCGTGCCACACAGCATCATCACCGACAACGGCACGAATTTTGCCAAGGGAGCATTGGCACGTTTTTGCGCGATGCAGGGTATCCGGCTGGACCTAGCGTCCGTTGCCCACCCGCAGTCAAACAACCAAGTTGAGCGAACCAACGGCCTCATCCTTTCCGGCATCAAGCCCCGGCTCATCGTGCCGCTGGAGCGCTCGGCTGGCTGTTGGCTCGACGAGCTGCCGGCCGTCCTCTGGAGTCTGTGCACTACCCCAAACAAGTCAACCGGCTTCACCCCTTTCTTCCTTGTATATGGCGCCGAGGCTGTCATCCCAACCGACATCGAGTTCGACTCGCCTCGGGTGACCATGTACACGGAAGCAGAGGCCAAAGAAGCACGAGAAGACGGTGTCGACTCTTGGAAGAAAGCCGGCTGTTAGCCCTCACCGTCCGCCGTCTACCAGCAGGGTTTGCGCCGCTACCATAGCCGGAAGGTCAAGCCAAGATCCTTTCAAGAGGGTGACCTTGTGCTTCGGCTGATCCAGTGAACAACCGGCCAACACAAGCTCTCGGCCCCTTGGGAAGGTCCCTTCGTCATCAGCAGAGCAAAGGGAAATGACTCCTACTACCTAATCGACGCACGGAAGCCGAAGGCACGAAAGAGAGATGATTCCGGCAAGGAGTCGGAACGACCATGGAACGCCAACCTCCTCCGAAGATTTTACAGTTAAAATGCAGTATGTATCACGCTACCTTTTGTACTAAGTATGAGACAATGGGCCCCCCGAGGAACACTCGGGGACTGCCACCTTTTATCTATGAATGACGAGTATCACGCCTATGATTTTGTCATTACACTTTTTCCCCTCGTCCGGCACCGGGTTCGACTAGTCGGCCCGGGGACTGGCCGCCTTGAGTTATATTCAAAGTTCCACCTGCAGTCAGACAAGTAGTGTGCCGGCACCCAAGCCCTCTCTTGTCAAAAGCCGCAGCTCAAGAACCGATCGTCTGGCCGGGCAAGAGTCAAAGGTAGGAAAGGATGCCCACACGAAAAACGGCTAAGGACTAACGAACTTATATAACAAAAGCCGGCTTCCTCCCATTGCCGACCAGCTACCAGAGTAGCCGGCCAGCCGACTTCCCATTCTGCCTTGCCACAATCCAAGGAAGCTCAAGTACTTGCCTTCCCAAAAATAGCCAGGTTCCTCCCCAGCCACAGACTGCAGAACAGCTGTTCGGCTGGGAAGGCGGCAATCAAGGGAAGGCGGCAAAGGAAACAGCCTAAGGATAAAAAGCAAATTCGAATGGAAGCCAAACACATGCATAATTATATTTACACAAAAGCCTTCGAAAGGCCGGCATTCAACATAGTTTGAATACACCCCCAGTGGGTGGAACTGCGCAAATTTAATAAAAGTTGTTCAAGGAGCAACAGCAGAAAAGCGAGAGCGGCAGATCAAGCCAAGGGAGCAACAGGCGAGTCGGGCAGGTCGGCGGAGGCGGCAGTGCTGGCTGGAGGAGTGGCCGGCTGGCGAGTCTCGGCCTGATCATCACCTCGGTAGCGGCGGCCGCTGCGCTGTCGGAGGCACGATCAGTCAAGCCGGGCTGGTCGCTTCGCTGTCTGGCGCGACGTCTTCGCCGCCCTCCTCCTCTTCGTCTTCGGCTTCATCGCTGGAAGCAATCTCCTCCGCCGAGTCCTCGCCTTCCGTCGGGTTCAGCCCGAACCATTCCTCCGGCTAGGTGACACCGTTGTCATTCACTTCAGGAGCAAAAATGTTGGTGTCGGTGTACTCGGCGATAGCCGAGGCACACTGGATGATAGCCGGCCGCACCGCCACCAGCTCCTCGTCAGCCTCCTGCCTCCAAGTGCTCAGCTGGCGCAAGCTCAGCCCAGGATACCAGGCCCGGACGAACTCCAGCGCCTGCCCGGCGCCGGACCGAGCAGCGGAAGCCTTCCAGGCCTTGAAGCGGCCAAACGCAACCTCTAGCCAGTCGGCAGTCCGACTGGGGGTGCGGGGGATCACCTCGCCAGGCCAGAGAGCAGCTAGCACTTGCGCACCGCACGCTGAAGCCGGCGGAGCATGCGGTGAGCCAGCTACAGTCGAGCCTGGATCGCCAAAAGCTGCTCCTCAAGCGTCCGGCTGGCGTCTGGCGCGATCTCAACCCCTGCTTGCCGGCGCGTCTCGCGGTGGGCCTCGATGACTTGGCTGGTGGCGACGGAGTATCCAGGGAAGTAATCTGCGTGAAGAGCAAAGAAACAGCACAAAAATCAGAAGATGAACAAGAGGGCAAGGAACAAGCAAAGGGGTGAAAAGGGGAAGGCGGCCTACCATCGATCAGATCCTCCACCCATCCATAGCCCTCGCTCAGCGCTTGCCTCGCTTCAGCCCAGCCCGCCGCCTCGGTCTCGAACTCGGCTTTAAGGGCGGCATCGCTGTCCTGCGCCTTCTTCAGGGCTGCCTTGTGGATCTCCTCCTGGTCGGCCAGTATCTTGACCAGGCGGTTGCGTTCCTGGGCCAAGGCGTCGCACTCAGCCTCCTTGGCGCGAAGGGCGGTCTGGATCCCGCCGAGCTGCTCCCTCAAGTTAGAATTAGCCTCTGCAAGCGTGGAGAAAAAGGAAAAAAGCAATAAGGAAGAAGTCGTCAGGGAAGATCTGACCCGGCTGATCAGCAGCCGGCCCGAATCTCGGGGACTACACCCAGTGGGTGCACCGACGCGCCCCCACATGATATAAAAGAAACGAAGTACTCACTCCGGCTATTCGTCAGGTCGGCGTCCTTTTGGCTCAGCTCCTGGGCCTGGGAGTTGAAGGCGGCCACGCGAAGATTGTGATACTCCTGAAAAATCAGACGGAGTGCGAATAAGAACAAGATTGCCGTCAAGGCCTGCCCAAAAGTTCCAAGCCGCCTGCTCAGCAGCCGACTCGAAACTCGGGGACTACACCCAGTGGGTGCGCTGACACACCCCCACGGAAGAAATCAAAAAAAGAAATCAATCAAGGCCAGAAGACTCACCCGGACGACCGCGCACGTAGTGAGGAACTCCTGGGTGTACCGTTGCAGCAAGGCGGCCTGGGCCTGAAGCCGGCGTCGGACCTCCTGTGCCGCCACGTTCAGCTTGGCCGTCCCGCCGCTGGGCGTCCACTCGGACGTGCTGGCGCTGGCCGCCTCGAGGTCATGTGTCGTCGAGCTGGCGCCCGCAGCTCTTTGCGGCTCCGGCGCCGAGGACGCCTCTCCCACGCGCCGGTGAGGCGCTGACTGCACCACAAGATCTGCCCCTACCGCCGACTTCGCCCCGGCCGCTGCCCAGCGCCGCAGATGAGGTCGCCGCCTTGGCCCGCTCGATCGGCGCCGGTGTGGCGCCTCCCGGGATCGTCACGTCGTCCTCCCTCCTCTCCATCACCGGCTGGTCGCGGTCGGCTTCCTCCAACGTAGGCACGGGGATATCAGGAGCCACTGCGCGAAGGGGAATGACGAGCTACGGAGGCTGATTGCGCAAAGCCTCCGCCTCCCTCTCCACGGCCGCGGCTTTCGCCTGGGCCTTGGCCGCCGCGTCGGCTTGCGCCTCGGCCGACTTCTCCGCCGCCTCCTGGATGGCCCTCTGCTCCGCCGCCTCCCACTCCTCCCGAGCCTCCCGCGTGTTCCGCTCCGTTTCCTCCATGAGGTTGGCGCGGGGATCCACGTGGTGGGAACTCGAAGACCCTCCCGTTGGACCGACTATGGAGGCGGCGTCAACCCGCTCAAGGGAAAGCGGCGCCCTGTTCAACGAATCAAGAAGACGGCTTAGATGAGCCTCAACCAAAGAAGATAACAAAAGTACAAGACACCCAACACTTACGCCGAGACCGCTTGTGGCTGCTTCACCACCTTGCGTAAGCGGGCCGCTTTCGCGGCCGCCTCGTCCCGCTTGGTCGCTGCCGTGGAGCTCTTGGGTTTTTTTCGGCCGGCTGCCGAAGAGACCCGGCGCGGCCCAACGCTTTTGCGCGCCACCCCGAGCAGTTGGTGCGGCGCAAGGTCCCGCGCCTTGGCGATCGGCCGCCGGCTGGCGGCGTGGGATGGCCTCGGCTTCGTCATCTTCCGGCTAGTCCCCGAAGCCGGTCGTGATCTCGGGGCCGCCTGGCTCTCCGCCGGCTCCGACTATGGCATCGTCCATGGCGGCCGCCCCCAGATCCGGGTCGTCGGGGTCGTCCACGGTGCGGTCGGCCGTAAACTGGCGCTCTGGCCCTGCGGCCCCGGGCGCCGGTCGAAGAAGGGGGCTCTGCTCAAAGACGAAGCCGACTAGTCAAGAGTTGGCCATCGCGAACCCGGCAGCAAAAGAAGAAGAAAGTAAGGAAAACTCACCACAGGCGGGGGATCAGCCCGAGAGTACAGCATCTTGCCATACTGCCACTCTTCAGTGAGTTTGCAGTTGGAGATGTAATTCACCATATAAGATACCTCTTCACGAGGCATCTCTCTGGTGCTTTCGGCGGCATGGGTCAAAGCGGCCGCTCATCTGGCGAGATCATGTGCGGCCGGCTTTGGAGCGGAGCACCCGGCGCTCCACGAAGGCGGCCACCAGGTCGGCCCCCACCAAGCCCTCCGATTGGACCATCACCCGGAGCCGGGTGACGGCGGTGTTCCCGGCCAAGGAGAGCAACCGGGCTCGGAAGGACCAAGACGGCTGCCTCCCAGGCGGCGAGCCGGCTACGTAAGCCGGCAGATTCAAGTAGTCGCCTTGCGAGGCGACGTTCTTCAAGTAGAAGTACGATTGCTGCTAGAGCTTCACCGACTGGATCAACGGGATAGGCGGAACGGGGTTGTTGTCGGCCGTCCTCCACTTGGCGATGAAGGCGCCGCAGGGGCGGGCACACTCGCGGAGACAGTGCCGAGCTTGCACTGGAAGAACTCCCCGAAGAGCTCCGGGATGGGGAGCACTCCGAGAATGCCCTCGCACAGGGTGACGAAGGACGACAGCAGCATCACCATGTTGGTGGTGAGGTGATGCGGCTGGAGATTGTAGAAGTCGAGGAAGGAGCGGAAGAACCCGCTCGCCGGCAGGCCGAGGCCGCGCAGGCAGTGCGAGCGGAAGATGACCCGCTCGCCCTCCTCCGGCGCCTGTGAAATCTCTGCCTCCGGCGCGAGGCGGGTCTTCACGAGGTCCTCGCCCGGCAACCGCCGCATCCGGCGAAGCCAATCGATGTGGTCTTCATGGACGTTGGAGCCCTCCCACGAGCTCGACAGCGCCATGGGAGCAAGAGGAAGGAGAGAGGCGCGGCAGCGAAGAGCGCGGCCACGCAACGGAGGAACCGTGGCGAGCCAAGATAGTTCGTGGCGGAACGGCGCGGTGGTGAGTGCGCTGCGGCGGTGGAAGAGCGAAGAAGGAAGTAGAGGAAGGAGAGGAGCGAGGGCGAGCGAGCGAGCCTCTGCCGCTCCCCCTCCTCCCCCTACTTATAAGCTCGGGCGGCGGAGCCGAGGAGGCGAGGCGTGGGGGAACATGGGATTAACTGCGCCCACTCCCAACACGTCCCGCGATTATTGCGCCCTAAAGACGTGTTGAAATCGCTGCGGGAAGACGAGCGGTCCATTCGGGCCGCAGAGGATCCGCGCGTGGGCCGAGGCGTAGGTTTGGTGGGCCCTAGCCTGCGGCGACGTCCTGTCGCGCGCGTGGGCTGGCAAGCCTTCCTGGCAACGTGGCGTGCAAGGTGATGCGCGGTCAACGCGCAAGCCGGTTCGCGTTCTCTCCTTCTGGCTGCGGAGCTTCCCGAAGACGGCGCACCCATTCAAGGCCGGCTCCTAGCTGCCGGCTCCTCAGGATAGGAAGTTGATCGAGCTTCTCGTCCTCCTTTCGACCTCGAAGCCCAATTAGCTCCTGGGACTACTATCGGAGTAAATGACCACGGATAGCCTAGCCGGCTCCCCCTGGGGCTTCTGAAAAAAATTACAAGCCAATCAAGCCATCCAACATCCAAGACGCTGGGCCGCCTTCCCCCGGCCGGCCGTCAGCCAGCCGACCGTCAGGAGGCGGCCCGGCCCCAAGACCTACAGGCAGAAGGCCTCAAGAGGGCCGGCTTCCAATGAGCCGGCTACCAGAGGGCCCACTCCACATAGCCGGCCACGAGAAGGCCGACTCCGAGAAGCCGACCACCCCGCAGGCGGCCAAGGCCGCACCCTCAGAATCTGCACCCACATAACGGTGATGAGATGGGGCGTGGCTACAGTGAAGCCTGCCACCCCCGCATCCCGGTGCGTGGCTACTGATCGCCCGTCTGGAGCAGCCATCACCCGTCCGTGTGCAACCTTTGTTTCTATGTTGACCATGACATCAACCTCGATAGGCTGTCAGTATGACCCGCAGGCGGCGGGCCCCTCCGGTCAAAGAGATGCCCGAAGGTGGCTCGGCCTCCCCTAGTCGGCCTGAAACATGGCCGGCCTCCCATGGCCGGCTTGCTCCCTCCCTCGAAAGAAGCGCCTCATTAAGAAGACAAGACGTGGTGAGGCTAATGTCACCTAGATATTCCATTGTCACCTCAAGTATCCGTGGGCATGATTATACGATATGCATCACACAATCTCAGATTCATCCAACCAACACAAAGTACTTCAAAGAGTGCCCCAAAGTTTCTACCGGAGAGTCAAGAACGTGTGCTAACCCCTATGC
Organism: Aegilops bicornis; assembly: GCA_021605145.1. NCBI lineage: Eukaryota > Viridiplantae > Streptophyta > Magnoliopsida > Poales > Poaceae > Aegilops > Aegilops bicornis. Next base: position 406,847,438 of record CM038673.1, on the reverse strand, counting down.
ATAGGTTCATGAGCGGAACCCGCAAGTTGGTCACCAAAACATACATCAAGAGGCACATGATATCCCATTGTCACCACAAATAAGCACGGCAAGACATACATCAAGTGTTCTCATAAAAGACTCAATCCGATAAGATAACTTCAAAGGGGAAACTCAATTCATCACAAGAGAGTAGAGGGGGAGAAACATCATAAGATCCAACTATAATAGCAAAGCTCGGGATACATCAAGATCGTGCCATAGAGGGAACACGAGAGAGAACACGAGAGAGAGATCAAACACATAGCTACTAGTACATACCCTCAGCCCCGAGGGTGAACTACTCCCTCCTCGTCATGGAGAGCGCCAGGATGATGAAGATGGCCACAGGTGAGGGTTCCCCCCTCCGGCAGGGTGCCGGAACAGGCTCCCGAGAGGTTTTTGGTGGATACAGAGGCTTGCGGCGGTGGAACTCCAGATCTATCTTCTTCGTGGATGTTTTTAGGGTACGTGGGACTATATAGGTGAAAGAAGTCGGTCGGAAGAGCCTCGAGGGCCCACAAGACAGGGGGCACGCCCAGTAGGGGGGCGCGCCCCCCTATCTCCTGGCATCCTCGAGGATCTTCTGACTTGAACTCCAAGTCTCCAGGATGATATTCTTCCCAAAAATAACGTTGCCGAAGGTTTCATTCCGTTTGGACTCCGTTTGATATTCCTTTTCCTCGAAATACTGAAACAGGCAATAAAACAGCAATATGGGATGGGCCTCCGGTTAATAGGTTAGTCCCAAAAGTAATATAAAAGTGAATAATAAAGCCCATAATCATTCAAAACAGATAATATAATAGCATGGAACAATAAAAAATTATAGATAGGTTGGAGACGTATCACACACATTGATCAGAATTCATTAGAATACTCTATGTGCTTCACTTATATCTTTTGAGCTAGATAATTTTGCTCTAGTGCTTCACTTATATCTTTTAGAGCACGGTGGTGGTTTTATTTTATAGAAATTATTGATCTCTCATGATTCACTTATATTATTCTGAGAGTCTTTTAGAACAGCATGGTAGTTTGCTTTGGCTATAAAATTAGTCCTAACATGATGAACATCCAAGATGGGTATAATAAAACTATCATATAAAGTGCATTGAATACTATGAGAAGTTTGATACTTGATAATTGTTTTGCGATATGAAGATGGTGATATTAGATTCATGCTAGTTGAGTAGTTGTGAATTTGAGAAATACTTGTTCTAAAGTTTGTGATTCTCGTAGCATGCACATATGGTGAACCGTTATGTGATGAAGTCGGAGCATGATTTATTTATTGATTGTCTTCCTTATGAGTGGCGGTCGGGGATGAGCGATGGTCTTTTCCTACCAATCTATCCCCCTAGGAGCATGCGCGTAGTACTTCCTTTCGATAACTAATAGATTTTTGCAATAAGTGTGTGAGTTCTTTATGACTAATGTTGAATCCATGGATTATACGCACTCTCACCCTTCCACCGTTGCTAGCCTCTCTAATACCGCGCACCTTTCGCCGGTATCATACACCCACCATATACCTTCCTCAAAACAGCCACCATACCTACCTATTATTGCATTTACATAGCCATTCCAAGATTGAAAGTGCAACTATGCCTAGGTGGTTTTGGTAATTCATAACAACATACAGCTCATTGAGCTAATGCTATTCCAAGACAAATATTTCAGGAAAGCTCAATGAATGGCATGGCATGGGTGATGAAAGTGGATCCCTCAAAATATCAAGGATAAAAGGATTGGCTCAAGCCCAAAAGCTCAAGACTCTACATTTTACATTTTAGTGATCCAAGATCACATTGAGTCTATAGGAAAAGCCAATACTATCAAGGAGGGATGAGGTGTTGCTTAATGAGCCTCTTGCTTCAAGTGCTTAGTGATATGCTCCAAAACCCTCAACTACTTTCTCACATCCACATATGACCTAAACCCAAAGTCAAACTCGGCCCCACCGATTCTTTCTATCCGCGCCACCGAGTTCAAATGTCATAGCCACTGCCACAAACCCTAGGCAAATCGGTCTCACCGATAGGGATCTCAGTCTCACCGAGATGGGATTGTAATCTCTCTGTTTCCCTTCGTAACATTTCGGTCTAACTGAAGTGAGCAATCAGTCCCACCGAGATTGCAATGTAAACTCTCTGTTTCCCTTTCGTAACATTTCGGTCTCACCGAAAAGAGCGAATCGGTCCCACCGAGTTTACCTGACCAACTCTCTGGTTAGCAATTTACCAAAATCAGTCTCACCGAGTTTGTGTAATCGGTCTCACCGAGATTACGTTATGCCCTAACCCTAACCATATCAGTCCTACCGAGTTGCATGTCGGTCCCACCGAAATGACTAACGGTCACTAGGTTTACTAAATCGGTCCGACCGAGTTTGTTGATTCGGTCCCACCGAGTTTGGTAAATTGTGTGTAAGGGTTAGATTTTGTGTGGAGGCTGTATATACCCCTCCACCTCCTCTTCATTCGTGGAGAGAGCCATCAGAACAAACCTACACTTCCAACTTACCAGTTCTGAGAGAGAACCACCTACTCATGTGTTGAGACCAAGATAATAATTCCTACCATATGAATCTTGATCTCTAGCCTTCCCAAGTTGCTTTCCACTCAAATCTTCTTTCACCAGATCCAAATCCCACGAGAGAGAGTTTAGTGTTGGGGAGACTATCATTTGAAGCACAAGAGCAAGGAGTTCATCATCAACACATCATTTGTTACTTCTTAGAGAGTGGTGTCTCCTAGATTGGCTAGGTGTCACTTGGGAGCCTCCGACAAGATTGTGGAGTTGAACTAAGGAGTTTGTAAGGGCAAGGAGATCACCTACTTCGTGAATATCTACCGCTAGTGAGGCAAGTCCTTCGTGGGCGACGGCCATGGTGGGATAGACAAGGTTGCTTCTTCGTGGACCCTTCATGGGTGGAGCCCTCCGTGGACTCGTGCAACCGTTACCCTTCGTGGTTTAAGTCTCCATCAACGTGGATGTACGATAGCACCACCTATCGGAACCACGACAAAAACATCTGTGTCTCCAATTGCGTTTGAATCCTCAAAACCCTTCCCTTTACATTCTTGCAAGTTGCATGCTTTAATTTCCGGTGCCTATATACTCTTTGCATGCTTGCTTGAATTGTGTGTAGATTGCTTGACTTGTGCAAAGATAGCTAAAATCTGCCAAAGTCTAAAATTGGGAAAAGGTCAAGTTTTTAATTGGTCAAGTAGTCTAATCACCCCCCCCCCCCCTCTAGACATACTTCAAGGTCCTACAAGTGGTATCGAGCTTTGGTCTCCATTTGCTTTGATTTCCATAGCTTTTGGTGGTCATAGCCTTGGTTTCACAACCTAGGAGAGTATGGCGTCTAGCGGGGGAAATTATCACCGTAGAGGTCCTTACTTTGATGGCACTAATTTTGCTTGTTGGAAGCATAAGATGAAAATGCATATTATTGGACATAACCCTCACTGCTTGGGCTATTGTGTGTATTGGCTTGCAAGGTGAATTCTTTGATGGGAGAGAGCCGAACCGTGAAGCTAATGCATATGAATTGAAGATGCTGCAATACAACGCTCAAGCTTGTGATATCCTCTTCAATGGCTTGTGCCCCGAAGAATTCAACAAAATCAGCCGCCTTGAGAATGCAAAGGAAATTTAGGATACTTTGATTGATATGCATGAAGGTACCGACTCCGTCAAGGAATCCAAGTTGGATGTGCTCCAAAGTCAGCTTGACAAGTTCAAAATGAAGGATGGTGAAGGTGTCGCTGAACTGTACTCTAGGCTTGCTCTTATCACAAATGAGATTGCCGGCTTAGGAAGTGAAGAGATGACCGACAGATTCATCATCAAGAAGATCCTAAGGGCATTGGATGGAAAGTATGATACCGTGTGCACATTAATCCAAATGATGCCAAATTACAAAGAACTCAAGCCAACAGAAGTCATTGGAAGAATTGTTGCTCATGAGATGTCACTCAAGGATAAGGAGGAACTTCACAACAAGTCGAGTGGTGCTTACAAAGCCTCATGTGAAGCCCCCACATCATCAAGTGAGAAACAAACCTTCAATGAAGAATTGAGCTTAATGGTGAAGAACTTCAATAAATTCTACAAGAGTAGAAGCAAAGAAAGAAGCTCTAAGTCAAGGTCATACAATGACAAAAGATCTTCTAGTCGAGAGCGCAATTGCTACAATTGTGGGAGACCGGACACTATTCCAATGTGTTTACGGCACCCTACAAAAGAAGAGAAGATTCTCCAAAAAGAAGAAGTAGAAGAGAAGAATCACCACCAAGAGAGAGAAGGAGTAGAGATGATCGTTATGAACGAAGAACCTCACGGAGAAGCAAGGATTCGGAAAGGAAGGACAATTCATCAAAGAGCTACACAAAACGAAGACATCAAGCTCATGTTGGTGAATGGGTATCCGGCTCCGACTCCGACAATCACTCCGAGCGAAGCTATCACTCCGACTCCAAACATACTCAAGATGAAGGTGTTGCCGGTCTAGCACTTGTGTCAACCAACTCCTACGACATATTTGATTCACCAAATGAAGGAATTGGAAGATGCTTCATGGCCAAAGGTCCTAAGGTAACACACCTCGAGTATGTTGATTTTAATAGTGATGAAGATGGCTTGTTAGGTGCTGATGATTTACTTATTGACAACTCTAGTGATGAATACTATGACGAAACGTCAATTAATCATGCTAATCAAGAGAAAACGAATGACAATGATAAGGAGAAGATTGAGCGTCTAACTAAAGAACTAAACACTCTTAAGTTAGCTCATGAAACTATCTTTGAAGATCATCGAGAACTTTTAAGGGCTCATGAGAAGTTACGCTTTGAAAAGCTCAATCTTGAGCAAGAGCATGAGTTCTTAAAAGCAATCAATGATGATCTCAGTAAGAGAAGTTCTTCTTACATTGCCAACCGTTTACTCCTATCTACTTACATGCCTCAAGTCAAGTCTAGTAACAAGAAAAAGAAAGATCCTTCCTCTAGTAGTAACAATAATAATGCTAAATCCAATATTGTTGCTTCTAGTAGTCCTCTTGACTCCACTAATGATTATCTTAGCCAAGTTACACTTGAGCAAGAAAATAGCTTATTGAAGGGAATTATAGAGAAAGGTGTTTACAAGAGCCTTGCCAGAAGTAAGAAATTCAAGGAAATTGTACTCAAGCAAGGAAGGCACCGGAAGAATCAAGGTGTTGGTTTTGAACGAAAGTTCAATGCCAATGGAGTTGAGTGGGAAGAAGATCAATACCCCAAGACGAAGTTTGTTCCTCAACAAGAGAAGTACGATCCTACTTCCTTCAAGGGAACACAAGCACAAGATGATCTTCCACCACAAGACCAAAAGAACAAAGGCAAGGACAAGCTTCAAGAGGAGATTGATGCATTTGAAGAAGCACCTAAGGCCTTGGTTCCCAAGACTACATCAAGTTCCACTTCATCAAGTACAACTACAACCCCAAGGATTCCCATCAAGATGATGTGGATCCCGAAGAAGAAGAACTAGAGAGTTCTTGAGGGTGACTCCGCCAACATTCTTCACTCATATTATTATGGCAAGGACAAGTGCAATCAACTTCCATATCTTGCACTAGTTCAAGGAGTCACAAAACCCTCATGTTGGTAAGGCAAGGGACAAGGTAACCTAATGTTTTCATGGACATCATCTTGTGTGTGCATCACTCTATGTCTATGGATATTCTTGTTTGTTCCTTGTGGGACTAACCCATGTAGGTATTGAAAGTGCAACTCACTCCAAAGGATTGCTCCAAAAGGTCTACATCAACATTGAGCATCCACATCTTCAACACCTACATGAAGTCATCATCGACAAAACCAAGGTTAGTTCATCCCTCTAAGGGGGGATCTCACATCTAGGGGGAGCTTAACTCTAAGAATTGACTCAAAGCAACTCTAATGATGTGAACACATCAATGCATTATGTAAAAGTGGTAACCCCACTTGAGCTTAAACGATCAGTATGACCTATGATCAAATGTTCTCATTTGACTCCTAAGTCAATATACTCATATATAGATGACCTAGTCATCGCCAATTGTTTGATAGATGCTAGAATTGTTTGTGCATGCTTTGCCACATATTTCATTTGTCATTTTATTGTGTGAGCATGTTGGATGCATATTTTACTCATTCGAGGACATCCACCTGTTGTTTTGATTGATTGGTTTCCTTTTCTATTGGCCAAGTGGATGGACAAGAATGCCTAAGAACCTTCTCTAGCTATCTATGCTTTTCTCGTCTCAAACTCTATTCATGCTACATCACAAAATTTGATCAAGTCAGATTCGAACCACTCATGTGAGGAGCACTTTCGGAGTCCCCGATTAAATCACAGACTTAAACTTCCAAAACTTCTTTGTGCTTTTCCGTCTGACCGATTCTTCCATTTCGGTCATACCAAGATCACTAAGTCGATCTAGGTTTTCAATCTCGGTGCAACCGATTTGAACTTTCCGGTCACACTGAGTTGTCAGAATCGTCAACGGTTATGCATCTCGGTGCCACCGAAGTCGTTCCACTTGGTCACACCGGCGATGTTGTCGGGCTATATATTCACACGGGCAAAATTTTGGAAAACTTTCTCCAAACCTCTTCGCCCGCGCATAGCTCGCTCTGCCTTCTAGGTCTCCGGATCGTCGACTTCGTCGCCAGCCGCCTCCTGTCGCTGGTCTCCGCCGTCGTCAACGGATTTCATCTCCGCCGTTGCCGCCGTAGCGAGTTCGTCACCTAATTAGGGTATGAACTCGATCACAGTGCTATCCTCGTCTGATTCTCAGCACATTGTGTTCTTTATGATTCTTGCCACGATTGAAACACCTCTATCTAGTCAAAACATTAGAATAGATGCGATTTGAAATTTTAGGGTTAGGTTTCCGCCGAAACCATCTCGGACCCACCGAGTTGAAAAACTCGGTCCTACCGATTCGGCTAACGCCATTGCACTAGTAACTCTTGGTCTGACCGAGAATTGCTAATCGGTGTGACCGATTTTAGAACTTTGTGAAACCCTAGCAGTCTCGGTGCCACCAAACTGTGACTCGGTCTGTCCGAGTTCACTAGTTTAGGTTCCAAACTGCTTCGGTATCACCGAAGTTTGAAAATCGGTTGATCCGAAATGCTTCTGTGGAAAACTAAAACTAAGTTTTTGAATCATTCTTTTGCAAAAATCTCTGCATTTTGTGATGCTCATCCACTCTATCTCATCTATAACTATTCACAGGGTCAGCAGTCAGTGTTTGCAGCATGTCAGACCAAAGTGACAGTCAGAACAGGGAAGAGGAGCATATTCACATGAGTGAGGGCACTAGTCCCTCCAGCAGCTCAGATGAAGGAAGCAGAAGCACTCCCAGCAATTTGCCCAAAGCTGCCACCAGGACAAGGAAGAAGAGAACCTCAGAATCTGAGGATGAGGATTATGTGGCAGTAGAGGATGAGGCTATTTCAAAGAAGAAAGTGCTCAAGAAGGAGTACAGCTCAGCTGCAGTTAAGCCAGGGATGAAGATCAAAAGGCCAGCAGGAAGACAACCCATGTCTAAAGCCAGAGCCTCCACTCAAGCATCTTTGGAATCCCAACCCAAAGAACCTGCTGCAGAAGGAAAGAAAAGGAAGGAAAGGGTCAAGAAGACCATGGCCAGAGTAATTGGAAAGCCTTCCATGATGGAAGAAGAGGAAGAAGAAGAGGTTGTTGCACCAGCACCCAAGGCACAAAAGCTGATGGGTGATGCTATAAGGTCAGGGGCTGCAACATCAAAGCCCAAAGATGCACCCAAAGCTGCCTCCAAGCCCAAGAGTGCACCAAAGAGGAATACCAGGAGTATACCACCTTTGAAAAGAACAAGGCCCCAAAGTGCCGGATGTTGTTGCTGAGGAAGATGATGAAGGACAAGTCCTGAGGAAGCTCAAACCCAAGATTCCAGACCACAACGATGCTCATCCTGTGGCTGAGAACATGAAGATCATGAGAGATTCAGGGTTGAGGCTATGGAGAGAGTCAGATCCATATGCCACCAGGAGAAGGACTGCTGTTGATTACAGGTTCCACACAAAGGAACAGCAGGATTTCTATGAGACAATCTTGTTGGACAAGAAACTAATAGTGTGTGATATGAGGTGGGTCGACTGGACCTACATGAAGGAGAATGAAGAACATTATCCAGGAGTATATGACAGCTTCAGTGCGTGTGGAGTTGCAGATTTTGTTGGGCAGAAGCTCACAAACTGGAATGATGAGCTCATTATGCAATTCTACTCCACAACACATTTCTATTCAGATGGCAGAACTATTTGGATGTCTGAAGGTACGAGATATCAATCAACTATTGAGAAATGGGCCAATCTGATCAATGCCCCAAAGGAGAGTGAAGATGACTTGGACGTTTATGCCAAGAAAAAGATGGATCACAATTCTATGTCACAAATGCACAAGGAGATCCCAGACAAAGCTCTTGAAACTTTCAAGTTTGGGTCAGTCCATTTTCTTCTGTCAGGGCTGCCTACGATCAACTGGATCTTAAGGCACACTCTTTTGCCCAAGTCAGGTGACCACAACATGATCAGAGGGCATGCAATTAATTGCTACACATATTTGATGTGCCACATAAATTCAAGGTCATGAGCCTCATAGTTGAGACTATCAAGAGGACAGCAGCAGACCAAAAGAGAAGTTGTGGATATGCCCCACAAAGTCAGGAGTTGATTAACTCAAAGATGGGCACAGGAAAATATCTGTTAGATAAGGAACACTCTGTTCTCTATCCAGACTTTGAAGACAATCAAGTTGTGATGAATGAGAATGAACCATCATCAGTACAAGCTCAAGAGAAGAAGGAGAAAGCAAAGAAAGAGAAGGCTGCCAAGATGCCAACTCAAGAGGAGGCATCTGAGTACTTTTTGAAGAGCAAGCAGGACCAGCTTGGTTACTTGATAGCATCAACTCTGAGGATTGAGAAGGGCTTGGCCACCCTAAATCAAAACCAGGAGAGCCTAGAAAGAATCATGGAACAAAAATTCTATGATTTAGATGTCAAAGTAATGGCGAGATTCAGTCAGTTGTGGAGCAGCTACAGGATGACATGCAGGAGAGGAAGGGCAGAACAACCACAGATGCATTTGCCAGAGTGCCTCGAGCTCAGAGATCAGCTGCAGAGCCAGTAGCAGACACCAGAGTTACTTCATCTGCACCAGCTACAGCTCCAGTGCAACCAGCTCCAACACCAACTCCATCAGCTCCTTCCACATCGACTGAAGTCTTCGTCCAAGGAGCCATCTCTAAACCACCAACTGAAGACCAAGCCTGAGAGACGATATAGTACTATGCATTTTCTAGGAACTTTTTGGTAACTTGTTGCCAAAGGGGGAGAAAAATTTATAGATCATAGGCTTCGAAAGAGAGAGAGTTTGCTTTTGTTCTCTCGTGTCTTGTTGGTTGAACTTTGTTTGCTTTTGATTGCTTGAGATACTATGATATTATCTGTGAGAAATTGATGATCATGTGTTTGATCATAAGCTACACTTATGGTTGTTAGATGATATTATTTTACTTATCCTTATGTGATCATTCACTTTGCTTGGTGATGAGTGCATGTATTCAATCTTTATTATTTTGAGAGCTCCACCAAGATGTATGTGACATGGAAGAGTAACCCATGAGCCTAATTCCTTGTGCATTTGCAGTCCAAAGCAAATCTTAAACTATACACAAATTTAGGGGAGCTCTTGCTTATCACATACTTCTCAAAGCGACGATGTTTTTCAATCTTATTATCATTTGTCGAAGCTTTGATCTATATGTTGTCATCAATTACCAAAAAGGGGGAGATTGAAAGTGCAACTATCCCTAGGTGGTTTTGGTAATTCATAACAACATACATCTCATTGAGCTAATGCTATTCCAAGACAAATATTTCAGGAAAGCTCAATGAATGGCATGGCATGGGTGATGAAAGTGGATCCCTCAAAATATCAAGGATAAAAGGATTGGCTCAAGCCCAAAAGCTCAAGACTCTACATTTTACATTTTAGTGATCCAAGATCACATTGAGTCTATAGGAAAAGCCAATACTATCAAGGAGGGATGAGGTGTTGCTTAATGAGCCTCTTGCTTCAAGTGCTTAGTGATATGCTCCAAAACCCTCAACTACTTTCTCACATCCACATATGACCTAAACCCAAAGTCAAACTCGGCCCCACCGATTCTTTCTATCCGGCGCCACCGAGTTCAAATGTCATAGCCACTGCCACAAACCCTAGGCAAATCGGTCTCACCGATAGGGATCTCGGTCTCACCGAGATGGGATTGTAATCTCTGTTTCCCTTCGTAACGTTTCGGTCTAACCGAAGTGAGCGATTGGTCCCACCGAGATTGCAATGTAAACTCTCTGTTTCCCTTTCGTAACATTTTGGTCTCACCGAAAAGAGCGAATCGATCCCACTGAGTTTACTTGACCAATTCTCTGGTTAGCTAATTACCAAAATCGGTCTCACCGAGTTTGTGTAATCGGTCTCACCGAGATTACGTTATGTTCTAACCCTAACCATATCGGTCCTACCGAGTTGCATGTCGGTCCCATCGAAATCACTAACGGTCACTAGGTTTACTAAATCGGTCTGACCGAGTTTGTTGATTCGGTCCCACCGAGTTTGGTAAATTATGTAACGCAGTTAGATTTTGTGTGGAGGCTATATATACCCCTCCACCTCCTTTTCATTCGTGGAGAGAGCCATCAGAACAAACCTACACTTCCAACTTACCAGTTCTGAGAGAGAACCACCTACTCCTGTGTTGAGACCAAGATATTCCATTCCTACCATATGAATCTTGATCTCTAGCCTTCCCAAGTTGCTTTCCACTCAAATCTTCTTTCCACTAGATCCAATTCCCACGAGAGAGAGTTGAGTGTTGGGGAGACTATCATTTGAAGCACAAGAGCAAGGAGTTCATCATCAACACACCATTTGTTACTTCTTGGAGAGTGGTGTCTCCTAGATTGGCTAGGTGTCACTTGGGAGCCTCAGACAAGATTGTGGAGTTGAACCAAGGAGTTTGTAAGGGCAAGGAGATCGCCTACTTCGTGAAGATCTACCGCTAGTGAGGCAAGTCCTTCGTGGGCGACGGCCACGGTGGGATAGACAAGGTTGCTTCTTCGTGGACCCTTCGTGGGTGGAGCCCTCCGTGGACTCGCGCAACTGTTACCCTTTGTGGGTTGAAGTCTCCATCAACGTGGATGTACGATAGCACCACCTATCGGAACCACGACAAAAACATCTGTGTCTCCAATTGCGTTTGAATCCTCCAAACCCTTCCCTTTACATTCTTGCAAGTTGCATGCTTTAATTTCCGCTACCTATATACCCTTTGCATGCTTGCTTGAATCGTGTGTAGATTGCTTGACTTGTGCAAAGAGAGCTAAAATCTGCCAAAGTCTAAAATTGGGAAAAGGTCAAGTTTTTAATTGGTCAAGTAGTCTAATCACCCCCCCCCCCCTAGACATACTTCAAGGTCCTATAGAGATATATTGCCATGCAACTTACCACCATTCCGTTTATTATGACACGCTTCATTTTTGTCATATTGCTTTGCATGATCATGTAGTTGACATCGTATTTGTGGCAAAGCCACCTTTATAATTTTTTCATACATGTCACTCTTGATTCATTGCATATCCTGGTACATCACCGGAGGCATTCACATAGAGTCATATTTTGTTCCAAGTATTGAGTAGTAATTTTTGAGTTGTAAGTAAATAAAAGTGTGATGATCATCATTATTAGAGAATTGTCCCAAATGAGGAAAGGATGATGCAGACAAGTCAAGATGAGACTCCGGACGAAAAAAGAAGGGAAAAAAGAGGCCATAAAAAAAGGCCCAAATAAAAAATGAGAGAAAAAGAGAGAAGGGACAATGTTACTATCCTTTTTTCACACTTGTGCTTCAAAGTAGCACCGTGATCTTCATGATAGAGAGTCTCCTATGTTGTCACTTTCATATACTAGTGGGAATTTTACATTATAGAACTTGGCTTGTATATTCCAATGATGGGCTTCCTCAAAATGCCCTAGGTCTTCGTGAGCAAGCAAGTTGGATGCACACCCACTTAGTTTCTTTTGTTGAGCTTTCATACACTTATAGCTCTAGTGCATCCGTTGCATGGCAATCCCTACTCACTCACATTGATATCTATTGATGGGCATCTCCATAGCCTGTTGATACTCCTAGTTGATGTGAGACTATCTTGTCCTTTTTGTCTTCTCCACAACCACCATTCTATTCAACATATAGTGCTATGTCCATGGCTCACGCTCATGTACTATGTGAAGATTGAAAAAGTTTGAGATCAACAAAAGTTTGAAACAATTGCTTGGCTTGTCATCGGGGTTGTGCATGATTAAATACTTTGTGTGATGAAGATAGAGCATAGCCAAACTATATGATTTTGTAGGGATAACTTTCTTTGGCCATGTTATTTAGAGAAGACATGATTGCTTAGTTAGTGTGCTTGAAGTATTATTATTTTTATGTCAATATTAAACTTTTATCTTGAATCTTTCGGATCTGAACATTCATGCCACGATAAAGAAAATTACATTGAAGAATATGCTAGGTAGCATTCCACGTCAAAAATTCTGTTTTTATCATTTACCAACGTATCTATAAATTTTTATTGCTCCATGCTATTATATTATCTATTTTGGATGTTTAATGGGCTTTATTATACACTTTATTATTATTGGACTAACCTACTAACCCAAGGCCCAGTGCAAATTGTTGTTTTTTGCCTATTTCAGTATTTCACAGAAAAGGAATATCAAACAGAGTCCAAACGGAATGAAACCTTCGGGAGAGTCATTTTTGGAACAAACGTGATCCAGAGGACTTGGAGTGGACGTCAAGAAAGAAGCGAGGAGGCCACGAGGCAGGGAGGCGCGCCTGTCCCCCTAGGCACGCCCCCCACCCTCGTGGGCCCCTCGCAACTCCACCGACCTACTTCTTCCTCCTATATATACCCATATACCCCGAAAACATCCAGGAGCACCACGAAACCCTATCTCCACAGCCGCAACCTTCTGTACCCATGAGATCCCATCTTGGGGCCTTTTCCGGCACTCCGCTGGAGGGGGAATCGATCACGAAGGGCTTCTACATCAACCCCATAGCCTCTCCGATGATGTGTGAGCAGTTTACCTCAGACCTTCGGGTCCATAGTTATTAGCTAGATGGCTTCTTCTCTCTCTTTGGATCTCAATACAAAGTTCTCCTCGATCTTCTTGGAGATCTATTCGATGTAACTCTTTTTATGTGTGTTTGTCAAGATCCGATGAATTGTGGGTTTATGATCAAGATTATGTATGAACAATATTTGAATCTCCTCTGAATTATTTTATGTATGATTTGTTATCTTTGCAAGTCTCTTCGAATTATCAGTTTGGTTTGGCCTACTAGATTGATCTTTCTTGCAATGGGAGAAGTGCTTAGCTTTGTGTTCAATCTTGCGGTGTCCTTTCCCAAAGGATGTTAGGGCAGCAAGGCACGTATTGTATTGTTGCCATCGAGGATAAAAAGATGGGGTTTATGTCATATTGCTTGAGTTTATCCCTCTACATCATGTCATCTTGCCTAATGCGTTACTCTGTTCTTATGCACTTAATACTCTAGATGCATGCTGGATAGCGGTCGATGTGTGGAGTAATAGTAGCAGATGCAGAATTGTTTCGGTCTACTTGTCGCGGACGTGATGCCTATATACATGAGCATGCCTAGATATTCTCATAATTATGCACTTTTCTATCAATTGCTCAACAGTAATTTGTTCACCCACCGTAATACTTATGCTATCTTGAGAGAAGCCACTAGTGAAACATATGGCCCCCGTGTCTATATTCCATCATATTAATCTCCCGTCAACTAGCTATTTCTGTCGCCGTTTATTTTGCAATCTTTAATTTTAATCTTTATCATAAAGTACCAAAAATATTATCTTATCATCTCTATCAGATCACACTTTTGCAAGTGGTCGTGAAGGGATTGACAACCCCTTTATTGCGTTGGTTGCAAGGTTCTTATTTGTCTTTGTAGGTAGGAGGGACTTGCGTGTGGCCTCCTACTGGATTGATACCTTGGTTCTCAAAAACTAAGGGAAATACTTACGCTACTTTGTTGCATCACCCTTTCCTCTTCAAGGGAAAACCAACGCATGCTCAAGAGGTAGCATACCCATGAATACTTGTCAACCTCGCAATCCCACGAGTTGACAAAACGAGCTCTAGAGAGCAATGATGACTTGGGATCCCATGGATTGTCTTTCCCACTGCTCTCTTCGCGCAAAGACTTCGCACATTTCTTCTACATGTCCCTCACTTGGTTATGGGTTATATACCACTTCTCACTTTATGCCCATATTGCCATGTTCACTTTGCATGATATGCTCATTTCTTTACATTTGCCATGCATTTGTGACCCATGCCATGCATTACACATGATGATTGATGCTACTACTTGTATGTGTATTTGTAACCTTGGTGGAGATATTGCCATGTTCCATTTATGCCACATTCCTACGATGATACTATGATCTTGCTTTGTGCTCGTGCTCACGATATGTCATGTGCACTTCCTATATCCATTATTTGCACACATGAAATGATTGCCATCAGTTCCTCCATGGTGCTGCATCTTCGCTCCACTAGTTTGCACGACTTGATTTCTATGCTTTCTCATGTTGCATCCAATTCTTGGATTTCTTGCTCCTATCATATGTTTGGGTGCAACAATGCCATTACTTCACATATGCCATGTCCCATGGCTTGTCACATGCTTGATTTTATTGCCTCACACATGATGAACAATTGCTCTTTCCATTGTATTGAGTGCCACACTATTTTCACTACACCATTTGCACATTATGCTCGGATTGTCTTGCACTTACCCCATGTGTTTAGACATCTCCTCTTATTCGATGTTGTGAATGGTTCATATGCATACCATAGACCATTGATTGAGCAATTCATGCATGCTTGCTATGACATTGAGGTAGATGCTTGTTTACTTGTCACACATATTAGCACCTTTACCTCACCTTTGCATGATTGTATCCATGATGCTTTTCCATGTGCTCAATTTAGATGCTTAAATGCCATGCCACACTTCTTTGTCAAACCATATGCTATGCTTGAGGACAACACTTGTTGGGTTAATCACCTCTCGAATGCTAACGCCAACCACATTTGTTTTTCCAAGTGTTTGTCGTCCTTACTCCTTTTGAAGGAATCACAAGATGGTGCGACATTGGAGAGTGCCCATTTCTAGCTTCAAGATAACAAGTGCTTGGTGGTCGTCCACTTCTACACGGCGACGCCCTCACTTAACCATGGTGATGAAGATCACGATCCACGGACGGATCCCTCCCAAGGGGGGGAGATGATGCGGAGCATCCCACGACCATCACCATGGACGTCACACCTCCACCACAAGCACCGAGAGGACCTCGGACAAGAGCTTGCGCATGTGCCATCAAAACCGAGGTATCAAGAAGATGACCGTGAAGAGTCGAGGACGGGGACGCAAGCACACATGGAAGAAGAGAAGGAAAAAGGACGGCCGAAGCACGAACCAAAGGAGGCCCTGGACCACAGTTTTGATTTTCGGCCGGAAAAAAACCAATTTCGGCCGAATTTCGGCCATCTCGCCTGGGCCCGGAATATGTCCCTTTCGCTTAAAAAATTTCGGCCTGATTTGGAAGTTATGGCCCAGCCCAACACCTAGAAGGCCTCCACTATGGTCCGGCTAAGAAAACACCATCAAACTGAACGCCCGAACCCTAAACTTCTCGTTTCCTCTGTCTTTCCGTGTGCGCGGCGCCGCCGCTGCCAGCCTGCTGCCTTCCCCGCCCGTCGGGAGCTCCTCCGGTGAAGAATCCGCACTCCGCCTGTCACAGCCCTAGAGCTTGCTTGTAACTAGTGGCATTGCATCCATGCATCATGTTTAATTTTCATGAAATTTGAAATGGGGATTGCCTAAACCCTAGCATTAAAGGAATTCAAATAGGCTCAACCAAAAATTTTTTTGAGTGATTTCTAATGGCTTTAGAAAATGTTCATCATTTCTGGAAAAATGCTTTAAACCAGAACCAGAGGTGCTGCACATTTTTCATGTCATATTTGGTCACTGGATTAATTCATAAATTATTTGCATTTGGGCATTTAAATGCTAATAAATAATTTAAATGCTCAAATAATCATAAACTTAAATGTTTGCTGTTGGATATTTTCCAAACAGTAGGCTTGAGCAAGTTTCATGATTTTTGGGGTAGTATTAGTATTTTTAATAAAGCCGCAGAGTTTTCAGAATAATAGAAAACAGAAAATAAAGAGAGAGAGAGAGAGAAGGACTACCTGGCGCTCACCTGGCAGCCCATCTGCCCGCCTTGACCCACTGAGGGGGAGGTCTTCTTCCTCCCGCCAGCTGGATGCACAGTGCGTGCCCGACGCTCATCGCGCCACCTCCTGCTTGCCGCTCCCCTCCCCCGACGCTCTGGACGTCTCCCCCGAGCGCCACGCACCCCCCCTGACCCCTCTCTCCCTCGCCCGTGGCCACTCCCCTCCACTGCTCTCTCACTCCTTGCGCACCAGCGGCCTCGTCGCCACCGTCGCCGTTAAATCGTGGCCACCGACCTCCCCACGGCCAGCCATCCCGCCCACGAGCTCCGCCTCGCCACCCTGAACCTCTCCGCCGAGCCACGCGGCACCGGATGCCCCGAATGACGTCTCCGTGGTCGTCTTCTACCTCGGGCAACCGAGATCACCGGAGATGCTCCGACGCCGTCCGGCCTCCCCCGAGCCCGCTGAGCTACTCATTGACCCCGCCGTGAGCTCCTCCGTCAACCCCTCTCCCGTGCTCTATTTCCCTCTCTAGCCGTTGATTCCGCCGAGCCGATTGCTCCGCTGCCCGGCCATGGCGTAGCTGCACACAATCACAAGACGCCGCTTCCGAGCACACCACCGCCCTCACCGCACTCGCAGGAGCGCAAACGCCACCCCACGCGCCTCGCCGTGCTCCCTAGCGCCGTGTTCGACCTCGGCGAACTCCGGCGGACGCCTAGGTCGTCAGCCGGCGCCGATTCCGCCACCCGACCCGGCTAACTCCACCAAGAGCTTGGCTCGTCCTCGGCTCCTCCTAGATGCCCTCCAGGCCATTTGGTCGCCGGAGTGGCTAAACCACTCTCGCCGCCCGCGTCGCTCACTTGGCCGGCTAGACCCAACAGCCGATTTTGACTTTGACCGAGGTGGGCCCTGGTTGACTCTCTTGATCGATGACGGTGGGGCCCGACCACATTAACTATTTAGGATTAGTTTTAATTAATTTTTTAGTTAAGCTAATTATGCCGGACACGCTGACCCACCGTCAGGTTTGACCCGGACCATGTTCCGTTGACCACTGATGTCACACTGACGTCAGGCTGACGCAGTAATACCCTTTTCTGGATTTAATTTAATTCAGGAAATTTCAGAAAATACCCAAACTTCTAAAATTCATAGAAATTCAACTGTAACTCCAAATGAAATAATTTATATATGAAAAATGATCAGAAAAATATGAAGAATCTGTTTATGCCATGATCATGCATGTTTGAACAAGTTAACCTCACTGAATAGGATGAATCGTGATTAGGGCAACTTATGAACTAGCATTTGGAGTTGGAGTTTAACCTTGTTTGAATTCCACTTCAATTAACTTGGCTAGATATTGCATTAGGTGAATTCAATACCTTAACATGACATGTCATTCATGTGAATGTGCATTGCATTGATTGTGTTCTTTCTCAGTTGCCGGTGTCTGTCCCCTCTCGATAGACGTGGTTCCGACGATTGTTCGATGACACCGATGAAGAACTATATTATCTTCGAAGTGCTGTGCAAGCAAAACCCCTTGTTCATTCCGATATAATCCCACTCTCTTGCTCCTGCTCTATTTTACTGCATTAGGACAACAACGACTCATGTGTTACTTGCTCATGTAGCTGAACCCCTTTATCCTCTGCATGACTGTCATTCCACAAGAATTAGATGAAACCCACTAGCATGAGTAGGATTTGTTTGAGCCATGTTGTTCCTACTCATTCATGCTTGCGGTCATGCCTGCCATCGCTTAGAGTTGAGTCAGTCCGATTCATCGGGAATGAATTGGAATGGTTGTGTGAACATGTCCTACGTGTGTGAGCTAAGTGTGTGAACACGATTTGGTAAAAGGTAGCGATGAGAGGCCATGTAGGAGTACATGGTGGGTTGTCTCATTGTAGCCGTCCTCGTGAACCGAGTTCTGTGTTTGTGATCCATGAAACAGTTACTACCACGCATTGGGATCCTTAATTGACCCTCTCGGCTTCTTAACCACCCTTGTCCTCAGTCCGGGAGTTGCAAGTAGTTTCTGGTGTTTGTAGTATGCTGGGGGCCGCACGCAACGCTGACCATAGGGGTGGGTTGTGTTGCGGTAGGCACCATGGCTCGGTGTACCGATTCGCCCGTTTGGTGTCTCAGGAACCCTGCACACATCGTTCGGGGCTGTATGAGAAACCTCGGCCGGACTCCCTGCGGATGGAACCCGAATAGGCGATAAACCTGGACTAGGGACTTGAGTGTTTAGGTAGGCCGTGGCCGACACCCACGTTGAGCTTCCGCTTGAAGGTTGCCGAGTACATGTCGTGTAAACGGCGGTAAGTGGTGAGAGCGTGTGTGAAGAAGTACACCCTGCAGGTTAATATGATCTATTCGAATAGCCGTGTCCACGGAGAAGGACTTCTGGGTTGCCTATATCAGTTCATAGACAAGTGAAAGTGGATACCCTAAAATGCGCAAGATAAGCGTGAGTGCTATGGATGGCGTTCTCGTAGGGAGACGGGAGCGGGTCCATAGTGGTGTATTGATATGGTGACTATGTGGACTCGTGTGCGCCACCTCAAAAGAGTTAATTGCAGTCGTAGTTCAGGATAGCCACCGAGTCAAAGCTGGCTTGCTGCAGTCAAACTCCACCACCCCCTTTTGATAATGATGCATATGTAGCTAGTTACGATGTAAGTCTTCTTTGAGTACGTTTGTACTCACGTTTGCTTATTTTATGTTTTGCAGAGAGACTTCGGTCTCGCTAGTAGTTCCGCTTGGACTTCGACGGTTAGCTTGTTACCTCAGCTACGATCTTGTGCCCTCGGCAGGATCTGGTAGATAGTCAGGCTTCTCATCTTTCTTCATTTATAGTTGTCTGTACTCAGACATGTTTAGCTTCCGCTTGTGCTTTGACTTGTATGCTCTGAGTGTTGGGTCATGAGACCCATGTTTGTAATATCTCGCTCCTCGGAGCCTATTGAATAAATATTTGAGTCGTAGAGTTATGTTGTGATGCCATGTTGTATCTACGCATATTGGGCATATTGTGTGTATGTTTGAAATGCTTGGTATGTGTGGGATCCGACAAACTAGTTGTTTATCCTTGGCAGCCTCTCATATGGGGAAATGTAGTCTCGTGCTTCGGCGATAGTAGTCCGCTACAGCCCGGTTCACCGAGTCACCTGCTAGCCTAGCACTACCGCTTGGACACTTGACTGGCCGGCATGTGTTTCACTTCGTTCCTATGTCCGTCCCTTCGGGAAATGTCACGCGGTGTTATTCGAGTCCTGCCTAGCTCGCTACAGCCCGGGATACCGGAGTCCTGTTAGCCAAGTGCTACAGCCCGAATTTATACGTTGATGACCGACATGCTCGATGTGATTCATGTATGCCTGTCCCCATAGGTTAGCGCCGCTTTGGGTTCACGACTAGCCATGTCGGCCCGGTTCTTTATCATGTGGATGCTAGCGACACTGTCATATACGTGAGCCAAAAGACGCAAACGGTCCCGGGCCATGGTAAGGCGACACCCGTGGGAATACCGTGCGTGAGGCCGCAAAGTGATATGAGGTGTTACCGGCTAGGTCAATGTGATTTGGAACCGGGGTCCTGACACCGCCGCTGCATCAAGCCGCCTCGTTGACGGGTACCTCCCGCCCGCTCACTTGCGTCTAAGTGCGTGGACGTGCAGCCTCCATCAGGGCCACCTCGCGCCTCCTGCATCACCATCTAGTTTATTCTCTGTTGCTTCTTCAAGGCCACGGCATGGTGCTTGATGTCTGTGGCAGTGAGAATTGTTTTTATATGTTGGACTGATGCATAGGTAGCATCAGGGCACTTCCTTCATCGTTTGCTTCTCCAATGTTTATTGTTGGACTGATTCAGTTTTTAATCCCTAGAGCTCGATCTGCTATACTTTTCCTCTGTTGATTGCAAAATTTCTCTCAAATTTCGGCCGGATTTCGGCCAGATTTCGGTCAAATTTCATTAAAAAATTCAAATCTTGTTTTTGCAATTTCGTCCGAGATTTGGCCGCAATTTTTGAATTGACCGAAATTCGGCCATTTCGTCCAGGGGCGAAAAAAAACCCAATCCGAAAATCAAAACGCAGCCCCGGACCACCCCGGGTGCCCGGCCACCAGCAGCCCGGGTGCCCGGCCCCTCCCTACAGCCGGCTGGAGCACCTGGCCGCCCCAGATGCCTGGCCAACTTGGCCCCGAGTGCCCGGCCTCCACCTGGGATTTGCCCTCCGCCGCCCCGGGTGCCCGGGCCCCCAAGCCCCGGGAGCCCAGCCTCCCTCCAGCCACGTCTTGGTGCGGCCTCGGCCCTCCCCGGGTGCCCGACCATGTTGGGCCCGGGTTCCCGGCTCCCCCTCCAGCCGGCTCCCTGGAAGGTCCGAGTGCCCGGCCCTCTACGCCCCGGGTGCTGATAAGTCTCCAATGTATCTATATTTTTTTATTGTTCCATGCTATATCATATTCTGTTTTGTATGATTAATGGGCTTTATTATACACTTTTATATTATTTTTGGGACTAACCTATTAACCGGAGGCCCAGCCCAAATTGTTGTTGTTTTGCCTATTTCAGTGTTTCGCAGAAAAGGAATATCAAACGGAGTCCAAACGGAATGAAACCTTCGGGAACGTGATTTTCGGAACAAACGTGATCCAGAGGACTTGGAGTGGACGTCAAGCAATCAACAAGGAGGCCACGAGATAGGGGGCGCGCCTACCCCCATGGGTGCGCCCTCCATCCTAGTGGGCCCCTCGTAGCTCCACCGACCTACTTCTTCCTCCTATATATACCTACGTACCCCCAAACCATCAGCGGAGGAGAAAAACCCCTATTTCCACCGCCGCAACCTTCTGTACCCATGAGATCCCATCTTGGGGCCTTTTCCGGCGCTCCGCCGGAGGGGGCATCGATCACGGAGGGCTTCTACATCAACACCATAGCATCTCCGATGATGTGTGAGTAGTTTACCTCAGACCTTCGGGTCCATAGTTATTAGCTAGATGGCTTCTTCTCTCTATTTAGATCTCAATACAAAGTTCTCCTCGATTCTCTTGGAGATCTATTTGATGTAACTCTTCTTTTGCAGTGTGTTTGTCGAGATCCGATGAATTGTGGGTTTATGATCAAGATTATCTATGAACAATATTTGAATCTTCTCTGAATTCTTTTATGTATGATTGGTTATCTTTGCAAGTCTCTTCGAATTATCGGTTTGGTTCGGCCTACTAGATTGATCTTTCTTGCAATGGGAGAAGTGCTTAGCTTTGGGTTCAATCTTGTGGTGCTCGATCCCAAAGGATGATGGGAAAACAACACATATTGTATTGTTGCCATCGAGGATAAAAAGATGGGGTTTATATCATATTGCATGAGTTTATCCCTCTACATCATGTCATCTTGCTTAAAGCGTTACTCTGTTCTTATGAACTTAATACTCTAGATGCATGCTGGATAGCGATCGATGTGTGGAGTAATAGTAGTAGATGCAGGCAGGAGTCAGTCTACTTGTCACGGACGTGATGTGTATGTACATGATCATACCTAGATATTCTCATAACTATGCTCAGTTCTATCAATTGCTCGATAGTAGTTCGTTTACCCATCGTAATACTTATGCTATCTCGAGAGAAGCCACTAGTGAAACCTATGGCCCCCGGGTCTATTTTCCATCATATTAATCTCCCGTCAACTAGCTATTTATTTTGCCGTTTATTTTGATTTCTTTACTTTTACTCTTTATCATAAAATACCAAAAATATTATCTTATCATCTCTATCAGATTTTACTCTCGTAAGTAACCGTGAAGGGATTGACAACCCCTTTATCACGTTGTGATACGTCTCCGTCGTATCTATAATTTTTGATTGTTCCATGCCAATAATATACAACTTCCATATACTTTTGGCAACTTTTTATACTATTTTTGGGACTAACATATTGATCCATTAGGCCCGATTAGGTCGATTATTATACATTTGCATGTTTTATGTTTCGCAGAAACCCCATATCAAACGGAATCCAAACGGGATAAAAACGGACGGAGAATATTTTTGGAATATTTGTAAAATCTGGGAGGAAGAATCAACGTGAAACGGTGTCTGAGGTGGGCACGACGCAGGGGGGCGCGCCCCACCCCCTGGGCGCGCCCCTGACCCTCGTGGTCCACCCGTAAGGCGGTTGATGCCCTTCTTCGACCACAAGAAAGCTAATTTTTAGGAAAAAAATCACGGCGAAGATTTCAGTCCAATCAGAGTTACGGATCTCCATATATATACGAAACGGTGAAAGGGCAGTAGAGGAGTACGCGGAAACAGAGAGAGACAGAGAGACAGATCCAATCTCGGAGGGGCTCTTGCCCCTCCCACGCCATGGAGGCCAAGGACCAGAGGGGAAACCCTTCTCCCATCTAGGGAGGAGGTCAAGGAAGAAGAAGACGAAGGGGCCCCCTCTCCCCTTCTCTTCCGGTGGCGTCGGAACGCTGCCGTGGCCACCATCATCATCACCGCAATCTACACCAACAACTTCACCGCCATCATCACCAACTCTTCCCCCCTCTATGCAGCGGTGTAACATCTCTCTTACCCACTGTAATCTCTACTTAAACATGGTGCTCAACGCTATATATTATTTCCCCAATGATGTATGGCTATCCTATGATGTTTGAGTAGATCCGTTTTGTCCTATGGGCTATTTGATGATCAAGATTGGTTTGAGTTGCATGTTTTATTATTTCTGCTATCCTATAGTGATCTCCGTATCGCGCAAGCGTGAGGGATTCCCGCTGTAGGGTTTGAAATATGTTCATGATTTGCTTATGGTGGGTGGCATGAGTGTCATCGCTCTAGCGTGAGGGATTCCCGCTGTAGGGTTTGAAATATGTTCATGATTTGCTTATGGTGGGTGGCGTGAGTGACAGAAGCATAGACCCGAGTAAGTAGGTTGTTTGCGTATGGGATAAACAGGACTTGATGCTTTAATGCTATGGTTAGGTTTTACCTTAATGATCTTTAGTAGTTGCGGATGCTTGCTGAAGTTCCAACTATAAGTGCATATGATCCAAGTAGAGAAAGTATGTTAGCTTATGCCTCTCCCTCAAATAAAATTGCAATAGTTATTACCGGTCTAGTTATCGATTGCCTAGGGACAAATAACTTTCTCATAACAAAAAGCTCTTTACTAAAACTAATTTAGTTGTGTCTTTATCTAAACAGGCCCTACCTTTTATTTACGCTCTCTTTATATTCTTGCAAACCTATCCAAAAACACCTATAAAGTACTCCTAGTTTCATACTTGTTCTAGGTAAAGCGAACGTTAAGCGTGCGTAGAGTTGTATCGGTGGTCGATTGAACTTGAGGGAATATTTGTTCTACCTTCCTCATTGGGTTCAACACTCTTACTTATCGAAAGAGGCTACAATTGATCCCCTATACTTGTGGGTTATCAAGACCTTTTTCTGGCGCCGCTGTTGGGAGCCATAGCGTGCGGTGAATATTCTCGTGTGTGCTTGTTTGCTTTATCACTAAGTAATTTTTATTTGTTGTTCTTAGTTGTTTTCTATCTTTATTTATGGGTAGGAAACGCAAAACACCAAAAAAATTAGTTGTACCTACTGAACCAATGGTTGAAGAACCACTTAAAATCTATCATACTCCTGAAGCTTATTACTTGGATCATCTTCGATCCCTATGTGCTCGTGCTGAAACCCCAACTAGCTTAGTTGAGGGCAGATCTTTAGATGAGCATGCTTGTTATGTTCGCAACCGCATATCTAAAAAAGGAAAACTTTTACTGGGTCAAATTCATCGTTTGCAATGCTATGCTTGGAATTTATGTGAAATTTATGACGTGACTTGTTGTTCTGAAAACCCTAAGAAACACCTTCCCTACCAATGTGAGTTTAGTGATAATGGAATCGTATCTTCTTATGCTAAAGGTGTTTATAATTACTATGATATTGAACAAATTGAAGAATTTGCTGCTTTTAAGGGTGCTTATGAAATTGCTTCTTTGATTGAAACGTATGATGCTACTCTTTACAATCTGAAAATTTTGCCATACTTAAATATTGCTATGATAATTATGCTTCTAATGCCTATGTTGAACCATATATTGAGGACTACTCCGCTGTCCAAGAAGAGACTAATATTTTGCAGGAGTCTATGGAAGAAGAAATTGATGAAACTGTGAGCTCATTGGATGAAAAAGATGATGAGGAGAGCGAAGAACAAAAGGAGGAAGAGCGGATTAGCTACCGTTCCACCTTCTAATGAGAGTAATTCTTCAACTCATACATTGTTTAATTTTCCTTCGTGCTTACCGAAGGATGATTGCTATGATGACTATTATGATCCCGTTGATTCTCTTGAAATATCCCTTTTTGATGATGCTTGCTATGCTTGTGGCCATGATGCCAATATGAATGATGCTTATGGAGATGAACTTGCTATAGTTCCTTATGTTAAACATGAAATTGTTGCTATTGCACCCACTCATGATAGTCCTATTATCTTTTTGAATTCTCCCGACTACACTATATCGGAGAAGTTTGCACTTATTAAGGATTATATTGATGGGTTGCCTTTTACCGTTGCACATGATGATTTTGATGAATATAATATGCATGTGCTTTCTGCTCCTACTTGCAATTATTATGAGAGAGGAACTACATCTCCACCTCTCTATGTTTCCAATATGATAAAATTGCAAAAAACTGTTTATACTATGCATTGGCCTTTACTATGTGTGCATGAATTGTTCTTTTATGACATGCCGATGCATAGGAAGAGAGTTAAACTTCGTCATTACATGATATATGTTGCTTTGTGCTCACTATTAAATGCCAAATCATTGCTAATTAAAATTGGCTTTGATATACCTTGGGATCCGGGTGGATTCACTACTTGAGCACTATATGCCTAGCTTAATGGCTTTAAAGAAAGCTCTGCCAGGGAGACAACCCGGAAGTTTTAGAGAGTCATTTATTTCTGTTTTGTGATTTTATAAAGTTTATAAATAAAAATAATGTGCCAAGGCTTGCCTTTAGGATGTTTACAATGCTTGTTGGTTTGTGCGGTGCAGGACAGAAACTTTGGCTGTAGTGCGCGATTTTACATTTTTTACTGGAACGTCAAATGGTTCTGATTCTTTTTGAAATATCTTTATATACAAATTGTTTATTTTTCCTAATTTTGTCAGAATTTTTCAAGTATCATAAGTATGGTGAATCTTTAGATTATTACAGACTGTTCTGTTTTAGACAGATTCTGTTTTTGATGCATAGTTTGCTTGTTTTGATGAAACTATCGGTTTATATCAGTGGATTAAGCCATGAAAAAGTTATATTACAGTAGACATAATGCAAAAACAAAATATGAATTGGTTTTCAACAGTACTTAGAGTAGTGATTTGCTTTATTATACTAATGGATCTTACCGAGTTTTCTGTTGAAGTTTTGTGTGGATGAAGTGTTCGATGATCAAGAATGTCTCGATGTGAGGAGAAGAAGGAGAGGCAAGAGCTCAAGCTTGGGGATGCCCAAGGCACCCCAAGTAAATATTCAAGGAGACTCAAGCGTCTAAGCTTGGGGATGCCCCGGAAGGCATCCCCTCTTTCTTCAACAAGTATCGGTATGTTTTTTGATTCGTTTCATTCATGCGATATGTGCAATCTTGGAGCGTATTTTGCATTTAGTTTTCATTTTTATTTTATGCACCATGCTGGTATGAGATGGTACTTGGTTGATTTATAGAATGCTCTTTGCACTTCACTTATATCTTTTGAGTATGGCTTTATAGAATGCTTCATGTGCTTCACTTATATCATTTGAAGTTTGGATTGCCTGTTTCTCTTCACTTAGACAACCGCCATTTGTAGAATGCTCTTTTGCTTCACTTATATTTGTTAGAGCATGGGCATATCTTTTGTAGAAAGAATTAAACTCTCTTGCTTCACTTATATCTATTTAGAGAGATGACAGGAACTGGTCATTCACATGGTTAGTCATAAAATCCTACATAAAACTTGTAGATCACTGAATATGATATGTTTGATTCCTTGCAATAGTTTTGCGATATAAAGATGGTGATATTAGAGTCATGCTAGTGGTAGTTGTGGATTAGTAGAAATACTTGTGTTGAGGTTTGTGATTCCCGTAGCATGCACGTATGGTGAACCGTTATGTAACGAAGTCGGAGCATGAGGTATTTATTGATTGTCTTCCTTATGAGTGGCGGTCGGGACGCGATGGTCTTTTCCTACCAATCTATCCCCCTAGGGGTATACGTAGTAGTACTTTGCTTGAGGGCTAATAAACTTTTGCAATAAGTATATGAGTTCTTTATGACTAATGTGAGTCCATGGATTATACGCACTCTCACCCTTCCATCATTGCTAGCCTCTTGATTGCCGTGCATTGCCCTTTCTCACCTCGAGAGTTGGTGCAACTTCACGGTGCATCCAAACCCCGTGATACGATACGCTCTATCACACATAAGCCTCATTATATCTTCCTCAAAATAGCCACCATACCTACCTATCATGGCATTTCCATAGCCATTCCGAGATATATTGCCATGCAACTTTCATCATCATCATATACATGACTTGAGCATTTATTGTCATATTGCTTTGCATGATCGTAAGATAGCTAGCATGATGTTTTCATGGCTTGTCCTTTTTTATGTCATTGCTACGCTAGATCATTGCACGTTCCGGTACACCGCCGGAGGCATTCATATAGAGTCATATCTTTTTTCTAGTATCGAGTTGTAATATTGAGTTGTAAGTAAATAAAAGTGTGATGATCATCATTATTAGAGCACTGCCCCAGTGAGGAAAGGATGATGGAGACTATGATTCCCCCACAAGTCGGGATGAGACTCCGAACGAAAAAAAAGAAAGGCCAAAAAAAAGAGAAGGCCCCAAAAAAAAGAAGAAAAGAGAAAAAAACAAAAAATGAGAGAAAAAGAGAGAAGGGGCAATGTTACTATCCTTTTACCACACTTGTGCTTCAAAGTAGCACCATGTTCTTCATATAGAGAGTCTTTTGAGTTACCACTTTCATATACTAGTGGGAATTTTCATTATAGAAC
Source organism: Aegilops bicornis (assembly GCA_021605145.1). NCBI lineage: Eukaryota > Viridiplantae > Streptophyta > Magnoliopsida > Poales > Poaceae > Aegilops > Aegilops bicornis. Next base: position 406,819,887 of record CM038673.1, on the reverse strand, counting down.
TTGGCTTGTATACTCCGATGATGGGCTTCCTCAAATGCCCGAGGTCTTCATGAGCAAGCAAGTTGGATGCACACCCGCTTAGTTTTCAGTTTGAGATTTCATATACTTATAGCTCTAGTGCATCCGTTGCATGGCAATCCCTACTCCTTGCATTGACATCAATTGATGGGCATCTCCATAGCCAGTTGATTAGCCGCGTCGATGTGAGACTTTCTCCTTTTTTGTCTTCTCCACATAACCCCCATCATATTATTCTATTCCACCTATAGTGTTATGTCCATGGCTTGCGCTCATGTATTGCGTGAGGGTTGAAAAAGCTGAAGCGCATTAAAAAGTATGAACCAATTGCTCGGCTTGTCATCGGGGTTGTGCATGATGTGAACATTCTGTGTGGTGAAGATGGAGCATAGCCAGACTATATGATTTTGTAGGGATAACTTTCTTTGGCCTTGTTATTTTGAAAAGACATGATTGCTTTATTAGTAGGTTTGAAGTATTATTGTTTTTATGTCAAATGATAGACTATTGCTTTGAATCACTCGTGTCTTAATATTCATGCCTTGATTAGATACATGATCAAGATTATGCTAGGTAGCATTCCACATCAAAAAATATCTTTTTTATCATTTACCTACTCGAGGACGAGTAGGAATTAAGCTTGGGGATGCTGATACATCTCCGTCGTATCTATAATTTTTGATTGTTCCATGCCAATATTATACAACTTCCATATACTTTTGGCAACTTTTTATACTATTTTTGGGACTAACATATTGATCCAGTGCCCAGTGTCAGTTCTTATGCATTGCATGTTTTATGTTTCGTAGAAACCCCATATCAAACGGAATCCAAACGGGATAAAAACAGACGGAGATTATTTTTGGAATATTTGGAAAATCTAGGAGGAAGAATCAACGTGAAACGGTGTCCGAGGTGGCCACGAGGCAGGGGGCGCGCCCCTGACCCTCATGGTCCACCTGTAAGGCGGTTGATGCCCTTCTTCGACCACAAGAAAGCTAATTTTTAGGAAAAAAATCACGGCAAAGATTTCAGTCCAATCGGAGTTATGGATCTCCATATATATACGAAACGGTGAAAGGGCAGCAGAGGAGAATGCAGAAACAGAGAGAGACAGAGAGACAGATCCAATCTCGGAGGGTATATCGCCCCTCCCACGCCATGGAGGCCAAGGACGAGAGGGGAAACCCTTCTCCCATTTAGGGAGGAGGTCAAGGAAGAAGAAGACGAAGGGCCCCCCTCTCCCCTTCTCTTCCGGTGGCGCCGTAACGCTGTCGTGGCCACCATCATCATCACCGCAATCTTCACCAATAACTTCACCGCCATCATCACCAACTCTTCCCCCCTCTATGCAGCGGTGTGACCTCTCTCTTACCCACTGTAATCTCTACTTAAACATGGTGCTCAACGCTATATATTATTTCTCAATGATGTATGGCTATCCTATGATGTTTGAGTAGATCTGTTTTGTCCTATGGGCTATTTGATGATCAAGATTGGTTTGAGTTGCATGTTTTATTATTGGTGATGTCCTATGGTGCTCTCTATATCGCGCAAGCGTGAGGGATTCCCGTTGTAGGGTTTGCAATATGTTCATGATTTTCTTATGGTGGGTGGCATGAGTGACAGAAGCACAGACCCGAGTAAGTAGGTTGTTTGCGTATGGGATAAAGCGGACTTGATGCTTTAATGCTATGGTTGGGTTTTACCTTAATGTTCTTTAGTAGTTGCGGATGCTTGCTAGAGTTCCAATCATAAGTGCATATGATCCAAGTAGAGAAAGTATGTTAGCTTATGCCTCTCCCTCAAATAAAATTGCAATAGTGATTACCGGTCTAGTTATCGATTGCCTAGGGACAAATAACTTTCTCGTAACAAAAAGCTCTTTACTAAAACTAATTTAATTGTGTCTTTATCTAAACAGCCCCTACCTTTTATTTACGCTCTCTTTATATTCTTGCAAACCTATCCAAAAACACCTACAAAGTTCTTCTAGTTTCATACTTGTTCTAGGTAAAGCGAATGTTAAGCGTGTGTAGAGTTGTATCGATGGTCGATAGAACTTGAGGGAATATTTGTTCTACCTTTAGCTCCTCATTGGGTTCGCACTCTTACTTATCGAAAGAGGCTACAATTGATCCCCTATACTTGTGGGTTATCACGTTGGTTGTGAGGTTCCTATTTGTTTGTGTAGGTGTGTGGGACTCGAGCATGGTCTCCTACTGGATTGATACCTTGGTTCTCAAAAACTGAGGGAAATACTTACGGTACTTTACTGTGACGCCTGGATAATCAAGCTACAGTAACCTCTGCTATTGATGCCACGTCACCTTGGTTACTGTTGATAAACTCGCGTTAGTTCAAAAGTATTCAAATTCAAATTTAAAATATAGGCAAACAACAAAAGTTTTCTAACAATAAAACTAAAATGTTCGGGTTGTGCCAAATAATGCGTAAGTAACTACGGTGGAGGAACCACACTTTTATAAAATGTTTAAATACTCTTTGATGATTAAAACGGTAGCAAAAACAAATGTTTAAATGGAATTATAATTAATAAAATGTTAAACTATTTCATCTAGGGGTTTAAACTTTGGTAACATAGGTATAATTAGTAATACTGATTTTGGTACAACTTTTATGTTTTTATAATACTCAGATAAGATGGGACAGAAAAATAAAACAGTAAAGAGGGAAATAAATAAAAAGAAAAGACTAAACATGATTAAAACGAAAACAAAACAAAGTAAAAGGACCCCCCTAGCTGGGCCTTGGCCCTGCATGCTACTGGGCCGCCAGGCCGGCCCAACCGCGCCCGCTACTACTCCCCACCGGGCGCCAGAAACCCTAGCCCCTCTCCCCCACTACCCCGACCCCCACTCTCTCTCGCTCGCTCCCCCACTTCCCCCCCCCCTCAGGATTTCTAGATCGGGCAAACCACCCTCCCCTGGGCCGCCCCACTGCTCCACTCCCCTCTTGAGATCGGGCGTTACGCCGCCGCTGGAACCCCATTGAGCCGCCCCACCACCCGCCGTCGTCGGTCTTTGCTTTCCCTTCTTCGTCGCTCGTCCTCGCCCTCCTCCTCGCCGGACACACCGTCACGCAGCAGGCCGCCTGCCGTCACCGCCTCGTCCTGCCACCTCTTCACGGAGCTACCTCGACGGCCTGCTTCCTCCTCCCCACCGGTCTGCCTCCTCTTTGCTCACGTCGTCCCCGTCGTCCTCCGCGAGCCCCGCTGCCTTGACCCTGCGAACCCCGGTGAGGCCCCGGGCCTCCCCCCTCTCCTCCTCCTTCCACTGTCCCCGTGTGCGACTTCGCCACAAGATAGTTGTGGTGCCCTTGGCCGCCCTTGTGTCGCTGCTCTCCTGCTGCAACTGCCAACCCGGCTTCCCCTCGTTGCAGCGGTTGCCCCCGACCGTTTCTACCTGCGACCATCGCGCCTTCACATCCCGCACTGGCGCCGTCGTCGCGCCCGGCAACAACCGCGCGCAACCACGCGCCCTTAGCGCACGCCACCTCGCCCCCTGCGCCACCTCCGGTCACCGCCCGCTTCCCCTGCCGGTTCCGGCCTAGCCTCCCATGACCACTACCGCAGCCTCCCCGGGCAGCAGCGCCGCCTCCGGCTTGCCCGTGCACCATGACCTCGCCCGCTTCACGCCTCGCCGGTCAGCCGGCGCCGATTCAACCGCCCGTTTGGACACAGGGCCACCGACAATGGCCCCCACGAAACTTGTTTTTTAAGAAAAAAAAGATATAAAAAAATGATAAATAATAAAATCTAATTAATTAACTTAATTAATATGTTTAATTAAAAAATTAAAACTAATTATTCAACTAATAAAAACTAACTACTGTTTAGTTAACCTGAGACAATGACGAACGGGACCCACGCGTCTGTTGACCTAGTCAACAGATGGTTAACTGAAGACATCATGCTGACCTCACGCTGATGTCATAATTACTTTTCTAATTAAATTAATTATATTAATTCTAGAAATAAATTAAATCTTTATAAATTAATATAAAATAAACTGTAGCTCGGATGAAAATACTTTGTACATGAAAGTTGCTCGAGCGACGAGGCGAATCCGGATCATGCGGCTGTTATCGCCACACGTCCCTAACATAGTGAACCTGCAAAATTTCACCTCCGGTTAAATGCATGCAGCGAAACACCGGAATACTTTCCGGATGTTTCCCCCTTCACCGGTATCACCTCATACCGCGTTAGAACACATCTAGCTCTGCTTGTTGTCCTGTTATGCACTTGCTTGCTATGTATTTACTGTTTCTCCCCCCTCTTCTCTCCGGTAGACCCCGTGACGATGCTGATGCCCCTGTGGTCGACTACGTCACCGACGACCCCTCCTTCTTGTCTGAGCAACCAGGCAAGCCCCCCTTGATCACCAGATATCGCCTATTCTTCTCTATACTGCTTGCATTAGAGTAGTGTAGCATGTTACTGCTTTTCGTTATTCCTATCCTGATGCATAGCCTGTCCTTGCTACTCAAGTTGTTACCTTTACCTCGCTATCCTCATCGCTTAGTATAGGATGCTAGTATTCCATCTATGGCCCTACATTCTTGTCCGTCTGTTTGTGCTATACTATCGGGCCGTGATCACTCGGGAGGTGATCACGGGTATATACTTATACTTATACATGATACATGTGGTGACTAAAGTCGGGTCGGCTTGTGGAGCACCATGAGTGATTCACGGATTGGGGCTGAAAGGACCTTTGTCCCGACGGCCCTCTGGATGGATCTTTGTGGCGGGCGACAGGCAGGTTGAGACCGCCTAGGAGAGAGGTGGGCCTGGCCCTCAGACGTATGCTCATGATACTTAACACGCTTAACGAGTTCTTGGTATTTGATCTGAGTCCGCCATTTGGTCTATACGCACTAACCAACTACGTGGGAAAGATATGGGCACTTTCGGCGTCGTGGTATCACCGGCACTTCGTGACGCCTTGACGGCGAAGCGGCGCGGATTGGAACGTAAGCCTGCTCTTGTATTAAAGGGGCTAGTTACGCTTCCGGCAGCGTTCATAACATGCAGGTGTGCTAAGGCGATGGGCGGACCCACCTGTGGCGCTTAGGTTTAGACCGGCGTCTGGCCTCTCTGTTGTGCCTAGGTGGGGCTGCGGCGTGTTGATCTTCCGCGGCCGGGCATGACCCGAAAAAGTGTGTCCGCCAAATGGGATCAAGCGTGTTGGGTTATGTGGTGCACCTGCAGGAAGTTAATCTATTCGAATAGCCGTGATCTTGATAACAGGGGCGACTTGGAGTTGTACCTTGACCTTATGATAACTAGAACCGGATACTTAATAAAACACACCCTTCCAAGTGCGAGATACAACCCGGTGGTCGCTCTCTATCGTGGTTACGATGAGGGATCGCCAGTAGGATTATGCTATACGATGCTACTTGGAGGACTTCAACCTACCCTCTTCTACCACATTTGCAAGACGGAGGTGACCGAAGCATAGTCTTCGATAAGACTAGCTATCCCCTCTTATTCCTGGCTTTTCAGCTCAAATTAATCGATATGGCCCTTTACACATATATCCATGCATATGTAGTGTAGCTCCTTGCTTGCAGTACTTTGGATGAGTACTCACGGTTGCCTTGTTCCCCTTTTCCCCCTTTCTTTACCCGGTTCTTTGCGACTGCACGATGGAGCCCTGTGAGCGACGCCACCGTCGATAATCGACTACTACACCGGAGGCGCCTACTACTACGTGCAGCCCGCGGACGGCGACCGAGAGTAGTTTAGGAGGATCGAGGCAGGAGGCCTGCGCCTCTTTCGATATGTATCCCGGTTTGTGCTAGCCATCTTATGGCAACTTGTTTAACTTATGTGCGTACTCGAGATATTGTTGCTTCCGACTTCGTCTATGATCGAGCACTTGTATTCGAGCCCTCGAGGCCCTGGCTTGTATTATGATGCTTGTATGACTTATTTATGTTTTAGAGTTGTGTTGTGATATCTTCCGTGAGTCCTCGATATTGATCATACACATTTGCGTGCATGATTAGTGTACAATTGAATCGGGCGTCACAAGTTGGTATCGTCGAGCCGATTGCTCAGAATCCCCTTTCCAACTCCCTGGCCGAAGTTGAGTCTAGAAGTTGCATAAACTTTTACTAACATGGCTGTGCGGCCCATGGGCCCACGTCGCCATTGGGTGGTATTAGGATCTTTTACTCCTCGACCTTTACTCTGGGACTCTGATCTCTCCTCTATTCGGGTTAAATGAATTTTACTAGATCTAACATTAGGATCTCGTTATCACTTTCACCCGGAGAGCCCCTTATTACTGATGATCGGCTGCACTAAGACCACGAAGATACTCTCCGTTAACTCGAGAACTTGTGTTCATCGCGTTTGCAATTCCCCTTCCACCGTAAACCCTTATGGATAACTACTTGCGCTTGTTATTCTTACCTTCGTCCCCGATTGGTCTTGCTATTACGAGACAATTCTAAAAACTCGTCGTTGTTTCGATAATCCTTTGAGCTTACTGCCTTGCTGTTCTTTGTCACCTGAATACCCCTACGGTTGATTCTCGCACTTATCGAGTATCCGCTCATCCCCCAGTTGTTCATGTGTTATACAAAAGTCTTCGAAATACCATTCAATATTCCGAAAATCCTCAGCAACCTATTGCTCTGGAATTTCTTGTTTGCTTACATTATGATTAATCCCATAAGTATAGTAATCATATTGGCATCCTTTATCACCATCATTTTTGAGTCCGTTGATTCAATACATTGTGAATGTTCACAATCATCAGTCGAGTCCTAGGATTATCTTTCTGGCTCAGACGTCATATTTAACATGAGCTGGTTCTCGACCAAACTATCGTAAATCGATTGTGCCTCTGGTATATTCAATTGATCCATCCTTGATCAGAACGTCTGCTTCTGGTCCTTTGTTTTGGAAATCATAATTCCGTTGCATTTAAGCTTTGAATTATTCAGATGATTCCATAACCTGTTGCATTTGCATTCCTTCCTTTTCTGGTTGAGTATCGATACTCACATCAGATCTTTGTGGACCATCAAGTCCCTTGTTGGATTGTTATCCGATAGTTTCTTTCACATTTGATCACCTTGTGAGTGCCTTCCCTGATACATAATGCCTTTGGTATACTGCATCCTCGCCCTTTGTCAACCATGCTATGTCTTCGAGCTATTGTTCATTACTCCTGAAGATTGTGGTATATGTTTCTAAGATGCCCCGATGGGTCGAACGTATACCTTCCTTAATTTTTGTGAACCCAAAAGTCTTCATGGGTCATAACCTCCTAGTATTCCGCCAGTTAAACTTTCAAACTCTAAACATTCTTAACTGAAAGCAGTAAATGAGAAGTTGTGTATTGGAGAAGTGGGAGTCGACCTTGAACCTTGCGTTCATGCCCATGGACACGATGCTGATCTTATCATGGATGCTTCTCTTAAACCCTATTCGGTATAGGTTCATCTTATATATGGGAATTGGTCTTTTGCAGCCGTGGTTCCGACCATATTTTCTTCTTGATTCCATTTCTTGGACAAGTTAGAGTACTTGTCTTCTGTAGAGCATTACCCTAGTCCAACCTCTACTTTGATCCGTCAGTAGTATTACCCCTGGTATCTTGAGATTATCTTGGAACTACATAACTTCAAGAGTTCTTTATCAAGTACTACATTCTCACCGATTACAATTTTTCATGGGCTCGAGTTATTAAACACCCAAAGACACCGATAATCGAACCGTGTCCGCACTTTTCACGGTTCAACAACTCTTAGTAATCTTCTTTAAGTACGAGTTTGTACCTGATCACTCCATTCCTAGCATGTTTGGCTATATCATTGTCGTGATGATTTTAACTGTGCTACCCGGTCCTTATTCTCGGAGCACCACTTTCGATGATGAGCTAAGCTTACGTCGATCTTCTTCGTCATATCAAGTTCGCCTTGTAACAACAAGCTTAATTTCAAGTTTGTGTCGTATCCGTGGTTCCAATAACCTTTCGCTTTATCATTCCTTTGACTTGTTGTCATCGCTGATCGATTACATCTTTAAGTGATCTCTCGACAAATATGTCGTGATCATCATCAACATTCTGAGCTCTTCTAGAATATCAATCAAATTCATGATGAGAAATACCATCCTTGCCCCTCGATGATTGTGTTATCATCGACGACATTCTTGCCTTCCGCCAACACAAACTTGTTCATGTTTTGTGTTATACCTTGAGTTCCTTGCTATCCAGCCTTTGTTCTTCTTTATCTTGGAGTATTACCATCTTTTATGTCAAGAATGTTACGAGATTTGTTCCACCTCTTGAGAATTCTTGGTATAGTGATACTTCTCACCATCACCATTCTTTCATGGTCCTCGTGTTGATTCCAACCGGGTACCAACAAGTGAACGGTGCTGTTTGGATCCTCGCACTTCTAGCAACCCTATTGCTTTGTATTTAATGGTCGGCCGTTCATTCTTAGTCTATTGATTATTGAATCACCATTCCGACATTGGTCGTGCAACCCAACCCATATTTCGGGCGCACCTTTCAACCAATGTTTAGTTGTGTATGTTCTCCTTGAGCATACTTCCTTATATCATTTGGTCTGACAAATGTTATCTCCTTGTTCACTTAATTGTGGAAATCCATCTTTTGGAAATCTCGATGAATTGTCGTTGAGTTCATCAGCCACCTCCTTGACCTCTCCTTGGGTTAATGATGAACTCTTGTTAACGGAAATCACTTCATAGTTCATTTCCCGAGAATCTTACAAAGGTCATCCCGTCAATTTGTGTTGCACCTTTCTTCTCGGGCATCCACGAGCACGAGGTATCTCGACACCAATCATATCTGAATCTCCATCAGATATGATGGTTGGAACATATTTACAAGAGTTATAACGCTAGTCTTCATAAGACCCGTAAGGTGATGTCATGCCTAGCACCCCGGCGGAGGACCTATTGTTTTAGTTGTTTCTTTTTGGCAAGGTTAACCATTCTTCCATGAGGGAATTGTAAGACTTATTCTATAAGTTATTCCTGATGAATCCTTTGTGTTTCCAAAGTCTGATCTTCACCTGTTGGCCATGTCAATGCTATCTCGGAGCATGTCTATGGTACTCCAATTTTCAACAAGAACATTTGAAGCCCAATGTTAAATGTTTCCTGCTCAGTTATCCAAACACCGTTGTATGGGTAATGTCATGAAATTTCTCTCCCCTACCTAAGGAGTTTTCCACATAATATCCTGTCATGGATATCATACTCTGCTTGTCCTTGGGAAGAATATACCCTTGAAATATGTGTTTAAACACATTTTCCTTTCCATTGTTATGTTTAATCTGACAATCATATTTTCCTTTCCATTGGTTGGTTTAACGTTTCTGGTGATCTATATGATCTAAGCAAGAACATTCTTACGCTTATGTAAAACACCTTGGTGTACAACCGTGTCGATAATACCTGTTGCTTTTGTTGATAGCATTCCGGTAGCCGCCGATGGACGAGAACTTTGCCTAATGGTCCGCCTCGTTCAACGAGCAGGGAAATGGTTCTCTTCGTCCCTCGCCCTTGGTACCGACATTGTTGCCGACTTAACCGACATGCTATCCTCTGACATGCCTTGCTTACATGATCGTGTACGACGTCATCGCCTTCCTACTCTTAACCAACATGGTGGGCCCATAACCCACAGGTCCCAGGATCGAAACCTGACTCTCCTGTACACCCTGTTGTCAAAGTTATTCCTCGAGCTTGACTTCGTATGTAATTCACGGGCCACCTGCCTATTGATCTATTCTGGTATAAGACGCATTACTTATTCCCGATAGCTTTGAGCCCCTTTCACGCCCTGTTTCAGGCATCGAACGGTTGCCTGCTCGCTCGAAACTTCACAGGAAACCTCATTACTTTGCTCTCGATATTTTCTTAAGTATCAATTCGAGAGTTACTTTCCGCCACCTTCCCCGATGTTATCTACCAGATAAGCAACCTTGTAGAGGCCCGTTCTTCCGAAGTTACCCCTTATCATTTTCGTAAGTACGATGGAGTTCCTGAAGGAAGGACGACAACCTCATCATGATGTATTGATGCATAGGAATGAAAACATCAACGCTATGGATCTACCACTTCGAGAAGAGCGACCAAGACCGAGAAGATTCGTTAAAATTTCGTAACCAAATCCATTCCCCCTTACTCCCGCTCCTAAATCTCGGGACGAGATTTCTTGTAGTGGAGGAGAATTGTGACGCCCGGATAATCAAGCTACAGTAACCTCTGCTATTGATGCCACGTCACCTTGGTTACTGTTGATAAACTCGCGTTAGTTCAAAAGTATTCAAATTCAAATTTAAAATATAGGCAAACAACAAAAGTTTTCTAACAATAAAACTAAAATGTTCGGGTTGTGCCAAATAATGCGTAGTAACTACGGTGGAGGAACCACACTTTTATAAAATGTTTAAATACTCTTTGATGATTAAAAGCGGTAGCAAAAACAAATGTTTAAATGGAATTATAATTAATAAAATGTTAAACTATTTCATCTAGGGTTTAAACTTTGGTAACATAGGTATAATTAGTAATACTGATTTTGGTACAACTTTTATGTTTTTATAATACTCAGATAAGATGGGACAAAAAAATAAAACAGTAAAGAGGAAAATAAATAAAAAGAAAAGACTAAACATGATTAAAACGAAAACAAAACAAAGTAAAAGGACCCCCCTAGCTGGGCCTTGGCCTCAAGATACATCAAGCATGCCAGTCAGCCGCCCAACGCTGCTACATTACTCCCCACCGGCCGCCAAACCCTAGCCCTCTCCCCCACTACCTCGACCCCCACTCTCTCGCTCGCTCCCCCACTCCCCCCTCCGATTTCTAGATCGGGGCAAACCACCCCCTCCCCCAGTCGCCCCACTCGTTCCACTCCCCCTCTTCGGGATCGGGGGCGTTCGCCGCCGCCGCCTGGAACCCCCGCTGGAGCCGCCCCACCACCCGCCGTCGTCGGTGCCGCCTTCCCTTCTTCGTCGCTCGTCCTCGCCCTCCTCCTCGCCGGACACCGTCAACGCAGGCCGCCGCCGCACACCGTCACCGCCTCGTCCTGCCACCTCTTCGCCGGAGCTACCTTGACGGCCTGCTTCCTCCTCCCCACCGGTCTGCCTCCTCTTCGCTCACGTCGTCCCCGTCGTCCTCCGCGAGCCCCGCTGCCTTGACCCTGCGAACCCGGCGAGGCCCCGGGCCTCCCCTCTCCTCCTCCTTCCCTGTCCCCTGTGCGACTTCGCCGCGCATAGTTGTGGTGCCTTGGCCGCCGTGTCGCTGCTCTGCTGCAATCGCCAACCCGGCTTCTCGTTAGCGTCGCCCCGAAGCGTTCTACCGCGACCACCGCGCCTTCGTCCCTGCTGGCGCTGCTGTCGCGCTTGCAACAATCAAGAACCACGCGTCCAGCTTCACGCCACTCGCCCCCTGCGCCACCTCCGGTCACCGCCGCCTCCTCGCGTTCGGCTAGCCTCCTCATGCCGCAGCCTCATTGGTCAGCTGAAGCCGCCGCCTGTGCCGCCAGCACCACCAGCGCCTCGCCCGCTTCATGCCTCGCCAGCTACTCTTCGGGCGCCAAGGTTCGAACCGCCCGTTTGGCCTTGGGGCCACCGACAATGGCTTAAACTTTTTTTAAGAAAAAAGATATAAAAATGATAAATAATAAAATCTAATTAATTAACTTAATTAATCTGTTTAATTAAAAATTAAAACTAATTATTCAACTAATAAAAACTAACTAATGTTTAGTTAACCCGAGACAATGACTTAACGGGACTCCACGCGTCTGTTGACCCAACAGCAGATGGTTAACTGAAGACATCATGCTGACCTCACGCTGATGTCATAATTACTTTTCTAATTAAATTAATTATATTAATTCTAGAAATAAATTAAATCTTTATAAATTAATATAAAATAAACTGTAGCTCGGATGAAAATACTTTGTACATGAAAGTTGCTCAGAACGACGAGACGAATCCGGATACGCAGCCTGTTCGTCCGCCACACGTCCCTAACATAGTGAACCTGCAAAATTTCACCTCCGGTTCGTCTGTCCGAAAACGCGAAACACCGGGAATACTTTCCCGGATGTTTCCCCCCTTCACCGGTATCACCTCATACCGCGTTAGAACACATCTAGCTCTGCTTGTTGTCCTGTTATGCACTTGCTTGCTATGTATTTACTGTTTCTCCTCCCCCCCTCTTCTCTCCTAGAGACCCCGTGATTTACGCCGATGCCCCTGTGGTCGATTACGCACCGACGACCCCTCCTTCTTGTCTCGAGCAACCAGGCAAGCCCCCCTTGATCACCAGATATCGCCTATTCTACTCTATACCGCTTGCATTAGAGTAGTGTAGCATGTTACCGCTTTCCGTTATACCTATCCCGATGCATAGCCTATCCTTGCTACTACCATTGTTACCTTTACCGCTATCCCATCGCTTAGTATAGGATGCTAGTATTCCATCTGTGGCCCTACATTCTTGTCCATCTGATGTGCTATACTATCGGGCCGTGATCACTCGGGAGGTGATCACGGGTATATACTTATACTTATACATGATACATGTGGTGACTAAAGTCGGGTCGGCTTGTGGAGCACCCGCGAGTGATTCACGGATTGGGGACTGAAAGGACCTTTGTCCCGACGGCCCGCTGGATGGATCTTTGTGGCGGAGCGACAGGGCAGGTTGAGACCGCCTAGGAGAGAGGTGGGCCTGGCCCGATCGGCGTCATGGATACTTAACACGCTTAACGAAGTTCTTGGTATTTGATCCGAGTCCGGTCATTTGGTCTATACGCACTAACCAACTACGTGGGAAAGATATGGGCACTTTCGACGTCGTGGTATCACCGGCACTTCGTGGACGCCAATGATCGAGTGGCGCGCTACCGGATTGGGAACGTAAGCCCGCTCTTGTATTAAGGGGCTAGTTCGCTTCCGGCGCGTTCAAGAACGCAGGTGTGCTAAGGCGATGGGCCTGCACCCCTGTGCGCTTAGGTTTAGACCGGCGTGCTAGCCTCTCTGTTGTGCCTAGGTGGGGCTACGACGTGTTGATCTTCCGCGGCCGGGCGTGACCCAGAAAAGTGTGTCCAACCAAATGGGATCAAGCGTGTTGGGTTATGTGGTGCACCCCTGCAGGGAAGTTAGTCTATTCGAATAGTCGTGATCTTCGGTAACAAGACGACTTGGAGTTGTACCTTGACCTTATGATAACTAGAACCGGATACTTAATAAAACACACCCTTCCAAGTGCCAGATACAACCCGGTGGTCGCTCTCTATCGTGGTTACGATGAGGGATCGCCGGGTAGGATTATGCTATACGATGCTACTTGGAGGACTTCAACCTACCCTCTTCTACTGTTGCAAGACGGAGGTGACCGAAGCGTAGTCTTCGATAAGACTAGCTATCCCCTCTTATTCTCGCTTTCTGCGATTCAGTCCACCGATATGGCCCTTTACACATATATCCATGCATATGTAGTGTAGCTCCTTGCTTGCGAGTACTTTGGATGAGTACTCACGGTTGCCTTGTTCCCCTTTTCCCCTTTCTTTACCCGGTTGCGCGACGAGACGATGGAGCCCAGGAGCGACGCCACCGTCGATGACGACTACTACCGGAGGCGCCTACTACTACGTGCAGCCATGGACGGCGACCGTGAGTAGTTTAGGAGGATCCCAGGCGAGGCTGCGCCTCTCTCGATATGTATCCCAGTTTGTGCTAGCCATCTTATGGCAACTTGTTTAACTTATGTCTGTACTCAGATATTGTTGCTTCCGCTGACTCGTCTATGATCGAGCACTTGTATTCGAGCCCTCGAGGCCCCTGGCTTGTATTATGATGCGTGTATGACTTATTTATGTTTTAGAGTTGTGTTGTGATATCTTCCTGTGAGCCCCTGATCTTGATCGTACACATTTGCGTGCATGATTAGTGTACGATTGAATCGGGGGCGTCACATTTATTGCATCACCCTTTCCTCTTCAAGGTAAAACCAACGCAGTGCTCAAGAGGTAGCAAGAAGGATTTCTGGCACCGTTGCCGGGGAATCTACGCACAAGTCAAGACATACCAAGTACCCATCACAAACTCGTATCCCTCGCATTACATTATTTGCCATTTGTCTCTCGTTTTCCTCTCCCCAACTTCACCCTTGCCATTTTATTTGCCCTTCTTCTGTTCGTCTTCTTGTTTGCCTTAATGTCTTACTTGGCTCGTTTGCTCGTTTGGTTGGAATAATTGTGTATTTATTGCTAAACAGAGAACCTAAGATCTATCGATCCTCATCTGCTTGCTAATCTTTTTAAGAGATCCAATTATGATGAACCAATTGCTAGTGAGTTTTGTGCACTGGATTATCTTTATGAAGTTTTGCTTGAAATTCGTGAATCTAAAAATTGTGATGAAGTACTTTATGAAGTGATTAACGATAGATCTTTGAATAAAAAGCATGATTGCAATGATATTATAACTTCTATTAATGTCAATTGTTCTAATAATATGCAAAACCCTAAGCTTGGGGATGCTAGTTTTGCTATGTCCACTACTTGTTGCAATGATCATGATTGGGGTGATTCTTCTTATGATCTTGAAAATTTATTTAAGCCCACTGATGAATATGAGATAATAGTGTTTGCAATAATATTGAAAGTGGGTTTGGAAGAGTGTCAACTTTAGATCCCGCATATTTGGAGAATATTCAATCTTATGGTATTTTTGATAAAAGTGGGTTTGGAGAGGTCATGACTTTAGTTAATGATATTCCCACTATTTTGGAAGAGTGTCAACTTTGCATGCATATGGATCATGTAGAGAAAATTTTATGTGATAGCTATATTGTTTAATTTGAATATGATCCCACATGTAATTATTATGAGAGAGGAAAATATGGTTGTAGAAATTTTTATCTTACTAAATTACCTCTTGTCATGTTGAGATTGCCATCGTCTCTTTCTTCTTCCTTGCATATGCTATTTTTTGCTTGCTATGATAATTTGTTTGCTTATAAAATGCCTATGCATAGGAAGTATGTTAGACTTATATGTGTTTGTCACGTGTTTTATGATGCTCTTTTTGTGCTTTAATTCTTATCTTTTATGTGAGCATCATTGAAATCTCAATGCCTAGCTAAAAAGGCTTTAAAAATACGCTTGTTGGGAGATAATCCGATATTTTTTAGCAAATAAATCTTTGATATAGCTTCTGGTTAGATTTGTTTTTATGTTTTAGTTAGTGTTTGTGCCAAGTTAAACCCATAGGATCTTCTTGGATGATAGTTATTTGATCTTGCTGAAAATTCCGTAAACTTTCATTCACGAAAAAAATTGTTAAAAATCACCAGAACGTGATAAAATACTGATTCCAATTGCAGTAGATCAATAAAAAATTATATAGGTCTTCCTATTTTGGTAGATTTTTCTGAGTTCCAGAAGTTTGCGTTAGTTACAGATTACTATAGACTGTTTTGTTTTTGACAGATTCTGTTTTTCGTGTGTTGTTTTCTTATTTTGATGAATCTATGGCTAGTAAAAGAGTTTATAAACCATAGAGAATTTGGAATACAGTAGGTTTAATACCAATATAAATAAATAATGAGTTCAATACAGTACCTTGAAGTGGTGTTTTGTTTTCTTTAGCTAACGGAGCTCACAAGATTTGCTGTTAAGTTTTGTGTTGTGAAGTTTCCAAGTTTTGGGTAAAGATTTGATGGATTATGGAACAAGGAGTGGCAAGAGCCTAAGCTTGGGGATGCCCAAGGCACCCCAAGTTAAATCTAAGGACACCCAAGGCATCCCCTCTTTCTTCTTCGTCCATCGGTAACTTTACTTGGAGCTATATTTTTATTCACCACATGATATGTGTTTTGCTTGGAGTGTCTTGTATGATTTGAGTCTTTGTTTTTAGTTTACCAGAATCATCCTTTCTGTACACACCTTTTGAGAGAGACACACATGATTTGGAATTTATTAGAATTCTCTATGTGCTTCACTTATATGTTTTGAGTTATATAGTTTTTGCTCTAGTGCTTCACTTATATCTTTTAGAGCACGGCGGTGGTTTTTTTTTTTAGAAACTATTGTTCTCTCATGCTTCACTTATATCATTTTGAGAGTCCTACAAAACAGCATGGTAATTTTCTTAAATTGAGAAATTAGTCCTAATATGATAGGCATCCAAGATTAGTAAAAACTTTCTTATAAGTGCGTTGAATACTAAGAGAAGTTTGATGCTTGATGATTGTTTTGAGATATGGAGGTAGTGATATTAAAGTTGTGCTAGTTGAGTAGTTGTGAATTTGAGAAATACGTGTGTAGAAGTTTGCAAGTCCTGTAGCATGCACGTATGGTAAACGTTGTGTAACAAATTTGAAACATGAGGTGTTCTTTGATTTTCCTCCTTACGAGTGGCGGTCAGGGACGAGCGATGGTCTTTTCCTACCAATCTATCCCCTAGGAGCATGTGCGTAGTGCTTGGTTTTTGATGACTTGTAGATTTTTGCAATAAGTATGTGAGTTCTTTATGACTAATGTTGAGTCCATGGATTATACGCACTCTCACGCTTCCATCATTGCTAGCCTCTTTGGTACCGTGCATTGCCCTTTCTCGCCTTAAGAGTTGGTGCAAAAACTTCGCCGGTGCATCCAAACCCCGTGATATGATACGCTCTATCACACATAAACCTCCTTATATCTTCCTCAAAACAGCCACCATACCTACCTATTATGGCATTTCCATAGCCATTCCGAGGTATATTGCCATGCAACTTTCCACCGTTCCGTTTATCATGACACATTTCATCATTGTCATATTGCCTTGCATGATCATGTAGTTGACATCGTATATGTGGCAAAGCCACCATGCATATTATTTCATACATGTCACTCTTGATTCATTGCCCATCCCAGTACACCGCCGGAGGCATTCATATAGAGTCATATTTTGTTCTAATATCGAGTTGTAATCATTGAGTTGTAAATAGATAGAAGTGTGATGATCATCATTCATAGAGCATTGTCCCAAAAAAACATAAAGGCCAAATAAAAAAAGAAAGGCCCAAAAAAAAGAAAAAAAAAAGAAGGGACAATGCTACTATCCTCTTTTCCACACTTGTGCTTCAAAGTAGCACCATGATTTTTATGATAGAGAGTCTCTTGTTTTGTCACTTTCATATACTAGTGGGAATTTTTCATTATAGAACTTGGCTTGTATATTCCAATAATGGGCTTCCTCAAATGCCCTAGGTCTTCGTGAGCAAGCAAGTTGGATGCACACTCACTTAGTTTCTTTTGTTGAGCTTTCATACATTCATAGCTCTAGTGCATCTATTGCATGGCAATCCCTACTCCTTGCGTTGACATCAATCGATGGGCATCTCCCTAGACCATTGATTAGCCGCGTCGATGTGAGACTTTCTCCTTTTTTTGTCTTCTCCACATAACCCCCGTCATCATATTCTATTCCACCCATAGTGCTATATCCATGGCTCACGCTCATATATTGCGTGAAGGTTGAAAGAAGTTTGAGATTACTAAAGTATGAAACAATTGCTTGGCTTGTCATCCGGGTTGTGCATGATGAGAGCATTCTTGTGTGACGAAAATGGAGCATGACCAAACTATATGATTTTGTAGGGATGAACTTTCTTTGGCCATGTTATTTTGAGAAGACATAATTGCTTAGTTAGTACGCTTGAAGTATTATTATTTTTATGTCAATACTAAACTTTTATCTTGAATCTTTCGGATCTGAATATTCATACCACAAATAATAGAATTACAATGAAAATTATGCTAAGTAGCATTTCACATCAAAAATTCTGTTTTTATCATTTACCTACTCGAGGATGAGCAGGAATTAAGCTTGGGGATGCTTGATACGTCTCCAATGTATCTATAATTTTTTATTGTTCAATGCTATATTATATTCAGTTTTGAATGATTAATGGGCTCTATTATACACTTTTATATTATTTTTGGGACTAACCTATTAACCGGAGGCCCAGCCCAAATTGCTGTTTTTTTACCTATTTCAGTGTTTCACAGAAAAAGAATATCAAACGGAGTCCAAACGGAATGAAACCTTCGGGAACGTGATTTTCGGAACAAACGTGATCCAGATGACTTGGAGTGGACGTCAAGCAATCAAAGAGGAGGCCACGAGGCAGGGGGCGCGCCTACCCCCTGGGCACGCCCTCCACCCTCGTGGGCCCCTCGTAGCTCCATCGACCTACTTCTTCCTCCTATATATACCTACGTACCCCCAAACCATCAGCAGAGGAGAAAAAACCCTATTTCCACCGCCGCAACCTTCTGTACCCATGAGATCCCATCTTGGGGCCTTTTCCGGCGCTCCGCCAGAGGGGGCATCGATCACGGAGGGCTTCTACATCAACACCATAGCCTCTCCGATGATGTGTGAGTAGTTTACCTCAGACCTTCGGGTCCATAGTTATTAGCTAGATGGCTTCTTCTCTCTCTTTGGATCTCAACACAAAGTTCTCCTCGATTCTCTTGGAGATCTATTTGATGTAACTCTTCTTTTGCGGTGTGTTTGTCGAAATCCGATGAATTGTGGGTTTATGATCTAGATTATCTATGAACAATATTTGAATCTTCTCTGGATTCTTTTATGTATGATTGGTTATCTTTGCAAGTCTCTTCGAATTATCAGTTTTGTTGGCCTACTAGATTGATCTTTCTTGCAATGGGAGAAGTGCTTAGCTTTGGGTTCAATCTTGCGGTGCTCGATCCCAAAGGATGAGGGGAAACGACACGTATTGTATTGTTGCCATCGAGGATAAAAAAGATGGGGTTTATATCATATTGCATGAGTTTATCCCTCTACATTATGTCATCTTGCTTAAAGCGTTACTCTGTTCTTATGAACTTAATACTCTAGATGCATGCTGGATAGCGGTCGATGTGTGGAGTAATAGTAGTAGATGCAGCAGAGTCGGTCTACTTGTCACGGACGTGATGCCTATATACATGATCATACCTAGATATTCTCATAACTATGCTCAATTCTATCAATTGCTCGGCAGTAATTCGTTTACCCACCGTAATACTTATGCTATCTCGAGAGATGCCACTAGTGAAACCTATGGCCCCCGGGTCTATTGTCCATCATATTAATCTCCCGTCAACTAGCTATTTCTTTTTCCGTTTATTTTGCTTTCTTTACTTTTACTCTTTATCGTAAAAATACCAAAAATATTATCTTATCATCTCTATCAGATCTCACTCTCGTAAGTGACCGTGAAGGGATTGACAACCCTTTATCGCGTTGGTTGCGAGGTTATTATTTTTTTGTGTAGGTGCGTGGGACTCGAGCGTGGTCTCCTACTGGATTGATACCTTGGTTCTCAAAAACTGAGGGAAATACTTACGGTACTTTACGGCATCACCCTTTCCTCTTCAAGGGAAAACCAACGCAGTGCTCAAGAGGTAGCAGGTGCGCGGCCACCCCTAGGCGCCCGGCCCTGTCCGGTCCGGGTGCCCGGTCCTCCGCACCCCGGGTGCCCGGACCCCTCCGAGAGTGTGTGAGTTTTCAGGGTCATTTTGGACCTTTGTATCCCCCTCTCCCTCGATTTCGTCCCTAGACTATAAGTACCTCCCACCTAGCTCATTTAGAGGATAGCAAAGTATATGAGAGACATTAGAGAGCTTTGCTCCTTGTACCCACTCCTCTAGGAGATCAAGAACTCCTAGGAGAAGATCCTTAGTGGATATCAAGACCCCCATCTAGGGAAGGATCCCCATCATAGGATCATCAAGACCTCTCTCCTCATAGGATTGGGATGAACTAGTACCTTGTATCTTCCTTTGTTGTCCTTGTATCATTGTGACCTCTTGTGTGTTTTTGGATCTAGCATGTGTGATTGGATCTAGTCAAATTGAGTGTTTTTCTTCTCTTGTGTTCTTCGTGTTCTTGGGGATTTCCCCTCCAATTCGTGAAAGATCTCCATCTAGGGTTCCACCCTACAACATACAATGTTTGAGATATAATGTTTTCTATCTAAATGTTGTCTCATACAATTAATCATCGGTTTTATTTGAGAGATTAAAACCAAATTAGTTTATGCACTGAACTAGAAATAGCATAACTACATATTGATTTTCTACTTAAATTTCACAATAGATATTTTGCCGGATGACCCACTGTATGAGGACGCCACATCCTTTCTTCCTCAACGAGCACACGCCCTCCTGTAAGCCTCATACTGCTGAGATGTTTGATGAGATGTGCATCAATAATATCAGTAAGTTTGTGTGCTCGATTTGAGTGTGACAAGCACGTCGTTGTGTGCTTCTCAGTACAGTACGTGAGGTACCACACGGGATGGTGACTTGGGAGGCTGGGACATGCTGGCATGGCCAAACAGCGGGTTCACTGTGATCAGGGTGCTAGAGGCTCTTCTCAGCCCGCATGCCTGCTGGAGGTAAGTTTTATAGCCTCTTTCTGTTAGTAGATGCTCTTGGTGTAGAGATATCATCCAGACTGTATCTTTAGTGAAACTTGCAGCTATGCAGCTTGGCCCTACTATTCATGTACTATCTCATATTCTCATTCATTAGGTTTTGTAAAGTTTCAGCTCAATACATGTCATGTTCTTTGTTAGTGTTTCCTTACATATTATCTGCATCTTTCTCTAGAAAAACATATTGTGTGTGTGATGTCCTTTCTTTATCTAAAAAATCCATTATGCTGTCCTCGGCATATCACCAACAAAATCTGTGAGAGATGTCACAACAATAGTTTCATTGTATTGATATCATAGGGAAAGGCATATTCGCTACATACTAAAGTTGAAGACATGTTTTCACAAATAAGATTCATTTTCACATTGCTTGGCATGCATCTAGGCCATGTTGTTTATTAACGCTGCTAAAAGTTATACTTCTATATGTGAATAGCTTCAATTCGAGTTTCATATATTTTCTGGTAATTCATCCCATCAAATAGTTTGATATTTTTGTCATTATTTCAAAAAATTGATAACTGCAACAATCTAATCAAGTAGTTTGATGTTTGTTGTCCTTATTCCATTTTTTATACAATTGGATGCTAATACGATCATGGCCTAAGATCATTAATGAGTAAGGACATGCATAGGGATATGGGTGCTTTCTGAAAATCTGGTCATATTTACTGACATCCACATGTAAGTCTTTCATATTTGATATAGCAGTTGATTACTTGAACTACGTTCTCAACTGCACTAGCTTTGTTAGGCATTTTTCTTCATATTGGAGTGGCAGGATGAGGTTCAGGAAAGAAGGCATTAATAGTAGAGAATGGTGAGGTACACCTGCAAAGTGGTAATGAGGACCTTCGCAGGTCAAAGTTTTTCAGAGCTATAATAAGATAATCCGAGCATCAAAGTTGGCAAGGTTGATCCCTCATAGTGTATGTATCAATCGAGCTTGACTATTTATGTTCTGAAAAAATGCAAGGTCCAGACCACCCATTCATTAGGTTCATGAGAGCACTAGAAGAAACATGATGATCTGGAAGAAATTCTGAGTAGTTGGGTCATATGCATCCATTTATCAGTTATACATGTGTAGTAGTGTGTAAGGCAATGAATGTATCTCCTCAAACCATTTATTGGGGTTTGTTCAGGGAGTTGATTGTGGGAATTGGGACAGAGGAGAGAGGAGTTTAGGGACATGGGGTATGGATTGTGTGGAAGATGAATGGAAGATATGAGGATAAGTGGTAGGAGAGAGAAAATTAGGTAGATTATTATACTTAAATAAATATATATTAAATTTAGAAATGGAGTCTGAATAGTCTGTTAATTTAGCATCGACACACCTGGTACTTCACTTTTACTAATATCTAGTTAGAATACTACTGTCTTTTCTTTCTTGTTGCCTCCAATAACTTGGTAGTTATGCTTGCCTGCACCACGTAGGTTTTACAATGAAAAACTGAAGAAGTTGTGACGACGACTAAAGGACTGAAAGATTTGCTTGAAGCAAAGATGTCTAGCTGGGATACATATGGTAAAAATCTTCAGAGAGTGACTTCTTTTTAGCTGCTATTGATATATGTATGTGCTCATAGGTCACAACTCATGAAGTTACTTCCTTTTGGCTTTGGGTTTTAGATATATATATGTGCTCATGGGTCAGAATCGATGAAGTTACTTCCTTTTAGTGAAGATCTGAATATCATCATGATCTTGGCCAAGAGGCGGACATTTCAGAAGGTACGAGCTGGGAGCAATATAAGTGATCAGGTTGCAGGAACACCAGGAATGCCACCATACTTCCTTATGGTTACTTACTCTTTGGTTTTGATTGGTGATACTAAGCACAAAGTCGTGAACCCATCTCCCTTTCCTGAGAACATGAAACTGTGTGCTTTTTGTGGTGCATGCTGCTAATGGCTTTTTGCTTCTCTGACCAGCAGCACCTTCTTGCTTTCCTATGTTTTGCTGCATGCCATTGCTTTCTACTGATGTTTTTTTGTCTATGTTGGTCGGACCCTTCCCTGGACCCGGCGCAAGCGGGAGCTACATGCACCGGGCTGACCTTTTTTTGCAGGTTGTTCGATCTTGACCATTGCAGAGTCGATCTTGTCGGGTGCAGCATCCTCGTTCTGTTTTTTGTTGTCTTTGTTCTGCTCGTCAAGGTTTGCTACTCTCATCTCTGCCTATCTTACTACCGTGGTTTCTGACCATATATGATATTTCTGCTGATTGCTGAAGATATGCTTGGCAGCTTATGCTCTGCATAATAACACTTCATATAACATTGTTTTAGACAATGTTTGTATGTCGGATTGGTTATGCAGAACAACCCATGTTGAAACTATATGAAAAGTCAATACCTTTGTATGCTACATTTAGAGATGTATTCCCAAATCCAAGGAAAGAAATATGTCTACTACATCCTTTGCCTTATTGCTTCTCTTCTTCACACGCTTTTATATGCAATATTATCATCCACGCCACATGGCAAATGCTTTAGGTGATTCATCATTCTATTTTATTTTTCTCTGTGTTATAATTTTCTCTAAGCATATTGTAAAGCAAATTATGGGCTCCTAATCATTTCCGTGTATATTCAGGACATGGCCGGGTGTCATGTGCTTTATTATATTTTGTTCTTACGTGTCAGCAGGATGTGTGCGTTCGTTTCAGCCGTTATACCTATTTTGGAGGCCGTGGTAGCTCGGTGCGCTTTGCCATCCCTCTTGTATCTGTGTGATGTTGCAGAGGATGGCTCTGTCCTTAGGTAGAGCTAGAGCTTCCCGAGGATGGCTCTGGTCCAGTGCCGCGAAGGGAATTCTTTTGGAGCCCTGCATGGTGTGGGTTTCAATGGGTCTTTGCACTACCAAATTAAAATGTTTATATATACATCTCACTGTAACAACAAGAAATTGTAATTGGCTGAAGATTTGAACGCCCGAGAAACTTTATGTTTGCTCTGTTTTCATTTCTGTTGGTAGCATCAGTGATTTTCGAAGAATTGTTTCTTCTTACCAACAGGGAGGTTTTTGCGTGTGGATGTTGTATTAGTTTAGATCTGGCACAAGCTCAGCAATGGTAGCATCATGTTGTTGTACTACACTTAGCTATGTTTTTGTTGGTTTTCGGGTCTTTTTCAAAGGGTGTGACATCTTTGAAGGTGTATGGTTTAAGAATCGGCATAATTTTAGAACATCGATTTACATCTCCCTATTTATGCTTTCATGTGCACAGTCATCTTGTGATTTGATACATTTAATTTATAATGTAAGACTTACTTTTTGCATATTGTATTTCTTGCTTCATAAGTTGACAAAGCTGCTCTATACATTTTAGATGTGTCACATGAGGTTGGGTTTGAAACATTATATCACTGGACAGTTGAACCAGGCCTTGGATGTGAAAATGACCTTTACATGAGACAAAAAGACTACGTGAAATATGAAATATTTTGTGAGGTTATGCAACATTGCGCTCTATAAAATTAGTGTTATATGTTTATTAGTTGAATAGACTAAACCACACGATATCGATCTCGATGAGCCTTGAACATGGACATGCGGTTTTTAAAGACAATATGGTGGGTGCGAGGTGTTTTTTTTTCTTCAGGTGCAATGCACGGGCATATTTACTAGTGATAGTAACATGAGTAGTAACATCACACATATCTATTATAGCGACCAGACCTCAAACAGTCTGATCTCTGTGTTGAGTGTCATCCCTGGATCAGTAATGCTGACACCACACAGTACTTGAAGGATTTATAACAGAGTAGCAATCACACACTTATTACATCGAGTATCTCAAGAGAGAACTTAATAAAATAAATATGGCTTAAGGCCATCTAATAACGATAACATGAAGGCTTGGAAGATAAGCGAGTCCATCAACTCCAACGGCATCATCGAGTATAGAACCACGACCTAAGCACCTTACTCGTCGTCTGAAAAGTCTGCAACATGAAACGTTGCAGCCCGAAAATGGGTCAGCACATGGAATATGCTGGCAAAGTAACACATAGAGAGCAATGAAAGAGTAAGCCTATACTACATGCATATATGGATGGTGGAAAGCTCTATGGTTACAGTTTTGCGAAAAGCCAATTTTTTTCCTACTGCAAAGGAATAAATTTATTTAACTATCATGGTGGTTGTTAAACATTGAGAATGGTTGACAGCATCCTCAATCCCAATTAAAGTAATCATTAACAACCCAACAATATTAATTAGAGTAACATGATGAGATTCACATGATATCCAGGTACTAGATACTCAAGATGTCCATAACCGGGGACACGGCTAACCATGATTAGTTTATACACTCTGCAGAGGTTTGTGCACTTTTCCCCACAAGACTCAATCTCCCCGTTTGTTTTCTCGCACTACATGGTGTTTGAGAAACGGATGACCGAGACATAGTTTTTCAGAAGCGCTTGCACCTTACGTATGGGTAGACCGTACCAACCTACAACCCCTACATCTGCTAGTCTACCCGTAAGAGTTCGCACAAACTTAGTCAACTATGCTAGAGCCCATAGTAGCATGTGGCTGCACACGGAAGTTTCTAGCATGAATAATCTCATGATCCCTTTGAGCCTGGGTGGCGGTCCAAGAAAACAGCAAATCCTCGAAACCAGTACCTCAATCCACCCAGATGTGTGTTTAAGTTGCCACCTTAAATAAACCATTAATTAACATTCTCACATCTGTCATGGATACACTCACCCAATCCACGCCTACTAGCATAGCATGGCATAACAAGCAAACGAGAAGTAACTCCCAAAGGTTTGATAATAAACAGGTAATAGGTACTACCTCATCTACTTCCCATCCCACAATTTAATTAGATCCTAATCATGCAATGTTTGAGGATTGATCTAATGCAATAAAACTGGGTAGTAGAAAAAGTATGATCAAAGTGTTACTTGCCTTGTTGATGATCCGCAAAACCTAGAGACTCGAAGTAACAGGCGGCGCACTCCGGGTATTCTATCGCAGACAAACAAACAAGCATACAATCAGTACTCATCTAATGCACGGGTAAAACTCAAACAAAAGATCTAACCAGAAAGTTCAACTTAAGAACTCCGGTTTGCAAAAAGAATCAAATCAAACGAAGCAACGGAAGTCAAACGGCAAAAGAAAACAGCTCCGTTTTACTAATCTGGATCTAAGTCAAATTTTATAGAAACAAAAACTGGCTTAAGTTGGTTATTCGGAAAGAAGGTTTCGAGACGAAACTCCAGGCGCTTGAATCGCCTAATTCCGATAAACAAGCGAAAAGTTATACTAAAACGAAAATCGGATCAGAAATCACGGATTAAATCCGAGAAAAAGAAAAACGACGAACAGGTTAACGAACGAACGTTCGTTAACTGGATCTAATCTGACGAACATGTTCGTTAAAACGAACGAACGAGCGAACGCTCGCTATTTAACCGAACCGAGAAAAAACCAATCTAATAAAAAAACGGAAACTAAAAAACCAACGGAAAACCGAACGGTTTTCAAAAAAGCAATGACGCGGATTTCGAGGCACCTCGGGCGGCGGGTCGGGCGGTTCCATGAGGTCGGCGACGGACGGCGGTCATGCGGCGGCGGCATGCGGGCGTACGGCGGCTACGGCGGCCTGGTCAATGGGTCAAGGGTCAAGGGCTCTAAGCGGCGCTTTATATGGGCTGCCCCCGGGCAGAGTCCCTCTCGGGTACGGCCCATAGGTCGGTTGGTTTTTTTTTAATAATTTCGCGCAGAAAAACAAACGAAAGAAATACTAAACAAACTCCAAAAATCCCGAAATAAATTTTCCCCGGCTTCTAAAATCAAGCCGGACAAGATGAACATTTATTTGGGGCCTAAATGCAATTTTGAGAGACGCACATTTTTCCTAAATTCAAATAAAATGGCGAAAAACTCCGAAATAAAATCTTATTTGATTTTATTATTAAATCCTCATTATTTCTTTATTTTGGGAAAGTCATTTTATTCCCTCTCTCATATTTTTTTGTAATAGAAATAATTGAAGATAAAATAATTAAAATCAAATGATCCTATTTTCAAAATTGAGAAAACTCAAAATATGAAAATAACGAAATCCCCGACTCTCTCCGTGGGTCCTTGAGTTGTGTAGAATTTCTAGGATCGAGCCAACAATGCAACAAAAATATGATATGCAATGATGATCTATGTATAACATTCCAAATTGAAAATTTGGGATGTTACAAACCTACCCCCTTAAGATGAATCTCGCCCTCGAGATTCGGGTTGGCTAGAAAATAGGTGAGGGTGGTCCTTAAGCAGATCTTCCTCTCGCTCCCGGTGGCTTCATCCTCGGTGTGGTGGCTCCACCGAACTTTGCAAAACTTAATGACCTTCTTTGCGGGTGACTCGACCGGCATACTCCGTAATCTTAACTGGTTTCTCCTCATAGGTCAAATCGTTATTCAATGAATCGCCTCTAGTGGCACAAGATCTCTCAGTGGTATATCCGCCATCTCTGCGTGACACTTCTTCAACTGAGAAACGTGGAACACATCGTGAACACCTGACAAACCCTCGGGTAATTCCAACTTGTACGCAACTTCTCCCATGCGCTCCAAAACTTTGTATGGTCCCACAAAACATGGCGCTAATTTTCCTTTAACACCAAAACGCTTAACTCCTCGAAGCGGAGATACTCGAAGATAAACTCTGTCTCCGACTTCATATTCTGTCTCCTTGCGTTTTGAATCCGCATAGCTCTTCTGCCTTGACTGGGCTACCTTGAGCCTATCGCGAATCAACTTTACCTTCCGTTCAGACTCGTTAATCAAATCTGGTCCAAACAACTGGCGGTCTCCAACCTCATCCCACAATAGCGGGGTTCTGCACCTCCTTCCGTACAAGGCTTCGAAAGGTGCCATCTTCAAACTGGTTTGGTAGATGTTGTTATAAGAAAACTTCGCATATGGCAAGTTGTCATCCCAACTTGATCCATAATCCAAGGCACATGCTCTCATCATATCCTCCAAAATCTGGTTGACTCTCTCGGTTTGTCCATCCATGCATGGATGAAAAGTTGTACTAAACTCCGCCTGGTTCCCACAGTTTACTGCTGCTTCCGTAACTTTGAGGTGAATTGGGTTCCTCCATCCGATACGATACTCCTCGGAACTCCATGCAAGCATACAATCCTGGTCATGTATATCTTAGCCAATTTGGCACCGCCAGTAGGTAGTCTTTATCGAATGAAATGAGCTACCTTCGTCAAACGATCGACTACAACCCAAATCGAGTCATAGCCCGAACGGGTCTGGGCAATCCGTGATGAAATCCATGCCTAGTTTATCCCACTTCCATTCGGTATAGGCAATGGTTGTAACAATCCTGCCGCTTCGATGTTACGCCTTCACTCTCGACACACATCACAAACTGCTACATACTGCAATATCCTTCTTCATTCCGGTCCACCGTAAAGTATCCTTCAAATCCAAATACATCTTAGTATTTCCGGTGGATCGAATACGGCGAATCATGTGCCTCTTGCAAAATCAACTTCCGAATCTCCGGATCACTTGGTACGTAAACGCGGTCCTCAAACCATAAGGTATCATGCTCATCCTCACGAAATCCCTTTGCTTTTCCGTGCTCATCTTCTCCTTAATAGAAGCAACTTCCTCATCATCCTTTGAGCTTCTCTAATTTTATCCATCAAAGTAGACTGAATCTCCAACGCTGCTACATAGCCTCTCGGAACTATTTCCAAACATAGCTCCCGGAATTCCTCGGCTAATTCTTTTGGTAAACCTCCGGTCATTAGGATGTTGACATGACTCTTCTGACTCAACGCGTGCGCTACCACGTTAGCCTTTCCGGTGATAATGCAATCTCATATCATAATCCTTGATGAGCTCCAACCATCTCCTTTATGCGAGGTTTAACTCATACTGCGTGAAGATGTACTTCAAACTCTTGTGATCCCTGTACACCTCACAATGGTTTCCAATGAGGAAATGCCTCCATGTTTTCAATGCATGCACTACGGCTGCTAACTCCAAATGATGCGTGGCATAGTTTAATTCGTGAGGTTTCAGTTGTCGTGAAGCATACGAAACAACTCTTCCCTCCTGCATGAGCACTGCTCCAAGTCCTCGGCGTGAAGCGTGTAATACACCTCATAATCTTTAGTCCGTGCGGCAAAATCAACACTGGTGAGGTAACCAAACGTTTCTTCAAATCATGGAAACTAGCCTCACACTCTTCAGTCCATATAAACTTGGTATCCTTCTTCAATAATTCTGTCATAGGCTTCGCAATCTTCGAGAAATTCTCAATGAATCTCCGGTAGTATCATGCGAGTCCAAGGAAACTCCGGATCTCTCCAACTGTTGTTGGCACTTCCCAGTTTGTCACCGTGGCAACTTTAGTGGGGTCTACTGCTATACCTTCTCCGGATATAACATGTCCGAGAAATCCAACTTCCTTCAACCAGAACTCACACTTGCTGAACTTGTCATACAACTGATGTTCTCTGAGCTTCTCGAGTACCAAACGCAGGTGCTCCTTATGTTCTTCTTCATTCTTTGAGTAGACCAAAATATCATCAATGAATACCACGACGAACTTATCCAAAAACTCCATAAACACCTTGTTCATCATGTTCATAAAATAGGCTGGGGCGTTAGTCGGACCAAATGACATAACGGTATACTCATACACACTGCACTGTGGTAAAAGCCGTCTTAGGTATATCCTGCTCCCGAATCTTCAACTGATGATATCCTGATCGCAAATCGATCTTGGAAAATACCTTAGCTCCTTGCAATTGGTCAAACAAGTCGTTGATCATCGGCAACGGGTATTTGTTCTTAATGGTCACTTCATTAAATCCTCGATAATCAACAACCATTCTTAATGATCCATCCTTCTTCTCCACTAGAAATCTTGGCGATCCCCAAGGCGAAGAACTTGGGCGAATAAAACCTTTATCCAGTAACTCCTTAATCTGCTTCTTAATTTCCTCCAAATCTTGGGCTGGCATCCTATATGGTCTCTTAGATATTGGCCCAGTGCCTGGCAGTAGTTCAATCAGAAACTCAATGTCTCTGTCCGGCGGCATGCCTGGCAACTCTTCCGAAAACACGTCCGGATAATCCCTTACCACTGGTACTTCCTCCTGCACAACTCCTGATAAGGAATTTACATGTGCCCTCCTCGGCTCATGCCGTGATACATACTTGATTCTCCTTCCTTCGGGGTGGTAAGCAAAATCGACTTCTTGGCGCAATCAATATTCCTCCGTACTTTGATAACCAATCCATGCCTAATATCACGTCCAATCCTTGGGATTCCAAAACTATTAGGTCCGAGGGAAATAAGTAGTTTCCAATCCTTAATGGCAGTCAATCACACCATATACTTGCCATATATTCCGCTCCGGGTGAGGTTACTAGCATGGGTGACCTAAGGGCTTGGGTTGGTAATTTATACTTATCCACAAATCCCCTTGATATGTATGAATGCGATGCACCAGTATCAAAAAGAACAACTACAGTAAATGTCTTAACCAAAAACTTACCTATTACTGCGTCTGGCTGAGCTTCAACCTCCTCCACGGTAACGTGGTTCACATCCCCTGTTGAAAGGGTTCGGCTTCTTTCACGAGCTTCCATTGCCGTTACCATTTTGGTCTTCTGGACATTCATTTGCATAATGCCCAGTCTTACGGCACTTAAAACAAGTGATATGGCTTAGGTCTACCTTGGATGGTGTTGACGGGTTGGTGCGGTTTTGTTCATTGCTTCCTCCATTCCCGTTTCCATTCTTTGTGCCATTATGATTGTGCAAGCTACCTCCTCCGTGAGTATGCTGAAATTGCCCTCCTGGCTTCGGGGTAAAGCATAATTTCTGCTGAGCCCCAGAGTTATACTTCCCATGTCCATACTTTCTCTTGCGATTGTCAATCTGCTGCTGCTTCCCTTCAATCATAAGAGCACGGTCTACTAGCTCCTGGTAGTTATTGAAGGTGGCTACCATCAACTGCATGCTCAGCTCATCATTCAGTCCTTCTAGAAACTTCTCCTGCTTAGCTGCATCTGTAGCAACGTCATCAGGGGCATAACGTGCTAACTTACTAAAATCATCCACATATCGCCAACCGTCTGGCCCTCCTTGGCGCCAAGTTGCGAAACTCACGCTTCTTCATGGCCATAGCTCCTGGTGAAACATGGGCAATACGGAAAGCTTGGTCAAACTGATCCCATGTGACAAAGGTGTCACAGGATAAGTGGTCAGAAATTCTCCCACCATGCTTCTGCGGGTCCTTCAAGCCGATGTGCGTAAATTTCACCTTTTCCCCATCTGTACATCCTGCGTTGGTCAACTCCCTCCCTATCTTACGGAGCCAATCATCTGCAACAATCGGCTCGGTGCTCTTTGGAAAACACCGCGGATTTAGCCTCAAGAAACGGGTCAAATGGTCAATGTGTGGTGGTGGTGGTGGGTTGTTGTTGTTGTTGTTGTTGTTGTTGTTGTTTCCTTGGTTCTGTACCAATGTTTGAATCAAGGCATTCTGCTGCTGAATCAACTGAGTGATTTCCGGCGGGAAAACAAATCCGGGGTCGCGTCTCGGAGGCATCTGAGGGGTTTATAGAAAAGACGAGAGTTAAGAATAGAATGAGGTATAGGGAGGAAACACTACCCATATGCACATGAGACAAAAGCACACAATATCACTTCAATCAAGCAAACAAGGGCATACAATGGTCTAACTATCGTTACAAAGTGCTGGGACTAAAACTAATTTTTAATGGGGGAATTTCTACTACTGTTATGGTGGTCAACTAGAAAAACGGCTCCGATGAAGACTCCATGATGTCTGCTCCAGCTTCGTCTTCGAAATCATCATCACTAGGATCGAAATCGGTGTCGTCGATGATGATGTAGTTCTCTGGACAGGTGCAATCTTCATCTTCTCCTACGGGTGCTGAATTTCCCATGAGTTCTTCAATCTTCTCCTTAAGATCGCCGTTTTGTCTCACTAGAGCTACAATCTCCTCCATGTAGTCCTTGCGAGTGGCCTTCAGTTCTCCTTCTAGTTCGATCATCTTGGCTTTTGCTTCCTTCAACTCCATCATGTCTGCGCACATCTGGTTCTCTTGGCGTCGAATGTGCTGATTTAACTCTTGGATGAAAGCTGCAATGGATCGATCCTTCTTAGTGCTAACTATCTCCCATTGTTCATCTCGACGTCCACAAATCTGGTAGATAGTATCCTTGAGGTCATCTTGGTAAACGTTTCCAATGCGTCCCATGGTTATGTGAGCTGCCATGCTCTTTCCTGCACTCGAGTTGGTGCATTAAAACACACTCTATGGGCTCCGTGGATCGGCGCGAACGTCCTTCCGGGAACTTGAGCTTGAATCTTCCAGCGCTCCTCTTCGGGTAAAGTGGAATTGTAGGTCCTGGTGAAGCTTGGTATTCCGATGTTCAGGTACTTAGTGACTTCATTCAGGTGTCGTCCAAAGGGTGTATCTCCATCCGGCTGGGTGAACTTGATCCTCGCTTCCGTCATCCTACAAGAGTAGAAAAGATGAGGAGTCAGAAATGAGAAGAGAGTAGTGATCTAGGGCTTTAACTTAGTGGTCGTGTCCTACAGTCAACCTGGCTTTGATACCATCTTTGTAGCGACCAGACCTCAAAGCGATCGATCTCGTGCTCAGTGTCATCCCTGGATCAGTAATGCTGACACCACACGGTACTTGAAGGATTTATAACAGAGTAGCAATCACACACTTATTACATCGAGTATCTCAGGAGAGAACTTAATAAAATAACTATGGCTTAAGGCCATCTAATAACGATAACAGCGGAAGGCTTGGAAGATAAACGAGTCCATCAACTCCAACGGTATCACTGAGTATAGAACCACGACCTAAGCACCTTACTGTAAATGCGAAAAGTCTGCAACATAAAGCGTTGCAGCCCGAAACGGGTCAAGACATGGAATATCTTTGGCAAAGTAACACATAGAGAGCAATGAAAGAGTAAGCCTATACTACATGCATATATGGTTGGTGGAAAGCTCTATGGTTACAGCTTTTGCGAAAAGCCAATTTTTCCTCTGCAAAGGAATAAATTTATTTAACTATCATGGTGGTTGTTAAACATTGAGAATGGTTGACAACATCCTCAATCCCAATTAAAGTAATCATTAACAACCCAACAATATTAATTAGAGTAACATGATGAGATTCACATGATATCCAAGTACTAGATACTCAAGATGTCCATAACCGGGGACACAGCTAACCATGATTAGTTTATACACTCTGCAGAGGTTTGTGGACTTTTCCCCACAAGACTTGATCTCCCCGTTTGTTTTCTCGCACTACATGGTGTTTGAGAAACGGATGACCGAGACATAGTTTTTCAGAAGCGCTTGCACCTTACGTATGGGTAGACCGTACCAACCTACAACCCCTACGTCTGCTAGTCTACCCGTAAGAGTGCGCACAAACTTAGTCAACTATGCTAGAGCCCATAGTAGCATGTGGCTGCACACGGAAGTTTCTAGCATGAATAATCTCATGATCCCTTTGAGCCTGGGTGGCGGTCTGAAGAAAAACAGGCAAATCACAGAAACCAGTACCTCAATCCACCCAGATGTGTGTTTAAGTTGCCACCTTAAGTAAACCATTAATTAACATTCTCACATCTGTCATGGTTACACTCACCCAATCCACGTCTACTAGCATAGCATGGCATAATAAGCAAACGTAGAAGTAACTCCCAAAGGTTTGATAATAAACAGGTAATAGGTACTACCTCATCTACTTCCCATCCCACAATGTAATTAGATCCTAATCATGCAATGTTTGAGGATTGATCTAATGCAATAAAACTGGGTAGTAGAAAAAGTATGATCAAAGTGTTACTTGCCTTGCTGATGATCCGCGAAACCTAGAGACTCGAAGTAACAGGCGGCGCCTCCGGGTATTCTATCGCAGACAAACAAACAAGCATACAATCAGTACTCATCTAATGCACGGGTAAAACTCAAACAAAAGATCTAATCAGAAAGTTCAACTTAAGATCAAATCAAACGAAGCAACGGAAGTCAAACGGCAAAAGAAAACAGCTCCGTTTTACTAATCTGGATCTAAGTCAAATTTTACAGAAACAAAAACTGGTTTAAGTTGGTTATTCGGAAAGAGGGTTTCGAGACGAAACTCCAGGCGCTTGAATCGCCTGATTCCGATAAACGAGCGAAAAGTTATACTAAAACGAAAATCGGATCAGAAATCGCGATCAGAAAAATCACGGATTAAATCCGAGAAAAAGAAAAACGACGAACAGGTTAATGAACGAACGTTCATTAACTAGATCTAATTAATCTGACGAAGACGTTGGTTAAAACGAACGAACGAGCGAACGCTCGCTATTTAACCGAACCGAGAAAAAACCGATCTAATAAAAAAACGGAAACTAAAAAACCGACGGAAAACCGAACGGTTTTTCAAAAAAATCGCGCGATTTGAGGCACCTCGGGCGGGTCGGCTCGGCGGCACCGCGGCTAGGGTTTAGCTAGGGTTTGATGCGGCTGGTCAAGTGGGTCGCGGCTCGGGCGGCGCTTTATATAGGCTGCCCCCGGGCAGAGTCCCGCTCGGGTACGGCCCGTAGGTCGGTTCGTTTTTTTAAATAATTTCACGCAGAAAAACAAACGAAAGAAATACTAAACGGACTCCAAAAATCCCGAAATAAATTTTCCCCGGCTTCTAAAATCAAGCCGGACAAGATGAACATTTATTTGGGGCCTAAATGCAATTTTGAAAAACGCACATTTTTCCTAAATTCAAATAAAATGGCGAAAAACTCAGAAATAAAATCTTATTTGATTTTATTATTAAATCCTTATTATTTCTTTATTTTGGGAAAGTCATTTTATTCACTCTCTCATATTTTTTTTGTAATAGAAATAATTGAAGATAAAATAATTAAAATCAAATGATCCTATTTTCAAAATTGAGAAAACTCAAAATATGAAAATAATGAAATCCCCAACTCTCTCCGTGGGTCCTTGAGTTGTGTAGAATTTCTAGGATCGAGCCAACAATGCAACAAAAATATGATATGCAATGATAATCTATGTATAACATTCCAAATTGAAAATTTGGAATGTTACATCTATGTAAAATAGATAATGTGACGGCTAATTGATAAGGAGAGAGGCAAATTGAATAACATAGCTAGTTACTCATACTATGAATAACATCACACTTATCAAGACAAGATGAGTCTATAACACAATAAATAAAGTGTTGCATGACACCATATATATGTTACTCTCCACTATAGAGGTACTAAGGCTGGTCATAATGGGGAGTATTATATACTAGTATCATGCATATGATACTAGTGTATGATACTACATCTATAGTGCATAGTATCATAGATTAGTATCATAGATGGTCTCATTTATTGTCATGCATGACACATAGTAGCATCACATTTATTATGTTACGGTATCTACCTATGTTACTATAACCATCTCTCTCTTCTTTGATTCTCTGTCACAAAAGCATGTTTGAGAATCCCAAGTGCATGATACTACTTATGTTACCCCCACTATGATCAGCCTAAGGCTGGTCATAGTGGGAGTAACTTAGCAAGTAATATAGCACATTTCAAGAGAAGTTTGCTTATGTGGCATATGGTTAATGAGGAGAAAGGTGTTTGGAGTAACATAATATGTTACTGTAACATAACGCAACCCAAAGCAAAATGAGTCTATAATGTAATAAATGATATCATCTATGATACTACTTGTATGTTACTTTGCACTATGAAGGTAGTAACAAGACTAGTGTCATATGCATGACACTAGTCTAAGTTACTCCTCACTATGACTAGCCTAATATAGACTAGTAGCATATGCATGTTACTAGTATATCATGCATGCTAACATGACATTTTTTTTGAGGTGCCATACAACCGAATGAAGAAATAGAGGATTAAGTATCATGTCATATTAAATGATGTATTAGTATGTGTCATGTATGATAATAAATGATATAAATATGACATTATTCTGTAATAATATGTATTGTGGAGGTATTATCATACATAGTACTCCCTCCGTTTCATAATATAAAAACGTTTTTGACACTAGTGTAGTGTTAAAAACATTCTTATATTTTGGGACAGAGGGAGTATCATACTCCCTCCGTTCCTAAATATTTGTCTTTCTAGACATTTCAAATGACTACTACATACGGATGTATGTAGACATATTTTAGAGTGTAGATTCATTCATTTTGCTTCGTATGTAGTCATTTGTTGAAATGCCTAGAAAGACAAGTATTTAGGAACGGAGGGAGTAGAATGCATGATAATAATTATTCCCACTGTGACCAGCCTTACTCCCGTTACGAGCGTGATATTTTTTATTAATTCTTATATTAGTTCTGAAAGTCTTGATAATGTTTAAAAAATGCCCTCGGCAGCAGCAGAGCCCGAGAGGCCGGAGCCAAGAAAAGGAACAGAGGAAGAAGCTAGGAGAACAGAGGAACAGAGCCGCGCCGTGTGGGCGCGCCGGCTGACGGCCTTGTGGAGGAGGTGGCGCGGGGAGCGACAGCGGACGGGAGGGATGCAGCCGTCTTCCTCGCGCCGGTGGGAGCTGCGGCTCGGGGGTCTCTGGGAAATCAACGAGCCCGCCACCTGAAGATCTCCATGGCTAGCGACGCGGAGCTCGGGTACCTGCGCCTGCCCGCTGATGGAATGGCCGTGACCGCACGCCGAGACGCGGATGCCGCCGGTCGGACCAGCGCGGTGGCATCGTCTGCCCCGCTCGGCTGGTACACGGCTCCGCGCGGTGGCAGCCCTGTGAATTCGAGTTCGAGTTCATTTCCAGTTCAGCCGGCGACAGCTGGTAATCCGAGTCCGCCAAGAACCAGGAGCTCGCCGATGAATAAAAGCGCTTGCGGTCGGGGCAGCGGCTCCAACTCGATTCGTTCGCCTCCCTCCCCGATCCCCAGATCCAATCCAAGGCACGCCATCGATGGCGGCGAAGGTGCTCCAGCTCCGTAGCTCCGACGGCAAGGTGCTCGTCGCTCCGGCGTGGGATTATCGCCCGACCGCCGCCCAAGCCCTCCCGCTGGAGATGCGGGTGCCCTCGCGCGTCCTCGAGAGGGTGCTCCAGTACTGGACCAAGCACAGCCTGGCCAAGGCCACCGGTGAGTCCGGGGAGTCCCTCGCCCGCTGGGACGCCGACTTCCAGCGCCGTCTCGAGGAAGACGGCCTCGCCAAGGAGGCCGTTGCAGCCGCCCAAGAACTCCGCCGGTACGGCGTCGACCATGGAGGGCGTCCCCATCGCCACGCCGCCACGGCCGCATCTCATGTCGCTGGCTCCTTCGATGCCTCTGATATTGCCTCCGCCGCGCGCCCTGGGCCTACCACCACCTTGCCGGCTGCTGCTGGTGCTGACCCCGTGGATGTCCGGTGCGCGATCCGTGCCCGTGGACGCCAGATGGCTGAAGACGAGGAGTCCGCTTGCCACCACCGCAAGCGCCCGGCTTCCAAGGCTCCACTCTGCCTGCCTGCCACTGTTGTTGCGCCCGTGAAGAAGGTCTCTCGTCCCGTCGCTTCCAAGGCC
This sequence comes from Aegilops bicornis, assembly GCA_021605145.1. Taxonomy (NCBI): domain Eukaryota; kingdom Viridiplantae; phylum Streptophyta; class Magnoliopsida; order Poales; family Poaceae; genus Aegilops; species Aegilops bicornis. Next base: position 406,782,707 of record CM038673.1, on the reverse strand, counting down.
CGCTCTTTCGTCGGCTCTACACCATTGCCTGTCATTGCTGCTGCACCCAGTGTGAAGAAGGCGACTCCAGCTTCAACCCTGCGCGCAAGAAGGGGGATGGGGGAGCTCAGCTGCAAGAATTCCGAAGCAAAACCGTGTCACCGCTGCAGCACCAAGGAAGCAACTTGGGTGCGTCCAGTGGTATTACGCCCTTGCTAGTCTTTTACCTTCCTAAACCATTCACGCATGAGTTTCATTTAATCTTTGCATCTCTAGGTTCTGCACTTAACCACCAAGATTTCTAGTGTTCTTTGAATCCCTTTCAGTCATTAGTAATTTTACAAGAGTGTCAGCAGAGTCTCCTCTAGTCTAGGCAGCAAAAATCTTGTTAAGATGTGTACGGCATAGTTACACTACATCCATACCTGGTCCTAAGTTAAGGGTTCAAGTAAATAAAGGGCATATTCAATAAATCAAAGTAAAGCAGATGAGCAAAAAAAAAAAATGGAAACTCATGTACTGCAATCCCGGCACGAGACAGAGCGTAAAACGCACTCGCTGCAAAATGCAAAACGCCCATTTGCTACCCGGCTTGTAGCAGGAGAAAAGGAGTAGAATTGAACTTGTCGATACACACGTAATCTTGTGAGCTGCCTAGGGTTTGGAGACTATGCTGACTCTCCTGTAAAATTAATCTTGCCTGAATTGGATTCTTAGGCACTGGCGTCTTGGTGAGTTAAAGTTGCAGTTTCCGACGAGTACCATTGGTTAGTGAACTCTTGTGTGTATGTGTGGGTGAAGCTTTGAGCTAAGCAAGTCCTCAATGTACCGACTATCAAGTCGCACTGTAATCGATTTCAGATATGAATAAAAAATTGTTGGCCTGAATTTGTGCAGAGCATTTGAGTAATCTTTTCGTATCTATTTATTCTTGTATGCTTCTGTGGCTCCTTAAAACAATTTGCTGCTCTAGTTAGAAAAGTGTGTGCTGAGGCACGGATTCAATGGATTCATCTCTGTTTTCACAATACCATGTTTGCTTGGTGTTCCTTCGGCTCTACACCACTGCCTGTTACTGCTGCTTCGCCTAGCGTGAAGAAGGTGACTCAAGTTTCAACTCTGGGTGCTCGAAGGGGAATGCGGGATCTCAGCTGCAAAATCCCGAAGCAAAACCATATTGTTGTTGCTGCACCAAAGAAGCAACCAATTCCCTTCTTGAGTCCGTGTGGGTGAACCTTCGAGTTAAGCAAGTCCTCAATGTACATGTTGTAAAATAAAAATCAGATATGAATGAAAAATTGTTGGCCTGAATTTGGACAGAGCATTTGAGTAACTTTTCGTATATATGTTTTTTAATGCTTCTATGGAACATTCTGTTCCTCTAGTCAGAAAAGTGTGCGCTGAATGGTGATGCACATAACCATGTTTGGACTGTTATTATTAGTTAGAAGATTTTTTTGGTTTAAGAAACTGCAGTCTAATTGTCAAGAATGTGAAAAAGGTTGCATCATAGTGCAGCTATGCTTTTCTCAGATCATATTAGCTTTTCATTTGAATTATGTCCAACTGTAGTCTTACATTCTCAGGCTCCTTGAATTTGTCTCCTTCACCAAGCAACCAAAGATTGCTCTTGAACCGTTTGGCATGGCTTGGAATCGCTAGATCTAACTGTCATTTTAAGGTTGCTCAATAATTCTCTTGGCACTTGTGAAAATATGACGAGGGGGACCTGCTGCAAAAAGAATATGTTTTCCTTATATATCTTTCATTTTGTGTAATCATCGGCTGCCTTAGTTAGCATGGAACATATACTATATCACTAAGCTCCCTAGGATTGGAGGCCTCACAATCAATTGAGGTCTCCAATTGAAATTTGGTCACCCAATTTTGACTGGGTCAACAATTTCTCAAAACTCTCTCATTCAATATTTTATACAATAAACTATGCTTCCTAATTTTAAAATTTTCACAATTAATTGGGCTTCAATTTGGAATTGGGTCACCCGATTTTGGCCGGGTCAACAATTTCTCAAGGAGCTCTCTAATTTAATTCTTTGAATTCTCTATGTTCTAATTTAAAGCTTTTTCATTCAATTGAGGTATTCAATTTTGGATTTGTTTTACAATTTTGATCAGGCCAACAATTTTTCAAATCAATCAGCAGCAATCGACCAATAAAAACATATCAACCTCTCGCACACTCCCATTACCAATAAAAATATAAGGGTTATTAGTTTTTTGGAAAGTCAAATTTTCTTTAACTTCGACCAAGTTCAGAGCCAAAAATATCGACATCCATAACATTAAACAAAAAAAATATGAAAAATCATTTGATCAAACTTAAAGAGGTTTGGCTTTTCAAAATGTAATACAACATATATTTTAAAATAGAGTGAGTAAAGAAATTTAAGAATCCCAACAAATTCAACGCGCCCAAACCCTTCTAGTACATGTTGAATCCGATGGATGTCTTCCACCTCTTGCAGTAAACTATGTTTTCTAATTTTAAAGCTCTTTCATTCGATTGAGGTATTCAATTTTGGATTTGTTTTACAACTTTGATCAGGCCAACGATTTTTCAAATCAATCAGCAACAACCGACCAATATAATACTATAGCACGAATATAGTACATGCAACCACTGATGCAAAAATATTCCCACATAAATGTGTTAATTAGCGGATAACACAAAATCACACCACGAAAGGCCCACCAAATAATCACATTATAAATAAACATAAAATACACTCCATCATCTCCCCCATCGGCCAAACTAAATATTCCATCAGTTTCAAAATATAAGGGTTATTAGTTTTTTGGAAAGTCAAATTTTCTTTAACTTTGACCAAGTTCAGAGACAAAAATATCGACATACACAACATTAAACAAAAAAAAATATGAAAAATCATTTGATCAAACTTAAAGAGGTCTTTTGAAAATGTAATACAACATATATTTTGAAATAAAATGAGTAAAGATATTTAAGAATCCCAACAAATTCAACGGCGCAGCAAAGCGTGCCCAAACCCTTCTAGTACATGTCGAATCAGCAACCGATGGATGTCTTCTACCTCTTGCAGTAAACAAGATCTTCCTGTTCAAGTGATCACCTGATATCTTTGTTAGGCGTTGTGATTGATTGCATGCCACACTTTTATGATTGGCTGCCGTCCTGCTAATAGATAGATATGGTTGATGAAGCCATGATATGGGTTGACTGTGATGTAGTGTTGGATTTTCTCTTTTCCGTTTCACTAGATAATTCTAGAGAAAGGCTGTGTATGTGCTAGCAAGTGATGCTTACGGCTGTCCCTGTAATGAAATTGTCATTCCCATTTCCCGTCGAACAATTATATACGTACGTACTAATAAAAAGGAGGTTATCCTGGTTAGAAATACGCGTGGATCGTTATGCTTTCAATTAATTTTTTGCACGGCGTATCGGCCAAATTTGTCCGGGCGCGCTTGACATCGATCAGTTTGTGTACATATACAGATACCAAATGCTGGCTTCCATCTGACGTGAACTAAACTGCATTAATCAACACGCTACGTTTCTTTTCTTTGCGATCAACAGCGAACATCAGATTGATGATTGACGTTTCACAATATCGGCCAAAATGAATAAAATGCCTTGATGACGTTTCTAGAAAAAAGCGAACCTCAGACTGTCCTTGTTTTATACTCCCTTGGATCCATAAGTGTCATGGTTTTAGTTAGCATATAATAAATCTTTGATTACAGATTGGTGCTCAACAAGTAATGATGCATACAAACTATAGCACTAATTAAGGGGGAATGTAATTATTTATAAGAACCTAAAGAGAGGTTCGCAATAGATTAAACAAAACTAACATACATGTTCAACGATGTGACCATATACTCCTTTAAGCACCAGTATATAAGGTATAAGCATCTGCCATTATACATGCAGGTGGTACATGACTCGTTCATACAACGGCTAAATGCTTACTCACCATGTGCCCCAGTTCTTATAGAAACATGATGTACCTATGACATTGTCGCTATGTTATGGGCAAGACATAAGTGAAACAGACTCTTGCCTTTCTTTCTCACCCAGAAACTATCTTGTTATTATCATGGCAGTCTACCACAAAAAAAAACAAATTATAAATTATTCAACAGTAAATCTATATGGTTTAGTTACAATCACCAAAATGGTTAACCGATAAAAATAAGCAGCTCAATGAAGAGTGTTCCGGAAAGCGGAAACTAGCCTCGGCGATAACAGCAGGAAGAAGGCCAGGACCGAGCCGAAGAACATCTTGGTCAGGTAATGCATCATATCCATGTCAGAGTCAGTATCCTTGACCTTTCTGGTCGTCATCGCGGAGGCAGAGGGAAGGGCTTCGACGACAGCATCAGCGAGATCCGAGATGAAGGATGAAGTGCATCCAAGAGCTGGAACCCTGCCCCAGTTCTCAATGCCCGACTCTAGAGCCAACTCCCTGTACTCCATGTCGATTTCCTCCAGTGTCTCAATATGCTCACTCACGAAGCTGGATTTGATTTTAGCAAATGATGTAAGCGTAGTCGAAAGAGGGTCGCATGGAGTAAACAAAACAAAAAAAAGTGGTAACTGAAAGAATTATGTACTTTTAACTGTGCATGACTTCAAGATGCAGCTTCAGCTTAGATAGACATAAATGAAACTAAAATTGTGGTGCGAGAATGGCCACTGACATATTAAGATTGACAGATACGGCAAATGGCACCAACGCAATAAACACAAACAACACCACAATAAGCAAGGAGCAAACAGATACATAATGGAAAGTTCAGGTAGAATTCACATAAGCATACAAAATACTAAATTAATATAAATAAAGCTGGCCTGAAAAGTGATGATGATATTATAATAGTAGGAAATATTGCTACAGAAACAGTAATAAATGCACTTGAAATTGGTTCAGGTGATCAGCTTGAACATAAGTCCACATAACCAAAAAAAAACATATAAAGCTGCATCAAACACCCTTACTGTTGTCCTAAAAATATTGAACTTGGTATAGTATAAATGGTAAAGTTGATGGTTACCTTACTGGAACAGCCAGGAGACTCTTTACACCCTTTTGACCAAGTTCAACTAAAACTTCATCAGTATATGGCTTAAGCCATTGAACTGGTCCCACGCGACTCTGCCATTGTGCAAAAAAGTTAATGTGGGAGCATTCGGTAAAGAAAAGGGAGAAATAAAAACTGTGTGATGTCTTCCACCATGTAGATTTGTAGGGTATTATGGTCAAAATTTGGTTTCTAGCTTCTAAGCACAAAAGTATAACATTTATATCCTTGAAATTTCCTTTAAAATGCTTTCATAACCCTTAACAGTGATTACAAGATAAGTATTTATTCATCATTTTCTCCTTACCTGGTAAGCCAGAGTATGGTCATTCAAGGTTCCTCTGGATTTCAACTCCTGCATGATCAAAGCAATGCAGTCTTCCATCTGATCTCTGTATGGATCTCCAGCATCCTTAACATAGGTAAGTGGTACTCCATGTGCACTGAAGAATATCATAACCTGTGAATTATGAAACATAATGTCAGAATGATATTACCTTCTATTCGTTATTTATTCAACAAAATTGCACTTGCAAAATACATTTCATTTCAGATTTCAAAATACTCTTCAACTTATAATGCAGATCATTTTTCAGGTGCCTAGCATACTTCAGTATTCGCAAAAATAAGTGGATGCTAAGCTAGTGACCGAGTCGATCTGCATTCTGTAGTACAAACTCATAGTTATATTCCTCATTTCTACCCAATTCAGTTAGAATAGTTGAAATACCATGTCCACCCAGTTCAGTTAGAAGTACTGGCAAGAAGGGCCGTTCACTCAAGTATTTTCAGCAGAGCAAATTACTCGAGTGGGGGCATTTTCTCTAAAAATTCAAAAACTGACGCATCTTTCCTAAAAATATAAACAGATCTTATTGGAATATCAAAATTTGAGTGGCCCCCATTGACCTCAATGTGGCTCCGCTCCTGCTGGAAAGTAATGCAGTATGCTATTCTCTCAAATGATGGGGTAATGGTTATGCTGAGACTATAAACACAAATACATCTAATGATTAAATTACTACTTCCTCCGTAAACTAATATAAGAGCGTTTAGATCACTACTTTTGTGCAGACTCCAGAGGCAGGGGCCTGTAGAAATAACAAAGCACATGCCCAAGGAAATTTCTATATGAAAGAATGTACAACACATTGAATGGCTATGCTGCAAGTTTGCAACTAATCCTGCAGATCAACAACAACCAACAATATGTGAACTTTTGAAGAAAGCCAGAAGCAAAACAAGGGAGTGTGCAAACCTCTTCAGGATTCGAAAAAACTGATAGTTCCTTCTCAATTAAGTCAGCCATCGATTTCACATAGCCCTCGCGCTGGTACCAAGATTCAATGATGGAAATTGGCAAGCCAGCAAAGTATGGATCTTCCCTGCACGGATGCCGCTGTATCAGAATTTCAGGTCCTACATAGTCTGAAATATGAGATTTCATTTCAGAAGGCAATTGCCTACCTGACAATGTTTTGGAGAACGCGGATGCTAGACCCGCTTGTTGATATGGAGTACTGAGGGTATAGTGGAAGAACCACAAGCTTTGTAATCTTATCATTCTTGATCTATCATCAATCAAAATAGTAGAAAGCTAGTAATCATCAGTTACAAAAAAACGGAATCAATTAGATAAAAAACAAAGTACACAATCATTATCCCTGAAAATGCAATACATGGTGCAAGATAGTCAAGATTGACGGAAAAAAATACATATATAAATTCAGAAAAGTAAAACACAATCATATAAAAATGAAAATAAGATGGACGATGACAATGCGATAGAAGGCTAGAATAATTCTATGAGTTAATTACCATGGAAGAATAATTAAACAAAAAAACAAGAAACTATTGCTGACACTTGGAAGAACAAAAGGATTTAAAGGCCTTTAAATTCAATTAGAGAGGAGGCTTAACCTGATCGATGGCTTCTTCGGTGAATGGGTACCAATACCGCATTCCAACATAAATATCTGCTTCCAAGTTCTTCGTTTTTAGTGCAACCTTCAAAGCATTCGCCTGAAAATAAAGCAATTCAGCTAAGAATGTGATAAATCAATTTGACTCAAACAAGTAATACTGAACATGATACGCAATCATGGTGAAAGTTACAGAGTTAACGACTTCATGGCAAAGCTGCTAAATCACAACTATATAGCTGTTAAACACAAAAAATTAAGAGTGTGGTGAGCTTTTACCTGCTCATCGGTAATTTTCCGCAGAGGTGATCCACCACCAATTGAGGCATACCCCTCTTTACTCTTAGGAGCTCTAAAAGTAGAGATAAGTTTGGCCAGTGGTCTTTGAAGAAACCTGAAGAGCCTAGGGAGTCGAATGATATCCTGGGTAATAATTATCAAGTCAAAATTGATGTACTAAAATTAAACAATAACACAAAATAATTAAGAAACATATAGGGCTATGTGGATAACATTGGGATAACTATCATGCAAAGGACAGCCAGAGACAACATGACTAGTGATAAACAATAGGCCATAGACTAGGATGATGAACTTTAGACTCTAGAGACTTAATTCTCTGCTATCTAATCCAACATTGATACATGGCTATCCGTTTTAGGGCTTGTTTAAATATACCGTGGTCTAACTCAATCTCTTCAGATGGACATAAAATTTGAACTAAAACCCTCTGCAATTCGAAGCGAACAGTTCTAGCCCATCCTCATTCAAATAATGAAATAATCCTTTATAGGGAGGTCATGACCCCTCCTAAGAAAAATCCCCTGTATCTAAAAAAGTTAATCTCTATTAGTGGAAAATCCTCTAAGGGGGTAAACCTAACTAAGAAGAGGAATAATTATTGGTTACACATAATTAGAAAGGAACATGTGAATTGCATTGGAAATCAAAATTATAAGCATGTGGTATGATCACTTACTGGATCAGCAAAGAGGTTGAACAAAAATGGTTGAACATCGTTGAGGGTCTCTGGACCACCAAGATTTAACAAGAGCACTCCAACCTTTTCTTCGACAGCATGTGAAGATACACCTTTGACATCTTCATCAAAAGTAGTACATACATCTGTAGAGGTAGATCTCACAACAAGATTGTACTGATGTTTAAGTACTGGACTTCTGTGAACCAAACCAGAGGTTCCAATTGCTTTTCCACTTGCTGACAACAGCAAGGGTTTAGCCTTCCCATGCAAGTTTTTCTCACATTTGGTGGAACCAGCAAGGTTTGTAGAACATCTGACTTTACCACATGACCTGTCAACGGTAGCATAGTTAATAAAATAAAATAACAAAAACAAAGGTTACATTGTATTTCTCCAGGGGTAATGTCATGTGAGTGTAAACTTCAGCACATCTCAAAATGCAATCAGAAGCTAGATCAATCTATCAAGATTATGCTAAATTTATCACAAATTCACTTCAAACTATCTACTGACAGCAGATTTCTTTAAGCAATATAACTCACTGATTGATCAAATGTACCTCAGCAACCATGTCTTCTAAACTCATGAACTTCTGTGCTCTACACAATCAACAGGACAGTGCATATTTCAGAAGTGGTCAACTTCTTACAGACCATTAGGGCTCTAGGCATTCTTGCCAACTACTTGATCCTGTCTCTACGTTCCGTCACCTCTAATAGATTTTTTTTGAACGCTCCTCTAATAGATTTTGGTAGTACAAACAAATACTAATTTTACTCCATAATATGTTGAAACGTGTGATGCTCCACGGATGTTCAGAAATGGGGAACTGCTTCCGTTACAGGTTTCAGGAGCAATTCATTAATTCCAGGATTCGCCACAAGATCCTCAATCCAGGACATTGTAGCAAGTGCACACATGTTTTTTTTTATATTGTGTTACTCTACGGTCGCACTGCGGAACTAATCCAATTTTGGTGCCAGATCACAACTGAACCATCACAAAATTCTAGCGACTACGACAGCTCCATAACAAAAACCGAAACCCCCCGCCGAAATCTAGTTCGCCCCAGCGGCGGCACACCCACCATCCAGATCAGCGATCAGCGATTAAAAAGAACAAAACGAACGAACGAACGAACACATGAACGGCGAGAAGCGAAGGGCACTCACGTCGTGGAGCCGCTCTTCCCCAAGAAATTCCCGGAGCGCCCCAGATCAAGAGCCCCGGAGCGGACACACTCCATGGAGGACAAAGGGGAGGGCTGGGCGCGGAGGACGGAGGAGATCTGCGGCGGGTTGCGACTCTGGCGTCTTCTTCCCCTCTCTCCTCTCCCTTTCTGGAATCAAAGTTTCTTCGCTTCTCAGTCTGGGTCAAATACGGCAGCGAATCGGCAACTACCCTCTCCCTCTCCCATTCCTTCGCTCACGTTCTTCCACGGAGGCTGTAGGGCCCGCACGAAACTGGGCGCACCGGATCCCGCCGCGCGCTAATCTTGAAGCAGGTTTCACTTTCTTTTTGTGCAACAAATTTTAACAAGAAAAAATCACGGAAATATATTTTAAAAAAAGTGTATGCACACATCATATGAGCCCACAGAAATATTCCCTTCATCAGAAAAAAATTGTTCCTCAAATGAATATATCTAGCACCATTCATCCATTGAACGGAGGGAGTAAATACTAAAGCAGCGGCAGCAAGTCATTTTTATCTTTTTTTTTTCAGGTGAATTTTGTATAACTCAAATGGGATCAATGCCACGGCCTGCATTACAAAGCTCAATAACTTCTGACAAGCTAGAGTTTTTCTTATAAAGGATGGGCTTTATTGACTCAAAATGAAGCATCAACAGGATACAAACATAATAAGCACACACCTGGTCTTTAATAACTAGGATGCACACAGTCAACACCAACTCACACATACAAAAACACGTCGGGAAATAGCAAAGTTGTATATGACCAAAGCTATGTGTAGGCAAAGAAAAAACCAAAGCAATCAGATCCACAATTGGCAAACTAGAACAATGACCATATCTGCACCAATCATCTCATGACACCACATGAACAACAAGATTCTCCAACGGTAACACCTTCAGTAAGGGAGCGACACTCCAGCGTCGCCGTCACCGGATCCAACAACCCAAGGCTAGAATCTGGGTTTTCACCTTGAAGAATCAGTCCGAGCATTCCACACAATGCCTTCAACAAGGTAACGACGTTAAAACATCACTGCCAGGTATACCCAACTCGGATCAGACCTAGGCTTTCACCCCGGAGCTCGACATCGGTGCTCAAGTAGCACCACCATCGAAGTCACTCATGTGTTGTCGTCACCACTTTTCTACGATCCCAGCAGCTATATGTGATGTACCGCCGCCGCCGCACAACCATCCCTCTGCATCAAGACTTCATTCATAGTTTGCATCTCGCCATCAAAGTCGACCACCGGGTTTGCAGAGATGAAACTCTCACAAGATCTTTCGATGGCGATCACAATCCGCAATGAGACCGCCATCACAGGCCGAAGTGATTCCCACACATAGCTGTTGTCACGGGCGACCTAGCCCGAGGAACCACCTTGATCTGCCATGGAAGGATCAGAGCGACCACCGACGCCGGGCATGCCCTACCCAATCCGGACCCGAAGATGCATGAGCTGGGGACCAAGGCAGGCCGGCAAGGACCAACCCCTAGATCGATAGATCAGGTGCGCTGCTGCTGATGTCACTGGATCTGTACCCGATCTAGCAGAACTCGAACCAAAGCACTACGTCGCTAGAGTCTGCACCTGCGCTTTGCAGCGACGACCATCTTGCCCCAGGGAACGGCGAAGGGCGGCTTCCACCCAGACAACATGAGCGGGATGGGAGCGATCTGCCGCCGGTAGCCTCAAGGGATGCGAGACGAGAAGGACGAAGGCCGCCGCCACCGTCGGCCACCCATGGCTAAGCCTTGGGGCGCCAACCGGCAGCGGCGAGGAGGAAAGGCACGGGAAGATCCGCTGCTGGCGGCGGCGCTGGGTGGCCGCTCGAGCTGCCCTAGCGAGGGACGCGGGGGTGATTTCACAAGCCAGAGTTAAGCCAAATGACAGTTCTACTCTGAGTTCTAGCAAACTTAGCCAAAAAATTGCTAACACTATTCTGACTATGGTGAACATGATTAAATGTAGGTCCGTGGAGACTCCTGAGATGCTTGATTTCCTTCACCGGTGAAGAGAAGATCGATCTATCAGTTGACTCATCAATGATCATGCTCATAGCTTGTCGGGAATCTATCTCCACATAAATAGGTGATACGTCTCCGTCGTATCTATAATTTTTGATTGTTCCATGCCGATATTATACAACTTTCATATACTTTTGGCAACTTTTTATACTATTTTTGGGACTAACATATTGATCCAGAGCCCAGTGCCGCCTCGTTTGTTGCATGTTTTTTGTTTCGCAGAAAATCCATATCAAACGGAGTCCAAACAGGACAAAAACTGACGAAGATTTTTTTTGGAATATATGTGATTTTTGGGAAGAAGAATCAACGCGAGACGATGCCCGAGGGGGCCACGAGGCAGGGGCGCCCCTGACCCTCGTGGCCACTCAGTAAGGCAGTTGATGCCCTTCTTTCGCCACAAGAAAGCTAATATCCGGATAGAAATCGTGTTCAAATTTCAGCCCAATCGGAGTTACGGATCTCCGGGAATATAAAAAACGGTGAAAGGCTAGAATCAGGGAACGCAGAAACAGAGAGACAGAGAGACAGATCCAATCTCGGAGGGGCTCTCGCCCCTCCCATGCCATGAAAGCCAAGTACCAGAGGGGAAACCCTTCTCCCATCTAGGGAGAAGGTCAAGGAATAAGAAGAAGAAGGGGGGCTCTCCTCTCTTCCGATGGTACCAGAACGCCGCCGAATATCATCGTCACCGCAATCTACACCAACACCTCCGTCATCTTCACCAACATCTTCATCACCTTCCCCCATCTATCTACAGTGGTCCACTCACCGTAACCCACTGTACCCCCTACTTGAACATGGTGCTTTATGCTTCATATTATTATCCAATGATGTGTTGCCATCCTATGATGTCTGAGTAGATTTTTGTTGTCCTATCGGTAATTGGTGAATTCCTATGATTGATTTAATTTGCTTGTGGTTATGTTGCTGTCCTTTGGTGCCCATCATATGAGCGCGCGCGTGGATCACACCATAGGGTTAGTTGTATGTTGGTAGGACTATGTATTGAAGGGCAAGAGTGAGCTTCAACCTAGCATAGAAATTGATGCATACGGGATTGAAGGGGGGCCAATATATCTTAATGCTATGGTTGGATTTTATCTTAATGAACGTTAGTAGTTGCGGATGCTTGCTAATAGTTCCAATCATAAGTACATAGAATTCCAAGTCAGGGATGACATGCTAGCAGTGGCCTCTCCCACATAAAACTTGTTATCGATCTAGTAAAGTAGCCAATTGCTTAGGGACAATTTCGCAATTCCTACCACCACTTTTCCACACTCGCTATACTAACTTTATTGCTTCTTTACCTAAACAGCCCCTAGTTTTTATTTACGTGCTCTTTATATTCTTGCAAACATATCCCGTTACACCTACAAAGTACTTCTAGTTTTATACTTGTTATAGGTAAAGCGAACGTCAAGCATGCGTAGAGTTGTATCGGTGGCCGATAGAACTTGAGGGAATATTTGTTCTACCTTTAGCTCCTCGTTGGGTTCGACACTCTTACTTATCGAAAGAGGCTACAATTGACCCCCTATACTTGTGGGTTATCAAGACCTTTTTCTGGCGCCGTTGCCGGGGAGTTATAGCGTGGGTTGAATATTCTCGTGTGTGCTTGTTTGCTTTATCACTAAGTAATTTTTATTTGATGTTCTAAGTTGTTCTCTATCTTTAGTTATGGATAGGAAACGCAAAATACCAAAAAAAATCGTTGTACCTACTACACCAATGGTTGAAGAACCACTCAAAATCCATCACACTCCTAAAGCTTTTTACTTGGATCATCTTCGATCCCTATGTTCTCGTGCTGAAACCCCAACTAGCTTAGTTGAGGGAAAATCTTTAGATGAGCATGCTTGTTATGTGCGACACCGCATATCTGAAAAAGCAAAACTTTTACTGGATCAAATTCATCGTTTGCAATGCTATGCTTGGAATTTATGTGAAATATATGATTTTACTTGTTGTTCTGAAGACCCTAAGAAACACCTTCCCTACCAATGTGAGTTTAGTGATAATGGAATCGTATCTTCGTATGCTAAGGGTGTTTATAATTACTATGATGTTCGACAAATTGAAGAATTTGTTGCTTTTAAGGGTGCTTATGAAATTGCTTCTTTGATTGAAACGTATGATGCTACTCTTTACAAATCTGGAAATTTTGCCATACTTAAATATTGCTATGATAATTATGCTTCTAATCCTTATATTAAACCATATATTGAGGACTCCTCCGCTGTCCAAGAAGAGACTAAGATTTTGCAGGAGTCTATGGAAAAAGGAATTGATGAAACTGTGGGCTCATTGGATGAAAAAGATGATTAGGAGAGCGAAGAACAAAAAGGAGAAAGAGCGGATTAGCTACCCGTGCCCACCTTCTAATGAGAATAACTCTCCAACTCATATATTATTTAATGTCCCTTCGTTCTTACCGAAGGATGAATGCCATGATAATTGCTATGATCCCGTTGATTCATTTGAAATATCCCTTTTTGATGAACTTGATGCTTGCTATTCTTGTGGCCAAGATGTCAATATGAATTATGCTTATGGAGATGAACTTGCTATTGTTCCTTATGTTAAATATGAAATTTTTGCTATTGCACCCACACATGATAGTCCTATTATCTTTTTGAATTCTCCAAACTACACTATATCAGAGAAGTTTGCCCTTATTAAGGATTATATTGATGGGTTGCGTTTCACTACTACACACGATGATTTTGATAGACATAATATGCATGTGATTGCTGCTCCTACTTGCAATTATTATGAAAGAGGAACTATATCTCCACCTCTCTATGTTTCCAACACGATAAAATTGCAAGAAACTGTTAATGCTATGTATTGGCCTTTACTATGTGTGCATGAATTGTTCTTTTATGACATGCCGATGCATAGGAAGAGAGTTAGACTTCGTCATTACATGATATATGTTACTTTGTGCTTACTACTAAATTAAAAATCATTGTTAATTATATACCTTGGGATCCGGGTGGATCTATTACTTGAGCACTATATGACTAGCTTAATGGCTTTAAAGAAAGCGCTGCCAGGGAGACAACCCGGAAGTTTTAGAGAGTCATTTATTTCTGTTGTGTGCTTTTGTAAAGTTTAAAAATAAAAATAAAATGCCAAGATTTGCCTTTAGTATGTTTACATTGCTTGTTGGTTTGTGTGGTGCAAAACAGAAACTTTGGTTGTAGTGCAAGATTTTACATTTTTTACTGGAACGTCAAACGGTTCTTAAACTTTTTGCACTGTCTTTCTATACAAATTGTTTATGTTTCCTAATTTTTTCAGAATTTTTGGAGTACCAGAGGTATGGTGAATTTTCAGTTTATTACAGACTGTCTTGTTTAAGATAGATTCTGTTTTTGATGCATAGTTTGCTTGTTTTGATGAAACTATCGATTTCTATCAGTGGATTAAGCCATGGAAAAGTTATATTACAATAGCTACAATGCAAAAACAATATATGAATTGGTTTGCAACAGTACTTAGAGTAGTGATTTGCTTTATTATACTAACGAATCTTAACGAGCTTTCTGTTGAGTTTTGTGTGGATGAAGTGATCAAAGATCGAGGAGGTCTCAGTATGAGGAGAAGGAGGAGAGGCAAGAGCTCAAGCTTGGGGATTCCCAAGGCAACCCAAGTAAATATTCAAGGAGACTCAAGCGTCTAAGCTTGGGGATGCCCCGGAAGGCATCCCATCTTTCTTCAACAAGTATCGTATGTTTTCGGATTCGTTTCGTTCATGTGATATGTGCAAATCTTGGAGCGTCTTTTGCATTTAGTTTTCACTTTTCTTTTATGCACCATGCTGGTATGAGATAGTCCATGGTTGATTTATAGAATGCTCATTGCACTTCACTTACATTTTTTGAGTATGGCTTTATAGAATGCTTCATGTGCTTCACTTATATCATTTGAAGTTTGGATTGCATGTTTCCCTACAAATAGAAAACAACCATTTGTAGAATGCTCGTTTGCTTCACTTATATTTGTTAGAGCGTGGGCATATCTTTTGTAGAAAGAATTAAACTATCTTGCTCCACTTATATCTATTTAGAGAGATGACAGGAATTGGTCATTCACATGGTTAGTCATAAAATCCTACATAAAACTTGTAGATCACTGAATATGATATGTTTGATTCCTTGCAATAGTTTTGCGATATAAAGGTGCTGATATTAGAGTCGTGCTAGTTGAGTAATTGTGAAATTGAGAAATACTTGTGTTGAGGTTTGCAAGTCCCGTAGCATGCACGTATGGTAATCGTTGTGTGACAAATTTGAAGCATGAGGTGTTTCTTTGATTGTCTTCCTTATGAGTGGCGGTCGGGGACGAGCGATGGTATTTTCCCACCAATCTATCCCCCTAGGAGCATGCGCGTAGTGCTTGGTTTTGATGACTTGTAGATTTTTGCAATAAGTATGTGAGTTCTTTATGACTAATGTTGAGTCCATGGATTATACGCACTCTCACCCTTCCATCATTGCTAGCCTCTTGATGCATCGTGGATTGCCCTTTCTCACCTCGAGAGTTGGTGCAAACTTCGCCGGTGCATCCAAACCCCGTGATACGATACAATCTATCACACATAAGCCTCGTTATATCTTCCTCAAAACAGCCACCATATCTACCTATTATGGCATTTCCATAGCCATTCCGAGATATATTGCCATGAAACTTCCATCATCTTCATGTATATGACTTGAGCATCATTGTCATATTGCCTTGCATGATCGTAAGATAGCTAGCATGTTGTTTTCATGGATTGTCCGTTTTTTGATATCTTTGCTATGCTAGATCATTGCACATCCTGGTACACTGCCAGAGGCATTCATATAGAGTCATATCTTTGTTCTAGTATCGAGTTGTAATATTGAGTTGTAAGTAAACAAAAGTGTGATGATCATCATTATTAGAGCATTGCCTCAGCGAAGAAAGGATGATGGAGACTATGATTCCCCCACAAGTCTGGATGAGACTCCAGACTTTAAAAAAAAGGCCAAAGAAGCCCAAATAAAAAAAAGAGGCCAAAGAAGCCCACAAAAAAACAAAAAAATGAGAGAAAAAGAGAGAAGGGGCAATGCTACCATCCTTTTACCACACTTGTGCTTCAAAGTAGCACCATGTTCTTCATATAGAGAGTCTCTTGAGTTATCACTTTCATATACTAGTGGGAATTTTCATTATAGAACTTGGCTTGTATATTCCAACGATGAGCTTCCTCAAATGCCCTAGGTCTTCATGAGCAAGCAAGTTGGATGCACACCCACTTAGTTTCAGTTTGAGCTTTCATACACTTATAGCTCTAGTGCATCCGTTGCATGGCAATCCCTACTCCTCGCATTGACATCAATTGATGGGCATCTCCATAGCCCGTTGATTAGCCGCGTCGATGTGAGACTTTCTCCCTTTTTGTCTTCTCCACACAACCTCCATCATCATATTCTATTCCACCTATAGTGCTATGTCCATGGCTCGCGCTCATATATTGTGTGAGAGTTGAAAAAGTTTGAAAATGCTAAAGTATGAAACAATTGCTTGGCTTGTCATCGGGGTTGTGCATGATGAGAGCATTTTGTGTGACGAAAATGAAGCATGGCTGTCGTGGTGGGCGCACGGCAGATGCCAAGGGATGGCTAAAGAGAGGAGGAGGCTCGAGGGCGCTGGTGGACTCCAGAGGCGAGGTTGGCATGAGCGGGCGCGGGACGCCGAACATACCCAGGTTTGGGGCGAGATAATACCCCTAGTCCTGCCGAGTGTAGTTGGATGATCGATAGTACAATGTTGCTCCTGGAGCTGTATGGAGGAGGAAGGAAGCTGGCCGAGGCTTGGGCTGCTCCTTCTCTCCGGTGTTGCTGTTTTGTGGCTAGTCCTATGCTTGCTTGCTTCTGGCGAGACAATGCTTCATGCCCCTATGATCGTGGGCTCCCGGGGGGTTTTATAGTCCAACCCCCCGGGGGTACAATGGTAATGTTACAAGTCGGTGGGTCCGTATTGTCGGTGTCTGGGGACCCGGGCTGGGTCCCGCTGAGGGCTTGTGGTTCGCTGGGTTCCCCTAGGTGCGGGCCCCGCATGCCTTGTCGATCGTCAGGGCGCGGCCGAGTCGAGTCGCGTACAGTGCTTTCCATCAGGTTGCCGCTTGCTGTCGTCAACGGTGAGGGCGGGGGCACTGTAGCCAGGCCAGCCTGGTCAGCGGGTAGGCGAGGGGCACTGTTGCCATGTTCCTGCTGACCAGAGGCATGGGCAGGGCACTGTTGCCTCGGTCATCGTTGATTGAAGTCTCCTCCCCATCATACGGCCTGGATGGGACGGGAGTTGACCCGCGGCTGGATTGCGTAGCACGCCATGGGTGGCGCTGGCTTGTTGAGGAGGCTTTGGCAGTGCCGGGTTTGGCTGTCTTGCGCTAGTTGTTGGGGCCGAGTCGACGTGTCTTGCCGGGTCGGCTAGTCTGGCCGGCTTGCGGGGCTTGGCCGGGTCGAGCGACCCGGCCAAGCGCGTGCCGGTATTGAGGGGCGGTGCCAGCCCTGTTGTTTTTGAAGAGGATCCGGGTTCCGTTGCCTGCCCGGGGTCCATCTCCCCGACAGTAGTCCCCGAAGCTGTGAAGGTCCGCCGTCTTCGGATGAGTGGGCCTTCGCAGTTTCCCACCTTAAGCAAGGTGGATTCTGCGAGCGCCGGGTCCGGCAACACCCACTGTGTGCCGGTTTCTCGGAAACCGGATCGCGGCATCCCGGCCATGGCGGGAACTGAGAAGTCCGCCGAATCTTGGGGCAATCCCTCGGGCTTTGCGCGGGCGCCACGTGGTGCTCGGAAGTCGGAGGGGCCTGACAGGCCACGCGCGTGACGGGACCGGGCGACGGGTTGGGGCTCGCTACCGCGCATCCTCGGCCCAAGCGCGCAGATTTATTGCAGCGCCCGGGGGCCGGTTGCTCTTCCCTGGGCAGTTACTGTGCGTGTATGTGCGCACTTATTGCAGGGTAGTGGAACGGGCGCGTGCAGACGATCCCATTCCCCACTTCCCCACGTTCAAACCGAGGGTTATAAATCGGGGGGCAGGGGGCGGCAGACATTATTCTTGCTCACACCCTCCTGTCCCTTTGCTCTCGCTCGGCTCTTTGCAACTGACGCACCGCGACGCCCGCTGCTCCGAGCAGAACTCCTTCGCCGTCCATCTTCCTTCTTCTTCCTTTGATCATGTCGCTGCCATCGGGCTCCTGGATGGGCTCGAATGTCACCTCCGAGGACATCACCCAACTCCTGGCGACGCGGCGCCTGCCGTGGGAGACGGACGTTGGCGTCTGCCTGCCGCGCGGTGAGCAGAGGCCTCGGCCCGAGGGGCAGGAGCGCGTGGCCTTCCTCACGCACTTCGAGCGAGGGTTCGGGTTGCCGGTGAGCACCTTCTTCCGCGCGTTCCTGGAGTTCTTGGGCTCCGGCCGCATCATCTTGGCGCCGGCGCCATCGTCCAGCTCTCCGGCTTCGTCACCCTCTACGAGGGGTACCTGGGGGTCGAGCCTACGATCGACCTCTGGGCGCGCTTCTTCTCCTTGAAGCAGTAGGGCCCGTCGGCCAGGGAGTTCGCCGATTGCGGCGCCGCCGTCATCTCGAAGCGGTCTGGGGCGGATTTCCCCAAGATCTCGCTGGAGGATTCTGCCAAGAATGGCAGAACTCCTTCTTCTACGTCCGCAACCTTGGTGCGGATCGCATCAACCTTCCGGCCTTCGCCATCACGCCGCCGCGGGCGAAGACGAACTGGGGCTACTCGCCCAAGCACCCGTCGCAGGAGATCGGCAATCTCTGCGAGCGGGTGACGGTGGTGAGGACGCAGGAGGGGCTCACCGGCACCGACCTCCTTGCCGCGTTCATCATGCGCCGGGTCCTTCCGCTTCAGGGGCGCTCCTGCCTCATCGGTGAAATGGTCGGCCTTCAAGACCCCAACCGCATGGGGTCGACGCGGCTATCCGCGGAGCAGATCGCGCGCGGCGTGAACGACATCTCCAAGGCCAACCTTGGGGAGGACTGGAAGTTCGGCAAGGCGCCGTACAGCCAGTCAAATCCGGCGCCGCAGGTGAGTGTCTAGTCTCCTTACTTTCTGCCGCGTGCTACGTCTTGAGCTTGTGTTGGTTTTCCCCGAAGAGGAGAGGATGATGCACAGAGTAGCATAAGTATTTCCCTCAGTTTTTGAGAACCAAGGTATCAATTCAGTAGGAGGCCACGCGCAAGTCCCTCGTACCTACACAAAGCAAATAACTCCTCGCAACCAACGCGAATAGGGGTTGTCAATCCCTTCATGGTCACTTACGAGTGAGATCTGATAGAGATGATAGATAATATTTTTGGTATTTTTGGTATAAAGATGCAAAGTAAAATAAAAGGCAAAGTAAAAAAGCAAAGCAATAATAAAGTGATAGAAGATTAATATGATGAGAATAGACCCGCGTGCCATAGATTTCACTAGTGGCTTCTCTCAAGAGCATAAGTATTTTACGGTGGGTGAACGAATTCATCGTTGAGCAATTGATGAAATTGAGCAAAGTTATGAGAATATCTAGGTATGATCATGTACATAGGCATCATGCCCGAGACAAGTAGACCGACTCACCTGCATCTACTACTATTACTCCACTCATCGACCGCTATCCAAAGATGCATCTAGAGTATTAAGTTAATGAAAACAGAGTAACGCCTTAAGCAAGATGACATGATGTAGAGGGATAAATTCATGCAATATGATAAAAAAACCATCTTGTTATCCTCGATGGCAACAATACAATACATGCCTTGCTGCCCCTTCTGTCACTGGGAAAGGACACCGCAAGATTGAACCCAAAGCTAAGCACTTCTCCCATTGCAAGAACTACCAATCTAGTTGGCCAAACCAAACGGATAATTCGAAGAGACTTGCAAAGATAACCAATCATACATAGAAGAATTCAGAGAAGATTCAAATATTGCTCATAGATAATCTTGATCTAAACCCACAATTCATCGGTCTCAACAAACACACCGCAAAAAGAAGATTACATCAAATAGATCCCCACAAGAGAGGGGGAGAACATTGTATTGAGATCCAAAAAGAGAGAAGAAGCCATCTAGCTACTAACTATGGACTCGAAGGTCTGAAGTAAACTACTCACACTTCATCGGAGAGGCTATGATGATGATGTAGAAGCCCTCCGTGGTGGATTCCCTATCCCATGGAGCTCCCAGACAGCCCCAAGATGGGATCTCGTGGATACTGAAAGTTGCGGCCGTGGAATTAGGTTTTGGCTCCGTGTCGATTTGTTGAAGTGCGTGAGGTATATATAGGAGGAAGGAGTACATCGCTGGAGCTTCGGGGGGCCCACGAGGCAGGGGCGTGTGCCCTGGGGGGGCGCCCTCCACCCTCGTGGCCGCCTCCCTCCTTTCTTGACGGAGGGTCCAAGTCTCCTGGATCTTATCTGATGAGAAAAGCACGTTCCCGAAGGTTTAGTTCCGTTTGGACTCCGTTTGATATTCCGTTTCTTCGAAACACTAAAATAGGCAAAAAAACTGCAAATCTGGGCTGGGCCTCCGGTTAATAGGTTAGTCCCAAAAGTAATATAAAAGTGGAAAATAAAGCCCAATATGGTCCAAAACAGTAGATAATATAGCATGGAGCAATCAAAAATTATAGATACGTTGGAGACGTATCAGGCCCAAGCTTAATTCCTGCTCATCCTCGAGTAGGTAAATGATAAAAAGAGAATTTTTGATGCGGAGTGCTACTTGGCATAATTTCAATGTAACTCTTCTTAATTGTGGTATGAATATTCAGATCCGAAAGATTCAAGACAAAAGTTCATATTGACATAAAAATAATAATACTTCAAGCATACTAACTAAGCAATTATGTCTTCTCAAAATAACATGGCCAAAGAAAGTTCATCCCTACAAAATCATATAGTTTAGTAATGCTCCATTTTTTCACACAAGTATGCTCTATCATGCACAACAACTATGACAAGCCAAGCAATTGTTTCATACTTTAGTAATCTCAAACCTATAAACTTTCACGCAATATATGAGCGCCGAGCCATGGACATAGCACTATGGGTGGAATAGAATATGATGATGGGGGTTATGTGGAGAAGACAAAAAAGGAGAAGATCTTACATCAACGAGGCTAATCAACGGGCTATGGAGATGCCCATCAATTGATGTTAATGCAAGTAGTAGGGATTGCCATGCAACGGATGAACTAGAGCTATAAATGTATGAAAGCTCAACAAAAGAAACTAAGTGGGTGTGCATCCAACTTGCTTGCTCACGAAGATCTAGGGCATTTAAGGAAGCCCATCGTTGGAATATACAAGCCAAGTTCTATAATGAAAAATTTCCACTAGTATATGAAAGTGACAAAACAAGAGACTCTCTATCATGATGATTATGGTGCTACTTTGAAGCACACGTGTGGCAAAGGATAGTAACATTGTCCCTTCTCTCTTTTTCTCTCATTTTTTTCTTTTCTCTCTCTTTTTGGGCCTTCTCTTTTTTATGGCCTTTCTTTTTTTTATTCCTCACTTGGGACAATGCTCTAGAAAATTATGATCATCACACTTCTATTTATTTACAACTCAATGATTACAACTCGATACTAGAACAAAGTATGACTATATGAATGCCTCCGTGATATCTGATATGCAATGAATCAAGAGTGACATGTATGAAAGAATTATGAACGGTGGCTTTGCATACAAATACTATGCCAACTACATGATCATGCTAAGCAATATGATAATGATGATTGTGTCATGAAGAACAGTATGGTGGAAAGTTGCATGGCAATATATCTCGGAATGGCTATGGAAATGCCATAATAGGTAGGTATGGTGGCTGTTTTGAGGAAGATATAAGGAGGTTTATGTGTGAAAGAGCGTATCATATCACGGGGTTTGGATGCACCGTGAAGTTTGCACCAACTCTCAATGTGAGAAAGGGCAATGCACGGCATCAAGAGGCTAGCAATGATGGAAGGGTGAGAGTGCGATGATCCATGGACTCAACATTAGTCATAAAGAACTCACATACTTATTGCAAAAATCTAAAAGCCATCAAAAACCAAAGCATTACGCGCATGCTCCTAGGGGATAGATTGGTAGGAAAAGACCATCGCTCGTCCCCGACCGCCACTCATAAGGAGGACACTCAAATAACACCTCATGTTTCAAATTTGTTATATAACGTTTACCATACGTGCATGCTACGGGACTTGCAAACTTCAACACAAGCATTTCTCAAATTCACAACTACTCAACTAGCACGACTTTGATATTATCACCTCTATATCTCAAAACAATTATCAAGCATCAAACTTTTCTTAGTATTCAACACACTCATAAGAAAGTTTTTACTATTTTTGTATACCTAGCATATTATTATTAAGCAAATTACCATGCTATTTAATACTCTCAAAATAATCTAAGTGAAGCATGAGAGATCAATAGTTTCTATAAAACAAATCCACCACCGTGCTCTAAAAGATATAAGCGAAGCACTAGAGCAAAACTATAAAGCTCAAAAGATATAAGTGAAGCACTAGAGTATTCTATAAAATTCCAATTCATGTATGGCTCTCTCGAAAGGTGTGTACAGCAAGTATGATTGTGGTAAACTAAAAAGCAAAGATGCAAATAATACAAGACACTCCAAGCAAAACACATATCATGTAGTGAATAAAAATATAGCTCCAAGTAAGATGGAAGTGGACGAAAGAGGGGATGCCTTCCGGGGCATCCCCAAGCTTTGACTTTTTGGTGTCCTTGGATTATTTTGGGGGTGCCATGAGCATCCCCAAGCTTAGGCTCTTGCCACTCCTTGTTCCATAATCCATTAAAAGATTTCACCCAAAACTTGAAAACTTCACAACACAAAACTCAACAAAAATCTCGTGAGCTCTGTTAGCGAAAGAAAACAAAAGACCACTTCAAGGTACTGTAATGAACTCATTATTTATTTATATTGGTGTTAAACCTACTGTATTACAACTTCTCTATGGATTATAAATTATTTTACTAGCCATAGATTCATCAAAATAAGCAAACAACACACGAAAAACAGAATCTGTCAAAAACAGAACAGTCTGTAGTAATCTGTAACTAACGCAAACTTCTGGAACTCCAAAAATTCATCCAAAATAGGAAGACCTAGGCAATTTGTTTATTGAACATCATCAATTGGAATCACTATTTTATCACGTTCTGGTGATTTATAACAATTGTTTTCATGAACAAAAAGTTTCTGGAAATTACAGCAAGATGAAATAACTATCATCCAAGAAGATCCTATAGGTTTAACTTGGCACAAACACTAATTAAAACATAAAACCACATCTAAACAGAAGGTATATGGATTATTTATTCCTAAACAGAAACAAAAACAAAAAAAACTAAAATAAAATCGGGTTGCCTCCCAACAAGCGCTATTGTTTAACGCCCCTAGCTAGGCATAAAAGCAAGGATAGATCTAGGTATTGCCATCTTTGGCACTCGGAGAGAAAAGAGCAAATTTCCTTTCTATGGCATTCATCCTTCTATTTTGGGAAAGCACATTGCCATTAATGGAGGAAGTGAGATTAAGCACGTTACGGAAATTTGCATCTAAACTAGATTTCATCTCTTTGATAATTTCGTTTTGATAGAAGCATAAGAGAATGGTAGACTCAACCTTATCATTCATGGGGTGCCCGAATATAGTTTTCATTTTTTTCATAGGTATCTATAGCATCCCCTTCAAGAAAACCTTCATCAAAAATAGAGTCTAGAACTTGTTTGAAAGAAGCGGGCAATCCAACATAGAAACTTTTTAAGTAAACCTCAATTTTATATTGTGGTACATAGCTAGCCGAATCCTTAATAACCTATCCCAAGCATCTTTTAAAGACTCATCAAGTAAATAACGAAAAATTCCAGAGTCATCTTCATCAAAATTATTTAAGCTCTCATTGGTAACCCCTTGGGTCTTTCCGTAGCATCATTATTTATGAGCTTAGAGAGGATAGAGGGGTTATCCAAGGTACTAGAACCCTGGAAAGGACCCTTAGTTCTTTTTTGATTCGGCCATGGCAACGGGAAGGCAAACGGAAAAGAGAGGGCGAATAAAACGGCAAGGTGAAGTGGGGGAGAGGAAAACGAGAGGCAAATGGAAAATAATGTAATGCGGGAGATAAGGGATTGTGATGGGTACTTGGTATGTTGACTTTTATGAGACTCCCGCAACAGCGCCAGAAATCCTTCTTGCTACGTCTTGAGCTTGCGTTGGTTTTCCCCGAAGAGGAGAGGATGATGCAGCATAGTAGCATAAATATTTCCCTCAGTTTTTGAGAACCAAGGTATCAATCCAGTAGGAGGCCACGCGCAAGTCCGTCGTACCTACACAAAGGAAATAACTCCTCGCAACCAACGCGAATAGGGGTTGTCAATCCCTTCACGGTCACTTACGAGAGTGAGATCTGATAGAGATGATAGATAATATTTTTGGTATTTTTGGTATAAAGATGCAAGTAAAATAAAAGGCAAAGTAAAAAAGCAAAGCAATAATAAAGTGATGGAAGATAAATATGATGAGAATGGACCCGGGGGCCATAGATTTCACTAGTGGCTTCTCTCAAGAGCATAAGTATTTTACGGTGGGTGAACGAATTACTGTTGAGCAACTAACGGAATTGAGCATAGTTATGAGAATATCTAGGTATGATCATGTATATAGGCATCACGTCCGAGACAAGTAGACCGACTCACCGCATCTACTACTATTACTCCACTCATCGACCGCTATCCAAAGCATGCATCTAGAGTATTAAGTTAATGAAAACAGAGTAACGCTTTAAGCAAGATGACATGATGATGAGAGATAAATTCATGCAATATGATAAAAACCCCATCTTGTTATCCTCGATGGCAACAATACAATACGTGCCTTGCTGCCCCTACTGTCACTGGGAAAGGACACCGCAAGATTGAACCCAAAGCTAAGCACTTCTCCCATAGCAAGAACTACCAATCTAGTTGGCCAAACCAAACGGATAATTCGAAGAGAGTTGCAAAGATAACCATTCATACATAAAAGAACTCGTAGAAGATTCAAATATTGCTCATAGATAATCTTGATCATAAACCCACAATTCATCGGTCTCAACAAACACACCGCAAAAAGAAGATTACATCAAATAGATCTCCACGAGAGAGGGAGAGAACATTGTATTGAGATCCAAAAAGAGAGAAGAAGCCATCTAGCTACTAACTATGGACCCGAAGGTCTGAAGTAAACTACTCACACTTCATCGGAGAGGCTATGATGATGATGTAGAAGCCCTCCATGGTGGATTCCCCTTCCGTGAGCTCAAACAGGCCCCAAGATGGGATCTCATGATCTGAGAAAGTTGCGGCAAGTGGAATTAGGTTTTGGCTCCGTATCTGATTTGTTGAAGTGCGTAGGTATATATAGGAGGAAGGAGTACGTCGGTGGAGCTTGGGGCCCCACGAGGCAGGGGGGCGCGCGACCTAGGGGGGGCACCCTCCACCCTCGTGGCCGCCTCCCTCCTTTCTTGACCGAGGGTCCAAGTCTCCTGGATCTTATCTGATGAGAAAATCACGTTCCCGAAGGTTTAATTCCGTTTGGACTCCGTTTGATATTCCGTTTCTTCGAAACACTAAAATAGGCAAAAAAACAACAAATCTGGGCCGGGCCTCCGGTTAGGTTAGTCCCAAAAGTAATATAAAAGTGGAAAATAAAGCCCAATATGGTCCAAAACAGTAGATAATATAGCATGGAGCAATAAAAAATTATAGATACGTTGGACACGTATCACCACGCACCTTCTCATCCGTCCTGACGCGACGCGGGGGGTACTTCTGAACGCGATTCGGCATCCTTACGCCCGGGCCCCGTCGCAGGTGGCGCTGGTGACGCCAGAGGAGCCCGCGGCTCATGGCGGGGAGGAGGAGGCCGAGTCCGACGCTGGCGCTAGGCGTCGCATGGGTAAGTCTTGTGTTTTTCTTCATGTGTCTTAGGTTGCTGACCGCGGCACAGAACGGTCGGTGCTGACGCCAGTTGTCGGTGTAGTGGCGTTGGGCGGGGGACGCGGCGACGCGGACGGAGTCGTGTCCTCGCATGGGGCGGCGCCGATCCGCCCGCATGGGAATGACCGCGTCGCACCGCGACCCCGGGTCCCGAAGCGCACGGCGGACCCGACCGGGGCCGGGAGGCCGGCCAAGAGGAAGCGCGGCAGCGGGCACGGGAGGCCAACCCCGGTCCCGGTCTTGGTGGGGTAAGCTTCATCTCTCGCTTGCGCCCATATTTTTTTCTTGAGCTAGTCTTGTTTCTTTTCTGCTCATTCTGTCTTCTTCTTCAGGTCGCCAATCGCACCGGCCAGGGCGGTGGCAGAAGCTGTGACCGCCGAAGGGGCCGCATTCCACAGGAGCCGGTCCGACCTCGCCGATCAGGTCGAGGTGGAGGGACGGGCCGACTCGGACCTCGTCCTGGATACGAATGACGCCGAAGCCTTGGCCTAGCGGGACAGGAACCGGGCCGAGGCGGAGCTGGAGGCGGCGTCAGTCCGGGCTTGGACCGACGCGGCGACGGCATGGGCGTGAGCCGGCCTGGCGCGAGATGCCGGAGGGTACGGTGGTGGCAGCGACGGTCTTTGAGCCGTCGTCGGTGAGGGAGCGCGGCCGTGGAGGCCGGGCTGAGGTGGTGATCCCCGACCGGGAGGTCGTGGAGGTGGCGGATGACACCCCGCCGCGGGCCGACGTGGTCGAGCGAGCGGGGACTGATGGTGGTGGAGGCGGCGTCGTTTTGGAAGAGACGCTGTGGGCGGCGGCGTCGGAGGCGCCGCCGGTTTTGGAGGAGGCACCACAGGCGGCGGTGCCGGAGGCCACCCCGGCAGCTGGGCCGGAGACGGCGACACCGGGCGTCCCGGCGTCTAGGTCAGAGACGGTGACACAGGGCGCCCGGCGTCCGGGTCATCGTCGGTGCCGGGAGGGGCGTCGGAGGAGGTGCTGGCCGCGTCGCGAGAGGCCAGCGGGGAGCATGCCTTGGTGCCCCGGCAGGGAGGGCGCCAAGTTGCCGTGCCGCAGCCGGCGCGGAGCGGGGGCGCCGTTGCCTTTGGTCCTCAGACCCAGGAGGAGGTGGCGCTGGACGCCGTCAGTCGCCGCCTACGAGGTCGGACGGAGCGGCTCGAGGCCTTCACCCAGGCCGAGGTGGAGCGGACGCGCGACACAGGCCGCCCGTTCGTAAGTCTTCTTGTAATTTCTTCTTTGTGGGGGCGCGCGAGCGCACCCATTGGGTGTAGCTCCCGAGATTCGGGCCAACTACGTAGTAGTTGGGTCAAATCTTTAGAGTGTTGGCCTTGTTCTGATTTCTGCTTCCTTCAGCATCTCGGCGCCTTCAGGGTCGCAGCTTACAATCGTCTTCTGGGCAAGCACCGGGAGCTCATGGAGCAGCTTGCTGCCAAGGAGGAGGAGCTCCGCGTCGCCGCAGGTATTCTCGTGCTCTTTTCTAGTGGGGGCGCGCTAGCGCACCCACTGGGTGTAGCCCCCGAGATTCGGGCCAACTATGTAACAGTTGGGCCAAATCTTAAGTCTTGCTTTTTCCTTCTGCCGAGTCCTTCTTTTTCGCAGCCGATGTGTTGTCCTGGCGGACTCGTCTGCTCCGGGCCGGTCATCACTACGACCGGCTCGTTACCGACACCGGCCGTCTTGGCGTCGAGGCGGCGCAGGCGAAGGCGGAGGCGGCCGCGGCTCGGCGGTCTCTCGACGAGGCCAACCGGCTGCATGAGCAGCTGGCGGGTCACAAGTGTTGGAAATATGCCCTAGAGTCAATAATAAAAGGATTATTATTATATTTCCTTGTTCATGATAATTGTCTTTTATTCATGCTATAATTGTATTATCCGAAAATCGTAATACACGTGTGAATATATAGACTACAACATGTCCCTAGTGAGCCTCTAGTTGACTAGCTCGTTGATCAGCAGATAGTCATGGTTTCCTGACTATGGACATTGGATGTCATTGATAACGGGATCACATCATTAGGAAAATGATGTGATGGATAAGACCCAATCCTAAGCATAGCACAAGATCGTGTAGTTCGTTTGCTAGAGCTTTTCCAATGTCAAGTATCTTTACCTTAGACCATGAGATCGTGTAACTCCCGGATACCGTATGAGTGCTTTGGGTGTACCAAACGTCACAATGTAACTGGGTGACTATAAAGGTATGCTACGGGTATCTCCGAAAGTGTCTGTGGGGTTGACACAGATCGAGACTGGGATTTGTCACTCCGTATGACGGAGAGGTATCTCTGGGCCCACTCGGTAATGCATCATCATAATGAGCTCAAAGTGACCAAGTGTCTGGTCACGGATCATGCATTACTGATGCGAGTAAAGTGACTTGCCGTTAACGAGATTGAACGAGGTATTGGGATACCGACGATCGAATCTCGGGCAAGTAACGTACCGACTGACAAAGGGAATCGTATACGGGGTTGCTTGAATCCTCGACATCGTGGTTCATCCGATGAGATCATCGAGGAGCATGTGGGAGCCAACATGGGTATCCAGATCCCGCTGTTGGTTATTGACCGGAGAGTCGTCTCGGTCATGTCTACGTGTCTCCCGAACCCGTAGGGTCTACACACTTAAGGTTCGGTGATGCTAGGGTTATTAGGAAGACTTGTATGTGATTACTGAATGTTGTTCGGAGTCCCGGATGAGATCCCGGACGTCATGAGGAGTTCCGTAATGGTCCGGAGGTGAAGATTTATATATGGTAAGTTGTCATACGGTCACCGGAAAGGTTCGGGGACATATTGGTATTGTACCGGGGCCACCGGAGGGGTTCCGGGGGTCCATCGGGAGGGGCCACCTCTCTCGGAGGGCCTCATGGGCCGTAGTGGGCAGGGAACCAGCCCCTGAAGGGCTGGGCGCATTCCTTCCCTTGGGCCCATGCGCCTAGGGTTGGGGGGAAACCCTAGTGGGGGCGCCCCCCTTGCTTGGGGGGCAAGCCCCCTCCCCTTGGCCGCCGCCCCCCTCCCTCTAGATCTCATCTAGAGGGGGCCGGCCCCTTCCCCTATAAATAGAGGGGCGAGGGGAGGGCTGCACACAACATCCAAGGCGCAGCCCCTCCCCTCCCCAACACCTCTCCTCCACCGTTAAGAGCTTGGCGAAGCCTGCCGAGTATCGCCTCTCCACCAGACCACGCCCGTCGTGCCGATGTTGAGCTTTCTTCCTCAACCTCTCCCTCCTCCTTGCTGAATCAAGGCGCGGAGACGTCTCCTCCGTCTGCACGTGTGTTGAACGCGGAGGTGCTGTCCGTTCAGCACTAGGATCATCGTTGATTTGGATCACGTCGAGTACGACTCCCTCAACCCCGTTCCCTTGAACGCTTCCGCTCGCGATCTACAAGGGTATGTAGATGCACTCCTCTCTCTCGTTTCTAGATGAACTCATAGATAGATCTTGGTGAAACCGTAGAATTTTTTTATTTTCTGCAACGTTCTCCAACAGTGGCATCATGAGCTAGGTCTATGCGTAGTTCTTTATTGCACGAGTAGAACACAAATCTGTTGTGGGCGTAGATGTTGTCAACTTTCTTGCCACTACTAGTCTTATTTTGCTTCAGCGGTATTGTGGGATGAAGCGGCCCGGACCGACCTTACACGTACGCTTACGTGAGACAGGTTCCACCGACTGACATGCACTAGTTGCATAAGGTGGCTGTCTCTCCCACTTTAGTTGGAGCGGATTCGATGAAAAGGGTCCTTATGAAGGGTAAATAGAAGTTGACAAATCACGTTGTGGTTATTCGTAGGTAAGAAAACGTTCTTGCTAGAACCCTATTGCAGCCACGTAAAAGATGCAACAACAATTAGAGGACGTCTAACTTGTTTTTGCAGCAATTGCTTTGTGATGTGATATGGCCAAAAGTTGTGATGAATGATGAATGATATATTGTGATGTATGAGATCATGTTCTTGTAATAGGAATCACGACTTGCATGTCGATGAGTATGACAACCGGCAGGAGCCATAGGAGTTGTCTTAATTATTGTATGACCTGCGTGTCAATGATTTAACGCCATGTAATTACTTTACTTTATTGCTAAACCGTTAGCCATAGTAGCAGAAGTAATAGTTGGCGAGCAACTTCATGGAGACACGATGATGGAGATCATGATGATGGAGATCATGGTGTCTTGCCGGTGACGAAGATGATCATGGAGCCCTCAAGATGGAGATCAAAGGAGCTATATGATATTGGCCATATCATGTCACTACTATATAATTGCATGTGATGTTTATTATGTTTATGCATCTTGTTTACTTAGAACGGCGGTAGTAAATAATATGATCCTCATAATAAATCCAAGAAAGTGTTCCCCACTAACTGAGCTCCGTTGCTAAAGTTCGTCGTTTCGAAGCACCACGTGATGATCGGGTGTGATAGATTCCTACGTTCACATACAACGGGTGTAAGACAGTTTTACACATGCAAAACACTTAGGTTAAATTGACGAGCCTAGCATGTACAGACATGGCCTCGGAACACAAGAGACCGAAAGGTCGAACATGAGTCGTATGGAAGATACGATCAACATGGAGATGTTCACCGATGATGACTAGTCCGTCTCACGTGATGATCGGACACGGCCTAGTCGACTCGGATCATGTAACACTTAGATGACTAGAGGGATGTCAAATCTGAGTGGGAGTTCATTAAATAATTTGATTAGATGAACTTAATTATCATGAACTTAGTCTAAAATCTTTGCAAAATGTCTTGTAGATCAAATGGCCAACGCTCATGTCAACATGAACTTCAACGCTGCGTTCCTAGAGAAAACCAAGTCGAAAGATGATGGCAACAACTATACGGACTGGGTCCGGAACACGAGATCATCCTCATAGCTGCCAAGAAAGCATATGTCCTAGAAGGACCGCTAGGTGAAGCACCCATCCTGCAGAACCAAGACGTTATGAACGCTTGGCAGTCACGTCTTGATGATTACTCCCTCGTTCGGTGTGGCATGCTTTACGACTTAGAACCGGGCTCCAAAAGCGTTTTGAGCAACACGGAGCATATGAGATGTTCAAGAGCTGAAAATGGTTTTCCAAGCTCACGTCCGGGTCGAGAGATATGAAGTCTCCGACAAGTTCTATAGTTGTAAGATGGAGGAAAATAGTTACACAAGGAGCACATACTCAAAATGTCTGGGTTGCACAATCGCCTGTCCCAGTTGAATATTAACCTCCCGGATGAGGCAGTCATTGACAGAATCCTTCAGTCGCTCCCACCGAGCTACAAGAGCTTTGTGATTAACTACAATATGCAGGGGATGGTGAAAACTATTCCTGAAGTATTTTCAATGCTTAAGTCAGCAGAGGTAGAAATCAAAAAGGAACATCAAGTGTTGATGGTCAATAAAACCACCAAGTTCAAGAAAGGCAAGGGTAAGAAGAACTTCAAGAAGGACGGCAAGGATGTTGCCGCCCGGTAAGCCGATTGCCGGGAAGAAGTCAAAGAATGGACCCAAGCCCGAGACCGAGTGCTTTTATTGCAAAGGGAAGGATCCTTTGAAGCGGAACTGCCCCAAATACTTAGCGGACAAGAAGGCCGGCAACACTAAAGGTATATGTGATATACATGTAATTGATGTGTACCTTACCAGTACTCGTAGTAACTCCTGGGTATTTGATACCGGTGCCGTTGCTCATATTTGTAACTTACAGCAGGAGCTGCAGAATAAGCGGAGACTGGCGAAGGACGAGGTGACGATGCGCGTCGGGAATGGTTCCAAGGTCGATGTGATCGCCGTCGGCACACTACCTCTACATTTACCCACGGGATTAGTTTTAAACCTCAATAATTGTTATTTAGTGCCAAGTTTGAGCATGAACATTGTATCTGGATCTCGTTTAATACGAGATGACTACTCATTTAAATCCGAGAATAATGGTTGTTCTATTTATATGATAGATATGTTTTATGGTCATGCCCCGATGGTCAATGGTTTATTCTTAATGAATCTCGAACGTAATGTTACACATATTCATAGTGTGAATACCAAAAGATGTAAAGTTGATAACGATAGTCCCACATACTTGTGGCACTGCCATATGGTCACATTGGTGTCAATCGCATGAAGAAGCTCCATGCTGATGGACTTTTAGAGTCTCTCGATTATGAATCATTTGACACGTGCGAACCTTGCCTCATGGGAAAAATGACCAAGACCCCGTTCTCCAGAACAATGGAGCGAGCAACCAACTTATTGGAAATCATACATACTGATGTATGTTTTCCAATGAGCGTTGAGGCTCGCGGAGGATATCGTTATGTTCTCACTCTCACTGATGACTTAAGTAGATATGGGTATGTCTACTTGATGAAGCATAAGTCGAGACCTTTGAAAAGTTCAAGGAATTTCAGAATGAAGTAGAGAATCAACGTGACCGAAAGATAAAATTCTTATGATCAGATCGTGGAGGAGAATATTTAAGTCACAAATTTGGTACGCACTTAAGGAAATGTGGAATCGTTTCACAACTCACGCCGCCTGGAACACCTCAGCGTAACGGTGTGTCCGAACGTCAGAATGTCGCACTCTATTGGATATGGTGCGATCTATGATGTCTCTTACCGATTTACCGCTATCATTTTGGGGATACGCTCTAGAGACAGCTACATTCACTTTAAATAGGGCTCCGTCTAAATCCGTTGAGAAGACACCGTATGAATTATGGTTTGGGAAGAAACCTAAGCTGTCGTTTCTAAAAGTTTGGGGATGCGATGCTTATGTCAAGAAACTTCAACCTGAAAAGCTCGAACCCAAGTCGGAAAAATGCGTCTTCATAGGATACCCTAAGGAAACCATTGGTTATGCCTTCTACCTTAGATCCGAAGGCAAGATCTTTGTTGCCAAGAACGGATCCTTTACGGAAAAGAGTTTCTCTCGAAAGGAGTAAGTGGGAGGAAAGTAGTGCAGCTCAGAAAATGTTCTGTGGTGCCTACACCGATCGGAGAGGAAATTAATGATGATGATCAAGGTACTTGGATCAAGTTGCTCTTGAACCCAGAGGGTCCACAAGGACACGTTCCACACCAGAGTGGTATGGCAACCCTTTCCTAGAAATCATGTTGTTGGACAACGGTGAACCTTCGAACTATGAAGAAGCTATGGCGGGCCCAGATTCCAACAAATGGCTTGAAGCCATGAAATCCGAGATAGAATCCATGTATGAAAACAAAGTATGGACTTTGACAGACTTGCTCGATGATTGGCGAGCGATAGAAAACAAATGGATCTTTAAGAAGAAGACGGACGCGGATGGTAATGTTACCATCTATAAATCTCGACTTGTCGCTAAGGGTTATCGGCAAGTTCAAGGGGTTGACTATGATGAGACTTTCTCTCCCGTAGCGAAGTTGCAGTCCGTCCGAATCATGTTAGCAATTGCCGCATACTATGATTATGAGATATGGCAGATGGACGTCAAAACGGCATTCCTTAACGGCTATCTTAAGGAAGAATCAGATATGATGCAACCGGAAGGTTTTGTCGACCCTAAGAATGCTAACAAGGTGTGCAAGCTCCAATGATCCATTTATGGGCTGGTGCAAGCATCTCGAGTTGGAACATTCGCTTTGATGAGATGATCAAAGCATTTGGGTTTATCTTGAGACTTATGGAGAAGCCTGCGTTTACAAGAAAGTGAGTGGGAGCTCAGAGCATTTCTCATATTATCTGTAGATGACATACTTCTGATGGGAAATGATATAGAACTTTTGGACAGCATTAAGGCCTACTTGAATAAGTGTTTTTCAATGAAGGACCTTGGAGAAGCTGCTTAAATATTAGGCATCAAGATCTATAGGGATAGATCGAGATGCCTCATAGGTCTTTCACAAAGCACATACCTTGATAAGATATTGAAGAAATTCAATATCGATCAGTCCAAGAAAGGGTTCTTGCCTCAGACATAAGGTGTGAGATTGAGCTCGGCTCAATGCCCGACCACGGCAGAAGATAAAGAAGAGATGAGTGTCATCCCCTATGCCTCAGCCATAGGATCTATTATGTATGCCATGTCAGGTACTGCATCAGATGTAAACCTTGCCGTAAGTTTGGTAGGAAGGTACCAAAGTAATCCCGGCAAGGAACACTGGATAGCGGTCAAGAATATCCTGAAGTACCTTAAATGGATAAAGGACATGTTTCTCATTTATGGAGGTGACGAAGAGCTCGTCAGTAAAGGGTTACGTTGACGCTTAGCTTCGACACGGATCTGGATGACTCTAAGTCACAAACCGGATACGTGTATATGTTGAATCGTGGAGCGATGGTAGTGCGATTTGCAAGTAGAGCGTCATGGCGGGATCTACATGTGAAGCGGAGTACATGGAAGCCTCCGAGGCAGCACATGAAGCAATATGGATGAAGGAGTTCATCACCGACCTAGGAGTCATACCCAATGCGTCAGGGCCGATCACTCTCTTCTGTGACAACACTGGAGCTATTGCACTTGCCAAGGAGCCCAGGTTTCACAAGAAGACCAGACACATCAAGCGTCGTTTCAACTCCATCCATGAAAATGTTCAAGATGGAGACATAGATATTTGCAAAGTACATACGGATCTGAATGTCGCAGATCCGTTGACTAAACCTCTTCCGCGAGCAAAACATGATCAACACCAGAACTCTATGGGTGTTCGATTCATCACAATGTAACTAGATTATTGACTCTAGTGCAAGTGGGAGACTATTGGAAATATGCCCTAGAGGCAATAATAAAAGGATTATTATTATATTTCCTTGTCATGATAATTGTCTTTTATTCATGCTATAATTGTATTATCCGGAAATCATAATACACGTGTGAATACATAGACCACAACATGTCCCTAGTGAGCCTCTAGTTGACTAGCTCGTTGATCAGCAGATAGTCATGGTTTCCTGACTATGGACATTGGATGTCATTGATAACGGGATCACATCATTAGGAAAATGATGTGATGGATAAGACCCAATCCTAAGCATAGCACAAGATCGTGTAGTTCGTTTGCTAGAGCTTTTCCAATGTCAAGTATCTTTTCCTTAGACCATGAGATCGTGTAACTCCGGATACCGTAGGAGTGCTTTGGGTGTACCAAACGTCACAACGTAATCGGGTGACTATAAAGGTATGCTACGGTATCTCCGAAAGTGTCTCATTGGGTTGACACGGATCGAGATCGGGATTTGTCACTCCGTATGACGTAGAGGTATCTCTAGGCCCACTCGGTAATGCATCATCATAATGAGCTCAAAGTGACCAAGTGTCCGGTCACGGGATCATGCATTACTAAGATGCGAGTAAAGTGACTTGCCGATAACGAGATTGAACAAGGTATTGGGATACCGACGATCGAATCTCGGGCAAGTAACGCATCGAATCGACAAAGGGAATCGATATCTGGGTTTGCTTGAATCCTCGACATTGTGGTTCATCCGATGAGATCATCGAGGAGCATGTGGGAGCCAACATGGGTATCCAGATCCCGCTGTTGGTTATTGATCGGAGAGTCGTCTCGGTCATGTCTACGTGTCTCCCGAACCCGTAGGGTCTACACACTTAAGGTTCGGTGACGCTAGGGTTATTAGGAAGACTTGTATGTGATTACTGAATGTTGTTCGGAGTCCCGGATGAGATCCCGGACGTCACGAGGAGTTCCGTAATGGTCCGGAGGTGAAGATTTATATATGGGAAGTTGTCATACGGTCACCGGAAAGGTTCGGGGGCATATCGGTATTGTACCGGGGCCACCGGAGGGGTTCCGGGGGTCCACCGAGGGGCCACCTCTCGGAGGGCCTCATGGGCCGTGGTAGGCAGGAACCAGCCCTGGAGGGCTGGGCGCATCCCCTGAGCCCATGCGCCTAGGGTTGGGGGAAACCCAGTGGGGCGCCCCTGCTTGGGGGCAAGCCCCTCCTTGGCCGCCGCCCCCCCTCTAGATCTCATCTAGAGGGGGCCGGCCCCCTTCCCCCTTCCCCTATTAATAGAGGGGCGAGCGGAGGGCTGCACACAACATCCAAGGCGCAGCCCCTCCCCTCCCCAACACCTCTCCTCCTCCGTTAAGAGCTTGGCGAAGCCTGCCGAGATCTTGCCTCTCCACCACCACCACGTCATCGTGCTGCTGCTGGAGCTTTCTTCCTCAACCTCTCCCTCCTCCTTGCTGGATCAAGGCACGGGAGTCGTCTCCGCTCCGTACGTGTGTTGAACGCGGAGGTGCTGTCCTATCAGCACTAGGATCATCGATGATTTGGATCACGTCGAGTACGACTCCCTCAACCCCGTTCCCTTGAACGCTTCCGCTCGCGATCTACACGGGTATGTAGATGCACTCCTCTCTCTCGTTGCTAGATGAACTCATAGATAGATCTTGGTGAAACCGTAGAATTTTTTTATTTTCTGCAACGTTCTCCTTCAACAAGAGCCGCCTTGAGGCCGAGGTGGAGCTCCTTAAGGCGGAAGCCGCCAAGGTGGCAGAGACGCAGCAGGCCCTGGAGGAGGCGGACCAACAACGCGGCCAGCTGGCTGACGACAAGGGGCGGCTCCAGGCCGAGGTGGATCGCCTGCAGGGGCAGGTCACCACGTCTGAGGAGGCCCGTCAGGACGAGGCCCGTCGCCGTGAGGCGGCCGAGAAGGCGGCCGAAGACAAGGACATTGAGCTGAAGGCGGCCCTTGCCAAGGCGGCCGATCTGGATAAGGCGCTCGGGGAGCGCGACCATGCCATTGAACGGGAGCGGCGTGGTACGTTGCTTGAGGCGCAGCACCTGGAAGAGTCCTTCTCCAGTAAGTGCTTTTTCTTGTTGTTTGCCGGGTCGGGATTCGGCCTTTCTTCCTTGTTATTCTTCTTCTAACTCGCTTCTTCCTTTGTGGCAGGGGCCTTCCCGGAGATGCAGCGGCTGGCGGAGGAAGCCGTCCGCTATCAGCGCGACCCAACCGACGTTGTTGGGTCCGGGACGGATCTGCAGGTGGCCTGGACCTTCCCGGAGATCATCGCCGCCGCTAAGGCCCGCCTGGAGGCCCTGGGGACGCATTTGGAGCGGCTGACCCAGGCCGGCACCGCAATGACGGCGGCCCTGTGGCCAGACTCCGTCCAACCGAGCAGCTTCTCGCGCATGGCGCGTTGGTTGGAGATGGGGCCGGACCGGCTTGGCGAGTGGCGCGTCTCCGCCGCTCGTGCTGGTGCTGAGATGGCACTCTGGTTCGCGCTGTCCTGGCATCCGGACCTGCAGCTGGACGCGTTGATGGGCCAGCGGGCCGGTTCGGAGTAGCTCTTGCAGGAGCAAGCCGGCCGGATCGCCTCCCAGGCCAGCTACATCGCTGGGTTCGCCTTCCACGACGAGTTCCAGCTGGAGCGGACGAAAGACGGCAGGGCCGTGGACGGCGACGACTACGGCTTGCTCCTCCATGATTCGAAGGGGAGCTCAGAGGAGACGGACGTCTCCCGCGACACGGGCGCTGAGGAGGACACCGGCGCCTCGCTGGACCCGGAGGCCACCAGGGGAGAGCCGTCAACGTCGCGACGCGGCGCTGGAGATGCCTGAGACACTTTGTGCAAAATCTGTTAAATAGCAGGTCCACCCACCCACTGGGGGTTTTTAGGGTGTAATGAACTCGGGCCGTGGGCCTTTTCTTAAATACTTGTGTAAATGTCGTGGGTGCTTTTGCTTTTTGCCTTCCATTTTTTGGACCGATTTCATGCGCGTTTCCTTTCTCAAACCTCCCCCCCCCCCCCGCGAGTCAGACGGCTGAGGCTCCGGTCCGTGACAAGGAGTTCGGTTCTTTGAGAGGAGCACGCATGACTTGGGTCCCTCGAAACGTTGAGCGTGAGCGAAACACCCACTGGGCCGGCTGGCGGCAATCTGGCGAGGCCGGTTGGCGAGCAGCCGGTCGTGCGGCTGTTCATTTGATGAATGGTGGGCTGGGTTGATCGACCCGGCAGCCTTTGACTTAGTGTATGAAGCGTAAAGGAGTTTTGGCCCGTTGTGCTTGCCAGCCGACAGCCAAAGCTGGATCTGTGGCTTTAGGGCGAAGTGGGGGATCACGGTATCCCAACTTTATCAGGAATCACCAAGTGAGGCGGTGGGGTGGCGACCGAGCCGGCCAGTCCCCGAACCCCCGGGTCGAGCGAGTCGGACTGGTGGCCGGGTTCAGTGGTGTAGTGATGCAAGGAAATAGGGACGCAATAAATTGGTCGACAAAAGGCAGCCCCCGAGTCTCGTTCGGGGACCCCATAGTTTCATGCATTTACAAAAGGCGACGATACATACGCTCGTTCGGCTAACTGTAAAACGGGCGAAGGAGTTCCGCGTTCCACGGCCGAGTCATTTCTTCACCGGCAGTGTCCTTCTTGTGCTTCCTTGACTTGCGTGCGTCGATGAGGTAGTAGGCGTTGCGGCCGAGCAAGGCCCTGCTCACGATGAATGGGCCCTCCCATGGAGGGGACAGCTTGTGCTGCCTCGCCGCTCTTGGACGAGTCGGAGGACGAGGTCGCCCTCATGAACTTGATCTTCTTGTTGTGGTAGTGCCTCGTGCCTTGCCGGTAGATGGCCGAGCGATCGAAAGTGCCGTGGAGGCGTGCTTCTTCGAGCAGGTCGACGCCATCTTCGCGGGCTTCTCTTGCTTCGGCTTCGGTGTACATCGCGATGCGCGGCGAGTCGAACTCGACTTCGGTCGGGATGACGGCTTCGGCTCCGTAGACGAGGAAGAACGGGGTGAACCCGGTCGACCGATTCGGCGTGGTGCGTAGACTCCAGAGAACGGCTGGCAACTCATTAAGCCAGCTGCTGGGTGAGCGGATGAGTGGCTCGATGAGTCGCGGCTTGATGCCGGACAGGATGAGTCCATTGGTCCGCTCGACCTACCCATTGGACTGCGGATGCGCAATAGAGGCCAGGTCGAGGAGGATGCCGGAGACGGAGCAGTATTGCTCGAGCGCGCCCTTGGCAAAGTTGGTGCCGTTGTCGGTGATGATGCTATTCGACATGCCGTAGCGCACCGCTATGTCCTTGATGAACCGGACAACTATTGGCCCGTCCAGTTTCTTGATTAGTCTTGCCTCGATCCACTTGGTGAATTTGTTGACTGCCACCAGCAAGTGTGTCATGCCGCCTCGAGCGGTTTTGAAGGGTCCCACCATATCGAGTCCCCAGACCGCGAAGGGCCAGGCGATCGGTATGGTGCGGAGTGCTGACGCCGGCTGGTGGCTGCGTTTGCTAAAGCGCTGGCATCCCTCACACCTGAGGACGAGCGACTCGGCATCTTGGAGGGTCATGGGCCAGTACAAACCATGGCGGAACGCCTTGGCCACCAGGGATCGTGATGCGGCGTGGTGCCCGCACTCACCCTGATGTATGTCGAGGAGGATGTCGATGCCCCGTTCCTGCTCGACGCAGCGCTGGAACACGCCTGTGGAGCTGCGCTTGACGAGCTCGTTGTTGATGATGCTGTAGGCGGACGGCCGGCGCTGCACTTGCCAAGCTTCGGTCTCGTCCATGGGGAGAACCCTGTTCTCCAAAAATTCTGATATTGGGAGGGCCCAAGATGGAGCCGTAACCACGGAGAAGACGGCCACCAGGGTGGGTTCCGAGTCGGCAGCCCCTGAGCTGGGTTGAGAAGCCCCCGAGTCGGGGATGGCGATGGCCGGGTCCGGGACGATGGTGGCCGGGTCGAGCTGAGCAGCCCCCGGGCCGGGTTCAGCAGTCCCCGGGCCGGGTTGAGGTGCGGCCGGGTCGTCTGGAACGTGGATGGACTCGGAGTCCGGCGATGGCTTGACAGACGGCTTGCGCACGTGCTCGAGGGAGACGCCGGACGGGATGGCTTGTCGTGACGAGGCGATCTTGACGAGCGTGTCGGCTGTTTCGTTCTCCACGCGCGAGACGTGGAGGAACTCGCAGCCCTCGAAGGATCCGGACAGCTTCTGGACGAGGAAGCGGTAGCTTTCCATGTTGGAGTCGTGGGCGTCCCATTCGCTGGAGCATTGCTGCACCACCACGTCCGAGTCACTGCAGCATAGGATGCGCCGGATGCCGAGTTCCTTGGCAAGCCGAAGGCTATGCACAAGGGCTTCATACTCGGCGACATTGTTGGAGGCGCCGAAGTGGATCTGGAGCGCGTAGCGGAGCCGGTCGCCCTTCGGGGACGACAGTACGATGTCGGCCCCCAAGCCTAGTCGCATTTTGGACCCGTCGAAGTGCATGCGCCAATGCGTCGAGTCAGGAGGCGGCGGCAAGTACTGGGTCTCGGTCCAGTCGACGAGGAAGTCGGCCAGGGCTTGAGACTTGATCGTGGTGCGGGGCTCGTAGAGGATGGTGTGGCCGGCTAGCTGGATCGCCCACTTGGCAACCCGGCCAGAGGCATCCCGGCACCCGATGATTTCTCCGATAGGCGCCGTGCTGACCACGGTGACAACGTGCTCTTGGAAATACTGCTTTAGCTTCTTGGCGGTGAGGTACACGCCGTAACACATCTTCTGGTAGTGCGGGTAGTTCTGCTTGGAGGTGGAGAGCACCTTGCTCGGGTAGTAGACTGGGCGCTGGACGGCTTGGATCTTGCCCTTCTCTGGTCGCTCGACCACCAGCATCGTGCTGACCGCCCGCGAGGTCGCGGCTATGTAGAGCAACAGCGGCTCCTTGTCGGTCGGCGCAACTAGGACTGGTGCGGTGGAGAGCATGCGCTTGAGGTCTTGGAAGGCCTCGTCTGCCTTGCCGTTCCATTCGAACGGGCTCGTCTTCTTCATCAGCTGGTACAGGGGTAGCGCCCTCTCGCCCAGCCGGCTTAGAAACCGGTGATCGAGGCCAAGCATCCGGTGAACTTCGACATCGCGCGGCCGAGCGGCTTGGCGCATGCGCTCGATGGCCTTGATATTCTCCGGGTTCGCCTCAATGCCGCTGTTCGAGACGAGGAAGCCGAGTAGCTTTCCGGCCGACGCCAAGACGATTTTCCGGGTTAAGCTTGACCTTGTATTCGCGGAGGTTGGCGAATGTTTCCTTTAAATCGTCGAGGAGCGTGAGGTGCTGCTTGGTCTTCACCACGATGTCGTCCACGTATACGTGGATATTGCGGCCGAGTTGCGGCTGCAGGCATTTCTGCATGCAGCGTTGGAAGATGGCACCGACGTTCTTCAAGCCGAACGACATGGTGATGTAGCAATACGCCCCAAAGGGTGTGATGAAGGACGCCTTCGTATGCCGGCCGGGTCCAATTTTGATCTGGTGGTAGTCGGAGTAAGCGTCCAGGAAGGACAGGAGCTCGCACCCGGCGGTCGAGTCGATGACTTGGTCGATCCGCGGGAGGGCGAACGGATCCTTGGGACATGCCTTGTTGAGGCTGGTGTAGTCGATACACATGTGCCAGGTCTTGTTCTTCTTCAGGACGAGGACTGGATTGGCCAGCCACTCGGGTGAAACACTTCCATTATGAAGCCGGCCGCCAAAAGCTTGGCGACCTCTTCACCAATGGTTCTTCTCTTCTCTTCAAAAAATCGTCGTAGGGGCTGACGGACAGGCTTGGCGTCCTTGCGGACGTGAAGTTTGTTCTCGGCGTACTTCCTCGGGATACCCGACATGTCCTTGGGGGTCCATGCGAAGATATCCCGATTCTCACGGAGGAAGTCGACGAGCTTGCCTTCCTATTTGATGTTGAGGCGGGCGCCTACGACAACGTACTTGCTGCAGCTGGGGTCTTCTGGGTTGAGCTTCACTCTCTTAGTCTCCTTGGAGGGCTTGAAGGCGGCCTCGTCGGCCGGGTCCGGGGTCGGGATCGACGCGGCGGAGGCCTCGCCTGCCAGGGCGACGATCCGGTCGAGCTGGCACCGCTCCTCGGCAATGACCAGCGACTCGGACAACTTGGCGCCGTCTCGGGCGCACTCGAGGGACTTGCGGTAATCGCCGGTGATGGTGATGAGGCCCTTGGGACCTGACATCTTCATCTTCAGGTACGCGTAGTGGGGAACCGCCATGAACTTGGCGAAGGCCGACCCAAAGAACGCTGCGTGATATGCCGGACAGGTCCACCACCTCGAACCAGATCGGTTCGCGCCGGAAGTGGCTGCTTTGTCACCGAACAGACATCCAGCGGACCCGGCCAATGGGGGAGCAGGAGAGGCTGGGCACGATCTTTGTGGAAGATCGTTGTCGGCTCCGGGTCCTCGGCCTTGAGGCCGAGCTTGGTCATCGTGGTCGCGGTAGAGGATGTTGATCTTTGCCGCCGCCGTCGACGAGGACTCGGGAGAACTTGCATGTCGCCCAGCGACGATGGTGGGCTTGAGGACGAGGGCGTAACCACCCGGACTCGGCATGACCGCCGGGTGATCCTCCCGGGTCCAGGTGATCGGGCGATCCGACCAATGCATGAACTCCGGCTTGGCCAGGACGACGGTGTTCACCTCCTGTCGAAGGAGGCGCTCGCTATACTTGTCGTCGCCGAGGCTGGTGAAGACGACGTAGGCCGCACTCTGGTCTGGGTAGGCGTCGTCGTGCATCGCGCCGCGAGCTGGGGGTGGCGGTGGAGGCGGAGGCGGCTGCCCCGCGCCTAGAGCCGGAGCCGGAGGGGGCGGGATGTCGCCCCTCATGATGCGCTTTGTGATGGCGCACTGCCGAAGCGTGTGTGTGGAGGGTCTTGCGCCGCTGTGGTGCTTGCAGGGGGCGTCGAGCATATGCTTGAAGCTCATGGTGGGTTGCCATGTCATCTTGCCGGTTTGCCGGCACTTCGCCGCCGGGTCCGCCGCGGGCTCGGTGACCGCGACGAGCCGGTTGTCGTGACGCGGCGCCGGCTAGTTGGCCTTGCGCTTGTTGTTCTGGTGATGCTGCTGCCGGCTGCTTTCGCCGGCCGGCTTCGGAGGGGGAACCGGCTTAGCCTTGCTGGCTTCATCCAGCGCCACCTGGATCTTCATGGCGGAGTCGGTGTTGGCGTACTTATCCACCGTCACCATGAGCGCGGCCATGGTGGCCGGCTCGGAGCGCAGGAGCTTGTGCTTGAGGAGCGTGCCGTCCCGGCACCCGGCCGACGGCATCGATCGCCTGGACTTCATGGGACGCCCTCGCTGTTCCCGAGCTTGGTCCAGCGTCAGAGGTACTCGCGACCGGTCTCCGTGAAGGCCCTTGCACGCACATGGCGAAGCTAGCTAGAAGCGGCCGGTCGCTTGTATTTCCCCGTGAAGTTGCGGACGAAGGCTTCCTTGAAGTCCACCCACGTGTTGATGCTGCCCGGCAGTCGTTTCAACCACGCATGGGTGACCTGGAGCATGAGCGCAGGTGTAAGCGCGGCGATATCGCGTTTATTGGCACCGGTGATGCCAATGGACGTCGTATAGTCGGTGAAGCCGATCTTGAGCTTCACCGTCCCGTTGTACTTGGGGGTGTCGCGGGGGAGCATGAATCCTTTGGGGAAGGGCTCCTCCCGGATGCGCGGGCCGAAGCACGCCGGCCCGATAGCGCCGCTCTCCTCCACCTCCAGGGAGCGAGCGAGCTGATTGAGGCGTTGGCGAGCGTCGGCGTCGTCGATGGCGCGCGGGCAGAGTTGACTTGCGGCCAGGCCACGGGGTGCCGGGTCGGTTGGAGCCGGATGCTGGCCATGTTGGCCTGGTCCGCGCTGGATCTCTGGGACGGGCTCGTTGCCCAATCCGCCGGCGGCCGTAGCGGCCGGGTTGCGCCGAGTCCGGGCTTGTACGGAGTGCGTGATAACCCACAAGTATAGGGGATCACAACAGTTTTCGAGGATAGAGTATTCAACCCAAATTTATTGATTCGACACAAGGGGAGCCAAAGAATATTCTCAAGTATTAGCAGCTGAGTTGTCAATTCAACCACACCTAGTATCTGCAGAAAAGTGTTTAGTAGCAAAGTAATATGATAGTGGTGGTAACGGTAACAAAAGTAAAGACAAAGAAAAGTAATGTTTTTGGTATTTTGTAGTGATTGTAACAAGAGTAGGAAAGTAAATAAGCGAGAACAAGTATATGGAAAGCTCGTAGGCACCGGACTAGTGATGGATAATTATGCCGGATGCGGTTCGTCATGTAACAGTCATAACATAGGGTGACACAGAACTAGCTCCAATTCATCAATGTAATGTAGGCATGTATTCCGTATATAGTCATACGTGCTTATGGAAAAGAACTTGCATGACATCTTTTGTCCTACCCTCCCGTGGCAGTGGGGTCCTATTGGAAACTAAGGGATATTAAGGCCTCCTTTTAATAGAGAACCGAACAAAGCATTAGCACATAGTGAATACATGAACTCCTCAAACTATGGTCATCACCGGGAGTGGTCCCGATTATTGTCACTTTGGGGTTGCCGGATCATAACACATAGTAGGTGACTATAGACTTGCAAGATAGGATCAAGAACTCACATATATTCATGAAAACATAATAGGTTCAGATCTGAAATCATGGCACTCGGGCCCTAGTGACAAGCATTAAGCATAGCAAAGTCATAGCAACATCAATCTCGTAACATAGTGGATACTA
Organism: Aegilops bicornis; assembly: GCA_021605145.1. Lineage (NCBI taxonomy): Eukaryota > Viridiplantae > Streptophyta > Magnoliopsida > Poales > Poaceae > Aegilops > Aegilops bicornis. The sequence goes on along the minus strand of CM038673.1, from coordinate 406,737,959 downwards.
GGGATCAAACCCTAACAAAACTAACTCGATTACATGATAAATCTCATCCAACCCATCACCGCCCAGCAAGCCTACGATGGAATTACTCACGCATCGGGCGGTGAGCATCATGAAATTGGTGATGGAGGATGGTTGATGACGCCGACGGCGATGAATCCCCCACTCCGGAGCCCCGAACGGACTCCAGATCAGCCCTCCCGAGAGAGATTAGGGCTTGGCGGCGGCTCCGTATCGTAAAACGCGATGATTTCTTCTCTCTGATTTGTTTCTCCCCAAAAGCCAATATATAGAGTTGGAGTTGGCATCGGAAGGTCTCCAGGGGGCCCACGAGGTATGGGGCGCGCCCAGAGGGGGGCGCCCACCTCGTGGACAGGTGTGGGCCCCTGGTCTTCATCTCTGGCGAGGATTTTTTATTATTTATTCTAAGATATTCCGTGGAGTTTCAGGTCACTCCGAGAACTTTTGTTTTCTGCACATAAAACAACATCATGGCAATTCTGCTGAAAACATCATCAGTCCGGGTTAGTTCCATTCAAATCATACAAGTTAGAGTCCAAAACAAGGGCAAAACTGTTTGGAAAAGTAGATACGACGGAGACGTATCAGTGCGCCTCGCCGGGTGGCGAGGAAGCGGTGTGCAGAAGTTCGCCAGCCCCCCCAAGGCGGACGGAGCCAGATCCCGCCGGCTCGGCGAGCTGGTTGAGGCGGTCATGCTGGGTGTTGGCGGCGTGGAGGAGTTCGTGCATCCGCCCGATGCGCTCTTTCAGCTCCTCGCCCGCGAGCTGGTCCAGGCCGGCTGCGGCTGCCTGGGCAGCGCGCATGTTCTTCGTTGGGGTCTCATAGACGGTTGGGACGGCGCCGAGGGACCGGCCGATCGCTCCTCCCCGGGCACGCACATCGGTGACCCGGCTTAGCTCGGCCGTGGCGGGCGTGAATTCGTAGGCGGCATCGCGCTCCATCTGAGCGGCGTCCAGGCGACGCTGAGTGGCGGCGAGCGTCTCGACAGTTCAAAGATTCGCCGGGCGCCTTTCTTCGAGATGGGTTCGGGCCTTAGCGACGTTGGTGGCGTTGACGTTGGTGCCGATGGGGATGCGGAGGCTCTGCATCACGGCGCACAACGAATCGGACGGCTCGATCCGACCCGCTGTGGCCCTGGCTTTGGCAGCCTTCCTCGTCTTGCTTGACGAGGAGGAGGCGCCGTCGCCGGTGACAAAGACCTCTACATGGACGTCCATTGCCCCGGCGGAAACGCCGCTGCCGAGGGAGAGGGGAGAGTCGGAGTAGCTGAGCACCTCGCTAGGGTACTCGTCGGCCGCGAACGCATCGGAGATGCGCAGCGCGGCGAAGGAGGCGGCAAGCACGCCGACGACGCCGTCTGGCCAGCGACGGACCTCGTCGGTGTAGGAGAAGGGCCCGTCTCAAGCATGCTCCGGCCAGCTCCTCGAGCTGCCCTACGGTGGGCGCCAACTATCGTGGTGGGCGCACGGCAGATGCCAAGGGATGGCTAAAGAGAGGAGGAGGCTCGAGGGTGCTGGTGGACTCCAGAGGCGAGGTTGGCATGAGCGGGCGCGAGACGCCGGACATACCCAGTTCGGGCTCTCCGGAGAGATAATACCCCTAGTCCTGCCGAGTGTAGTTGGATGATCGATATTACAATGTTGCTCCTGGAGCTGTATGGAGGAGGAAGGAAGTTGGCCGAGGCTTGGGCTGCTCCTTCTCTCCGGTTTTGCTGTTTTGTGGCTAGTCTTATGCTTGCTAGCTTCTGGCGAGACAATGCTTCATGCCCCTATGATCGTGGGCTCCCGGGGGGTTTTATAGTCCAACCCCCCGGGGGTACAACGGTAATGTTACAAGTCAGTGGGTCCGTATTGTCGGTGTCTGGGGACCCGGGCTGGGTCCCGCTGAGGGCTTGTGGTTCGCCGGGTTCCCCTAGGTGCGGGCCCCGCGTGCCTAGGGGGACCGTGCGACGTCTTGTCAATCGTCAGGGCGTGGCCGAGTCGAGTCGCGTACAGTGCTCTCCGTTAGGTTGCCGCTTGCTGTCGGCAACGGTGAGGGCGGGGGCACTGTAGCCACGCCGGACCTGGTCAGCGGGTAGGCGAGGGCACTGTTGCCACGTTCCTGCTGACAAGAGGCATGGGCGGGGCACTGTTGCCTCGGTCATCATTGATTGAAGTCTCGTCCCCATCATACGGCCTGGATGGGACGGGAGTTGACCCGCGGCTGGATTGCGTAGCACGCCGTGGGTGGCGCTGGCTTGTTGAGGAGGCTTTGGCCGTGCCGGGTTCGGCTGTCCTGCGCTAGTTGTTGGGGCCGAGTCGACGTATCTTGCCGGGTCGGCTAGTCTGTCCGGCTTGCGGGTCTTGGCCGGGTCGAGCGACCCGGCCAAGCGCGTGCCGCTATTGAGGGGCGGTGCCAGCCCTGTTGTTTTTAAAGAGGATCCGGGTTCCGTTGCCTGCCCGGGGTCCATCCCCCGACAATGGCCAAACTATATGATTTTTTAGGGATGAGCTTTCTTTGGCTATGTTATTTTGAGAGGACATAATTGCTTGGTTAGTATGCTTGAAGTATTATTGTCTTAATGTCAAATGATAGACTATTGCTTTGAACCACTCGTGTCTTAATATTCATGCCATGATTAGATTACATGATCAAGATTATGCTAGGTAGCATTCCACATAAAAATTATATTTTTTTATCATTTACCTACTCGAGGACGAGCATGAATTAAGCTTGGGGATGCTGATACGTCTCCATCATATCTATAATTTTTTATTGTTCCATGCCAATATTATACAACTTTCATATACTTTTGGCAACTTTTTATACTATTTTTGGCACTAACATATTGATCCACTGCCCAATGCCAGTTCCTGTTTGTTGTATGTTTTTTGTTTCGTAGAAAATCCATATCAAACGGAGTCCAAACAGGATAAAAACCGATGGAGATTTTTTTTGTAATATATGTGATTTTTGGGAAGAAGAATCAATGCGAGACGATGCCTGAGGGGGCCACGAGGCAGGGGGCGCCCCAGGGGGTGGGCGCCCCCCTGATCCTCGTGGCCACCCAGTAAGGCGGTTGGTGCCCTTCTTTCGTCGTAAGAAAGCCAATATCCGGATAGAAATCGTGTTCAAATTTCAGCCCAATCGAAGTTACGGATCTCCAGGAATATAAGAAACGGTGAAAGGCCAGAATCAGGGAACGCAGAAACAGAGAGAGACAGAGAGACAGATCCATTATTGAAGGGTCTCTCGCCCCTCCCATGCCATGTAAGCCAAGGACCAGAGGGGAAACCCTTCTCCCATCTAGGGAGAAGGTTAAGGAAGAAGAAGAAGAAGGGGGCCCCTCTCCCCCTCTCTTCTAGTGGCGCCAGAACGCCGCCGGGGCCATCATCGTCACCACAATCTACACCAACACCTCCGTCATATTCACCAACATCTTCATCACCTTCCCCCATCTATCTACATCGGTCCACTCTCCCGCAACCCGCTGTACCACCTACTTGAACTTGGTGCTTTATGCTTCATATTATTATCCAATGATGTGTTGCCATCCTATGATGTGTGAGTAGATTTTCGTTGTCCTATCGGTAATTGGTGAATTGTTATAATTGATTTAATTTGCTTGTGGTTATGTTGCTGTCCTTTGGTGCCCATCATATGAGCGCGCGCGTGGATCACACCATATGGTTAGTTGTATGTTGATAAGACTATGTATTGGAGGGCAAGAGTGACAGAAGCTTCAACCTAACATAGAAATTGATGCATACGTGATTGAAGGGGGACCAATATATCTAAATGCTATGGTTGGGTTTTACCTTAATGAACGTTAGTAGTTGCGGATGCTTGCTAATAGTTCCAATTATAAGTGTATAGAATTCCAAGTCAGGGATGACATGCTAGCAGTGGCCTGATAACCCACAAGTGTAGGTGATCGCAACAGCTTTCGAGGGTAGAGTATTCAACCCAAATTTATTGATTCTACACAAGGGGAGCCAAAGAATATTCTCAAGTATTAGCAACTGAGTTGTCAATTCAGCCACACCTGGATAACTTAATATCTGCAGCAAGGTATTTAGTAGCAAAGTGATATGATAGTAGTGGTAATGGTAACAAAAGAGTAATGAAAGCAAAAGTAATATTTTTGGTGTTTTGTAGTGATTGTAACAGTAGCAACGGAAAGTAAATAAGCGTAAACCAGTATATGGAAAGCTTGTAGGCATTGGATCGGTGATGGATAATTATGCCGGATGCGATTTATCATGTAACAGTCATAACATAGGGTGACACAGAACTAGCTCCAATTCATCAATGTAATGTAGGCATTTATTCCGAATATAGTCATACGTGCTTATGGAGAAGAACTTGCATGACATCTTTCGTCCTACCCTCCCGTGGCAGCGGGTTCCTAATGGAAACTAAGGGATATTAAGGCCTCCTTTTAATAGAGAACCGGAACAAAGCATTAGCACATAGTGAATACATGAACTCCTCAAACTATGGTCATCACCGAGTGGTCCCGACTATTGTCACTTCGGGTTTGCCGGATCATAACACATAGTAGGTGACTATAGACTTGCAAGATAGGATCAAGAACTCACATATATTCATGAAAACATAATAGGTTCAGATCTGAAATCATGGCACTCGATCCCTAGTGACAAGCATTAAGCATAGCAAAGTCATAGCAACATCAATCTCGAACATAATGGATACTAGGGATCAAACCCTAACAAAACTAACTCGATTACATGATAAATCTCATCCAACCCATCACCGTCCAGCAAGCCTACGATGGAATTACTCACGCACGGCGGTGAGCATCATGAAATTGGTGATGGAGTATTATTGATGATGACGACGGCGACGAATCCCCCTCCCCGGAGCCCCGAACGGACTCCAGATCAGCCCTCCCGAGAGGTTTTAGGGCTTGGCGGCGGCTCCGTATCGTAAAACGCGATAATTTATTCTCCTTGATCCCCCCCCCCCCGAAAGCAAATATATAGAGTTGGAGTTGGCGTCGGAGGAGCTCCAGGGGGCCCACGAGGTAGGGGGCGCGCCCTAGGGAGGGGGCGCCCCCACCCTCGTGGACATGGTGTGGGCCCCCTAGTCTTCATCTTTGGCGAGGATTTTTTATTATTTTTAACTAGACGATCCGTGGAGTTTTAGGTCATTCCAAGAACTTTTGTTTCTGCACATAAATAACACCATGGCAATTCTGCTGAAAAAGCGTCAGTCCAGGTTAGTTCCATTCAAATCATGCAAGTTAGAGTCTAAAACAAGGGCAAAAGTGTTTGGAAAAGTAGATACGACGGAGACGTATCAACTCCCCCAAGCTTAAACCTTTGCTTTTCCTCAAGCAATTCAGTTGATAAACTGAAAGAGATAAAGAAAAAAAATTTACAAACTCTGTTTGCTCTTGTTGTTGTAAATATGTAAAGCCAGCATTCAGGTTTTCAACAAAGATTATAACTAACCACATTTGCAATAATTCTCAGGTCTCATGTTTAGTCATATCAATGGCATAATCAACTAGCGAGTCATAATAATAAATCTCGGATGACAACACTTTCTCAAAACAATCATAAGATGATATAACAAGATGGTATCTCGCTAGCCCTTTCTGAGACCGCAAAACATAAATGCAGAGCACCTTTAAAGATCAAGGACTGACTAGACATTGTAATTCATGGTAAAAGAGATCCAATCATAGTCATATGCAATATGAATTAATAGTAATGGATGCAAATGACAGATGCACTCTCCAGCTAGTGCTTTTAATAAGAGGGTGATGACTCAACATGAAAGTAAATAGATAGGCCCTTCGCAGAGGGAAGCAGGGATTTGTAGAGGTGCCAGAGCTCGGTTTTGAAATAGAGATAAATAATATTTTGAGCAGCATACTTTCATTGTCAACATAGCAACTAAGAGATGGCGATATCTTCCATGCTACACACATTATAGGCGGTTCCCAAACAGAATGGTAAAGTTTATACTCCCCCTCCACCAACAAGCATCAATCCATGACTTGCTCGAAACAATGAGTATCTCCAACTAGCAACAGTCCCAGGGGGAGTTTTGTTTGCAATTATTTTGATTTAGTTTGCTTAAAGCATGGGACTGGGCATCCCGGTGACCAGCCATGTTCTCGTGAATGAGAGCGGAGTCCACTCCTCTTGAGAATAACCCACCTAGCATGGAATATACGGACAGCTCTAGTTGATACATGAGCTATTCGAGCATACAAAACAGAATGTTTATTTGAAGGTTTAGAGTTTGGCACATACAAATTTACTTGGAACGACAAGTAAATACCGCATATAGGAAGGTATAGTGGACTCATCTGGAATAACTTTGGGGTTTAAGGGATTGGATGCACAAGTAGTATTCCCGCTTAGTACAAGTGAAGGCTAGCAAACTGGGAAGCGACCAACTAGAGAGCGACAACAACCATGAACATGCATTAAAATTAATAAACATTGGATGCAAGCATGAGTAGGATATAATCCACAATGAACATAAATATCGTGAAGGCTATGTTGATTTGTTTCAACTACATGTGTGAACATGTGCCAGTCAAGTCACTTAAATCATTCAAAGGAGGATACCACCCCACTATACCACATCACAACCATTTTAATAGCATGTTGGCACGCAAGGTAAACCATTATAACTCATAGCTAATCAAGCATGCCATAAGCAACTATGATCTCTAATTGTCATTGCAAACATGTTTATTCATAATAAGCTAAATCAAGAACGATGAACTCATCATATTTACAAAAACAAGAGAGGTCGAGTTCATACCAGCTTTGCTTATCTCAGTCCATCCATCATATATCGTCATTATTACCTTTCACTTGCACGACCGAATGATGTGAATAATAATAAGAGTGTACGTGCATTGGTCTAAGCTGGAATCTGCGAGCATTCAATAAGCAGGAGAAGACAAGGCAATATGGGCTCTTGGTTAAATCAACAATAATGCATATAAGAGCCACTTCAACAATTTAATCATGGTCTTCTCCTATCGACCCCCAAAGAAAAGAAAAGAAATAAAACTATTTACACGGAAAGCTCCCAACAAGCAAAAAGAAGAACGGGAATCCTTTTGGGTTTTCTTTTTAATTATTACTACTACAGCAGGAAAAGTAAACTAACTAGAAGCTATTACTAATTTTTTTGGGTTTTTTTCCCTAAGGTTTAACAAACACACAAGAAGAAAGCAGGAAAAAGAAAATAAACTAACATGGATATTACAGTGAAAGAGTATGAGCACCGACATCTAGCAATGAGTGTGTGTGAACATAAATGTAATGTCGGTGGGAAATACGTACTCCCCCAAGCTTAGGCTTTTGGCCTAAGTTGGTTCATTGCCAGGGATGGCCTGGCGGATATCCGTAGGTGTAGCTGGGGTCGTACTGTGATGAAGAGGACTCTGACTGCCATTGGCTGGCAGCCATCTTCGGATCCCAAGAATAAGCAGACTGGCGTGGAGGCTCGTATTGTGGTTCCGGCTCCGGGGCTGGTGCAAGATTCCGGTAGGCTTGAACGGCCGCCCACGGAACAAGGTAAGGACCTCCAGACAAGTTAAACAAAGAAGGAGCAGGCAAAGTAATAGTCTCAGGGTGATGTTTATTAACGTACAATTTATATTTAAGCTCCCCTTCCCTACCCTTAACAATAAAATCATGCGCTAGCATACTCTTATAATCTAAATAAGCACTAGGCAGCAATTTTTCTTCTTTCTCATAAAGCCTAATGGGTACGTTAAAATGTGCAGCTAGGCGCGAAGCATAAATACCTCCAAAGATGGGGCCTTTAGTACGGTTCAAACTTAACCGTTTAGCAATAATTCCGCCCATACTAACAGTGTTATCGCGGTATAAACCATGGAACAAAATTATAATATCAGGAATACTAAGGTTTCCACAGTTTCCGCGACCAATCAAGCAACGACTAGCAAATAAGGCAAAGTAGCGTAAAACAGGAAAATGTATGCTAGTGATTCTTGCATCGGAAACCTTCCTGGTTCCCCCACGGACGGCGGTGTTAATAAATTCTTCCACATCCTTACGATGTGGTTCATCTAAGGTACCCTCGAAGGGTATTTTGCAAACCTCGCAAAATTCATCTAGTGGCATTTTCTTAACAATGTCATATAAATGAAACTCTACTGAAGGAGGTGATTCCTTAGGAAAATAGTAGAAGTTTTGCACAAAATTATTAGTGAGTAGGAGATACTGATGACGTTGGTCGCGGAGGAAGTCGGTGAGGCCAACATCCTCAGCCAATGAATAAAAATCCTCATAAATCCCGGCTTGTCTCAAGAAGTCATCGGAAGGCCATTCACACGGCTGGACCACCGCGGTACGAGGCAAATTATATTTGGGCCTCTGTGCTTCTTCATTTTGCTTTTCCTTCGAGCTTCGGCTCGATGAGCCCCTCAAAAGTCTCTTCATAATTTTCTGAAATATTCTGAATATTTTAGTAACTTCAAACAAAAGTGAGCCAAGCTCAATAAAATTGATAGCAACTACTCCTACAAGTGCCTAGAGGATATATCGTGCATTAGAACTACTTGGAACCATATAAATTTGACATGCAAGCTCAAGAACATGGTCACCTATGCAGCACAAATTTGCAATGAATAAAGCACTAGAGCAAAAACTAATTGGACCAATGGAGGAGTCACATACCAAGGAACAATCTCCCCACGCAGTTTTGTGAGAGGTGCTTTGAGCAAGGAGATCGAAAATCACGGCAAAGTGAGCTAGAACTCGTGCTTGAACCAGATATTCATGTTTGTGGGAGGAAGAAGAAGAGGATGGGTGCAGGAATAAGTGGAGGAGGGCCACCGTGGGCCCGCGAGGCAGGGGGGCGCGCCCTGGGGGGGGGGGGGAGGGCGCGCCCTCCACCCTCGTGGCCAGGTGGCAGCTCCCCCCGCAGTGTTTTCAGTTCCATAAATCCTCAAATATTCCTGAAAAAATCATATTAAATTGGCATGGCATTTGGAGGACTTTTATTTTCGGGGTATTTTTATATTGCATGGATAAATCAGGAAACAGACAGAAAAATGCTATTTTTACTTTATTTCAACTAAATAACAGAAAGTATAAAGAGGGTACAGAAGGTTGTGCTTCTAGTTTTATCCATCTCATGCTCATCAAAAGGAATCCACTAACAAGGTTGATCAGGTCTTGTTAATAAACTCATTCCGAATAACATGAAACCGGAGAAATTTTGAATAACACTATGTTACCTCAACGGGGATATGGACATCGCCAATAATAAGAATATCATATTTCTTCTTGACAGTAGGAAGAGGAAATTCAAAACCTCCAAATATAATCGATGGAATTTTTCCAATAGAGTTGATACTATGAACTTGAGGTTGTTTCCTTAGAAAGTGTACCGTGTGCTCATTACCATTAACATGAAAAGTGACATTGCCTTTGTTGCAATCAATAACAGCCCCTGCAGTATTCAAAAAGGGTCTTCCAAGAATAATAGACATACTATCGTCCTCGAATATCAAGAATAACAAAGTCCGTTAAAATAGTAACGTTTGCAACCACAACAGGCACATCCTCACAAATACCGGCAGGTATAGCAGTTGATTTATCAGCCATTTGTAAAGATATTTCAGTAGGTGTCAACTTATTCAAGTCAAGTCTACGATATAAAGAGAGAGGCATAACACTAACACCGGTCCCAAGATCACATAAAGCAGTTTTAACACAATTTCTTTTAATGGACCATGGTATAGTAGGTACTCCTGGATCTCCAAGTTTCTTTGGTATTCCACCCTTAAAGGTATAATTAGCAAGCATGGTGGAAATTTCAGCTTCCGGTATCTTTCTTTTATTAGTGACAATATCTTTCATATACTTAGCATAAGGATTCATTTTGAGCATATCGCTTAATCGCATACGCAAAAAGATAGGTCTAATCATTTCAGCAAAGCGCTCAAAATCCTCATCATCCTTTTTCTTGGATGGTTTGGGAGGAAAAGGCATGGGTTTCTGAACCCATGGTTCCCTTTCTTTACCATGTTTCCTAGCAATAAAGTCTCTCTTATCATAACGTTGATTCTTTGATTGTGGGTTATCAAGATCAACAATAGGTTCAATTTCTACATCATTATCATTACTAGGTTGAGCATCATCATGAACATCATCATTAACATTTTCATTAGGTTCATGTTCATTACCAGATTGTGTTTCGGCATCAGAAATAGATATATCATTTGGGTTATCAGGTGGTTCAGCAATAGGTTTACTAGAAGTTTGCAAAGTCCTATCATTTTTCTTTTTCTTCTTTTTAGAAGAACTAGGTGCATCAATATTATTTCTCTGAGAATCTTGCTCAATTCTCTTAGGGTGGCCTTCGTGATACAAAGGTTCCTGAGTCATTCTACCAGTTCTAGTAGCCACTCTAACAGCATAATCATTTTTCTTACTATTCATTTCATTGAGCAAATCATTTTGAGCCTTAAGTACTTGTTCTACTTGAATGGTAACCATAGAAGCATGTTTGCTAACAAGTTTAAGTTCACATCTAACATCATCCATATAATCACCAAGTGTTTAATCATATCGGAATTTTGTTTTAATTGTTTACCAAAATAAGCATTGAAATTTTCTTGTTTGACAATAAAATTATCAAACTCTTCTAAGCATTACCTAGCAGACTTATAGTGAGGAATATCACCTTCATCAAATCTATAGAGAATTTACCTTTACTACCTGTGTCGGGTTATCAAGACCTGGAGGTTCTTCAATAGGTAATGGATTAAGATCATGTGTTTCTTCAATAGGCGGTAAATTAAGACCATGTATTTCTTCAATAGGAGGTAAATTCTTAACATCTTCCTTTAATACCTTTTTCTTTCATAGATTTCTTTGCCTGTTGCATATCTTCAGATCGAGAAATAGAACACCTCTCTTCTTAGGAGTTGGTTCAGAATAGGCTCAAGAATGGTGGCTCGGGGAGCTGGCTCAGGAGGTGCCCAATTATTTTCATTTGTCAACATATTATTCAATAGAATTTCAGCTTCATCCGTGTTCTTTCCTGAAAAGAGAACCAACACAACTATCCGTAATCTCTGGAAGCATCGGTTAGTCCATTATAAAAGATATCAAGTATTTCATTTTTCTTAAGAGGATGATCAGGAAAAGCATTAAGTAACTTGAGAAGCCTCCCCCAAGCTTGTGGGAGACTCTCTTCTTCAATTTGCACAAGTTGTATATTTCCTTTAAAGCAGCTTGTTTCTTATGAGCAGGGAAATATTTAGCGAGAAGTAATAAATCATATCCCGGGACTACGCACACAACCAGGATCAAGAGAATTAAACCATATCTTAGCATCACCCTTTAATGAGAACGGAAATATTTTAAGGATATATAAGTAACGAGGTCTCTCATCATTAGTGAACAGGGTGGCTATATCATTTCATTTAGTAAGATGTGCCACAACAGTTTCAGATTCATAGCCATGAAAAGGACTAGATTCAACCAAAGTAATTATATCAGGATCAACAGAGAATTCATAATCCTTATCGGCAACACAAATAGGTGAAGTAGCAAAAGCAGGGTCGGGCCTCAATCTATCATTAAGAGATTGCTTATTCCATTTAGCTAATAACCTTCTAAGCTCATCGTTATCTTTGAAAGCTAAAATAGTAGCATAAGCTTCTTTATCAAAAATATAACCCTCAGGAATAGCAGGCATGTTTTCATCATCACTTTCATTAACACAATCAGTTTCAATAATTTCTTTCTCTCTAGCCTTAGCAATTTGTTCATCAAGAAATTCACTAAGTGGCACAGTAGTATCAGGCATAGAAGTAGTTTCATCATAAGTATCATGCATAGCGTAGTGGCATCATCAATAACATGCGACATATCGTGACGAATAGCGTATAGGTTTAAGTGTCGCAAGCTTACTCAAAACATAAGGTGAATCAAGTGCGAGCTAGATGGCAGTTCCTTACCTCCCCTCATAGTTGAGGGATAAATTGTTGTCTTAAGCGTCTTTCAAGTTCTTCATAGTGACCAGCAGATATAAATCCCAAGTGACTCAAAGAATAGAGCTATGCTCCCAAGAACGGCGCCGTAAATTAGTCTTGATAACCCACAAGTGTAGGGGATCGCAACAGCTTTCGAGGGTAGAGTATTCAACCAAATTTATTGATTCAACACAAGGGGAGCCAAAGAATATTCTCAAGTATTAGCAACTGAGTTGTCAATTCAGCCACACCTGGATAACTTAATATCTGCAGCAAGGTATTTAGTAGCAAAGTGATATGATAGTAGTGGTAATGGTAACAAAAGAGTAATGAAAGCAAAAGTAATATTTTTGGTGTTTTGTAGTGATTGTAACAAGAGCAACGGAAAGTAAATAAGCGTAAACCAAGATATGGAAAGCTCGTAGGCATTGGATCGGTGATGGATAATTATGCTGGATGCGGTTCATCATGTAACAGTCATAACATAGGGTGACACAGAACTAGCTCCAATTCATCAATGTAATGTAGGCGTGTATTCCGAATATAGTCACACGTGCTTATGGAGAAGAACTTGCATGACATCCTTCGTCCTACCCTCCCGTGGCAGCGGGGTCCTAATGGAAACTAAGGGATATTAAGGACTCCTTTTAATAGAGAACCGGAACAAAGCATTAGCACATAGTGAATACATGAACTCCTCAAACTATGGTCATCACCGGGAGTGGTCCCGATTATTGTCACTTGAGGTTGCGGATCATAACACATAGTAGGTGACTATAGACTTGCAAGATAGGATTAAGAACTCACATATATTCATGAAAACATAATAGGTTCAGATCGAAATCATGGCACTCGGGCCCTAGTGACAAGCATTAAGCATAGCAGAGTCATAGCAACATCAATCTTAGAACATAATGGATACTAGGGATCAAACCCTAACAAAACTAACTCGATTACATGATAAATCTCATCCAACCCATCACCGTCCAGCAAGCCTACGATGGAATTACTCACGCACGGCGGTGAGCATCATGAAATTGGTGATGGAGGATTGTTGATGATGATGACGGCGACAAATCCCCCTCTCCGGAGCCCCAAACGGACTCCAGATCAGCCCTCCCGAGAGGTTTTAGGGCTTAGCGGCGGCTCCGTATCGTAAAACGTGATGATTTCTTCTCCTTGATTTTTTCTCCCCGAAAGCAAATATATAGAGTTGGAGTTGGCGTCGGAGGAGCTCCAGGGGGCCCACGAGGTAGGGGGCACGCCCCCCACCCTCGTGGACAGGGTGTGGGCCCCTTGGTCTTCATCTTTGGCGAGGATTTTTTATTATTTTTAACTAGACGATCCGTGGAGTTTTAGGTCATTCCGAGAACTTTTGTTTCTGCACATAAATAACACCATGGCAATTCTGTTGAAAACAGCGTCAGTCCGGGTTAGTTCCATTCAAATCATGCAAGTTAGAGTCCAAAGCAAGGGCAAAAGTGTTTGGAAATGTAGATACGACGGAGACGTATCATGGCCTCTCCCACATAAAACTTGCTATCGGTCTAGTAAAGTAGTCAATTGCTTAGGGACAATTTCGCAACTCCTACCACCACTTTTCCACACTCGCTATACTAACTTTATTGCTTCTTTACCTAAACAGCCCCTAGTTTTTATTTACGTGGTCTTTATATTCTTGCAAACCTATCCCGTTACACCTACAAAATACTTCTAGTTTTATACTTGTTATAGGTAAAGCAAACGTCAAGGGTGCGTAGAGTTGTATCGGTGGTCGATAGAACTTGAGGGAATATTTGTTCTACCTTTAGCTCCTCGTTGGGTTCGACACTCTTACTTATCGAAAGAGGCTAGACTTGATCCCCTATACTTGTGGGTTATCAATAGGCAACTCCGTTCTCTGAATGGCAACTGAAAGCCCCTCCATACATGCACTAAGCTCCCCTTCCAAAGCATTTTTGCAGGAGAAAAGCTACATGTATGATGTGTAAATGATCTGACCCATATTATCCCGGAGTACCATACCAGCTCCTGCACTTCCATCAGCTGACCAAGAACCATCTGTGTTGAGTTTAGTCCAGGCGTCCAACCCTCCATTGGCAAAACCCATGGGATGCACCGAGGTGTAGGTGATACCACAAGTGGTTCATATAGATGATCATAAGAGACCACTTGCTTCCCCTTTAACAAATCCTCGTCCGAGTACTTAAGTGATAAGAGTGAGTCCAAGTAGACACATCCATCGGCGACGGATCCTTGTTATGAGTCACTTCATTACGTTTATGCCATACCCGCCACAATGTCATCATTAGCATGCACCTATCAATCTCAGGGAGTGGATGGAGCGCCTCCAATAGCCATTTAGTACCCGTATTCTTCATTTCCTCTAGCTGTGGCAAACGCCAAACAGTTGACATGCATTCCCACAATTGCACCACTAGAGGGCATTTACATAATGTATGGAATGTATCTTCCTCTTCCCAATTGAAGTCATTTTTTATCAATTCATCTTCACTAATTTTCTCTAAAAAGGATTGTCACTAATCGATGAGATTAGGAGTACATCTCTTAAGTCGTAGTTACGACGCAGAGTTTATTGAGTAGGGTGTGTGTGTGCTTTGAGTAGTACTAAGACTACCCACAATGAGAGTAACATAGGTAGTAATATCACACCATATATAGATAAAGTAGATGATGTGGCAAGCAATAAATGAAGAAAGAGAAAAAAGTAGTAACATAGCTAGTTACTAGTAGTATGAGTAACATCACACAAATCAAGGCAAGATGTGTCTTTAGCCTAATAAATGAAGTGTTGCCTGTTACCACACATATGTTACCCCCCACTATAGAGCTAGTAACATAGACTAGTAACATGGGCATGTTACTAGTCTATGTTACTATCCATTGTGGCTAGTCTAATATTATAACCGGTTAACTATTAATTGTAGAAGACCCTTTTGTTCTTTTTTTTGCTTTTTAAGGAAAACGGTATTTCCGGAATGGAGGGAAATATGCAAAGCAAGTCAAGTAGAATGGTGATGTTGGAGCATACAAGGAAGAGTTTATTGCAGTCGAGGACCATGCAAGGGGAGGCAATTAGGGAGACTCGTGGGGACATCTTGACTAGTAAGATGTGCGATGGTTCGCGCCTCACTATGGTGGATCTTCGCCCCACGGTGACCGTATGCAACACCGGGTTGAGCCCTGGAAAGGGCGTTGGTTGTCGAAGGCGGCTCGCGTGATCCTCATCAACTCCTCGCTTGCCAGCCTTCTTTGGTTCCTCATGAGCTTCTATAGCCTTCACGAGACGCTCCATCAGGAAATCGCCAAGTACCAATCCAGATTCTTATGGGCGGGTGAAGGTGATAAGCAGAAGTACCATATGGTGAGCTGGCCCGATATCTGCAAACCCAAGGACCAGGGCGGTCTTGGGATCTTGTCCTCACGGCGCATGAACATTGCCCTCCTGACCCGTTGGCTCTGGCGCATTGCTAATGGCGATGGAGGCTTGTGGCTCACCATCATCCGGAACAAGTACCTTCAGGGACATCCCCTCACATTCTGTCAGCGCTCTGGCGGTTCCCAGTTTTGGCAGGCCGTCATCCAGCTGCTACCTGTGCTTATCATTGGCACATCCATATCGGTTGGTACTGGGTCCTCGACCCTGTTCTGGTTTGACCGGTGGATTGGCGACACCCCCCTGGCCGCACGATTTCCGGAGCTCTTCTCCATTGCAGTTGACCCTCGGGTCTCGGTTGAGATGGCCCTTATTGACTTAGGGCGCCTCGCCTTCCGCCGCCCCTTTGGCCCGCCTGAAGTGGCCGCTTGGGATGCCCTCCTCCAGGACATAGCCCTCCTCCCGATGAACGTCGCCGACACCCCGGATGCCATCTCTTGGCGACTGGAGCCTTCCGGCCTCTTCTCCACCAAATCCCTCTACGCGGCCATCGCCCCCTCGACGGCCCCCGAGCCCTTTAGTTTGATTTGGGACATCCGCTTGCCCCTGAAAATCAGGATCTTCCTATGGCAATGGATCCACGGTCGCCTTCCGTCCGGCGTGGAGGTCCTTAAGCGTAATGGACCTGGAGATGGGATGTGTCCCATGTGCGGCACGGTGGAGGATGCTAACCACATCTTCTTCTCGTGCTCCACGGCCCAGTTTCTTTGGTCCTGTTTCCGCGAGACGGTTGGTGGCCAGTGGTGCAATACCAACTTCCCTGACCTGCTTGCAGAGATCCACGCCTCCCCCCTCACTACCGCCATATTAGATGGCTTTGCGTTGGGGTCCTTGCCTGGACGCTTTGGACCGTCCGTAATAAGCTTGTCATCCAGAAGGTGCCTCTTCGACGTGCTACTGACGCAATCTTCGAAATGTGTGGTTACTTGCAGCTTTAGCGGCCGCTTAGCCGCCCCAGGATCGGGACGTCATCAACACTCTCCTCGCCGACCTCAGATCGATGGCCTTCCGCTTGGCGCCCCAGCTCCCACCGCCGCCCCCGGAGCCCGACTAGTTGCTCTGTTGCACCCCGCTTGTGCGTGCTTTTCTGTTTTCCAAGGCTTGTTGAGTTGTGCCCTCAGCATTAACCCCTTTGGACTATCCTTTGTGCTAGACCTTTGTGTGTGTGAACCTTGTTGGATGTTTGGCTTGGGCAGTTGCTTTATAATATAAAGCAGGGCGTAAGCCTTTTTGGGTAGATGTGCGATGGCGGCGGCAGTTATGATGAGTAATGGAACCCGGCTCCTAGTTGAGAGGCGTATGAAAAAAAAAGTAAATGCTGGTTGTACGTAATTAACTGGTTTCTACTCCCTCTGTTTCCAAATATAAGTCTTTTTAGAGATTTCAATAAGTGACTACATACAGAGCAAAATGAGTGAATCCACATTCTAAAATATGTCTACATACATCCGTATGTTGTACTCCATTTGAAATGTCTAAAAAGACTTATACTCCCTCCGTCCGAAAATACTTATCATTAAAATGAATAAAAGGGAATGTATCTAGAACTAATATACATCTAGATACATTCCCTTTTATTCATTTTGGTGACAAGTATTTCCGGACGGAGGGAGTATTTAGGAACGGAGGAGTATAATAAGAAACACAGTTAAGTGCTGACACATGTACAATGGGATATCTTCTACTGCATCTGCATGTCAAAACTTCACATCAAAGTATCTGCTCTTCACCAGGTTTTAGTTACCACAAGGCCCGCAACTCCCATTTTCAGTAATTTTGGGGCACCCACAATTTCTGCTGAACAAGACCATAACTCCACCCATAACTCCACAACTGTACAACAATCTTATAGCCATGTGTTCACAGTAACCTATTTGCTAACTATATTAATTTCCTAGTAACTACTCCCTCCATTCCAAAATTGAGTCATAAAGTTAGTACAAAATTGAGTCATCTATTTTGGAACGGAGAGAGTACAAACTGATCAATGTAAACGCTGTACATAAGCAGTTAGAATGCCTCAAAGGAAGGGGGATAAAATGTTGTTGCGGAGTGGATCCGACAAGTGCTCGGCGAGGTTCTGCACAGGGCCCTTGCCGGTTACAACCGCCTGGGCGTAGAATCCGATCCATGCAACCATTGCTAGACGACCATTCTTGATCTCCTTCACCTTGAGTTCTTCGAACGCAACAGGGTCTTTGGACAGCCCCAAGGGATCGAACAGTGCTCCACCTGGGTAGTTTATGTCCCCAGGAAGATATATTCCCAAGGGTTCTAGCGCCTCGATCCCACAGTATCTCGCATATTCTGGCCCAACCTGGCAAATAATGACATGGAGATATTTATCTAATGTGGTATGCAACCATTAGAAGTATGAAATGACAAGGGAATGCTGTACCAAAAGAATAATCTTGTGGATTTAAAGAATTATATGTGGAGAGCTGTCTACAATTCTGAAGTATTTGCACAAAACTTAAAAATAAAACACACAAAGACATGAATGTTTGGATTGCCCTACATCAATTACTCGAAAAGTATAGGACCGAAACATGATATACATAGCATTTTTATTACCATCAAAAGGGCTTGACAGATAGCGATGACGATGATGCCTTGACCACCAGCAATTCGGAACCCAGGAATCCCAAGGTAATCAAGAGTATCACCCTGTGAAACCAACTCGTTAGCTAAAGCCATAAATTTACATAATTCGTAATACAGTTTGCCCATTTCGCAGCGTCTATGTACGTAGCTGATAGGCGGTAGCTAAGTCACATGTCTATTCTATCTCAGAGCGAAGAAAAAGGCTGAGCTGCCAGACCTCCATGTGGAGGCTCCTAACTTTGTGTGGCAGGTACCAGCATTGACAACAGGTCTTGCTACAACACCTTCCGGCTGCGGGACTTGTGCAACAATGAAGATACTATATGCCTCCATTAGAGTTAGCTAAGAACTAGTTTTCAGATGCTGAACAAAAAGATACACCGTCGTTGTAGCATGACAGGAACTATGATCTTGAGAGCTCTTCAGATACACATATCTTCACATCTGTAGCAGGAACAGTCATATTGTGTGCTAAATGAACTCGGACAAGGTTGATATTGATATTTCACCTGAAGTTTTGCATAACCAACTCTCCACCACACAGGCTCCACAAAATGCACTATCCCAAATAGATCTAACAGCTCAGGAACAACAACACCAAGAGCAGCAAGCATGGCCCATCGACAATGTAAAATCTCAAAGCTGCAATGAAGGTTGTTGGTGATATAAGATACTAGTAGTTCAACTTCACAAAAGGAAAAATGTTACCATGGAAATATACACAACAGTTTAACCGGAAAGAGGAGACTTCAATGTCACTCAAGCAAACCTATTATCATTCATCGCAGATAAGCCATGCAGAGGACCGGGGGTAATCCTCCTTTTCTAAAAATAAAATAAAATCGCAGATAAGCCTACTATGCACCTTCTGTGGTAAGGACCTCCATTTTGGTCTACAAGGAATATGAGCAGGTTGGAGCACAAAGCTACATGTTTAGTATTGCATCTAAAATGACACAGTTACTCTTGTAGGAAAAACTTTCAATGATCTCCTCATACAATCTCTTTACTCTTTAGTGTAGAATACATCAGACATATACAATATAAATATATTTTTAGTTACTCCAAAGAAGCTTCTAAGCTTAGGGCATAATGTTTGCTGCGAGAAGCGCAGAAGATATTGCCAGGTAACCCGTATGTAAGGACTAAGGAGGCGTATGGTTGTCTGACATAATTTTGTTTCTTCCCTTTGCATCTCGGTCACTTCTATTTTTTCTGCCACTGCCCCTGGTCAATAGTATCCAGTGTTTGATACTTCTTTCTGTTTTTAAGTTAAAGACCAGGGCATGATCAAAGCAAGTACATGATTTTTTTTCAGTTTAAGCCATTTTTCCACTTGCTGGCAAGGCCTAAACATCAAGATTAGAACTAGCATTTTGCCCATCTTACATGTTTTACTTTCATCTGATCACCCATACGCCAAATTCTGTAGCGCCAAAGCATATTGTCGCCATTCAACTCAACACGGAGCAATCTCCCACAGAGCTAGGGAAATAAAAGGCTTGCAGCAAGACAGTTATCTGAATACACAAAACTAGTGATAGGCGTAAAGAAAGCTGAAATACAGGTTACCTGGCATATCATCAAGACGGTAAAGTAAAACAGGGCATATTATCAAAAACGAAGTAAAAGCATATTATCAATTGCCAAAATAAAACGGGGCACATGATCCAATCCCCGGTCTATGAGCAGTAGTGTTCGGAGATTTGATCATACGCCCCCTAAGTGCCTAATAACTATCGGAAGAGCAGGCACAATTAGTTGATCTGCAAAATATAATCAGGCACTAAACAGTAACTATTCATCAAACACTAGTGCTCATAAACTATAAACTGATTCAGCTGTAACTTGCAAGGCATATAAAAATGCAACGTAGTTGTACTGTGATTGAAAAGTACGTATTAAGAAGAACAACCAGTGGGTGACGTACTTGAAGTAGTTGGCGAAAGCAACGGGGTCCCGGCCCAGACCTGCTATATCGAACCCATAATCGCCCGGGAACTCTCCGGCCAGGTGCTCCGGGTAGTCGTACCGTAGAGGACCGAGCCACCGCGGCCGAGCTCCCCCGTACCAAAAGCTTCAAAAGATAAGCTCCACAAACAAACCGGGAGGTCAGTTCATTCGCATACTCGTAACGGCTTTGCTTTTGTAAGGAGGGGAGAGTGCCTACCTGGAACTGCGGGCCTCGCGGGCGGCGGCGCGGAGGGCGTCTGCCTCGGCGGCGGCGGAGGCCTTCCTGGACTCGAGGCGGCGGCGGAGGCTGGCGCCGAGGGGGCTGTTGGCGATGGCCTTGACGGCGGTGAAGGGGACGGCGGAGAACACCAGCACGCCCGCCAGCTCCTGCCACGACGCACGCGCACGCATGCTTTTCCGCCGCCGGCAGAGGACACCGGCGGACGGGGACGGCGGCGCGGGGGAGCGGAGAAGGAGGGGAGGCATCGTGCGGGCGGTGACGTGGGCCCCGCCGACAAGGCAGTGGAATGAAATGCTCGAGGAAGAAACCGCAGACGTGGCGCGCTGCTGGTCACGAGCTACTGAGATTTTCAAAGGCTAGTGCTAGGCGTCAGCAGCCATTGGATCCGACACGAGATCACCATCCAGAACCGTCTGATCATCGCGGCAGGAAATCCTCTTAAAATAATCTTTTTTTTCCATACGTTTGCAACATGATCGCATCTTCTTTTCCTCACGTTTATGTCAGAAGCATGTGTCATGACCCAAGGGAGAAGGAGGGGGAAGAGGGGATCAAGATTGGATCGGTAGGTGAGAAGAACAGAGGAGGAGGAGGAGAGAACTTGACGAAGGGGAAAGGAAGATTCGATTCTAATCACTTGATGCCTCACGCATTCCATCACCGTACAATAAGTAGCTGTTCCCACTGGGTTCACCCTGGGCCACGACCCAACACACATACATGGCCTCCGGCCCATACACGACACACACCGGTTGCGGTTCAGTTAACGGCGATTAATTGAAGCGCATTTGCGATCATTGCAGATCGTCATCTGCAGCGTGACATTGCCCCGTCTTGAGAGGAAGCCCTTCCTGATGCAGGCCAATGGGTAGCGCTCTTTTAATGTGTCATAATCTTCCCGGGTTGTGGTCATGGAGATCAATTGGACCACTGCACTTGTAGCTGGATTACTGGCGCATCTCCTTTCTTCATCATGCGATGCTCCACGATGGCCACTGGTTTCGTGTCACCGGTGACCAAGTCCGGTACCTGCGGCAGCTCGGAGAAGACCGGGGTGTAATCGGGGGTGTAAGGCTTCAGCTGAGACACATGAAATACCGGATGGATTCGGCTGTCGGCTGGTAGTTGAAGACGGTACGCCAGGTTGCCGATCCGTTCAGTCACCTTGAATGGCTCGTAGAACTTGTAGGAGAGTTTTCGGCAGGAGCGATTGACAACCGACGACTGCGCATACGGTTGCAGCTTGAGTAGAACTTGCTCGCCGACGTCGAAGGCGCACTCGGCATGGTGACGATCGGCCTGCTTCTTGAAACGCGACTGAGCGCGAGCCAGCTGCGCATGGAGGTGTTCCGTGTGCGCCGCCCAGTCCAGATCCTCCGCAGGTGCGCTCGGCGTCGAGTTGGCGGCGAAGTCGCGATAAGCCGCCCGAGTTGGGATCGACGCCGTGAGCGCCACGAGCAGCGAGCACTTGAGAGACGCGTGATGCGTGGAGTTATACCAGAACTCTGCTGCCGGCAACCACTTGCGCCATTGCCGCGGGGTGTCGTGGACGGCGCATCGCAGGTACATCTCCAGACACTGGTTGACCCGCTCCGTCTAGCCGTCCATCTGGGGGTGGTAGGCGGTGGAGTAGAGGAGCTTGGTGCCGGCCGTAGTGAGCAGCTCCCGCCACATGGCACTGGTGAAGATTTTGTCGCGATCGGAGACGATGGAGCGAGGGACGCCGTGCAGCTTTATGACGTGCTCCCAGAACGCGCGGGCTACCTGCGCCACCGTGAAGGGGTGATGGAGTGGCACGAAGTGCGCGAACTTGGTGAGCCGATCGACGACGACCATGATGAAGTCACATCCTTCGGACTTGGGTAGACCCTCGACGAAGTCCATGGTCACATCTTGCCATGGTGCGTCCGGAATCGGCAGGGGTTGAAGCTTGCCGGCCGGGTGCTTGTTCTCATGCTTGGCGTGCTGGCAGATGCTGCACTGACGAACGAAGTCTTCCACGGCGCGCTTGAGGCCGGGCCAAGCAAAGAGCTTGCGCACTCTGTGGTAAGTGGTTGTAGCTCCCGTATGGCCCCCCACTGCGCTGTGATGGAGCGCTGCGATGAGCTTGGTCTGGAGCGCGGAGTTGGCGCCGATCCACAGGCGGCCGCGCTGACGTATTACTCCGTTCTGCAGTGCCCGACCTTGATCGTCCTCGCCCACCACTGCCAGCTTGGCGAGCAACTCTTGTGACTCGGGGTCTGTCTCGTAGGAGTTCGCCACCTCTTGCAGCCACTGGGGTTGGCACATGGACAGCGCGTCGAGTTCCAGCAGGTGGCCAACGCGAGATAGTGCATCGGCGGCGCCATTGTCGACACCTTTCTTGTAACGGAAGGAGAATTGGAGGCCCACCATCTTTGCCATAGCCTTGCGTTGAAGGTCGGTGACCAGCTGCTGATCACCCAGTGCGCACAAACTTTTGTGGTCGGTGACGATCTCGAACGGGGCACGTTGCAGGTACGGTCGCCACTTGTCGACTGCCATCATCACGGCAGGGAATTCTTTTTCATACGTGGAGAGCTTCTGATTCCGCACCCCAAGAGCCTTGCTGAGGTAGGCGACAGGGTGACCATCTTGGGTGAGCACCGCGCCCACGCCCGTGTCGCAGGCATCCGTTTCGATGGCGAACGAGCGTGTGAAGTTGGGGAGAGCCAAGACCGGCGTGCTCGTCATTGCCTGCTTGAGCATTTCAAAAGCTCACAGCCGTATCGCTCCGCATAAACCCTTTCTTCGAGAGGAGCTGCGTCAGAGGCTTGGCGATGATGCCATAGTGAGGAACGAACTTGCGGTAGTAGCCTGTCAATTCCAAGAATCCACGTAGCTCAGTTGGTGTCGAGGGCACGGGCCAGGCCTGCATAGCACTGGTCTTGCTTGTATCTGTGGCAACGCCGTCTTGCGAGATCACGTGCCCGAGGTACTCGATGCTTGTTTGCGCGAACGAACACTTGCTGGCCTTGGCGAACAGCTGGTGCTCACGCAAGAGGTCCAAGGTGAGGCGCAGGTGTTCTTCGTGTTCCTGCAGGTCGAAGCTGAAAACCAAGATGTCATCCAAGAAAATGATGATGAACTTACGGACATAACGGCCAAGACCGTGTTCATCGAGCCTTTGGAATGTGGCTGGCGCGTTGCACAATCCGAATGGCATGACGCGAAAATGGTAATGACCGTGATGAGTCTTGAAAGCTGTTTTCTCCTCGTCTTCTTCCCTCATACGGATTTGGTGATATCCCGCGCGCAAGTCAATCTTGGAGAAGTACTTGGCCCCGGCCAATTCGTCGAGCAGCTCATCAACCACAGGGAGGGGAAATTTGTTCTTCACGGTTGCTGTGTTCAGGCGTCGAAAATCAACGCAAAAACGCCACCGCCATCCTTCTTTTTCACAAGCAAAGACGGGCGCAGCGTAGGGACTCATGTTGTCGCGATCAGGCCCGAAGTCGAGCATCTCCGAACTTGCCGTTCAATTTCATCCTTCGCTACCGGTGAGTAGCGATACGGCTTTGTGTTGATCGGCAAGGTACCCGGTTCCAGGTTGATGTTGTGATCATACTGACAACGCGGAGGCAGGGTGGTTGGTTCTGCAAACACATCTTGATACTCGCGCAGAACCTTCTGAATGTTGTCAGGGACAGGTGCAGATGGTGGTTCGTCAGTTTTTTCCACGGTGACCAGAGCTGATGTCCAGATATCGTTGGCCATTTCCATTCTGTGCAGCTCATAAGCATCGAGCTCTGAAATTGGAGGCCGATTGGTGTTCTTCACCCCTTGCAGTTTCACTGTTTTGCCCCCGGTGTCAAACTGAATCGTCTTCGGTTCGATGGCACAACATCGGGCTATGGGCGAGAGCCACCCATTCCCGATGCGCCATTGTAGGCACTCGGTGGCAATACTCGAAGGTCGATGTGGAATGTGTGACCGTGCACTTGCCGTGCCATTTTTCCCACCATTTTGTTGCATAGCGATGCGTTGTCCATTTGCCACTCGAGCGGACACAGAGGTAGATCTTCCTGCTTAGCAGCAATCCGGGCAGTGAAGTTTTCACTAATGAAACTGTGGGAACTCCCGGAGTCGACTAACAACAACATGATCTGGTCGCCTACTTGAGCGCGTAAGCGAATTGTAGATGGCCCTTCCTCGCCGGACACGGCATGTTGGCTCACAGAGCAGCATCCTGGTTCTTGTTGAACTGGTGCATCCAACAGTTGCAGTGCGTGCACCGTGTCGTCGGACAGAATTTCTCCGAATTCACCCACTTCAATCATCAAAATCTGCCCCGTGCGTTTGCACTGATGCTCGCGAGAGTACTTATCCCCACAACGGAAGCACAAGCCATTAGCTCTTCGGAATTCTCGTAGCTGCCGTTCCCGAGCAAAATCATCATTCGCTGGGTGCGGTTGCGCTGCTACTGCTCGGACTGGAATGGTGGCTGCTGTAGATGCTTGTGGGGGTGGGCGACCCACTGGCACGATCCGTTGACGTTGTGCGCGTTGTCGCTCCAACTCCTCTTCCTGAATCCTTGCAAACACAGCTGCTCGAGTGATACTGGAGGGGCCCTGAAGACGGACACCTAGCCGGAGTTCATCCTTGAGGCCCGCAGAATCGAGAGACGAAAAACCGCGGGCTCAAGTGCGGATCCAGAGGCGGGTGATACATCGATGTCTCGAACTGCTGGCGATACTCTTGCACGCTCCCAGTCTGCCGTAACTGAACCAACTGATGCATTTGCACTTCGAACTCTTCTGGCCCAAATTCCTCTTCCACTGATGTACGGAAAGCCGCCCATGATAAGCCTGAATGTTTCTGACGGTGAGCCTGCAGCCACATCGCTACCAGACCATCCATGTACAGCGAGGCCGTGGTGACCCAACTGTCTTGGCGGCAGGCAGCTTCAGTAGGAGACGCAACGCCGAGCAGATCTTGCGAGCGTCGCCGTCAAACCGGGAAAATCGTGCCGGTGGTTTGGTGTAGAGATCATCCCGCGTTCGGTCGGGGGGCCGTCGGTGAAATTTGAAGCGGCGTGACCCGTGGTTGACCAGCCAGCGCAAAGGCGGTGAGCCGCTCCCTCCGTATAGAGCGGGGGAGGAGCGGGGCGAGTCGGCGGAGGCGGTGGTGGTGGTGGTGGTGCAGAGGAGCCCGCCGTCGTCGAAACTCCCGAGGGTGACATGGCGGTGTGGGGCGCGGCGGAGGGGTCGACCGTCGGTGCGGCCTTGCGCTCCTCATCCACATCAGCCTGGGTGAGATCGATTTGCTTGGAGAGGTGCTTGAGCTCGGTGGAGACCTGCTCGTTGTAGGAGAGCTGTGCTTGGTGTCGCTCGTCGGCCGTTTTCTGATTCGCATCGAGGCGACGGATGACCGACTCCAGCAAGTTCTGCAGCTTGTCCGTGGTCTCCGACATCGCGTCGAGAACGCGGCGGGTCTGCGCCGAGGGCTTTGCCGGCGCCGTGGCCTCGCTCCAAATCGGCCGAACCCCGAGCAGGATTTCGTGCAAACTCGCCGGAGCGGCTGCACCTGCCTCGGTGGATGTTACCGGCGATCGAGAGGGTATGAGAGCCGCGGCGGCGTGAGGTGGTGGGGAAAAAAATCTAGGCTCTGATTACCAAATTGTCATGACCCAAGGGAGAAGGAGGGGGAAGAGGGGATCGAGATTGGATCGGTAGGTGAGAAGAACAGAGGAGGAGGAGGGGAGAACTTGACGAAGGGGAAAGGAAGATTCGATTCTAATCACTTGCTGCCTCACGCATTCCATCACCGTACAATAAGTAGCTGTTCCCACTGGGCTCACCCTGGGCCACGACCCAACACACATACATGGCCTCCGGCCCATACACGACACACACCGGTTGCGGTTCAGTTAACAGCAGTTAACTGAACTGCATTTGCAGTCCGCTGCAGATCGTCATCTGCAGGCGTGACAGCATGTTGCAGCGTTTCAAACACAACAGTGCAACAAATCGCCGAGAAAAATCATCGCACGGGAGCCCGCTTGGAACGCCGCAAAAAACACAACACTGACTGCATTACTGAAGCTGCATGTTTGATGCCTCACACATTTGTTACCCTTCTTTTTAGAGTACGCAATAGCGTATCTTAGCTTTATAGAAGGCAGAAAGTATTTACAAGAGAGTTATTACACCCAGGCCTTAGTTGCACACCCTAGAGCCAACCGACCTAGCAAGCTCCACTCCTAAAACCATACCCTACTACTCACAAAATATGTTGACTCCATTCGCTCCCGCACTCACCCAAGATCTAAGTTCGTCGAAGACCTAGCTTGTGAATGCACCCACAGTCAAGCTAGTCCTCGATGGTCCGAATACCAAACCGTTGCGATGCTTCCAAAGATGCCAGCAAGTGAGCATAACAACCAAGTCGAAACCTCTCTTGTTTATCTTCGTGATGCGTGCACGAGCTTCTAGCCACCAATCTTCAATCTTGTCGTTCACCGTCGGCACCAGTGTGTCACTAATTCTCGCTTTCAGGAAGCAGCTGTGCCAGACTTGCCTCGCGAAGACGCAGTGAAGTAGTAAGTGATCAACCGAGTCTTCCTCTTGGGCGCAGATGTAACAAGCAGAGGTGTGATCTTGCAGTCCATGTCGTAACCGTCTGTCCACTGTCCAGAGCCGATATTGCATCGCGAGCCACATAAAAATCTTACAGGATAGGGGCGCCCAGCATTTCTAGATTGCTGCGGCCGACGCACATCAAACACTGCCGTGCCATAGCATGTCATATGTCGACTTCGAGGTATATGTGCCTGCATTATTCCATCTCCAAAGTGGGGTATCATTATGCACCGGATCCAGCATCAAGTTGATCATTATGTCCCAGAGGTTGATGATCTGCAACAGCCCATCTGAACACAACTCTCCCGAGATGTCATCTGAACACATCTGAACACATTTGTTACCCTGACAGCCAACATTCTGCTACCTCCTCCGGCTCCTAGCTGCATCAGAAACATTCTTGTTCCGAATATTCATCGGTGCCTTGGGCTTCTTGGACTGAAACATAAAAAATTGTGGTTATAACATACTACTCCCTCCGTCCTTACTTGTCGGAGAAATGGTTGTATCTAGGCGTATTTCAGTTCTAGATACATCCATCTTTATCCATTTCAGCAACAAGTAATTCTGGACGGAGGGAGTACTGACCATGAGCTGGAGATCCTCTGCATCCTAGCAAGGAAAAACATAATATAAAATAGTTAAAACATACTCCCTCTGTTAAAAAATATAAGATGTTCAACCTTTTTTGTGAATCGGATGTATATAGAGACGT
Source organism: Aegilops bicornis (assembly GCA_021605145.1). NCBI lineage: Eukaryota > Viridiplantae > Streptophyta > Magnoliopsida > Poales > Poaceae > Aegilops > Aegilops bicornis. The sequence continues at coordinate 406,710,383 of CM038673.1, read as the reverse complement.
TTTAATGTGTTTGTTCACTCATTTCAGTCCGTATGTAGTCCAAACAAAAATATCTGAAACGTCTTAAATTTGTGAACAGATGGAGTATATGAAATTAACTGGAAGAATATACTTTTCTGCGCCTTTGCTCGGCTGAACTGTTATACCCGAAAGGAATAATGTGCAGTTCACATATGTGAATACTAATTAAAAGGTGTAGCAATTTCAATATCTTGCGACATAAGGAACAAACATCATTGCTTTGTTGCATGATATAAAATGCATTGCAGTTGACTATTCCTTTTTGTGTCACAGTAACTCACTTACAGTTGCACGTAATTCAGACTTGGCAAACCAGTAACAGTTAGCCATTATGTTTTATGTTTTACTTCAAACAGCAAGGCTATAACTGAACTTGATACAAGGATTGAATCTAAAACTTTGCAAGACTGTGTTGTGCTGGAAAAGTAAATTAATATCTACAACCTGACTCTAAACTCCAGTTTCAACAACACAATTTGTCACACAAAAAGCACAACAAAAAGGATGCTACAACATAGAAAGAAAGAAACAAGGCACTACCTGGCGTGCAAGGTTGATCAAGTGCCATACTGTACACCTCTTCTATTGTTTCATTGACTGATGCAACAACGAAAGATAACTTAACTGGCTGGATTGAAAACCACTCCTTATGCATCAACTTCTTCCATGAATTCGTCGTCTGTTGATGATTTCTGATGAATCATTGTCACTGCTCCATTTTTTGGAAGGGGTATCGAGATCTTCCTTTTGTTGGCCCAGGTAAGATGGCTGAACTTTAATTGGCTAGATTTTCATTTTTGATATAACTGAATGCTCCTTGTGGATATGAAAAGTGATGAACATAATTTAAATGTACCATGGTCTATTTTGTAGAGACCAACCTAAGCAACCTTGAATGTAGTAACAAAAATGGATGGTGCAAACACCATGCAAGGGCATGGGCTAAATGGTCACATTCACTAGTTTGTTCTTTTAACAGGAAATGTCAAGTTAATTAAAAATAACAGTATGAAGCAATAAGTCCATAACATGCTTGGGAACCATTCAAATAATGATGGCATAAAGGCACATGAACAACAGCCACCAATTATCCCCACCGTTGCAGAAACTACTACAAATAACTCCTACAAAGCAGCAAATAACTAACGAGCTTACCATACCTACATCATATGTGTGGTGTATGATATCTACTTTCCTCGGAAATTTGTGATAAGATTTGGGCTATCCATCTACTGAGTACTGACAACCACCTGTTGTATCTGATCAGCAACAATCCTTGCCACAACCTCTGGCGAAAACCTCTCAACCATGTCTTCCCTTGCCTTCCTCCCTTTTCTCCTTGCCTCCTCCTGATCACCAAAGACGCGCCTCATCAAAGCTCTCAGATGATCAACTGATGGCTCAGCACAGAAATGACCCTTGAATGGCCCTTCTGTGACCTCAGTCAGCCTGTCCACGTCCAGTGGGTATCCATTCTCTTGAGTCAGGTACTCCGTTGGGCCTGACCAATTCGTCACAATCACTGGCAGTTCCATGGCCATGGCTTCGACCACCGGCCTGCCCCACCCCTCGCCACGGGAAGGTAGCACAAATGCATCTGCAGCCTTGTACAACCTTGGAAGGTCGGACTGTGGGACATGCTCATCAACCACCCGGACTTCTGCCCATCCTAGCACTGGCTCCTCAATGCTGGAATTGTTCACAAATCTGTGAACTTTCCTCCAAAATCTGTGTCAGAGTGGTAGGCGTTGGTCAGTAGGTAGAGCACAACATCATCAGCTCCAGAGAACTCCTGCAGAAAGGCTGTCAGAAGCACATCCCAGCCCTTCCTCTGCTCCCATTTGAACACACTAAGAAACACAAAACCTTTGCCTTTGGAGCTATCAGTATTCCGTGTAGAATCATCAGGCGCCATGACAGAGAAACCAATCGGAAGAGGAAAGGCGACGTGCTTGGCTGGATCAAAGAATGTGACATCGACGGCCTGCACTACCTTGACGACCTTGGAGGGATCGACCCCGCTCTTCACGAATGTGGAGACGTGGAAATCTGTCGGTACCCAGACAGCATCCATCTGGTTACAGCGCCTGACATGCTCCGGCGAGACACGGTCAGTCTCGAACATCGTCCGGCCAATGACGAACGCCGGCTCGTCGTACCCGGTAGGTGGGCAAGGCAGAGACTCGTACATCGGCGGGTACCACGCGCCAGGCTCGCTGTGGCACACAACGACGGCACGAGAGAGCTCACACTGCGCAGTGGCGAGCTTGTACGCCAAGTTCTTGGACTGCTCGGGCAAGCCCTGCCAGAACTCCGGCGACTCGAGGTCACCGTGGTGGGCGATTGAGAGCGTGAAGTTCGCATCGACGCCTGCAGCGACATTCTCGTCAAGCGAGGCGACGTAGGACCAGGCCTCGGAGCAGTAGCCGCCGCCGGAGGCGAAAGGGGCCATCCATAGAACACATGGTGGGCGTCCCGCGTCCGTCGAGGTATCGACCTCGGAGACTGGCTCCGGCGGGCTGAGAAGGGAAGACCTCGGTCTGAGGAGCAGGCGGACGAGGCGTGGCAGCGGATTGCTTGAGGTGGCGAAGAGCACGGCGAGGACGAGGGCGAGGAGGGACGGCGCCGTGAGGAGGAGAAGGAGGTGGCGCTTGGCTCTGGGTTTGGGTGCTGGAGGGAGAGCCTGCGCCGGAGGTGAACCTGGCATGGTAGCCGAGACGGCGGTAGGGCACGAGGCCGGCCGCGTCGTGGCTGACCGACGGAGAGCTCAGTCGTCGGCGAGGCAGATCGATAGGCAGGGGATCCGGATGTTGGTAGCTCAGTGAGAGCATCTCTAACCCTTCCCTCGAATTTTTATTTAACTCGTATTATTTCCTTAAAAAGTTATTTGAGGGGAAGTTTTTAGGGATTAAGCATCATCTAGCAGATCTCTTATAATCTTGTAAAGTTTATTACTTCCACAAATATGCCCCCCCTAAAACCTTCCACGAGCCATAGTCATTCTCACGAAAAATAAGGCTGAGTTGCGATGCTTCCGGCCCGCCCTCGGCTTTTTGGTCAAACCCCGCTGGCCGTCCTCGGACCCATGATCGTCAGAATGGAAAACCCCACCCCGCCGCACCCCGGGCCACCCTCGTCAGCTCCGGAGATCCACCGTCGGCCATGAAATTGATGACGCAAAGACCGAAATGGTGGCGCTATCGAGAGCTCTCGGTCGCCAGAAGTGGGCCCTATAGTGTGTAGGAGCCATGTAAGGTGGGCACCTCGAGGAAGCGCTTACACCCTATGGGGCCCACATGGGTGAAGTCTTGGCCCCTGGTCATGTTCCGACATGAAACTTCCAAACATATTTCTGTTTGATTTTTCTCTTGACATTTTTTGTGGTGTTTTCTGAAATACAAAAACAGGAACTGGCTGTCGTGGTATTCTCACGGGGGGCTTGCGAGTCGACAGATGCCACAAGGGCTTAGTGTGAGGATAAGACTGCTGCTGATAGGACCGGGAGCGAGTATGCGAGTAGCACGCGGTGGTTTACCCAGCTTCAGAGCTCTCGGAGAGATAATACTCCTACTGCTGCATGTCTGAGTGTATTTGATATATCTAGTACAGAGTGCTTCTAGAGGCATCGTCAGGCTCGATTGCCATAGGCATCTGGCTTTGTATATGCCTATATGAGGCATGCTAGTGGCCGGCCATGCTCATGGCCGTGAGCATGTGTGCTCATATAGATGGATGGATGGATAGCTAGCTAGCTTGCTAGCTAGTTGCTTGTGTGTGTGCGTGAGAGTCCATCCCCTGGATGGATGGATGTGTGCCTCCTTTTATAGTGTGAGGCTAGCTTAGCTTGTAAGCTATGTGGTGGTATGGGAGCAAGGCATGGTGGGTGTCATCCTTGTCTCCTGGGTCACTTCATAAATAGTGCCAGGGGACAAGTTACACTATACATGATGGCTGAGATGACACATGAATAGTGCTCGGGTACATCCGTCTGTCGGTGTCTCGTCGATGTCGAATTAATTGCGGGTGGCATTTGGTTAGCCTTGATCGGTCGGTTGGCGGTCAATTTAGGCCGGCCAAGTGAGCGATCGGACGGGGAGGCCGACAGGGAGCGGCGGAGCGGTCGGACTGAGGGGCTTTGCGAGCCCGATGTCTTGAATAATTGTCTTGCCGTCTTCGGGTATCCGTGTCCAATTACTCCGACAGTAGCCCCAAGCCTCCGGCAACTTGGCAAAGTTAGGCGGAGGTTTTTTTTGGCGGTGTTCATGGAAATGATCATGAAAAGACAAAGTTAGTCCTCGCAGATATATCAAATGTTTGCTTTAGCATTGCAAGTTTTATATGGAGGGTGCCGACTCGGTTTGTCCGAGCCCCTTCAATCTTTTCATGTCCCCCACACTTTGGTTTGTGCTCTCGCTTGAGGACAGCCGCTCTGCCTATGTGGTGAAGTGGGCAGCGGAGTGGAGTGTCTGATGCTTAGACTCTGGGAGCAGATTTGACCAAGCAGATATGCTAAATAAAGAAGCGGTCGGGTCGCCTGCCGTTTCTCTTCGAGGCGTTTTTAGCGTGGATGGCCTCCGGCGTTCACTCTTGCTAGCCGGACAGCCGCTCTGCGGTCTGTGACTAAGAGTGGGCCTTTGGTACGCAGACGCTATTAAGCCGTCGCTGAACTAACGTCTCGCATCAGCGGCCAGCCCGGGCCAACTCTGGTGGGCCGGGCTAATAAAGGATGCAAGCGTAATGAAATGCGGAGATAGTCCCCCGAGCATCGCTCGGGGTTATCCGTGCTTTCGTGGTGCAAAAAATATGCGGGTGAGGAGCTCACATTGATTTTCGTGTAGCTGAGGCGGAGTTTGCCGAAGACAGCCGGCGCGGCTCGGCGCTCGCGGAGTGCGCCGGTGCACCCGCTGGGTGTAGCCTTCGAGCCCCCGGGTGCTCGAAGAGGGGTCCCGACCGGTCAGGCTCGACCGACCAGGCGACGAGGCATCTCGCAACGCCCTTTTTCTTCTTTTTCTCTTCTGCCGGCGCAAACTCTTCTCTTATTCTGCAATCTTTGCGGGCGCCCAAGACTCATTGGTGTAACCCGAGATTCGGGCCGATCACGAGCCGGGCCGGATCTCCAGAACTACTTTGTCTTCTTCTTGTGGCGTCACAACAAGACTCATTGGTGTAGCCCCGAGATTCTGCCGATCGGCCGGATCTCCGGCACTACTTTGTCTTCTCTTTGTCCCAGGCGGACGCGCATTTCTTTTCCATCCGGCTGGGTAGTCGGACTTATGAAAACGAGCAGCCGACTTGCATCCTATCTCTCTCTCTTTTTTCTACAAGGTCAGTCGACCCTTGACTTTTTTTTTGTCCGACTCCGCAGAGGCGGACCCTCTCTTCTTTTTCTTCTCCGGTAGGCCATTAGGCGGCGGCCCCTTCTGTCTGCATGGGCGGCAATTTGAAGCGCGGCCAGCGTGGGCTAGAAGCGGCGGCGAGCGAACGAAGTCGTGACCGAGGGCGACATGCGGCCGAAGCGGGCGAGAAGCGCAGCGGCCGGAGGCGTGGCCCAAACCCCCGCCGGCAACCCGGCTGAGCTGCAGGAGAGGCCGGCGGAGCCTGTGAGGCCGGTCTGGCGGCCGGCCGAGGCGGCAACCAGCGGAGCACAGCCGCCAGGGGAAAGCTTGGCCGTGCGGTCAGAAGGAGTAACCGGAGCAGCGGGAGGACCAGCGCAGTGGAGCCAGGCGGCCTTGAGGAAGCCTTGTGGCCGACAGCAGCAGGCGGCAGCAGCAGCCTTGAGGAAGCGATGGAAAGGCGGCCTTGAGTGGCGCTTGGGGCTCGTGGGAGGCGGGGAGCAGGAGCCAAGCGGGCCTGTGAGTGGCGGCGGACCCAGCTGGTCGGGAAGGCGGACCGACGGCAGTCGAGGCAGGTGGCCGGCAGTGGCGCCCGAGCCGGAGGCAGCGATCTGGTGAGCCGGACAGCCGGAAGCCGGCCCAGCCTTGAGGTCGGGAGTCAGTCTTGCAGGCGGAAGCGAGGCCAAAGCAGGGGCCGGCGTCCATTGGCGGCAACAAATCAACCTGAATGAAGCCGTCCGGGCCGAGTCACAAACGGCGAGAACGCAGGGGATGAGAGTAGGCCCGGAGCGGAGGAGGCCAGCGGGAAGGCGGCGACCGGCAGGGGAGGCCGGCTGGCAGCAACCCGGCCAGCCCGGGGAGGCGAGGCGACCAGTGATCGCCCGGCTCGAAGCGATCTGGTCTGGCAGCAGGCTTGTCGGCCGGCTGAGGCGACCAGCTGGTCGCCCGGCTCGGGCGATCTGGTCTGGCCTGTGAAGCAATCGGCCAGATGGCGGACCAGTAAGCTGTGGCGGTAGGTTCAGCCGGTATGAAGCGAAACCCCGCGAAGGGCCAGACAGACTGGCGAAGCGCGCCTGAAGCGAAATGCCGGCAGGTCGGAGGAAAGCGGCGCCTTGAGACTTCGAAGCGGCAGGCGAAGCAGCCTTGAGCAGCGTGGCGGCAGGCGCCCGGCGAGCCAGCTGAGCGGCAAGGTCTTGGGCAGCAAGCAGCAATGTAGCAGGGGTAACAGCAGACAGCGAGAGCCAGCCCAAAACCCGACCTGTGAGGCGGGGATCTGGCTTCTTAGGGTGCATATGGAACCAATGACGACGGCACAATTCTTGGCTGGCGCTCTGTGAATGGCGGTAGGCGTCCTTGGTGAAGCGCCAGCGACCCAGCCTTGAGTGGCGACTGGCGGCGGTGGCGGAGCCGGCAGAACACCGACCCGGCGGTAGCGTAATCGGCCTTGAGCCGATGGGTTTATCTTGGTGGCGGGGCCGCGGCTAACGGTGGCAGCCAATGGCGGCGGCAGGTAAAGGCGCCTCTGGCGGGAGACGCTTGATGGGCGACAACCGTGAGCGAAGCGACTTGGCTGACAGGCGGTGAGGTAGAAACGAGGACTTCGGGGAATTCGGGGCTCGTGGCTGAAAAAGCAACGCAGCAGTGAGGCGCCAAGCAAGCCGGAGGCAGGGCCAGAGGAGGCTCGTGCGGTCGAGGTAGCAGCCGATCCAGCGGGTCAACGATGAGGCCCGGTGGTTGGATGTGGTGGCTAGCGGCAGCAGCAACATGCGCAGGCAGGAGAGGAGGCTTAGGAGGAGCGCAACACTCAATGCGGAGCGAAGAGCAGCTAGCGTCTGGTCGTTATCTGACCAGAGGCCGGCTATTATCTGACCAATATATAACCTCTGTCCAACTCGTATCCGGCTGATGCGTGGGTTGTGCATGCGTAGTGTATGGCCATCATCCGGAGAATGTCTGGATAGTGTGTAAGTGTTATCTGATGCATGTACAAGGCATGTATGGCCATAGTCTGGGATGCGTATCTGACTTGCATCCGAAAGATTTTTTGGGTGGTGTATGACTAAAGTTTGACTTGCATCTAGCTAGCTTGCATAGATGGTATATGGAGGAGCGGCGGCGTTCGGCGAGCAAGGCGCCGCGTGGAGGAAGCGACGCGAGTGGCGGCGTGGATGGCCCACGACCGCCCGAATGAGGCCCAGCAGCGCAGACGGACGGCCGGCGTTGCGGTGGTGGTGAAGAAGGCAAGGCTGATGGTGAGGTTACGCCGCCCCTCACGGCCATTCCGGGGGCATGTCAATGTCGAGCCCCCGACTGCTATCTGAGGAACGGCGCGACGCCGCGGCGGTGAAGACGAAGATGGTGAGGCCGACGGCGAGGACGCGCCGCCCCCTCTCGCGGCCGCTCCGGGGGCGTGTCGGTGTCGAGCCCCCGAGCGCTACCGGAGAGACGGCGCGGCGCCGCGGTGATGATGACAAAGATGGTCCCGCCCGGACTGCGAAACTAGCAGCAGCGTGGTAGCATAGTAGTAGTACCACACCATGGTGGACGCCAACTGTCGTGGTATTCTCACGGGGGGCTTGCGAGTCGACAGATGCCACAAGGGCTTAGTGTGAGGATAAGACTGCTGCTGATAGGACCGGGAGCGGGTATGCGAGTAGCACGCGGTGGTTTACCCAGCTTCAGAGCTCTCCGGAGAGATAATACTCCTCTTCTTTGCATGTCTGAGTGTATCTGATATATCTAGTACAGAGTGCTCCTGGAGCTGTATCTGAGCTCAGTGCCATAGGCATCTGGCTTTGTATATGCCTATATGAGGCATGCTAGTGGCCGGCCATGCTCATGGCCGTGAGCATGTGTGCTCATGTGGATGGATGGATGGATAGCTAGCTAGCTTGCTAGCTAGTTACTTGTATGCGTGCGTGAGAGTCCATCCCCTGGATGGATGGATGTGTACCTCCTTTTATAGTGTGAGGCTAGCTTAGCTTGTAAGCTATATGGTGGTATGGGAGCAAGGCATGGTGGATGTCATCCTTGTCCCCTGGGTCACTTCATAAATAGTGTCAGGGGACAAGTGACACTATACATGATGGCTGAGATGACACGTGAATAGTGCTCGGGTACATCCGTCTCATCGGTGTCTCGTCGATGTCGAATTAGACTGCGATCGGCAACGGCTGGTTAGCCTTGATCGGTCGGCCCGTACCGGCGGAAGCGATCGAGGCAGGAGCGGCGGGAAGCCGGCAGGCGGTCGGTTGAGGGCTTTGCTAGCCCCGATGTCTTGAATAATTGTCTTGCCGTCTTCGGGGTATCCTTGTCCAATTACTCCGACACTGGCACTGGACACTAGATTAATATGTTAGTTCAATAAAAATTATGTCTAAAATGTATGTAATTGATAATACTGTACCATGAACCAAAATTATATATACGTTCGAGACATATCACGGACTCACGACACAGTATAGTTCAAGTCTAAGATTTGCCCTTATGAAGATGGAGAGATACACTCTGCGCCCACCCAGTATTATGGTGTCCAACACGATGATACCGTAAAAATCTCCCCTAGAGTTTTGTAACGTATTGTGAGGCAAAGGATATTGTATACATGTCGGAGGGATTGACCACGGGTAGCCTCATCTATACCCCTTAGCATTTCAAGACATCGGGGCTAGCAAAGCCCCTCACACCTCCCGGATGCACGGCCGACTGGGTGTAAGCGGCCGGCTCCCAGAAGACGACACACTCTCAGAAGGCGTCTTTGGGGGGGGGGGTCCGGCTTCTAGCAGACGGCCCCTCCTCCCCTCGGAGTTTGCACTCAGCCACTACGACAAGACGGGGCGTGGCTACAGGGCCACCTGCTCCCCCAAATTCCGGAGGAGCGTGGTCACAGTGGAGCTGACCAAGCGAACACCCCCTGCTAGGCGCGGGACTGTAGCCATGCGACTCTCCGCGTGGCCCTCGTCAGCCAGGGACATGCTACAACAAAAGGTAATCAGTACGTCCCGCAGGCGGCGGGACCTACCTGTCCGTGAGCTACCAGAAGGCGGCGCTGAGGGGCGGGCCGGCTCCTAGTTGCTGGCCCTTCCCTATCCTCGGAGTCCGCACCCACCTACCTTAACGAGACAGAGCATGGCTACAATGGGCGCTGACGAGGCGGTCACCCGCTCAAGACAACATGTGGATCAGAGCTACACGACTCTGACGCCAAGCTTCCACATCAAGTCTGGTTACAACGAAGAGAAGCGATTAAGCGTGGCCCGTAGGCAGCGGGCCCCACCTGTCGGCCAGATTCTCGGCAGCCGGCGGGGCCCTCCAAGCGGCGGGCCCCAGCAGCCGGTGGAGAACCCGGCGACCTTAGACAGTCTGGGTCCCACACCCGGCCGTGTTACCATTGTACCCCTGGGGGGTAGGCCTATATAAACCCCCCCAGGCTCACCAATGCAAAGGGTTGAGCCCTCATTCCCCCCCACACACACACCATAGCTAGGAGAAGCAAGGTAGTAGCTCTGCCCTTCTTCCTCCTCTAGCAACACAGCTCAAGGAGCAAGCTTGTAGCCATCATTTGATTATAGTCATCATGCGGAGACCCCGCAGAGCAGGACTAGGGGTGTTATCTCCCAGGAGAGCCCCAAACCTGGGTACGTCTCGTGTGCAATCGAGCTCGCACCCACTCCCGCTTCTAGGGTCCGACGACGTCCTCTTGGCCCCATCCATGATAAGCCACCCTCTGGCATCTGTCACGAGAATACCCCGACAATTGGCGCCCACCGTGGGGCCTAACGCAGCGTCGGCCGGAGACACGTTCTGGACGGGGACCCTCTTACTCTCCGGCGAGCACATCACGGTTGGCCTAATAAGCCAGCCCGGCACGCCCTCTTGCGCTTGCACCAGCGCACCGCCCGACGCGGGAGCAGCCTGCCTCTCGAGCTGCCTTGTCGACCTCTTCGGGAAGGTCAGTCTCTCCGACGAGCCCGCCTCGAACGTAGAGGCTCTTCGCTCCGTCGACCCCCTCTCCGAGCTTTTCGAGAAGCTCACCGTCTCCAACGCGGCCTCCACCGACGGGTTCCCCGCTGATGTGGTGGTCGATGACGACCCGCTCCATCCTGTCGCCAGTGACGCCGACGCCGACACCGTCGCGGAGGTGCTGGTCACTGGCCACAGCGAGGACTCCAATGGGGCCGCCCAGGACCCGTTGTGAGCGGCCATGCAGGGCCTAGACACTCCCGTTGCCGCCAACGCCGATGGGGCGACACTGGAGGTGTTTTGTGTCACACTCCCGGATAGCGCCAACAAGATGGTGGCCATGAACCGCCGCGCTGAGGCCAACCAATGCGAGATCGACCGCATCGTAGGCGGCATGCCGGCTGCTAGCGAGCCCAGCCGTTCAGCAACGCGGCGCGGCCATAGCCAGCATGCTGGGGGTCGGACGCCCGATCTACACCACCCTAGCGTAGAACCTGCGCGCTGCCCAGGCGGCGGCGGAAGACCTCGAGCACACGGAGAGCGGCAATGGCGGCAGCTAGATGGCGCGTGATACGTCTCCAATGTATCTATAATTTTTATTGTTCCATGCTATTATATTATCATTCTTGGATGTTTTACAATCATTTTATATCATTTTTGGTACTAACCTATTGACATAGTGCCCAAAGTGCGATTCTTTGTTTTCTGCATGTTTTTACATGGCAGGAAATTAATACCAAACGGAGTCCAAACGCAGCGAAACTTTTTGTGGATTTTTTTGGACCAGAAGACATCCAGTGGGCCGGAGAAGCACCCGGGGGGTGCCCCGAGGGGGGCACAACCCACCAGGGCGCGCTTGGAGGCCCAGGCGCCAGTGGGTTGTGCCCACCTCGGTAGCCTCCCCGCACCGCCTCTTTGCTCTATAAATACCCCAATATTCCAGAAACCCTAGGGGAGTCAACGAAAATCAATTCCAGCCGCTGGAAATTCCAGAACCAACAGATCCAATCTAGACACCATCACGTAGGGGTTCATCATGTCCATTGGTGCCCTCCGATGATGCGTGAGTAGTCTTTTGTAGACCTACGGGTCCGTAGTTAGTAGCTAGATGGCTTCCTCTCTCTCTCTCTTTTGATTCTCAATACAATGGTCTCTTGGAGATCCATATGATGTAACTCTTTTTGCGGTGTGTTTGTTGGGATCCGATGAACTTTGAGTTTATGATCAGATATATCTTTTTATCCATGAAAGTTATTTGAGTCTTCTTTGATCTCTTATATATGATTGCTTATAGCATCATATTTCTTCTTCGATATTTGGGTTTTGTTTGTCCAACTTGATCTATTTATCTTGCAATGGGAAGATGTGCTTTGTAATGGGTTCTATCTTACGGTGCTTGATCCCAGTGACAGAGGGGGAACCGACACATATGTATCGTTGCTATTAAGGATAACAAGATGGGGTCTATTTCTACATAAATAGATCTTGTCTACATCATGTCATCGTTCTTATTGCATTACTCCGTTTTTTCATGAGCTTAATACACTAGATGCATGCTGGATAGCGGTCAATGTGTGGAGTAATAGTAGTAGATGCAGGCAAGAGGCGGTCTACTAATCTTGGACGTGATGCCTATATAATGATCATTGCCTGGATATCGTCATGATTATTTGAAGTTCTATCAATTTCCCAACAGTAATTCGTTTACCCATTGTTTGCTATTTTCTCGAGAGAAGCCACTAGTGAAATCTACGGCCCCCGGGTCTCTTCTTTATTATATTTGCCTTTGCGATCTATTTTTATTTGCTTTTATTTTCAGATCTATTGAACCAAAAATACAAAAATACCTTGCTACACTTTATTTTATTTGCGATCTATTTATCCAATCTATTACAACTTTATCCCGTCTCTTTGCCAATTTCTGGCACCGTTACCCGTAAGGGATTGACAACCCCTTTAACACATCGGGTTGCAAGTATTTGTTATTTGTCTGCAGGTGTTGTTTACGTAGTGTTGCTTGGTTCTCCTACTGGTTCGATAACCTTGGTCTCATCACTGAGGGAAACACCTACCGTCGATGTACTGCATCATCCCTTCCTCTTTGGGGAAATATTGACGTAGTTCTAGCAGACATCAAAAGGAATTTTTGGCGCCGTTGCGGGGGAGACATCATCAACATCTACCAGGTTCCTAATCACAAATCTCATCTCCTTGCAATTTACATTATTTTCCATTTGCCTCTCGTTTTCCTCTCCCCCACTTCACAAAAATTTGCCGTTTTATTCGCCCTCTTTTTCGTTCGCCGTTTTCTTGCCGGGTCTGTTTTTGAGTGCAATGTTGTTGCATAGTCACAGTGACTCAAGAGAACACCAAGTTGTGTGATTTCTCAAATACCAACAACAATGATTTTCTTAGCACTCCGATTCCTCCTCCCGCCACTAGTGCGGAGACTTGTAATATTAATACCGCTCTGCTGAATCTTGTTATGAAAGATCATTTTTCCGGTACTCCTAATGAGGATGCGCGTCCCATCTTAACACATTCGTGGAATCATGTGATATGAAAAATAAAAAAGATGTGGACAATGATGTTGTGAAGTTGAAATTATTTCCGTTTTCTTTGCGAGGTCGTGCAAAAATTTGGTTTTCTTCTTTGCGTCGCAATAGTATCAACTCTTGGGATAAGTCCAACTCCGAGATGCTTGCACTAGTCCATAAATGGATCGCTGGAGCTTGCACACTTTGTTAGCACCTTTAGGATCGACAAAACCTTCTGGTTGCATCATATACAACTCTTCTTTAAGATATCCAATAAGGAATGCAGTCTTGACATCCATTTGCCACAGTGCATAATCATAAAATGCGGCAATTGCTAACATGATTCAGACAGACTTAAGCATCGCTACGGGTGTGAAGGTCTCATCATAGTCAACTCCTTGAACTTGTCAAAAACCTTTTGCAACAAGTCGAGCTTTGTAGACAGTAAAATTACCGTCAGCGTCAGTCTTCTTCTTGAAGATCCATTTATTCTCTATGGCTTGCCGATCATCGGGCAAGTCGACCAAAGTCCACACTTTGTTCTCATACATGGATCCCATCTTAGATTTCATGGCCTCAAGCCATTTCGCGGAATCTGGGCTCATCATCACTTCCGCATAGTTCGTAGGTTCATCATGGTCTAGTAACATGACTTCCAGAATAGGGTTACCATACCACTCTGGTGTGAATCATACTCTGGTTGACCTACGAGGTTCGGTAGTAACTTAACCTGAAGTTTCATGATCATCATCATTAGCTTCCTCACTTATTGGCGTAGGAATCATTGGAAACTGATTTCTGTGATGAACTAGTTTCCAATTCAGGAGAAGGTACAATTACCTCATCAAGTTCTACTTTCCTCCCACTCACTTCTTTCGAAAGAAACTCCTTCTCTAGAAAGGATCCATTCTTAGCAACGAATATCTTGCCTTCGGATCTGTGATAGAAGGAGTACCCAACAGTCTCCTTTGGGTATCCTATGAAGACACATTTCTCCGATTTGGGTTCGAGCTTATCAGGTTGAAGCTTTTTCACATAAGCATCGCAGCTCCAAACTTTAAGAAACGACAGCATAGGTTTATTGCCAAACCATAGTTCATATGATGTCGTCTCAACGGATTTAGATGGTGCCCTATTTAACGTGAATGCAGCTATCTCTAAAGCATAACCCCAAAACGATAGCGGTAAATCGGTAAGAGACATCATAGATCGCACCATATCTGATAAAGTACGGTTACGACATTCGGACACACCATTACGCTGTGGTGATCCAGGTGGCGTGAGTTGCGAAAATATTCCACATTGTTTCAAATGAATACCAAACTCATAACTCAAATATTCACCTCCATGATGAGATCGTAGAAATTTTATTTTCTTGTTACGGTGATTTTCCACTTCACTCTGAAATTCTTTGAAATTTTCAAATGGTTCAGACTTATGTTTCATTAAGTAGATATACCCATATCTGCTCAAATCATTTGTGAAGGTCAGAAAATAACGATACCTGCCGTGAGCCTCAACACTCATCAGACCATATACATCAGTATGTATTATTTTCAATAAGTCAGTTGCTCGCTCCATTGTTCCGGAGAACGGAGTCTCTTAGTAATCTTGCCCATGAGGCATGGTTCGCAAGCATCAAGTGATTCATAATCAAGTGATTCCAAAAGCCCATCAGCATGGAGTTTCTTCATGCGCTTTACACCAATATAACCTAAACGACAATGCCACAAATAAGTTGCACTATCATTATTAACTTTGCATCTTTTGGCTTCAATATTATGAATATCTGTATCACTACAATCGATATTCAACAAAAATAGACCATTCATCAAGGGTGCATGACCATAAAAGATATTACTCATATAAATAGAACAACCATTATTCTCTGATTTAAATGAATAACCGTCTCGCATCAAACAAGATCCAGATATAATGTTCATGCTCAACGTTGGCACCAAATAGCAATTATTTAGGACTAAAACTAATCCCGAAGGTAGATGTAGAGGTAGCGTGCCGACGGCGATCACATCGACTTTGGAACCATTTCCCATGCGCATCGTCACCTCGTCCTTAGCGAAACTTCATTTAATCCGTAGCCCCTGTTTCAAGTTGCAAATATGAGCAACAGAAACAGTATCAAATGCCCAGGCGCTACTACGAGCATTAGTAAGGTACACATCAATAACATGTATATCAAATATACCTTTCACTTTGCCATCCTTCTTATCCACCAAATACTTGGGGCAGTTCCACTTCCACAGACCAGTCCCTTTGCAGTAGAAGCACTCAGTTTCAGGCTTAGGTCCAGACTTGGGCTTCTTCCCTTGAGCAACAACTTGCTTGCCGTTCTTCTTGAAGTTTCCCTTCTTCCCCTTGCCCTTTTTCTTGAAACTAGTGGTCTTGTTAACCATCAACACTTGATGCTCCTTCTTGATTTCTACCTCCGCAGCCTTTAGCTTCGCGAAGAGCTTTCCATCCCTTGCATATTATAGTTCATCGCGAAGCCTTTATAACTTGGTGGCAGTGATTGAAGAACTCTGTCAATGACACTATCATCGGGAAGATTAACTCCCAGTTGAGTCAAGTGGATATGATACCTAGACATTTAGAGTATGTGTTCACTGACAGAACTATTCTCCTCCATCTTGCAGCTATAGAACTTGTTGGAGACTTCATATCTCTCAACTCGGGCATTTGCTTGAAATATTAACCTCAACTCCTGGAACATCTCATATGCTCCATGACGTTCAAGACGTCTTTGAAGTCCCGATTCTAAGCCGTAAAGCATGGCACACTGAACTATCGAGTAGTCATCAGCTTTGCTCTGCCAGAAGTTCATAACATCCGCAGTTGCTCCTGCAGCGGGTCTTGCACCTAGCGGTGCTTCCAGGACGGAATTCTTCTATGCAGCAATGAGGATAATCCTCAAGTTACGTACCTAGTCCGTGTAGTTGGTACCATCATCTTTCAACTTAGCTTTCTCTAGGAACGCATTAAAATTGAAAGGAACGGTAGCGCTAGCCATTAATCTACAACAACATAGACATGCAAAAACTATCAGGTACTAAGTTCATGATAAATTAAAGTTCAATTAATCATATTGTTTAAGAACTCCCACTTAGATAGACATCCCTCTAGTCATCTAATTGATCACGTGATCCATATCAACTAAACCATGTCCGATCATCACGTGAGATGGAGTAGTTTTCAATGGTGAACATCTCTATGTTGATCATATCTACTATATGATTCGCGTTCGACCTTTCGTTCTCAGTGTTCAGAGGCCATATCTGCATATGCTAGACTCGTCAAGTTTAACCCGAGTATTCTTCACGTGCAAAACTGGCTTGCACTCGTTGTATGTGAACGTAGAGCTTATCACACCCGATCATCACGTGGTGTCTCGGCATGATGAACTGTAGCAACGGTGCGTACTCAGCGAGAACACTTATACCTTGAAATTTAGTGAGGGATCATCTTATAATGCCACCGCCGAACTAAGCAAAATAAGATGCATAAAGGATAAACATCACATGCAATCAAAATATGTGACATGATATGGCCATCATCATCTTGTGCCTTTGATCTCCATCTCCAAAGCACCGTCATGATCTCCATTGTCAATGGTTTGACACCTTGATCTCCATCGTAGCGTCGTTGTCATCTCGCCAACTATTGCTTCCACAACTATCACTACCGTTTAGTGATAAACTAAAGCAACTACATGGCGATTGCATTTCATACAATAAAGCGACAACCATAATGCTCCTGCCAGTTGCCGGTAACTTTTACAAAACATGATCTTCTCATACAACAATTTATATCTCATCACGTATGGACTATATCACATCACAACATGCCCTGCAAAAACAAGTTAGACGTCCTCTACTTTGTTGTTGCAAGTTTTACGTGGCTGCTACGGGCTTCTAGCAAGAACCGTTCTTACCTATGCATCAAAACCACAACCATTTTTCATCAAGTGTGATGTTTTAACCTTCAACAAGGACCAGCCGTTGTCAAACTCGATTCAACTAAAGTTGGAGAAACAGACACCCGCCAGCCAAGCACGTCAGTAGAACCAGTCTCATGAACGCGGTCATGTAATGTCGGTCCGGGCCACTTCATCCAACAATACCGCCGAATCAAAGGTAAGACGTTGGTGGTAAGCAGTATGACTATTATCGCCCACAACTCATTGTGTTCTACTCGTGCATATCATCTACACATAGACCTGGCTCGGATGCCACTGTTGGGGAACGTAGCAATTCAAAAAAATTCCTACGATCGCGCAAGATCTATCTAGGAGATGCATAGCAACGAGACATGGAGAGTGCGTCCACGTACCCTTGTAGACCAAAAGCGGAAGCATTTAGTAACGCGGTTGATGTAGTCGAACGTCTTCATGATCCAACCGATCCAAGTACCAAACGTACGGCACCTTCGTGTTCAACGCACGTTCAGCATGATGACGTCCCTCGAGCTCTTGATCCAGTAGAGGGTCAAGGGAGAGTTCCGTCAGCACGACGGCGTGGCGACGGTGTTGGTGATGTGATCTGCGCAAGGCTTCGCCTAAGCACTACGACAATATGACCAAGGTGGTAAACTGTCGAGGGGGCACCGCACATGGCTAAGAAATAACTGTTGTGCTTTGGGTTGCCCCCCTGGCCATGTATATAAAGGAGGGGGAAGAGGCCGGCGGCCAAGGAGGGCGCACCAAGGGGGGAGTCCTACTAGGACTCCGTTTAGGATTCGACCCCCCTCCTTCCATCTAACAAAGAGGGGAAAGGGGAAAGGAGGGAGAGGGAGAAGGAAAGGGGGGCCGCACCCCCACCCCTTGTCCAATTCGGATTGGGCTTGGGAGGGCGCGCGCCACCTCCTGTGGCAGCCTCCCTCTCTCCACTATGGCCCAATAGGCCCATTAAGTTTCCCGGGGTGTCGTGGCTTTGTCATGGCAGATGTCCTAGTGTGAGGACTTAGTCGTGAGGCCAACGCATCTATGTGGTAGCTTGAGAGGGGTTGATCGGAATCGAGAGACGCAACACAAGACAAGGGTTTAGACAGCTTTGGGCCCCGGGAAACATCATCCGGTAACAACCCTACATGCTGTTTGTGGCTAGGTCTCATTATGTTCACGAGGGAGTCACCGTAAACCGGCTCTCCTAGTTGTGTATAGCCCTAAAGATTCTTTTTTTCTCTCCCCTCTTGGGGTGCCCTGCCCCTCCTTATATAAGTTAAAGGGGCGGGTTACATGTAGAGTCCACCTCGGATTAAGACTTAAACTATTCTGGCTTCTCATCACATTCTTCTCTCCATGGGCTTCTTAACGTCTTGGACTTCTTAACGTTTTGGGTTTATTAACCCCAGGCGACTCTGTTACAATCTGACTTACCATCTGACTTAACATCTGCCGGCTTAAACATCTGGCTTAAACATCTGCCATCTTAAACATCAGGCTTAACATCAGGCTTAAGCATCAGGCTTAAACATCTGACTTAAACATCTGGCTTAAACATCTGTCGGCTTACAATCTTCCGGGTCACCAATGAAACACCAAGTCCCAGCCGGGTCATATCTCCGGCCGGGTCATACCGCGGGGTATATCCCCGACATTAGCCCCCAATTTAATTTGGATTTATCCATGTTAAACTGATTGTAGCGACCCGGCCTCAGACGGTCAAGCCTCTGTGTATCTGTACATCCTCGATCAAGATCGGTATCTTTGGCACACACAGTACATCAATGTATATATCAAAGTGCAATCACATGTATAAATAACGAAATGATATATACCTCATAAGTCCCAAAGTGGAAACAAACAATCGGTGTGGAATCCCATCAACGCCATCGGCAAGTTGAGTGTAGACCGTAACCTCAGATCATAACTCTTACTGTCGAGGAAATATACGCAACATGATACGTTGCAGCCGTGTAGGTCAAGACATTGAATGTACCGGCAAGATCACAATAAGAGAAACAGATGATGAACTATACTATATGCGGTATGGCTTTGTGGCTCAGATCTGAGTTTTGTTTGCGTAAAAGCTGGTTTTATTTTCCCTACATCAAAGGAATAAATGAAGTCTGTACTATGGAGTTTTCTATCATGACATGGTTCCGCCAACCGATGTCTCATAGCCCAAAATCATCATAAGTTGCCCACAATTAAGTTATCAATCCGGTGTTGAGAGTTCTGAGATAGATCCAAGTCGAGATGCTCAATTTGTCCGTAACCGGGGACACGGCTAATCGATTAGGTTTTAACCCTCTGCAGAGGTTTGTACACTTTACCCGCAAGATTCGATCCCTCTTTTTACGTTCTCGCACTTCAGGGTGTTTGAGAACAAGATGACCGAAACATGGTCTTCAAGAGTTCCTCCGACCACCGTCCGTGCTCATCCAATCCTACCGTAGTTCTACATCTGCTAGCACCGCCCCAGCCAGAGTCACAACTAAGGTCAACCAAGCCGAGCCCATAGTGACTTGCGGTTGCACGTAAGCTTCCGGGCATGAAGTATTCTTCCGTCTCTTTGAGTGCAGGTGAAGCTTTCCGCAAGATGTCATGGCGCTTCTCCATGCATCCCGCCATCCACTGGTTTCTCCAGGTGCCCGTCAACCATCCTTCACCCGATGAGTGTGTATTGAATTCTTGTCTCGAGTCTTGAAGTCTTGAGGCCTTGAAGATGCAGTCCTTGCAGATTCCATCATGGAGTTGTCGTCATTGACGTAGATCCTCCATTCTCACACCACTCCGAGCACTCATACCAACCCCGTCTACTATAGCGTAGCATTAAAATAAATAACGTCCGGGCTTGGTAACAGGGTGATGGGTTCCTACCTCATGCATACTACTCAACTACAAGGATTCAATATCACTACCGGAGGGATTGTTGCGAAGGTGACACTAGATGCAATAAAACACATAGGTATGAAAAACATGGTCAAAGTGAACTTGCTGGTATTACTTGATGAAGATAATAACGTTCTCGTAATAAAGACTTGGTAGAACTATTCGTCACTCCTTTGAAAATCTATATTAAACAGACAATCATATAAGCAATCATCCTAGCAATCAATTCTATCAATCATAACAATACTCAATCAAAATAAAAGCAACAAAAGAAAACCAAGTCGAAAACCAAAGGAAAAACTTGAAAAGAAAAATTCAAGGAAAAACTAGTGGTGACCAACTCACACAAATCTTAACATAACATCACTAAATTACTCTAACATTTTTTTACAGCAAAGAAAATATAAATCTAATAAAATAACAGAAAATAAATTACTAATTTAATAACTAACAAAAAGAACTAATATAAAACTACTATAACCATCTAGTTAATACTAGAACAAATATAGCAACTAGCAAAATACTAAGACAACTATAACAGCAAATCATTTACTAAAACATTAATAAACTATACTAAATAAATATAACAACTAATGTGTTCACAAATAACAGAAACAAAAACAATATAACTTGAAGTGGAAAAAGAATTACTTTTAAAACTAATAAAACTATTTTCCACTATCACTATGAGCTAAACAAGCAAATACAAAAACAGTAGCTAAACACTAATAAATAACTACAAAAATTTATCTACTGTAGCTAAACATAAACATATAACAACAAGTGAAAATCTACAAAAGGAATGAACTAAAAATAATTAAAAACAATAATTACATAACTAAAACAACTATATAAGCAAAACAGTACTGTTTTTACTAAAATATAATTTAAAATACTCCAAAATTACCAAACTAAATCCTACAGCTAAAAATATCACAAGTGACCAGGAGCAAAAAGAATTAATTAAAAACCTATTTTTAAACTCAAGTTATGGACAAAATACTAATTTGAACAAAATTTATCAAATTCAAATTTAAACTACTCAAATTTAAAATCCAGAGACACTAACAGAAACTTCAGCAAATTTGTGACACATAGCAATGGAATCACTCAAAAATACTAAAAACTCTAAAAGATATGAATTTTCTAAGATTGCTATTTTTAGAAAAAAAATGAATTACGGGATTTCGTGGATCTCACCGAGTAGTCGTCGGAGTTGGGGAAGAAGATCGGATCCGATGTTGCGGTTGATCCTAGAGGAAAAGAGATCACGGGACGGTGGAGAGGAGATCATATAAACCTCGGGAGAGGTCAAGGCGCTGGCGCGGCACCTGGGCGGGCGGTGGTGCCACTGCTTGCTACGGAGAGGAGAGGAGAGGTGTTGGTTTGATGTGTTGGAGGGGGTGCTTGGGTATTTATATTGGGGAGGGAGGGCTTTGCTTGGGGTAGGGGACAAGAAATAGACTAGGATTAGGAAACAAAAGGAAAAGATCTAGAAACAAATCGAATAAACGGAAGTAGGAAAAGAGTCCTACTAGGAAAGGAAAAGGAAAAGGAAAGGGCGGCTCCCTCCACGGCTCCCTAGCAGCGTGGGCGTTGGCCTTGGGCCTTGGCCCTTGGCCCGGCGGGGCGCAGCGAATTTTTTTTTTGACAGAGACAACAAAACAAAAATAAATAAAAATTTTATATAGGCATATAATATATCAAAATTTTCAGAAAAAGATTTTCTACAACATGAACACTATTTTAGATTCAAATAAAATAAACACAAATTTTAATAATTCACACAGTGCTACGGTCCAATAAAATCCAATAAAATCATTTTTAAAATACCAAAATGACTTCAAATTAATTTCTCTCCAATTTTTCGATGTAGGGAATCATGTTATCCTATTTTCCATATATTTTGTTTTTGGAGAAAAATAATTTGAATAAAACTCAGATAACTCCAAATTGGAAATAAATTCAAAAGAAATTTGAATTTAATTCTTTTAAAACTCCCAACTCATATTTCATTTAATTTGAAGAAGTCATTTTATCTTCTCTCGTGAAAATCATTGAGTTGCATAAAGTTTCAGAATTGGGAATATTTTCCAAATGAAATTCAAATATTTTCAACACCCCTTGTCATTTAAATAAATGGAAGAAGTCAAGTCATCTTCTCTCCAGGGTTTTGTGATGAAAAGAATTTGAATTCCCGAAGATCATAAAAGCAAAAATGAAAGTTTGGGAAAGTCCTTTTATTCCCTCTCATTTAACTTTCAAAATTTTTCAAATTCACTCACTTTTAGTCAATCAATCAAACAATCAACCAAAACTATCTATGTGTTTATAACATTCCAAAATTTAGAATTTTGGGATGTTACAAACCTACCACCCTTAAAATGAATCTCGCCCTCGAGATTCTAAGAGGCTAGAAAGAAATAGGTTAGGGTTTGGGGGTCTTCAAAATCCATCGATCATCACAAAAGTGCAGGGTGCTACCACCCTTAGAAGCATGGTTACGGTTCCATCAAAACTCATATACTCCATCCTTATTCTTGATGATGTCGATCTTCTCGAGATATTAAGGATAATTCCTTCTCTGGGCTCTTCCGGTAGTGGCATAACCTTTTCCTCAATTCTTTTGTCCTTTCATCTTGGTAAGGTTATTCCGAGACCGGGTCTTCATAGTCGACGGGTCCGACGCCAATTCTAAACAAATATATGTATCTCATGTTGGTCAACGATTTATTGTTTCCCCTACTGAAAACGGGTCTTGGCTTCATTCTCACCGTATAATCTACTATTGGCAACAACTGCCATGTACATGGGTTTATCATCATACCATTCTAAGGCTTAAGCAAGGCTTCAACGAAAGCGTCGTCACTTTACTATGGGTAAGTCTCTCAGATTTACCATTCCAAATATCAAGAGCAAATGATAAGAGTAAGTCGGTATGGTGATCAATCCATTACGCACCAGATCATTACCATGTATAAGGTTCAATGAATCTCGCAATTCTACACTCGGGCATTCTCACAAGCATTGCAGAATTTCTCTTGTCCACGAACCGGGTTCGGATTTATCCATTGATTCTGCATGCTGAATGAAACATATATCGTTACTTCACAACTCTCCTGGGTTTCAGAGCCTCCTAAGGAATGGCTGCTCATCAAATCACATCTTCTTCCATAATTTCTTCTTGCAGGGAGTACTTCATCCTTATTAATTCCTGGGCATGTGGGTTGTGGGCCCACTTCAATACTTGCATAGCTTTACTCACCATTGGGGCTACAATTGTTCCATATTCCAACATTACACCACTTTAAATCCAATAACATTTCATTTCTTCATACCATCATATCAAAGATAAAACTCCAACTCATTTTTTCCAAACTCCAATCTGTGGGACACATTTCCGTTTCCATTGGTCTAGTGTTCTTCATAGGGTACTATCACCCTTAAAATGAAATTCACAAATCCATCCATAGACCATATTTCTCATATCCTCGAAAATGGTCAAAATCCGTGTTCATAGAGTAACAACTCATACAATTAAACATATGAAAACATGTCACCTTAACTTTATTGATTTCATGAATTCCATACAATCTCGAGCACTCATTACATAACTCAACTCATCGAACTTATGAAAAAAATTGCTTCTACACTCTTGTTTCCAATATCAAAATTCCAACTACTCAACTCCAGCTTTCATCTTGTCGGGACATTTAGTAGCATAATGTCACGCTTCCTTGCAATGAAAACAAATAACTTTCGATAAGTCTTTGGGCTTCTTGGAGATGGTGCACTGCTCCTTGAGTTCCTTGCTTCCTTTCGAGACAATGATTGGCATAATGCCCGGCGTCCTTACATTCAAAACAGGTAATATGACTCTTGTCCCTCTTTGCGTAAATTGGGTTGTTACGAGGGTGTCTTTGTTTTCTCTTCACCGGTTTCTTCGTTACGATCAAACCTTCTATTCCCCGTGGATCAAACTCTATTGCTTCCGTCGGGAAGTATCCTGACACTCTTTTCTTTCCTTGGTGCAATCTTGTGAAAAATGTCCTTCTTCTCCACATGAATAGCGAGGCATTGGAGTAAAATCTGTTGAGGCCTTCTCCATCGTGGTCTTCAACACATTCCTTCATCACAGGTTCTTTCATAACTTCTCGGGCGCTTCTTTCATTCCTTCTTCCTGCTCCTGAATAGTTTGTTGCACCATGGGGTAAATGTGACATTGAGTCGGGTAGTGGGTGGTTCCTTCACACAAGAAACAAGTCACCTGACTAGTTGGGCATGCTTTGGCTGGGTGATTCTCCTCACAATGTGGGCAACCCTCCTTGTGTTCTTCCTGGGTGTGTCCTATTTCTCCGCAAATCTTGCAGGCACAAGGTTTCTTCTTTGGGTTATCATAGTGCTTCCGGATGAGACGTGATCTCAACAGGGTCTTCTTGAATTCCTCCCAAGTTCTTGCTCCATTAAATCCTTGTATGGCTTGATGCATTTTCCACTGTGTTGCAGCACTTTCTCAGAAAGCACCAAGAGCGTATTTAACCTCATACTTCCTTGGAATCAATTTTTTTTTCTAAATTGATCCTCCATGTTTTGAATCCATAGCTCGGACTCCAACTGAGTCATCGGTCCAGAGAATAGTAGACAGTCTTCCTTTATCATCTATTGGGTCCAAGGGCTTTGGGATGAGATAGGAGAGAAGAAAAGGGAGAGATACACACAATACAAACAATAGTTTTGAAGAAACGAGTTTTATTTTGGGGCTGTCGGAAAACATCAAACAAATGACGGCTCACAAATCGCCGCATCTAACGTAAGTGTGTAACAGGGGTTTGGTCTTCTAAAGGTCAAATAATTCTTCAGATTCTTCAAATTCTTCTAGTCTTCGGAGTCTTCAATTGTTGCAGCTTCAAATCTTCTAATGCATGGTGAAATCCTTGTTACTTTGAAGAGGTCATCAGCTGTCTGATATCTTTCTTAGAGCGGCTTCAGTTGATACTTCATGTGGTCAAAAGGGAAAGGGGTATATTCTAACTATTTGAGGTGAGAGTGTCTATTTGATAAAATCGAGAAAAGATGAGAAGTAAGAGTCTTTTGAAAATAAAGTTTTTTGAGACATCCTGTCCTAGGGGCTTTCCGATTTCTAGGGTCACGTCCTACATCAACATGTGCTCGATACCATATCAGAGCGACCCGACCTCAGACGGTCAAGCCTCGTGTATCTGTGCCATCCTCGATCAAGATCTTTGGCACACAAGACATCAATGTATATATCAAAGTGCAATCACATGTATAAATAACGTAAAATGATATATACCTCATAAGTCCCAGTGGAAACAAACAATCGGGTGTGGAATCCCATCAACGCCATCGGCAAGTTGAGTGTAGACCGTAACCCTGTATCATAACTCTTACTCGTCGAGGAAATATCTGCAACATGATACGTTGCAGCCGTGTAGGTCAGTACATTGAATGTACCGGCAAGATCACAATAAGAGAAACAGATGATGAACTATACTATATGCAGTATGGCTTTGTGGCTCAGATTCGAGTTTTGTTTGCGTAAAAGCTGGTTTTATTTTCCCTACATCAAAGGAATAAATGAAGTCTGTACTATGGAGTTTTCTATCATGACATGGTTCCGCCAACCGATGTCTCATAGCCCAAAATCATCATAAGTTGCCCACAATTAAGTTATCAATCCGGTGTTGAGAGTTACGAGATAGATCCAAGTCCGGATGCTCAATTTGTCCGTAAATCGGGACACGGCTAATCGATTAGGTTTTAACCCTCTGCAGAGGTTTGTACACTTTACCCGCAAGATTCGATCCTCTTTTTACGTTCTCGCACTTCGTGGTGTTTGAGAACAAGATGACCGAAACATGGTCTTCGAAGAGTTCCTCGACCACCGTCCGGTGCTCATCCAATCCTACCGTAGTTCTACATCTGCTAGCACCGCCCCAGCCAGAGTCACAACTAAGGTCAACCAAGCCAGAGCCCATAGTGACTTGCGGTTGCACGGGTAAGCTTCCGGGCATGAAGTATTCTTCTGCCTCTTTGAGTCTGGGTGAAGCTTTCCGCAAGATGTCATGGCGCTTCTCCATGCATCCCGGCCATCCACTGGTTTCTCTCCGGTGCCCGTCAACCATCCTTCACCCAAAGAGTGTGTATTGAATTCTTGTCTCGAGTCTTGAAGTCTTGAGGCCTTGAAGATGCAGATCCTTGCAGATTCCATCATGGAGTTGTCGTCATTGGCGAGATCCTCCATTCTCACACCACTCCCGAGCACTCATACCAACCCCGTCTACTATAGCGTAGCATTAAAATAAATAACGTCCGGGCTTGGTAACAGGTGATGGGTTCCTACCTCATGCATACTACTCAACTACAAGGATTCAATATCACTACCGGAGGGATTGTTGCGAAGGTGACACTAGATGCAATAAAACACATAGGTATGAAAAACATGGTCAAAGTGAACTTGCTCGGTATTACTTGATGAAGATAATAACGTTCTCGTAATAAAGACTTGGTAGAACTATTCGTCACTCCTTTGAAAATCTATATTAAACAGACAATCATATAAGCAATCATCCTAGCAATCAATTCTATCAATCATAACAATACTCAGTCAAAATAAAAGCAACAAAGAAAACCAAGTCGAAAACCAAAGGAAAAACTTCAAAGAAAAATTCAAGGAAAAACTAGTGGTGACCAACTCACACAAATCTTAACATAACATCACTAAATTACTCTAACATTTTTTACAGCAAAGAAAATATAAATCTAATAAAATAACAGAAAATAAATTACTAATTTAATAACTAACAAAAAGAACTAATATAAAACTACTATAACCATCTAGTTAATACTAGAACAAATATAGCAACTAGCAAAATACTAAGACAACTATAACAGCAAATCATTTACTAAAACATTAATAAACTATACTAAATAAATATAACAACTAATGTGTTCACAAATAACAGAAACAAAAACAATATAACTTGAAGTGGAAAAGAATTACTTTTAAAACTAATAAAACTATTTTCCACTATCACTATGAGCTAAACAAGCAAATACAAAAACAGTAGCTAAACACTAATAAATAACTACAAAAATTTATCTACTGTAGCTAAACATAAACATATAACAACAAGTGAAAATCTACAAAAGGAATGAACTAAAAATAATTAAAAACAATAATTACATAACTAAAACAACTATATAAGCAAAACAGTACTGTTTTTACTAAAAATATAATTTAAAATACTCCAAAATTACCAAACTAAATCCTACAGCTAAAAAATATCACAAGTGACCAGGAGCAAAAAGAATTAATTAAAAACCTATTTTTAAACTCAAGTTATGGACAAAATACTAATTTGAACAAAATTTATCAAATTCAAATTTAAACTACTCAAATTTAAAATCCAGAGACACTAACAGAAACTTCAGCAAATTTGTGACACATAGCAATGGAATCACTCAAAAATACTAAAAACTCTAAAAGATATGAATTTTCTAAGATTGCTATTTTCTGAAAAAAATGAATTACGGATTTCGTGGATCTCACCGAGTAGTCGCTTGAGTTGGGGAAGAAGATCGGATCCGATGTTGCGGTTGATCCTAGAGGAAAAGAGATCACGGGACGGTGGAGAGGAGATCATATAAACCTCAGGAGAGGTCAAGGGCGCGGCGGCGGCACCTGGCGGCGGCGGTGGTGCTGCACTGCTGCTGCTACGGAGAGGAGAGGAGAGGTGTTGGTTTGATGTGTTGGAGGGGGGGGGGTGCTTGGGTATTTATATTGGGGAGGGGAGGGCTTTGCTTGGGGTAGGGGACAAGAAATAGACTAGGATTAGGAAACAAAAGGGAAAAGATCTAGAAACAAATCGGAATAAACGGAAGTAGGAAAAGAGTCCTACTAGGAAAGGAAAAGGAAAAGGAAAGGAGCGGCTCCCTCCTGGCTCCCTGCGCACGCGTGGGCGTTGGCCTTGGGCCTTGGCTCTTTGACACCAAGGCGCAATAAATTTTTTTTTGACAGAGACAACAAAACAAAAATAAATAAAAAATTTATATAGGCATATAATATATCAAAATTTTCAGAAAAGATTTTCTACAACATGAACACTATTTTAGCTTCAAATAAAATACACACAAATTTTAATAATTCACACAGTGCTACCGTCCAATAAAATCCAATAAAAATCATTTTTAAAATACCAAAATGACTTCAAATTAATTTCTCTCCAATTTTCTCGATGTAGGGAATCATGTTATCCTATTTTCCATATATTTTGTTTTTGGAGAAAATAATTTGAATAAAACTCAGATAACTCCAATTGGTAATAAATTACAAATGAAATTTGGTTTTATTCTTTTTAAACTCCCAACTCATATTTCATTTAATTTGAAGAAGTCATTTTATCTTCTCTCGTGAAAATCATTGAGTTGCATAAAGTTTCAGAATTGGAAATATTTTCCAAATGAAATTCAAATATTTTCAACACCCCTTGTCATTTAAATAAATGGAAGAAGTCATGTCATCTTCTCTCCGTGGTTTTGTGATGAAAAGAATTTGAATTCGAAGATCATAAAAGCAAAAATGAAAGTTTGGGAAAGTCCTTTTATTCCTCTCATTCAACTTTCAAAAAGTTTCAAATTCACTCACTTTCAGTCAATCAATCAAACAATCAACCAAAACTATCTATGTGTTTATAACATTCCAAAATTTAGAATTTTGGGATGTTACACTGATCCTGTAAACAAAACACAAGAACAAATTTAACAGGTCGTGCTCTGGGTAAAATATTCTTGTAAGCCGGCACCTGAACATCCTTAAGTCCCTGTCATTTCCTTCTTCTAGAAAATCCAGGTCAATAAGCCAACTTCATAATCAAATTTGCTGACGTTGGTTTCTCATAGAGAAAAATTGTGAAGAATAATTCATTTGACTCAGCTCCCAATGCTTAAAAATATTGGTATTAAAAAACTCATCTGATCTTCAGCTGGCTAGAAAATGTAGATCTTGCCAATTTATGATTACCAAAATTGTCGGGTTATAAAAACTGAGAATTTGAAGATGTTCCTCCTTTATATGCATATTACATGTAGCCCCCAAGTCTTAAGAGGAGAACATAGTGATAGCTTAAGACTTGTTTCAGTATAAATGTTGCAACCTTGAAGAAATCCAGATTGTTCATCTCAGTCACTAGTCAAAACTGAATATTACACATATGTAGCCCCCAAGTGCCGGGTTGTAATGCTTGCAGCAACTCGGGACTTGTAATTGCCTTATGCTCATAAGAAACTTCAACCAGTGTAGCCCCCAAGGGTCGGGTCATTATGCAGTAATGAGCAGAAACTTTGTAAATATGATCATGTAGACTTGAACAACAACGTGTACCCCCATGGGCCGGCTCATTACAATGTGATGAGTCGTGTCTTCAACAAGGTGAGCAAAAAATGACTTTGCATTAGCCCCCAAGTGCCATGGTGCGTGCTGGCAGTGACATGGGAATTGCATATTTGATGTAATCTTAATGTAAATAATGTAGCCCCCAAGTGCCGGGTCGTAGTAAGCTGCGGCGACTCGGGACTATTCCTTTCATTGTAGAATAAATCATATCCATTTGATAAATACCAGCCATTGCGCTGAAGCGACTTTGAAAACCTTAATCATAATACTGGTTATTGATAACCATAATAAAAATCCAGCCATGTTGGCTATTAAAGATTTGAATAATATAACCTGTTTTGAAAACCGATTCCTGCAATATAAACCAGTATATCTATACATACATGATGCATGCATGATGATGTAATGATGATGCAATGTATGATGATGTATGTGCATGATGACAAAATACTTCAATGAAAGTAGCATGATAGCCACTGGAGTATCCTCGCATTCTGTAGCCGGCTCTCACATAACCCAACGATGTTTGAACCTGGATAAGTTCAAATATGACTTATCGAGAGTACACGAGGTTGGAGTAGCAGCAAGCCAACAGGCAGGTTTAACCAAGTTTCAATGAAGGCAGCTTAGTAGCCTGGGTTCACCCTCGCAATCTGTAAGCCGACTCTCACATGACCCAAGCGATGTTTGAACCTGGATAAGTTCAAATATGACTTATCGAGAGTACACGAGGTCGAAGCAGCAACAAGCAAACAGGCAGGATGACCCGGAAAGGTTACGTCCTCTTTGGTGATTTCACCTATGTTTGAACAAGATAACCTGGTCAAGAGGGTAGTAACGCTATGTTCTCTTTGGTGAATACACCTATGTTTGAACAGGAAGCCCCCAAGTGACATATTTGGTCAAGAAGGTAGTAACGCTATGTTCTCTTTGGTCGAATACGCCTATGTTTGAACAGGAAGCCCCAAAGTGACATGCTTACAAGTGTGGCATTGAGCCGATCAAGAGGGATATTCATAGCTATGATTCGAATACGATCAGGAAGCCCCCAAGTGACCATAAGATAAGCCAATAAGGCAGAATGACCATGTTTGAACCGCGCATCATGGCAGGAAGCTCTCTTTGGCAACTTTAAATTTTCCTGAGAACTCAACTTTGCAAGAGATAATTCTTCTTGAGCCGGAATTTTAAACCGGATTTGAGAGCTTCAGAACTTTGTGGGAGACAAATTTCCCTTGAACTGGAATCCTTCTTTTTAAGACGGAAATTTTCTGACGGCCTTTAAATTTTCATCAATATACAGTAGCCCCCGGGACCGGGTTATCTTCCCTCCAATGACCCAAGGTTCTTGAATTTCATTGAAACCGGCCAATTCTGCTAAGTCATGTCATTGTAGCCCCTGAGTCTCAGGACAACTCGAGGAGTTGGCTTGAGATTCCTCGTACTTGGCTGTGATATAAACCGGCATATAGTTGAACAGCGGATTGCTGGGATATGTTGAATCTCGACAGGTTATAAATGATCATGTCCATTGATCCATCAGGTGTAGGCAAGGGCCATAGCTTGATGGTCTCCTTTGCAATGATGAATTTTGCATAAGAAATTGCACAAACGAGAGTAATTGTTTGAAGGAAATATGCCCTGGAGGCTAATAAAGTTATTATTTATTTCCTTATATCATGATAAATATTTATTATTCATGCTAGAATTGTATTAACCGGAAACATAATACATGTGTGAATACATAGACAAACAGAGTGTCACTAGTATGCCTCTACTTGACTAGCTCGTTGATCAAAGATGGTTAAGTTTCCTAGCCATTGACATGGGTTGTCATTTGATTAACGGGATCACATCATTAGGAGAATGATGTGATTGACATGACCCATTCCGTTAGCTTAGCACGCGATCGTTTAGTATGTTGCTATTGCTTTCTTCATGACTTATACATGTTCCTATGACTATGAGATTATGCAACTCCCGTTTACCGGAGGAACACTTTGTGTGCTACCAAACGTCACAACGTAACTGGTGAGGGAGTCCTAGATTAGGGGGTATCCGGACAGCCGGACTGTGTACAACGTCCGGACTATTGAAACGTGAAGATACAGGACTCAAGACTTCGGCCCGTGTCCGGATGGGACTTTCCTTGGCGTAGAAGGCAAGCTTGGCGATCCGGATATTATATTTCCTTCCTTGTAACCGACTCCATGTAAACCCTAGCCCTCTCCGGTGTCTATATAAACCGGAGAGGTTGGTCCTTAGAAGGCCAATCACAATTACAATCATACCATCATAGGCTAGCTCTTAGGGTTTAGCCTCTACGATCTCGTGGTAGATCTACTCTTGTACTACCCATATCATCAATATTAGTCAAGCAGGAAGTAGGGTTTTACCTCCATTGAGAGGGCCCGAACCTGGGTAAACATCTGTGTCCCTTGCTTCCTGTTACCATCAGCCTTGACGCACAGATCGGGACCCCCTACCCGAGATCCGGCGGTTTTGACACCGACATTGGTGCTTTCATTGGGAGTTTCTCTGTGTCGTCGCTGTTAGGCTCGATGGCTCCTTCAACCACCGTCAACAACACCGTCCCGGGCGAGACTTTTCTCCCCGGGCAGATCTTCGTGTATGGCAGCTTCGCCCTGCGGGCCAATTCGCTTGGCCATCTGGAGCAGATCGATAGCCACGCCCTTAGCCACCAGATCAGGGTCGGAAACCTGAACTGCACGACAGACATCCGCGGAGACTGGATCTTCGACGGATTCGGGCCTATGTCAGGAGCACCGGCCAGTAACGACGAACACGGATAGACCTGCTGTCGAGCAAAGCTCGGGGTGTCACCCCCGCAGTTGCCTCGGACTTAAATCCGGAGCAGGCTGCGCTACCCAAGGACAGGGGGCTGGACCCCGCCCCGCAGGTCGCACACTCATCGGCGGTAGAGCCGAACACGGGCCTTACCCCTGTGGGGGTCTGTGAATCCGGACCCCCGGATTCGTACCCGATGTTGGTTTTGGTCCGTGCACTCCCGATCCAGTCGAGCTAGGTTGGGCTCCGGTAATGGAGTTCACCGTTGCGGATATCTTTCAGCACTCACCCTTCGGTGACACGCTGAACTCATTAAAGTCTCTCTCGTTGTCAGGAGGCTCTTGGCCGAACTATGTCCGGCTCGAGTGGGAAGCAGGCAATGAAGGAAATCTTTGACCACCCACCACCCACTTCATTGCCACGGTCGATGATTTAACCGACGTGATTGACTTTGACTCCGAAGAAATCGATGGTATGAACGACGATGCTGGAGAATCACAGGAGCCACCGCTCACTGGGCGGTGGATAGCCGCCTATCCCCATGATAAACACATGGCGGACACTCCGAAGGAAACCAATGGGATGAGGCAGCGAAGGATAATCCCCCAGGGGGGAAAGTAAAGCATGGGCGTCGTCGGCGCCGCTCCAAGCCCCGTCACAGGAATACCGGCCCAGAAGTCGAAAACAATCCGGTTGGCGCCGAAGATGAATATAACCCCAGTCAGCTTGCCTTTCAGAAGGCCGAACTGGCCACTATGGGATAATTGGAGAGGGATAACTATATGCCCCCTCCAAGGACGAGCCAAGCCTCGGCAATGACGAATTTGGCGTGCCTAAAGATCCAGTGGAACAAGCTCGCTTCGAGCGACGGCTCATGGCCACGGCAAAGAGCCTGCAAAGGAAGCAACAACAGCTTAAAGCTGACCAAGACTTGCTGGTGGACAGATGGACCAAGGTCCTGACCACTGAAAGATACGGACCCGACCGCCCCGACAAAGGGCACACAGGGCACAACCGGCCGCCCCAACCTAAGCAGGAGAACTCAAGGCACACGCCGCGACGTCAACACACCACTACTCTCCAAAACAATACGAAGGGCAAAAGAAGAAGCATCCTCAAGCCTCGGTGCAATTGTCATAAGCGTCAAAACAAGAAGGCTGGTGTTAATTCCAGCAACTCCCAGTCCGGTCAGCGGACAAAGAACAGCTCAGACATATCCTGCCCGAGCCACACACTCGATCAGCCATGTGAAATCCATGGTACTCCTAGAAGGACGGCAAAGCATACCAGTAGAGAATGCCGGATCCTCAAAACATAGCGGCTGGTCGCGTCGGAAAAAAATGAAGGGAGGCATCTGCTCAAGAGCCCCCCATAGCATAAGAGTACTGCCGATCGCCCGACCGCATTAACCAAAGCAACTCAATTGCAGTACCTCCGGACATAGCAAACCGGGGCCCATAACACATAAAATCCCGTAGGTGTGAAACCGCAAACAACATCTCCTAAAAGATGCTAGGGGCAAAGGCCGAATTCTTCTGGCCCATCATTCTAAACGGTTGTCTTCGGATCACCAAACAATACTTCGCCAAAGAATAAATCTTCGGCACCTTCCCACCATGCGGTAATTTACCGTATGTTAACGGGACGAACCACGTTGACTAGATTCCACGTGGTCAATCACTCAGGCCAACACCATGTGATACAATCACATGGCGAACCCGCCCTCGTATGAAATCATCTGACTGCGGAGTAGCGAGTCGTGCATGCCTATCAAAATTTTGATATGACAGTCAACTATTCGGACACCAATTGAGGAGTCCGCGCTACCCAACAAACATGATTGGTGACGTGGAATCGGCCCGGACACAAAAGGAGCCCTCCCCCTAAATGAAGGCAGGTCGGATTCACTCTTGATCCATTGACAACTCCCTCCAGTCCGGCCATCACAGGTTCCGCCAAAAAACACCTCTTTTCATAATCATACATCGTACTCGTATGCCTAGACATATCATTCTACTACAATGTGTAGACCTAAATAACACTTACCGGCCGTCGCTTTTCATCGACGCCTCGTGTTACGCCCGACTAGGCCAGGGGCTTCATAATACGACAATAAAGTCCGACCACCTTCTCGGTCGTCCGACACCCCGAACTTATAGCACTATATGCATCAGCTCCGAATCATGTCTTGGGTCATTGGTTGGGTTTGCCCGGCTCCCTTGTTTTGGTACCTTACGTTCCGTTTTATCGGCTAAGGTAGCGTAGGGAGAACTACTGCGATTGTGTCCCGGATCTGCCGGACGAGCAACTCAGTAGAGAAAGCCGAAAACTGACTGTCATGATATAGCGAGAGCTGGTCAGCTGTTCGAGAGGTTGTAAAATCCTTAAAGATTTATTCCGCACAACGCCATTATAAATGCAGAGTGCGATGGATCGGTCTTCTGATCAGGCGCCAATAGAGCCCCTAGTTCGGCCTTCCGAACACTAGGGGCTGCGCCGACCATACTCGAATTCCTATGGCTAAGTGAGAGTAATAAAGCCTTATAGTCCGATTGCCTGGTTCGTGGAGAGAAACGCCTCCGCAAAAGGACCCAACTATGGGATAAAGAGCATTCAGATATATCCCGAACACCCCCGTATTCTTTCTACATGGGGGCAAAAGCGACGACTGGCCAACTCTCAGGATTCACATACAATAAACAGCCACACATGAAGAACATATGTTCAAACAAAATAGGCAATATATAATAAAAATGCCACTATCCCATATTACAAAAAGCGGCACGAATGCCCTCAGGGAAATATAATGTCTCTGGTACATTTATCCGCCGCATAGTAACTCCTTGATACACCTTCATAGTACAGTTCGGGCTTGCGATGCTCCTTACCCTCTGGCGGCCCCTCAGTCATCAGCTTCTCCGCGTCAAGCTTCCCCCAATGCACTTTTGCACGGGTGAATGCCATACGTGCACCCTCTATGCAGACCGATCGCTTAATAGCATCAAGCCGAGGAAAAGCGCCCACAATCCGCTTCACGAGCCCGGCAATCGCTCGGAATTGGCTCCGCCGCCACAGCCAGACAATCAAGTCCTTCATGGCTAGTTCGGCTGCTGGTGCGATTCGACCAGCTGCTTCACCGATCGATAAAGGGCACCGGATAGTTCGGTGCCAAATCTGCGACCAGAAATCCCTCTCCGCAGACTTCTTTTCCTCGGATCGGTAGAATTGGGCGGCGTCACGATATGCTGCGAGCAAGATCCATAAGCGCCCTGGAAAATAAGAATTCAGCTTGCCACTTAGAATTCTTCCCATTATCATGAACAAATGGCTAAAAATACAGAAGGCCTTACCAGCCGCAACTTTCCGGGCATCCTGAATGTCCCGTACAGCACCTCGGGTTTCTTGCCGAGCATCTTCCGCGGCTTGGAGCGGTTGGGCGAGTTTGGATTCTTTCCCTATTAGACTCTGCTCCAAGCCCTCGCTTTTCTTCACAGCCTCATGGAGCTCCCGCTCAGCCGCGACAACCCTGGCCTCGTGTTTTTCACGAAGTGCCTGTTCGTGACAGCCTTCTCATTGGCATTATCCACGGCCTTTTTCGATTGCCTCATATTGGCGCCGCTCCTAGGGCACAAATACTTTTCAATAAGCACAATTACTTATTTGTGCCTAATGCAAGACAATGTTTTATCATACCTTGTTTCTCTTCTAATTGCTTCCTCACGCGGCCAAGTTCTTCCTCGGCCCGTTCCAGGCTCCGCTTCAGTTTGGACACTTCCGCATTATGAGCGGCCGTCTTCTCCGCAGACGCTCGTGTTCAAACAAAGAGGTACACGTCGTTAACATAAGTTCCCACGAGAAATAAGGATTTGATCCCTTGCCCGGCTCCCTCTCTTTCGCCAGACAGTGTATCAGGGGCTACTACTCATATTATGACGATTCCTCAAAGGTTTCTCAGGAAACATACCTCAATGGTTCAGCCTGCTCTCGGTGGACTGAATCTTTTCAACCACTGCACCCATAAGGGTCCGATGTTCATCGACGATAGACGTGTTCTATAACACTGTCGATAGACTGCCTGGCAGCTCTGCTCGAACAGAGGTTGCCGGCGGAATAGGCAGGCCGCCCACCGTTGAAGGTGGTTGCTACGCTGATCCGGAGCCTTAGAGGTCTCCGGACCTGGTCCAGTATTGGCGAACCCAAGATCGCCCCCGCTTACGGCACACTCTGGGGTCATCGCTCCCGTGTGTACGGCTCCAGTGATATGCCCCCTAGTCCGAGCCCCGTTGAGACGACACCTCAGTGTCGCGCCGGGACTTTGGGGAAGGGGTCGCTGGAGGCGTCTCGCTCGCCAAGGCATCCGAGCTCAGCGAATCCTCGGATGAGGACTGGTCGGCGCGAGACCTCGCTGAATTGTGCAAAACATAGCAGCAGTTAAAATTATTATACCCAAAAACAATCCCGGACGCATATGCGTGTTTGGATTTTGTACACTTACGACTTCTCCAGGGGCTGGGCCCTGGGATCCCACTCCGGGCTGCTATCGGCAGCCGTGGTGGATGCCTCTGGGAGGAACCTTTTACGCTCTTGGGCGATTCGGCCTCGAGGGACGAGGGAGCTACACGCTTCTTCCACCTTCAGAGTGAGGCTCGTCCTCCTCGCTTCTTCCTCTTCGTCTTCCGAAGAAGGAGTGTCGCTTGAGTCTTGAATTTGCGTCCGAAGCCTCATGATGACGGAGGCCACTCCGGGTCTTCTTGACCTTCTTGGAGGCCTCCTTCTTTGGCGCCTCATAAGGCACGGGACCCGGCATCTTCGTCGAAGAGGTGCAGCCGATTCCTCCGCAACGGGGCCGGACAATGTATCCGCTCCACTTTCTTTATCCATCCATGAGATCACGATGAAACACGATTAGGATGTCTCCCTCATGACATGCCAGCTGAAGCATGAATAGACAGAGCTTGGCTGTGACTTACCGAGCTTGGAGAATGGGATGACTGATACCCACGGTCCTCGGTGGGGCCCGACCACGATTTGTCGGGCTTAAAGAGCACCTTCCAGATATCCTTGTGGGAGGAATCATAAAGCTCCCGAAGGGTGTGGTGCTCGGCTGGGTCGAACTCCCACAGAGTACAAGCTTGGCGCTAACAGGGGAGAACCAGGCGAACTAGCATCACCTGGACTACATCCACAAGCTTGACATCCCTATCGACCACACCTTGAAGGCGCGTCTGGAGCAGTGACAGCTCATCGGACGAGCACCAATTCGGGCCCTTCTTGGGCCAGGACGTGAGCCGCAGTGGAGCTTCGGATCTGAACTCTGGAGCCGCCGCCCACTTTTTGCTGCGTTGTTCGGTGATATAGAACCATTGCTGCTACCACTCCTTGACGAAGTCGTTGAAAGGGCCCTTCGGCCAAACGTCCTTGGGCATCTTGCTCACCATGGCACCGCCGCACTCGGCGTGTTCGCCGCTCACCACCTTGGGCTTTACATTAAAAATCTTCAGCCACAAGCCGAAGTGAGGTGAGATCTGAAGAAAAGCCTCGCACACGACGATGAACGTCGAGATATTGAGGAAGGAGTTGGGGGAAAGATCATGAAAATCAATCCCATAGTAATACATGATTCCGCGAACAAATGGGTGCAGGGAAACCCGAGCCCATGGACAAAGTGAGGAAGGAACACGACTCTCTCGTGAGGTTCTGGAGTGGGGACGACCTGTCCCACTGGGGGGAGACGATGGCCGATCTTCTGAGCCAGATACCCAGCGTCCCGGAGCTTCTTAATATCCTTCTCCCGGACAGTAGAGGCCATCCATCTGCCTCCTGCTCCGGATCCGGACATCTTTGGAAAGCCTCTCTATGGTGGAAAGGAAGAGTGCTTGGGCGTTAGGGCTCGAAAGGAGGGGAATGAGCAAGCGGAAGGAGAAATGCGTGGTTAAAGAGAAAGAGGCCTTGTCTCTTTATAGGGGCGGTAAGTGCTTTTTGCGCCTCCCCACTGGCCTGGTTGAGCCTGTTTGCCTCCCGCTCGCCGCGATTAGCGGTGCGGTTGGATTACCCATGCCTGTATTGATGAGAATCCCGTGATAAGGGGACACGATCTCTTCTTTGACCAGACGTGTCAAGGAAAACGCCTCGCAATATGCGCTGTGGCTGGCTATGGGAAGACGGTTCAAATAACGACTCGACCATAATGACACGTCGCATTGTCTAAAAAGTTGTCAACAGATTGCATTTGTGAAAACATCATTCTCTCTACGGTGGCATGCGAAGATCATATTGTGGATCCGGACACGGTTTGAGTGTTTGATAATTACCTTGGAATATTCGGAGGAGGAACCCGCCCTGCAATGCCGAAGACAAGACTGCGCGCCGGACTCATCGTCATTGAAGCCTGGTTCAGGGGCTACTGAGGGAGTCCTGGATTAGGGGGTATCTGGACAGCCGGACTGTGTACAACGTCCGGACTATTGAAGCGTGAAGATACATGACTCAAGACTTCGGCCCGTGTCCGGATGGGACTTTCCTTGGCGTAGAAGGCAAGCTTGGCGATCCGGATATTATATTTCCTTCCTTGTAACCGACTCCATGTAAACCCTAGCCCTCTCCGGTGTCTATATAAACCGGAGAGGTGGGTCCTTAGAAGGCCGATCACAATTACAATCATACCATCATAGGCTAGCTCTTAGGGTTTAGCCTCTACAATCTCATGGTAGATCTACTCTTGTACTACCCATATCATCAATATTAATCAAGCAGGAAGTACGGTTTTACCTCCATCGAGAGGGCCCGAACCTGGGTAAACATCTGTGTCCCTTGCTTCCTGTTATCATCAGCCTTGACGCACAGATCGGGACCCCCTACCCGAGATCCGCCGGTTTTGACATCGACAACTGGGTGATTATAAAGGTGCTCTACAGGTGTCTCTGAAGGTACATGTTGGGTTGGCGTATTTTGAGATTAGGATTTGTCACTCCGATTGTCGGAGAGGTATCTCTGGGCCCTCTCGGTAATGCACATCACTTAAGCCTTGCAAGCAATGTAACTAATGAGTTAGTTGCGGGCTGATGTATTACGAAACGAGTAAAGAGACTTGCCGGTAACGAGATTGAACTAGGTATCGAGATACCGACGATCGAATCTCGGGCAAGTAACATACCGATGACAAAGGGAACAACGTATGTTGTTATGCGGTCTGACCGATAAAGATCTTCGTAGAATATGTGGGAGCCAATATGAGCATCCAGGTTCCGCTATTGGTTATTGACCGGAGACGTGTCTCGGTCATGTCTACATAGTTATCGAACCCGTAGGGTCCACACGCTTAACGTTACGATGACAGTTTTATTATGAGTTTATGTGTTTTGATGTACCGAAGGTTGTTCGGAGTCACGGATATGATCACGGACATGACGAGGAGTCTCTAAATGGTCAAGACATGAAAATTGATATATTGGACGACTATATTCGGACACCGGAAGTGTTTCGGAGAAGTTTCGGATAAAACCGGAGTGCCGGAGGGTTATCGGAACCCCCGGGGGAACTAATGGGCCTCGATGGGCCTTAGTGGAGAGAGAGGCGGCCTAGGGCAGGCCGCGCCCCCTCCCCTCTCGGGTCCGAATTGACTAGGAGAGGGGGCGCCCTTTCCTTCTCCCTCCCACTCCTTCCTTCCCCACTCTCCTTTAGGTGGAAACCTACTAGGACTTGGAGTACTAGTAGGATTCCCTCTTGGGGCGCCATAGAGGGCGGCAGGCCTCCCCCCTCGCTCCTTTATATACAGGGGCCGGGGGGCACCCCAAAGACACAACAGTTGATCATTGATCTCTTAGCCGTGTGCGGTGCCCCCCTCCACCATAGTCCACCTCGATAATAATGTAGCGGTGCTTAGGCGAAGCCCTGCGTCGATAGAACATCAACATTGTCACCACGCCGTCATGCTGACGAAACTCTCCCTCAACACTTGGCTGGATCGGAGTTCGAGGGACGTCATCGGGCTGAACGTGTGCTGAACTCGGAGGTGCCGTGCGTTCGGTACTTGATCGGTCAGATCGTGAAGACGTACGACTACATCAACCGCGTTATGCTAACTCTTCCGCTTTCGGTCTACGAGGGTACATGGACAACACTCTCCCCTCTCGTTGCTATGCAT
The DNA here is from genome assembly GCA_021605145.1 of Aegilops bicornis. NCBI lineage: Eukaryota > Viridiplantae > Streptophyta > Magnoliopsida > Poales > Poaceae > Aegilops > Aegilops bicornis. Next base: position 406,670,314 of record CM038673.1, on the reverse strand, counting down.
CACCATGATCTTGCGTGTGCGTAGGAATTTTTTTGAAATTACTACGTTCCCCAACAAAGGGCATCCGAGCCGGGTTTTATGCGTTGATGTTATATGCACGAGTAGAACACAAGTGAGTTGTGGGCGATATAAGTCATCTTGCTTACCAAAGCATGTCATACTTTCATTCACGGTATTGTTGGATGAAGCGGCCAGACCGACATTACGCCAGACGCTTACGCGAGACTGGTTCTACCGACGTGCTTTGCACACAGGTGGCTGGCGAGTGTCAGTTTCTCCAACTTTAGTTGGTCCGAGTGTGGCTACGCCCGGTCCTTGCGAAGGTTAAAACAGCACCAACTTGACAAACTATCATTGTGGTTTTGATGCGTAGGTAAGAATGGTTCTTGCTAAGCCCGTAGCAGCCACGTAAAACTTGCAACAACAAAGTAGAGGACGTCTAACTTGTTTTTGCAGGCATGTTGTGATGTGATATGGTCAAGACGTGATGCTATATTTTATTGTATGAGATGATCATGTTTTGTAACCGAGTTATCGGCAACTGGCAGGAGCCATATGGTTGTTGCTTTATTGTATGCAATGCAATCACCCTGTAATGCTTTACTTTATCACTAAGCGGTAGCGATAGTCGTAGAAGCATAAGATTGGCGAGACGACAACGATGCTACGATGGAGATCAAGGTGTCGCACCGGTGACGATGGTGATCATGACGGTGCATCGGAGATGGAGATCACAAGCACAAGATGATGATGGCCATATCATATCACTTATATTGATTGCATGTGATGTTTATCTTTTATGCATCTTATCTTGCTTTGATTGACGATAGCATTATAAGATGATCTCTCACTAAATTTCAAGATAAAAGTGTTCTCCCCTGAGTATGCACTCGTTGCCAAAGTTAAATCGTGCCCAGACACCATGTGATGATCGGGTGTGATAAGCTCTACGTCCATCTACAACGGGTGCAAGCCAGTTTTGCACACGCAGAATACTCAGATTAAACTTGACGAGCCTAGCATATGCAGATATGGCCTCGGAACACTGAGACCGAAAGGTCGAGCGTGAATCGTATAGTAGATATGATCAACATATTGATGTTCACCATTGAAAGCTACTCCATTTCACGTGATGATCGGTTATGGTTTAGTTGATTTGGATCACGTGATCACTTAGAGGACTAGAGGGATGTCTTTCTAAGTGGGAGTTCTTAAGTAATATAATTAATTGAACTTAAATTTATCATGAACTTAGTACCTGATAGTATCTTGCTTGTCTATGTTGATTGTAGATAGACGGCTCGTGCTGTTGTTCTGTTGAATTTTAATGCGTTCCTTGAGAAAGCAAAGTTGAAAGATGATGGTAGCAATTACACGGACTGGGTCCGTCACTTGAGGATTATCCTCATTGCTGCACTGAAGAATTACGTCCTGGAAGCACCGCTGGGTGCCTGGCCTGCTGTAGGAGCAACACCAGATGTTACGAACGTCTGGCAGAGCAAAGCTGATGACTACTCAATAGTTTAGTGTGCGATGCTTTACGGCTTAGAACCGGGTCTTTAACGACGTTTTGAACGTCATGGAGCATATGAGATGTTCCAGGAGTTGAAGTTAATATTTCAAGCAAATGCCCGGATTGAGAGATATGAAGTCTCTAATAAGTTCTATAACTGCAAGATGGAGGAGAATAGTTCTGTCAGTGAGCATATACTCAAAATGTCTGGGTATAATAATCACTTAATTCAACTAGGAGTTAATCTTCCGGATGATAGCGTCATTGACAGAATTCTCCAATCACTGCCACCAAGCTACAAGAGCTTCGTGATGAACTATAACATGCAAGGGATGGATAACACGATTCCCGAGCTCTTCGCAATGTAAAGGCTGCGGAGGTAGAAATCAAGAAGGAGCATCAAGTGTTGATGGTCAACAAGACCACTAGTTTCAAGAAAAAGGGCAAAGGGAAGAAGAAGGGGAACTTCAAGAAGAACAGCAAGCAAGTTGCTGCTCAGGATAAGAAACCCAAGTCTAGACCTAAGCCTGAAACTGAGTGTCTCTACTGCAAAATGAGACCGGTCACCGAAGCGGAACTGCCCCAAGTATTTGGCGGATAAGAAGGATGGCAAGGTGAACAAAGGTATATGTGATATACATGTTATTGATGTGTACCTTACTAGAGCTCATGATAGCACCTAGGTATTTGATCTTGGTTACATTGCTAATATTTGCAACTCGAAGCAGGGACTACGGATTAAGTGAACACCGCCAAGGGCGAGGTGACGATCTTGGCGTGGGAAATGGTTCCAAAGTCGATGTGATTGCGGTCGGCACGCTACCTCTACATCTACCTTCGGGATTAGTTTTAGACCTAAATAATTGTTATTTGGTGCCAGCGTTGAGCATGAATATTATATCTGGATCTTGTTTGATGCGAGACGGTTATTCATTTAAATCAGAGAATAATGGTTGTTCTATTTATATGAGTAATACCTTTTATGGTCATGCACCCTTGAAGAGTGGTCTATTTTTGATGAATCTCCATAGTAGTGATACACATATTCATAATGTTGAACCAAAAGATGCAGAGTTGATAATGATAGTGCAACGGCACTGCCGTTTAGGTCATATCGGTGTAAAGCGCATGAAGAAACTCCATACTGATGGACTTTTGGAACCACTTGATTATGAATCACTTGGTACTTGCGAACCGTGCCTCATGGGCAAGATGACTAAAACGCCGTTCTCCGGTACTATGGAGAGCAACAGATTTGTTGGAAATCATACATATAGATGTATGTGGTCCGATGAATGTTGAGGCTCGTGGCGGATATCGTTATTTTCTCACCTTCACAGATGATTTAAGCAGATATGGGTATATCTACTTAATGAAACATAAATCTGAAACTTTTGAAAATTCAAAGAATTTCAAAGTGAAGTTGAAAATCATCGTAACAAGAAAATAAAGTTTCTATGATCTGATCGTGGAGGAGAATATTTGAGTTACGAGTTTGGTCTAAATTTGAAACAATGCATAATAGTTTCGCAACTCATGCCACCCGGAACACCACAGCGTAATGGTGTGTCTGAACGTCATAATCGTACTTTACTAGTTATGGTGCGATCTATGATGTCTCTTACTGATTTACCGCTATCATTTTGGGGTTATGCTTTAGAGACGGCCGCATTCACGTTAAATAGGGCACCATCGAAATCCGTTGAGACGACGCCTTATGAACTGTGGTTTAGCAAGAAACCAAAGTTGTCGTTTCTGAAAGTTTGGGGCTGCGATGCTTATGTGAAAAAGCTTCAACCTGATAAGCTCGAACCCAAATCGGAGAAATGTGTCTTCATAGGATACCCAAAGGAGACTGTTGGGTACACCTTCTATCACAGATCCGAAGGGCAAGACATTCGTTGCTAAGAATGGGTCCTTTCTAGAGAAGGAGTTTCTCTCGAAAGAAGTGAGTGGGAGGAAAGTAGAACTTGATGAGGTAACTGTACCGACTCCCTTATTGGAAAGTAGTTCATCACAAAAACCGGTTTCTGTGACACCTACACCAATTAGTGAGGAAGTTAATGATGATGATCATGGAACTTTAGATCAAGTTATTGCTGAACCTAGTAGATCAACCAGAGTAAGATCCGCACCAGAGTGGTACGGCAATCCTATTCTGGAAGTCATGCTACTAGATCATGATGAACCTACGAACTATGAAGAAGCGATGGTGAGCCCAGATTCCGCAAAATGGCTTGAAGCCATGAAATCTGAGATGGGATCCATGTATGAGAACAAAGTGTGGACTTTGGTTGACTTGCCCAATGATCGGCAAGCAATAGAGAATAAATGGATCTTCAAGAAGAAGACCGACAGCGGTAATGTTATCATCTACAAAGCTCGACTTGTTGCAAAAGGTTTTTGACAAGTTCAAGGGGTTGACTACGATGAGACCTTCTCACCCGTAGTGATGCTTAAGTCTGTCTGAATCAGGTTAGCGATTGCCGCATTTTATGATTATGAAATATGGCAGATTGATGTCAAAACTGCATTCCTGAATGGATTTCTGGAAGAAGAGTTGTATATGATGCAACCGGAAGGTTTTGTCGATCCTAAGGGAGCTAACAAAGTGTGCAAGCTCCAGCGATCCATTTATGGACTGGTGCAAGCCTCTCGGAGTTGGAATAAACGCTTTGATAGTGTGATCAAAGCATTTGGTTTTTTACATACTTTTGGAGAAGCCTGTATTTACAAGAAAGTGAGTGGGAGATCTGTAGCATTTCTGATATTATATGTGGATGACATATTACTGATTGAAATGATATAGAATTTCTGGATAGCATAAAGGGATACTTGAATAAGAGTTTTTCAATGAAAGACCTCGGTGAAGCTGCTTACATATTGGGCATTAAGATCTATAGAGATAGATCAAGACGCTTAATTGGTCTTTCACAAAGCACATACCTTGACAAAGTTTTGAAAAGTTCAAAATGGATCAAGCAAAGAAAGGGTTCTTGCACGTGTTACAAGGTGTGAAGTTGAGTAAGACTCAATGCCCGACCACTGTAGAAGATAGAGAGAAAATGAAAGATGTTCCCTATGCTTCAACCATAGGCTCTATCATGTATGCAATGCTGTGTACCAGACCTGATGTGTGCCTTGCTATAAGTCTGACAGGGAGGTACCAAAGTAATCCAGGAGTGGATCACTGGACAGCGGTCATGTAACATCCCAAATTTCCTATTTGGAATGTTTTACAATTATAGCTAAGCATCTCTGCATATTGTTTGAATTGAGTGACATTTGAAGTATTTCAGAGGATTTTGAGTTTGTGATATTTTAATTCAAATTGGCGGTTGAAATTTATTTCAAAACAATGCCCGACAAATACTTGAGAAAAAGTATGAGAGGAGGAAACATGACACTCCAAAATGTCAAGAAAAGTTTGCCAAAAGATTTGAATTCAAATATGATTTTATTTGGGATTTCAAAAAAAAATGTTTTTTTTAAGTTTGAGTTTTGCCCCTGGAAAAATGTTCAAATTGTAGGATAAATTCCCCTGATCATTTTGATATATATATATATGTCCTATATAAAAATATATATATTTAATATATTCTCTCTCTCTCCCTAATTCAAAAAAAAAAGGACCAGGCGCCCGGCCAGCCGAGGCCCACTAGGCGCATGACCGACCAGTAGCCCAACCGCGAGCCCGGCCCAGCGCCGACCGATCCCCTGCGCGAATCCTACCGTTCGGTCGCCCGACCGCAACACACCTCCTCCCTCTCGGACAGTGGACCCCGCCACCTTCTTCCTCCCAAGCCCGACGCCACCGCGCCGCGCTCGGAAATCCCGAGATCTCCGGATCCTCCCCGATCCCCTCGCCCGACCTGCCCCTCCTCCAAGTCAAGGCCCCCCCTATATATACCCCCTCACCCCGTTCCCCCCCTCGCCCCCTCGCCCGACCCTCTCTCCCTCGCCGCATCGCTCGCCGGAGACCCGAGCCGCCGCCGCGCCATTGCCCCACCCCCGACCACCTCCGACCGCCCCCGAGCTCCACCGAGTCGACCAACCGAACCCCCTCGCCACGCCGCACTCGCCGGACCTCCCCGCCGACGTCCCAGACCACCGGAGCCACCGGAGCCGTCGTCGCCGTCGCCGCCGTCGCCGTCGCCGCCTCGGTAAGTCGCCGGAGCTCCCGTCGCCGTTCGATCTAGATCGTAGGGTTAGGATAGATCTCCCCGAAGGGGTACGTTTTATTTAGGTTTAGTTTAAGTGAACCGGTTTTATTCCGGTTTAGATCGGTTTTTATTAGGGTTTAGTTGGACCGGCCGACACGGTTTGTTTTCTGTTAAACCGTAAAGCGTAGTTTAGTTATTTAACGCCAAGCGTTAGATAGGCCCATTAGCCAGTTTTTCGTTTTAGTTTTATTTTTAGTTTTCTGTTTTAACAGAATAGTTTCAGTTTTGTAAAATTCATATCTTTTAATCTACTTAATATTTTTAAGTGATTTTTTTTGTTGGTTTGCAAATTTATTGTAGCTTCTGTAGAAAATATAATTAGTCATGTTAAAATTATTTAAAATTGCTTTATTTTAGATTTAGACAGAATAGTAATTCTGCTATAAAATGAGTTAGGAATATTATTTTTAGTGATTCTTTTGTCACAACTTTGTTTTGACATTACCTAACCGTAGGTATTTATTTGGGCATTTTAGGATTAATAAAAAAATAGTTTTAACCAGGATCATGTTATTCCTAATTATTTAACTAGGTACTGTTTTCCTATTGTTTTAATTAGCAAATAAATTTATTTTTCCTATGTGATAGATTATTCTAGGTTAGTTTCTGTAACTTTAGAGCATGAAGTTTTATTTATAATAAATAAAACTTTTATTTTATTTTTCTTACTAGAATTTGCTTTAGGCCTAATAGGAGTTTTATAATAGATTTTAAAGTGATTCTTTTTGCTCCTAGTTGCATGATGAATTCTTTTCAGTTAGGTAGCATAAACCCATGCTTAGGTTCTGTTAAGAAAAATTTTGTTGTGTAAAACTATTACATGGTTGTTGTTTGATGTGGCAAAAGCATTGGTTTGGATTTCTTCGAACTTTCTTTGGGTTTTGATTCCATGGCTTTGTGTGTTATGTTAGCATGCCATTATGTTAAGTGATCATATGCTATATGCTTATTATGATTGTTGTTTGCCTCGGTAGAATTTCAAGTCTTGAAGCTTGCTACCACGAGTCCCTAGCTTTCGAAGATCGTCAGCAAGGCAAGTCATTGATCATATTTTCTTTTACTATACCTATGATTTTATTGCATTAGAATTATACCTCCCCACCATGCATGCAGTAGGTGAATTTGAAGTTATGTTCTTGAGTAGTATCATGAGGTAGGATGAACCCAACTCCCCTTGTTACCATGACCCGGGACGAAGTAGTTTATTTTTTGCTATGCTCGTGAAGCGGGGTTGGTTGAGTGAAATCATAAGGGGAGATATGAGAGTCTTAAAGATGATGACAACCCCATGACTTCAAGATCAAGATGGACTTCAAATTCACTCTTTGGGTGGAGGACGGTTGTGGGCACCTGGAGAACCCGGTGGTTGGCGGGATGCATGGAGAAGCGCCATGACATCTTGCGGAAAGCTTCACCCAGCCACGAAGAGGCGGATGTATACCCCATTGACGGAAGCTTACATGCAGCCGCAAGCCATTATGGGCTCGCTTGGTCAATCCTAGTTGCGACTCTGGTGGGCCGGTACTACGAGATGTAGAAGAACGGTAGGATTGGATGGGTACCGGCGGTGGTCGGAGGAACTCTTGGAAGACTCTGTTTACGTTCGTCCGTCTTCAAACACTCTGAAGTGCGAAGACTTAAAAGGAGGAACGATTCTTGCGGGTAAAGTCGCAAACCTCTGCAGAGAAAAGATCTAATCGATTAAGCCGTGTCCCGATTCACGGACAATTTGAGCCTCTGGAACTTGGAGTATTTCGGATATCTCAACACCGAACTTAATAAATTAATTGAGGGTTTATTTAATAATTGGGAATGAGTCATTGGTTGGCGGAACCATCTCAACAACTACCAACATTTTGTAGTAATTGCAAACAAGTCCTTGTTATAGGGAAAAACTGGCTTTTTCGCAAAACAATGGAACTTAGAGCCCCACAGCCAAATTGCATATAGTGTTAGTAATTTTTATTGTTGTTCTCTCTTTGACTTGCCGACATATTCAAAATGCTGACCTACACGGCTGCAACGTCTTATGTTGCAGAGGAGTTTTCCGATCAGGAGTAAGGCTACGATCCACGCTTGGCGATTGCCCTATGGAGTCGGATGGACTCGCTACTCGTCTACGCTTCCGCAGCTTTATTTAGTTTATTTCTCATGAGTTGGCCTTCGGACGAATTTATTCTATTGTAATAAAGACTCGATATGAGAATCGTGTAATAAATTCAGGTGTGATTGAACTTTGATTATTTCATCAATGTACTGTGTGTGCCAGCATTCTTGGGATGGTACAGCTACACAGAGACTTGACCGATTTTGGGTCGGGTCGCTACAGGTCAAGAACATCCTGAAGTACCTGAAAAGGACTAAGGATATGTTTCTCGTTTATGGAGGTGACAAAGAGCTCATCATAAATGGTTACATTGATGCAAGCTTTTACACTGATCCAGACGATTCTAAATTGCAAACCGGATACGTGTTTACATTGAACGGTGGAGCTGTCAGTTGGTGAAGTTCTAAACAAAGCATCGTGGCGGGATCTACATGTGAAGCGGAGTACATAGCTGCTTCAGAAGCAGCAAATGAAGGAGTCTGGATGAAGGAGTTCATATCCGATCTAGGTGTCATACCTAGTGCATCGAGTCCAATGAAAATCTTTTGTGACAATACTGGAGCAATTGCCTTGGCGAAGGAATCCAGATTTCACAAGAGAACCAAGCACATCAAGAGACACTTCAATTCCATCCGGGATCTAGTCCAGGTGGGAGAAATAGAAATTTGCAAGATACATACGGATCTGAATGTTGCAGACCTGTTGACTAAGCCTCTTCCACGAGCAAAACATGATCAGCACCAAGGCTCCATGGGTGTTAGAATCTTTACAGTGTAATCTAGATTATTGACTCTAGTGCAAGTGGGAGACTGAAGGAAATATGCCCTAGAGGCAATAATAAAGTTATTATTTATTTCCTTATATCATGATAAATGTTTATTATTCATGCTAGAATCGTATTAACCGGAAACGTAATACATGTGTGAATACATAGACAAACAGAGTGACACTAGTATGCCTCTACTTGACTAGCTCGTTGATCAAAGATGGTTAAGTTTCCTAGCCATTGACATGGGTTGTCATTTGATTAACGGGATCACATCATTAGGAGAATGATGTGATTGACATGACCCATTCCGTTAGCTTAGCACACAATCGTTTAGTATGTTGCTATTGCTTTCTTCATGACTTATACATGTTCCTATGACTATGAGATTATGCAACTCCCGTTTACGGAGGAACACTTTGTGTGCTACCAAAGCGTCCTGGCAATGGCGGGTGATTATAAAGGTGCTCTCTGGTGTCTCCGAAGGTACATGTTGGGTTGGCGTATTTCGAGATTAGGATTTGTCACTCCGATTGTTGGAGAGGTATCTCTGGGCCCTCTCGGTAATGCACATCACTTAAGCCTTGCAAGCAATGCAACTAATGAGTTAGTTGCGGGATGGTGTATTACGAAACGAGTAAAGAGACTTGCTGGTAACGAGATTGAACTAGGTATTGAGATACCGACGATCGAATCTCGGGCAAGTAACATACCTATGACAAAGGGAACAACGTATGTTGTTATGCGGTCTGACCGATAAAGATCTTCATAGAATATGTAGGAGCCAATATGAGCATCCAGGTTCCGCTATTGGTTATTGACCGGAGACGTGTCTCGGTCATGTCTACATAGTTCTCGAACCCGTAGGGTCCGCACGCTTAACGTTACGATGACAGTTTTATTATGAGTTTATGTGTTTTGATGTACCGAAGGTTGTTCGGAGTCACGGATATGATCACGGACATGACGAGGAGTCTCGAAATGGTCGAGGCATGAAAATATCTTATGGAAAATAAAGATGCAAAACCTAGACTTATTAGATGGGTTCTCTTGCTGCAAGAATTTGATTTGCATATTGTTGATAGAAAAGGAGCTGAAAACCCCGTTGCAGATAACTTATCTAGGTTAGAGAATGTTCTTGATGACCCACTACCTATTGATGATAGCTTTCCTGATGAACAATTAAATGTCATAAGCACTTCTCGTAGCACTCCATGGTATCTTGATTATGCTAATTATATTGTTGCTAAATTTATACCACCGAGATTCACATACCAACAAAAGAAAAAGTTATTCTATGATTTGCGACATTACTTTTGGGATGACCCACATCTTTATAAAGAAGGAGTAGATGGTGTTATTAGACGTTGTGTGCCTGAGCATGAACAGGAACAAATCATACGCAAGTGTCACTCCGAAGCTTATGGACGACACCACGCTGGAGATAGAAGTGCACGTAAGGTATTGCAATCCGGTTTTTATTGGCCCACTCTCTTCAAGGATGCCCGTAAGTTTGTTTTGTCTTGCGATGAATGTCAAAGAATTGGTAATATTAGTAGACGTCAAGAAATGCCTATGAATTATTCACTTGTCGTTGAACCATTTGATGTTTGGGGCTTTGATTATATGGGACCTTTTCCTGCCTCTAATGGATATACACATATTTTGGTTCTTTGTTGATTATGTTACTAAGTGGGTAGAAGCTATTCCAACTAGTAGTGCTGATCATAACACTTCTATTAAAATGCTTAAGGAAGTTATCTTTCCAAGGTTTGGAGTCCCTAGATATTTAATGACTGATGGTGCTTCACATTTTATTCATGGTGCTTTCCGTAAAATGCTTGCTAAATATGATGTTAATCATAGAATTGCATCTCCATATCACCCACAGTCTAGTGGTCAAGTAGAATTGAGCAATAGAGAGCTCAAATTAATTTTGCAAAAGACTGTTAATAGTTCTAGAAAGAATTGGTCCAAGAAACTTGATGATGCATTATAGGCCTATAGAACTGCATATAAGAATCCTATGGGTATGTCTCCGTATAAAATGGTTTATGGAAAAGCATGTCACTTACCTCTCGAACTAGAACATAAGGCATATTGGGCTATTAAAGAGCTCAACTATGATTTCAAACTTGCGGTGAGAAAAGGTTATTTGATATTAGCTCACTTGATGAATGGAGAACCCAAGCTTATGAAAATGCTAAGTTGTTTAAAGAAAAAGTTAAAAGATGGCATGACAAAAGGATACAAAAGCGTGAGTTTAATGTAGGTGATTATGTATTGCTATACAACTCTCGTTTAAGATTTTTTGCAGGAAAACTTCTCTCTAAATGGGAAGGTCCCTACGTTATCGAGGAGGTCTATCGTTAGGTGCCATAAAAATCAACAACTTCAAGGTACAAATCCGAAGGTGGTAAACGGTCAAAGGATCAAACATTATATCTCAGGTAATCCCATAAATGTTTAAACCAATATTATTTAACCCGTAACCCCGGAGGAATACATACGGGACACTTTCCAGACCGTTTCAGACTCCGAAAAGGAATAGGTATGTGGTACGGTAAGTAAATCGACTCCAAAACAATTTCTAAGGCAATATTTCTCCGTTTTGGAATATTTAGAAAAATAGAAAAATAAGTGGCAGTCCGGGAAGGACACGAGGGCTCCATGAGGGTGGAGGGCGCGCCCCCCTACCTCGTGAGCACCCCGTGTGCCCTCCGGACTCCGTTTTCTTGCACCATACATATTTTGGTCGGTAAAAATTCCTTATATATTCTCCCGAAGGTTTTGACTCTCGTATCACGCAAATATCCTCTGTTCTTGTTTCGAGCTGTTGCTACTGCAGATTAGATCAACATGTCATCCCAGGATTCGGAAGGAGAAAGCTATGTGGATGATTACCTAGCAAACCCTAAGGTCTATGGAGACGTGAAGCACGATGGTTGGACTACGGAGGAAGAAGAGGACTATGAACCCAAGGGGAAGGAGGAGACGAGCTCAGATGAAGATGAAGCCCCATTACCTCAACACAGGGACATGCATGTGGAGTTCAAAAAGTCAAGTCTCCCTGATAGGGTAAATAAACCAAAGATCGAGTGTATCCCTTTTCGTCTCTTGCAGGAAAATAAGCAGGGCTTATGCAAAAAGATATTAACCCTGGTGTGGGAGATTGATGATTTGAGGGACCAAAATTCCATCCTCAAGCGCAAATTAAGGGAGAAGTCTATGCCATCAACTAAGTCAACATCATCTCCACCTTCTTCACCAGCAAAGGAGACATAATCACATGGGTATGGGCACTCCCCTTGGCAACCGCTAAGCTTGGGGGAGGTGCCCCAGTATCGTATCACCATCACAACTCCTATCTTTACCGTTTTTCTTAGTTCGATCCTTTTAGTAGTATCTTGATCTAGTAGAATAAAGTTTATGGCATGATCTAGTTTTGAGTTTTGCTTTATGATCTCTCTATGTAATTGAGTCCGTGAGCTATATATATAATAAAGTTAGTTGAGTCAAGGGCTTGATTATTTTGCCATGATCTTGGATGAATAAAAGAAAAGAAAGAAGAAAAAGAATAAAAAGAAACAAAGAGTTCATATTGATCTTATTGAGAGTAATGACTTCACATAGAAAGAGTATGGTGATTAAAAGTTGTTGGGAGTTGGCAAATATAGCCTTGGTCATCGTTGCAATTAATAGGAAGTAATAAGGAAAGAGAGGATTCACATATAGATATATTATCATTGACATCTTTTATGATTGGGAGCACTCATTAAAATATAACATGCTAAAGAGTTGATGTTGGACAAGGAAGACAACGTGATGAGTTATGTTTTCTTATATCTGAGATAAAGTATGTTGTCATGGATCCTCTAACATGTTGAGCTTGCCTTTCCCCCTCATGCTAGCCAAATTCTCAGCACCAAGTAGAGATACTACTGGTGCTTCCAAATACCCTTAAACCAGTTTAGCCATGAGAGTCCACCATATCTACCTATGGATTGAGTAAGATCCTTCAAGTAGGTTGTCATCGGTGCAAAGCAACAAAAATTGCTCTAAACATGTATGATTGATTGGTGTGGGAGAAATAAGCTTTATACGATCTTGTGATGTGGAAGTAATAAAAGCGACAGACTGCATAATAAAGGTTCATATCACAAGGGGCAATATAAAGTGACGTTCTTTCGCATTGAGATTTTGTGCATCCAACCATAAGAGCGCATGGCAACCTCTGCTTCCCTCTGCGAAGGGCCTATCTTTTATTATTATCCTCTACCTTATGCAAGAGTCACGGTGATCTTCACCTTTCCTTTTTCATTTTATCCTTTGGCAAGCCCAGCATGTTGGAAAGAACATGATATATATATATATATATATATATATATATATCTAATTGGATGTAGGGGAGCATGAATTATTATTGTTGACATTACCCTTGAGGTAAAAGGTTGTGGGGCAAAACTATAAGCCCTATCTTTCTCTGTGTCCGATTAAAACTCCATAAACCACAAGTATTGCGTGAGTGTTAGCAATTATGAAGGACTAAATGATAGTTGAGTATGTGGACTTGCTTTTAAGCTCTGACATAGACTCTTTCCGATGATATGATAAATTGCAATTGCTTCAATGACTGAGGTTATAATTTGTTGGTGCTCAATAAGGTTTCAGATTCATACTTTTGCATTGTGAAAAGATCATCACTTGAACATAAGTAATCATATCACAAAATCTATATGTGTTGCTGTTATGAGAACAATCATGATGCCTTCATGTCTGTATTTTATTTTTATCGACGCCTCTACCTCTAAACATGAGGACATATTTATTGTTATCGGCTTATCGCTTGAGGACAAGCGAGGTCTAAGCTTGGGGGAGTTGATACGTCCATTTTGCATCATGCTTTTATATCGATATTTATCGCATTATGGGTTGTTATTTCACGTTATGTCACAATACTTATGGCTATTCTATTTTGTTTTACAAAGGTTGACATGAGGAGGGAGAATGCCGGCAGCTGGAGTTCTGGGCTGGAAAAGGAGCAGATATTGGAGACCTATTCTGCGCAACTCCAAAAGTCCTGAAACTCCACAGAATATCTTAAAATAAATAAATAAATCATCGTCAAAGATGAAGGCCAGGAGGGCCCACACCCTATTCACGAGCGTGGGGGGCGCGCCCCCCTACCTCGTGGGCCCCCTGGTGGCTCTCCGACGCCCATCTTCTCCTATATGAAGTCTTTCGTCAAGCAAAAAGAGGAAGCAACCTTTCGGGACGAGACTCCGCCGCCACGAGGCGGAATCTTTGCGGAACCAATCTAGGGCTCCGGCAGAGCTGTTCTGCCGAGGACACTTCCCTCCGAGAGGGGGAAATCATCACCATCGTCATCACCAACGCTCCTCTCATCGGGAGAGGGCAATCTCCATCAACATCTTCACCAGCACCATCTCCTCTCAAAACCCTAGTTCATCTCTTGTATCCAATTCTTGTCTCCAAGTCCGGGATTGGTTCTAGTAGGTTGCTAGTAGTGTTGATTACTCCTTGTAGTTGATGCTAATTGGTTCATTTGGTGGAAGATTATATGTTCAGATCCTTTATGCATATTATTACCCCTCTGATTATGAACATGAATATGCTTTGTGAGTAGTTACGTTTGTACCTGAGGACAAGGGAGAAGTCTTGCTATTAGTAGTCATGTGAATTTGGTATTAGATTCTATATTTTGATGAGATGTATGTTGTCTAGCCTCTAGTGGTATTATGTGAACGTCGACTACATAACACTTCACCATTATTTGGGCCTAGAGGAAGGCATTGGGAAGTAATAAGTAGATGATGGGTTGCTAGAGTGACAGAAGCTTAAACCCTAGTTTATGCGTTGCTTCGTAAGGGGCTGATTTGGATCCATATGTTTCATGCTATGGTTAGGTTTACCTTAATACTTTTTTTGTCGTTGCGGATGCTTGCAATAGAGGTTAATCATAAGTGGGATGCTTGTTCAAGTAAGAACAGCACCCAAGCACCGGTCCACCCACATATCAAATTATCAAAGTACCAAACGCGAATCATATGAACGTGATGAAAACTAGCTTGACGATATTCCCATGTGTCCTCGGGAGTGCTTTTCCTATTATAAGAGTTTGTCTAGGCTTGTCCTTTGCTGCAAAAAGGATTGGGCCACCTTGCTGCACTTTATTTACTCTTGTTACTTGTTGCTCGTTACAATTTATCTTATCACAAAACTATCTGTTACCACTTATTTCAGTACTTGCATAGAATACCTTGCAAAACCGCTTATCATTTCCTTCTGATCCTTGTTGGGTTCGACACTCTTAATTATCGAAAGGACTACGATAGATCCACTATACTTGTGGTTCATCATCCACTGGCTCCGACTGGCCAAGGAGATCGGCATTCACCGGATTCTATGTTACGGCGACTCGGACTTGGTGGTCCAGCAGTCTTCTGGCGACTGGGATGCCAAGGACACCAACATGGCAAGCTACCGCTTCGTCGTCCAATAGATCAGCGGACACTTCGATGGGTACGAGTTCCTCCATGTGCCACGGGATGACAACGAACAAGCCGACGCCCTGGCGCGAATTGGCTCCACCCGGCAAGCCATACCAGTCTGCGTCTCCCTCGAGTGCCTGCGCAAGCCGTCTATCAAGCCTTCACCGGAATCAGAGTCCATCTTCGTGTCGGCTGACCCCGGAGCAGTCGGATCCGACTCGGGGACTTCAGCAAGCGTGTGACACCCCTGATTTGACCATACACTAATCATGCACGCAAACATGTACGATCAAGATCAGGGACTCACGGGAAGATATCACAACACAACTCTAAAACATAAATAAGTCATACAAGCGTCATAATACAAGCCAGGGGCCTCGAGGGCTCGAATACAAGTGCTCGATCATAGACGAGTCAGCGGAAGCAACAATATCTGAATACAGATATTAGTAAACAAGTTTTCCTTAAGAAGGCTAGCACAAACTGGGATATAGACCGGAAGAGGCACATGCCTCCTGTCTGGGATCCTCCTAAACTACTCCTGGTCATTGTCAGCGGCCTGCACGTAGTAGTAGGCACCTCCGGTGTAGTAGGAGTCATCGTCGACGGTGGCGTCTGGCTCCTGGGCCCCAGCATCTGGTTGCGACAACCAGGTAGAATGGAAAGGGGGAAAAGAGGAAGAAAAGCAACTGTGAGTACTCATCCAAAGTACTACTTAAGCAAGGAGCTACACTACATATGCATGGGTATATGTGTAAAGAGGCAATATCGATGGACTGAACTGCAGAATGCCAGAATAAGAGGGGGATAACTAATCCTGTCGAAGACTACGCTTCTGGCAGCCCCCGTCTTGCAGCATGTAGAAGAGAGTAGACTGAAGTCCTCCAAGTAGCACCGCATAGCATAATCCTACCTGGCGATCCCCTCCTTGTCGCCCTGTTAGAGGGCGATCACCGGGTTGTATCTGGCACTTGGAAGGGTGTGTTTTATTAAGTATCCGGTTCTAGTTGTCATAAGGACAAGGTACAACTCCAAGTCGTCCTGTTACCGAAGATCACGGCTATTCGAATAGATTAACTTCCCTGCAGGGGTGCACCACATAACCCAACACGCTTGATCCCATTTGGCGGGACACACTTTTCTGGGTCATGCCCGGCCGCGGAAGATCAACACGTCACAGCCCCACCTAGGCCAACAGAGAGGTCAGCATGCCGGTCTAAACCTTAGCGCACAGGGGTCTGGGCCCATCGCCCTTAGCACACCTGCACGTTGCAAGGGCGGCCGGAAGCAGAACTAGCCCCCTTAATACAAGAGCAGGCTTACGTTCCAATCCGGTAGCAGCGCCGCGCTCGCTGATGTCACGAAGGCTTCGGCTGATACCACGATGCCGAGTGCCCATATCTTAACCACGTAGTTGGTTAGTGCGTATAGACCAAATGGCCAGACTCAGATCAAATACCAAGATCTCGTTAAGCGTGTTAATGATGTATCCGTGGACACCGACCAGGGCCAGGCCCACCTCTCACCTAGGCGGTCTCAACCTGCCCTGTCGCTCCGCCACAAAGATCCACACAGAGGGTCATTGGGACAAAGGTCCTTTCAGCCCCCAATCCGTGAATCACTCGCGTGTGCTCCACGAGCCGACCCGACTTTAGTCACTGCATGTATCATGTATAAAGTATATAGCATTTGCCCGTGATCGCCTCCCGAGTGATCACGGCCCGATAGTATAGCATGGCAGACGGACAAGAATGTAGAGCCACTGATGGAATACTAGCATCCTGTACTAAGCATGTAGGATTGCAGGTAAAGGTAACAACAGTAGTAGCAAGGACAAGCTATGCATCAGGATAGGAATAACGGAAAGCAGTAACATGCTACACTACTCTAATGCAAGCAGTAGAGAGTAGAATAGGCGATATCTGGTGATCAAGGGGGGGGCTTGCCTGGAAGCTCAGCCGAGAAGGAGGGGTTGTCAACACCGTAGTCGTACTGGGTAGCAGCGGCGTCGATCTCGGTGTCTAGCGAGAGAAGAGGGGGGAAGAAACAATAAATACAATGCAAACAAATGCATGACATGACAAAACGCAGTGCTAGGTGTGCCCTAACGCGGTGGGAGGTTGTACCAGTGAAGGGAGGAACATCCGGGAAAGTATTCCCAGTGTTCCGCGTTTTCGGACAGATGAACCGGAAGGGGAAAGTTGCGAGTTCGATAGGTTAGGGACGTGTGGCGGACAAACGGGCTGCGTATCCGGTTTCGTCTCGTCGTTCTGAGCAACTTTCATGTACAAAGTTTTTCCATCCAAGCTACGATTTGTTTTCTATTAATTTTCAAGGTTTTAAATGATTTTTTGAATTTATTTTAATTCGAAATAGAAGCTAAAATGCTACAAGTACCCAGCTCTGTGTACGAGATGTGCACCAGAGGCTGACATGAGGGCTAAGGGGACCCAGTTGACGGTCAAAGCTTGATCGTCAGCGAAGTGGGCCCCTGTCATTCTCTGATTTACCTAATTATAGTTTAATTAGTTAACTAGCAGGTTAACTAAAGTTAAGTTAATTAAGAAGCTTAATTAATTAATTAATTTTAATTATTTTAATTATTACTTTTTTTGATCGTTTTCTGGGGCGGGTCCCACTTGTCATTCAGAGGGCGGGGACCGTGCGGAAGCGAGGGCAGAGGAGGGAAGGGGAAAGGGTCCTCACGTGCGAGGAGGGTAGGAGACGATGAGGCCTGGTGAGGCCGACGGGGAGGAGGACGAGGAAGCGGACGACGGAGGCGGTCCAACGAGGTGGTCCGACGACGACGGGCGACGGCGTCGGGTCGGGGTGGAGGAGCTTTGGGCGGCGGGGACGAGATGATGTAGAGGCGTCCGATGAGGTGGAGGTAGACGAGGGGGTGTCTCCGGCGATCGTGGACGGCGACGGCGGTTCCGTGCTCCGATCTAGAACGAGCGATGAGGGGAGGATCGGGCTCGATCCAGATCCAGCCGAGGGTGGGGGAGAACGAGAAAGAGGCGTGGGGAGTGGGGTAGTTGGGCTAGGGTTACGGGAGTGAGGTTATACAATGGGGTGTGCGGTGGGCAGGGTGGCAGTGGGCAGTTAGCCCGATTGGCCGAGGGTCCTCTTTTGTTTTTAGTCTCTCCTTTTTCGTAATGTTTTCTTTTAGTTCTAATTTATTTTAGTTTTACAAAATATAAAAACAGTTCATATATTAGTACTATTAATTATACTCTTGCCCCATTAACTTTTGGGCAACTAAATGAATGGTTTAATATTTTATGAATTACAAAAGGCAATTATTTAATTGTTTTATCAATTGTTTTAACTATTTAAGTGCAACTAAATTTTTATAAAAAATGTGGTTTCTCCACCATTATTACTTAGGATTTATTTGTCCCATTTTGAACATTTTAGTTTTAGTGTTTCAAAACTTTTAATGTTTGACTTGATTTTCAAATTTGAATTTGGATCGGTTTCGAACTAACACGAGATTAACAACAGTAACCGAGGTGACGTGGCATCATTAGCGTGGAATTACTGTAGCTTAATTATCCGGGCGTCACAATTCTCCTCCACTACAAGAAATCTCGTCCCGAGATTTAAGAGGTAGTGAAAGGGGGGAAGGTTTGGTAACGAATCTAGCGGGTCTTCTCGGTCTTGGTTGCTCTTTCGAAGAGGTTGATCCCTTTCGTTGATGTCTTCATTTCTCTGCTTCAAGTCATCATGATGAAGTCAGCATCCTTTCTTCGGGAACTCTATCGTACTTACGAGAGAATAAGGGGAGTATTTCGGGAGAACATACCTCTTCAAGGTTGACTATCTGGTAGATAACATCGGCGAAGGTGGCGGAAAGTAACTCTCGAATTGAACTTATGAAAATATCGAGAGCAAAGTAAGGAGGTACCATGAGAAGTTTTGAGCGGGTGGGTAATCGTTCGATGCCTAATCGAAAGGTGAAGGGGTTTCAGAGCAATGATAAATATTGAGTTTGATACTAGAGTAGATCATCTCTAGGAAGGTGGATCATGATGTATATACGAAGCCAAGCGCGAGGAATAACTTCGGAAATAGGGGTATAGGAGAGTCAGGTTTTGATCCTGTGAATTGTGGGTTATGGGCCCACCATGTGGGTTAAAGTAAGAAGGGCGTTGACATCTTGCACGGTCATGATTGCAAGACATGTCAGAGGGTAGGCTATCAGTTATGTTGGCAACAATCTCGGTACCAAGGGCGAGGGACGAAGAGAACCATTTTCCTGCTCGTTGAACGAGGCGAACCATTAGGCAAAGTTCTCGTCCATCGGTGCCTACCAGAATGTCATCGATAATAGTAATAGGGTCTTGCTGACAGAATTGTACACCGAGGTGTTTACATAAGCAGGAGAATATTACTGCTTAGATTATATAGATCACAAGAAACATTAAACCAACCAATGGAAAGTAAAATATGATTATCAGATTAAACAGAACAATGGAAAGGAAAATGTGTTTAAACACATATTTCAAGGGTATATCCTTCCCAAGGACAAGCAGAGCATGATATCCATGTCAGGATATAATGTAGAAAACTCTTTAGGTAGGGGAGAGAAATTTTCATTACATTACCCATACAACAGTGTTTGGATAATTGAGCAAGAAACAATTAGCATTGGGATAAGTGTTCTTGTTGAAAATCGGAGTACCATAGACATGCTTCGAGATAGCATTGACATGGTCATCAGGGGTGAAGATCAGACTTTGGAAACACAATGGATCCATCAGGAACAACTTATTGAATAAGTCTTACAATTTCCTCATGGAAGAATGGTTAACCTTGCTAAAAAGGAAAACTACTACAATAGGTCCTCCGGCAAGGTGTACTAGGAATGACACCACCTTACTGGGTCATATAACGACCAATGTTATAACTCTTGGAAATATGTCCCAACCATCATATCTGACCGAGATTTAGATCTGATTGGTGTCTAAATACCTCAGATTCAGGATGCCTGAAAGGAAAAGATGCAATACAAATTGACGAAATGAGATCGAAGATTCTCGAGAATGAACTATGGAAGCGAGTTCCGAAACAAGAGTTCACCATTGAACCAAGGAGAGGAAGAGGAGGTAGCTGATGAACTCAGCGACAATTCACAGAGATTTCCAAAAGATGGATTTCCACAATTATGTGACAAGGAGATAACATTTGTCAGATCAATGATGTAATGAGGTATGCTCGAGGAAAACATATCAACTAAACATTGGTTGATAGATGCGCCCGAAATAGGAGCATAGGTAGCCTGATCAATTGTTAGAATGGTGATCCAATAACCAATAGTCTAAGAATGAATGGTCGGCCATTAACTTCAAAGCAATAGGTTGCTAGAAGGGCAGAATCCAAACAGCACCGCTCACTTGTTGGTACCCCGGTTGGAATCAACACGAGGACCCAAGAAAGAATGGTGATGGTGAGAAGCAACACTGTAACAAGAATTCTTAAGAGGTGGAGCAATTCCCAGAACATCCTTGACATAAAATACGGCAATACGTCAAGGTAGAACATAATACAAGCTCGAAAGCAAGTTGCATCCATAACATGAACAAGTTTGTGTTGAGAGGAAAATCAAGAATGTTGTCGATGTTAACACAAATCATCGAGGGGGCAAGCATGGAATTTCTCATCATGAATTCAATTGGTATCCTGGAAGAGCTCAGAATGTTGATGATGATCACGATACATGTGTCAAGAGATTTCATGAAGATGCAATCAATCAAATAGCGACGACATCAAGAAAAAGCAATGGTGAAGCGAAGGGTCATTGGAAACACGGATACGACACACACTCGGAATCAAGATTGATGTTCAAGGCGAAATGATAAGACGAGAAGATCGACATAAGCTTGGCTCATCGTCAAAAGTGGTGCTCCGGGAATAAGGACCAGGTAGCACAGTTAAAATTTAGTACGATAATGATATAGCCGATCAGGCTTGGGATGACTTGAAGGATTATTAAACTCGTAAGCAACGAAAATTACTTAGAGTTATTGAATCAGAGTGCGGACTTGATTCACTATTTGGTGTTCTCGGTTGACGACAACCCAGAACCCGTGGAGTGACTATGATGGGGCAAGGAACTACTTCATCAGAAATTCATAAGATGAAGTGCAATGGGTTGATATCCTCGGGATACCAGGGGTAATTGTCGGCGTTACAGGAACGGGATCCCAGACTTGCACACTGCGGCTGCGGCGTGGCTCAAGGGGCCCATCACGGCCCATCTTCATCAACACAAGCTCAAGACCCTCGCGAGGGGCCAAGCCTCATGGGCGGGCGAGGAGCTTCCTCGGTAGCGGCCTCATCAGGCTGGCTCGCGAGGAGGCAGAGAGATCAAGGCGGGGTACCTCACGAGGTGCCCATGACGCAAGCCATGACGACCAAGGGCGCCAGGCGGGCGCCAGCCCGCGCAGTGTCCTCCTTTCCTCTTTGGTGCAAAGGGAGCAAGCGCAGGCGAGAGCATCAAGCAAAGGTGTCCATTTCGGTGCAACAAGACCAAGGCCAGCCCAACGGCAGGAAGGAAGTCATTGTGGAGCCCAAGCCGGCGTCACCACCAGAGCCTTTGACAAAGCGAGGACCAACATTAGTCGAGGATAAGTGTACCAGATGTTCTCCTTCAAAATGGCCAATTGTTGGCGCCCTTCCCGCTCAATATTTGGGAAGAGGCCCAGGGCCTTTGCCTATAAATAGGACTAGCCACCCACAGGGTAGGGCAGTCGGGAATCAGCAGAGAGAGAGAGAGAGAGACTGAACTCCCCCTAGCAGTTCATCGCACTAGCCAAGAACAGACCCTAGCGAGGCTGTTCTTCCTTGTATTGTTCATCACCATCGGCCCAAGAGGCAATCCACCACACCACAAACTAGAGTAGGGTATTACACCACAATGGTGGCCCGAACTAGTATAAACCTTGTGTCTCTTGTGTTGTTCCTTTCGTAGTTTAGATCCGAGCGAGGTGACGGGGTACAGGTAGGTAGAGGGCGAGATCTCCGCGCGCACCCCAGTGTTCGAACCTCAAGGGTCTGCCGGAACCCGAAATCTGACATTTGGCGCGCTAGGTAGGGGTGCGCCGGGATCCACCTTCTGCCACTTCGTGTCCCGTCGCATCGTCATCATCATGTCCGGCAACCAGGCGGGCAACCCCGTTCCCTGGGCGGCTTGGCCCGCCCACGTAGAGCCGCTCGCCACGGGCGACCCCATGCCCCAGGCAGCTCGCGATCCGCAGGGCGCTGCGGGCAGCGGCGGACAGACGAGCCGACAACTCTCACGCCACAGCGGCGCGGTCGGCGATGAGGGCCTCCAACCACGCCGCGGCTGACGCCGCGTACACCCGCCGAGAGCGAGGCGAACTCGAGGCAGCGCTCACGGTGGCTCGGGAGCTACCGCAGTGCAGGCTCTTTGGAAGGCGGCCGCGACGTGCTGCTAGAGCGGGTGGCGGAGCTCCTTGGCTTTGCCGCCTCGGGGGCTCACCCCTTCTGCACCCAGCTCCCACCTCAGGTCCAGGGCGGCCCGCGCGGGGGCTCCACACGCGGCTGCGGGCCCCAAGGCTACTCCAACGCCAGTGGCTGTCGGCCACAGGCCGGCGTAGCTGCCTCCGCTCCCGGCCAGCGAAGAAGGACTCGCCGCGACCCACGGCCCCAGTGGGCTGCCGCGCTACCACCCCCAGGTGGGCGCCTCAAGCAGAGTTGCATGGCATGCGGAGCACTATGACGCGGACTTCGGGATGACGGCCCCAGAAGTATAAGTGCCCCACATGATGGACCTAGGGCACCTGCACGAGGGAGAACAAGGCTCGCTCCTCGGCCAGTGGGGGACGAGGCGACAGCTGAGCTCTTCCAAGAGCCCCGTGAAGGCCCCACCGGCCATGCTGGAAGCAACGATTATCGGGTACCGTTAATTCCTCAGGAGCAGGCATACGCTAATCATGAATCGCAGGAGGTGCAGGTCGCCACAGCGACTGGCTGCCCCGCTCCCGCAGTCTCCTACCCCTCAGGAGGAGGGCATCGGGGGCTGCATGAGAGGGGCCGATATCCGGGATCACCACCGCGGTGTTCGGAGCAAGGCGTTCTCAGGAGGTAGGCCCTCTGCTGGGGAGGTGCCTCAGGGCCTGCCCCTGGCGGAGGACCCGTGGTCGTTGGGGGAACCGCTGGCGACCGCTCTACCCCATCGGCGGCGTCCTGGTTTCCGGTCGTCGTTGATGGCACTCGAGTGCGCGCAAGGCGGGCCCTCGTCTGGCGATAAGAAGCAAGGCCGGTACACTGTGAAGAAGGCCCAGTGCTGTGAAGCTTCGCCCGTGACACTCTCACGTAATAATGAGTGGGGCTGTACACGCCCCGGAGTCTCAGGGGTGCCGGCCTCAGGCCCTGGGGCTCCCTCCCACGCCCAGTGGCAGCACTTAGCTCCACGCTGGTGAGAAGACGTCCAAGACTAGACTAGGTGCCGGACGCGGCCTTTTTCTGCTTTCATTGCTTTTCCCTTTGGTTGTCACTTTCCCCCGCTGGATTTAAGCTGGATTCGAATTTGAGATTTGCGTGTGTTTGGGAAGGGGGTGCTTAGTCTCGTTCGAGCAATCTCTCGCGTTCGATTACCGCTTTGCCTCATTTGCCTCCCCTCATGAGCCCCTCGCGAGCCGGGTTGGGCCTAGCTCGCGTGCAGCCCAGACTGCCGCCGCCGCATCCTCTCAGGAGGTTTTTACTGCAGATCCTATGGGTTCTATCAGGAGGCACTTGAGACGCCACAGCCCTCCACAGGCTATCTCGGGGCCCGCACGGGACAAAGGTAAACTAGCCAGCCACCTGGCGCAGGCGTACGGGCGATATAGCATCTACTAATACACAAAACACAAGTTTTACATGAGGGGCTCCCCCTCCCAAAATGCTCTCACAACCGTCAGGGCAAAACCTGAGCTCTATTCGTGTAGTGTAAGGAAACAGGAACGATGCACAGTCAGTCGGATAAATCCCCCAATGCATCCTCAGGGGCACCTCCTGAACTGTTGCTAGCGTCGCTGGCCTCGCCATCGCTCTCTGCGTTGTCACCAGCGGCGTCAGGGCCGTCCACCACGGCACCTTCATCAGCAGCCACAGTCACGCCATCGTTATCTGAAGCGAAGGCTCTGACGAGGGCGTCCACGTTGTCCTCCACCCAGTGCGCCAGGTCACCCCGGACGGCACAGGGGCTGAGAAGCGATAAGCGGCGTCGAAGTCGAAGTGGGGTCCATATTCCGGAGATGGCTGAAGACGCGAAAAAGCGCGCGCCCGAGCAGGGCGCTCCTCTCCTCCACCAACCTGTTGGCTCGACCGACCTCGCCTCGGCCGAGTCACCACGTCGGTGAAGAAGCGAAGGTTCTTTGGCGTGGTCTTGTGTGAGGCTCGCCAACACCGCCTCACAGATGTTACCCAAGACTGTGTTGGCTCTCTCCGGGCGTGGTGAGCATGGGGCGTGCTCATGCTCCGAGATCCGCTGGCGTATCTCGTCCGCGATTCTCGTCAGGCGACCTCGGCCCTCGTCCACCACGTTGGCGAAGAAGAAGCACCTCGGCACGGGAGGTAGTTAACTCCTCCTGCGCCACCTCAAAGCGGCTTTGAAGCATCGGCTCGCCGCGTCACTTCCTCCTGCTTGGCCCTCAAGGCAGCGGTCCTACCTTCGGCCTCAGCATGGATCAACCCCAGCCTCTCCTCGAACTCGCGCTCGAGGTTCAAGCGCGCCGTCGCCACCCGACGCCCGACCTCCTCTAGGACACGGGCTTCCCGCGCAGCGACATCATCCTCCGCCCTTGTCACCAAGCGCTCCCTTGTTTCCAGGCGTTCGTACTCGCGTGCGCGCTCGGCGGCTTCCAGTGTTAGCGCCTCCTCACGCTTCTGGAGCTCTGCTGGGTCGCCTGAGCCCACCGTCATCGACGCAAGGGTCGTCTCGCGCAGCTCCACCTGCCCCTCCATTGAGCGGCGTCGGGCCAGGATTTCCCGCGCCCGCTCCTCCGCCGCCTCTCGCCGCCGGTCAGCTTCCCGAGCCTCCTCAACAGCCCGAGAACGGACCTCCCGAGAAGCCGCCTGCGATGCCTTGGCCTCCTCATTGTCAAGATCACATTGATGGCGCGCAAGGGAGACAGCCACCTTCAGCTTGCGCCTCTCCGCGGCCAGGCGCAGGCCCTCGGCCTCGAGGCACGCGTCTTCGTCAGCGAGCTCTTCACCAAGTAGGCTCACCGCGTCAGCCGCTGTCCGGAGAAACCCTTGGCGAAGAGCGCGACGATCCCGGGCACGCTCGAGTACGTCTCCCACACCATCATCCGCCTCAAGCAAGCTCCGGGGGCCACGAATCAGCACTCCCCCTCCGGGCAGGGGGCTGGGGGTTGGCGCCCTCGCCACGGCCAGGCACGCCTCGCCAGAAGCCCGGCCAGGAGCCATCCCATCCCTTAACGAAGAGCGCAGGGAATACCTCAGCCAATCACGGTCGACGACCAGACGAGAAGCCCACGGCAGGCTGGCTATGCCACGAGAAGGCTCGCGAAGGAGGATCGCGAGGCGCGCGGGGACATGATGCGCCTCTGGATGGTTCGTATCTCCGACCGGCCTCACCATGAGGGCTCTGCTGCTCGGAGTGCTCAAAGACGGCGGAGAGGGCGGAGCCAAGGGGGATGGCTCCTCAGCCATCTCCGTGAGCTCGGCGGGAAGGGCCCTGCAGAGCAAGGATCAGTGAAAGCAACATAAGGATCAGGAGCTGGAAAAGGAGAAGGCTTACTCATCGGTGGCGAAGTACTTCCTACGCTTCAGCAGGCGACAAGGGTAATCGTCACCCAAGGCCTCCCTTCTCTTCGGAGAGCCTCAAAGTCCTGTGAAGCGACCCAAGAGTTGAGCACAGGGATTGGCCTGCGACGAGGAAGGAGCGTCAAGGCAACCTGCGTCGGGGGCGTCTACCTGATGCGCGCCGCTAGTCACCCCGCCAAGAAGAGTAACTGGGGCCCCAGGGGCCTCAGCCGCAGGCACTGCGGGTAGCTGCTCTCCATCCCCAGCCGCGGCGGCCTGGGCCTCAGGAGCTACTCCCTCAAGAGCGCCGCCCGGCGCTGTCACCCTGGCGGAGGCCCCCTCGGCCTCCGGCGGCCCATGCCTCCCTGCTCCGCCACTTGAGGAAGAGCCGCCGTGGCCGACTGGAAGGGCGGCCACCACCACTGGGTTCTCGCGAGGCCCCCAGAGGCCTGCGGGGCGCAGCCCCATTCATCAAGACGGGCATCTGATTTACAAAAGTCGCCCGCTGGGGCAGAGGTACAGCAAGGCCCCCCGTGCGGATGCTGCCAGGTGGGGTCCCCGTCAAGACCAAGAGCACCTTCCTCGATTAGCTTCAAAGCAGGTCCTCTTCCTGGAGCCTCATACGGTCTTCACGCCCGCTGAAGGCCCACATCCGACGAGAGTGACGTTGGAGAGGGGTGACACGGCATAGCAGGAACTCCTTCACAACCTTGGGCGCCGTCACGCCGAGCTCCCTCAAGAACGCAAAGTGGCGCTAGACGAAGACGAGCCGGGAACTTGTGAGCGTCTCCTGGCCCCAGCCTGAATTGGGGACGGCAGGCGAAGATGGCTCCGACAGCAGGGGGCTGGGCACCCCCACGTCCACGTACAGCCACCGCTCGTGGAACCTAGGCGCGGGTGGAGGAAGGCTGAAATCAATCCCTGAAGCCGCTGTGTCAGATGCAGCAATGAAGCTCACACACCCTGAACATTGGGTGGGGTCAACAAGGCGCAGAGAGAAGAAGTGGCGCAGCAAGGCAAGCGAGGAAGGATGCCCATCATCGCCTCGCAAACAAAGGCGAAGACCGTGAGAAGAGTGATGGATTACGGACCCAAGTGCATCATATGGATCACGATAGTGGGAGAGCACAACATTGAAGAAATCGGAGAAGGGGAACCAGCCCCGCCCGAGGCGTCGGCAAAATACCGGACCTCAGTGATTATCCTGTCAATGGAGAAGTGGGACGCGGGCCAGGCCGTTGTCCGCCCGCATTCGTTGAAGATGGTGGCCAAAGCCGAGATGACCTTGCCCAGGCCCTCTCGATTGAGTATGATCAACCGATTGACGGTGGGGGCCGCCGACGACAGCGAGCGAGGCGGAGGCACGGGCCTCTTCCCTCTTCCCTTCTTCGTCGGAGCCATGGCAACGGAAGGGGGGGGGGAAGGTTCGAGATTGGATTGGAAGCAAAAGCTGGAGTTCGAGAGGAGGAAGAGCGGGGGACGGTCGAGCAGCGAAAGGGGGAGCGGCTGCGTACGACTACGGGTCCGCCTAGCATGGCACAAAGTAAGGAGGCGTGGGGGAACAGTGCCGCCCACGTCCAATCAACCACCACACGGCGCCCAAGGCCGCAGGCTGTTAGGGCCCGTGGCGCTTCGCACTTTCCCCTTCGCTTCTCTGCTCGGCCAAGACCGGGCGCGCCTTGGGCCCGGGGGCTACTGTCGGTGTTAGGGAACGGGATTCCCGGACTTGCTCACTGCGGCTGCGGGCGTGGCTCAAAGGGGTGCCCATCACGACCCATCTTCATCAACACAAGCTCAAGACCCTCGAGAGGGGCCAAGCCTCGCGGTGCGGACGACAGGGAGCTTCCTCAGGCGCGGCCTCATCAGGCTGGCTCGTGAGGAGGCGGAGAGATCAAGGCGGGGTAACTCACGAGGTGCCCATGACGCAAGCCATGACGACCAAGGGCGCCAGGCGGAAGCGCCCGAGCCTGTGATGTCCTCCTTTCCTCTTTGGTGCAAAGGGAGCAAGCGCAGGCGAGAGCATCAAGCAAAGGCGTCCATTTCGGTGCAACAAGACCAAGACCAGCCCAACGGCAGGAAGGAAGTCATTGTGGAGCCCAAGCCGGTGTCACCACCAGAGCCTTTGACAGGCGAGGACCAACTTTAGTCAGGATAAGTGTACCAGATGTTCCCCTTCAAAATGGCCAATTGTTGGCGCCCTTCCCGCTCAATATTTGGGAAGAGGCCCAGGGCCTTTGCCTATAAATAGGACTAGCCACCCACATGGTAGGGCAGTCGGGAATCAGCAGAGAGAGAGAGAGAGACTGAACTCCCCCTAGCAGTTCATCGCACCAGCCAAGAACAGACCCTCGCGAGGATGTTCTTCCTTATATTGTTCATCACCATCGGCCCAAGAGGCAATCCACCACACCACAAACTAGAGTAGGGTATTACACCACAATGGTGGCCCGAACTAGTATAAACCTTGTGTCTCTTGTGTTGTTCCTTTCGTAGTTTAGATCCGAGCGAGGCGACGGGGTACAGGTAGGTAGAGGGCGAGATCTCCGCGCGCACCCCAGTGTTCGAACCTCATGGGTCCGCCGGAACCCGAAATCCGACAGTAATACTCGAAGGTAGAACAAAATAGAGGTTGGGCAGGTGTACTGATCTGCAGAAGGCAACTACTTTAACTTGTTAGAGAATTAGGATCAAAGGAGAACAATCACGGTCAGAACCATGGTTGCAAATGATCAATTCACAGATCCAGATGATACTTTCAAGGAAATAGTTATTATTGCAAGAAGCTTCCATGATAAGATCTACATCATGTCCATGGGCATGAACACAAGTTCAAGGTTGACTCCCACTTCTTCAATATATAACCTTCCATTCACTGCTCTAATAAGATGATTTTAGTGTGAAAACCTACCTCGCGAATTACTAGAGGAGTATGAACCGTGGAAAACTTTCGGGTCCACACAGATTAAGGAAGGCATAGGTTCAACCCATCAGGGCATCTTAGAAACATATGCCACAAGCTTCGAGAGTAATTACCACCAGCTCGAAAAGCAGAGCCTGGTTAGGCAAATTGGAGAATAGGATTTACCAATGGCATTATGTGTCAAGGAAAGAACTTTCTCGAGGTTTTCGTATACAAAGGACACTGTCGGATGATAATTCAACAAAGGACTTGATGGTCCGCAAAGGAGCTGATGTGAGTATTGCCACACAACCAGCGAAAGAAACAGCGCAAAGGCATTGGACTATAGAAACAACTGACTTATTCAAGGCTCCAATGCAAAGGAATTATGATTAGCAAATCAAGGAAAAGAAACACACGTTCTGATCGGAAATGAATATGTTCAATCGACTTAGAAGAACAACCGATCAAGGCATTGATTGGTCAAGAACCAGCTCATATCCAAATGATGTCTGAGCCGGAAGGATGAACTCTAGGAACTGACTGAGGATTGCGAGCATTCGCAACATATTGAACCAAAGGACTCAAAATGATAATGACAACGGATGCCAATAAGATTACGAGACTTATGGGATTAACCATAATGCAATTAAGCAAAAATTTCAAGAGCAATAGGTTGCTTAGGATTTTTGGAAGATCGAATGGTATTTCGAGGACTTATGTGAAACACATGAACAACTGGGGATGAGCGGATACTCGATAAGCGCAAGGAATTATCCATAGGGGTATTCATGCGGCAAAGATCTGTAAGGCAGTGGCACAAAGAATTCTCGAATAAAGAGAGAATTTCGGGGTATCTTGTAATAACAAGATCAACGGGAAATGATTGTATGAATGGCAAGTGTATGTGGTTATCCATAGGGGTTTATCGATGGAAGTGAATTGCAAAACCGATGGCATAGGGTATCTTCGGAATCTTCTAGTGCAGCAGGCGGTCATCGGTAATGAGGGGCTCCCCCTTTGGAAGTGACCACGAGATCCTAATATCAGAGTTAGCAAAATTCATTTCACCCGAATAGAAGAGAGATCAGAGTCCTAGAGTATAGACAAGGAGTAAAAGATCCTAATACCACCCAATGGCGACGTGGGCCCGTAAGGCACACAGCCATGTTAGTAAAAGTTTTGCAATGCCTAGACTCGACTTCGGCCAAGGAGTGCGGAAGGGGGATTCCTACAGGCAGTCGGCTCTGATACCAACTTGTGACGCCCCCGATTTGACCATACACTAATCATGCACGCAAACGTGTACGATCAAGATCAGGGACTCACGGGAAGATATCACAACGCAACTCTAAAATATAAATAAGTCATACAAGCATCATAATACAAGCCAGGGGCCTCGAGGGCTCGAATACAAGTGCTCGATCATAG
Source organism: Aegilops bicornis (assembly GCA_021605145.1). Classification (NCBI taxonomy): domain Eukaryota; kingdom Viridiplantae; phylum Streptophyta; class Magnoliopsida; order Poales; family Poaceae; genus Aegilops; species Aegilops bicornis. The sequence goes on along the minus strand of CM038673.1, from coordinate 406,640,087 downwards.
ACGAGTCAGCGGAAGCAACAATATCTAAGTACAGATATTAGTAAACAAGTTTTCCTTAAGAAGGCTAGCACAAAGCGGGATACTGGATCGAGGAAGAGGCACGGGCCTCCTATGCAGGATCCTCCTAAACTACTCACTGGTCGTTGTTAGCGGCACACTGCGTAGTAATAGGCACCTCCGTGTAGTAGGAGTAAATAAATCGACGGTGGCGTCTGCTCCTGGCCCCAAACATCTGGTTGCGACAACCCGGGTAGAATGGAAAGGGGAAAAGAGGAAGAAAAGCAACCGTGAGTACTCATCCAAAGTACTGCAAGCAAGGAGCTACACTACATATGCATGGGTATATGTGTAAAGGGCCATATCGGTGGGTGAACTGCAGAATGCGAGAATAAGAGGGGATAACTAATCACAGTGAAGACTACGCTCGGCAGCCCCGTCTTGCAGCATGTAGAAGAGAGTAGACTGAAGTCCTCCAAGTAGCACCGCATAGCATAATCCTACCCAGCGATCCCCTCCTCATCGCCCTGTTAGAGAGCGATCACCGGGTTGTATCTGGCACTTGGAAGGGTGTGTTTTATTAAGTATCCGGTTCTAGTTGTCATAAGGTCAAGGTACAACTCCAAGTCGTCACATTATCGAAGATCACGGCTATTCGAATAGATTAACTTCCCTGCGGTGCACCACATAACCCAACACGCTTGATCCCATTTGGTGGGACACACTTTTACGGGTCATGCCGGCCTCGGAAGATCAACACGTCGCAGCCCACCTAGGCCAGCAGAGAGGTCGACATGCGGTCTAAACCTAAGTGCACAGTGCAGGCCCATCGCCCTTAGCACACACGCGTTGCGAGGGCGGCCGGAAGCAGAACTAGCCCCCTTAATACAAGAGCAGGCTTACGTTCCAATCCGGCATGCGCCGCTCAGTCGCTGATGTCACAAAGGCTTCGGCTAATACCACGACGCCGAGTGCCCATATCTTTCCCACGTAGTTGGTTAGTGCGTATAGACCAAATGGCCAGACTCAGATCAAATACCAAGATCTCGTTAAGCGTGTTAATGATGTATCCGCGGACACCGACCAGGGCCAGGCCCACCTCTCACCTAGGCGGTCTCAACCTGCCCTGTCACTCCGCCACAAAGATCCACACAGAGGGCCGTTGGGACAAAGGTCCTTTCAGCCCCCAATCCGTGAATCACTCGCGGGTGCTCCACGAGCCGACCCGACTTTAGTCACCACATGTATCATGTATAAAGTATATAGCATTTGCCCGTGATCGCCTCCCGAGTGATCACGGCCCGATAGTATAGGATGGCAGACGGACAAGAATGTAGGGCCACTGATGGAATACTAGCATCCTATACTAAGCATGTAGGATTGCAGGTAAAGGTAACAACAATAGTAGCAAGGACAGGCTATGCATCAGGATAGGAATAACGGAAAGCAGTAACATGCTACACTACTCTAATGCAAGCAGTAGAGAGTAGAATAGGTGATATCTGGTGATCAAGGGGGGCTTGCCTGGAAGCTCAGCCGAGAAGGAGGGGTCGTCAACACCGTAGTCGTACTGGGTAGCAGCGGCGTCGGTCTCGGTGTCTAGCGAGAGAAGAGGGGGAAGAAACAATAAATACAATGCAAACAAATGCATGACATGACAAAGCGCGGTGCTAGGTGTGCCCTAACGCGGTGGGAGGTTGTACCAGTGAAGGGGGGAACATCCGGGAAAGTATTCCCGGTGTTTCGCGTTTTCGGGCAGATGAACCGGAGGGGGAAAGTTGCGAGTTCTATAGGTTAGGGATGTGTGGCGGACGAACGGGCTGCGTATCCGGATTCGTCTCGTCGTTCTGAGCAACTTTCATGTACAAAGTTTTTCCATCCGAGCTACGATTTATTTTCTATTAATTTTCAAGGTTTTAAATGATTTTTTGAATTTATTTTAATTCGAAATAGAAGCTAAAATGCTATAAGTAACCAGCTTTGAGTACACAGATGTGTACCCAGAGGCTGACAGGTGGGCCAAGGGGGACTCAGTTGACCGGTCAAAGCTTGGTAGTCAATGAGGTGGGGCCCCTGTCATTCTCGATTTACCTAATTATAGTTTAATTAGTTAACTAGCAGGTTAACTAAAGTTAAGTTAATTAAGCAGCTTAGTTAATTAATTAATTTTAGTTCTTTTTATTATTACTTTTTTTGATCGTTTTCTGGGGCGGGTCCCACTTGTCATTCAGACAGGGGCCTTAACGGGTCGCGGGTGGCGGTTCTCGGGTGCCAGCCCGCTGAAGCCGCGCTGACGATGGGTGAAGGGGCGGCGCATGGCTTTGGCGCCGACGATAGTGGCTGGAGCGGGGCGGCACAGCGAGGTGTGGTGGTGTGGCGGAGCACGCCTTTGGGTCGCGGCGGCTGCGACAGCACGCGACAATCGCACGGCCGGACGCGGCCAGGGAACGTGGCGGGCACCACGATGGACGGGCATGGTCGACGTTGTGGCGCGAGCGCGTCTGAGAGGGAAGCGGCAGCAGCGGCGAGCAGCAGGCCAGAGACGAGCGAAGCGCGGCGACCGTTGGTGTGCCCTGGCGTGGTGGTAGCCCGCAGGCGGCGGCAACGAGGGCGGGACAAAGTCGGAAGCGAGGCGAAGGAAGGAGAAGGGGTCCTCACGTGCGAGGAGGGAAGGAGGCAGCGAGGCTGGTGAGGCCGGCCCAGGAGGAGAGCGAGAAGCGGGCGGCAGGCGGTCCAACGAGGTGGTCCGACAACGACGGGTGACGGTGTCGGGTCGGGGTGGAGGAGCTTTGGGCGGCGGGGACGAGATGATGTAGAGGCGTCCGATGAGGTGGAGGTAGACGAGGGGGTGGCTCCGGCGATCGTGGACGGCGACGGCGGTTCCGTGCTCCGATCTAGAACGAGCGATGAGGGAGGATCGGGCTCGATCCAAATCCAGCGAGGGTGGGGAGAACGAGAGAGAGATCGTGGGGAGTGGGGTAGTTGGGCTAGGGTTACGGGGAGTGAGGTTATACTGATAGGGTGTGCGGCTGGAGCCATGAGGTGTGGTGGGCGATTGGCCCGATTGGCCGAGGGTCCTCTTTTGTTTTTAGTCTCTCCTTTTTCATAATGTTTTCTTTTAGTTCTAATTTATTTTAGTTTTACAAAATATAAAAACATTTCATATATTAGTACTATTAATTATGCTACTGCCCCATTAACTCTTGGGAAACTAAATGAATGGTTTAATATTTTATGAATTACAAAAGGCAATTATTTAATTGTTTTACCTATTGTTTTAACTATTAAGTGCAACTAAATTTTTATAAAAAATGTGGTTTCTCCACCATTATTACTTAGGATTTATTTGTCCCATTTTGAACATTTTAGTTTTAGTGTTTCAAAACTTTTAATGTTTGACTTGATTTTCAAATTTGAATTTGGATCGGTACGCGTCATTAACAACAGTAACCGAGGTGACGTGGCATCATTAGCATGCAATTACTGTAGCTTAATTATCCGGGCGTCACAAAGCGGCCCGGGGCTGCAGCACCCGAACCCGGCCCGGGGACTTCAGAGCTCAGCTCGAGGACTGCTGCAGTCGGCCCGGGGACTTCAACGACGCAGCAAGCAGCGGTCGGCTCCGACCCGCCGCCTCCCAGCCCGACCGCCCTGGTACCGGTTGCTGTCATGACAGTGGTAGAAGCTCCATCTTGGGCGCACCCCATCCTCAACTTTCTGGTGAGCCGAGAGCTACCAGACGACCTGATCTTGGCCTGGCAGGTGCAACGCCGGGCGGCAGCATACACGATAGTCAATAGAGAGCTCGTCAGGCGCAGTGTGACTGGTGTGTCTTCCAGCGCTACGTGGAGCCAGAGAAGGGCATTGCTATCCTCAAGGATATTCATCAAGGCGAATGTGGCCACCATGCCGCCTCCAGAGCTCTCGTTGCCAAAGCTTTCCGCCATGGTTTCTTCTGGCCGACTGCTTTGGACGACGACAAGGAGTTGGTCCGCAAGTGCAAGGGGTGCCAGCGCTTCAACTCCGAGCAGCACCTGTCGGCTTCCGCACTCAAGACCACCCCCCTCACTTGGCCGTTTGCCGTGTGGGGGTTGGACATGGTGGGCCCATTCAAGACAGCACGCGGCGGCATGACCCATCTGCTGGTAGCCGTGGACAAGTTCACTAAGTGGATCGAGGCGAAGAATCAAGAAGCTGAATGGTCCGACTACCGTCACATTCATCGCGGATATCACCGTCCGGTATGGCATCCCACGCAGCATCATCACAGACAATGGCACGAACTTCACCAAAGGCGCCTTGGCCCCTTTTTGCGCAACGTAGGGCATCCGACTGGACCTAGTGTCTGTTGCCCATCTGCAGTCAAACTGCCAGGTGGAGCGAGCAAACGGCCTCATCCTGTCTGGCATCAAGCCCCGGCTGGTCGAGCCTCTGGAACACTCGGTTGTCTACTGGATCGAGGAGCTACCGGCCATCCTTTGGAGTCTTCGGACTACACCGAATCGAGCAACCGGCTTCACACCCTTCTTCCTCATGTATGGGGCCAAGGCTGTCATACCAACCGACATCGAGTTCGACTCGCCTCGCGTCACCATGTACACAGAGGCGGAAGCCAAGGAGGCGCGAGAAGACGGCATGGATCTGCTGGAAGAGGCCCGACTGCTAGCACTCAGCCGGTCCGCCATCTACCAGCAGAGCCTGCGTCTCTACCACAACAAGAAGATCAATCCGCGTGCTTTCCGCGAGGGTGATCTTGTGCTCCGGCTGATCCAGTGGACAGCCGGCCAGCACAAGCTCTCGGCTCCTTGGGAGGGGCCTTTCACCATCAGCAAGGCCCTGGGCAATGACACCTACTACGTCATTGACGCACAAAAGCCCATGGCTCGCAAGAGGGGCCAAGAGACGGAGCGTTCGTGGAATGCGAACCTTCTCCGCCCATTTTACTGTTGATGCAGTGTATGTACCATGCTACATTTTGTATTAAGCAAAGACAACAGGTCCTCCGAGGTGCACTCGGGGGATACCTTTTTATCTATATGATAAGCTTCACCTATTAAATGTGTTCTTTCATTCTACCACCCTGTCCGGGTCTGGTCAGCCGGCCTGGGGGCTCACCGCCTTGACCTAAGTTGGCACCACTCGTAGTCGGCCAAGTAGTGTGCCGACGCCAAAGCCCTCTCTTCGCCTCAGCTACAGCTTGCAGCGCGACTATCCGGCTGGCAAGAGCTAAAGGCCAGAAACGCTGTCCACATGAAAAATGACTAAGGAAGAACGCCAACATAGGCCAAGTCGGCTCCTAGCCTCACCCGTCCGGCTACCCAGCAGCCGTCCTACCGGCTTCTCGCTCGACTAGCTACACTCTAGGTGGCTGAAATAACTTGCCTATTCTAAACGGCCAAGTCCCTGACTCAGCCACAGACCGCAGCGCGGCTGTTCGGCTGGCATGGCCGCGGCCAAAGGAAAACAGCGAAAGAAAAAGGCAAGAAAAGCAAATGCAAAACCGAGCTAGAACCCGGCAAAGTACACAAGCATGTGGGAAATAAAATTATTTACATTGCAAAGTCCCGAGGCCAGCATTTATCAGAGTTTAATACACCCCCAGTGGGTGAAACTGCGCACGATTAACTTTTTTTTCAAGTACAAGACAGAGAAATTTAAGAAGATAAAAGGCCGCTTAGGCCGAAGGTGCGGCGGGCTGCTCAGACAGGTCGGCGGTGGCCGAGGCACCGGCTGGTGGAGCTTCCGGCTGGCGGGTCTCGGCCTGGTCGGCGGCGGCAGCTGACATGGTCTCCCGCGGCTCGATGGCTAAGGCAGGGTCGAGCTGGGTCCGGCTAGTCGCTCTGCTGTCTGGTTCGATGTCACCGCCTTCCTCGTCCTAGCTCTCCTCCGTGCCTTCGTCACAGGAGGCGATCTCCTCCACCGGGTCCTCCCCCTCATTCGGGTTCAGCCCGAACCAAGAAGGCGGCACCTCAGTGTCGTCTTCCGCCCGCTCCGGGACGAAGACGCCGACGTCGGCGTAGTCGGCAAGGACGGCCGCGCGCTTGACGATCGCCTCGCGCGTGATAATCCCTAAGTGCAGGGAATCATCATAGCAAATCCCAATGGTGGAAGTGATAAGTATGGAGTGTCGAACCCACATGGAGCTGAAGGTAAGATCAATATTCTCTCAAGTCATATCCACCACTGATACGACTCTACGTACACCGAATGTTTGCTTCCAACTAGAAACGAGAAATAAAACTATGTTGTGGGTATGAATAGGATAACTTTGCATGATATCGGAGAGCTTAAAACATAAAAGTAGGTGTTGTTATCATAAAGTTAGAATATATTACTAAATATTATAAATAGCGAGTGTGGAATAATGATGGGTCTGTGTGCGGAATTATCCTAGGCAATTCGTTAACAAGACCGATAATCACTATTGCAATTTCATATGAGGGAGAGGCATAAGCTAACATACTTTCTCTTCTTGGATCATATGAACTTATGATTGGAACTCTAGCAAGCATCCGCAACTACTAAAGATCATTAAGGTAAAACCCAACCATAGCATTAAAGCATCAAGTCCTCTTTATTCCCATACGCAACAACCCCCTTACTCGGGTTTGTGTTTCAGTCACTCACCAACCCACTATAAGCGAATCATGAACGTATTACAACACCCTACAGCAGGAATCCCTCACGCTTGCGCGACACGGAGGACACCATAGGACAGCACCAAAATAAAACATACAACTCATACCAATGTAGATCATCAATCAACCCAAAGACAAAGGATATCTACTCAAAACATCATAGGATGGCAACATATCATTGGATCATAATATGTGGCATAAAGCACCATGTTCAAGTAGGGATTATAGTGGGGTGCGGGAGAGTGGACCGCGTAAAGGAGATGAGGATGGTGATGATGGTGGTGATGTTGATGAAGACGATCACCGCGGCTATGATTCCCCTCCCGATGGCACTCTGGTGCCACCGAGAGAGAGGAGGAGAGGTTCTCCCCCCCTGTGCTTCCTCCTCCATGGCCTCCCCCCTAGATGGGGAGAGGTACTCCCTTGGGTCCTTGGCCTTCATGGCGATGATGGCCCCTCCGGGATCCTCCCCCATGACCTCTGGTGATTATGGCCCCCTCCGGCAGGGTGCTAGAGAGGGCCTAGATTGATTTCTCGTGGCTACAGAGGCTTGCGACGGCGGAACTTCCGATCTAGGTTATTTTCTGGGGGTTTCTGTATTTATAGGAATTTTTTGCTTTGGTTTCACGTCAGGGGGGTCTCCGAGTCATCCACGAGGCAGGGGCCCACGCCCAGGGGGGTGGGCGCGCCTGCTCCCTCTTGAGCACTGCGTTGGATTTCCCCAAAGAGGAGAGGATGATGCAGCAAAGTAGCGTAAGTATTTCCCTCGGTTTTTGAGAACCAAGGTATCAATCCAAAGAGGGAGGCCACGCACAAGTCCCTCGTGCACTGCACAAAACAATAGCTCCTCGCAACCAACGCGATTAGGGGTTGTCAATCCCTTCACGATCACTTACGAGAGTGAGATCTGATAGAGATGATAAATAATATTTTTGGTATTTTTGGTATAGAGATGCAAAGTGAAAAATAAAAGGCAAAGTAAAATCAAAGCAATAATTAAAGTGATGGAGATTGATATGATGAGAATAGACCCAGGGGCCATAGGTTTCACTAGTGGCTTCTCTCAAGAGCATAAGTATTCTACGGTGGGTGAACAAATTACTGTTGAGCAATTGATAGAATTGAGCATAGTTATGAGTATATCTAGGTATGATCATGTATATAGGCATCACGTCCGAGACAAGTAGACCGACTCCTGCCTGCATCTACTACTATTACTCCACTCATCGACCGCTATCCAAAGATGCATCTAGAGTAGTAAGTTAAAAACAGAGTAACTCCTTAAGCAAGATGACATGATGTAGAGGAATAAATTCATGCAATATGATAAATACCCCATCTTGTTATCCTCGATGGCAACAATAGAATACGTGCCTTGCAACCCTTTCTGTCACTCGGTAAGGACACCGGAAGATTGAACCCAACGCTAAACAGTTCTCCCATTGCAAGAACTACCAATCTAGTTGGCCAAACCAAACGGATAATTCGAAGAGACTTGCAAAGATAACCAATCATACATTAAAGAATTCAGAGAAGATTCAAATATTATTCATAGATAATCTGGATCATAAACCCACAATTCATCGGTCTCAACAAACACACCGCAAAAAGAAGATTACATCGAACAGATCTCCACGAGAGAGGGGGAGAACATTGTATTGAGATCCAAAAAGAGAGAAGAAGCCATCTAGCTACTAGATATGGACCCGAAGGTCTAAAGTAAACTACTCACACTTCATCGAAGGGGCTATGGTGATGATGTAGAAGCCCTCCGTGGTGGATGCCCCCTCGTGAGTCTCCTAACAGGCCCCAAGATGGGATCTCATGGATCTGAGGAAGTTGCGGCGGTGGAATTAGGTTTTTGGCTCTGTTACGATCGTTTGGGGGTGCGTAGGTATATATAGGAGGAAGGAGTACGTCGGTGGAGCAACAGGGGCCCACGAGGCGGCGCGCCCTAGGGGGCGCCCCACCCTCGTGACCGCCTCTTTGTTCCTTGGAGTAGGGTCCAAGTCTCCTGGATCACGTTCGGTGAGAAAATCACGTTCGAAGCTTTCATTCCGTTTGGACTCGTTTGATATTCCGCTTTCTTGAAAGCAGTGAAATAGGCAAAAAACAGCAATTCTGGGCTGGGCCTCCGGTTAATAGGTTAGTCCCAAAAATAATATAGAAGTGAAAAATAAAGCCCAATATAGTCCAAAATAGTAGATAAAGTAGCATGGAGCAATCAAAAATTATAGATACGTTGAAGATGTATCAGGCATCTCCAAGCTTAATTCCTGCTCGTCCTCGAGTAGGTAAATGATAAAAAAGAGAATTTTTGATGCGGAGTGATACTTTGGCATAGTTTCAATGTTAATCTTCTTAATTGTGGTATGAATATTCAGATCCGAAAGATTCAAGACAAAAGTTCATATTGACATAAAAATAATAATACTTCAAGCATACTAATCAAAGTAATCATGTCTTCTCAAAATAGCATGGCAAAAGAAAGTTCATCCCTACAAAATCATATAGTTAGGCTATGCTTCATTTTCGTCACACAAAGATGTTCCCAACTTCTATACCCCGATGACAAGCCAAGCAATTGTTTCATACTTAAATAATCTCAAACTTTTTCAACCTTCACGCAATACATGAGCGTGAGCCATGGATATAGCACTATGGGTGGAATAGAATATGATGATGGGGATTGTGTGGAGAAGACAAAAAAGGAGAAAGTCTCACATTGACGAGGATAATCAACGGGCTATGGAGACGCCCATCAATAGATGTCAACATGAGGAGTAGGGATTGCCATGCAACAGATGCACTAGAGCTATGAATGCTCAACAAAAGAAAACTAGTGGGTGTGCATCGAACTTGCTTGCTCATGAAGACCTAGGGCATTTGAGGAAGCCCATCGTAGGAATATACAAGACAAGTTCTATAATGAAAAATTCCCACTAGTATAAAAAGACAACTTATGAGACTCACCATATGAAAAACATGGTGCTACTTTGAAGCACAATATATGAGACTCACTACATGAAGAACAAGGTGCTACTTTGAAGCACAATATATGAGACTCACTACATGAAGAACAAGGTGCTACTTTGAAGCACAAGTGTGGAAAAAGAGATAGTAACATTGCCCTTTTTATTTGTTTTCTTTTTTTTTGGGCCTTTCCTTTTTTTTGATTGGGCAATGCTCTAATAGTGATGATCATCACACTTCTATTGATTACAACATAAGGATTACAACTCGAAACTAGAACAAGATATGACTCTATATGAATGCCTCCGGTGGTGTACCGGGATGGTGCAATGAATCAAGAGTGACATGTATGAAAAATAATGCATGGTGGCTTTGCCACAAATACGATGTCAACTACATGATCATGCAATGACAATATGACAAAAGTAAAGTATGTCATGATGATGATGAACGGAACGATTGGAAAGTTGCATGGCAATATATCTCGGAATGGCTATGGAAATGCCATAATAGGTAGGTATGGTGGCTGTTTTGAGGAAGATATAAGGAGGTTTATGTGTGATAGAGCGTATCATATCACGGGTTTGGATGCACCGTGAACTTTGCACCAACTCTCAAGGTGATAAAGGGCAATGCACGGTACCGAAGAGGCTAGCAAAGGCGGAAAGGTAAAAGTGCGTATAATCCATGGACTCAACATTAGTCAAAAGAACTCATATAATTATTGCAAAAATTTAAAAGTCATCAAAAATCAAGTACTATGCGCATGCTCCTAGGGGGATAGATTGGTAGGAAAAGACCAACGCCCGTCCCCGACCGCCACTCATAAGGATGCACAAGTCAGGTACACTTCATGTTTCAAATTTGTTACACAACTTTAACCATACGTGCATGCTATGGGACTTGCTAACTTCAACACAAGCATTCTTTAAATTCACAATTACTCAACTAGCATGACTCTAATATCACCATCTTCATATCTCAAAACAATTATCAAGCATCAAACTTTTCTTAGTATTCAACGCACTCAAAAGAAAGTTTCACATATCTTGAATACCAAGTATATTAATATTAAGCAAATTACCATGCTATTAACGACTCTCAAAATAATCTAAGTGAAGCATGAGAGATCAATAGTTTCTTTAAAACAAATCCACCACCGTGCCCTAAAAGATCTAAGTGAAGCACTAGAGCAAAAATTATCACGCTCAAAAGATATAAGTGAAGCACTATGAGCAAAACTATCAAGCTCAAAACATATAAGTGAAGCACATAGAGTATTCTATCAAATTCCAATTTATGTATGGATCTCTCAAAAGGTGTGTACAGAAAGGATGATTGTGGTAAACTAACAAGCAAAGACGCAAATGATACAAGACGTCCAAGCAAAACACATATCATGTGGTGAATAAAAATATAGCTCCAAGTAAATTACCGATGGAAGTAGATTTAAAGAGGATGCCTTCCGGGCATCCCCAAGCTTTGAATTTTGGTGTACTTGGATTATCTTGGGGGTGCCATGGGCATCCCCAAGCTTAGGCTCTTGCCAGTCCTTGTTCCATAATCCATCAAAAGAATTTACCCAAAACTTGAAAACTTCACAACACAAAACTCAATAGAAATCTCGTGAGCTCCGTTAGAGAAAGAAAACAAAAGACTACTTTAAGGTACTGTAATGAACTCATTCTTTATTTATATTGGTGTTAAACCTACTGTATTCCAACTTATCTATGGATTATAAACTATTTTACTAGCCATAGATTCATCAAAATAAGCAAACAACACACGAAAAACAGAATCTGTCAAAAACAGAACAGTCTGTAGTAATCTGTAACTAACGCAAACTTCTAGAAATCCAAAAAAATTAACAAAATTATAAGACCTAGAAAATTTGTTTATTGATCAGCAGAAATTGGAATCATTATTTTATCACGTTCTGGTGATTTTTAATAATTCGGGCACTGAGCACAAAGTTTCTGGAAATTACAGCAAGATCCAATAACTATCATCCAAGAAGATCCAATAGGTCTAGCTTGGCACAAACACTAATTAAAACATAAAACCACATCTAAACAGAGGCTAGATGGATTATTTATTCCTAAACAGAAGCAAAAGCAAAAAACATAAAGAAAATTGGGTTGCCTCCCAACAAACGCTATCGTTTAACGCCCCTAGCTAGGCATAAAAGCAAGGATAGATCTAGGTATTGCCATCTTTGGTAGGCAATCCATAAGTGGCTCTCATGATAGATTCATATGGTATTTTTTTTTAGGAAAGTGTTCCATGCCTTTATTTAATGGAAATTGGAATCTAATATTCCCTTCCTTCATATCAATAATTGCACCAATCGTTCTAAGGAAAGGTCTACCAAGAATAATAGGGCAAGAAGGATTGCAATCTATATCAAGAACGATAAAATCTACGGGCACATAATTCCTATTTGCAACAATAAGAACATCATTAATTCTTCCCATGGGTTTTTTAATAGTGGAATCCGCAAGATGCAAGTTTAGAGAGCAATCATCAAAGTCACGGAAATCTAGCAAATCACACAAAGTTTTGGGAATAGTGGAAACACTAGCACCCAAATCTTACAAGGCATGAAACTCATAATTTTTAATTTTAATTTTAATAGTAGGTTCCCACTCATCATAGAGATTTCTAGGGATATAGACCGTCAACTCAAGTTTTTCTTCATAAGATTGCATCAAGGCATCAACAATGTGTTCGGTAAAGGCCTTATTTTGACTATAAGCATGAGGAGGATTTAGCACGGATTGCAACAAGGAAATACAATAAATTAAAGAGAAATTTTCATAATTAAATTCCTTGAGATCCAATATAGTTGGTTTAGCAACATCTAGTTTTTTATTTCTTTCAATCCCACATTTATCAATTTCATCATCAAGATCTAAAAACTCCGAATTCTTAGAACGCCTTCTAGGTAAGGGAAGATCATATTCAGTTTCATCAAGATTCATATTGCAAAACAAAGATTTAATAGGGGACACATCAATAACTTTTAGATCTTCATCTTGATTTTCATAGGAATTGGAAAAACATGCTTTAATAAAGGCATCTTTGGAAGCACGCATCCTAGCGGTTCTTTCTTTGCACTCATCAATGGAAATTCTCATAGCTTTGAGAGACTCATTGATATCATGCTTAGGAGGAACATATCTAAGCTTTAAAGAATCAACCTCAAGAGAAATTCTATCAACGTTCCTAGCCAAATCATCAACTTTAAGCAATTTCTCCTCAAGCAAAGCATTAAAATTCTTTTGTGAATTCATAAACTCTTTAACACTACTCTCAAATTCAGAGGGCATCTTATTAAAATTTCCATAAGAGTTGTTGTAGGAATTTCCATAATTATTAGAAGGATTACTAGGATAAGGCCTAGGATTAAAATCCCCTCCATCCGCGTTGTTCCCAAAATTATTCCTACCAACAAAATTCACATCCATAGATTCATTATTATTCTCAATCAAAGTAGACAAAGGCATATCATTAGGATCAGAAGAAACACTCTTAGCAGCAAATAATTTCATAAGTTCATCCATCTTTCCATTCAAAACATTAATTTCTTCTATCGCATGCACTTTTTTATTAGTAGATCTTTCGGTATGCCATTGAGAATAATTAACCATAATATTATTTAGAAGTTTAGTAGCATCTCCTAGAGTGATTTCCATAAAGGTGCCTCCCGCGGCCGAATCTAAAAGATTCCTAGAAGCAAAATTCAATCCGGCATAATTTTTTTGTATAATCATCCACAAGTTCAAACCATGAGTAGGACAATTACGTATCATTAACTTCATTCTCTCCCAAGCTTGTGCAACATGTTCATGATCAAGTTGCTTAAAATTCATAATATCGTTCCTAAGAGAGATAATCTTAGCGGGAGGAAAATACTTAGAGATAAAAGCATCTTTGCACTTGTTCCAAGAATCAATACTATTTTTAGGCAAAGATGAAAACCACGCTTTATACGATCTCTAAGCGAAAAAGGAAATAGCTTCAATTTAACGACATCATTATCGACATCCTTTTTCTTTTGCATATAACATAAATCAAGGAAGCTATTCAGATGAGTAGCGGCATCTTCACTAGGAAGGACGATGAATTGATCTTTCATAACAAGATTCAACAAAGCAGTATTGATTTCACAAGATTCAGTATTGGCAAGAGGAGCAATCGGAGTGCTAAGGAAATCATTATTATTGGTATTGGTGAAGTCACACAATTTGGTAGTATCTTGAGCCATCGAGACAAACAAGCAATCCAACACACGAGCAAACAAAAGGCAAGCGAGAAAAAGGCAAAGCAGGAAAAAGAGGAGGAGATTGGGAAAGAGAGGCGAATAAAGCGACAAAGGGTGAAGTGGGGAGAGGAAAAGCGAGGCAAATGGCAAATAATGTAATGCGAGAGATAGGGATTGTGATGGGTACTTGGTATGGTGCTTGACTTGCTCTTGCGTGAGCCTCCCCAGCAACGGCGCCAGAAATTCTTCTTGCTACCTCTTGAGCACTTTGTTGGATTTCCCCGAAAAGGAGAGGATGATGCAGCAAAGTAGCGTAAGTATTTCCCTCAGTTTTTTAGAACCAAGGTATCAATCTAGTAGGAGGCCACGCACAAGTCCCCCGTACCTGCACAAAACAATAACTCCTCGCAACCAACGCGAATAGGGGTTGTCAATCCCTTCACGATCACTTACGAGAGTGAGATCTGATAGAGATGATAAATAATATTTTTGGTATTTTTGGTATAGAGATGCAAAGTGAAAAATAAAAGGCAAAGTAAAAACAAAGCAAGTATTAAAGTGATGGAGATTGATATGATGAGAATAGACCCGGGGGCCATAGGTTTCACTAGTGGCTTCTCTCAAGAGCATAAGTATTCTACGGTGGGTGAACAAATTACTATTGAGCAATTGATAGAATTGAGCATAGTTATGAGTATATCTAGGTATGATCATGTATATAGACATCACGTCCGAGACAAGTAGACCGACTCCTGCCTGCATCTACTACTATTACTCCACTCATCGACCGCCATCCAGCATGCATCTAGAGTGTTAAGTTAAAAACAGAGTAACGCCTTAAGCAAGATGACATGATGTAGAGGGATAAATTCATGCAATATGATAAAAACCCCATCTTGTTATCCTCGATGGCAACAATAGAATACGTGCCTTGCAACCCTTTACATCCTTTGGGTAAGGACACCGCAAGATTGAACCCAAAGCTAAACACTTCTCCCATTGCAAGAACTACCAATCTAGTTGGCCAAACCAAACGGATAATTCGAAGAGACTTGTAAAGATAACCAATCATACATAAAAGAATTCAGAGAAGATTCAAATATTATTCATAGATAATCTGGATCATAAACCCGCAATTCATCGGTCCCAACAAACACACCGCAAAAACAAGATTACATCGAATAGATCTCCACGAGAGAGGGGGAGAACATTGTATTGAGATCCAAAAAGAGAGAAGAAGCCATCTAGCTACTAGCTATGGACCCGAAGGTCTGAAGTAAACTACTCACACTTCATCGGAGGGGCTATGGTGATGATGTAGAAGCCCTCCATGGTGGATGCCCCCTCGTGAGCTCGAGAACAGGCCCGAGATGGGATCTCGTGGATACTGAGGAAGTTCTTGGCGGTGGAATTAGGTTTTTGGCTCTGTTACGATCGTTTGAAGTGCGTAGGTATATATAGGAGGAAGGAATGCGTCGGTGGAGCAACAAGGGGCCCCACGAGGCAGGCGCGCCCTAGGCGCCCCCCACCTCGTGACCGCCTCTTTGTTCCTTGGAGTAGGGTCCAAGTCTCTGGATCACGTTCGTGAGAAAATCACGTTCTGAAGGTTTCATTCCGTTTGGACTCCGTTTGATATTTCGCTTTCTTGAAACACCGAAATAGGCAAAAACATCAATTCAGGTTGGGCCTCCTGTTAATAGGTTAGTCCCAAAAATAATATAAAAGTGAAAAATAAAGCCCAATATAGTCCAAAACAGTAGATAAAGTAGCATGGAGCAATCAAAAATTATAGATACGTTGGAGAAGTATCAGCGCCCCCCACCCTCATGGACAGCCCGGGACTCTTCTGGCCCAACTCTTTTGCTCCAGGGGCTTCTTTTGGTCCATAAATAATCAACAAAAATTGGCACGTCAATTGGACTCCGTTTGGTATTCCTTTTCTGTAAAACTCAAAAACAAGGAAAAAACAGAAGGTAGCCTTTGGGCTCTAGGTTAATAGGTTAGTCCCAAAAATCATATAAAATAGCATATAAAACATCTAAGATGGATAATATAATAGCATGACTACTTCATAAATTATAGATACATTGGAGACGTATCAGCATCCCCAAGCTTAATTCTTGCTCGTCCTCGAGTAGGCAAATGATTAAAAAATAATTTATGAAGTGTGAGTGCTAGCAGGTGCACAAGTTTGATCAATGATAATTTCAATCACCTTTTCTAGCATCATTATATGTCATAACAGTAGCTCATCTCATAAAACTTTTCATGATCAAGTAACAAGCTATTCACATGTTAAAGTATAGATCATAAACTTTCTTGAAAACTAACAAACAATGCTCTTAGTCATCAAACAACTGCAATTCATCTTATTTTCGGGAAGGGTCTATGTAAGAGCTTTGGTTCAGCAAACTCCACATCCTCAACTATCATTTAATCTTTCACAATTGCTAACACTCATGTGATATTTATGGGTTCAAAGTTTTAATAGGGCATAGAGAAAGATAGGGGCTTATAGTTTCGCCTCCCAACATTTTACCTCAAGGGTAATGTCAACAATAATAATTTATGAAAACCTACATCCAAGTGGATATATATATATCCGGATCGCTCCAACACAAAGTGCTTGCCAAAGGAAAAAGTGTAAAAAGGAAAGGTGATGATCACCACAACTCTTGTATAAGGGTAGAAGATAAAAGTAAAAGATAGGCCCTTCGCAGAGGGAAGCAGAGGTTGTCATGCGCTTTTATGGTTGGATGTACAAAATCTTAATGGAAAAGAACGTCACTTTATATTGCCTCTTGTGATAAAGACCTTTATTATGTAGTCCGTCGCTTTTATTTCTTCCCTATCACAAGTTCGTATAAAGCTTATTTTATTCGCACTAATAGATCATACATATTTAAGGAGCAATTTTTATTGCATGCACCGATGACAACTTACTTGAAGGATCTTACTTAGTCCTTAGGTAGGTATGGTGGACTCTCATGGCAAAACTGGTTTAAGGGATGTTCGGAAGCACAAGTAGTATCTCTACTTGGTGCAAAGAATTTGGCTACCATGAGAGGGAAAGGCAAGCTCAGCATGTTGGATGATCCATGACAATATACTTTATTTCGGATATAAGAAAACATAACCCATTACGTTGTCTTCCTTGTCCAACATCATCCTTTTAGCATGTCATATTTTAATGAGTGCTCACAATTACAGAAGATGTCCAAGAAAGTATATTGATATGTGAAATCTCTCTTCCTTTAATATTCTTTCATGAATTGTTCAAGTGACCAATTCTGCGTTTGCTAACTTTCAATAAGTTTACTACCTATACTTATTCCGTGTGAAGTCATTACTCCCCATGGTATAAGCATATGAAACTTTATAAATTCAGATTTATGATATTCAATTCATTCAACCATTTACTCATAGGATATACTTGAAGCACGTGAGTAAATGACAAACTACCCCAAAAAGATATAAGTGAAGAACACTGAGTAGTCAAATAATTGAAAATACGCTCCAAGCAAAACACATATCATGTGACGAATAAAAATATAGCTCCGAGTAAGGCATACCGATAGTTCTGAAGACGAAAGAGGGGATGCCTTCTGAGGCATTCCCAAGCTTAGGCGCTTGAGTCTTCCTAGAGTATTACCTTGAGGTGCCTTGGGCATCCCCAAGCTTAGGGTATTTCCGCTCCTTATTCTCCTCATATCAATATCTCACCCAAAGCTTGAAAACTTCAATCACACAAAACTTAACGGAACTTCGTGAGATAGGTTAGTATGATAAAGAGTAAACCATTCACTTTGGTACTGTCAAAGACAAGGTTCATAATTGTTATCACACAATTACTACTGTACCATATCATTTCTACAATTTATATTGAGAAATATAAGCCATAGAAACTAGAAAACAAGCAAACTATGCAATGAAAACAGAATCTGTCAGAAACAGAACAGTCTGTAATGATCTGAACATAAACCATACTTCTGCTACTCCAAAAATTATGAAATAAATTGGTGGACGTGAGGAATTTGTCTATTAATCTTCTGCAAAAAGTATCAACTCAAAATCACTCTTCTGTAAAAAATGGTAGCTAATCCCGTGAGCGCAAAGTTTCTGTTTTTTACAACAAGATCACATTAACTTTCACCCAAGTCTTCCCAAAGATTTTACTTGGCACTTTATTGAAACAAAAGTTATAAAACATGATTAATACAGTAGCTTAATCATGTAAACACACAAAAATAGTAAGGATAAATATTGGGTTGTCTCCCAACAAGCGCTTTTCTTTAATGCCTTTTAGCTAGGCATGATGATCTCAATGATGCTCACATAAAAGATAAGAATTGAAACATCAAGAGAGCATCATGAAGAATATGACTAGCACATTTAAATCTAACCCACTTCCTATGCCTAGGGATTTGTGAGCACATAATTTCTAGGAACAAGAATCGACTAGCATAGGAAGGCAAAACAAGTATAACTACAAAACTTTAAGCACATAAAGAGGAAACTTGGTATTATTGCAACTCCTACAAGCATATATTCGTACCTCATAATATTTTTCAGTAGCATCATGAATGAATTCAACAATATAACCATCACATAAAGTATTCTTTTCATGATCTACAAGCATAGAATTTTTTGTACCCTCCACATAAGCAAAATTCTTCTCATTCGGAATAGTGGGATCACTAATTCCTAAAGTTGACACTCTTCCAACCCCACTTTAGATTATAGTATTATTCATACTCCAAAAGATATAAGTTAAGTTCATGGAGCAGTCTACAATTAATATAGACTAACCAATATCCAAGCTCAAAATATGTAAGTGAAGCACACGAAGCATTCTATAGAACCATACTCAAAAGATTTAAGTGAAGCACAAGGAGCAATTGTATAAGATCATACTTAAAAGATATAAGTGAAGCACATGAAGTATTGTATAAATTAATGAAGGGCTATCTCATACTAGCTTGGTTCTTAAAGGAAAAACAAAAACACAAAGGACACAAAATCATGTGAACAAAACAAAAACCGAGGTATACCGATATTTGTTGAAGAAGAAAGATGGGATGCCAACCGGGGCATCCCCAAGATTAGATGCTTGAGTATCCTTTGAAATATTTACTTGGGGTGCCTTGGGCATCCCCAAGCTTGAACTCTTGCCTCTCTTTATTCTTCTCATATTGATAGTTCCTCGATCTTCGAACACTTCATCCACACAAAACTTTAACAAAAACTTTGTGAGATCCGTTAGTGTAATAAAGCAAACTACCACTTTAAGGTACTGTAATCAACTCATTCTTTATTTATATTGGTGTTAAACCTACTGTATTCCAACTTCTCTATGGTTCATACCCCTCCGATACTAGCCATAGATTCATCAAAATAAGCAAACAACACGCGAAAAACATAAGCTGTCAAAAATAAGATAGTCTGTAGTAATCTGGAAGTTTAGTAAACTTCTGTAACTCCCAAAATTATGAAATAAATTTTAAAATTTGAACAACTTTTACAGAAGTAATGCGCAAAACATTTCAGACCCATTTGAACTTCCAGTAAAAAATGTAAAATCACGTGGTACAGCCAAAGTTTATGTTTTTGTTCTGCACATAGTAAACAAGCAATCTAATCATCCTAAAACCAAAGCTTGGCACATTATTTTTATAATACAATGGATATACACAAGGGGATAATTATTTACAGAGAAACTTCCATGAAAAATTCTACATTGTTTCCGTGAGCATGAACACAAGTGCTCAAGGTC
This sequence comes from Aegilops bicornis, assembly GCA_021605145.1. Classification (NCBI taxonomy): domain Eukaryota; kingdom Viridiplantae; phylum Streptophyta; class Magnoliopsida; order Poales; family Poaceae; genus Aegilops; species Aegilops bicornis. The sequence goes on along the minus strand of CM038673.1, from coordinate 406,620,442 downwards.
GACCCTCACTTCTTCAATGCATAACTTTTCAATCACTTCTCTTTTTGAAAAACTTTTTAGGCATGAGAGGCAAGTGATTTTTTTTGTATTTTCATTCTTTAAATTTTGTTTGTGTTTCACCCACAACTTAACAGAAACAAAAAGGAAAAAAGCAAAATCTACTTAGTGAAGAAAGCAAACAAGCACACACGAGAATATCAACCCCACGCCATTGCTCCCCGGCAACGGCGCCAGAAAAGAGCTTGATAATCTCCAAGTGTAGGGAATCATCGTAGCAATTCCCAATGGTGGAAGTGATAAGTATGGAGTTTAGAACCCACAAGGAGCTAAAGGTAAGATCAATATTCTCTCAAGTCCTATCTGCCACTGATACGACTCTACGTACACCGAACGTTTGCTTCCAACTAGAAACGAGAAATAAAACTACGTTGTGGGTATGAAGAGGATAACTTTGCATGATATTGAAGAGCTTAAAACATAAAAGTAGGTGCTGTTATCATAAAGTTAGAATATATTACTAAATATTATAAATAGCGAGTGTGGAATAATGATGGGTCGATTGTCTTGGAATTATCCTAGGCAATCGTTAACAAGACCGGTAATCACTATTGCAATTTCATATGAGGGAGAGGCATAAGCTAACATACTTTCTCTTCTTGAATCATTTAGATACATTAAAACTAAGCACTAATCCAGCCATCTCAGGGCATTAGCGTCTACAACCGTTGGATCTATAGTTTCCAGCGTTTTCGGCCGTCCAACACAACTCTACCGCCGTACTTCTCGCGACTGAGGAGTGGGCAGCTGCTCCCGCGACAAAATTGGGGGGCCGTGGTTAATTGGGCCATCTCGCACGGAGCCCTTATAAACATCACGAGGAAAAAAACACATCAAACACCACCCCTCTTCCTTCGCCCGACGCCCTCCATGCGCCGCCTCGCTTTCTTTGCGACCTAGAGATGTCTGTGGCAGCCGAGATCCCTCCCAGCCCTCTCGCGCTACCACTCCGTCCGGCAGAAAAGGAGGAATAACTGGCGAACATGAAGATCCTTCACTGGTACACATCCGTTCATGTCCCAGTTGCCCATCAATTTGGAAGCGACGAGGCGGCTGTAGCACCCAGGAAGCATCGTCATCGCCCGACCTCAACGCGCCACCTGCAAGGTCTCCCTCCCTCCCACCTCTTCCTGACCCAACCTATCGTCTCGCTCGTCCGCCCTCCCCTGACCCGATTGTTGCCAATATGATTAGTGATTGTGCCGATGCTCCGTGTTCCCGTCGGTACCCAGAAGTATTCCACCATAGCTTCCCCACGCCTCCTTCCCTTCATGCTCTCATTTGATGATTTGAAATTGGGGTCTGGTTAATCTACAAACATTTTTTTGTGGGGGAATCTGTGAGTAGTTGATTTGATGGTCTGGTAATGCAGTAGCCCTGAAACAATCAGAATACAACGACGGGGGGTGGCTCATGCCCTCTGTATTTCCATTGTGTCTGTTTATTGCTGATTCAACACGGGATGGTTGCAGAAAAGCACTCCAGAAACCACCTGATTGTGACGGGACCTCTTATTTGCCATCTCTAATCACGTTGCCTGCCATGATGTGGACGCGTAACTTATTTTCTACAAGATTACACATGAATTTAGGAATGTCCTTGATATGCAGCAGTCCATTATTTGTTGGTAGACTGAGAAAAGCATGTGCCAATCTTTTTGTCTGTGAAGAACTGAGATAGTTTTCTCTATCTTTTTGCAGAGAGTCAATGCAGTTTGCAAAGTCTTTTTTCAAACGCATTGACCAATGGAAGGAGTCTTCGGTTTGGTACTTGGCTAATCTGATTTGTATGCCACCACAGTAGTAATGGTGTATTCGTACGATATTGAGGGACCTTTGTTATAGGGTAGATGAAGATAAATGCATAGCTACAAGGTCTTCACTTTGGCTGATAAGTGAGAAATTCCAATGCGTATAACATGTAGGTCCCAAATACCCACAATATATCTTCTGCAGCATGTACATTTTAATGTTCCTCGGAAGTTCTTCTTTTACTGCGAGGAGAAAAGAATTTCTTAATCAACCGCAGCCAAGTCTGCATTACAAAGGTCAGGAACCTCATCCGGTCCTGAGCAAAGCCACACTACAGTCCACTTCTTTATTCTACCAAAATGTTGCTCAGAACTTGGTATTATCAGCATGACTTCAGATTGACATCTACTCAAATATTATGTTAGTTATTGATTACTATTTGACTGATAACCATTGTTGATATTTTACTGTGGGAAATTTCATATAACAAAGAAGCTTCCCTTCATATCAATTAGTGGTTGAAAAGAAGCTCATGCTTGAGAGAAAACTGTCAAAGCATGATATATGGGCTGAGAAATTTCCATCTGAGGTAAGCCCACTTGATTGCTGACCCATTGCATATTGTGTCACCAGTGATGAAGACATTCATATTAATATAGTAAATAATCATATGGATGGGTTAATTTACTTATATTTAATAGTATAGTATCTCCTTCGTTCAATTCAATGGGAAGTTGCCTACATACCAGTACAATTTTTAAATTTTGCATTTTGAGGGTACACAAGGTAGCTCGAATGCAACTGAGAGAGGAAAACTTCATATTACCATGAAATAAATTGCTATGTTAGCTTAATTTATGGAGATGATTTTGGCGGAGTGCCAAGCCATTCTTTATTTTACTCGTTGATTTTCACATTTCCTCATTCCATGTTTCAATCATCATTTTGGCAGATCCATAAGTAGAAAGATTAGTATGGTGTTACCATATTGAGACAATTAGTTGCAATTCGAGCCTCTCCTGATTGTTCGTAGAAGTAATGTCATTTCCAACTTCTTCATTATTAAAGCCAGGGGAAAGTAACATTTATGTTTGAACAATATATTGTTTCTTTTATTTTTAGTTCTTGAATTCCCTACCAATGTTGTACAATGGACAAGAGATAAGAGTGTAAAACAAGCTTCTGCGAGGTTATACAAAGAATGTTTTATACATAGTTAATTACTTTCCATAATAGAACGTGTGATGTCATTTTTTTATATGTTGCTTACGTTGAGCTTATGTGTTTGTCCTTCTTGTGTTGTTTCGAATCCTCTCATATTACTTTATCACCATTTGCGAGAGCTATTGCAGGGGGTATTTGTCCTGGATCAGGATTACCTACATACAATTTGTTATATTAATATTCTATTATGCTGCATGAGATGTGGAATTTTGAACCATGCTCAAGTTTGTTCCCTTGCATGTCTCAGTACAAACATAATATTATACCTTGGTTGTAATTGTGAATGTCCTTAAGAAAGGGACCATGTTTGCATTGATTTTTCTTTCATTTTCATATAATAGATACATGATATTTGGTGCTAAACATATGGTTTTCGAACTATGAAATTTGCCTGTATTCAGGCACTATAAATTGAATGTTCAAGATTTTCTCAAAAATTTCTACATGTCATGCAATGTCTCTAAATGAATTTCTTGGGTCTATATATTTAGAGAAACTTTTATCATATTACTGAAGTAACAGACGGGCGCGGCAACACACGCCGTCATTGATCTAGTATGCACTTATGATTGGAACTCTAGCAAGCATCCGCAACTACTAAAGATCTTTAAGGTAAAACCCAACCATAGCATTAAAGCATCAAGTCCTCTTTATTCCCATACGCAACAACCCCCTTACTCGGGTTTGTGTTTCAGTCACTCACCAGCCCACCATAAGTGAATCATGAACGTATTGCAACACCCTACATCGGGAATCCCTCACGCTTGCGTGACACGGAGGGCACCATAGGACAACACCAAAATAAAACATACAACTCATACCAATCTAGATCATCAATCAACCCAAAGACAAAGGATATCTACTCAAAACATCATAGGATGGCAACACATCATTGGATCATAATATGTGGCATAAAGCACCATGTTCAAGTAGGGATTAGAGCGGGGTGCGGGAGAGTGGACCGCATAGAAGAGATGAGGATGGTGATGATGGTGGTGATGTTGATGAAGACGATCACCGCGGCGATGATTCCCCTCCCGATGGCACTCCGGCGCCACCGAGAGAGAGGAGGAGAGGTTCTCCCCCTTGTGCTTCCTCCTCCATGGCCCCCCCGAGATGGGGAGAGGTTCTTCCTCTGGTCCTTGGCCTTCATGGAGATGATGGCCCCTCAGGATCCTCCCCCATGGCCTCCGGTGATGATGGCCCCCTCCGGCAGGGTGCCAGAGAGGGCCTAGATTGATTTCTCGTGGCTACAGAGGCTTGCGGTGGCGGAACTTCTGATCTAGGTTATTTTCTGGGGGTTTCTGTATTTATAGGAATTTTTGGCTTTGGTTTCACGTCAGGGGGGGTCTCCGAGTCGTCCACGAGGCAAGGGCCCACGCCCAGGGGGGTGGGCGCGCCCCCCACCCTCGTGGACAACCCCGGACTCTTCTGGCCCAACTCTTTTGCTCCAGGGGCTTCTTTGGGTCCATAAAAAATAAACAAAAATTGGCACGTCAATTGGACTCCGTTTGGTATTCCCTTTATGTAAAACTCAAAAACAAGGAAAAAAGAGAAACTGGCACTAGGCTCTAGGTTAATAGGTTAGTCCCAAAAATCATATAAAATAGCATATAAATGCATATAAAACATCTAAGATGGATAATATAATAGCATGAATACTTCATAAATTATAGATACACCGGAGACGTATCAGCGCGCCGCCTCCAACTCTAGCCCCGCCTCCTGGCGGAACGTAGCCAGCCGATCCAAGTTCACACTAGGCTACCATGCCTTGATGAACTCCAGTGTCGCCCTGGCGCCTGCGTGCCGTAGCACCCTTCCAAGCTTCGAGCCGCTCGGCCGCCACCTCCAACCAGCCGGCGGTCCGACTAGGAGTCCGGGGCACCTACACGTTCGGCCAGATCCCCTCCAGCAACTGGGACCCGGCACGCTGAAAGCGGCGGAGCAGCGGGCGAACTGGCGCAAGGCGGAGCTGGACGGCCCGGAACTGCTCGCCCACAGTCTGAGGCCGGTCCGGCGTAATCTCCTCGCCCACCCGCCTCCGCTCCTCGCGTCGTGCCTCGATCGCCTAGCCAATGCGCTGGTGTGGTCCGGGAAGTAATCTGCGGGAAAAGAAGACAAAGACATAACAAGCCGGCTTCCTGCAACTACCGACACCTCCAAGCAAGAAAGAAAAGTTACCTTCGAGCATGCCCTCGATCACCTCGTAGCCGTCCGACAGCAGCTTCTCCCTCTCGGCTCAGTCCAAGCGCTGAGTCTCAAACTCGGCCTTGAGGAGCGCCTTTCGTCCTTCAGTGTTTGGACCTGGTCCGCATGCCGGGCCGCCTGGTCCGCCAGCTCCTTCTCGAGCCGATTGCACTCCGCGACTGCCTGGTTGCGCTCCTACTCCATGGCCTGAAGCTGGCTCTCGAGCTCGGACATGCGCGTCCTCATATGGGCGGCAGGCTCTGCAAAAGCAAGGAAGAATCATCAGCATCAACAAAGACAAAAGTCACCGAAAGATCCGGCCCGACTGCTAAGCAGTCGGCCCGAATCTCAGGGGCTACACCCAGTGGGTGCGCAATGCACGCCCCCACTGAAAGACAACCTCAGCACTCGGGCCGGATCTCGGGGGTTACACCCAGTGGGTACGCTTGCACGCCCCCACTGAAAGACAGCCTACGTACCACGGCTCTTGTTCAACTCAACAGTCCGGTTGGCGAGCTGTTGGTTCTGGGAGTTGTAGGCGGCCGCGCGCAGGTTGTGGTAGTCCTGCAGCAAGAGCAACACTTCAGCATTCAGAAGCACGCCTTGAAGTTCCAACCCGCCTCCTCAGCAGCCGACTTGGAACTCGAAGGCTACACCCAGTGGGTGCACTTGAGTGCCCCCACTGAAGATCACAAAAGCAAAAAAAGCAAAGTCAATTGCATACCCGGACAGTCGTCTGCATTGCCACCATCTCGTTCCTCGCCTGCAGGAGGGTGGCGTTGTGGATGTTGAACTTGTCAAGGACGTCCTGCACCGCCAGGTTCAGGGCGGCCAGGCCGGCTCCTGGCGTCCAACCAGGCGGAGCAGAGCTCGTGGACTCCATGTCGGCCACCTGCGAGCCCGCGGCCTCGACACAAGCCGGCCTCGGCGCAGAAGCCGCCCATGCTGGGCGTAGGCGCGCGGAAGCGTGGGTCACCATGGCCCGGCTCGGCACCAGCTCGATGCTGGACGGCGGCACCTCTGGCTCTTCGGGCTGGCTACCACCCCGCTCGCTAACATCTGGCGTGCGCGACGCCACCTCCACCTCCGGGACGATGGGGTTGGTCCCCTCGCGCTTCGAGGCCGCCTGGTCAGCTCTGGCTGCTCCAGTCGGCACCCGATCTTCCACCACCGGTGGCTCTGGCTGCTGCTTGTCGGTGGCCTCTGGAACCATGCCACGGGTCGGGTCCTCCGCGGCCTTCGCATCGGCCTCTTCCTGCGACTTGGTCGCAGATTCGGCCTCCGCCAGCACAGCAGTCGTGTGGCGGCCTCCCGCTCCTCCCGCGCTTCTCGCGCGTTCCTCTCCGTCGCCTCCCAAAGGGCGGCGGCCGGGTTCACACGTCGGGCCTCCTCAGAGCCGCCTGCTGCTCCGATCGGCGAGGCGGATGGAGCCCGTGATATGGAAAGGGGAGCCCTGCACGGCAAGGCAAGCAAAGATAAAAAGTTTGCAAGAAAGAAGCAAACACAAATAAGAAACTCGCAAGAGAGGAAAAGCCAAGACGAAACAATCAAGACAAGAGCAGTAAGAGCACTCACGCGGACACCAATGGGCGTTCCTTCGGGGTCCTCCGGATGGCGGCCGTCTTCGCAGCCTCTTGCCGCTTGATGGCGGCCGTCAACTTGGCCTTCTTGGTCGGCCGGCTGTCGAACATCCCCGCATCGGCGTGGCGCTTAGACGCGTCGGGTGCTCCAGTCGGCGCCTCACCTGTCGGCCGTGTCGTCGACGAGCCGGCACCTGTCTTGTCGGCGCCTTTAGGGCGGCGTTGCCCGTCGCCGTCCTCATCATCGTCCGACCAGTCCCGGACGTCGCCTCCTGCGCCGCCTCTTGCGGCTCCGCCTGCTCCAGCGCCGCCTCCCCCGGCGGCGTCGTCTTCCTCCAACGCGGCCGCCCCCATCTCGGGGTCGCCCACGTCGCTCACCTCCCAGTCCGCCATCCATTGGTGGCCAAGAGCCGGCGCGGCGGCTGCTGCCTAGCCAGCGAAGCGCTGCGCTGTGTTTGGGTGGTCAGGGCGGATGAAGAGCACAACATGAGCAAAGAAAGGGGACCACATACTAACCGCAGGCGGCGGGTTGGCGCGGCTGTACGGTGGCTTGCCAAAGCTCCAGTCGGTCTCGCTCAGCTGGCTGTTGGAGAAATAATTGACATGCCGGACCACCTCACAGTCAGCAGCTCCTTCGTCGACATCCGGCAGGGGTCCCGGCGGCCGCTCATGTCGTAGATCGGATGCGGCCCGATTTGGAGGGGCGACACTCGGCAGTAGACGAAGGCGGCCAGCAGGTCCGCCGGCTGGAGCCCCTCCGAGTCCGTCATCACCTAAAGCCGGTCGAGGGCGTTGGTGATGGCATCCGGCAATGGTTTGGGCTGCTGCCCCAATTGTTCCGCGGCTCAACAGGCGGGCCAGGCGCAAAGGCTGGCAAGTTGACGTAGTCGCGGGTCGGGTGGAGGTTGAGGACATAGAAGTATGACTTCTGCCACAACTTCGCCGACTCGTGCAAGACGACGGGGGAAATCAGGTCCCGGCGCTGGTGCGCCGCACGACGACGCAAGTGCCGCACTGGGTCGGCTTGCCCTTGGCCGCGGTGCCGAGCTTAAGGTAGAAGAACCTACCCCACAACTCGAGTGTGGGCAGGACGCCGAGGTAGCCTTCGCAGAAAGTGATGAAGGCGGAGAGGAGGACCACCGTGTTGGGCTTGAGGTTGTGAGGTTGAAGGCGGTATAAGTCGAGGAACTCGCGAAAGAAGCCCCTCGCCGGCAAGCCGAAGCAATGGAGGAAGTGGCTGCGGAAGACGACGTACTGACCGGCCTATGGCGCCAGCGAAATCTCCCGCGCGTCCAGAAGGCGTGTCCCCACGCACACCTCGTTGGGCATCCGTCGCGTCGCGCGGAGGAACTCGATGTGCCCATCATGGACATTCAAGCCGTCCCACTCGCCTCGCTCCATGGTTCGTGGTGGCTTGGCGGCGGCGCGGCGAGATCGGGTGGCGGCGAGGCTGCGGTGGCGCGATGAGGCTAGGTGACGACGAGTTGCGGCGGCGCTTCGGTGATGGGCGGCGCGACAACGCAGCAGCAGCAAGGAGTAGAAGGAGGAAGAAGATGGAGAGTGGAGGGGGGCGCGTGCGTTTGGCCGCACCCCCTCCCACCTATTTATACGGCGGCGGTGGCGGAGCTGAGGCGACGCATCGTGGGGGGCGTGGGGATTAACTGCATCCATTCCCAGCACGTCCCCGCATATCCCGCACCCTCAAGGCGCACAATCCTTATGCTTGGGAAGGGCAACCGCCCACCTCGGCCGTAGTAGATCCATGCACGTGCGAGGCCACTGTAATCAGTGGGCGGGCCTGCGGCGGCGTCCGTCGCCGCGTGGGCTGGCGAGTGGCCTAACTGCTTGGCACCGCATGGTAAACGAGCAACGGGGGGCAGGCGCACCACCCGGCGACATCAGCCCGGCGCCAGCCACGACGATTCAAATTCACCAGGCTGTCGGCTTTGCCTCGGGCGGCTCCTGCCAGACGGACAAAGTGAAGGCACATGATCTCTCGGAGGAGGAAACTGTTGAGGCACTCCGGCTTTGAGCCGCGGCGCCTCACCAGCTTCGGGGACTACTGTCGGGGGGATTGACCACGGGTAGCCTCATCTACACCCCTTAACATTTCAAGACATCGGAGCTAGCAAAGCCCCTCGCACTTCCCGGACGCACGGCCGGCTCCTTGGGCCGGCTGGGCCCAAGCGGCCGGCTCCCATAAGACGGCGCACTCTCAGAAAGTGGCTTTGAGGGGGGGTCCAGCTCCTAGCAGACGGCCCCTCCTCCTCTTGGAGTCTGCACTCAACCACTACGACAAGACGGGGCGTGGCTACAGGGCCACCTGCTCCCCAAAATCCCGGAGGAGCGTGGCTACAATGGAGCTGACCAAGCGGACACCCCCTGCCAGGCGCGGGACTGTAGCCATGCGACTCTCGGCATGGCCCTCGTCAGCCAGGGACATGCTACAGCGAAAGGCAATCAATACGGCCCGCAGGCGGCGGGCCCTACCTGTCCGTGAGCTACCAGAAGGCGGTGCTGAGGGGCGGGCCGGCTCCTAGTTGCCGACCCTTCCCTATCCTCGGGGTCCGCACCCACCTACCTCAACGAGACGGAGCGTGGCTATAGTGGGCGTTGACCAGGCGGTCACCCGCTCGCACGGCGCGGGACTGTAGCCATACGACTCCTGACGCGGCCTCCGTCATCAAGTACGAAGCTACAGCGAAGAGCAGTCAGCGTGACCCGCAGGCGGCGGGCCCTACCTATCAATCGGATTCCCGGTAGCCGACGAGGCCCTCCAAGCGGCGGGCCCTAGCAGCTGGCGGAGAACCCGGCGACCTTAGACACTGACGTTCGGGTCCCACACCTGGCTGTGTTACCATTGTACCCCTGGGGGTAGGCCTATATAAACCCCCACACACCATAGCTAGGAAAAGCAAGGTAGCAACTCTGCCCTTCTTCCTCCTCTAGCAACACAGCTCAAGGAGCAAGCTTGTAGCCACCATTTGATCATAGTCATCATGCGGAGACTTCGCAGAGCAGGACTAGGGGTGTTATCTCCCAGGAGAGCCCCGAACCTGGGCACGTCTCGTGTGCGATCGAGCTCGCGCCCACTCCCGCTTCCAGGGCCCGACAACGTCTTCTTGGCCCCATCCATGATAAGCCACCCCCTGGCATCTGTCACGAGAATACCCTGACAATACAATAACATAAGGTTCGCTCGGTAATGATCTTCGTTGATATGTGAAAATTATTATGGGTGTCCGGATCCTGCTAATAATTATTGACTAGGCGGTGTTCCAAACATGTCCACATATTCTCAAACTTGCAGGGTCACATGCTTAACGACTAGCGGTATGTAAAAGTACTATGAGATTAGGAGAATGAGAGAGAAGGGCTTCTAAAGTGTTACAGATCATCCCGAGAGTGTTCAAGGAAGTCCCCAAGAATGTAACGGTAATACCCAAGAGCGTCTTGAAAGATCCTGGTATTTTCAGAAAGGTGATGGAAGCTTCCCAAACAATACAAAAGGTTCCTAGGGGTCTCCCCGTTGCCATGGGGGCAAGGTGGCCCATAGGGGGCCAAGGCGGCAGCTACCTTATTTATTTGGGAGCAAGGCAACTTGGAAGGGAGTCCTAGTTGGACTAGGATTGTCTGGCGCAAGGAGGAGGGACTCCTACAAGGATCGGTCGACCCAAGCCTCCCAGCCACCTATATATAGGTGGACAAGGACGCATCCGGAGACACACCAAAACCTCCCACGACTACCCCCTTGCTTTTGTGCCCCTCTCTCTGGTTTATATCTAGTCTAGATCGGATCGCTGCTGGGCTAATTCTCCTTCTATTTCGTCCACCGATTATTCGTGTTGGTTCCACGAAGTGTTACGATATTGCTAGTTCGGTACGCGTGGATACCTCGGAAGTGTCATCTCCTTTAGCACAAGATCAGTTGGATCATTCCGGAGAAAATTCTCGCGGCTCAGAGTATAACCTAGCTGTGGGAATCGACGAGCATCACCAACTTTTTTTGTCTTATGTTGTGCTTATTGTTGATGAGACCATCGTTACCTGTAAAACTCCATAGTGATCATGGGCATGTTCATGCGCTAAGATTTTGCTACGTAGCACGTTCCCCTTCATAAACGTCCATGGACAACGTTGGCCTGCCCTCGCCCGAGGAACCACACACCTGACACCTCATATTCAAAACCTCACTTTTATGCAAACACATAGACATAGATCATATAGCACACAACCAATCCAGTAATTCAACAATTCACCATTTCAACACAAACTAAAAGAAAGCATAATTCAACACAAGTCGGAATAAAAACCCAACAATTCATACATAGGCAAATTCCACCTGGACGGCGCCATTCTCCGCTGTCTCAGCAGCTTCCTTCACAGCCTTCTCGCAGGCACGCTGCCGGCGCGCCTCTCCCTCCAAAGGATGGTATTTATCTTGTTCACGACGGTAGGGTCCCCGACGGACTCCGCGGACCATCCTCTATAGCTCGGACGGACTATGGAGCGGGCATCAATGGATAGGATGAAGGAGATTGATGACGCAGACATAAAGCAAAGGCAGAGGAGGGCAACGACGCGGACGCGGGAAAGGGAGAGCGATCAGTTTGGTTGATTTGGTCAATTTAGAGGGATTTTGGGTGGGTCCGGTCATCAGATCCGATCGGGCGGATGCATCCGGGCGGTCTCAAATTCGTCTCAAATATGGGTTGAGTTTGAGGAGTACCAGAACAACGCAAACATATGGACTGATTTTGAAGGTGTCTAGTTCGGTGGTTGTTTTTAGGCCCGGTCATATAGATGGGAAGTGAGGTCCTGTTAGAGAAGCTCTAAAAGGCCTAACTCGGCAAGCTAAGCAAGCTTTCATACAGTTAAAAAAAGCTATCTTTCATAGATCAAAGGATGCTCTCAGAAAGAAAATGGAACCCTGTAAAAGTGATTAATTATCCCTACGAAGTTGTGTGTTCAAATTAATTGCTCCAAAGTTGGGCGCTGATCATTGAAAGACACGACCTAGCTAACAAACATATGCGCTCTTAACACCAGTTTTTTCCCGAGTAACAAGAAAACTTTTCGAAAAGCCAAGCACTGAACAAATGGTTCAACAAATCGGGAATGAAATGGTTCACATCCTCAGGCCGGTCGAACTTCAAACTTTTAGTACGGCCATCGATGGCTCTCCTCTCCTCTCCTCCCCCTCCACCAGCCTCCCACCACCCCGCACCCAGCCAACCTCCGGTCGCCGCAAGCTCTCCCCATGGCCACACACTCACCACCAGCCCCCTGGATGCGCTGCTCCCCTCTGTTGCGCCACCACCATCACCTTTCTTTGACCTTCCCTACATCAAAGCTGGGCAGGTGGCTCTCCGCTGCTTCCTGGGCTGCGGCAACGCCATGGGACTGTAGTTCGAAGATGATTGCAGTTACTACAGCCGTCTCGCAGCCACTACTCCGGCGCTGCACCTTGCGTCGCCTCTCTACATCGTCTTTGAGTTCTCCACCCGCCACCTTGATGCCATCACCGTAGCTGCTCTAGTCCAAGCAGCCCTTGGTGGTTGCGCCGTGGATTTCTTCGTCGCCATGTGCTCACCCTGGTCTTCCGCTTCCATGTGGCTTCCTCGCGAATCGCAGAGATCATCCTCGACCAAAAATCGATCTGCCACTGTAACTACGCCTTCTCCTTCGTTCGTTCACTACCTCTGCTTCCACCCATGCCTGCCGCGGCTGCCTCAAGCATGTCGCTCGCCACCCTCATGCAAATTCCAAAAGACCTTTGCCTTCACTTCGAAGGTGTGGTCTCCACGCAACTCCAGTCGGCTGTCACCATCGACCCATGCCACAACCTCCATGGTTGCCGCATGTACGCTCGCGTCATCCAATTCCCGTTTGCCCTAAACGCTGACTCCATGGCCCTCATCCTCGCTCGTCTTTTCGGTGGCTGCTTCCCCCACTTCAACGTTGTGGACGAGGGAGACTCTTGCTTCTCGTTCACCGTTGCCAACCCAGCTATTGCCAACCTCATCGCATCCATAGGCGACTTCCATAAACGGGGCATGTTGATTCGCTTCCCTCGTCCACCCAAACTGTGTTACTCTGGACGCTCGCTCGCTGGAAAGGCCAAGCCCCCCGTGCATGCTTCCTTGGCCTCCTCTCCGACGACGAACATCTTTGCATCACCGCCCTCACCGTCAACAGCCCTTGACCTGCCCAAGTTAGATGCTTTCGGCCTGGTATTAGCTTTTTTTACTGTATGCTCCATGCTAACCACCCTAATCAGCTACCACCACATATGCACTACACCTCTCACATTCACTGTTTCTGGGTCACCTTTATGCCACTAACTGTTAGCACTAATGAAGTGCTCGTTGAGTCAGCTTTAAACCGCTGTTTTTCGGTCAAACAAGATTTCCATGCAATCAAGGTAGATGAGCTCATTTTCAAAACTGGCATCTTCTCCCGCTTGGCAAAGATTCAAATTCTTAGGTCCGGGTCTCTGGACTTCTCTGGATTTCATCTCTTTCTCTTTGACCAGCTTGACGAGGCGATTTCTCACTGCAGCCGGCACCTAGCACTCTATCAATCTTTTTCTTATACCCCGCTCCAGCCACGCTCCGTCTCCGTCCTAGGCCCCTTCGTGCCACCCAGCCCACACATGCACGGCCCGACCCCAGCCGCCCTCACGGGCGACCCGTACGTCCCCTCACCCATGCAGGCACCCCGGACCCACCCCATGCACAATGATGGTTGCGCGGCGGCGTTAGGCGGACCAAATCCGCCCAAAGATCCGTACGCAGCACGCAGGGATATGCATGCGTGCGTCGCTCTCACTAGAACCAGGCACCCCCTTTTGTCTCTCTGTCTGTGCCAAATCTGGTTACCCCACTCCTCCCACCCGCGTCTAACCCGGACGGCGCTGCGCCGCCCCCTGTCTCCCCCCGCCTGGCCACTGTTGCCACTCCGTGTCAGGATGCTGCGTTGGGAACCGACGAACCCGCGCGGTCATGCACTCGCTCACCCACGCCGACCCCTCAACCTACTCCCGCCCAGCACCTAGCTATCATCATTGCTCCTACACCACCTCTGCATCCTAATCCGCTGGCTCGGTCACCATGCCATGCCCCCAGGTCGCCTCAACCACTGATGCACGCTTCAGATCACGCCCTCCTGCCACAAGATACGCTGCCCATGCGGTCCAACAGCGCCACGACGACCCCATATCGAGAGGCTGAAAGCACAAGTGCTCCCTAGGTGGTTTTGGTAATTAATGTAAACATATCTCTTGTTGGACTAACACTTTTATCTAGTATGTTTCAGATAAGTTCAACAATGGAGTGGCATGGACTAAAGGATGTGGGAACTCCTTCAAGATGCTAAGGACAAAGGATTGGCTAAAGCTTCAAACTCAAGACTCTTCATTTTACATTTTAGTGATCCAAGATCACATTGAGTCTATAGGAAAAGCCAATACTATCAAGGAGGGATGAGGTGTTGCTTAATGAGCCTCTTGCTTCATGTGCTTAGTGATATGCTCCAAAACCCTCAACTACTTTCCCACTTCCACACAAATGTCCTAAACCTAAAGTCAAACTCGACCCCACTGATTCTTTCTATCCGGCACCACCGAGTTTTGATGTCTTAGCCACTGCCACAAACCCTAGGCAAATCGGTCTCACCGATAGGGATCTCGGTTTCACCGAGATGGGATTGTAATCTCTCTGTGTATATCCATTATCAAAATCGGTCTCACCGAGTTTGAGCAATCGATACTACCGAGACTACAATGCAAACTTTCTGGTTGACTCATTACCAAAATTGGTCCCACCGAGTTTGAGTAATCGGTCTCAGCGAGTTTGCCTGACCAACTCTCTGGTTAGCTAATTACCAAAATCGGTCTCACCGAGTTTGTGTAATCAGTCTCACCGAGATTACGTTATGCCCTAACCATATCGGTCCTACCGAGATGCAAGTCAGTCCCACCGAAAATCCTAACGGTCACTAGGTTTGCTAAAATCGGTCTGACCGAGTTTGTTGATTCGGTCCCACCGAGATTGGTAAATTGTGTGTAACGGTTAGATTTTGTGTGGAGGCTATATATACCCCTCCACCTCCTCTTCATTCGTGGAGAGAGCCATCGACCGAACCTACACTTCCAAAGATCCTATTTACGAGAGAGAACTACATACTCATGTGTTGAGACCAAGATATTCCATTCCTACCATATGAATCTCGATCTCTAGCCTTTCCCAAGTTGCTTTCCACTCAAATCTTCTTTCCACAGATCCAAATCCTATGAGAGAGAGTTGAGTGTTGGGAGACTATCATTTGAAGCACAAGAGCAAGGAGTTCATCATCAACACACCATTTGTTACTTCTTGGAGAGTGGTGTCTCCTAGATTGGCTATGTGTCACTTGGGAGCCTCCAACAAGATTGTGGAGTTGAACCAAGGAGTTTGTAAGGGCAAGGAGATCGCCTACTTCGTGAAGATCTACCGCTAGTGAGGCAAGTCCTTCGTGGGCGACGGCCATGGTGGGATAGACAAGGTTGCTTCTTCGTGGACCCTTCATGGGTGCAGCCCTCCGTGGACTCGCGTAGCCGTTACCCTTCGTGGGTTGAAGTCTCCATCAACGTGGATGTACGATAGCACCACCTATCGGAACCACGACAAAAACATCCGTGTCTCCAATTGCGTTTGAATCCTCCAAACCCTTCCCTTACTTTCTTGTAAGTTGCATGCTTTACTTTCCGCTGCTCATATACTCTTTGCATGCTTGCTTGATTGAAAAAGTTAAACTTGTGCCTAAACTCCACTTAAACTTTAATAAGGTTAAAAATTGCAACTTTGGTACTTAGTGTCTAATCACCCCCCTCTAGACACCTCTTCTCAAGATCCTACAAGTGGTATCAGAGCATTGGTCTCCATTGCATTGGTTTAATCACCATTAGAGGAAGATGGATGAGTCTACTTTGGGGAGTCTTAGACATAGAGTGCCTATTCTTGATGGAGAGTATTTTCATGAGTGGAAAAATGAGATGCTTGCAATTTTCAATCAATATCATTTGAACAAGTACATTGCTAGCCCTTGTGCACCTCATGTTGATCCTATGCATCCTACCCTTGATGAATCTATTGACATGACTAGGAATCTTAGAACTGTTAATCTTATCACTAGAGGCTTGCCTAGAAACTTGATTAGTATCTTGCCTACTTTTGAGTGTGCCTACACTATATGGAAATTTCTTGAGGAACACTTTCCAAATTTTTCCTTGAAAAATCTAGATGAAATTCTCTATAAGTCTATTGCTTTGAGTAAAATGAATGCTAGTGATCCTATGTTTGGTGATAGTCTATTTGAACTTACCGACCTTATGCGTGCCAAAGGAGATGTTGGAATTATTAGTGATATTATTTCCGAAGCTATAAGAATTCATAAGCAAGATCATTGTCAAACTCACTCTAATGAATTACCCTCTCTGCGACTTGATCCACCACATGACGATGTTGAACATGAATACTATGATGAGGATGATGATAGTGATTTCGATCTTGATGATGCAATGAGACATTTTGGCCTTATGGCAAATCTTCGAGGATATGTGTCAGCAGGAAAGGAATGGGTTCTTGACGGTGGATGTACCGATCACATGACCGGAGATAAAGACATGTTTCGTGAGCTTCTTTGAAAATGATAGTCCTCGAAAGTATGTCACTTTTGGTGACAACTCAAAGGGTAAGGTGGTTGGCCTCGGTAAGGTGGCCATCTTACATGATAGCTCCATACAAAATATCATGCTCGTTGAGTCTCTTGGGTACAACTTACTTTCAGTATCTAGACTTGCTGATTTCGGTTTCAATGTCCTATTTACTGAAATTGATTGCCAAGTGTTTCGTATACGTAGAGGTGATCTATACATTGTTGATTTTACTAAAAAGGCACAACCTAAAACTTGCTTCATTGCTAAATCCTCAAAAGGTTGGTTATGGCATAGACGACTAGGTCATGTTGGTATGCGAAACCTTGACAAGCTTATTAAAGGGAATCATATCCTTGGTGTCAACGATGTCATATTTGATAAGGATAGATCATGCGGTGCTTGTCAAGCGGGTAAACAGGTTGGAGGAAGGCATCCGTGAAGAACATCATGACCACAAAGAGGCCACTCGAGCTACTTCACATGGATCTCTTTGATCCCAACTCTTACAAGAGTCTCGGTGGAAATTCTTTTGGTCTAGTTATAGTTGATGATTTTTCAAGATTTACGTGGGTGTTCTTTCTCGATGATAAATCGCAGGTCCAAAAGATCTTCAAAAACTTCGCTAGGAAGGCCCAAAACCAATTTGAAGTGAAGATCAAGAAGGTTCGCAATGACAACGGAATGGAGTTCAAGAATGCAAATGTGGACACCTTTCTTGTGAAGAAGGGATTTCACACGAGTTACGGGCTCACGTACACACCTCAACAAAATGGAGTTGTTGAGAGGAAGAACCAGACGCTCATCGAAATGGCGAGAACGATGCTTGATGAGTACAAGACACCGAAGCACTTCTAGGCAGAAGTGGTTGAGACAGCTTGTCATGCAACAAATCGCTTGTACCTTCACAAGCTACTCGGCAAGACGGCATACGAGCTCCTCACTGGTAACAAACCCCAAGTTGGATACGTTCGTGTATTCGTCTCAAAGTGCTACATTCTTGATAAGCATCGTCGTTCTAAATTTGCTCCTAAGTCTCATGAAGGTTTCCTACTAGGTTATGGCTCAAACTCTCACACTTACGTGTCTACAACAATTTCACCCGAAAGGTTGAAGAGACGGTAGATGTGAAGTTTGATGAATCTAACGGCTGTAAGTAGAGCAATTTCCAATTGATGTAGGAGACAAAGACCCTTGGAAGCAATCCAAGACTTGTCTATTGGCAAGGTCCGTCCAACGGAGGTGAAGGAGAGTACCTCATCCGTCCAAGTGGAAGCTTCTACTTCACGACAAGGTGAACCAAGAGTTGATACGGAAGCATCCACAAGTGGGACACACCAAGATGAAGAAAACGAGGAAGAGCATCACGAACGTCAACAACCCCCTTCTCCACCTCGACAAGAGAACGACAACGCCAACAATGAAGAAGGCCAAGAAGAAGAACAAGATGAAGAAGATGTTCAACAAAGACCCAAGCAAAAGCTTTCACGAGTTCGAGCAAGAATTGCTAAAGACCATCCCGTTGAGCAAATCTACAATGATGTTCAAACCGGAGAATCACTCGCTCTAAAACTCGTTTAGCTAACTTTTGTGAAAACTATTCTTCCATATCTAGCATTGAACCTATGAAGGTTGAAGAAGCATTGGAAGATCCGGATTGGATAAACGTTATGCATGAAGAGCTACGCAATTTTGAGAGGAACCAAGTTTGGACATTGGTTGAGAAGCCCGACAACAACCACAACATCATCGGTACCAAATGGGTGTTTCGCAACAACCAAGATGAAGATGGACAAGTAGTTCGCAACAAAGCACGTCTCGTCGCCCAAGGCAACACACAAGTCGAAGGTATGGACACGGGTGAGACGTATGCTCCCGTTGCTAGACTTGAGTCCATTCAAGATCTTACTTGCCTATGCTAATCATCATGATATCACCTTGTACCAAATGGACATTAAAAGTGCTTTTCTAAATGGTGAAATGGAGGAGGAAGTTTATGTTAAGCAACCTCCCGGCTTTGTCAATCCTAAGAAACCCAATCATGTTTACAAACTTCACAAAGCTCTTTATGGTCTTAAACAAGCTCCTAGAGCTTGGTATAAATGCTTGACCAAGTTTCTTCTTGAAAAGGGATTTGAAATTTGGAAAATTGATTCCACACTTTTTACTAAAAGGGTTAATGGAGAATTATTCGTATGCCAAATTTATGTTGATGATATCATATTTGGATCAACTAACCCTCATTTTAGTGAGAAGTTTGGAAAGCTAATGTCGGAGAAGTTTGAGATGTCAATGATGAGTGAACTCAAATTCTTTCTTGGGTTGCAAATCAAGCAAACTAAGGAAGGTACTTTTGTCTCTCAAATGAAGTACACAAAGGACTTATTCAAGAAGTTCAATATGCAAGAGTGCAAAGGTATGACTACACCCATGCCTACTAGTGGACATCTTGACTTAACCAAAGATGATGAACCGGTTGATCAAAAGGTTTATCGCTCTATGATTGGTTCATTGTTATATCTATGTGCTTCACGTCCCGATATTATGCTAAGTGTGTGCATGTGTGCACGATATCAAGCTGCTCCTAAAGAATGTCACCTTAAGGCCGTGAAAAGGATAGTGAGATACTTAATCCATACACCAAATTTTGGCATTTGGTATCCTAAGAGGGCCTCTTTCGATCTTGTTGGCTACTCCGACTCGGACTATGCCGCTGACAAGGTTGATAGAAAGTCCACTTCTGGTACTTGATAATTTCTTGGTAGATCTCTTGTGTCTTGGTCCTCCAAGAAACAAAACTCAGTATCCTTATCCACTGCCGAAGCGGAATACATTGCCGCTGGTTCATGTTGTGCTCAATTACTTTGGATGACCCAAACTCTTAAAGATTATGGGATATGTGTGAAACATGTTCCATTGCTTTGTGAAAATGAAAGTGCTATCAAAATTGGTCATAATCCCGTACAACATTCTCGAACTAAGCATATTGAAGTTCGTCATCATTTCATTCGAGATCATGTTGCTAAGGGTGACATTGATCTTAAGCATGTTCGCACCGAAAAGCAATTAGCGGATATATTCACTAAACCTCTTGATGAGAAAGTGTTTTGCAGGTTAAGAGGAGAATTGAACATCATTGATGCTTCAAACTTGGAGTAGAAACTCCATTGGATACATGCAAGACATGAGCTTATGCCTAATCCTTGATATCTCTCTTATGATGGAAATCTTATGTCTTGTATATATTTGTATCTTGCATGTTATCTAACCCATGTAGGTACTTGGTTGAATCAAATTCCATGAGGTTGTAACCTACTCATACCTTGAGCAATCTCTACATCACCAAGTCTCTACACAAGGTGGTTGAAGCCAAGGAAGCACAAAACCATTTAAACATATCCTTTGACAAATTCTATGTTGAGCTTCATGATTGTCATTGTTGGATACACAAGTGCTCTTCCTTGCACGAACTAACCCATGTAGGTAGATGGACTCAAATTCCAAGTGGTGCTCCCAACTCTTGATGAGCTACATCAACCTTGAGCAACCCACACAAGATCAACTACATGGTCATCACCACCAACCAAGGTATGTCATTCCATCTTAGAGAAGCTTTACTCCGAGACATGAGCCAAAGCAACTCGACAAGATGTGAATACATCAAAATGCTTAAACGGAAAATGGCAACCCCATTTTGAGCTTAAACAATGAGTATGACCTATGATCAAGTGATCTCACTTGACTCCTAAGTCAATATACTCTAACATAGGTGACTTTGTCGCCGACCATCTCTAGACGACGTTCTCTTGTGTTCTTTTTACGAGTTTTTGCATTTGTCTCATGCATATGTGTTTCCCCTTTCAAAAAAAAATCATCTAGATTTCTTTCTGCTTTCTCTGCATTTTCTCATTCCAATTCATTGCATATCATTCAGTAAATTCCTTGCAAATCTTTGTGAGATCTTATTAGTCAAGTGAGCTGAGGTGACAAGTGTTTTATCTGCGATGAACTCGGTTACACCAAGTTGTTATTTTCGGTCCAACCGAAAACTTTCGGTACCACCGAAGCATGCCACCGATTTCACAACAGGAAAAAGAGTTTGCCACTTATTCTGTGTTTCTTTTGATCCAGCTCCACTCAATGAATCTTGTCCTCTACAAGCATCACATTTTTATCAAGTGCTTTATGTTGTGACTCAAGGATCAAACCCATTCACGACAAATTCCAGAGGAGGACAGAGAGATCACATGTTTTTTTAAACCCTTCTTGGAAATTGATGTCAAAGGGGGAGAGAGAGATCACATCAAAGCTTATCATTTAGGGAAAGAGATCACATCTCAGAGGGAGAGAGAGATCTCTAGGGGGAGAGAATACTAGATGAAAGTATTTCTCAAGGATCCCAGATGCTTGGTGTTCAAGAGGAGAGATGCCACATGTCTTCTTGAGGGGAAAGACATGTTCATATGTGCTTATTTGCATTAGCTTGCATTAGCTCTGTTCATTTATATCTTTTAGCTCTGTTTTTTCTGCTCCCTATCTTCTCCCAAAGATCCCATGCTAGATTCAGGGAGCAAGACACCTAAGGGAAGGAAATCATTTTGAATTCATTGCATATCTTTATTCTTGGGGACATGTCTAATCCAATGTGGTACTCAGTACTCACTTTCTACATGTCATCCCAGTCTTGGTATTCTTGTCGTTTCTTTTGTTTGCTCTGGCTAGTAGATGCATATGTGTTATCTAACCTTGTTTACGCAGGTTCATTTCATCCTAAGCCAACTCAAGACTACAAGGTAAGTATATGCATCACAATCATGTGTATGAGGAATTCTTGCTGATGTACATATTGTTTGCAAGAAGGACTCATGGGCATGAAGGTATTTCTTTAATATTCTTTGTTCTGATGCATATGGCCAAGATACATGTAACACATTGCCTGCTCTATCATGGTTATGCTATCACATGCTCCTATATTCCATATTCACATGATTGCATACATGCAGGGGGAGCCTATGCCTGTTACATGTCTTTCCAAAGCTTTACTTGTTATTCTTTATATCTTTATCTAAAGCTTTGATGTATGTTGTCATCAATTACCAAAAGGGGAGATTGAAAGCACAAGTGCTCCCTAAGGCGGTTTTGGTAATTAATGTCAACATATCTCTTGTTGGACTAACACTTTTATCTAGTATGTTTTGAGATAAGTTCAACAATGGAGTGGCATGGACTAAAGGATGCGGGAACTCCTTCAAGATGCTAAGGACAAAGGATTGGCTAAAGCTTCAAGCTCAAGACTCTTCATTTTACATTTTAGTGATCCAAGATCACATTGAGTCTATAGCAAAGCCAATACTATCAAGGAGGGATGAGGTGTTGCTTAATGAGCCTCTTGCTTCATGTGCTTAGTGATATGCTCCAAAACCCTCAACTACTTTCCCACTTCCACACAAATGTCCTAAACCTAAAGTCAAACTCGGCCCCACTGATTCTTTCTATCCGGCGCCACCGAGTTTTGATGTCTTAGCCACTGCCACAAACCCTAGGAAAATCGGTCTCACGATAGGGATCTTGGTTTCACCGAGATGGGATTGTAATCTCTCTGTGTATATCCATTATCAAAATTGGTCTCACCAAGTTTGAGCAATTGGTACTACCGAGACTACAATGCAAACTTTCTGGTTGACTCATTACCAAAATCGGCCCCACCGAGTTTGAGTAATCGGTCTCACCGAGTTTGCCTGACCAACTCTCTGGTTAGCTAATTACCAAAATCGGTCTCACCGAGTTTGTGTAATCAGTCTCACCGAGATTACGTTATGCCCTAACCCTAACCATATCGGTCCTACCGAGATGCAAGTCAGTCCCACCGAAAATCCTAAGGGTCACTAGGTTTACTAAAATCGGTCTGACCGAGTTTGTTGATTCGGTCCCACCGAGATTGGTAAATTGTGTGTAACGGTTAGATTTTGTGTGGAGGCTATATATACCCCTCCACCTCCTCTTCATTCGTGGAGAGAGCCATCGGTGAACCTACACTTCCAAAGATCCTATTTCTGAGAGAGAACTACCTACTCATGTGTTGAGACCAAGATATTCCATTCCTACCATATGAATCTCGATCTCTAGCCTTTCCCAAGTTGCTTTCCACTCAAATCTTCTTTCCACCAGATCCAAATCCTATGAGAGAGAGTTGAGTGTTGGGGAAACTATCATTTGAAGCACAAGAGCAAGGAGTTCATCATCAACACACCATTTGTTACTTCTTGGAGAGTCGTGTCTCCTAGATTGGCTAGGTGTCACTTGGGAGCCTCCGACAAGATTGTGGAGTTGAACCAAGGAGTTTGTAAGGGCAAGGAGATCGCCTACTTCGTGAAGATCTACCGCTAGTGAGGCAAGTCCTTCGTGGGCGAAGGCCATGGTGGGATAGACAAGGTTGCTTCTTCATGGACCCTTCGTGGGTGGAGCCCTCCGTGGACTCGCGCAGCCGTTACCCTTCGTGGGTTGAAGTCTCCATCAACGTGGATGTACGATAGCACCACCTATCGGAACCACGACAAAAACATCCGTGTCTCCAATTGCGTTTGAATCCTCCAAACCCTTCCCTTACTTTCTTGCAAGTTGCATGCTTTACTTTCCGCTGCTCATATACTCTTTGCATGCTTGCTTGATTGAGAAACTTAAACTTGTGCCTAAACTCCACTTAAACTTTAATAAGGTTAAAAATTGCAACTTTGGTACTTAGTGTCTAATCACCCCCCCTCTAGACACCTCTTCTCAAGATCCTACAGACGCCGTCCTCTCCTCCCCCCCGTGCCCATAGTCACCCGCAGCTACGCCCCATATATATACCACGTCGGCCCCTCTCCCCTCTCCATCGCCATCTTCATCCACCACACTCCTCACACAAGAAGAGACGTTGCTTCCGCTGCCTCGCTCTCGACCACTGCGTCGAGGCTTGCCGCGACCCCGTCCGTTGCGCTCGCTGCTGGCGGAACGTCCACCGCATCCGTGACTGCAGGTACCTCCGGATCTGGCCTCTCTTCCGTCCTCTCCCCGACGTTTTTTCCTCAAGCCCTAACCCAGCCTTCTGTCGTCGCGGCATGAACCTCAGGGGCTCTTCCTCGACTGCGCCCCGCGCTCCACGCACCCTCATGATCGGAGAAGTCCCCATCATCCTGTCCGAGCCATTCCCTGCGGTCTGCGTTCCCTCCCAGTTCGTCCTCCACGGCGTCCCCGTCAACTCCGACGGGGTCCCCCTGCCTCCTCCCTCACCACCACGAACATCTGCACCTCCCCCTTCCCCCACCACCCCTCACCACCACCCCAGCCACAACAGCTCTTCCCCTTTCGACACCCACGCCCTTCGGGACCGCCTCTCCGACATTTTCATCGCTTCCCAATTCATTAGAGCTGAGTCCCACATCTGGGACTCTGAGCCGGACGAAGAGCTGCCTCGCTCGAAACGGGAGGCCGGCCTGCTCCCACCCTATGGTGACATCCACTAGTCGTCGCCCCACCATGCCTTGTCCACTGCCCTCGCCGTTTCGCCTCCGCACACCTCCAGACCCTTGACCCCAACCCCACCCCTCTCACCCTCGCCGACCCCTCAACCTACTCCTGGCCAGCATCTAGCTATCATCATCGCTCCTACACCACCTCCTTAGCCTAATCCGTCGGCTCGGTCACCACGCCATGCTCCCAGGTCACCTCAACCACTGATGCACGCTTCAGATCACGCCCTCCTACCACAAGATACGCTGCCCATGCGGTCCAACAGTGCCACGACGACCCCATATCGAGACACCCTCCTCTCCTCCCCTCGTGCCCAGATAGTCACCCGCAGCTATGCCCCATATATATACCACGTCGGCCCCTCTCCCCTCTCCATCGCCATCTTCATCCACCACACTCGTCACAGAAGAAGAGACGTTGCTTCCGCTGCCTCGCTCTCGACCACTGCGTCGAGGCTTGCCGCGACCCTGTCTGTTGCGCTCGCTGCTGGCGGAATGGCCACGACAGCCGTGACTGCAGGTACCTCCGGATCTGGCCTCTCTTCCCTCCTCTCCCCATCGTTTTTTCCTCAAGCCCTAACCTGGCCTTCTGTCGTCACAACATGAACCTCGGCAGCTCTTCCTCGACTGCGCCCCGCGCTCCATGCACTCTCATGATCGGAGAAGTCCCCATCATCCTGTCCGAGCCATTCCCTGCGATCTGCGTTCCCTCCCAGGTCGTCCTCCATGGCATCCCCGTCAACTCCGACGGGGTCCCCCTGCCTCCTCCCTCACCACCACGGACATCTACACCTCCCCCATCCCCCACCACCCCTCACCACCACCCCAGCCACAATAGCTCTTCTCCTTTCGACACCCACGCCCTTCGGGGCCGCCTCTCCGGCATTTTCATCGCTTCCCAGTTCACTAGAGCTAAGTCCCACGTCTCGTACACTGAGCCGGACGAAGAGCTGCCTCGCCCGGAACGGGAGGCCGGCCTGCTCCCACCCTATGGAGACATGCCACTGGTCGCCGCCCCGCCATGCCTTGTCCACTGCCCTCACCGTTTCGCCTTCGCACACCTCCAGACCCCCGACCCCAACCCCACGCCTCTCATCCGTCGTGCTATCCAGCACACCTGCGGCAACCCGGCCTTCATCATGGGCGGATCTTGGCACGGGGTCGCATGCATCACATTCCACTCCCCTGCTGCACGCAACGATGTCATCCGCCACAGTCCCATCAAGTTAGAGGGCAATGTGGTTACTATTGAACCAGTAGAGCACGCCGACCGATCCATTGCCATTTTCTCCGACCTGCTGAGATCAAGGTTTCAGAATTTCCACATGAACTCTGGCACAATGATGGCATTCGCTTCGCACTCGCGTTCCTTGGTGACGTCTGTGTCGTTGATGACTTCTGCCTCCACTGCATCGACTACACCTCGGTCCTGATACGTCTCCAACGTATCTATAATTTTTGATTGTTCCATGCTATTATATTATCCATCTTGGATGTTTTATGGGCTTTACTATGCACTTTTATATTACTTTTGGGACTAACCTATTGACCCAGAGCCCGGTGCCAGTTTCTGTTTTTTCCCTTGTTTCAGTGTTTCGCAGAAAAGAAATATCAAATGGAGTCCAAACGGAATGAAACCTTCGGAAAAGTTATTTTTGGAAATAAAGCAATGCGGGAGACTTGGAGTGCACGTCAGGGAATCAACGAGGAAGGCACGAGGCAGGGGGCGCGCCCACCCCCCCTGGGCACGCCCTCCACCCTCGTAGGCCCCTCGTGGGCCCCTTGTCGCTCCCCTGACGTATTTCTTCCTCCTATATATATACCAATATACCCTAAAACCATCGGGGAACAGAATAGATCGGGAGTTCCGCCACCGCAAGCCTCTGTAGCCACCAAAACCAATCGGGACCACTGTTACGGCACCTGCTTGGAGAGGGGATCCCTCACCGTGGCCATCTTCATAATCCCGGCGCTCTCCATGATGAGGAGGGAGTAGTTCACCCTCGGGGCTGAGGGTATGTACCAGTAGCTATGTGTTTGATCTCTCTCTCGTGTTCTTGATTTGGCACGATCTTGATGTATCGCGAGCTTTGCTATTATAGTTGGATCTTATGATGTTTCTCCCCCTCTACTCTCTTGTAATAGATTGAGTTTTCACTTTGAAGTTATCTTATCAGATTGAGTCTTTAATGATTTGAGAACACTTGATGTATGTCTTGCATTGGGATAACCGTGGTGACAATGGGTTATTCTATTGATTCACTTGATGTATGTTTTGGTGATCAACTTGCAGGTTCCGCCCATGAACCTATGCATGGGGGTTGGCACACGTTTTCGTCTTGACTCTCCCGTAGAAACTTTGGGGCACTCTTTGAGGTCCTATGTGTTGGTTGAACAGATGAATCTGAGATTGTG
Organism: Aegilops bicornis; assembly: GCA_021605145.1. NCBI lineage: Eukaryota > Viridiplantae > Streptophyta > Magnoliopsida > Poales > Poaceae > Aegilops > Aegilops bicornis. The sequence continues at coordinate 406,594,020 of CM038673.1, read as the reverse complement.
TGATGCATATCGTATAATCATACCCACGGATACTTGAGGTCACATTGGAGTATCTAGGTGACATTAGGGTTTTGGTTGATGTGTGTCTTAAGGTGTTATTTTACTACGAACTCTAGGGTTGTTTGTGACACTTATAGGAATAGCCCAATGGATTGATCGGAAAGAATAACTTTGAGGTGGTTTCGTACCTACCATAATCTCTTCGTTTGTTCTCCGCTATTAGTGACTTTGGAGTGACTCCTTTTTGCATGTTGAGGATAGTTATATGATCCAATTATGTTATTATTGTTGAGAGAACTTGCACTAGTGAAAGTATGAACCCTAGGCCTTGTTTCCTAGCATTGCAATACCGTTTTACGCTCCTTTGTTACCACTTGTTACCTTGCTGTTTTTATATTTTCAGATTACAAAAACCTAAATCTACCATCCGTATTGCACTTGTATCACCATCTCTTCGCCGAACTAGTGCACCTATACAATTTACCATTGTATTAGGTCTGTTGGGGACACAAGAGACTCTTTGTTATTTGGTTGCAGGGTTGCTTGAGAGAGACCATCTTCATCCTACGCCTCCCACGGATTGATAAACCTTAGGTCATCCACTTGAGGGAAATTTGCTACTGCCCTACAAACCTCTGCACTTGGAGGCCCAACAACGTCTACAAGAAGAAGATTGTGTAGTAGACATCAAGCTCTTTTCTGGCGCCGTTGTCGGGGAGGCTAGGTAAGGGCACTCACACCCCGTCAACTAAGCTCTTTTCTAGCGCCGTTGCGGGGAGGTGAGTGCTTGAAGGTATATCTTTAGATCTTGCAATCGAATCTTTTTGTTTCTTGTTTTAGCACTAGTTTAGTTTATAAAAGAAAACTACAAAAAAAGATGGAATTGAGTTTGTCTCATACGCTTCATCTTTTTAATATCTTTCGTGAGTATGATGGAAAGGAAAATTGTGCCAAAGTGTTAGAAGAAGAATTACATAAAATGTTTGACACTAGATCTTTGAATCATGAGCATGATTGCAATGTTGTTAGTATGAATTCTTTGAATACCCATGATGCTAATGATATGCAAAGCCACAAGCTTGGGATGCTATGTTTGATGAAGATGATATGTTTAGTCCCCCAAGTTTTGATGAGCAAATTTATTATGATGAAAGCATGCCTCCTATTTATGATGATTATTGTGATGACACGTATGCTATAAAGAATAATGATAACCATGAAACTTGTCATCTTGATCTTAATTTTCAATCACATGATAGTTATTTCGTTGAGTTTGCTCCCACTATTGTTGATGAGATTAAATTTGCTTGTGTGGAGAGTAGTAAATTTTCTATGCTTGTAGATCATGAAAAGAATGCTTTAGGTGCTGGTTATATTGTTGAATTCATTCATGATGCTACTGAAAATTATTATGAGGGAGGAATATATGCTTGTAGGAATTGCAATAATATCAAGTTTCCTCTCTATGTGCTTAAGGTTTTGAAGTTATGCTTGTTTTGCCTTCCTATGCAAGTTGATTCTTGTTCCCATAAGTTGTTTTCTCACAAAATCCCTATGCATAGGAAGTGGGTTAGACTTAAATGTGCTAGTCATATTCTTCATGATGCTCTTTTTATGTTTCAATTCTTATCTCTTATGTGAGCATCATTGAAATCATCATGCCTAGCTAGGGGCGTTAAACGTTAGCGCTTGTTGGGAGGCAACCCAATTTTATTTTAGTTTCTTGCTTTTTGGTTCTGTTTAGGAATAAATAATCTATCTAGCTTCTGTTTAGATGTGGTTTTGTGTTTTAATTAGTGTTTGTGCCAAGTAGAACCTTTGGGAAGACTTGGGTGAAGTCTTTATGATCATGCTATAAAAAACAGAAACTTTAGTGCTCACGAGATTAGCTAAACTTTTTACTGGAAAGTGATATTTAGTTGATTCTTTTTGCAGATGATTACTAGACAAATTCCTCAGGTCCACCAATTTATTTTAGAATTTTTTGAGTTCCAGTAGTTTGTGTTAGTTGCAGATTACTACAGACTGTTCTGTTTTTGACAGATTCTGTTTTTCGTGTGTTGTTTGCTTATTTTGATGAATCTTAGGATGATGATTTAATAACCAACACGCTAAGAATGAGGATATTGTCCATTAGCTGCCAAGCAACGAGTTGCTCGGAGTATTGATTTCACACATCACAATTCACTTGTCGGCATTCCGGTTTCAACAACTCGGAACCGAGGAATGGATAATGATGGCGAGAAGTATCACTGCATCGAGAATTCATAAGAGAAGGTGCAATTCTCATGACATTCTTGACATAAAGATGGTAACACTCCAGGTGGAACAACATCAAAAGCTGAATTGGCATTTTGATCTGCGGGATACAACTACTTTGACCCAATCCTGGAAATGGATGAGGCACTGGAGTTTGTTTCTCCTAGTCATTCCGGAATAGAATGGCTTGACGGACCACAAGGATAATAGGCATCGATAAACACGATCGCACACATACTATTGACTATCAATTGATAGACGAGAGTCAGAATACAACTAAAGAGGGACAACTCAAGGAACATATAATTTTATGAGATGTGGATGCATAGATTAGTATGTCGAGCAAAGCTCAACATTTCTTCCGGATAATCCATGCAGAGAAGGTAGAACTGGCGTAGTCACAATATAGAATGGAGTACTCCTCAAGAGCACCACAGTTTGTGATCTTTTGGTTCAAAAGAACTTACGCCATAAGCGGTTCGTAGTATTTGGAGGAAGGAAATACCACAGACTTCGAGGGCTATCGCAAAGGTTACTAATATCCTAAGGAACTAGCAAATACTAACCACATGATGTAGGGTGAATCTCGGATTCAGAAACCCAGGAGTAGAATACCTACTACTAAATGGCATCACATGATGCTTTCGAAAATGATGGCCAGAATCATCACACTAGGAATACAAAAAGCATTACTAAATTGCTAGGTGACTTACTAAACACCTAGGGTCACAATAATAGTTCCAAGATCTATGCCGAGGCAACGAAGTACCTCAACTTACCGATTAGTGTGCTTATTCTGACCAAAAGGACATCGGGAACGGAAGGAAAGGATTTGCAAATGCATCGGACTATTTAGAGACACAGGATGACTCGGACTGACATAACGGGCGGTAAATGCTCACAATGATTTGAAACATCCTGCAAAAAATGGTGGCATAACCACTCAACATCACAATACCAAGATTCCGAGATCAACAATTATCATACGTAAATAGTAGGAACTGAATCGAGGCTTAAAACCAACAATCTCAAAGGTATATGGATTAGTAACCCGTCATCCTAATAGATAGATGAGAAGCCTAGTTCTTAACCCCGTAGAAGAGAAGAGGTTGACTCGGATCGTAAGGCCATGAGGTATAAGGAGTAAAAAGAGCCTTACGTTCCTTCCACAATCAATTCCCTTACATAACTAAAGCATTTCTAGACACAACTTCGACCCGGTTTGGCTTGGTAATCCCTCTGATGATCGGGCTCGATACCAACGCTGTCGGGACCCGATCCTAAGTCACATCGATCTAGCATGTAACACATCATATCACTTTGCGGCCTCACGCACGGTATTCCCACAGGTGTCGCCTTACCATGGCCCGGACCGTTTGCGTCTTTTGGCTCACGTATATGATAGTGTCGCTAGCATCCATATGACAAAGAACCGGGCCGACATGGCTAGTCGTGAACCCAAAGCGGCGCTAACCTATGGGGACAGGCATACATGAATCACATCGAGCATGTCGGTCATCAACGTATAAATTGGGCTGTAGCACTTTGGGCTAACAGGACTCCGGTATCCCGGGCATGTGCAGACTAAGCGAGGACTCGAATAACACCGTGTGACATTTCCCGAAGGAACGGACATAAGGAAAGTGAAACACATGCCGGCGATCAAGTGTCCAAGCGGTAGTCTTTGGGCTAGCGGGACTCCGGTGAACCGGTCATAGCGGACTACTATCGCTCAGAAGCACGAGACTACATTTCCCCATATGAGAGGCTGCCAAGGATAAACAACTAGTTTGTCGGATCCCACACATACCAAGTATTTCAAACATACACACAATATGCTCAATATGTGTAGATACAACATGGCATCACAACATAACTCTCGACTCAAATATTTATTCAATAGGCTCGAGGAGCGAGATATTACAAACATGGGTCTCATGACCCAACACTCGAAACATACAAGTCAAAGCACAAGCGGAGCTAAACATGTCCGAGTACAGACAACTAAAAATGAAGAAGGTGAGAAGCCTGACTATCTACCAGATCTGCCGAGGGCACAAGATCGTAGCTGAGGTAACAAGCTAACCGTCAAGTCCAAGCGGAACTACTAGCGAGACCGAAGTCTCTCTGCAAAACATAAAATAAGCAAACGTGAGTACAAACGTACTCAAAGAAGACTTACATCGTAACTAGCTACATATGCATCATTATCAAAGGGGGTGGTGGAGTTTGGCTGCGGCAAGCCAGCTTTGACTTCGTAACTATCTGAACTACTTATTTGCAAGTAACTCTTTTGAGGTGGCGCTGCAGTCCACATATTCACCATATCAATACACCACTATGGATCCGCTCCCGTCTCCCTACGAGAACGCCATCCATAGAACTCACGCTTAACTTGCGCATTTTAGAGTATCCACTTTCACTTGTCTACGAACTGATATAGGCAACCCAGAAGTCCTTTTCCACGGACACGGCTATTCGAATAGATCATATTAACCCTGCAGGGGTGTACTTCTTCACACACGCTCTCACCACTTACCGCCGTTTATACGACATGTACTCGGCAACCTTCAAGCGGAAGCCCAACGTGGGTGTCGGCCACGACCTACCTAAACACACAAGTCCCAAGTCCAGGTTTATCGCCTATTCGGGTTCCATCCGCAGGGAGTCCGGCCGAGGTTTCCCATACAGCCCCGAGCGATGTGTGCTGGGTTCCCGAGACACCAAAGCAGGCGAATCGGTACTGACCCACGGTGCCTACCGCAACACAACCCACCCCTATGGTCGGCGTTGCGTGCGGCTGACATACTACAAACGCCAGAAACTACTTGCAACTCCCGGACTGAGGACAAGAGTGGTTAAGAAGCCGAGAGGGTCAATTAAGGATCCCAATGCGTGGTAGTAACTGTTTCATGTATCACAAACACAGAACTCAGTTCCTGAGGACGGCTGCAATGAGACAACCCACCATGTACTCCTACATGGCCTCTCACCGCTACCTTTACCAAATCGTGTTCACACACTTAGCTCACACACACAGATGGGACATGTTCACACAACCATTCCAATCCATTCCCGATGAATCAGACTGACTCAACTCTAAGCGAGCGGGCATGACAACAAGCATGAATGAGTAGGCACAACATGGCTCAAACAACTCCTACTCATGCTAGTGGGTTTCATCTAATTCTTTGTGGAATGACAGGTCATCACGAGAGGATAAAGGGGTTCAGCTACATGACGGGTAACACATGAGTCGTTGTTGTCCTAATGCAGTAAAATAGAGCAGAGGCGAGAGAGTGGGATTATATCGGAATGAACAAAGGGGTTTTGCTTGCACAGCACTTGAAGATAATATAGTTCTTCATCGGTGTCATCGAATTCATCGTCGATGCGTCGTCTCTTGAGAGGGACAATTACCGCAAACAAGAGAGAACACAATCAATGCAATGCACATTCACATGAATGACATGTCATGTTAAGGCACTGAATTCACCTAATGCAATGTCTAGCGTGTTAATTGAAGTGGAATTCAAACAAGAACAAATTCCAACTCCAAATGTTATTTCATAAATTGCCCTAAACATGATTCATCCTATTCAGTGAGGTTAACTAGTTTAATCATGCATGAAAGTGCCATAAACAGATTCTTCATATTTTTACGATCATTTTTCATATATAAATTATTTAATTTGGAGTTACTGATTAAAAGTTATGAATATTTGAAGTTTGGGGTATTTTCTGAAATTTCCTGAATTAAATTAAATCCGGAAAATCAATTCTTTGCGTCGGCTTGACCTCACGGTGACGTCGCCAAGTCAACGGCGTTGTCCAGTCAAATCGACCTGTGGGTCCCGATTGTCGGTGTCTAACTAATCTAACCTAGCTTAGTTAGTACTAACCTAACTTAACTAACGGACGGGGCCCGCGTATGGATTGGGTCGAAGGCGATTAAGTGGGTCATTAGCACCTAATGACGATGCCATGTCATCACCACCGGCGTGTGATCGCGGCGACCAAATCATGGCGGGTGTGCACCGGAGTGGCTCGGGTTTCGCCTATGGTGCACCATTTTGCTCGGGGTTTTGCGGCTACGGCGGTGAGACTTCGCGCATCTAGTGGTGGTGGCGGCGGCAATGCGGTGGTCGGAATCAATGCGGCGAGCTCCAAAGGCGGCCGGAGTTCGGGTTTGGTCGGGTTAAGCGATGCAGGCGCTAGGGGAGGCGTTAGTGCGCTCTCGTGCTCTGGTGAGGTGTGGAGCACGGTGGTGTGCCCGGCTTGAGCCATCAGGCTCTAGCCACGCCGGCGACGAGGCACGGCGGCGGGAGTTTTTGGGTGAGGCGGGGACGGCGGCTCGGAGGTCAAACAAGCACGAGAGCTAGGGGAGAGGAGAGGAGTTCACCGTGGAGAGGGAGAGGTGGTCACGAGCCTCGGGCGTCCGGAGTTCGACGAATCGGGCGACGGCGACCGGCGGGTCCGAGAAGGGGAGAAGCGGTGGGGCGGCGCCTCGGGGCGCTCCGGTGTCGGGAGGCTCGGTGAGGAGGGGGAGAGAGACTAGGCGGAGCTCGGGGGCATGTCGGAGAGGAGAGGGGGTGGCGGTGGCCGCGGCGGTGCACGTCGGCGGCGGCGGGCGCGTTCGGGTGCGAGAGAGAATGAGACAGAGGAGGGAACGAGGGAGAGGGAGAGAGCGAGGGTCCAGGGGTTGGGGCGGCCGAGGAGAAGGCGCGAGGCGTCTCGGTGAGGCAAAGCGGCAGTGAGGAGGCGTGGCGAGCTCGGCGTCTTGGGTGTCCCTCCCTCGCCTCTTGGCAGAGGTAGGCAACGGCTGGCGAGGTGGTTGGTGGGCTGGGCCAATCGGGCCAGCGAGGGAAAGCTGGGCAGTTGGTGGCGCCGGTAAGTTATTCTCTCTCTCTCTTATTTCTGTTTTCTATTTTACGTAATTATGTTTGGCTTTAATAAAAATGCGGGGCATTTCCAAAAATCATGAAACTGGTCAATGTCCTTTGTTTGGAATATTTCCAACAACAAACATTTCAGTTCATGATTATTTGAACATTTAAACTATTTATTAGCATTAAATGCCCAAATGCAAATATTATTTGATTTAATTCAAAAATCCAAATGTCATGGAAAAATGTGCAACATCTCTGATTCTTTATTTCAGCATTTTTCAAAAAGAATGGCGAACATTTTTTAAGGCCATTTGGTTCATTGAAAAATATTTCTTAGTTGAACCTATTTGAATTGTTTTTGGTGCTAGGGCTTGGTCATCCCCATTTCAAATTTCATGAAAATTTAGCATGATGCATGGATGCAATGCCACTAGTTACAAGCAAGCTCTAGGGCTGTGACAATGATTTTGTAGGGATGAACTTTCTTTGGCCATGTTATTTTGAGAGGACATAATTGCTTAGTTAGTATGCTTGAAGTATTATTACTTTTATGTCAATATGAACTTTTATCTTGAATATTCCGGATCTGAATATTCATACCACAATTAAGAAGAATTAAATTCAAATTATTCGAAGTAGCATTCCACATCAAAAATTCTGTTTTTATCATTTACCTACTCGAGGGGCGAAGCGGGAATTAAGCTTGGGGATCTTGTCGTCTCCAACGTATCTATAATTTCTGATTGTTCCATGCTATTATATTATCCATCTTGGATGTTTTATGGGCTTTACTATGCACTTTTATATTACTTTTGGGACTAACCTGTTGACCCAGAGCCCAGTGCCAGTTTCTGCTTTTCCCTTGTTTGATGTTTGCAGAAAAAGGAATATCAAACGGAGTCCAAACGGAATGAAATCTTCGAAAAAGTTATTTTTGGAAAGAAAGCAATACGGGAGACTTGGAGTGCACGTCAGGGAATCAACGAGGAAGGCACGAGGCAGGGGGCGCGCCCTCCACCCTCGTGGGCCCCTCGTCGCTCCCTTGACGTATTTCTTCCTCCTATATATATCAATATACCCTAAAACAGTCGGGGAACAGAATAGATCGGGAGTTCCGCTGCCGCAAGCCTCTGTAGCCACCAAACCAATTGAACCTATTAGGCACCTGCCGGAGGGGGATCCTCATCGGTGGCCATCTTCATCATCCGGCGCTCTCCATGACGAGGAGGGAGTAGTTCACCCTCGGGGTGAGGGTATGTACCGAGAGCTATGTGTTTGATCTCTCTCTCGTGTTCTTGATTTGGCACGATCTTGATGTATCGCGAGCTTTGCTATTATAGTTGGATCTTATGATGTTTCTCCCTCTACTCTCTTGTAATGGATTGAGTTTTCACTTTAAAGTTATCTTATCAGATTGAGTCTTTAATGATTTGAGAACACTTGATGTATGTCTTGCGTGGGATAACCGTGGTGACAATGGGTTATTCTATTGATTCACTTGATGTATGTTTTGGTGATCAACTTGCGGGTTCCGCCCATGAACCTATGCATAGGGGTTGGCACACGTTTCGTCTTGACTCTCCGGTAGAAACTTTGGGGCACTCTTTGAGGTTCTATGTGTTGGTTGAATAGATGAATCTGAGATTGTGTGATGCATATCGTATAATCATACCCACGGATACTTGAGGTGACATTGGAGTATCTAGGTGACATTAGGGTTTTGGTTGATGTGTGTCTTAAGGTGTTATTTTACTATGAACTCTAGGGTTGTTTGTGACACTTATAGGAATAGCCCAATGGATTGATCGGAAAGAATAACTTTGAGGTGGTTTCGTACCCTACCATAATCTCTTCGTTTGTTCTCCGCTATTAGTGACTTTGGAGTGACTCTTTGTTGCATGTTGAGGGATAGTTATATGATCCAATTATGTTATTATTGTTGAGAGAACTTGCACTAGTGAAAGTATGAACCCTAGGCCTTGTTTCCTAGCTTGTTACCTTGTTGTTTTTATATTTTTCAGATTACAAAAACCTATATCTACCATCCATATTGCACTTGTATCACCATCTCTTCGCCAAACTAGTGCACCTATACAATTTACCATTGTATTGGGTGTGTTGGGGACACAAGAGACTCTTTGTTATTTAGTTGCGGGGTTGCTTGAGAGAGACCATCTTCATCCCTCGCCTCCCACGGATTGATAAACCTTAGGTCATCCACTTGAGGGAAATTTGCTACTGTCCTACAAACCTCTGCACTTGGAGGCCCAACAACGTCTACAAGAAGAAGGTTGTGTAGTAGACATCAGGTCTGCGCTCTCGTTCTGCTTCAGTCCGGCAAGCCGGCTCCTCCTGGCCTAGTCATCCAGCTCCCACCCATCAATGAGATCAAAATAGCCAAGGTTGTCGAGGTCTCACGCTGGCACCACGGAGATGGCACCAATCCCTTCGGTGGCAACTCTTCTGATGGAGACTCTGCCCCTCTCTCCCAGCGTGGCTCACCACTCCAGCTCTCTCCTGATAACCTCGCTACGGTGGTCTCCGCCGTCAGGGCTGGATGGAGGACTGACCCCTCCTACGGCGGCACCAGACCAGTTGCCCGCCGCCTCACCTCTGGTGCACGTGCTCACCCTGCTTCCCCTGGCGGCACCAACAGTGACCCCGCTTTGTCGGCTGTCCTTCCACCTCCTAGCTCTGCATGTGACCCTCTTGTCATCTCTGACGACGACTCGGTCGGCTCTGAGGGCATGCACGTCCCCCTCCTGCATGTCGTCACCACGGACTCCCTGGACGCGGTGCATGCACCCGTGGGGACTGCCATGGCCCCACCTGTCATCCGCCCGCTGCCCAGGGTGGCTGTTGTTTGACCCTCCTGCTCTCCCCGTTGACGTGGGGGCCAGCGTGACGGCAGGCCACGTGCTGCCCTCTGACACGCCGGCTTTTGCCGTGTTCGCTCTGCCTGCAACTGCACTCCCTGCGTCGTCCACCTTCACGTTCTCCGCTGGAGAATCTTCACGAGCCAACGGTAACTCTACCCACCTTCTGTCATCGTTTCTTTCAACCCATCTTCCTATTACTGCCTCTAACATGGCTCCTGCTGCGACGGACACAGCTCTCCCTCTCCAGGATCTTGACACCCATGAGAGCACTGTTCGCAAGGAGCGTCGCAGGTCTGCTCGCAACCACTCTGTCTCCAAGGACAAGCTGCGTCGTAGCGCGCGCATTGCTGGCAAGGAGACCAAGTACTCCCCCATGCTCGCCATGCCATCCAGGACGCCCACCTTGACGCAGCCGACGGCCCTCCTGCCTCTGCTGAAGACTTGGCCACAATCGCGCTCCTCTGTGGCACGTACGACTACCACGTCGACGCCATCCTTTCCTCTGAGCATGCTGCCTCTGGTGATGATGCCGAGCCATGATTGCTTCCCCAGCCATGCATGGTCCCCTGACGTCGGGGGCCCACTGGAAGTTGACGTCCGTTTCTGTTAGTTGCTACGTGTGTCATGTCTCGCTGCCCTTTTGGTCTCTATACATGTTGCCTTTTGTTTGGCGTGCTGCTGTTTCAACTGTTGTAGTAGGTCTCATGTACTCCTTCCGCGCTCTGTGTCGTCCGTCTGTGGTGTCGAAAAACTTTTATGAGTAATGATGTAATCTCTATTTGCTCCTGGAATGTTCGTGGCCTGGGTGATGACGATATGTGTGCTGTTGTCCTATCTGAACTTTTAGCGATCAACCCTCACATTGCCCTCTTGCAAGAATCTAAACTAGAATCTTACTCCGACGGCAAACAACACTCTTTCTTACCCCTCCACCTTGACCGAGCCTTTTCGCTGCCCGCCATTGGCACGGCCGGCGACACCATAACCGCCGTTAACTCCTCCTCTCTCCAGGTCATCTCGTGTTGGAGATATGCCCTAGAGGCAATCATGTATGATGATATTTCCTATGTGTTTATGAATAAAGATAGTCCTTGGACATTATCAATGATGTGTATCGACAAATGCGTGCCTTTTTGTGGGACTATGCATTGTATGATGACTGTCCTAAAAGGTCCCTAGTCGAAAGGGCCGTGTGGACGCACAGCCGACTAGACTAGCATATGACACGGTCGATGGCTTGGTCTCACTAGCCATGGAGCATTGGATGCTAACCAGATAATATGGACTTGGAAAGGTCTGATCGGATTCGACGTAGTCAGATCCGAGTCAAGATAAGGTCCGAATCGGACAGACCCAACTATGAGACGCAACGATATGTCATCTGTGAGTCTCTAGTACAACATATGTTATATGTCCTAAGACCTGAGCTGACGCATGTACTCGAGATGGTGACGTACTTGCTTTGGGCTGACCAAACGCTACTCCATAACTGGGTAGTTACAAAGGTAGGTTTCGGGTTTGTCCAGACCCATGCTGCGAGATGTGGTTGAGCAAGATGGGATTTGCCCCTCCGATCAGGAGAGATATACTCTGGGCCCCTCGTGTGATCCGACCAAGATAAGCATGGCCATGCGATTAGGATTATGAGATAATCCGGTTTGTGGTCGGCATCACTGGAACGAGAAAGAGGTTGGGCTAGCACAAGGATGACAATCTCGCCTTGAGCCTGACAACATATATATCGTGAGGCAAAGGGAATAGAAGTGTGACATGTTGCACAGGTTCGCCTAACCAGCTTCATAGTTTGCTTGGTGTTCGGCATGCCTTGCTAGAGGCCGCTACCAACCGTGCAGTTCGGAGGTGATCCGAACTGCGACCAAGCAACTTGAACCAAAGGGGTCGCGGCAAGGGAAGGAACCTACGAGGTCGGATCCGAGGACACTGGTCGGATGTGATCCGAGCTGTATTCAGATTGTGGCAGAGTAGACTTGTGGGCTTTAGGGTCCGTGCGAGGCCCAAGTGTTGAGCCCGCAACGGACGCCTATATAAAGTGGAGGTGCGGCACACTCATTTGGTTGATCGCTTCGGCGTTGTCACTAGGGTTTGCATGTGTTGCTAATAGCCACCTCCACTCGCTGCCGACTGTGTGATCGGACCTAGCAGTCCGCCGCACGGTGTTCCTCCTGCACGCGCAGATACCATTAGAGGCGGTGCACCTGCGCCGCTCCGGCGAACTTGTACGTGGGAACCGATGACCGGCTGTTCGAGGGAGATCGGACGAGGAGCAGACGAACCACACGGACGCGCTGCCCCAACTCTTCTTCCGCTGCACGGCACTACGCGTCTAGTGGTAACGATCTGTGATCATCTCCCATAGCATGTTCCTGGATGTTCTGCGCGTAGGAAAATTTAAATTTGCAGTCGACGCACCCTACCGTAGAACCCAACATCTCGCACTCCCACCTAAATTTCTCCTCCACCGTAATCCTAAGATCAACTGCATGTGCCCTTGATATCTCCACCACCAACATCTACGCCCCCTCTACCCATGCCCTCAAACAGGCCTTCCTCGATGAGCTTCTCTCCATGACACAACCAGGTGATGCTCCTTGGCTCGTTATTGGCGACTTTAATCTCCTATGCTTCCCCTCAGACAAAAACAACTCCACCTTTCGACGATCAGAAGCTAACGCTTTCAACAACGTTATCGACACCCTAACCCTCATTGATCTGCCGCTCCTCGACCGACAATTTACGTGGTCTAATAACCGATCCTCGCCTACTTTGGAAAGAATCGATCATGCATTTTTTAATCTCGCTTGGGTTGATGCTTTCACTAACACCTCTTTGTCCTCTCTCACACGTTTCACCGCTGACCATGTTCCGCTGCTCGTACACGTCACCACTACGATTCCACGCTCTAACTTCTTCAAATTTGAGCCTGGTTGGTCCAAATTTCGCCCATGCAACTCCACAAGGTGCTGCTCACCCTCGCCTTCCCCTTCAACCAACTCGGCTGCTATCCTCGCCGCATCTCTCAAAAAACCAAGGTTCGAACTCAAATCTTGGGCACGTTCTCGCACTCCCACCCCTCTCCGTGAATCCCGCTGCAAAGCAGCCATCTCGGCCCTGGATCATGCTGAAGAACGCAGGCCCCTCTCACAAATCAAACTCCACACTTGCAAGATCATCATCTCTCTTCTCAAATGCACCATCCAAGAAAAGATGATGCATTGGCGGTGGCGTGCCAAGGTTTCCCGGGCTATCAATGGCGGTGAAAACACGAAATTCTTTCACATATCAGCCTCACAACGCCTTAGGAAAAACAAGATCTTTACTCTCACTCACAATGGCCATGATTTCTCCTCTCATCACCAAAAGGCCAAGATCCTCCGTGACTTTTTTGTATCCCTCATTGGTACTCCTATCAATACGTCCTGGTCGTTTGACCTTTTTGAGATCTACCCTAACCCTACTCCTGGCCTACATGTTTTGCATGAAAACTTCTCGGAAGCAGAAATAAAAACAACGTTCTTCCAAATGAACCCACAGGCCAGTCCTGGCCCAGATGGTTTTGGGCCTGCTTTCTACCGTACATATTGGCTCACTGTCAAATGCCTCGTTCTCCCCTTTTTCACCCAATTTCATCAAGGCACGGCCGACACGGAACGCGTAAACCGAGCCCACATTGTTCTTCTCCCTAAAAAAGATCTGCCTACCTCTCCTGATGCTTTCCGGCCCATCTCGCTCCAAAATTGCCCAATCAAAGTTGTTTCCAAAGTGCTGACCACTCGTCTCAAGCCCTTCATCCCTTTGCTAGTTCATGGCAATCAGACAGGGTTTATACCAGGGAGGAATATCGCTGAGAATTACATTTTCGCCGCCGACCTTATCAGCTCATGTCACACTAGGAAAAGCCGGTTTTCAAGCTAGATTTCCGGAAAGCCTTCGACTCTGTTGCCTGGCCCGCACTTGACAAGATCCTCCTCGCCCGGGGCTTCTCCCACATCTTCCGCAGCTGGATCCAGAACATCCTCGTTACAGGCAAAACTGCCATTCTTCTCAATGGTGTCCCAGGCAACTGGATCGAATGCAAAAATGGCCTACGACAGGGCGACCCCATCTCCCCTACCTCTTTCTCATCGTAGCAGACCTGCTCCAGCAGCTTATCTTCAGAAACACACATGCCTCGCTCCACCACCCCATCTTCTCTCATCTACCCCCACCGTTCTCCAGTACGCAGACGACACGTTGATTGTTGCCGCCGCCTCGCCTGATGCCGCTGCTGCACTCAAAGTAATTCTAACCAACTTCGCCAACGCTACTGGGTTAACCATCAACTTCTCCAAAACCACGCTTGCAACCCTACACACAGATGACACCGTTGCTAACGACACCGCCCTTGCCATGGGCTGCTCACGCGCCCCCTTCCCCCAAACCTACCTTGGCCTCCCTCTCTCCCCTACTAAGCCTCCATCCAATGCCTTCGATCCCCTCCTAGAACGCTCCCGCAAGCTGTTGGCTGGCTGGCGTGCTAAGCTGCTTGACAAAGGCGATCGCCTCATTCTTATCTCTGCGGTCCTAGACTCCCTCCTCACCTACTTCATGCCAGTCTTTCGTATCCCCAAAAAGGTTTTAAAAACCCTAGACTCCATTCGTAGAGCTTTCTTCTGGGCGGGTGAGGATTCAGTTTCAGGAGCCCAATGCCTTATTGCATGAAAAAATGTATGCATTCCGAAAAAATATGGTGGTTTAGGTCTCAAAAACTTGCATCTTCAGAATAACTGCCTGCTCATGAAATTTGCAACCAAGGCCCTCACTTCCTCCTCCACCCCGTGGCTGGAATGGTTGGATCTTCAACACCCAGATGCACTAGTCTCACCCCCACCCCAAAGCTCCTTTCTCTGTCGTACCATTGCGCAGCAAATACCCACTCTACAGTCCATCTCCTTCATCCTAACAAACAGTGGGACGCACACTTATTTCTGGCACGACACTTGGCTCACCCCAACACCTCTAGCTCACACTTTCCCTAACCTATTCTCACACTCCACTCTTCAGCTGGTTAAGGTGGCTAATGTGCTGCGATACGGTTTAGAAGCTAACCTCCGTAACCGTCTCTCCCTTCTGGCAGAGCAAGAGCTTGTTGCGTTGTTAGCTGTTTTGCAGGATTTCGTCCCCTCGGCTGATGAAGACCAAAGGTTTCTACTTCGGGGTCTTGCCTTCTCCACCAAGCATGTGTACGGCACACTCATGGCACGACTGGATAGCGATCCCCTTGCTCCCCTCATTTGGCGCTCCAAGGTTCCACGCAAGATTTTTTTTTTTTGCCTGGCTCCTCTTCAAGGATCGTCTCAACACCAGGGCCAACCTTGCCCATATGTCCTCGTTGTGCTATGCTACCTGAGGACTCCATGCATCTCTTCCTCACATGCCCCCTTGCCAATCGAGTCTGGCAACCTCAACCTTTGGGACACCCCGTTACCTCACCACCTCCACACAAGGCTTGGCCATTTATTCTCATGTCTCTCCTCTGGAAGATATGGGCTGCGCGCAATGACATGTTGTTTAGAAACATTGATCAACGTTCTATAATAACCCTCAGAGCTCTTATCTCTGACCTAGACCTTTGGTCACATCGTCTCATGGTAACATGTGACAAGGAGGACGTCTCCTCGTGGCGTTCCTACCTCTCTGCACGCTGCGCCGCGCCTTTGTAATTCTGTGTTTGCTGCCTCGGCAGCTTTTGAGTAATATTCAGGTGGGGAGCTACCCCTCCTAGTGGATTGGGGATAAATGAGGATTTGATGGGATTGGGGATAAATGAGGATTTGATGGGATTGGGTGGAGGGTAGGGGTTTCACCCAATCCCTGTGGGTATTATCCCTAATAATCCCCTCAAAAACTCTAGTGCCAAACAAGGCCTCGGCATTTCGGCAGAATCCATCATTAAATTAATCTGTTGGGAATCAAGTCAAGGGCCGCCCTCTTATTCCGAAAGAATTACTGTAACAAACATGCATTCAGCAGACCAGCCAGTTCCACATGACACGACACAGCGCGCATGCTCATTCTACTCCACTACGCTATGAGTGAAAGTAGTATCATGCGCGTATGAGCAAGTCAGATCATGAACTGGTGCAGAATTTGATCATATATTTAGTTACAGAAACATGCCCCCAAAAAATTGTAATAGTGCTATCTTTTGCTATTGCCAGCGTACGTCCAAGACAAAGCGGGTTTCGTGTTGATTTCCGGTCCCACTTGGGCGAGGTTCCCAGTCGTGACATGGAAAGCGGCAATCTTCATCCAAAACGATGTATAGATATAAACCTAAAAGAACCACAGTGCCACTATGATTGATCTCCTAGTTAAAATAGATGTCCACCTCCGGCGAGCTGCAAAATTCCTCAGCCGTCCTGAAAAACAAACGGCAGGAAAGGTTGAACAGCCTGAGCAACAAAGCATCGCTCTAATGATACACAAATTTCCAGGCCAAGAGCTGAAGTATGCAAGCGAATGCACTTTTATTTCTCTTTTAAGAGCAGAATGGTTATTATGTTTGTCTACAGACAATTTGGGTATGTTTAATTGTGGCCAACATGTACCCTACCAATTTTTCAGTCATGCCCAAAAAATTGGTCTTTGTTTGAAACTTTGGATGGATGCCAAACTTTCCACATGCCAATGCTCCTTTTGCCTCTAGTGCATTTGTTCTTGCCAGCATAAGCCAACCCATGGGCAAACAAAACCTTGACCAAACTGTTGCCAGCCAAAATTTTGATATGTCAAACTTGAGCTCAAAGACTCAACCAAACGCACCCTCCACCATTTCGTTTGTGGAATATGCAACTACTCCTAGGTAATACTGAATGAAACATCACTCGTTAGAAAATATGTGGCATGCAAATGAGGACATTAGAAGAAAAAAACGCTAGTGGGATGTTAATACTCGTTGATGAAGCTGAACCACCGTCTTCTTCCAAGTATTCACATTCGAGAAACAAAATAGGCATTCCTAACTCTGCACCATACTACTGATCCATGAAGACATCAAAGCCCAATTTCCTACTTGAAATGTCTAATATCGTTGGATCCCCATCCAGTGTATTCAAATGTTCCTTACTGTATCTGCTTATCAAGCTGAGTAGAAAGCGAACAGCGTGAGAATGCTAAATCGGCACAACTTATACTTACAGTTGGATGCTCTCCAATGGTTTAGCAGGACCACATTCTGATTGAAACACCACAAGCTTCCAAACTTAAGAATCTATGGAGCTAGTTGAAATAAAAAGGGCAGCCCGGTGCACGTAGCTCTCGCTTGCGCAGGGTCCGAGGAAGGGTCCGACCACTTTGGGTCTATAGTACGCAGCCTTTCCCTACATTTCCGCAAAATGATGGGCCTAAAAATTGGCTTCATAGTCGACATCACTTGGACGGCATTGGCAAATTAACAATGCAAACTTATGATGCAACTTATGGGCACACAAAGATCACACGTTTGGCAGCACATGCAATCTAATTAAAGTAGAACTCCCTATGATCCCAAATGTAAGTTTTTTGGATTCTGACATGTCTACAAGTCCAAAGTGACACTTAGACTATTAGTTTCTACAAAAATATGCTGCCTGGTATAGAAATAATTGTACATATATAAACGATGGAAGGCTAAACCTAAAAATGATCCACTAGCACAGATTCTAAAAGAATTTAATTTGGATCAGACAGAGTTTCCCGAGTATTGGAGAGAAACACACATGCACACACAACCTAGGTGCAAGAAGAAGAGACGGAAATCAATCACGGCATGAAAATATTCAAGGCCACGACAGGCAGGCGATGGCCAAAATGGAATGCACAGAGAAGAGAAGCTAGTGATTTCAGTTTTGGGGTTTGAAGAAACACAAAAATGAGGAAGGTGAGGCCATGATGGGATGCTCAAGGGCAAGGAATTAGAGAGAGGCTTATTGAAGATGAAGAAAAGGGCAAGGAAATTTTAGGTATGCAGCACAATTAGCAGCTTCTAGCAAATAAATCAAATTAAATAGGAGATCAAGTGAGAACAAGGTAGGACACATTTGGATGCAAACATTATGGCCAAACAATCACCAGGTTACAGGAACACAAACTACATGGACGGTCGGTTTCTTTGACAAGAGTTTGTGGTTTGAAAATGAGGTCCTCTTTAAAGGAAACGGACTGTTGTTTGCTAATTACACTTTGCTTCATTTAATGGAAAATGCTTGATGTGGCATACTATATACGGCTGTGAATTTTCACAGCCAGATGATGTAATGCTACAGATTGAGGTAGCCAATTAGAGGAAAGCTTAATTTACGGAATTATTATTCAAATCTATAATGACCCATACATACTGGGTTACTAACTAGTTGAACGGAAAATAGCGAATGGTTATGATAGGTGAAAAAACTTACATGTGCATGTGAGTGAGCGCAAAATCGTATATGCTTCAAACGTTCTTATGAATATTATATAAGCCCATCAAAATCACACATCAGTTCCACGTTATGAAATTAACCTGTTTTTTCTTGGCATAAACTGTATAACAAATGAAGTGTAAGATCCCCACTTCAAGTTCAAATGAATTAATGGATATTTGGGAACTTCTTATATACCTTGTTACTTGTAGCCGACTTCCTTCATCAAGTGTCGATAGCTTCGCCCACGAATTACACGTTGCCATGAGAATGATATTGATTCTTGAAGGGTCAACTCTAGTCTCTGCTGAACAAGCCTTCGCATAACCACAAAAAAAGTGCCATAAGAAACAAAACATTTACAGTACCACATAAGTACAAGAACGCACCATCTAGCAAGACAACGCTGAATCCCACGTGTGATTGGTCGCACAAAGGATGGATCTCTCTGTTGATAAAGTAAGCCAACCTACCAAATATCAACCATATAAGCATCCTACCATCAGGCCAATACTCCATCAGAGTTTGCAATGTAGGTAGTTTTAGACATTGGCATGGCTTCCAACGTGGCACTTTGACCATCTAAAATTGTTGATTCAAATGTATGAATTATAAAGATATAGTTGTATTTGATGATAGATCTGGTAATATCAATTTAGCTTTGTAGATGTTGCTGATGCTTTCTATTCCGATGGCCAAACCTAAAAATGTTCAACTGTCACAGATTCTACTATTGAGTACTCCCTCCGTCCGGAAAAACTTGTCATCAAAATGGACAAAAAAGGGTGTATCTAGAACTAAAATACATCTAGATACATCCCCTTTTATTCATTTTGATGACAAGTATTTCCGGACGGAGGGAGTATTTATGTAAAATGATCAAAATACCTCCATCATGGCGACTGCTGCAGGATCATCCAATATTTCCAGGCTATCATCTGCTAGGTAATTCAACTACAAAACACACAAATAAGAACTCTAAAACTCCAGAAATCCACAAAATACATGATGTAAAATGAGAACTTCGCCTAGAGCTTTTGAACTTGAAGATATATTATCTTATCATTTCAATCTATCTTTGTCACTTCCCCTATTATGTGACATCCATATTTTTGTTACTGTAGAAATGCAATTGCCTGGGTAGTAGAAGGAAAGTAATAGTTACCCCAAATTCTGTGTTTACATAAGACTGGACAAAATCCATCAGTTGAATCTTTGCCCACTTATAGCACATGTCAGGATTGTCAGCCCGAGGTGGATGTCTCCAAGGTGCGCCAAAAGACAATCTGTTCTCTGGTACTTTACCCTCGCGTACATCAGAAGCAAACTTCTGCACCATACTTAATGCTGTTTGCATTGCGGGATTCACAACAGATACCTGGTGAGCAGAAATGGAACAAAGGTCATGCTCGTTTGCCTCTTATATTGGCTGCTTTCTCCTAGTTTCGATATTTAATGCAAAAGTACAAACATTCGATAAAAGAGCAGATCCACGAACTAGAAATAACTAAAGCTTTCCAGGATGAGGAGAATGACATCTCATACAGCATAGGTGCCTCAGCTGTGATTAAAACATTTACTTACTTGCAAGTGTGCCAGGTATGTGTCAATAATTTCCTCAATGTTTGTGTCATGCAAAACCCTGCAATCAAATGGATATTAAACAACAATAGCAGTAACATGAAGTATGAACGCATGGCAGTGCCAAACAGACTGAGGTTGATGCTCTTAATATACTATGTTTGGAATCCTTAAAATATGATGAAACTCTGCCACTCAATAGACTTATCTGCAAACTATTAACCTGCTGAAGATTACTACCTCCAGGAGGAAATAGATGATGTCTGCAATCACACTTTTTTAATTTTGACTGATGATATATAAAGAAAATATTCAGATTTGACATGCAAAATTAGTACTATTAGATTCGTCATTTTATAGTATTAGAGTTTATCAGTTTCTTACTAAGATATTTGTGTGGGATGAGAAGTAACAGTCAAAGTTGGATGTTAGAGATTGCCCATGTCTGAAACGACATGAATTTAAGAACAGCGGGAGTGTTATTTTTTAAAATAATAAGGCTCGAGGACTAAAGACTTCAAACACTTCCGTTGTTAGCGACAGTTTATAGAATTAATTGATAAAAGCAGTGATGCTACTTACTCTGGGCCATTCGCCTTTTGCTTTAGCATATATATCTCACATAATTGTCGTGGGTTTGGTCCAAGAAGCTCATCAACGACTTTCCACTATAACTTCAATAAACATCAGAAGGAAATTATGCACGCAGTTTGCACAAGGGAGAAAAGAAACGGAATTGGCAAGTATAAAATCTTACTACCTCCTGTTCACTGAAGAACTCAGAAACCATATGCAGCTTAGCTTCTTGTGGTGTCCAACCAAACGTCTGTGGTATAAAGTAATCATGACTTTAGGCAAATGAGGAAAAAAGCATAACTGTCCAAAAGTAAACTAAGCATACCTCACGAGAAATGAAGATGTTAGGAAAACCAAAATCGACGAATGCTTGGGAAGAATAATATCTGCACAGATTTCAAAAGGAATATTAATTTTACCAATTTTACATGGAGAGTGTTCTTAGCATTTGAATCAACAGATAAATTGTGCATTCGTATTGTGGATAGTACAACAAGCCAACAAAGTAGGTCAGAACATTATGCTAAGGCAATACAAATTTCTCAATCTTGTTGCAACTTGCAAGTCTTTGAGCATTCATTTAGTCTCTATGCATTCTGTTCATTCCAAGTAATGCAACATTCATCAAACATAGCATGCAGAAAGAAACATACGGGCAGACACTTACCCATCTGAGGTGGACATAATGACCGGTAAGCACTGTTCATTAGCACCAAGTGCTATCACCCTCCAAATGAAGCTGTCATGGTACACTGCTGCGGGTACCATTGTATCGTCCTCGCATGTCGCCTTCCTCAGGGCATCAACGTTGTTCAGCACCAACTTTGGCTGCAAATCAACAATGTCGTCACTGGCACACTGCCTCATATTGTCCTCATGACCCCTCGCACCAACTGAAATCCCACAAAATTCTACCTGGAAAAAATCCTCCTCGGCTGCGCCTGACAACACATCTAGCAGGAGGCATGGCCAGTCTGTGGCTGAATTGGCCAGTGGACGGGAGAACCGGCCTGTCCTATTCATCTCCCGCACCGCCTCCTTCCTCCACCCCTCCTGCATCCCAAGAACTTCCTTGGCCACACGCAGCGCCGCCATGGCCTCCTGCATGTACGCCCTCTCCTCCATGGAGCAGTTCGTTGCCTCCCCCTCGCCAATGCGGAAGGTGGGGTCGTCACCACGGGCCGAGGAGGTTGCAGCTAGGACAGCCCTTGCCCAGAGCACCGGAACCGAGTTAGTGCCCTGGCCGCGGCGGGAGGCAGGGCCCGCGAGCCGAGAGAGCACGGTGTGGAGGCCGTGGGACCGCGAGAGCGCGGCGAGCACGTCCTTGGAACCGACGGCACCTCGGAGTACTGCGGCGCGGGTGAGTTCCTCCAGCGCGGACTCGAGCCGGAGGCGGAGGGAGGGCAGGGAGGGGGGCGTGTCTGAGAGGAGAGACCAGGGCGCATGAGCGGGGGAACTGGGAGAGGGGTGGAGGAAGTCGACGACGGCGGCGTAGTGCGGGGGCTCGGACCACTGAGGGAGGAGGCGGTTGAGGAGGAGCGTGGACTTGCCGACGCCGCGGGGCCCGTGGAGGAGCAGCGGCTGCGGCACGCGCGGGTGGAGGGCGTGGTTGTGGAGGACGGTCTCCATGACCGGCCGCGGGATCACGCGCCACGGGCGGCCGCCTGCCCTGGCGGCGGCGGCAGCCATGGCAAGCGGCGGCGCGCGGAGGTGGTTGCAGGGTTCTGTGGGGTTTCCGGGGAGACGGGTGTGGTGGTAGTGGTGAACACGAATGGAGCGAGGAAGAAAGTCAGATGGGATCGCGAAGTTCCGGGCCGGGCCAGGCCGGGCAGGAATAATACCAGGCCTGGTTATTTTCTTGTGTGGGCGCCCTAGAAAATAGGACCGCACTAGGGGAGAGACGGCAAACGTTTTTACGGGCAATTTATTCATATGACATTTTTTTTGGAATATCATGACATTTTTTTTAAAGAAAGCATTTTTTCTAAAACTGTCATTTTTTTTCACCAGTAAGCACTTCTCCCTGACCCATTCCTACCAACATCGTTCTTAAGAAAGAGGAGTGTTGTTCCTTTAAAAAAGTTGGGTTGGGGTTTGCAGGAGATTCAACCAGCGCAACAGTCCACAAAGTACTGTGTACCTTGTTTTCCCCTGGTCCCGGCGACTTAGGGTTTCCTATCCTTTCCCGGAGTCTCTTCGGTGAGAGTCCAATTTTTGGATCATTTGTGTCTGTCGTTCTGGATTCCTAATAGACGGTGGTACTTCGCCTTGATTTATGGGGAGCCGTCCGCCTTCCCGGTCTTGGTAGTGGGTTAATCTATGTATTTCGGCAATGATCTTTAGGTTTTGGTTCTATGGCTATGAGGGGGACTATTTTAAGCTCGATGAGCAAGGTGTCAGACGGTCGTGGGGGCGTGTGGGGAGAACATCGATAATATCATGCAACACCTAAGTCGGGAAGAAAGTGAATTTGATGCTGAAAGTACGACTAATCCCCATGTGATTTTGATAATTAATAACAACATATATGTCATTGAACTAATGCCTACTCAAAGTTAAATTTCAGGAAGTTCAATGTTGACATGGCTAGGATATGTGGATGTGAACCCCTCAAAATGCTAAGGAAGCACATTGGCAAAAGCTCAAATACTAAGTGATCAAATATCACATTGGGTCCATAGGAAAGCCAATACTATTAAAAAAGGATGAGGTTTTGATCATGACTCAAATGCTCAAAGTGCTTGAAGATATTGCTCCAAAAGCCCTCAATCACTTTCCCATATTCTAATCTCTCAAAACCCTAAAGTCAAACTCGGTCCCACCGAAACACTCTCATCCGGATCCACCGAGTTACTCAAGACAGTGCCATAAGCCAAACCCTAGAAATTCGGTACAACCGAGATGGCATTTGGTTCCACCGAAGTGCAGTGACCAAGTTTCTGTACCCAGTCGAACTCATTTCAGAATTACCGAGATGAACCGATTGGAACTACCAAGACAAGGTTCTACTTAGGTCATCACTAATTGGTCTCACCGAGTGGATTTGTTCGGTCTCACCAAAAAGCCTAACGTTCGAATCTTTTACACTGTCCAGTCTCACCGAGAATTCTTTTGGATGTCACTAAGTTGTGCATAAAGTTTGTAACGGTCATATTTTTCTCGATGGCTATTTATTTCCCTCCACCTCCACTCACTCGTAGAGAGAGCCACTAGAATGAAACTGCACGTCCACCATTCATTTTCTGAGAGAGAACCACCTACAGCTGTGTTGAGATCAAGGCATTCCAATCCAACCATTTGAACCTTGAATTCTAGTCTCCCCGAATTGCTTTCCACTCCAATCCTTCTCCTCCCCAAGCCAAATATGTGAGAGAGTGGTTGAGTGTTAAGGAGACTATCTTTTGAAGCACAAGAGCAAGGGGTTCATCATCAACAACAACATCTATTACCTTTTGGAGAGTGGTGTCTCCTAGATTGGTTAGGTGTCACCTGGGAGCCTCCAAGATCATGTGGAGTTGAACCAAGGAGTTTGTAATGGAAAGGAGATTGCCTACTTTGTGAAGATCTACCCGAGTGAGGCTAGTCCTTCATGGAGGTAAGCCATGGTGGAATAGTCAAGGTTGCTTCTTCGTGGACTCTTCGTGGGTGGAGCCGTTCGTGGACTTGTGCAGTCGTTACCCTCCGTGGGTTGAAGTCTCCATCAACATGGATGTATGATAGCACCACCTATTGGAACCAAGCCAAAAATCTGCATGTCTTCATTGTGTCTGATTTCTCCGATCCTTCCTTTACGTTCATATGCAAAGTCTTTCCGCTGCTCAACTCTTAGACTTGCATGTGTAGGGTGGTACTTGTCTTGGTAGAATTGCTAAAACCTGCCTACAACTAAAATTGGGAAAAGGATAAGTTTTATTCGGTCAAGTAGTTGTTGGAAATATGCCCTAGAGGCAAAAATAAAATGATTATTATCTTTCCTTGTTCATGATAATTGTCTATTGTTCATGCTATAATTCTGTTATCCGGAAATCGTAATACATGTGTGAATACATAGACCACAACATGTCCCTAGTGAGCCTCTATAGTTGACTAGCTCGTTGATCAATGGATGGTTACGGTTTCCTGACCATGGACATTTAATGTCATTGATAACGGGATCACATCATTGGGAGAATGATGTGATGGACACGACCCAATCCTAAGCATAACACAAGATCGTGTAGTTAAATGCGCTAGAGCTTTTCTAATGTCAAGTATCATTTCCTTAGACCATGAGATCATGCAACTCCCGGATACCGTAGGGAGTGCTTTGGGTGTACCAAACGTCACAACGTGAATCGGGTGGCTATAAAGGTACACTACAGGTATCTCCGAAAGTGTCTGTTGGGTTGGCATGGATCGAGACTGGGATTTGTCACTCTGTGTGACGGAGAGGTACCTCTGGGCCCACTCGGTAGGACATCATCACAATGAGCTAAATGTGATCAAAGAGTTGTTCACAGGATGATGTGTTACGAGAACGAGTAAAGAGACTTGCCGGTAACGAGATTGAACAAGGTATCGGTATACCGATGATCGAATCTCAGGCAAGCATCGTACCGATAGACAAAGGGAATTGCGTACGGGATTTATTGAATCCTCGACATTGTGGTTCATCCGATGAGATCATCGAGGAGCATGTGGGAGCCAACATGGGTATCCAGATCTCGTTGTTGTTTATTGACCGGAGAGTCGTCTCGGTCATGTCTGCGTGTCTCCCGAACCCGTAGGATCTACACACTTAAGGTTCGGTGACGCTAGGGTTGTAGAGATATTAGTATGCGGTAACCCGAAAGTTGTTCGGAGTCCCGGATGAGATCCTGGATGTCACGAGGAGTTCCGGAATGGTCCGGAGGTAAAGATTTCTATATAGAAAGTCCAGTTTCGGCAACCAGGGAAGTTTTGGTGGTCACCGGTATTGTACCAGGACCACCGGAAGGGTCCCGGGGGTCCACCGGGTGGGGCCACCTATCCCGAAGGGCCCCATGGGCTGAAGTGGGAAGGAAACCAGCCCCTGGTGGGCTGGTGCACCCCCCATGGGCCTCCCCATGCGCCTAGGGTTGGAAACCCTAGGGGTGGGGGGCGCCCCACCTGACTTGGGGGGCAAGTCCCCCCCTTGGCCGCCCCCCCTTGAGATTGGATCTCTAGGGGGCCGGCGCCCCAGGCCCCTATATATAGAGGGGGAGGAGGGCTGCGCATCCAAGCCTGGCGCCCTCACCCCCGTAACACCTCTCCTCTCACCGAGCTTGGCGAAGCCTGCCGAGATCCTCACGCTTCCACCACCACGCCGTCGTCTGCTGGATATCCATCAACCTCTCCTCCCCCCTTGTTGGATCAAGAAGGAGGATACGTCTCTTCCAACCGTACGTGTGTTGAACGCGGAGGTGCCGTCCGTTCGGCGCTAGGATCATCGGTGATTTGGATCACGACGAGTACTACTCCATCAACCCCGTTCTCTTGAACGCTTCCGCCCGCGATCTACAAGGGTATGTAGATGCACTCCTCTCTCTCCCGTTGCTAGATGACTCCATAGATTGATCTTGGTGATGCGTAGAAAATCTTAAATTTCGCCACGATCCCCAACAAAGTGGCATCATGAGCTAGGTCTATGCGTAGTTTCTATGCACGAGTAGAACACAAGTTTGTTGTGGGCGTCGATATTGTCAATTTACTTGCCGTTACTAGCCTTATCTTGATTCGGCGGCATCGTGGGATGAAGCGGCCCGGGCCGACCTTACACATACACTTACGTGAGACATGTTCCGCCGACTGACATGCACTAGTTGCATAAGGTGGCTAGCGGGTGTCTGTCTCTCCCACTTTAGTCGGATCGGATTTGATGAAAAGTGTCCTTATGAAGGGTAAATAGAAATTGGCATATCACGTTGTGGTTTTGGCGCAGGTAAGAAACGTTCTTGCTAGAAACCTATAGCAGCCACGTAAAAATTTTGCAACAACAATTAGAGGACGTCTAACTTGTTTTTGCAGCATATGTCGTGTGATGTGATATGGCCAAATGGATGTGATGAATGATATATATGTGATGTATGAGATTGATCATGTTCTTGTAATAGGAATCACGACTTGCATGTTGATGAGTATGACAACCGGCAGGAGCCATAGGAGTTGTCTTAATTTATTGTATGACCTGCGTGTCAATGAATAACGCCATGTAATTACTTTACTTTATTGCTAAACCATTAGCCATAGTAGTAGAAGTAATAGTTGGCGAGACAACTTCATGAAGACGCGATGATGGAGATCATGGTGTCATGCCGGTGATGATGATGATCATGGCGCCCCGAAGATGGAGATCAAAAGGAGCAAAATGATATTGGCCATATCATGTCACTATTTGATTGCATGTGATGTTTATCATGTTTTTTGCATCTTATTTGCTTAGAACTACGGTAGCATAAATAAGATGATCCCTCATAATAATTGAAAGTGTTCCCCCTAACTGTGCGCCGTTGCGAAAGTTCGTTGTCTCGAAGCACCACGTGATGATCGGGTGTGATAGATTCTAACGTTCACATACAACGGGTGTAAGCCAGATTTACACATGCAAAACACTTAGGTTGACTTGACGAGCCTAGCATGTACGCATACATGGCCTCGGAACACAAGAGACCGAAAGGTCGAACATGAGTCGTATAGAAGATACGATCAACATGAAGATGTTCACCGATGATGACTAGTCCGTCTCACGTGATGATCAGACACGGCCTAGTTGACTCGGATCATGTATCACTTAAATGACTAGAGGGATGTGCATGCGAGTGGGAGTTCATTAAATAATTTGATTAGATGAACTTAATTATCATGAACTTAGTCTAAACCTTTTGCAAATATATCTTGTAGATCAAATGGCCAACGCTCATGTCAACCTCAACTTCAACACGTTCCTAGAGAAAACCAAGCTGAAAGACGATGGCAACAACTATACGGACTGGGTCCGGAACTTGAGGATCATCCTCATAGCTGCCAAGAAAGCATATGTCCTAGAAGCACCGCTAGGTGATGCACCCGCCCCAGCGAACCAAGACGTTATGAACGCTTGGCAGTCGCGTGTTGATGATTACTCCCTCGTTTAGTGCGGCATGCTTTACAACTTAGAACCGGGGCTCCAAAAACGTTTCGAGTAGCACGGAGCATATAAGACGTTCCAAGAGCTGAGAATGGTTTTCCAAGCTCATGCCTGGGTCGAGAGATATGAAGTCTCCGACAAGTTCTACAGTTGTAAGATGGAGGAGAATAGTTACATCGTGACACATACTCAAAATATGCAGGTTGCACAACCGCTTATCTCAGTAGGAGTTAATCTCCCGGATGACGCGGTTGTTGACAGAATCCTCGATCGCTTCCACCAAGCTACAAGAGCTTTGTGATGAACTTCAATATGCGGGGGATGCAGAAAACCATTCCTGAAGTATATTCAATGCTGAAATCAGCGGAGGTGGAAATCAAAAAGGAACATCAAGTGTTGATGGTGAATAAAACCACTAACTTCAAGAAGGGCAAGGGTAAAAAGGGTTTCAAGAAAGATGGCAAGGGAGGTGCCGCGCCCGGCAAGCAAGCTGCCGGGAAGAAACCAAAGAATGGACCCAAGCCTGAGACTGAGTGTTTTATTGCAAGGGAAGTGGTCACAAAAGCGGAACTGCCCCAAGTACTTAGCGGACAAGAAGGCCGGCAACACCAAAGGTATATGTGATATACATGTAATTGATGTGTACCTTACCGATTACTGTAGTAGCTCACAGGTATTTGATATCGGTGCGATTGCTCATATTTGTAACTCAAAGCAGGAGCTGCGGAATAAGCGGAGACTGGCGAAGGACAAGGTGACGATGCGCGTCGGGAATGGTTCCAAGGTCGATGTGATCGCCGTCGGCACGCTACCTCTACATTTACCTACGGGATTAGTTTTAAACCTCAATAATTGTTATTTAGTGCCAGCTTTGAGCATGAACATTGTATCTGGATCTCGCTAATACGAGATGGCTACTCATTTAAATCCGAGAACAATGGTTGTTCTATTTATATGAGAGATATGTTTTATGGTCATGCCCCGCTGGTCAATGGTTTATTCTTAATGAATCTCGAACGTGATGTTACACATATTCATAGTGTGAATACCAAAAGATGTAAGGTTGATAATGATAGTCCCACATACTTGTGGCACTGCCACCTTGGTCACATTGGTGTCAAACGCATGAAGAAGCTCCATGCAGATGGACTTTTGGAGTCTCTTGATTACGAATCATTTGACACGTGCGAACCATGCCTCATGGGTAAAATGACCAAGACTCCTTTCTCCGGAACAATGGAGCGAGCAACCAACTTATTGGAAATCTGACATACTGATGTGTGCGGTCCAATGAGCGTTGAGGCACGCGGTGGCTATCGTTATGTTCTCACCCTCACTGATGACTTGAGTAGATATGGGTATGTCTACTTAATGAAACACAAGTCTGAGACCTTTGAAAGGTTCAAGGAATTTCAGAGTGAGGTTGAAAATCAACGTGACAGAAAAATAAAGTTCTTACGATTAGATCATGGAGGGGAATATTTAAGTCACGAATTTGGCACACACTTAAGGAAATGTGGAATCGTTTCACAATTCACGCCGCCTGGAACACCTCAGCGTAACGGTGTGTCCGAACGTCGTAATCACACTCTATTGGATATGGTAAGATCTATGATGTCGCTCACCGATTTACCGCTCTCATTTTGGGGCTATGCTTTAGAGACTGGCGCATTCACTTTAAATAGGGGCTCCGTTGAAATCCGTTGAGACGACACCGTATGAATTATGGTTTGGGAAGAAACCTAAGTTGTCGTTTCTAAAAGTTTGGGGATGCGATGCTTATGTCAAGAAACTTCAACCTGAAAAGCTCGAACCCAAGTCGGAAAATGCGTCTTCATAGGATACCCTAAGGAAACCATTGGGTATACCTTCTACCTCAGATCCAAGGCAAGATCTTTGTTGCCAAGAATGGATCCTTTCGAGAAAGAGTTTCTCTCGAAAGAAGTAAGTGGGAGGAAAGTAGAACTTGATGAAGTCTTGCCTCTTGAAGCGGAAAGAAGCGCAGCTCGGGAAGATGTTCTGTGGTGCCCGCACCGCTAGAGAGGAGGTTAATGATGATGATCAAGGTACTTGGATCAAGTTGCTCTTGAACTTCAGTGGAGTCCACGAGGACACGTTCCACACCAGGATGGTATGGCAACCCCGTCCTGGAAATCATGTTGTTAGACAACGGTGAACCTTCGAACTATGAAGAAGCGATGGCGGGCCCAGATTCCAACAAATGGCTTGACGCCATGCAATCCGAGATAGGATCCATGTATGAAAACAAAGTATGGACTTTGACAGACTTGACCGATGATCAGCGAGCGATAGAAAATAAATGGATCTTTAAGAAGAAGACGGACGCGGATGGTAATGTTACCATCTACAAAGCTCGACTTGTCGCTAAGGGTTATCGACAAGTTCAAGGGGTTGACTATGATGAGACCTTCTCACCCGTAGCGAAGCTTAAGTCCGTCCGGATCATGTTAGCAATTGCCGCATTCCACGATTATGAGATATGGCAAATGGACGTCAAAACGACATTCCTTAACGGCTTTCTTAAGGAAGAATTGTATATGATGCGATGGAAGGTTTTGTCGATCCTAAGAATGCTAACAAGGTATGCAAGCTCCAAGCTCCATCTATGGGCTGGTGCAAGCATCTCGGAGTTGGAACATTTGCTTTGATGAAATGATCAAAGCGTTTGGGTTTATCTTGAGACTTATGGAGAAGCCTGCGTTTACAAGAAAGTGAGTGGGAGCTCAGAGCATTTCTCATATTATATGTGGATGACATACTTTTGATGGGAAATGATATAGAACTCTTGGAGAGCATAAAGGCCTACTTGAATAAGTGTTTTCAATGAAGGACCTTGGAGAAGCTGCTTACATATTAGGCATCAAGATCTATAGGGATAGATCGAGACGCCTCATAGGTCTTTCACAAAGCACATACCTTGATAAGATATTGATGAAGTTCAATATGGATCAGTCCAAGAAGGGGTTCTTGCCTGTGTTGCAAGGTGTGAAATTGAGCTCGGCTCAATGTATGACCACGGCAGAAGATAGAGAAAAGATGCGTGTCGTCCCCTATGCCGCGGTCATAGGGTCTATCATGTATGCCATGTTGTGTACCAGACCTGATGTAAACCTTGCCGTAAGTTTGGTAGGAAGGTACCAAAGTAATCTCGGCATGGAACACTGGACAGCGGTCAAGAATATCCTGAAGTACTTGAAAAGGACTAAGGATATGTTTCTCGTTTATGGAGGTGATGAAGAGCTCGTCAGAAGGGTTACGTCGGCGCTTAGCTTCGACCACAGATCTGGATGACTCTAAGTCACAAACCCGGATATGTGTATATTTTGAATGGTGGGGCGATGGTAGTGCGATTTGCAAGCAAAGCGTCGTGGCGGGATCTACATGTGAAGCGGAATACATGGCAGCCTCGGAGGCAGCACATGAAGCAATCTGGATGAAGGAGTTCATTACCGACCTAGGAGTTATTACCAATGCGTCGGGGCCGATGACTCTCTTCTGTGTCAACACTGGAGCCATTGCCCTTGCCAAGGAGCCCAAGTTTCACAAGAAGACCAGGCACATCAAGCTTCGCTTCAATTCCATTCGTGAAAATGTTCAAGATGGAGACATAGAATATTTGCAAAGTGCATACGGATCTGAATGTCGCAGATCCGTTGACTAAACCTCTTCCTCGAGCAAAACATGATCAACACCAGAACTCTATGGGTGTTCGATTCATCACAATGTAACTAGATTATTGACTCTAATGCAAGTGGGAGACTGTTGGAAATATGCCCTAGAGGCAATAATAAAATGATTATTATCTTTCCTTGTTCATGATAATTGTCTATTGTTCATCTTATAATTGTGTTATCCGGAAATCGTAATACATGTGTGAATACATAGACCACAACATGTCCCTAGTGAGCCTCTAGTTGACTAGCTCGTTGATCAATGGATGGTTATGGTTTCCTGACCATGGACATTTGATGTCATTGATAACGGGATCACATCATTGGGAGAATGATGTGATGGACAGGACCCAATCCTAAGCATAGCACAAGATCGTGTAGTTCGTCTACTAGATCTTTTCTAATGTCAAGTATCATTTCCTTAGACCATGAGATCGTGCAACTCCCGGATACCGTAGGAGTGCTTTTGGTATACCAAACGTCACAACGTAACTAGGTGGCTATAAAGGTACACTACAGGTATCTCTGAAAGTGTCTGTTGGGTTGGCACGAATCGAGACTGGAATTTGTCACTCCGTGTGACGGAGAGGTACCTCTGGGCCCACTCGGTAGGACATCATCACAATGAGCTCAATGTGATCAAAGAGTTGTTCACATGATGATGTGTTACGGGAACGAGTAAAGAGACTTGCTTGCAACGAGATTGAACAAGGTATCGGTATACCGACGATCGAATCTCGGGCAAGTATCGTACCGATAGACAAAGGGAATTGCGTACGGGATTGATTGAATCCTTGACATCGTGGTTCATCCGATGAGATCATCGAGGAGCATGTGGGAGCCAACACGGGTATCCAGATCCCGCTGTTGGTTATTGACCGGAGAGTTGTCTCGGTCATGTCTGCGTGTCTCCCGAACCCGTAGGGTCTACACACTTAAGGTTCGGTGACGCTAGGGTTGTAGAGATATTAGTATGCGGTAACCCAAAAGTTGTTCGGAGTCCAGGATGAGATCCTGGACGTCACGAGGAGTTCCAGAATGGTCCGGAGGTAAAGATTTGTATATAGGAAGTCCAGTTTTGGCCACCGGGAAAGTTTCGGGGGTCACCGGTATTGTACCGGGACCACCGGAAGGGTCCCGGGGGTCCACCGGGTGGGGCCACCTATCCCGGAGGGCCCCATGGGCTGAAGTGGGAAGGGAACCAGCCCCTTGTGGGCTGGTGCACCCCCCCATGGGCCTCCCCATGCGCCTAGAGTTGGAAACCCTAGGGGTGGGGGGCGCCCCACCTGACTTGGGGGGCAAGTCCCCCCCTTGGCCGCCCCCCCCTTGAGATTGGATATCTAAGGGGCCGGCGCCCCCCCAGGGCCCCTATATATATAGGGGGGAGGGAGGGTTGCGCATCCAAGCCCCTGGCGCCTCCCTCTCCCCTCATAATACCTCTCCCTCTCACTGAGCTTGGCGAAGCCCTGCCGAGATCCCCGCTGCTTCCACCACCACGCCGTCGTGCTGCTGGATCTCCATCAACCTCTCCTCCCCCCTTGCTGGATCAAGAAGGAGGAGATGTCTATCCCAACCGTACGTGTGTTGAACGCGGAGGTGCCGTCCGTTCGGCGCTAGGATCATCGGTGATTTGGATCACGACGAGTACGACTCCATCAACCCTGTTCTCTTGAAGGCTTCCGCTCGCGATCTACAAGGGTATGTAGATGCACTCCTCTCTCTCTCGTTGCTAGATGACTCCATAGATTGATCTTCGTGGTGCGTAGAAAATTTTAAATTTCTGCTACGATCCCCAACAGTAGTCTAATCACCCCCCCCCCCCCGCCCCCTCTAGACATACTTTCGATCCTAGAAGTGGTATTAGAGGTTTGCTCTCTGTAACACCCATGATGTCATGCTACAGTATACCCATGCTAATGGTGCCATGTCATCACAATTAATTTGCTAAACTTCATTTTGTTCCCAACCCAGTTCAAATTCAAAATTTAAAATAAAGTCAAAAATAAGATTTCTTCAAACAGAAAAACTAAAATGTTCACATTATTCTAAAAATTCCCCTGATTATTGTCATGTTGAAAACAACATTGTTGACTCGCCTAGTAATCCCTTGAAAATTTTAAAGAGGTCCAACAACAAATAAATTAGCCTTTTCAAAATAAACAATTATTTATTTAACTCCAATTG
Source organism: Aegilops bicornis (assembly GCA_021605145.1). Taxonomy (NCBI): domain Eukaryota; kingdom Viridiplantae; phylum Streptophyta; class Magnoliopsida; order Poales; family Poaceae; genus Aegilops; species Aegilops bicornis. The sequence continues at coordinate 406,560,399 of CM038673.1, read as the reverse complement.
GGTCCAAACTTTTTGTGCCACCTCAGCAGATTGCAATATAATTATGTGACAAGTTCTACCTTTAACAAAAATCGTTTGATACCTCAACTAAATAGGAAACAACAACTATGCATATAAATTAGAAATGGAAAAAAAAGGAAAAGACACTATGCACTTGACCCAGGTTGCAACAGTGCATTGGGACCAACCCAATCCTCTGTACATGACAGAGGGCGTGGCGGCCATCCACCAGCGGCCATGTGCACGTGCCGGCCATCCTGTGGCTCCCCAACGCGGATAAGTTCCTCACCTAGTTGCCTCTCTCTCTTGATGCAAACTCTAGGTGCCCAGAGCAACCATCCCCCCTCGTTCTCGTTCTGGAAGGAGAACCGAAGCCACTGTCGTCACGCATGTCGTCGATACCACGGCCACCATGCTCCTCGGCGCGCGAGGAGGTACCCAGGAGCCTCCCCGCGGTCGTCTCCTTCGTCTCTCCCGAAGAACCCAAGCCGAGACACCCCGTAGCCTCGCCATCGTCCTCATATTCGCCCACGGTTGCCGACGTCCGTCGCCGATTACCGCTACTCCAGTCCGTCCCCGCCGCAACCAAGCTGTCTATGAGCTCCGCGGTGAGCTCCTCTATCGTTAAACCCATTTTCCCCTTCGATCGGTCGCCGGGCCGCCGCCCCCGTGCTCATCTTGGCCGTGCCCGTGTGCGCTGCACCTGCTGCTGCCCTATACTGCTCAGTGTTGTTGCGCCCACCAATGCATGCCACTCCCCGCGCCCACCGGCACCCCCCTCGCGCCGCAGCCTCCTAGTGCCCGCTGCCACCGCCCTGCTAGCGCTACTGCTTGGAGCGCATGGCCTTGCCCCTGCTGCTGCGTGTTGCGCTAGCTGCTACTGCTTCTTCTTGTTGTGCTACCACTAGGTACTGCTGCGGCTGCTTTGCTAGCTGCTGCCGGTGCCGTAGCTAGCTCTGCCTGCTGCCGCTGCATACAGGCCGACCCTTGTTTAGTTTATTAGGACTAATTTTAGTTAGTCTAGTTTAGTGCCTATTTAATCTAAGTGGCCCTATGACATGTGGGCCTGATTTATTATAAAACCTAATTGAAAGTTCTGTGGCAATGACAACTAGGGCCCACTGCTACTGTTCATCTATTGACCAGTCAAAATATTGACTAGGTCAACCCAACCCCTAGACCCACTGTCATACACTCAGGCTAGCCCCGTTTGGGTATAAAAAGTAGTCTGCCATATTTTAATATTTGAACTAACTAGATAAAGAAAATCCAGAAAATGCAATAAGCTTCGGTAAATCATATAAAAATAACCGTAAGTAGGATGAAAATAATTTATATATGAAAGTTGCTCAGGAAAACGTGGCGAATCTGAATATGCACCCCGTTCATCTGTCACGTGCCTCTAGCATAGCGAACATGGATCCGTCCCTCTGATTCATTTGTTCGAAAAATGCCAAACGCTGGGAAAACATTCTCGGATATTTCCCCCCATCATTTGTATCACGCAGTACCGTGTTAGGTCACCCCTAGCACTGCATTTGGCATGCCATGCATCGTGTTGCATCTGTTTGCATTATATTTATTGTTTCTTCCCCCTCTTCTCTCCGGTAGACCCTGCGACTGCCAACGACCCCCAGTACGACTACGGTGTTGGCGACCCCTCCTTCTCGGCAGAGCTTCCAGGCAAGCAAACCCCCTTGATCATTCCTATATCGCCCATTCCATTCTCTCTCATACTTGCATTAGATTTTGCTACTGTAATTGATTGCTCCTATTCTGATGCATAGCTTGTTTTTGTAACCTACTTTTGTACCTTACCTGTTTATTCTATCTGCTTGGTATAGGTTGGTCAGTGATCCACCAGCGACCCCTCACCTTGTCCCCACTGCCCCCGCTTTATGACCGATGACTCGATCAAACATGATCGACGTCCAGAGCCCGACACATCACTTCACCCCCCTTAGTTGTACGACTCTGCAGAACTGCTATTGAGTGCCGAGGGTGATTCCTCGTAATGCACTCCTGATGACAACTCTGTAGTGCGGCTAATCGGACGTGGCCACTGGTACAACGAGGTGTTATACAAACGGTTTTTAACCCCTTTATGCGATGACATTTTGAACCGTCGCCAAGTGAGTGTGTGCGATAGGGGGGGGTCCTTCCCACACGGCCCAGAAACCATCGGGGATAGGGAGCCATGATGCATACAGTTGTCCCTATAAAACTGTTTCTGATATCTCAAATATCCTAAACGCTCCATCCTTGCTACCAATGTGTGCTGGCATTACCATCGCAGTCGGTATACTATGGTGCTATGTTTACAATGCGCGACCCATCACAAACAGTTCACGATTATAGAACATGTACGATAAGTAGACAATCACACACATTCAATTTTCCTGAACCATATGCGATAACTAATTAAGAAGATTAGCTAATCATCGTATGAGTGTCGGATAGGATTATGAAACGTCGGACCGTCGTAACAGCGTCGTACATGATAACTATCGCACACACTATTCAGTGGTGCAACATTTACGATGTGTACCACATCAGAAACAGTTCATGATTGCAAATCGTGTATGATAAGGCAACTATCACAAACATTTAGTTTGCCCACATCATTTGCGATATTGTCTGACATCACACACGCTTTGCAAACGGCAAGTGTGTGCATTCTCGCACATGTTTCCTCTCTGTGAGCCGTGTCGGATTATGATGTATATCACAAACATTTTGTTTTACCGACCATGTGCGTCGTAACGACCTGCAGAGCGTAATTTCAGCATAATTTAATTGCTGCCATTTAAAATTGGACCAGATTTGAATTTGAAACTATGCTATAGCTTTATTCATATCCATCAGGCTCAAACAACCAATGCATTATTTGTTGGGGAACGTAGTAATTTCAAAAAAAAATCCTACGCACACACAGGATCATGGTGATGCATAGCAATGAGAAGGGAGAGTGTTGTCCATGTACCCTCGTAGACCGAAAGCGGAAGCGTTAGCACAACGCAGTTGATGTAGTCGTACGTCTTCACGATCCAACCGACCAAGTACCGAATGCACGACACCTCCGAGTTTAGCACACGTTCAGCTCGATGACGTCCCTCGAACTCCGATCCAGTCGAGCTTTGAGGGAGAGTTTCGTTAGCACGACGGCGTGGTGACGATGATGATATTCTACCGACGCAGGGCTTGGCCTAAGCACCGCTACGATATTATCGAGGTGGATTATGGTGGAGGGGGGCACCGCACACGGCTAAGAGATCAAGAGATCAATTGTTGTGTCTATGGGGTGCCCCCCTGCCCCCGTATATAAAGGAGCAAGGGGGGAGAGGCGGACGGCCAGGAGGAGGCGCGCCAGAGGAGTCCTACTCCCACCGGGAGTAGGACTCCTCCTTTCCTAGTTGGAGTAGGAGAAGGGGAAGGAGGAGGAAAGAGGAAGGAAAGGGGCGCCCTCCTTGTCCAATTCAGACTAGAGGGGAGGGGCGCGCCTACTACCCGCCGCCTCCTCTTCTCCACTAAGGCCCATGTAAGCCCATTAAACCCCGGGGTTCCAGAACAGATACTCCAAAGTAAAATCCCGATTTCACACGGAACACTTCCGATATCCAAATATAGGCTTCCAATATATCAATCTTTATGTCTCGACCATTTCAAGACTCCTCGTCATGTCCGTGAGCACATTCGTGACTCCGAACTATCTTCGGTACATCAAAACACATAAACTCATAATATAACCGTCATCAAACTTTAAGCGTGCGGACCCTACGGGTTCGAGAACTATGTAGACATGACCGAGACACGTCTCCGGTCAATAACCTATATCGGAACCTGGATGCTCATATTGGCTCCCACATATTCTACGAAGATCTTTATAGGTCAGACCGCATAACAACATACGTTGTTCCCTTTGTCATCGTTATGTTACTTGCCCGAGATTCGATCGTCGGTATCTCAATACCTAGTTATATCTCGTTACCGGCAAGTCTCTTTACTCGTTCTGTAATACATCATCCCGCAACTAACTCATTAGTTGCAATGCTTGCAAGGCTTATAGTGATGTGCATTACCGAGTGGGCCCAGAGATACCTCTCCGACAATCAAGTGACAAATCCTAATCTCAAATACGCCAACCCAACAAGTACCTTCGGAGACACCAGAGAGCACCTTTATAATCACCCGTTACGTTGTGACGCTTTGGTAGCACACAAAGTGTTCCTCCAAAGAACGGGAGTTGCATAATCTCATAGTCATAGGAACATGTATAAGTCATGAAGAAAGCAATAACAACATACTAAACGATCAAGTGCTAAGCTAACGGAATGGGTCAAGTCAATCACATCATTCTCCTAATAATGTGATCCCATTAATCAAATGACAACTCATGTCTATGGTTAGGAAACTTAACCATTTTTGATTAACGAGCTAGTCAAGTAGAGGCATACTAGTGACACTATTTTTGTCTATGTATTCACACATGTATTATGTTTTCGGTTAATACAATTCTAGCATGAATAATAAACATTTATCATGAAATAAGGAAATAAATAATAACTTTATTATTGCCTCTAGGGCATATTGCCTTCATTATTTGATTCACAGGTACATATGTTCAAGAATTACATAAATATCAAATAAAGAATTATGAACCACAGCTGTATACTTGTACTATTAAAGACAGTAAAGAAATAGGCGAAATACATTCTGGTTGCTGAACAAGGTGAAGCGGAATGCCCATATTGTGCCCTCCTCCATGCAGAAGGCATGCACAACTCTAGTCCAACCCCTTGTGGTGGCCAACCACCCATCTGTCACTGTCTTCATGAACACATCTAGATAGTCATCGTGTTGTGGTAGAAATAGTTTAACCTTTGCATGCCCACCAATCATGTAGTTTGAGAGGTAATCTTTAGTAAACTGCTTTGGAACCACTGCAAAGGAAAAAGATTCAGACACTATCATCTAACACAACTCATATGAGCAGTAAAAAGATGGTTGCCAAGTTCTTACTTACCATCCTGCAGTTCGTTGTTGTCTTGGATAAAGTGTAAACAAATAGTTTAATTGCCATCTTTTGACCCATTTTACTAATAATCTTTATCAGCTTCCTCACTTGATACTGGTTCATCAATATCTCATTGACCCATATGCAGAAAGGCTCGAAGCACGGATCTTTACCAATGACATATGTACCTAAAAGCACCAAGTTAATATTAAAAGCTAAACAGCAATTGCATAATGACGTAGTACAACACTCCCTCCGTCCCATTATATAATATCTCATAACATCCAATATGCTCACATATTGGATGAATTAACATCTTATATTATGGGTCAGAGGGAGTTTATTGCGTTTTTACAAATTATCCTCTGATTAACTGCTGATGTGTTGTTGTTGTTGTTGTTGCTACTGCTCTTCTACATATACCTAGACATCATCAGAACATTAAGGTAACACTCTTCCTTGTTGCTATGTAGCCTAGGATTGCATATTTAGACATTCAGTACAATGCATGATTGATCCCCTATACTTGTGGGACACCAAGGCTCTTTTCTGGCGCCATTGCCGGGGAGTGAAGCATTCTTGGTAACTGGAAATTGGTAAGGAAAAATTATTACTACGTGCTGAAATTTATTGTCACTTGTTACTATGGAGAATCATCTTTTGAGTGGTTTGTTCGGGGCATCTTCACCTCGACTGGAACCACAATTAGTTGCCTCTCAACCTACTGCACCTACTAAAAATATTTTTTATGAAATTCCTTCGGGTATGATAGAACAACTGCTAGCTAATGCTTATGCAGGAGATGGAACTAAACATCCTGATATGCACTTGATATATGTGGATGAAATTTGTGGATCATTCAAGCTTGCAGGTTTATCCGGAGATGAAGCTAAGAAGAAGTTTTTTCCTTTATCTTGAAGGGAAAGGCATTGACATGGTATAGGCTATGCGATGATATTGGATCTTGGAACTGGAATCGATTGAAATTGGAATTTCACCCAAAAAATTTATCCTATGCATCTAGTTCATCGTGATCTGAATTTTTATATATATATATATATATATATATATATATATATATATATATATATAGGCCTCGTGAAGGAGAAAGTATCGCTCTAGCTTGGGGGAGGCTTAAATCAATGTTGTGTTGATGCCCCAATCACGAGCTCTCTAGAGAAATTATCATTCACAATTTCTATGCTCGGCTTTCTCATGATGATCAATCCATGCTCGGTACTTCTTGTACTGGTTCTTTTATGAAGAAGACTATTGAATATAGGTGGGATCTTTTAGAAAGAATTAAACGCAACTCTGAAGACTCGGAACTCAAGGAAGGTAAAGAGTCAGGTATTAAGCTTGAGTTCGATTGTTTTAAATCTTTTATGAATACCGATGCTTTTCAAAAGTTTAGCACTAAATATGGACTTGACTCTGAGATAGTAGCCTCTTTCTGTGAATCATTCGCTACTCACGTTGATCTCCCTAAGGAGAAGTGGTTCAAATATCACCCCCCTATTAAAGAAGAAATTAAAGAACTGGTCATAGCAAAAGATGAAACTATAATTTACAATGGTGATCCAGTTGTGCCTACTGCTTATATTGAAAAAAAACTTTCCCTGTTAGGATAAAGGAACATGCTAAGGTTTCAACTGTGGTTTGCAAGAGTCATATTAGAGCACCTAAACCTGCTGAACAAATTAAAGTGGAACCTAGTGTTGCTATGGTTAAAGATCTCCTGGTAGAAAATATTGATGGGCATGTTATTTACTTCTGCGATGAAGCTGCTACAATTGCCAAACCCAATGAAAAGATAGACATAGATCGGTTGTTGGCATGCCTTTTGTCTTAGTCAAAATAGGAGATCATTGTCATCATGGTTTATGTGACTTAGGTGCTAGCGTGAGTGCTATTCCCTTTACCTTATACCAAGAGATTATGAATGATATATCACCCGCTGAAATAGAGGACATAGATGTCACTATTAAACTTGCTAATGGAGACACCATCACACCACTTGGCATTGTTAGAGATGTTGAAGTCTTGTGTGGGAAAATAAAATACCTGAAAGCACATGTGCTCCCTAGGTGGTTTTGGTAATTAATGTCAACATATCTCTTGTTGGACTAACACTTTTATTTAGTATGTTTCAGATAAGTTCAACAATGGAGTGGCATGGACTAAAGGATGTGGGAACCCCTTCAAGATGCTAAGGACAAAGGATTGGCTCAAGCTTCAAGCTCAAGACTATTCATTTTATATTTTAGTGATCCAAGATCACATTGAGTCTATAGGAAAAGCCAATACTATCAAGAAGGGATGAGGTGTTGCTTAATGAGTTTCTTGCTCCACGATTGCTTAGTGATATGCTCCAAAACCCTCAACTACTTTCCCACTTCCACACATATGACCTAAACCTAAAGTCAAACTCGGCCCCATCGGTTCTTTCTATCCGGCGCCACCGAGTTCAAATGTCATAGCCACTGCCACAAACCCAAGGCAAATCGGTTTCACCGATAGGGATCTCGGTCTCACCGAGATGGGATTGTAATCTCTCTGTGTATGTCCATTACCAAAATCGGTCTCACCGAGTTTGTTCAATCGGTACTACCGAGATTACAATGCAAACTCTCTGGTTAACTTATTACCAAAATCGGTTCCACTGAATTTGAGTAATCGATCCCACCGAGTTTGCCTGACCAACTCTCTGGTTAGCTAATTACCAAAATCGGTCTCACCGAGTTTGTGTAATCGGTCTCACCGAGAGTACGTTATGCCCTAACCCTAACCATATCGGTCCTACCGAGTTGCATGTCGGTCCCACCGAAAACCCTAACGGTCACTAGTCGGTCCGACCGAGTTTGTTGATTCGGTCCTACCGAGTTTGGTAAATTGTGTGTAATGGTTAGATTTTGTGTGGAGGCTATATATACCCTCCACCTCCTCTTCATTCGTGGAGAGAGCCATCGTAACAAGCCTACACTTCCAAAGCATCCTATTTACGAGAGAGAACCACCTACTCATGTGTTGAGGCCAAGATATTCCATTCCTACCATATGAATCTTGATCTCTAGCCTTCCCCAAGTTGCTTTCCACTCAAATCTTCTTTCCACCAAATCCAAATCCTGTGAGAGAGAGTTGAGTGTTGGGGAGACTATCATTTGAAGCACAAGAGCAAGGAGTTCATCATCAACACACCATTTGTTACTTCTTGGAGAGTGGTGTCTCCTAGATTGGCTAGGTGTCACTTGGGAGCCTCCGACAAGATTGTGGAGTTAAACCAAGGAGTTTGTAAGGGCAAGGAGATCGCCTACTTCGTGAAGATCTACCTCTAGTGAGGCAAGTCCTTCGTGGGCGACGACCATGGTGGGATAGACAACGTTGCTTCTTCATGGACCCTTCGTGGGTGGAGCCCTCCATGGACTCGCGCAGCCGTTACCCTTTGTGGGTTGAAGTCTCCATCAACGTGGATGTACGATAGCACCACCTATCGGAACCACGACAAAAACATCCGTGTCTCCAATTGCGTTTGAATCCTCCAAAATCCTTCCCTTTACATTCTTGCAAGTTGCATGCTTTACTTTCCGCTGCTCATATACTCCTTGCATGCTTGCTTGTTATGTATTGTGAATGTTAAACTTGTGCCTAAACTCCACTTAAACCTAAAGAAATTAAAAGCGCAACTTTGGTACTTAGTGTCTAATCACCCCCCTCTAGACACCTCTTCTCAAGATCCTACAAGTGGTATCATAGCTTTGGTCTCCATTGCCTTGGTTTAATCACCATTGGAGGAAGATGGATGAGTCTACTTTAGGGAGTCTTAGACATAGAGTGCCTATTCTTGATGGAGAGTATTTTCATGAGTGGAAAAATGAGATGCTTGTAATTTTCAATCAATATCATTTGAACAAGTACATTTCTAGACCTTGTGCACCTCATGTTGATCCTATGCATCCTACCCTTGATGAATCAATTTACATGATTAGGAATCTTAGAACTGTTAATCTTATCACTAGAGGCTTGCCTAGAAACTTAATTAGAAACTTACCTACTCTTGAGTGTGCCTACACTATATGGAAACTTCTTGAGGAACGCTTTCCAAATTATTCCTTGAAAAATCTAGATGAAATTCTCCATAAGTCTATTGCCTTGAGTAAGATAAATACTAGTGATCCTATGTTTGGTGATCGTCTATTTGAACTTACAGACCTTATGCGTGCTAAAGGAGATGTTGGAATTATTGGTGATATTATTTCTGAAGCTATAACAATTCATAAACAAGATCATTGTCAAACTCACTCTAACGAATTACCCTCTCTAGGACTTGATCCACCACATGACGATGTTGAACATGGATACTATGATGAGGATGATGATAGTGACTTCGATCTTGACGATGCAATGAGACATTTTGGTCTTATGGCAAATCTTGAGGATATATGTCAGGAGGAAAGGAATGGGTTCTTGATAGTGGATGTACCGATCACATGACCGGAGATAAAGACATGTTTCATGAGCTTGCTGAAAATGATAGTCCTCGAAAGTATGACACTTTCGGTGACAACTCAAAGGGTAAGGTGGTTGGCCTCGGTAAGGTGGCCATCTCACATGATAGCTCCATTCAGTATGTTATGCTCGTTGAATCTCTTGGCTACAACTTACTTTTAGTATCTAGACTTGCTGATTTCGGTTTCAATGTCCTATTTACTGAAGTAGATTGGCAAGTGTTTCGTCGAGACAATCATAAAATGGTCTTTACCGGTATACGTAGAGGTGATATTTACATTGTTGATTTCTCTAAAAAGGCACAACCTAAAACTTGCTTCATTGCTAAATCCTCAAAAGGTTGGTTATGGCATAGACGACTAGGTCATGTTGGCATGAGAAACCTTGACAAGCTTATTAAAGGGAATCATATCCTTGGTGTTAACGATGTCATATTTGATAAGGATAGACTTTGCAATGCTTGTCAAGCAGGTAAACAGGTTGGAGGAAGGCATCCCGTGAAAAACATCATGACCACAAGGAGGCCACTTGAGCTACTACACGTGGATCTTTTTGGTCCCAACGCTTACAAGAGTCTCGATGGAAATTCTTTTGGTCTAGTTATAGTTGATGTTTTTTCAAGATTTACGTGGGTGTTCTTTCTCGATGATAAATCGCAGGTCCAAAAGATCTTCAAAAACTTCGCCAGGAAGGCTCAAAATCAATTTGAAGTGAAGTTCAAGAAGGTTCGTAGCGACAACGGAACGGAGTTCAAGAACGCAAACGTGGACACCTTTCTTGACGAAGAAGGGATTTCACACGAGTTCTCGGCTACGTACACACCTCAACAAAATGGAGTTGTTGAGAGGAAGAACCGACGCTCATCGAAATGGCGAGAACGATGCTTGATGAGTACAAAACGCCAAGCACTTTTTGGGCGTAAGCGGTTGAGACAGCTTGTCATGCAACAAATCGCTTGTATCTTCACAAGCTACTCGGCAAGACGGCATACGAGCTCCTCACCGGTAACAAACCCCAAGTTGGATACTTTCAAGTATTCGGCTCAAAGTGCTACATTCTTGATAAGCATCGTCGTTCAAAATTTGCTCCTAAGTCACATGAAGGTTTCCTACTAGGTTATGGCTCAAACTCTCACACTTACCGTGTCTACAACAATTTCACCCGAAAGGTTGAAGAGACGGTAGATGTGAAGTTTGATGAATCTAATGGCTCACAAGTAGAGCAATTGCCAATTGATGTAGGAGACAAAGATCCTTCGGAAGCAATCCAAGACTTGCCTATTGGCAAGGTCCGTCCAACGGAGGTGAAGGAGAGTACCTCGTCCGTCCAAGTGGAAGCTTCTACTTCACGACAAGGTGAACCAAGAGTTGATACGGAAGCATCCACAAGTGGAACACACCAAGATGAAGAAAACGAGGAAGACATCACGAACATCAACAACCTCCTTCTCCACCACGACAAGAAAACAACAACGCCAACAATGAAGAAGATCAAGAAGAAGAAGAAGAACAAGATGAAGAAGATGTTCAACCAAAACCCAAGCAAAAGCTTTCACGAGTTCGAGAAAGAATTTCTAAAGACCATCCCATAGAGCAAATCTACAATGATATTCAAACCGGGAGAATCACTCGCTCTAAAACTCGTTTAACTAACTTTTGTGAAAACTATTCTTTCATCTCTAGCATTGAACATATGAAGCTCGAAGAAGCATTGGAAGATCCGGATTGAATAAATGCTATGCATGAAGAGCTACACAACTTTGAGAGAAACCAAGTTTGGACATTGGTTGAGAAGCCCGACAACAACCACAACATCATCGGTAGCAAATGGGTGTTTCGCAATAAGCAAGATGAAGATGGACAAGTAGTTCGCAACAAAGCATGTCTCGTCGCCCAAGGCTACACACAAGTCGAAGGTATGGACTATGGTGAGACTTATGCTCCCGTTGCTAGGCTTGAATCCATTTGCATCTTACTTGCCTATGCTAATCACCATGATATTACCTTATACCAAATGGACATTAAAAGTGACTTTTTAAATGGTGAAATAGAGGAGGAAGTTTATGTTAAACAACCTCCCAACTTTATCAATCCTAAGAAACCCAATCATGTTTACAAACTTCACAAAGCTCTTTATGGTCTTAAACAAGCTCCTAGAGCTTGGTATAAATGCTTGACCAAATTTCTTCTTGAATTGGGATTTGAAATTGGGAAAATTGATTCCACACTTTTCACTAAAAGGGTTAATGGAGAATTATTTGTATGCCAAATTTATGTTGATGATATCATATTTGGATCAACTAACCCTCATTTTAGTGAGAAGTTTGGAAAGCTAATGTCGGAGAAGTTTGAGATGTCAATGATGAGTGAACTCAAATTCTTTCTTGGGTTGCAAATCAAGCAAACTAAGGAAGGTACTTTTGTTTCTCAAACGAATTACACTAAGGACTTATTCAAGAAGTTCAATACGCAAGAGTGCAAAGGTATGTCTACACCCATGCCTACTAGTGGACATCTTGATTTGACCAAAGATGGTAAACCAGTTGACCAAAAGGTTTATCGCTCTACGATTGGTTCATTGTTATACCTATGTGCGTCACGTCCCGATATTATGCTAAGTGTGTGCATGTGTGCAAGGTATCAAGCTGCTCCTAAAGAATGTCATCTTAAGGCCGTAAAAAGGATAGTGAGATACTTAATTCATACACCAAATTTTGGCATTTGGTATCCTAAGAGGGCCTCTTTCGATCTTGTTGGCTACTCCGACTCGGACTATGCCGAGACAAGGTTGATAGAAAGTCCACTTTGTACTTGTCAATTTCTTGGTAGATCTCTTGTGTCTTGGTCCTCCAAGATACAAAACTCGGTATCCTTATCTACCGCCGAAGCGGAATACATTGCCGCTGGTTCATGTTGTGCTCAATTACTTTGGATGACCCAAACTCTTAAAGATTATGGGATATCTATGAAACATGTTCCATTTCTTTGCGACAATGAAAGTGCTATCAAAATTGGTCACAATCCCGTACAACATTCTCAAACTAAGCATATTGAAGTTCGTCATCATTTCATTCAAGATCATGTTGCTAAGGGTGACATTAATCTTAAGCATGTTCGCACCGAAAAGCAATTAGCGGATATATTCACTAAACCTTTTGATGAGAAAGTGTTTTGCAGGTTGAGAGGAGAATTGAACATCATTGATGCTTCAAACTTGGAGTAGAAACTCCATTGGATACATGCAAGACATGAGCTTATGACTAATCCTTGATATTTCTCTTATGATGAAAATCTTATGTCTTGGATATATTTGCATCTTGCATGTTATATAACCCATGTAGGTACTTGGTTGAATCAAATTCCATGAGATTGTAATCTACTCACATCTTGAGCAATCTCTACATCACCAAGTCTCTACACTATGGTGGTTGAAGACAAGGAAGCACGGAATCATTCAAACATATCCTTTGACAAACTCTATGTTGAGCTTCATGATTGACATTTTGGATACACAAGTGCTCCTCCTTGCAAGAACTAACCCATGTAGGTAGATGGACTCAAATTCTAAGTGGTGCTCCCAACTCTTGATGAGCTACATCAACCTTGAGCAACCCACACAAGTTCAACTACATGGTCAACACCACCAACCAAGGTATGTTATTCCATCTTAGAGACGCTTTACTCTAAGTCATGAGCTAAAGCAACTCGACAAGATGTGAATACATCAAGATGCTTAAACGAAAAATGGTAACCCCATTTTGAGCTTAAACGATGAGTATGACCTATGATCAAGTGATCTCACTTGACTCCTAAGTCAATATACTCCAACATAGGTGACTTTGTCGCCGACCATCTCTAGATGAAGTTCGCTCGTGTTCTTTTTTGTGTTTTTGCATTTGTCTCATGCATATTTGTTTCCCCTTTCAAAAAAAACTTCATCTAGATTTCTTTCTTTTCTTTTCTGTTTGCTCTGCATTTCCTGCATCCAATTCATTACATATCATTCAGTAAATTCCTTGCAAATCTTTGTGAGATCTTACTAGTCTAGTGAGCTGAGGTGACAAGTGTTTTCTCTGTGATGAACTCGGCTTCACCGATTTGTTGTTTTCGGTCCAACCGAATCCTTTCAGTACAACCGAAGCATACCACTCGGTGCCACCGATTTCACAACAGGAAACCAGTTTGCCACTTATTATGTGTTTCTTTTGATCCAGCTCCACTCAATGAATCTTGTCCTCTACAAGCATCACATTAATATAAATGCTTTGTGCTGTGACTCAAGGATCAAACCCTTCTTGGAAATTGATGACAAAGGGGGAGAGAGAGATCACATCAAAGCTCATCACTTTCAGAAGGGAGAGAGTACTACTTCCACAGGGGGAGAAAGAGATCTCCAGGGGGAGAGAATACTCAAGTAGAAAGTATTTCTCAAGGATCCCAGATGCTAGGTGTTCAAGAGGAGAGATGCCACATGTCTTCTTGAGGGGAAAGACATGTTCATATGTGCTTATTTGCATTAGATCTGTTCATTTATATCTTTCAGCTCTGGTTTTCTGTTCCCTATCTTCTCCCAGTATCCCATGCTAGATTCAGGGGGAGCAAGACATCTAAGGGAAAGAAATCATTTAAATTCATTGCATACCTTTACCCTTGGGGACATGTCTAATCCAATGTGGTACTTAGTACTCACTCTCTACATGTCATCCCAGTCTTGGTATTCTTGTGGTTTCTTCTGTTTGCTCTGGCTAGTAGATGTACCTGTGTTATCTAACCTTGTTTACGCATGTTCATTCCATCCTAAGCCAACTCAAGACTACAAGGTAAGTATATGCATCACACTCATGTGTATGAGGAATTCTTGCTGATATACATACTGCTTGCAAGAAGGACTCATGAGCATGAAGGTATTTTCTTTAATATTCTTTGCTCTGATGCATATGGCCAAGATACATGTAACACATTGCCTACTCTATCATGGTTATGCTCTCACATGCTTCTATATGCCATATTCACATGATTGCATACATGTAGAGAGAGCCTATGCTTGTTACATGTCTTTTCGAAGCTTTACTTGTTGTTTTTATATCTTTATCTAAAGCTTTGATGTATGTTGTCATCAATTACCAAAAAGGGGGAGATTGAAAGCACAAGTGCTCCCTAGGTGGTTTTGGTAATTAATGTCAACATATCTCTTGTTGGACTAACACTTTTATCTAGTATGTTTCAGATAAGTTCAACAATGGAGTGGCATGGACTAAAGGATGTGGGAACCACTTCAAGATGCTAAGCACAAAGGATTGGCTCAAGCTTCAAGCTCAAGACTCTTCATTTTATATTTTAGTGATCCAAGATCACATTGAGTCTATAGGAAAAGCCAATACTATCAAGAAGGGATGAGGTGTTGCTTAATGAGTTTCTTTCTCCACAGTGCTTAGTGATATGCTCCAAAACCCTACACTACTTTCCCACTTCCACACATATGACCTAAACCTAAAGTCAAACTCGGCCCCACCGATTCTTTCTATCCGGCGCCACTGAGTTCAAATGTCACAGCCACTGCCACAAACCCTAGGCAAATCGGTTTCACCGATAGGGATCTCGGTCTCACCGAGATGGGATTGTAATCTCTCTGTGTATGTCCATTACCAAAATCGGTCTCACCGAGTTTGTTCAATCGGTACTACCGAGATTACAATGCAAACTCTCTGGTTAACTTATTACCAAAATCGGTTCCACCGAGTTTGAGTAATCGGTCCCATCGAGTTTGCCTGACCAACTCTCTGGTTAGCTAATTACCAAAATCGGTCTCACCGAGTTTGTGTAATCGGTCTCACCGAGATTACGTTATGCCCTAACCCTAACCATATCGGTCCTACCGAGTTGCATGTCGGTCCCACCGAAACCCCTAACGGTCACTAGGTTTACTGAATCGGTCCGACCGAGTTTGTTGATTCGGTCCCACCGAGTTTGGTAAATTGTGTGTAATGGTTAGATTTTGTGTGGAGGCTATATATACCCTCCACCTCCTCTTCATTCGTGGAGAGAGCCATTAGAACAAGCCTACACTTCCAAAGATCCTATTTCTCGAGAGAGAACCACCTACTCATGTGTTGAGGCCAAGATATTCCATTCCTACCATATGAATCTTGATCTCTAGCCTTCCCCAAGTTGCTTTCCACTCAAATCTTCTTTTCACCAAATCCAAATCCTGTGAGAGAGAGTTGAGTGTCGGGGAGACTGTCATTTGAAGCACTAGAGCAAGGAGTTCATCTTCAACACACCATTTGTTACTTCTTGGAGAGTGGTGTCTCCTAGATTGGCTAGGTGTCACTTGGGAGCCTCCGACAAGATTGTGGAGTTGAACCAAGGAGTTTGTAAGGGCAAGGAGATCGCCTACTTCGTGAAGATCTACCGCTAGTGAGGCAAGTCCTTCATGGGCGGCGACCATGGTGGGATAGACAAGGTTGCTTCTTCGTGGACCCTTCGTGGGTGGAGCCCTCCGTGGACTCGCGCAACCGTTACCCTTCGTGGGTTGAAGTCTCCATCAACGTGGATGTACGATAGCACCACCTATCGGAACCACGACAAAAACATCCGTGTCTCCAATTACGTTTGAATCCTCCAAAACCCTTCCCTTTACATTCTTGCAAGTTGCATGCTTTACTTTCCGCTGCTCATATACTCCTTGCATGCTTGCTTGTTATGTATTGTGAATGTTAAACTTGTGCCTAAACTCCACTTAAACCTAAAGAAGTTAAAAACTGCAACTTTGATACTTAGTGTCTAAGCACCCCCCTCTAGACACCTCTTCTCAAGATCCTACAATACTCTACTGATTTTCTAGTTCTTGGTTCCCCACAAGATGATTTTTGTCTCATTATCTTTGGTAGACCTTTCTTGAACACTGTCAATGCTCCTATAGATTGTCATAAACAAACTGTCAGTGTTCGCTTTGGTGACGAGTCTCATGAATTTCATTTCTCCAAGTTTAATGGACAACCTCATAAGAAAGAATTACCTAGTAAGGATGAAATAATTGGTCTTGCTTCTATTGTCGTGCCTCCTACTAATCCACTAGAACAATTTTTGCTATACCATGAAAATGATATGCATATGCATGAAAGAAATGAAATAGATAAAAAAATTCTTCGAACAAGGACCTCAGCTCAAACGTAATTTGCCTACTGAAATTCTTGGTGGTCCTCCTCCACCTAAGGGTGATCCTGTGTTTGAATTAAAACAATTGCCTGACACTTTGAAATATGCTTATCTTGATGAGAAAAAGATATATCCTGTTATTATTAGTGCTAACCTTTCAAAACATGAAGAAGAAAGATTATTGAAGATTATGAAGAAGCACCGAGCTGCTATTGGATATACTATTGATGATCTTAAGGGCATTAGTCCCACTCTCTGTCAGCACAAAATTAATATGGAACATGATGCTAATTGTTGATCATCAACGACGTTTGAATCCTAAGATGAAAGAAGTGGTAAGAACTGAAATACTAAAGCTTCTGGAAGCAGGTATAATCTATCCCATAGCTGATAGTAGATGGGTAAGTCCCGTTCATTGTGTCCCTAAGAAGGGAGGTATTACTGTTGTTCCTAATGATAAAAATGAACTTATTCCACAAAGAATTGTCACTGGCTATAGAATGGTAATTGATTTCAGAAAATTAAATAAAGCAACTAGGAAGGATCATTACCCTTTGCCTTTTATTGATCAAATGTTGGAAAGATTATCTAAGCACACACACTTTTGTTTTCTTGATGGATATTCTGGTTTTTCTCAAATACCTGCTTCACAACCTGATCAAGAGAAAACCACCTTCACTTGCCCTTTTGGAACCTATGCTTATAGACGTATGCCTTTTGGTTTATGCAATGCACCTACTAACTTTCAAAGATGTATGACTGCTATATTCTCTGATTTTTGTGAAAGGATTGTTGAGGTTTTCAGGGATGATTTTTCTGTTTATGGAACTTCTTTTGATGATTGCTTGAGCAACCTTGATCGAGTTTTGCAGAGATGTGAGCAAACTAATCTTGTCATGAATTGGGAGAAGTGCCATTTTATGGTAAATGAAGGTAATGTCTTGGGGCATAAAATTTCTGAACGAGGTTTGAGGCGGATAAAGCTAAAGTTGATGCAATCGAGAAAATGCCATGTCCTAGAGATATTAAAGGTATTCGTAGTTTCCTTGGTCATGCTAGTTTCTATGGGATATTTATTAAATACTTCTCTAAAATTTCTAGGCCTCTTACAAATCTTTTACAAAAGGATGTTCCATTTGTTTTTGATGATGGTTGTGTAGAAGCCTTTGAAACACTTAAGAAAGCCTTAACTTTTGCACCTATTATTCAACCACCTGATTGGAACTTGCCTTTTGAAATCATGTGTGATGCTAGTGATTATGTTGTTGATGCTGTTCTAGGACAAAGAGTTGATAAGAAATTAAATGTTATCCATGATGCTAGTAAAAATCTAGACAGTGCCCAAAGAAATTATGCTACTACTGAAAAAGAATTTTTAGCAATTGTGTTTGCTTCTGAAAAGTTCAGACCTTACATTATTGATTCCAAAGTAATTGTTCACACTAATCATGCTGCTATTAAATATCTTATGGAAAAGAAAGATGCTAAACCTAGACGCATTAGATGGGTTCTCTTGCTACACGAATTTGATTTACATATCACTGATAGAAAAGGAGCTGAGAACCCCGTAGCTGATAACTTGTCTAGGTTCGAAAATATTCTTGATGACATACTACCTATTGATGATAGCTTTCCTGATGAACAACTAGCTGCAATAAATGTTTCTAATAATACTCCTTGGTATGCTGACTATGCTAATTATATTGTTGCTAAATACATACCACCTAGTTTCACATACCAACAAAAGAAAAAATTCTTATATGATTTAAGACATTACTTTTGGGATGACCCACATCTTTATAAAGGAGTAGATGGTATTATTAGACGTTGTGTACCTGAGCATGAATAGGAACAAATCCTATGGAAATGTCACTCCGAAGCTTATGGAGGGCATCACGCGGGAGATAGAACTGCTCATAAGATATTGCAATCTGGTTTTTATTGGCCTACTCTCTTCAAAGATGCATGTAAGTTTGTTTTATCTTGTGATGAATGTCAATGAATTGGTAATATCGGTAAGCATCAATAAATGCCTATGAATTATTCACTTGTTGTTGAACTAATTGATGTTTGGGGTTTCGATTATATGGGACCTTTTCCTTCCTCTAATGGGTATACTCATATTTTGGTTGCTGTTGATTATGTTACTAAGTGGGTAGAAGCTATTCCAACTAGTAGTGCTGATCATAACACTTCCATTAAAATGCTTAAAGAAGTTATTTTCCCGAGGTTTGGAGTCCCTAGATGTTTAATGATTGATGGTGGTTCACACTTTATTCATGGTGCTTTCCGTAAAATGCTTGCTAAATATGCTGTTAATCATATAATTGCATCACCCTATCATCCTCAATCTAGTGGTCAAGTTGAACTTAGCAATAGAGAAATAAAAGTAATATTACAAAAAACTATCAATAGGTCCCGAAAGAATCGGTCTAAGAAATTATATGATGCACTTTGGGCCTACGGAACAACATATAAACATGTTATGGGTATGTCTCCTTACAAAATGGTTTATGGAAAAGCATGTCATTTGCCTCTTGAGTTAGAACATAAAGCATATTGGGAAATTAAAGAAATTAACTATGATTTCAAACTTGCCGGTAAAAAGAGGTTATTTGATATTAGCTCATTAGATGAATGGAGAACCCAAGCCTATGAAAATGCCAAACTGTTTAAAGAAAAAATTAAAAGATGGCATGACAAAAGAATCCAAAAGAGGGAATTCAAAGTTGGTGAACATGTTCTTTTATACAACTCCCGTTTCAGATTCTTTGCAGGCAAGCTTCCCTCTAAATGGGAAGGACCGTATATTATTGAGGAGGTTTACCGCTCTAGAGCTATCAAGTAACCCGAAGGTGGTCAATGGTCAAAGAATCACACACTACATCTCAGGTACGCCTATTAATGTTGAAAGCAATAATATCCAGACCATGACACCGGAGGAACACATAAAAGAAACCTTCCGGAACACTCCAGAATAACCGAAAAAGAGGAGGTACGTGATACGGTAAATAAACGGACCCCAAAAAATCCGAAAAAATTGTTTATGTCAGTTTTGGAATATTACAAAAATTAGGAAAATAAGAAACAACCAGGAAGGCAACCGAGGAGGGCACAAGACACCAGGGCGTGCCTGGGCCCGTGGCATGCCCAGATGGGTTGTGCCCACCTCGGGAACCTTCTCAACTCTGTTTTCCTCCCGTTTGTTTGTTTCCCAAGATAAAAAATCTTTATATACCCCCCAAACGTATTGACCACCGTATCACGGAGAAATCTTTTGTTCTTCTTCCTTGATGTTTCTCTGGCAGATCTGAAATTATGTCTTCTCAAGATTCAGAGGAAGAGAGCCCTGTTTCTTACCAGCCTCTGGACCCAAACATCTTCAAGAAGACTTTTCCCTATATGTGGTTACAGATGAGGAGGATGAATTTGAACCTACCACCTCGTTTCCTGAAGGAAAGCAAGGAAGCATTATGCAAGAGGATATTAAAGCTTGAGATGGAGAACGATGAGTTGAGGATAGACAATTTTACCCTCTGTCGCAAGCTGGAAAAAGGGGATAAACCCGCTACTACATCACCAGCACCACCATCATCTTCTTCATCACCAAATGAGACTTGAGTTCATGGTATGGGCACTCCCCCTGGCTCGTTCCAAGCTTGGGGGAGGTGCCCCAGTATCGTATCACCACCACTATCTTTGCCTTTATCTATTTTAGTTCGATCTTCAGTTATCTTATGATTTAGTTGAATAAAAGTTTTGTTCGATCCTTTCTTTTTGAGTGCTTGTTGAGTGATCTATCTATGTAATCGTGTGCGAGATATATAATAAAGAGTAGTTTGAATTTTGCTTTCTTTACCTCTTTGTTCCAATAAAAAGAAAGGAAAATAAATGAAAAGATCATATGCTAATCTTATGGTAAGTAATGACATCACATAAATAAAAGTATAAGTGGTAAAATTTATTGGAGATTGACAAACATAGCATTGGTCAATGATGCAATTCATGAAAGAATTAATAAGGGAAGAGAAGATTCACATGCAAATACACTATCATGGACATCTTTTATGATTGTGAACCCCCATTAAATATTTTGTGTCAAATTTGTTGACGTTGGACAAGGAAGACAATGTAATGATTTATGTTTGTTCATATTGATACGTCTCCAGCGGATCTATAATTTTTGATTGCTCCATGCTATATTATCTACTGTTTTTGACCATATTGGGCTTTATTTTCCACTTTTATATTATTTTTGGGACTAACCTATTAACCGGAGGCCCAGCCCAGAATTGCTGTTTTTTGCCTATTTCAGAGTTTCGAAGAAACGGAATATCAAACGGAGTCCAAACGGAATGAAACCTTCGGGAACGTGATTTTCTCACCGAACATGATCCAGGAGACTTGGACCCTACGTCAAGCAACCAACAGGGAAGGCACGAGGTAGGGGGCGCCCCCCCAGGCGCGCCCTCCACCCTCGTGGGCCCCCTGTTGCTCTACCGACGCATTTCTTCCTCCTATATATACCTCGCACCCCGAGCGATCGACACGGAGCCAAAAACCTAATTCCACCACGCAACTTTCTCAGATGCACGAAATCCCATCTTGGGGCCTGTTAGGAGCTCACCGGAAGGGAATCCACCATGGAGGGCTTCTACATCATCATAGCCTCTCCGATGAAGTGTGAGTAGTTTACCTCAGACCTTCGGGTCCATAGTTAGTAGCTAGATGGCTTCTTCTCTCTTTTTGGATCTCAATACAATGTTCTCCCCCTCTCTCATGGAGATCTATTTGATGTAATCTTTTTTTGCGGTGTGTTTGTTGAGATCGATGAATTGTGGGTTTATGATCAATATTATCTATGAGCAATATTTGAATCTTCTCTGAATTCTTTGATGTATGATTGGTTATCTTTGCAAGTCTCTTTGAATTATCTGTTTGGTTTGGCCAACTAGATTGGTAGTTCTTGCAATGGGAGAAGTGCTTAGCTTTGGGTTCAATCTTGTGGTGTCCTTTCCCAGTGACAGAAGGGGCAGCAAGGCACGTTTTGTATTGTTGCCATCGAGGATAACAAGATGGGTTTTTATCATATTGCATGAATTTATCCTCTACATCATGTCATCTTGCTTAAGGTGTTACTCTGTTTTCGTTAACTTAATACTCTAGATGCATGCCGGATAGCGGTCAATGAGTGGAGTAATAGTAGTAGATGCAGGTGAGTCGGTCTACTTGTCTCGGACGTGATGCCTATATACATGATCATACCTAGATACTCTCATAACTATGCTCAATTCTGTCAATTGCTCAACAGTAATTTTTTCACCCACCGTAAAATACTTATTCTCTTGAGAGAAGCCACTAGTGAAATCTATGGCCCCCGGGTCTATTCTCTATCATATCAATCTTCCATCACTTTATTATTGCTTTGCTTTTTATTTTACTTTGCATCTTTATACCAAAAATACCAAAAATATTATCTATCATCTCTATCGGATCTCACTCTAAGTAAGTGACCGTGAAGGGATTGACAACCCCTAATCGCGTTGGTTGTGTTGAGCTATTTGTTTTGTGTAGGTACGAGGGACTTGCGCGTGGCCTCCTACTGTATTGATACCTTGGTTCTCAAAAACTGAGGGAAATACTTACGCTACTCTGCTGCATTATCCTCTCCTCTTTGGGGAAATCCAACGCAAGTTCAAGAGGTAGCAAGAAGGATTTCTGGCGCCGTTGCCGGTGAGTCTACGCAAAAGTCAACATACCAAGTACCCATCAAAATCCCTTATCTCTCGCATTACATTATTTGCCATTTGCCTCTTGTTTTCCTCTCCCCCACTTCACCCTTGCCGTTTTATTCGCCCTCTCTTTTCCATTCGCCTTTATGTCTTTCTTGGCTCATTTTCTTGCTTGGTTGAAATAGTTGAGTATTTATTCCTAAACAGAGAAGCTAATATCTATGGATCTTCATCCGCTTGCCAATCTTTTTAAGAGATCCAATTATGATGAACCAATTCCTAGCGATTTGGATGCACTAGATTATCTTTATAAGCTTTTGCCTGAGATCCGTAAATCTGAAAATTGTGATGAAGTGCTTCACCTATAATAGTTTTTTGTGTAGGCTCGTGTGTGAAAGGTTTAACTATCACACACGCTCTGCCTTGGTTAACCGTTTGCTTTTATCAACTACATCACACACGATTTGATGAAGAAAACTGTGTGGCATTGGGCTATCCATCACAAGCGCTTTTACTGCTAGAACCATTTGCAAAGTTCCATGACACATTTAGCAGGTTTATTAGTTTACAATTAATAATTCCAGTATTACGCAAATTCACATTTCATATCCAACAGCTGTTTGCCAATTCCATATCGTGCACATAAATATATTATAACATCACAAAGACGATAGCTACATGAAAACAGCACAGTACAACATATAGCTAGTTCAACTTCATGAGAACAATATTAGAACAATATATTCATTTCCCTAATCGAGATCATCCAGGCTCGTCTTATCCACCTCCGCTTTCAATTCAGTAAGAACCTGTTTGCACGGGTCAATTGGGAAAGTCCCTCCTCCTTCGCCAACACCATCTTAGCAAAGTCTGATTTAAAAAAATCTGAGCTCATTCTCCACCTTCAACTTTTTATCCTGCATCTTCAAATATTCTTCAGCGTTGACAACAGTTTCTCTAAGCCTACGTCTGTTCTCTTCCTCATACATGCTCCAGAGCTTCGCTAGGCACATCTTCAAAGACCGTGGCCACTCTTGATCAACCCACTCCAAGTAAGAACACTTCCGTTCATCCTATAATATTTAAAACTAGAACAGTAACAATTATAGGGGAAATGGGTTTATAGCAACATAGAAAATCACCAATGCTTATTTTGAAAAACTGAAGAAACATGTTAATTATGACATATCTTCTCAAAAAGATCAATGTGCAAATGAATTAATTGCTACTGAGACAACAAACAAATTCTAGAACATCAGAAGCTATAATTAACTATAACAACTCTACAAGTTCTGACTCATATACAATAAATAACAAATTGAACATTTTATGATGAAGGTAAATATAACTGCAACAACATAGCGATAGTGTTTGGATGACAGCAAATTGATACTAACAGGTGTGTACATGCACAAATTTAGTAACATAGAACTAATAGCACTAAGGCCGTCCACTATGTATGCCAAAACTGGGGTAAAGACAACTGTTGCTACATCTCGCACGGTGCTTTCTGCAGCAGCGAGCCGATGTAGCGGAAAAAATCAGGGACCGGACCGAGCACGTGGTTGCTCCGATGCCCAGCCTTCGCCGTGCCATAAAGATTTAGTATTTTACTGCTTGGCTGCTCGGATGTGTGGACCAAAGTTGGATGCACAAACTGCTGAAGCGGTGCCAAATAATTTTCTAATGGCACCACTGGTGAGATGGAAACAATTTAATATACTAGGTACAAACTGTGACACTATCTTAGGATGCGTTAGGTTGAAGGTGTGGTATGAATGGGTTGGGACTGTGGCAGTGTCTGAATCACATCTAACAAATGATTTGTAATAACGAAAGAGGGTCTAACCTTCTCTGCACATACCAGAAACTTCCTCCCAGTATCCACAGATTCGAACGCAACTAGCTTCGCGCATGGAGATTGATGGTGACAACGAGTAGATAGATCTTCATCCACCCCGCTCCATTCATTGCCGCTGATGGTCCTAGGGAGCTACAAGATGAAGAAATGACTCAAATCGACCGCCGGGTAAAAATACTTCATTCCAAGTCATAGCCCGAGAGAGAGAAGAGAGGCATACCCGAGTGGTGAAGGAGTCATCGCCGGAGGAGGAACCGCTGGAGAGGTCTTTGAAGAAGACCATGGTAACCCCGACGGTAGGATGCGAGACGGCGAGAGCGAG
The DNA here is from genome assembly GCA_021605145.1 of Aegilops bicornis. Lineage (NCBI taxonomy): Eukaryota > Viridiplantae > Streptophyta > Magnoliopsida > Poales > Poaceae > Aegilops > Aegilops bicornis. The sequence goes on along the minus strand of CM038673.1, from coordinate 406,535,807 downwards.
GAAGCGGCTATAGCTTAGGAAGGAAGGAAGGAAGGAAGGAGGAAACAGGGGAAATGTGACTTGCGGTCGGGGAGAAAAGGGGGTGGGGAAGGGGGAGGGGCGGGGGTAGATTGTCACAGCCCTAAATTTTTTTGTAATAGTTGCATTTGAGAGCATCATGCATCATGTCTAAAATTTCTGAAAGTTGAATTGAGGTTTGTTGAAACCCTCAAAAATCAGTTCAAAAATAATCAACATTTAATTCTCATCAAATGAGTCCAAGGAAATGTCCTGTTACTCTATGAAAATATTGGTAAGAGGTAAAATTCAAACGAATATTTTTGGAATCACAGAAGTATTTATTTTGGGCCTTTGACTTAAATCAATGACATATTTGAGTTGAATTTATTTCTGTTATATAAGTAATAAAGTTCAAATATTTTGTAAGTTGCCTGTGACCTTGGACTAGTTTCTGAGCTCACATAACAATTTACATAAAGTTCAAAAAAATGATTTGATGTTTTAAATCAAATCAAACAAATTATAGAAAATAGAAAACAGACAAGAAATAAAAGAGAGAGAGGAACCTCACAGGTTTACTCATGGCCCAAATAGAGGCTCAACAAGACCGGCCTCTGCCAGTCACCACCTACCTTCCGCCATGAGGACAGCGTGCGCGTGGCCGCCCCACGCGAGCACGCGCCCCGCCACCTCCTGCTTCCCGCCGCTGCCCCGACGCGTTTGGACGACGCCACGCATCACCCCAGACCCTCTCGCCCACTCCCTTGTCCTCATCCCCTCCTCTCCCTCGCTCGACACCTCATGCCCGAGTGAGCTCGCCGACGCCGATCGCCATACCCATAGCCAGAGCCACCCCCTCGCCTCTCCGACGCGTCCCCGAGCTCCGCATCGTCGTCCTCTTCGTCCACGCCTAGCCAAGCAACCAGGGAAGCACCGCATCGCCGTCCCTGACGTCTTCTTCAACCTCGGTGCCAGCGATCCCCGCCGCTTGATTTGCCGCATCCAGAGCTTCCCCGACCCACTGAGGGAGTCCTGGATTAGGGGGTGTCCGGATAGCCAGACTATGACCTTTGGCTGGACTCCTGGACTATGAAGATACAAGATTGAAGACTTCATCCCGTGTCCGGATGGGACTTTCCTTGGCGTGGAAGGCAAGCTTGGCGATACAGATATGTAGATCTCCTACCATTGTAACCGACTCTGTGTAACCCTAACCCTATTCGGTTCCTATATAAACCGGAGGGTTTTAGTCCGTAGGACGAACAAAATCATACCATAGGCTAGCTTCTAGGGTTTAGCCTCTCTGATCTCGTGGTAGATCTACTCTTGTACTACCCATATCATCAATATTAATCAAGCAGGAGTAGGGTTTTACCTCCATCGAGAGGGCCCGAACCTAGGTAAAAACATCGTGTCCCTTGTCTCCTGTTACCATCCGCCTAGATGCACAGTTCGGGACCCCCTAGCCGGGATCCGCCGGTTTTGACACCGACATTGGTGCTTTCATTGAGAGTTCCTTCGTGGTCGCCATCTTTAGGCCCGATGGCTCCTCCGATCATCAACAACGATGCGCTCCAGGTGAGACTTTTCTCCCCGGACAGATCTTCAGATTCGGCGGCTTTGCATCGCGGGCAATTCGCAGCCATCTGGAGCAGATTGAAAGCTACGCCCCTGGCCATCAGGTCAAGTTTGGAAGTTTGAACTACACGGCTGACGTCCACGAAGACTTGATCTTCGACGGGTTCGAGCCACAGCCAAGCGCGCCGCACTGTCATGAGGGGCATGATCTAGCTCTGCCGCCGAACAGTGTCCTGGAGGCCGCACAATAGTCCACTCCGACCTTTAGCTCGGAGCCGACCACGCCGATCGAGGACGGGTGGCTGGACACCGCCTCGGGGGCTGCGATCTCTACAACGATTGAGCCGTACACCTATCCCATCCTTTGCGAAGCTCGTGATTCCAAGGTGCCGGACTCCTCTCCGGACTTCGAGCCTTCCACGCCCCCGCTAATCGAATCCGATTGGGCGCCGATCATGGAATTCACTGCCGCGGACATCTTTCAGCACTCGCCCTTTGGCGACATCCTGAATTCAATAAAGTCTCTCTCCTTATCAGGAGAGCCCTCGCCGGATTATGGTCGAAGGTTGGGATGCGGACGACGAAGAAATTCAAAGCCCACCCACCACCCACTTCGTAGCCACCGCCGATGATTTAACCGACATGCTCGACTTCGACTCGAAAACATCGACGGTATGGACGGCGATGTAGGGAGGAGCATGAACCGATGCCTATAGGGCACTGGAGAACCACCTCATCTCACGATGTATACATGGTGGACACACCTAAAGGAAGCGACGACGAGGAACAACGGGACGCTACAAAGGATCGCTCCATCGAAAAGCAGTCAAAACGGTGACGTAAGCACCGCTCAAAGTCCCGCCTCGACAAAGACAACAACCATACAGACCCAGCTATAGAGCAGGGTGAACCGGTGGACGACGAACATGCTATCGAGCAACCGTCCGAACAGGACAATCTAGATAAACAGCCCATCCCCGGCGAAGATAACAGTCCGGACGATCTCACGCCGGACAAGTTGCTGGAGCAGAAGAACCTCCACAAAAGGCTCGTCGCCACAAAGACGTAGCCTGAAAAAGCGTAAGCGGAAGCTCAAAACAGCGGAAGATGCACTCGTAATCAGATGGAGCAAAGTACTCAACACCGTGAACAAATCTGGCGACGATCGCCGAACAAAGAGCTACCCAAAGCGAAAACTACTGCCCGAATTTGATGAGGAGGCCGTAGAGCCCCCACAATCAAAAAACAAGGAGGCCACCCGGTCGGATGGACGACCCAATGGCAAACAGAGAGCGGCGAACGGCGCCACACACAAGCCGGCACGCGATCATCACAAGGATTCACATAAAAAAGATGGCCCAGTTAGATCTATCTACGGGCCAAGAAAGCAAGCTCTAGTAAGCAAGGCAACACATCAAGTATCCGAACATCACGGTACACCTAAATATAGGGGTGCCGCACACCCCCTATGTTTCACCGATGAGGTGCTGGATCATGAATTTCCAACGGGATTCAAGCCCGTAAACATAGAGGCATACGGCGGAGCAATGACCACGAGTTCCGGATTGAGGATTACATCCTCCATATACACATGGCTAGAGGAGATGATCTCCACGCCATAAAATACTTACCCTCAAGCTCAAAGGGCCAGCCCGGCATTGGCTTAAAAGCCTTCCCGAAAACACCACTGGAAGTTGGGAGGAGCTCGAGGATGCTTTTCGGGCAAACTTTCAAGGGACCTATGTCCGACCTCCGGATGTCGACGATTTAAGTCGCATAGCTCAACAACCCGGAGAGTCAGCCCGTAAATTCGAACAGATTCCTTACTAAAAGAACCAAATAGTCGATCGTCCGGATGTCAAGCCTTAGCAGATTTCAAACACAACGTCCGAGACGAATGGCTCGCCAGACACCTCGGCCAAGAAAAGCCAAGAACAATGGCCGCATTAACAAGCCTCATGACCCGCTTTGTGCGGGAGAGGATAGCTGGCTTGCAAGAGGCAGCACCAGCGACCCAAGTACATCCGAAGTCAGGGATGGAAACGAGAAACCACGACGCAGCAAGGACCAGCGTCGGACCAAGGGAAACAACCCGAAGAGCACGGCAGTCAACGCCGGATTCAAAAGCTCTTAGTAGAATCATAAAAAGCTTCCCCTTAAGGATAACAGGGACGAGCTATCTAACTTAAACAAAATCTTGGACAAGATATGCCAAATCCACAGACTCCCGGAAGCTCGCAAACCACACCCACGTAGATTGTTGGGTCTTCAAGCGATCCCGCAAACTCAATGTCGAACACAAGGGGCTCGACACACCAAACGAGGACGATGAAGAACCCCAAAAGCAGAGCACCGAAAAAAAAAGAATTTCCCACAAGAAATCAAAACAGTGAACTCACTTCACGTGACAAAAGGGAAAAATAGAGCGGCGCCCATAGAGGTACGCGCCAGACGGTCTATCTCGGAGGAGTCCTGCCACTGGCTGTTAAAACCAATCACCTTCGACCATCGGGATTACTCTAGAAGTATACAGAACGCAGGTTGGACTACCTTGATATTAGATCCGATAATTGGCGGACTCCAATTTTCCTAATGGACGGCGGCAGTGATCTAAACCTGCTATATCAGGACACAATCCCCAATATGGGGATAGACCCAACCAAATTTCACCATAGCAACACTTCCTTTCAAGGGGTAATGCCAGGCCCGTATGCCCATTGTACGGGCTCTCATCGCTAGAAGTTGTGTTCGCTCACCCGACAACTTCCGCCAAAAGTTAACCTTCCACCTCGCCCCATTTACAAGTAGCTATCAAGCACTATTGGGACGCGAAGCTTTCGCCCGCTTTAACGCAATACCGCATTATGCATCTCTTACACTTAAAATACCCGGTCCACGTGGCATCATCTCATTAAAGGGAAAATCGAGGGTTCCTCGAGTCCGGAAAATTGTGCGGATGCCTTGACAGCCCCACAATAAACCGACTTCACAGATACAAGCACTTAGACAGGTCGTCCAGACCCCGGACATGGCTGGACGAGTCCGGCTTAAACATACAAGGGCTCGCTAGACGCATACCCCCGGACAAGGGGCTCCGCACATGCACAACAAGAGACAATAAAGCTCAATTTTATTCATTTTCTGAATTGTACTTCGTTTATTTAATATAACGTACATTTTCGCATCTACCTTTTCAACTAAGTTCCTCTCTTTACAGATGAACACCATGCTACACCCGTCGAGGATACGGCTGACAACGGAGACACGGTAGACGCAGAGCGTAGGACCCGTTGCAAGGATTCTTTTCAGATTAAGACCCTGTGTAAACCTTTTTTACTGTCTCTTGTTGATACACATCCCCCGGTTTCTTGCTATAACCAAGGAGGAGGCTAGCGTTTTGGCATAGGCCACGTCAGAAATTCGCGGGTACCTGGACACCAGGGGCTTATTACCAAGGGCGATTGTTCGGCCCGTTTTCATAAAGACCGAATACCTTAGGGAGTGTTCGGGGTCTTGAGTTAGGCCTTATATGCATTAGCTCCGAATCATGTCTTTGGTCAAATGTTTGGTTTGCCCGGCTCCTGTGTTTTGCTGCCTTACGTTCCGCTCTATCGGCTAATGCGGCACCAGGAGAACTATCGCGACAGTTGTGCCCGGTTCGCCAAAGCGAGCACCTCAAGAGAGAAAGCCGAAAATCGATCGTCATGATATAGCGTGAGACTGGTCAACCACTCGATGACCCAATCGAATCTTTAGAATTCCTCCGCATTGACGAAGGGTTGTTTCCGGCCAGCACATACGCACTTGAATTGGTGAGCGGTGCCCCTAGGGGCTATATAGTAGCCCCACTGTTGAACTCCTATGGCTAAGTGAAAGTGATAAAGCATTATAGTCCGGTTGCCTAGTTTGATGCACTATCACCTCCTTTGTAGGACCAAGACATTGGATCAAGTGTGAAAATGCGTTTTCTGCAAACACCCCCGCATTATATGCGTAAATTTGAAGCCAAAGACCGCCATCTTTCAAAGTTATATACACATATACATTAACGGCCACACATGAGGTATTTTTAATTCTTGAAGGTACAAGTATAAAAAGCTTTTATATTCCATCGAAACATTGTTTCACAATAATACATGTTATTCGAACATAATATCCTTCGATCACTGCGTCTTTATTAAACGAGCGCCCATCAGAACTTCCTGAAAATAGTGCTTGACAGGTACTCGGCTTCCTTCCTAATCTTGGGATGCAACATCGGTGGCCTTCATCTCCGCCCAGTGTGTCTTGACACGGGCAAGAGCCATCCGCGCACCCTCTATGCATGCTGACCGCCTCATTGCCTTGATATGCGGCACCGCACCAAGGAACCTTGCACCAAGCCAAAATAACTCTTCGGCTCGGGCCTTTTCGGCCACAAATGAGTCACGACATTCTTCATGGCAAGTCCGGACAACCTATTCAGCTCCGCCCATTCGGCCAAACGATCGGTTAATGGAAGTGGACACTCCGGACTATGGAACTGCGACCAAAAAAATCTTCCATCTCATGATCTTTTTGATCTACGAAGTGTTCAGCCGCGTCCGCGACACTCGCCGCCAAGTCCAGATAAGCATCCTCACTACTCCACAGCCGGTCCAACTGAGCATATTTAGGATCCGTGAACTTCCTCCGCAGTAGAAAAGGCTTTCCAGCTGTGATATCTCTGGCCTGACGTAGCTCCTCCTTCATAGCTCTCATCGCAGAGCGAGCATCCTTGGCCTCGGTTGTGGCCTTCTTCAGGTCCTCTTGCTCCGCTCGACCTTATTTTTCAAGAAGCTCACAGCGGTCGGTAGCATTCTTCAACTTCACGGCCATTTAGGCCATTTCCTTTTTTGCTTCGGCAGTGAGCAGCCTGTTCGGCTTTTAGCTCTTCGGATGCCTTTAAGGCAGCCGCATCACTTTTTCTGGCCTGCTCCTTGGCTCGGGCAAGCTCCGCCCGAAGATTCTCCATGGCAGCGGCACCATCTGCATCAAGCATACATGTTGTAAGGCATGGGCATCAAGCTCCCTTACTAGGTGTCCGCGGAGAAACTGCATACCTTGTGACTCGTCCGGCCGCTTATTGACAAGCGCGATGTCGGCATCCGCCACGTCAAGTTGCCGCTTTAGTTCGGCAAATTCATCAACGGCTAGCCACCGGACGATCCGCCACCTACATAGGAAGTGCGACATATTATAGCTGGGATTATGATCCTCGGCACGCCGTCATTTTTGACAACGTACCGAGTCTCAGGGGCTACTATCTACACAGGCCGCATCTTATATATGCGGAACCGTCAAAAGGTACATCATTGCACGTACCTCAAAACCCGTCAGTAAACTCCTGGCGGCCTCGTACAACCCGCTTTCCGTGGACGAAATCTTTTCAATCACCGTACCCATCAATGCACGGTGATCCTCTCGAGATAGACACTCGCCCGAAAGCAGACCCTTCAACTCCTCCGACCGCACCAGAGGTGCCGGACTCGTCTGATGGCCTTTTTCGAAGGCCGGACACGGAGGGCTCTGGGGGGCCCTACGACCGCCCTCCACCCCTGCCGGATTCGTGGAAACCCTCTGCGACGACACCTCAGGATCGTTCGCCTCGCTAGGCGGTACGGCAGGGGGAGGCGTTCCGCTCTCCATCATCTCCGGACGAAGATCCCCCGAAGACGAGCTCACGAGAAGGGCTGAGATCCGAACTACAAGGTAAAATTTCGGTCATCTTCAGAGATAAAACAGGGATGTCTCTTATTTTAGGAAAAACTCCCCTCTCTACTTACGGCTCGCTGGAGGGCTGATCTCCTTGGGGAAATAATGTGGCCGGGGCATCTTCCGGCGCAGGACCCTCTAGCGAGGATTTCTTCCCGCGCTTCAAGGCCTTGGTCTCCGGATCTTCAGAGGCGGTCCTCTTCTCCCCTTGGATGGAGGGATTCTCGATCCCTCCTTGCTTGATAACCTCCTTCGCGGAGACAATAGCTTCCTTGTTCCCCCCTTCGCCTTCTTCTAAAGGCGCAGTCTCCAGCATCTTGGTTAACAAGGGATCCGGCGTGGTCTCAGGGAGGGGGGCCGGACACCTGATCAGTTTTGCTTTCGCTATCCACTCCTGTTTAGGGGACAACTCTTTTAAGGGCAAGTTTATGATAAATATACGGATAGCGTGTCCGTGCAGGACTACTTACTTGTGCATCCCAAGCGATTGCAGCTCGGACCTGCGTCCTCGGTCAAGTCCGGACACATTGCTTGTGATCCAAGAACAGTTTGTACATCTCCACGGGCGTTGCGCCCATAAAATGTTGGAGAGCTCGTGGTCCCTCCGGATTGAACTCCCACAGGCGGAGGCGGCGTTTGCGAGGGCAGGATGCGACGAATCAGCATGACTTGCGCTACTACGACCAGATTGATCTCTCTCTCTAGGAGGTCTCGAATACGGCCCTGCAACAAGGGCACGTCCTTGGACGGCCCCCAGTCAAGCCCTTTATTTTCCCATGACGCCAGCCGCGGTGGAGGACCCGAGCGAAAGGCAGGTGGCGCCACCCATTTGGTGCCCTTGGGAGCTGTGATATAAAACCACTCTTGTTGCCATAGGCTGAGCTCCTCTCGAAAAGAGCCCTCGGGCCATGGAGCGTCAGCATTCTTGCTTATAACAGCCCCTCCGCACTCTACCTGTTGCCCCTTGATCATCTTCGGCTCCACCTTGAAGGTCTTGAGCCATAATCCGAAGTGAGGGGTAATGCGGAGGAAGGCTTCACAAACGACGATGAACGATGAGATGTGGAGGATGGACTCCGGATCCAAGTCATGAAATTCCAGCCCGTAATAAAACATGAGCCCCCTCACGAAGGGGTCCGTCGGGAAACTTAGCCCCCGGAGGAAGTGAGACGCGAACACCACGCTTTCATCGGGCTTGGGAATGGGAATAACCTGCCCTTGAGCAGACAGCCTATGCGAGATTTCTCCGGTTAGATACCTGGCATCTCTTAGCTTTAGGACGTCTTCTTCCGTGACGGAGGAAGGCATCCACCGGCCTTGGAGATCGGAGCCGTACATCATCGAAGGTCCGAAGCGCCTGAATCTGGAGCTTTGGGTGTTGGAACTCGAAGCGAGGGGCGGATTCGATGGAGATTGAGAAAAAGGAGCAGGGCCTTGGTCTCTTTATAAAGAGGTTGAATACCAGGAGCCCTCCCCGTGATCCTTCGGGACTCGCCTTCGATAGAGGAGGCGTGCCAACGGGCACGATTGGGTTACCCATGCCCGTATTGATGAGAATCCCGGGATAAGGGGACACGATCTCTGCTTTGACAAGACGTGCCAAGGAAACCGCCTCGCCAAACGCGCTAAGGTGGGACAGTGAAAACGATTCGAATAAAGGCTTGGCCGTGGTGTGATGTCACGCCATGAATACGTCACAGATTGAACTTGTGTAAATGTTATTCTCTCTACGGTGGTATGTGGAACTTATTTTGCAGAGCCGGACACTATCCTTGTGTTCAAAATCTTCTATGAAGTATTCTGAGGAGGAACCAGCCTTGCAATGCCGAAGACAATATGCACGCCCGGACTAAATCGTCATTGAAGCCTGGTCCAGGGCTCTTGAGGAGTCCTGGATTAGGGGGTGTCCGGATAGCCGGACTATGACCTTTGGCCGGACTCTTGGACTATGAAGATACAAGATTGAAGACTTTGTCCCGTGTCTAGATGGGACTTTCCTTGGCGTGGAAGGCAAGCTTGGCGATACGGATATGTAGATCTCCTACCATTGTAACCGACTCTGTGTAACCCTAACCCTATTCGGTGCCTATATAAACCGGAGGGTTTTAGTCCGTGGGACGAACAACAATCATACCATAGGCTAGCTTCTAGGGTTTAGCCTCTCGATCTCGTGGTAGATCTACTCTTGTACTACCCATATCATCAATATTAATCAAGCAGGAGTAGGGTTTTACCTCCATCGAGAGGGCCCGAACCTGGGTAAAAACATCGTGTCCCTTGTCTCCTGTTACCATCCGCCTAGATGCACAGTTCGGGACCCCCTACCCAAGATCCGCTGGTTTTGACACCGACACCCGCCATCTGCACCGGCCGACTCACCGTGAGCCACTGACCTCCTCCCCTAACTCAGCATGCTCGCCCCCATGCCATAGCGCCGTTCCCCACGAGCACCGAAGTTGCTGTCCGCCATTTCTGCTGCACGCATAGCCTTCGTGCTCCCCTGGCCTCACCGTGCTGCTCTTAGTGCTCCCCGTGTCTAGCAGGTGCTGCCCAACCTCTCCATTTGCTCGCACCATAGCGACGCGCCCGTACACCACCGAACACCACCGCCGCCAAAGCTCGTCGCCGGCATGAGTTCCGGTGACCCCGCGGCCTCCCACTTGGTCCTCTGGCTGCGCGAGCAAGGGCTATCCTCGTGCCCTCGGTAGCATGGTAGCGCCTCTAGTGCAAGTCCGGAGTGCCCCCGCCGTGTCCTGTGGTCGCCGCCGGCTGGTCTCCGACGTGATGACGTGGCACCGTTGTTAGGGACTAATTACCCAGCTTAATTGCCCGCTGACCCACTTACACATGGGCCCCGTGCCCTAAATTAACCACAGTTAATTCCTGTTTAGTTTAATTTAATCACAGTGGCCCCATGCGTCAGCATTGACCAAGCTGACATGGCCCTTGACCGGACCCACCTGTCCGCGACACGAATGACACTGGTCGATGACGATGGGCCCCAATCGGGTTTGACTGGACCATCGTTGACCTCTTTGAGGTAAACATGACGCAATGCTGACGCACTAATAGGCTTCTGGATTTATTCTTATTTAGGAAATTCCAGAAAATAGTTAAAACTTCTAAAAATAATAGAAAATAATCTATAACTCCAAATGAAATAAATCATATATGAAAAATGATCAGAAAAATCAAATCTATCCATCTGTACCATTCTCATGCATGTTTGAGCAACCTAAAGCTACTGTATGTGACAATTTGAATTAATGGCATTTGAAATGTCTTATGTGGAGTTTGAATTTGAACCTTGGGTTCAAACCAACTTCATTTAAATTGTTGCTAGCTACATTACCTCAAGTCACAACATATCGCCATGTCACATTCATGCATCGTATTGTTGCATTGCATTGATTGTGTTCCTTCTCTCTTTGTGGGTGTTGTTCCCTCTCAGTGGACGTTGTTTCGACGTTGTGATCGATGACACCGATGAAGAGCTATACTATCTTCAGAAGTGCTAGGCAAGCAAAACCCCCTTGTTCATTCCGATACAATCCCACTCTCTCGCTCCTGCTCTCTTTTACTGCATTAGGACAATAATGTTTCAACTGTTACATGCTGCGGTAGTTGAACCCCTTTCCTCTGCATGACCTGTCATTGCCACAGTAAATAGATGAAACCCACTAGCATGAGTAGGAGTTGTTTGAGCCCTGATGTGCCTACTCATTCATGCTTGTTGTCATGCCTGCTACTGCTTAGAGTTGAGTCAGGTCTGATTCATCGGGAATGAATTGGAATGTGGTGAACATGTCCTACTATTGAGAGCTAAGTGTGTGAACACGATTTGGTAAAGGTAGCGGTGAGAGGCCATGTAGGAGTACATGGTGGGTTGTCTCATTGAAACCGTCCTCAGGAACTGAGTTCTGTGTTTGTGATCCATGAACAACTACTACCACACATTGGGCTCCGGGCACTCCAAGCTCTCTCGACCTATTAATCAACCTGATCTCTGTCCAGGAGTTGCAACTAGTTTATGGTGTTTGTAGGTAGTGTTAGTAGTCTACCAAGTGGCATCCGGTACAGGTGGGCTTGGGACAGACTAGGCACCGTGGCCGGGTATACCAAGCGCCGCCCGTTTGGTGGGCTTGGAACCCTGTGCACATCGTTTGGGGCCGTGGGCGACACCCCGGCCGGATCTCCTTGCGGATGGAACCCGAATAGGCGATAAACCTGGACTAGAGACTTGTGTGGTTAGTCAGGTCGTGGCCGACTCCCTCGCCACGCTTCCGCTTGAAGGTTGCCGAGATACACGACGTGTACATGGTGGTAAGTGGCAAGAGCGTGTGTGAAGAAGTACACCCCTGTAGGGTTATAAATGATCTATTCAAATAGTCGTGTAAGCGGTAAAGGACTTCTGGGTTGCCTGTATAGTTCATAGACAAGTGAAAGTGGATACTTTAAAGTGCGCAAGATGAGCGTGAGTGCTATGGATGGCGTTCTCGTAGGGAGACGGGAGCAGATCCATAGTGGTGTATTGATATGGTGAATATGTGGACTCGTGTGCGCCACCTCAAAAGAGTTACTTGCAATGTAGTTCGTGTTAGCCATCGAGTCAAAGCTGGCTTGCTGCAGTTAAACTCCACCACCCCCTTTTTTGATACTGATGCATATGTAGCTAGATCTGATGTAAGTATTGCTGGGTACATTTGTACTCACATTTGCTTAATTTATGTTTTTGTAGAGAGACTTCAGTTTCACTAGTAGTTCCGCGTGGACTTCGACGTTTAGCTTGTTACCTCAGCTACGATCTTGTGCCCTCGGCGGGATCTTGTAGATAGTCAGGCTTCTCAGTCTTTTTCATTTGTACTTGTCTGTACTCAGACAAGTTAAGCTTCCGCATGTGCTTGTTGCTTGTATGCTCTGTATGTGGGGTCATGAGACCCATGTTTGTTATACTTGGCTCCTCGGAGCCTAATGAATAAATACTTTGAGTTGTAGAGTTTTGTTGTGATGCCTTGTTGTATTTGCACATATCGAGCTTATTGTGTGTATGATTTGAAATGCTTGGTATGTGTGGGATCCGACAACCTAGTTGTCTATCCTTGGTAGCCTCTCTTATGGGGAAATGTAGTCTAGTGCTTCCACCGAGCCATGGTAGTCTGCTACAGCCGGTTTACGGAGTCCTGTTAGCCAGTTACTCTTGCTCCAAACACTTAGATTGGCCGACATGTGTCCTTCTTCGATCCTGTGTCTGTCCCTTCGGGGAAATGTCACGCGGTGTCTTTCGTAGTCCTGTTAGCCAGCTACAGTCCGGAATACCGAGGTCCTGCTAGCCCAGTTGCTACATCCCGAATTCACTCGCTGATGACCGACACGTTCGTTGTTGGGTCATGTATGCCTGTCCCTGTAAGTTAGTGCCACTTTGGGGTCACGACTAGTCATGTCGGCCCGGGTTCTCTATCATATGGATGCTAGTGACACTATCATATACGTGAGCCAAAAGGTGCAAACGGTTCCGGGCCAGGTAAGGTGGCACCCGTGGGAATACCGTGCTTGAGGCCGCAAAGCGATATGATGTGTTACATGCTAGATCGATGTGGCTTAGGATCGGGGTCCTGACAGCTTTGGTATCAGAGCCTGACTTCCTGTAGGATTACCAAGCCAAACTGGTCGAAGTTGAGTCTAGAAATGCTTTAGTTATATAAGGGGATTGATTGTGGAAGGGAACGTAAGGCTCTTTTTACTCCTTATACCTTATGTCCTTCTGATCTGAGTCATCCTATCTTTCCTACGGGGTTAAGAACTAGGCTTCTCATCTTTCTATCAGGTTCACGTGTTACTAATCTATAGACTCATAGGATTGACGGATTCAAGCCCCAGTTCCCTTCTTCCCGATCTCGATGTTCCTTTGGGCCAGATTAAACACACTAATCTGTCTGTTGAGGTACTCCGTTGCGTTGACATGTATGTTGGAGTTAGTACTATGACCCTAGGTGCCTTCGAGAAACACTCAGTAATTTAGCAATGCTTTGTATCCCCATTGTGATGATTCTGGCCATTATTCTCGAAAGCATCCCGTGATGCCATTTAGTTAGTAGGCATTCTATTTCTGGGTTCTTGAGCCCAAGATTCACTCTACTTACCTTGTGTTGATAGTATTTGCTCGTTCCTTTAGGATATTAGTAACCTTTGTGATAGTCTTGAGGTCCATGGTATATCCTTCTTCCAAATACCATGAACCATCATGGCAAAGCTCATCCTGAACCAAAAGATCACAATAAGAGTGCTCTTAAAGAGTTCTCCATATTCCATAGTTATGGCTCTGCCAGTCCTTCCTTTTCTGCATGGGTTATCCGGAAGAAACATGTTCAACATTGTTCGACATACTAATCTATGCATCCACAACTCAAAAGTTATATGTTCCTTGAGTTGTCCCTCTTTAGTTGTTTTCTGACCTTCGGTGTCTCTTATTCCTATGGTTCGTCAAGCCATTCTATTCTGGAATGACTAGGAGAAACAAACTCCAGTACCTTATCCATATTTAGGATTGGGTCAAAGCAGTTATATTCCACAGATCAAAATGCCAATCCAACTTTTGTTCTGTTCTACCTTGGAGTATCACCATCTTTATATCAAGAATTTCATGGGAATTGCACACCATCCTATGAACTCTTGATATAGTGATACTTCTCGCCATCATTATTCATTCCTCGGTCCCCGTGTTGTTGAACCGGAATGCCGAGAAGTGAACTATGATGTGTGAAATCAATACTCCTAGCAATCGTGTTGCTTGGTAGTTAATGGACAACAATCTCATTCTTAGCGTGTTAGTTATTGAATTGTCATTCTAAGATTGATCGTGCTACTAGTCCATATTTCTTGGTGCACTCTTCGATCAATGAGTTAGTGTCGTGTCAATCCCTTGCTTATTTGATCATATCATCTTGCCTAGAAAAGCAAGATTGTTCTCGAGCTTCGTAACATACCGGTGGTTCATGATTTTCCAAATATCTTCTCGGAAGTATCACCAGGTTGTTCCCTGACCATTATGTTAAGCTCGTGATCAAGTTGGTTTCTTGTAAACCACCCTTCTGCAAGAATCCATGTTGGATATCCCTAAGCTAGTTGGTTAAGCTAACAACAACTTGGAGGGTTGGAAGATAAAGCTTTATCTGACTTAGTTCATTCCGAAGGGATAATTTTGTATGTGTACTGAAGAAAGATGATATCTTCATCGATTGGTCCTCGTGATCAGTTGTCGGATCTATTGTCTTGACAAAACTTTGATTTGAGTATGGGCTATTGTCAAATCAAATCAGAACCAACGATGTTCATAATGTTGTCTTACTTGTGGTAGATTCCTCGAGCATACACCATTATATCTTTTGGGTCTGGCCAATGCTATTGCTTTGTTCACATAGTTGTGGAATTCCATCTTCATAGAAATCTGGATGACATGTTGTTGAGCCCATCGACAATATTTTCATCTTCTCCATGATTCATGTGGAACATTAAGCTAGTGTTGGAAACTTTGAAAGCATTTCTTCATGCTAGCTCATGAAGCATATGTTTGGATGAAAGAAGTGACTTCCTCTAATTCATGTGCAGTTGATGCAAGTTGCCGCCGTGAATTAGAGAAAGCTTGTTTTTTTGCTTCCTCTGGAATCATCCTGCCAATTATGCATGTGTGAATGTATCCTATGGTTTGGTAGATTAATTACCTCCACTCCATATGTATTCCCTAGCACACCAAGCCACTAATTGATTTGTTCAAGGAAGAGAAGTCTATGCTTGAGATCTAATCCATGGACTTGCGTAAAGACTTTCATATCCTTGATGATGGTTCCCAACCAGAACTCGGTAGTGTTTATTATAAGACTACTGCGTGGTCATGCTTGTCTGGGACAACGTGGACATGTGTGTAGCAGAATCAGCTCATGTTTTGGAGCTCGCTACCGTAGTTCATTTCCCGAGAATCTCGCAACATTATCTCGTCAATTTGTGTTGAAACTTTTGTTTTCTGACATGTTGAGTCTGAAGTATCCTGTTACTAACCAGATCTGAATCTCAGGCAGATATGATGGTTGGAACATTCCCAACATTTGCATTTTGTTCCCAGCTTACACTGCTGTCGTGGAATTAACACGTCAGATGTCCTTAGTGTGAGGACTTAGTCGCGAGGCCAACGCATCTATGTGGTAGCTTGAGAGGGGTTGAGCGGAATCGAGAGACACAACACAAGACAAGGGTTTAGACAGCTTCGGGCCCCGGGAAACATCATCCGATAAAAACCCTACATGTTGTTTGAGGCTAGATCTCATTATCATCACAAGGGAGTCTCCGTAAACCAGCTCTCCTCTAATTGTGTCTAGCCCTAGAGATTGTTGTTTGCTTCTCCCTCTTTGGGGAGCCCTGCCCCTCCTTATATATGTTGAAGGGGCGGGTTACATGACTAGTCCTAGTAGGATTAGAATTACTCTATTACAAGTGGAGTCCTAGTCTTGCTTCCTTTGTAGAAAAATATTCCTTGTGCTTTCCTCATAAACCGGCCCACCATAGCGTGATCCGGCCTTCCATAAACCGCCCGTTGGGCCATCGGGTCCTGTCGCTCCTCTGACCCGCCTGCCGGATTACTAATGAATCTTAAACCGCCAGGTCCAAGTGGGTCACCGGTGAATCGCCAAACTCTAGCCGGGTCATACATCCGGCGGTTTATACCGCGGGGTATATCCCCGACATTAGCCCCCGGTTTAATTTGGATTCATCCATGTTAAACTAATCTGCAACATAAACACAAGAACAAATTTGTCGGTTTGTGCTCCGATTTAAATATTCTTGTAAACCGGCACTTGATCATCCTTAAATCCTTGTCATTTCTTCCTTCTAAAAAATCCGAGTCAATAGACCAGTTTCATAATTGATTTGCTTGCAGAAGATATTTTGTAAATAAAGAATCCATTTGAATTGGCCTTCAATGCTCTGACTTGACAAAAATATTAGTCTCTGAAATATTCAACTGATATCCAGCCGGCTTGAAGATGTAAAACTTGCCGGTTTATGATTACCACCATTGTCGGGTTATAAAAACTGATAATTCCGGGTCATGATTGTTGCCAACGCCGGTTCATGATTGTTGCCAACGCCGGTTCATGATTATTGATGACGCCGGGTCAATCCGGTTTGCTCAAAACAGAAAATTTGAAAATAGTTCTTCGATAATAATATAATACTTGCAGCCCCTAATTATTGAGCAGAACAAAGTGATGGCTTAAGACTTGCTTCAATATAAATACTGCCACTTAATAAGAAATCCATGTTGTTCATCCCAGTCATTTAGTAAAAACTGAATACTCCATATTATGTAGCCCCCAAGTGCCGGGTTGTTATGCTTGCAGCAACCTGGGACTTGTAATTGTCTTATACTCATAGAAACTTCAACCAGTGTAGCCCCCAAGGGCCGGGTCATTATGCAATAATGAGTAGGGACTTTGCAGGTATAATCATGTAGATTTGAGCAAGGATATGTAGCACCCAAGGGCCGGATCAGTAAGATAATATTGAGCTGGGACTTGATATATACTTCAATAAAAATAACATCATATGATGTAACCCCATCATGGGGCTTGAATCCACGTCCACACGGTTAAGAGCCTTGTGGTTTACCAACTGAGCAGTGTATCCTTCAATATAATGAATAAAAAGCTTTGTACCTTGAATTGTTGACAGGAGCAATCGGTAGCCCCCAAGGCCCGGCTCATTACGATGTGATGAGTCGGGTCTTCAATAAGGTGAGCAAACAATGACTTTGCATTAGCCCCCAAGTGCCATGGTGCCTGCTTGCAGCGACATGAGACTTGCATATCTGATGTAATCTCAACTTGAATAATGTAGCCCCCAAGTGCCGGGTTGTAAGCCTGCAGCGACTCGGGACTACTTCCTCCATTGTAGAATAAATCATATCCATTGATAAATAATAACCATTGCGCTAAAAGCGACTTTGAAAACCTTAATCATAATATTGGTTATTGATAACCATAATAAAAATCCAGCCATGTTGGCTATTAACGATTTGAATAATATAATCCAATGATTTATAAGCGCATGATTCCAATGGCGCAATCCAAATATATACTGGCGACTTATAGTCCAAAGCCAGGCCGGGTCAATAAACACCGGATTATAAATGATTATGTACTGACAACTTGTAGTTGAAAGTCGTGCCGGGTTAATGAGCACCGGGTTAATTTGATGACTGATAGTCATGCTGGGTCAATAGACACCGGTTCAACATAAAATTTGATTAAAGGAGAAAAATCTTGACAAAGGCAAATACAACCGTGTAGTCGAGGCTTTTCAAGGGCTGCCAGGCACAAATTCGAGGCTTTTCATGGGCTGCCAGGCCGCTGAGTTAAACCATTTTACAAAGCCTTTTAAGATGGGCCTCCAACTAACCAATCGTCGTTTTAACTTTGACAAGTTCAGGGTCTGTATAAGAGTAACTTGTCAAACGTTAGGCGGGTCATGCCGAGATTACACGGATAGGAGTGGCTTACTTGATGAAGGCAGGTTAACCCGGGGTTTAAGGTGAATACACCAGGCTTCCAAGCCGTGGGTCGATACCCAATTACAAGGGTCCTTTCAAACTCTTTGTTGCTTTACACAAAGAGCCCCCAAGTAACTTTGTAAGCTGTGCTCAATGGGTGCCTATGTTTGAGTTATGCTTTAGCAACAATACTCTCTTTGGCCCCTTGGGTGTGAAGCTCCCAAGCTATGTTGTGGCGTGATAGCCGGATTAATGGACAGAACAGGATGTCGCTTTGTAAGCAGAAGCCCCCACATGATAAATAATATGATAAGCCGATAAGGCAGGATACCCATGTTTGAACCGTGCATCATGGCAGCAGGTCCTCTTCGACAACCTTTAACTTTTTGCAAGAGATAAATTCTTCTTGAACCGGGATTTTGAACCGGATATTGAGAGTTTCAAAGCTTTGTGGGAGAGATCTTTCCCTTGAACCAGATTTTAAACCGGAATCTTCATTTTCAGCCGGAAATTTTCTGACGGCCTTTAAACTCGAACTTGTGAGAAGTTAATTCCTTTTTGAACCGGACATTTTTAAACTGGATTTGAGAGCTTCAGAGCTTTGTGGGAGAATAGATTTCTCTTGAACCGGATTGTAAACCGGATATTTGAGAGCTTCAGTGAGACTGACTTCCCTTGAGCCGGATTGTAAACCGGAATCCTTTCTGATGACCCGGAACTTCTTCATTGAGCCGGGATTTTGTAAACACCATATACTTTCTAAGCCGGAAATTTTCTCACGGCCTTTAAATTTTCATGAATATAACAGTAGCCTCCGGGACCGGGTTATCCTTCCCTCCATCGTCCCGGGGTTCTTAAATTTGCTAAAACTGGCAAGATTTGCCGAGTCATGTCATCGTAGCCCCCAAGTCTCAAAGGTGACTCGAGGAGTTGGCTTGAAACTCTCATATTTGACTATGATATAAACCGGCATAACTTGTATATCATTGGTGTTGATAGCACGATGTGAATCCACAGAAGGTTGAGGTGACTGCGGCGGGTTATAAATGATCCCATATGAGCCGTGCCAGCAACTCGGCCAATGGTTCCTTCCAACTGGCGTTTTGAAGTTACCCAAACTATAGTGGCGGCGACTTGTGCGCCTGCCCATTGAGCCACCCAGTGCAGACGGCGACTGATAGTATATGATAATTTGCCTCCATTTTGTTGAAAGAAAAACCAGGCTACCCAAGCTGTGACTTGCTCAGACAGCTCATGCAGACATGTGCGGCCCGGTATGCTGATGTAGACCAGGCCGCAAGAGGCGTACGGAAAAGACGACCTCAGCATCAGAGGCGGCTCAGATAGATGAACCAGCCGCGGTGTTGTAAACCGGCGCGGACGGGCGATTCAGCCAAGGCATTGTAAGCCGGCGCGGGAGTCCGTTGAGCAAGGACGACCACCTGTGCTGAATGATGTTGGCACACCTCCATCTCCGCGGTATAATGGCATAAAAAACTTATCCAGTGTAGAAATATTACAGGGAAAGTAATTGTTCTTTTGACAAAAAACAATAAGTGTTAATAAAATAATTTTTAGACGGATATCACCTGATGCTTGTGAACGATAGATGATAGTAATGCTCCATATGGTCAGGCGAGTTAATTGTAGTCGCGATAAACCGTGCGGACGGCGAGTCAATCGCGTGCGCGGTCCCGACAAGTGTATGTAAACCGGTGCAGACGAGAATCGGCCGCAGGTGCAGACGGATGTAAACCGAACAACGGGGGAGGCAACTTGGACGTGTATCCGTCGAGCAGCATGGCACAGAGGAACGTCAGTGCAAAATTATGCTGGCGCGTGCTCCATCTTCGCGGTATAACAATACCTTTGTCATGAATAATTTTTCCTGCATAAAAATATTATAGGACAAAGTAATTGTCTTCGGATGAATTAATATATGTGATGAAAAAATAAATAAAGGAAAAATAACACCTGATATTTGTTATCGATGAATGCAGACACTGATACTGATGCTGAGCATAGTCAGACACAAAAGATAGTCCGTACAGATGTGTCATCTACGTGGTTCTTCTTTGTCTTCTTCCCCTTTCTAAAGTAATGATTGCCTTTGAATGCCTTGGGTTTCGTTTTGATGGGCTTGATGCACATCAGTACTACCTGATGCATGCGGCCTGCATTGCTGCTACCGCCACTGAATAATAATGTTTTTCTCGGACGATTAGCGTGGCAGACTGGTAACAGGAGTCGCTTGTCCAGGCGCAGCAATTTACAGAAACCGATCCAGCATCTGCTTCATCATGAGATTTTTCTTCTTCTTTTTTTTGACGTGATGGGAAAAGGTACTCTCGCCTGCACGTGGACTTGATGCGTGGCGACGAACAGCATCTGTTGGAGGCCGGTGGCTTGGAAAACTCGGTGGCCAGGCGAGGATAGTGGATCCCGGCAGGGGTTCAGAGCCGGCTTGCAGGCGCAGTGGAGGCAACCCGGCAGGGCAGCGCAACAGCCGCGGAGGTAAAGGCCGCCCAGCAAGTCGGCAATGCAGTGACCATGGAGGCGAGGGCTGCAGCAGGGGCGGCAAGCTAGCTAGGCAGCTCGGCCGCACGGCGGTGAAGCCGGCAGAGGTGAAGCGAGGCCAGGGTGGCTCAGCGATGGCACAACTGAAGGAGACGAAGCTGGCGCTGGAGGACGGCCATGTACGGCTGCGGCAACGAGATGTCCACGTGATGGCGGCTCGATGATGAGCAAGGTAGTGGCGGCTCGACGCACGTCCGCGTCGGTAGGGCCGTGGAAAAGTTTGAAGGTGCAGGAGCAAGATGGAGGCCCTCTTGGCGGCTCCAAAACGAAGGCCAGGCCGGCGAAGGACTCCGACGACTTGAGAGCGAGGCCGAGGCGACTCGCTCGCAGTGGAGATCGAGGAGGCATGCGCAGGGGTGAAGACGGCGCGCGTGCAGTGACACGGGAGGCGTTGGAAGTCCGGCACAGTCATCCTGGACGCGAGATGGATTGGAGACCCCCCGGCGGTAGAAGCTGTTGTGTGAGGCCATGGCTCGAGGCCGCGCGAGCCAAAGGCGGACTGGCCAGGCGAGGTGTGGACCACATCGGTAGAGGAGAAATCTGGGTCAACGTCCAAGTCCTTCTCCGGGTCGTGGCCCCTCTTTTTTTTCTTGCGTTTTTTTTTCACATCAATCTTGCAAGAGCTCGGTAGGCCAGATCAGATCAGACCGTTTGCTTCCGACGGTGCATAAAATCCTTCCGAGAAAGCGCCATTCTCTTGTTTTTCTTGCCTATTTCCTTGGTTTTGATCTCACGTAACGTGTGATTTGTTGGCCTGCAGGCTGATTCTTGGTCATCTAACAACAGCTCCTTGCATTATTTGACTATAAGCACTAGCAATTGGCCATCTTTGATTTGATGCTTCGAGCAATTCAATCCAACTCGCAATCCAACACGCTGTCTGATCGCAGAAAAGCTGAGACTTTCCTTGGGCACAAAAAAACCCTTGTTACGGACCCGGCGAATTACCTAGCTAGGTGTGTGCGGCGGCTGCAAAACATGCAACCCTAAAATCTCTGTCTCAACCTTGTTCGCGCCGTTCCAACTGCTCGTTGACATCTTCATCCGAAAAATCATGAATTTCTCGATCCCTGGGTGAGATCCCTTCAAGAACTCAACACCACCGTGCGCGAGCCCCACGGTGGGCGCCAACTGTCGTGGAATTAACACGTCAGATGTCCTTAGTGTGAGGACTTGGTCGCGAGGCCAACACATCTATGTGGTAGCTTGAGAGGGGTTGAGCGGAATCGAGAGACACAACACAAGACAAGGGTTTAGACAGCCTCGGGCCCCGGGAAACATCATCCGATAAAAACCATACATGCTGTTTGGGGCTAGATCTCATTATCATCACGAGGGAGTCGTCGTAAACCGGCTCTCCTCTAATTGTGTCTAGCCCTAGAGATTGTTGTTTGCTTCTCCCTCTTTTGGGAGCCCTGCCCCTCCTTATATATGTTGAAGGGGCGGGTTACATGACTAGTCCTAGTAGGATTAGAATTACTCTATTACAAGTGGAGTCCTAGTCTTGCTTCCTTTGTAGAAAAATATTCCTTGTGCTTTCCTCATAAACCGGCCCACCATAGCGTGATCCGGCTTCCATAAACTGCCCGTTGGGCCATTGGGTCTTGTCGCTCCTCTGACCCGCCTGCCGGATTACCAATGAATCTTAAACCGCCAGGTCCAAGTGGGTCGCCGGTGAATCGCCAAACTCTAGCCGGGTCATACATCTGGCGGTTTATACCGCGGGGTATATCCCCGACAACTACCATTGTGCCATTTTCCATGGGCTGCCCTTCACAGCAATTGTTATCCAGAATCATCTTCAAAAGTGGACTTATCATGGATCCCATCCATTTCCGATGATAAGCAAAAATCATCCATTACGTTGTCTTCAACAAGGTAGTCCACGTCATCCATTCTCGTTCGAGTATGTCATTCTTTTGAACTCCTTCAAACAATCAATCGTGAATTGCCTTAGCTTGATATGAAGAGTTTCAATGATCTATAAATCAAAAGTAATTCTTTTGGCCACTTAAGGGAATAATTCTCCGAGTCACCTCTCCCAAGGTGCCCTGTTACGGAATCATGGCAATTATTTCCTCGCTAACTTGAACACTCGTCAAATTCTTTCTTATGTCCTTCCCGATGTGTGTTTTGCCTCTCAGCTCAAGAGATGTTTCTACGTCTCATTCCATGAGTTGATCGACAGTTGCTTGATCTTCGAGAAGATTGTTTTTTCTAGAGTTTCCCTTTCTCCTCTGTATCGTGTTGGAGGGAGTTCTTAGAGCAAGATGTCGGGATAAAGATGATGATCGAATCAACGTTCTTATGAAGTGCAACCTAGATTGTGAAGATTCTGTTAGCTTGTGTCCCCTCTATCTTCTTACCTCACGTCTTGAATCTCGGGACGAGATTCTTGTTTAGTGGGGGTGAGTTGTCACAGCCCTAGAATTTGTTTGTAATAGTTGTCTTTGAGAGCATCATGCATCATGTCTAAAATTTCTGAAAGTTGAATTGAGGTTTGTTGAAACCCTCAGAAACCAGTTCAAAAATAATCAACATTTAATTCTCATCCAATGAGTCCAAGGAAATGTTCCTGTTACTCTGTGAAAATATTGGTAAGAGGTAAAATTCAAACCAATATTTTTGGGATCACAGAAATATTTATTTTGGGCCTTTGACTTAAATAAATGACATATTTGAGTTGAAATTATTTCTGTTATATAAGAAATAAAGTTCAAATATTTTGTAAGTTGCCTGTGACCTTGGACTAGTTTCTGAGCTCACATAACAATTTACATAAAGTTCAAAAAAAGGTTTTGATGTTTTAAATCAAATCAAACAAATTATAGAAAATAGAAAACAGACAAGAAATAAAAGAGAGAGAGGAACCTCACCTGGGTTTACCTGGCGGCCCAGCAGAGGCCCAGCGCACTGGCCTCTGCCAGTCACCACCTACCTTCCGCCATGAGGACAGCGCAGTCAGCGCCCATGAAAGCACGCGCCCCGCCACCTCCTACTTCCCGCCGCTGCCCCGACACGTCTGGACAACGCCACGCATCACCCCAGACCCTCTCGCCCACTCCCTTGTCCTCATCCCCTCCTCTCTCTCGCTCGACACCTCAGGCCCGAGTGAGCTCGCCGACACCGATCGCCGTACCCGTAGCCAAAGCCACCTACTCGCCTCTCTGACGCGTCCCCGAGCTCCGCATCGTCGTCCTCTTCGTCCACGCCGAGCCAAGCAACCGGGGAAACACCGCATCGCCGTCCGTGACGTCTTCTTCAACCTCGGTGCCGGCGATCCCTGCCGCTTGATTCACCGCGTCCAGAGCTTCCCCGGCCCCGCCGTCTGCACCGGCCAACTCACCGTGATCCACTGACCTCCTCCCCTAACTCAACATGCTCGCCCCCATGCCATAGCGCCGTTCCCCACGAGCACTGAAGCCGCCATCCGCCATTGCTACTGCACGCATAGCCTCCATGCTCCCCTGGACTCACCGTGCTGCTCTTAGTGCTCCCCGTGTCTAGCAGGTGCTGCCCAACCTCTCCATTTGCTCACTGATGCACCGTAGCGACGCGCCCGTACACCACCGAACACCACCGCCGCCAAAGCACGTCGCCGGCATGAGTTCCGGTGACCCCGTGATCTCCCACTTGGTCCTCTGGATGCGCGAGAGCAAGGGCTATCCCCTGGTGCCCTCAGCGCGCCAAGCTGACGCCTCTAGTGCAAGTCCGGCGTGCCCCCGCTGTGTCCTGTGGTCGCCGCCGGCTGGTCTCCGACGTGATGATGTGGCACCGTCGTTAGGGACTAATTACTGTCGGTGTGGAATGACACCTATGGGATCACAAGAACCCTACTATGGTTGCCGGGGCGAGGGGTTGCGAGAAGAGCAGGGCTAGTAGAGAGCACAAGGATCGTTTACCCAGGTTCGGGCCGCGAGGATGTGTAAAACCCTAGTCCTACTTTGGTGGGTGTATTTCAGAGAGTTCTTGAGCTCTCGAACTAGCTGTGGTCAGTGCGTGGTTCCAAAGAGCCGAATCCTTCTCCAGTATGCCATGGGCCTCCTTTTATAGTCGGAAGGGGCTGCCACAGTGGCACACAGGAGGTGGAAAGGCGTCTGATGCCTGAGCTTATCGCTCGTATTCATGAGACAAGACACATTTAATGCGTAGCTTAGGTGTCCCCTTGCTTTATTGGGGACAGGGGCGAGGCCCGTCCCGTCTGTCGCTGCTCCTCCTCACTTTGACACGCGCCCTGGCCAGTGAGGTACGTGGTGCCATGTAGGTAGGCAGGCAGCTGAGGTGGCGCAGTGGCGAAGCCTTCACGAAGATCTGCATGCCGCCACGCAAGCGCTCGATGAGTTGTCCTGGGAGCTGCATGTTGCCACGCAGGTGCCCGCCCAGCTGGTTGGGTTGGCTGCATGTGAATGATGGTGGAAGCTTGGTTGGCATGGGCCTGACGGTGGCCCTGTTGGCGTCCTTGGTGAGGGACTTGCCGGGTGGCCCGGCAAGGGTCTTGCCGTGTGGCCCGGCAAGGATCTTGCCGTGGCGCGCTGTCGTCCCCGGCAAGGCGGGTCTGGTGGCCTTCCTCGGCAAGGATCTTGCCGAGGATCGTCGTCTTCTAATCCTCATCTGATCTTGAATATGTCTTCACAAAATCTGCATGCCACCACGGAGGTGCCTCCCGAGCCCTGGCCCAACGTGATGTTGGAGACCGTGGGCTCAAGGGTGGCCCGCTCTATTGGTGCAGGGCGAGCTGTCCCGGCAAGGATCTTGTCGGGGCTACCGAGGCTGCCCCGACAAGGGTCTTGCCGGGGGAACCTACTTCGTCCCTCTGCTCTTTGTGGTCTTGGCCTTGGCGTTGCTCTTATTATCTTGGGCTTTGGTCTTACCTTGGCTCACCTCCCCTGTTCTGCTTGGCATGACCGTAGGCACGACTCTGACTGCCCGTGCACAGGTATAGGGGTACAAAAACGCACCCCTCTTTTTGTACACCGACAGGAGCCCCGGGCCTGGGCCACACATAAGCGTGACACGTTGTTGGGCCAGGCCCAAAGCAGTCTTGTGAGGCGGCAAAGGGGCGGTTTTTACCGCGGTAAAACTTTTGCGCGTTGCGCTTCCCACGACCTGCGTGCGCGGCACGGTGTGGAGGGGTGTGCGTGACTTGGGCGACATGCGTGGGGCGGTCTCCACACGCATGCGTCACATCGCAGTAAAGAGGCGGCTCACGCCTTCCCGGTAAAAAGAGGGAGGCGTGGAGGCGCGGCTCATTTACTGAACGGGGCCGGGGCGTGGTCTTCAAGGCGTCCACTCCCCACGATCACAGGGTGGGGAGAGGTCGCTTCGCCCGTCCCCTCGGTTCTGCATGTCCGCCACGCGTCCTCCATGCACCTGGGGTGGCAAGCGGTGGAGGCGGGAAACTGGGCCGTCGCTGGTTGGGGCAGCGGGTCGGTCCTGATTCCCCGTGCCTTTGGTGGCTGGATTGGCCGAGCGGGGAGGCTGAGCCCCGTCCCCGCCTCCTTATAAAAAGGGGGTAGGGGGGGGGGGGAATGGCGTCCCGCACTCTTCCGTCATCTATCTCCTCTCGCTTCTGCTTCTTCCTTTCACTCACCATGGAGAAGGGGAATCCTGGTCCCTCGATGGTGGCGGCGAGGGTCGCCGCCCGACAGCGCGTCCCTCCTCCTCCTGAGCCCGCGGTGGTGGAACCGGCCGCAAGGGGATGGG
This sequence comes from Aegilops bicornis, assembly GCA_021605145.1. Lineage (NCBI taxonomy): Eukaryota > Viridiplantae > Streptophyta > Magnoliopsida > Poales > Poaceae > Aegilops > Aegilops bicornis. The sequence continues at coordinate 406,509,676 of CM038673.1, read as the reverse complement.
GGAAGGGGCGAGGTCGTGGGCGAGGCCGGGGCAGAGGTCGTAGTGCTCGGGGAAGAGGAGGATGGGGCGGCGTGCCGGCTTCGCCCCCGCCAATGATGCCTTTTCCAATGGAAGGCCATGTTGGAGACCAGCCCTGTGAGTTTTTCATTAGGCTGCGCCGGCCTCCGCGTCGCCGTCTTCGTCTTCCCGCCCCGTTCGCTCGGGAGATGGAGCGTGACCCGCCCCAGTCCCTCAGATTGCACATGAGGGGTTGTGGGAATGGGGGCACGCGGGTCGACGTCGACTTCCCGGCTCCTCGGGTCATGTACCTCCATCGTGGGTGGAAGACGTTCGCTCGCATCAATAGCCTGACGGCGGGGCTCGTCCTCTACTTCAAATTAATGGAGGACGACCTGCTCTCCGTCAAGGTCTTCGGCGACTTCGGGACTCGCCTGAAGTGCTGCATGGAGAGCTCCTCCGATGGAGATCCCGACGATGGAAGCTCTACCTCGAGCGAAAGTGATGAGGACGACAGCAGGGCAGATGGCGGGGACGAGTCCGACTAGGCGTTGGATGCCCCGCGCCTGGGCGGGTGCGGCAGCAGCAGCATCTGCACCTGGCCGCTCCTCCGGCAGAGTTTTGCCGGGGGTGGGGCCAGCTCCTTGAACTTCTTGGGGCCGTCTCCTTGGGCGGCTGGCGTCGGGAGGCTGCGGAAGAGGAAGAGGGCGGGCGACAAGGCCGTCAACTCGGAGTACGCGGGCATCGACGCCTTCGTCACGTACTGCCGGGCCTGCCGCCTCGTCTTCCAGCTCCTTTCCAGGCGCCGTCATCACCGGCCCGCCCCTGGGCGGTCACCGAGGTGTTCTCTTGGTGCTTTCTGCCGCTCGTAGCTCGCCTAGGCGCCCCTTTTGCCCTCTCGCCTCCTTGACCTGCCTCCTGAGGAGAGGGACAAGAAAGGGATTACGGGCATCTTATCCTTCTTCTTTAGTTTGTAAGCCTGCGGGCCTTTGTTAAATTTAGAACTTGTAATCCCCTTGCTCATGTTTTTCATTTCGTACGAACTATACCTGTATGGGATGTTTTTAATGAAAAAGGGATGCTTGCCGGGTTTTTCATTCGTGGGTAAATCCCGCGACAAGGAGCGAATCCTTGTTATTATTTAAGATAAACGTTTTCCGCCGGCAACAGGCCTTGCCGTCCCCCACTCCACTCGACCATTCTCGCGCTCTTGGTGGAGGCAGGGATGAAGTGGGCTTTAGGCTCCTCGTTCTACCTCCTTGCCGCCGCGGCTAACCAAATCCGGACCCAGGAAATAATCCTTAGGTATAGGAAAAAGGGGAGCACGGCAGCCTAGAGATAAAAACGAGGTTTCACATGCCCCAGTCTTGTTCCGAAATGCATGACAGAGGATAAAATACTTATTTGGATCTGCAGCCCCCCGACAATCTCATCTTGCCGCGGTTGGATCCTTGTGCTTGCAGCCCCCGACAACTCTGGTTTGCCGGAGTCGGGACACCGGTCCGTTTTCTTTCTTCCAAGTAGCTCGGCAGAAGTGCTCATGTGCCCTGCGAACCAAAAGAGGATGTAAGAGAAAGCAGATGAACGCCAAGCACTCAACCTCTAAGCTAGGGGTTAGTCATTGAAAGCACTATCAACCCTAACCAAGGAAGAGACTCGACCTAGCATGCATGCTATTACTTAGGGTGCCAGCGCTTCATTTATTTATGCTCAGGGTCTGCGCCTGGCTTTGTACAAAGGTTACATGCCTTGCCGGCAAAGCTTGTACAAAAGGTGGCTTGCCGGGAGGCCCGGCAAGCCGCGCCTTATGGGTAAAACTTGTGAAGATGCTCGATGTTCCAGGAATTGCTCATGGGGCGGCATCTTGATCTCAGCGGACTCGCGGGCACAGTGACTCGTACTACCCGATAAGGGCCTTCCCACTTCGGCGTCAACTTGTTGGCATTCTTGGCCGACTGAACGCGCTGAAGAACAAGGTCGCCTTCCTCAAAGCTTCGGGCATGAACCTTGCGGCTATGGTAGCAATGCAAGGCTTGTTGGTAGCGCGCTGCTCTCACAGCCGACCAAAGACGATCTTCCTCAAGGAGCGTCGCGTCATCTTGGCGCAACTGCTCTTGCTCAAGCTCATCATAAGCGAGCACTCGAGGTGACCCGTATATGAGTTCCGTGGGGAGAACTGCTTCTGCCCCGTAGACAAGGCAAAAGGTGTCTGGCTGGTGGCTCGATTTGGCGTCGTCCGGATCGACCAAAGAACCTCCGGCAATTCATCAATCCAGCGCCTTCCGCTCTTGCACAGCTTGTCAAAAGTCTTTGTCCTTAGGTCTCGCAACACTTCAGCATTCGCCCTCTCCGCTTGGCCATTGCTCCGTGGGTGTGCCACGGAAGCAAAACAGACCTTCCTGCCGAGGTCTTGAATGTATTGCATGAAGGTGTGGCTCGTGAACTGCGTGTCTTTGTCGGTGATGACTCTATTTGGCACACCAAAACGGCAGACCAGTCCTTTGAAAAACTTGACGGTGGCGAGCGGTCACCTTTTTCACTGCTTCCACCTCCGGCCACTTTGTGAACTTGTCGATTGCAACGTACAAGTACTCAAAGCCCGCGACAGCGCTGGGGAAAGGGCCCAGTATGTCGAGTCCCCGGACCGAGAATGACAAGGAGAGAGGGATTGTTTGAAGGGCTTGGGCTGGTTGATGAAGCTTCTTTGAATGGAACTGACACGCTTCACACTTGGTTACTAGTGCCGTCGCATCCTGGAGGGCGGTGGGCCAGAAAAAACCTTGTCGGAACGCCTTCCCGGCAAGGGCCCTTGACCCTATGTGGGAGCCACATATGCCTCCATGTATCTCCGCCAACAGCTTCAGTCCTTCCTCCCGGGGGATGCACTTCAATTTCACGCCGTTCGGCCTTCTCCTGTCTGAGGGCGTCATCGATGAACTGGTACAGGGCGGACCGAGGGGCTACTTTCTCCGCTTCTTCCTGCTCCTCAGGAAGCTCCCCTGTTTGGAGGAATCGGACGGTATGCTGCGCCCATGCCGGAGCCCGGAGCTCGACGACAAGGACCAAAGGCAATTCTTCCGCCGTGGGAGCGGCTGTCTTTACGGCTAGGGCTTCACGCCCTGCCGGAGGTAGCTGCTCTTGGGCAGGCTCAGCGTCCACGGCGACACCCTTGCCGGCAGCCCCAGAGGGCTCGGTAGGAAAGTACTTGCCGGGACCCGACTTCCTTCGCTTGTTCTGCCCCGTTGATGGTTTGACGGATGGTTGAGTTAGCTGGAGCAAAAAGGTACCCGGTTCCACAGGTAGCTTGAATGCGGCACGCTTTGACAGTTAATCAGCGATGTCGTTCTCCAGTCGGGGGACGTGCTCCGCTTGGATACCGTCAAGGCACTCCTCCAGCTTCCTCACTTCATCTACGTAAGCTTCCATCAATGGGCTTTGGTAATCCTTGTTGACCTGCCTGACGACAAGCGGCAAGTCACCCCTGACGATGAGCTTCTTAACCCTGAGGTCTGCTGCGATCCTGAGACCGGCAAGCAATCCCTCGTACTCAGCAGTGTTGTTGGTGGACATCTCTCGGGGAAAGTGCATCTGGATCACGTACTTGAGGTGCTCCCCGGTAGGCGCGACGAGTAGCACACCGGCACCGAAGCCTTGCAGCGAGAAAGCCCCATCGAAGTACATGAACCAGTCGCACTCTTCCTCCTTGCCGGGGAGAGTGGTCTCCTGGATTTCTTCGTCAGGTGATGGTGTCCTGGACTAGGGGGTACTCAACACATCGTCTCCCGATCAGTTGGATTGGGCCGAGGATCCCCATGGCCGTATACTCATGGGCCAGTCCGGACAGTTGCCGCATACAAGGAAGATTCCACAAGACTTGGCGATCAAGACAAGGACTCCTCCCCACCGGCTTATTCGGCTAGGACTCTTGTTATCCTAGGCCTCTGGTGCATTATATAAACCGAGGCCAGGCTAGTCGATAGACGAACAACAATCATACAATAGGCTAGCTTCTAGGGTTTAGCCTCTACGATCTCGTGGTAGATCAACTCTTGTAATACTCATATCATCAAGATCAATCAAGCAGGAAGTAAGGTATTACCTCCATAGAGAGGGCCCGAACACAGGTAAACATCGTGTCCCCTGTCTCCTGTTACCATCCACCTTAGGCCGCAGTTCGGGACCCCCTACCCGAGATCCGCCGGTTTTGACACCGACATTGGTGCTTTCATTGAGAGTTCATTTGTGTGTTCGACAAAAGGTCGATGGCTCGCTGCAGCAGATCAATCGCGACTTCGGCATCTTCGTCACCAGCTCAACTGGTCACCTTGGTTCGACCAAGGGCTGCGCCCTACCTCCGATCGTCATGTTCGGATGAGGGCCTTCATCAACATCAACTCCGATCTCTACAAGATCATGGAGGAATCATCCAGGGAGCCCCGGGGCTCAACTTTAACATTGCCCTCGGGCGACCGTACTGTTTTTCTGGACAACGGACTTGTGTCCGCCGCCACCGCCTCCTCAAGTGTCGTTTTAACGACTGCTTCAGTGGAATTGTGCGGAATTGAGTCTACAACAACCTTGGAAAATTTCGTCGAGTTCCGATGGAGGAATCTCCGGCAATCTCCGATATACCGGAGCCGCATTGAATCTGGACGAGAATTCAGACGAGTTTAGGGCATGGTGTCCAGCTTCTAGCTTGGACATCCTTTGGAAGATTCAACCGTTGATCGGCTGCGGAATTCCTATATCTACCACCCCTCAAATTTTCAGCTCGATTCGACCGTCCGAACTCCGGGAACCTTCCGATTAGTGCATCACTTTTCGGATCTGTTTTCTGCACGAAAACGAATCCGACCCGAGTTCGTCTCTTTTATGAACGGGATTTCAGACGTCCTTTTTGAATGAAGTTTTTGTATGGGGTATTTTGTTTTGTTCTCGAATACATCCAACTAACTATAAAATCCTTTGAACCTGATCTTCAACATCATGCTGGTGTCAAACTAGTCCGGCAATATTGCTCCATGGCTGCCGACCTGCGCTAGACACGTCGCCACTTTGTTGAGCCGAGCTCAACTTCTTCGGATCATCATCTCGGCAAGCCGAACAAGAGTCCGGCATCGCGAAGGATAAATCATCACCAACATCGCCGCCCCACGGATTACACGGGGCTGGCATACCGGCATCGCCGCACGGTCGCTTCATCAAGCCGGCATCGACCACGTCATGACCTGCATCAACAGGGCCGCACTATTGCTACTTCAAGCTGGTGTCCATCACGCCGACCTACTTCAACATCTCGGCTGGACCGGGGGCTTTGCCATCTCTTCATCAACCTACTCCGGACACTTCGGTGTCACTAGCCGACCAGCTCCGTCACGTTAGCTGGACCGAGGGCTCTGCCTCGGCGAGCTAACCTTTGCCAGCATTGCCATGCCATCGTTTATCGCCCATCAGGCAATGGGTGCGCGAATCGAGTCCCAATTTTGGGAATCACCTTCCTTCGGATTGCTACAACAAATAAACCAGGTGCTATTAATCCCAGTATTTTTTGCTTGGGTTCATTTTTCCCAAGGAATTATTACTCTGGTTTGTCCACCATATGTACAAAGGTCTATCAAATGGTGGCCGATTAACGACAAACCGCATGGTGGTTCGGCCGGTTCATTACATAGTCCGTGAACGCCAAGATCTCGAGCTCGGACCGACCTGTGAATTCAGGCTTTGCCACGCCTTTACCGCATCACGCTGACGCCCTGCATCGACAATGACTTTGGCGCCAGGCCATATTTCTTTTATTACTCACTTGCATAAATTATTTATTATGCAACGATTTTTTTAATTATCATTATTACTATTATCTCTGGTTTGCACTATTTTTTGTGCACAGGAAAATGATCCGGGGACTTTGGCGTCACTCACGGGTCTGCATTGACCGTGCTATGTCACCACTTCAGCGTGTCGAGCTCTCCGCTCCGCCACCTCGGAACGGCTTGGGGGATGGAACCTTGTCCCATATCAAGCTCGGACCGCGTCATCAATACCGAACACATTAACCAGCTAAGTCGCTTTCATGCTCAAAGCTTTAATTTTTAACTTGTGTTCGGCTCGACCAAGCGTTATACTTTTTTGGGAAAAAGTTGCTTGTAAAAATTTTCCTTGTCCAAACTTTGTTTGTGACGCGCAAATTCAAATACCCCTTTGACTTGGGGGCTTCCTTCATGTAGCTTTTTCCTCTTGCACTTGATTATACTTGTAATGCTTCGTCCCTTGTTCGTGTATTACGCCACACTATGCACCATATTGACTTAAGTGATTTGCAAGCTGGGTTGCCTTGCTCCTGTGTTTACCCCTACGTTCCCGATTGTTCGGCTAGGGAGTAAAGGGAGCACCTCTGCGATTGTCACGATCGGGTCACCCGAGCCGGACCTCAGACTGGGTGAAGTCGAAAGCTAGCGCTCTTACTGTTTTCAATAATGGTCGGCACACAACGGAACTCATGAGTACAAAAAATCTATTGCACAAGTCTCATAATAACAATGAGCACCAAAGAAAGGTATCAGTGGGGGTACTATTTTCTTCGAAGATGCTTCTTACACTTCGCAGTAATATAGCATAAGTTCCCTGAGCGTGCTTTGTCTGCTAAAGCCTTATGGCCTGATTGCCTAGTTATTGGAAACACCGTCGATATTCTGGACAGATGGAGTACATAACACTTTTCGGTCCTTGACCGAAGATGGAGAAGCCGACGGTCGGTTAAGACACGTTTAAAGTTCGGTTGAACATAGATATGATATAAGTACTTCGGTACATACAATCATTCTTTTACCCAAGTCACTTGGGGGCTCTTATGTTTATATGAGCCGTTTTATGATAAGTGTTCTTCTTCTTAGTCGTTGCAAAGTTTATTATTATTATTATTATCTATCACTCCTTTTTTCGACACGAGCGTGTGGTCACTAGCCGGGGAGCCTAATTTCTCTCTCAAAGCCGCTAGAGTTTAGTTTGCTAAACCGCCTAATGAGAAGTACTCCGCCTTGAGATGGGAGACCGAAGCCGTAGGCTGACCCGCTTGAAGTCTTGAGATAGGATGTGTCATGTTAAAGCACGGCAGAAGCACTTTTTTTTCTCTAAAGTCCAATTTTCGGATTGGCACCGAACACTTGATCTTGTTCGGACGTCATGTTTTTACTGACGTTTTTTGGTTTTCCAAGCTTTTGGCACTTTTAAACTATTTGTGTGTTTTCAGCACAAGTCTCGCAGTGCAACGCCAGACTCCTTTAGAGATTCGACAAAAACATTCTCAGATATTGCTATATATGCATCGGTTTCGAATTGTGTCTTCGGTCAATAGTTGGGTTGCCCGGCTCCAGCGCTTGCCTCCTACGTTCCGCTTTGTTCGGCTAGGTGTGCAAAGAGAGAACCATCGCGATTGTGCTTCCATTTCGCATGGTCAAGCACCTCAATTGAGAAAGCCGAAACCGACTGTCACAATAGGTGTAAACTGGTCAGCGATCCGATGACTATATTAAATGACGGCCATTCATCACATTGGCGAAGTGTTTCCGGCTTGACCTCGACTGTCAGCCGAACACTACCGGGGCTAGTAATGGCGGCCTCCCAAACTAAATCCTCAATATTTTTCTCTTACATTAGAGCTGAGGTTTCATGATCATGCTTAGCATGACAACCCAAAGAAAGGAACCGATAGCGGGACTATTTTCTTTGGAAGACATTTCCTATGTTAAATAGCAATATAACATATCTCTCTGCGTACCTTTGTTTATAAAACCGTATGGCCAGATTGCCTTGTTTGTCGTAAATCTTTGCCCTCATAAAGGCTTTATAAAGCAGGACAAACACTCCTCGGCTACTGGCCGAGGAGGTTGAAGCCGATGGTCGGTCAACAAAGTTTTGTACAATGCGGATCCGAGCATTAATGACATAAAATACTTGGATACATTGAGTCATTACACATAATTTGTGATTTTACTATGGATATCGATCCTTAATTCAGCCACCCATGCCCGCATTAAGGCTCGGGGGCTACTGGGCTTCGGGCTTATTATTTACAAATATTAAAGGGGCGCATCGATCCCCTGATCTGGTGTTGCCACCCGACCAGTGTCTCGGGGACTACTGCATTGCCTGTCCAATGCAGAAAATTTTAAGTGTAATACAGTCTCCGAGGAGATTTTTATCCTTAGATTGGTCGGCCGCACCAAACCTGAGTCTTGAGGACTGAGCACGCCGCTTTTTGTCCGTAAGTATTCTGCCGAAGCTAGGAGTTGATCCTCGACCGATTTTGCAAATCAACCCGAGTCTCGGTGGCTCTGAGGATTAGCGATCTTATGTCAACCGTCATGTGCATCTCGGGTTTAGGACCGATACCCACCTTGAGGGCTACTGGCTATGTATCTCGGCAGAGAATAAATTGCACCAATCAAAAATATTGACAAAAATCGGCCCACATTCGGGGTGGTGCACCACCTCGGAAGCAGTCCGGCATAAAGATCGGGCGCTAGTGGCTGGCTCCATAGAGGGAATTTCCGGCATTAAGCTCGGCTAAACTCCTTCAAACTTCTTTGAGCCAAGGTGATTTACGACACCTCGGATACAGTCCGACGTTGGAGCTCGGATACATAGTCCGGCGTTGGAGCTCGTATACAGTCCGGCGTTGGAGCTCGGATACATAGTCCGGCGTTAGAGCTGGGAAGTAGTCCGACATTGGTGCTCGGCTGCAAAATATACCTCGAATGTGGTCCGGCGTTGGAGCTCGGACGCAAGAGGACGCTGCCGCCCGGGAACAACTTCAAACCCGAGGTGTGGCATAAAAATAACAAGGCATTGATAAAGGCCAGAAACTTAAAGGGGCTCCTCAGATACCCGACGTGTAAAATCGTCGAATGCATTTCGGCGATCCTCAAGATCGAAGATGAGAAGATTTGTTGAACCAGTTTTCAAGACCGGCAACCAAAGATGAAGAACAGTTCGGAAGAATCGAGGAGCGTCCCTAACTTGAAGACCGGTTCGGGGCTATCGACGGTGTCCTGAACTAGGGGTACTCACCACGTCGTCTCCGATCGCTTGGATTGGGCCGAGGATCCCCATGGTCAGATACTCATGGGCCAGTCCGAGCGATTGCCGCATACAAGGAAGATTCCACAAGACTTGGCGATCAAGACAAGGACTCCTCCCCACCGGCGTATCCGGCTAGGATTCTTGTTATCCTAGGCCTCTGGTGCATTATATAAACCGAGGCCAGGCTAGTCGATAGACGAACAACAATCATACAATAGGCTAGCTTCTATGGTTTAGCCTCTACGATCTCGTGGTAGATCAACTCTTATGATACTCATATCATCAAGATCAATCAAGCAGGAAGTAAGGTATTACCTCCATAGAGAGGGCCCGAACCTGGGTAAACATCGTGTCCCCTGTCTCCTGTTACCATCTGCCTTAGACGCACAGTTCGGGACCCCCTACCCAAGATCCGCCGGTTTTGACACTGACATCAGGCGTTGAGGTCCATTCTGTAGTGAACTCTGCCAAGACTCTGCTTTGAATTGTCAAGGTACTTTCATACTTCAAACCGAAACTTGACAACTCCAAGGCCCACTCCACAATCCTCCCGGTTGCATCCGGGTTATGCAGTATCCATTGCAAAGGGAGGCAGGTGACGACAGTGATCTCGTGGGCTTGGAAGTAATGACGCAGCTTCCTCGAGGACATAAGGAGGCCGAAGAGCAATTTCTGCACACCGGAGTACCTCGATCTAGCTCCCTACAAGAGGGAGCTGACAAAGTAAACCGGGTGCTGCATCATCTTCTTCTTCCGCACCACCTCACTTGACTGCATGGGCACTGCCTCGGTGGCATCAGACTCTACCGGGGGCCTCCCCTGCCGGCACCAGGCCCTGCCGGGGGAATCTTGGGCTTGCCATCCGTTGGTTCTGCCGCCGTCACTGCCTCCTCATTGACCTCCCTCTGTGCCACTAGCGCGGCGCTGACCACTTGATTTGTCGCTGCCAGATACAACAGCAACGGCGCTAGCACTAACTTTCTATCGTGCATGCACACGCCCGCCCCCTCACACACCCTTAGCGTCCCCTCCATCACGCACGTTCATTATTTCTCTTTAGGTCGTCCACCAGCGGTGTGTGTAGGCCCCCGGCTCCTTCTTTCTGGCACACACCGGTCGATATACCTCTCTAGCCAAGTGTTCCTACAACAAATACATATATACTTCCCCTCTTCTCTTCTCACCGTCCATGCCCCCATATGTCCAATACGATTCCACGCAGGTGCACACTCCCGCCCCTCTTTTCATTAATGACATGCTCGCACACTCCTCCCCCCTCGACATGGTAGGCCTCTCACACCACCTCCTAGCCACACCCTCTCCCCCTGTCTGCCTCTCCGGACATTATTTGCTTCTAACACATGCAGGTGTGTATATGAACTGATCTCCTTACATATAGCCAGGCCGACTATAATTCGTTTTCACCAAGCACCGATACACTTACCTCGCTAGTTATGTCTCTCCTTTTCTCGGACACACGACGGTTGATCTTCCTATGTAGTTATGCATGCTTACCACAACCATATCTTCTCTCCTCATCATCCTTGAATACCTCCCGACCTGTCTCTCACACGCACGTGCATAGACAGACATCCCCCGCCCTCTCTTATTGACATTGCACTCATACCCTCCGTTTGTCTAGCAGGCCTCTCCCACCATTTGTGAGACGCCACTCCACCACCAACCCTCCGATGCTCTACCTTTGTCTTTTCCCCAACCTTATTCCTCTGCTACATATATCCATGGATGACGATCGATCTCCCTCAATACATAGCTAGGTCTCTCTCCTTCCCCACACATATACTAGTCGACCGGTCTCTACCCCCCCACACACACCGATAGTCGAACGTTGTAGGTAGGTATCCATGCCACGGAGAAGAACTGCACCTCTGCCCTCTCAAATTCCAGTAGGCCAGCCGCCCTTTATCTTTGACATGGGCAAACACAAATTCGATGGCACTCTTTATCGATCGCTCAGCCACACACTTCATCCATGTTTTCAATTCTATCGATATCTCACGTCCATGACTCCGTTTCACACACATTGCATATGTTACGTTTTTCTGATTGAGATATCATCAACACATTGCCTCTGTTTCGCACAAACCATCTCTCTCACACCCACCCACGTACGTACCTGCACCTAAAGAAGAAGTGCACGCAGGACGCACGTACTCACATCTCGTTCCCGGCCACACCCGCGCGGGTACACGGTGGAGTTCATTTCTGTATGAAAAAGCAGTCCACGTGATAATTTGACGCGTGTAGCGGTTGTTTACTCGAAGGAGGGTCGGGTACCACGCCTAGAATATAAAACGATTGCCATGGGGAAAATGGAAAAGTGGGTTTGTCTCTCGTCACACCATCTCACACAAGGCCGCCGTGGCCTCTCTCTCTCAGCGTTGGTCAGTGATCCAGCCGCATCCCGTCCGCCGGCGGAAAAGGAGGATGTGCATCATCTCTCCGTTCGACGGTGTTGAGGTAGCTCGTCCCGATCTGCGGTTCCCGCCATTCTCCCTGACCAAGCTCCGGCGCGGTAGGGCCTTCGCCACTTGCTCGCTGCCGCAGTATGGGAAGATCTCGGCCGCTGGTGCCCTCCTAGTAACATCCCGACGATCCTCAGGTACAGCTTCCTCCGGCCTTGCTCCACTGCCCATCTTCCCACGTTGCTGCTTGTGGATCTTCTTTAGTTGTTTGCTTAAATCGTATCTCGGCCGACGTACTTTCCATCTTGCAATCTCGTCCTCAAACCATTTTTGATAAACCACCATGTGCTATCTTTCCCTTTTTACATGGAACATGCTTCTTTTTTGTCGGTATGTGTCTTCAACTCGTGTTATTGGGCATTAATTGTTTCCTTTCGACCTCCTTTTGCAAACAGGGCTATCCATTTTCACCTTGTTGCTATTGCGACCTTTTGGTGAACTGCACAAATCACTTTTCTGAAGAGTGTTTTGTGCAGTTCCGCCAAAATTTCACACGGGCAACGTTTTTACATTTCTGTGGGACTGGGAAAGGGAGATTGGTTTTGCTATCCTCCTCATCCAACTCCATGCCTAATCTTTCTCCAACAAGAAGTTAGTCCTAAAGAGAGATCGTAGAGGTGATCGGCTTCTATTTATGTGTGTTATGTTTCATCATCTAGTTCCACTATTATTGTAATCACACTGACTGGATATCTTTGCAAACAGGGATGGTCCGCTCGATTTTAGTGGAGCTGCACAAAATGATCGGATTGTGTTGTCCTTCATACACCTGTTTTTTTGGCTACAGAGCTGGGTGAAACTAGCTGCCAAGCAATGAACACTGTGCCAAGGAAATGGAGCCATGCCTACGAACAACATCGATCAATTATATATTTTTTCTTTATTTGTACACCTCCTCACAACTTTGTCTTCGGGCCAGATGTGAATATTGGCGCTGATCTGCGAACCATTGAGATGCATTAGCCATGGTAGTTTCATTTGTATTTGATGGAATGTTGTAACGAGATAATCTCGAGGCAAGACACATGAATCCCAAGTTGAAACCTTTTTTTTTCTCAAGGGAACCGAAGTTGAAACCTTCATAGCATCACAGTACAATTTCATCAAAATTATGCGTACATATGAACAAATCCTCAAGGATTGATAGCAATGCCGAAACAATTCAACTTCGTTTACCGACATGTTGGACATCCTTCATCCGGCTCCACCTGCCATGCAGCAATATTGAGTGCACAACACAACTTCAGGGAAAGATTCACCCCGATCATTGCGCCGCAGTAGTAATGACTAGTGAGCAGTCAAATCACAGAGCCCCACCTTTGCCACAGTAAGTTTCTCGGACGAAACCATCATTTCTCTGTTACTTGAATCCACTAGTACTCCCATATTCCCACAGTAATAAGTTGCTCGGGTGAATCAACCATCACTATATCCGCTCACGTGTGATGACCACAGGAGCTATCCATTCAGATTGCATGTTAAAAAAAATAAAGGTCGATAACTAATGCGGCAAACTTTCAAAAAAAAAAACTAATGCGGCACCTCGGGCCAACGCGGCCAGATCGCATTTTGCACGAGAAATTACACACCATGTTTCGTTGACATGTGGTCCCGTTCCAACATATCAGTGAGACGATGGCGAGTAGTAGGAGTATTTCCGAACCGACGTGTAGGCCGGGGCGCCCCTTCATGAACCGTGGCAAACTGGCAACCGTCCACCGACTCTTCGCCTTTCCCTCTCGATTTGGAACTGCTATCGCACGCTCTTCCTCTCCCTCCTCCATAATTGTACGTGCATTGCAACAGGTTATCAGATGAGGCCAATCAACAATAGTACTCCCTCCGTTCCTAAATGTAAGTCTTTGTAGAGATTTCACTATGAACCATATACGGATGTATATAGATGCATATTAAGTGTATTCATTTTGCTCTGTATGTAGTCCACCTAGTGAAATCTCTACAAAGACTTATATTTAGGAACGGAGGAAGTAGTATACTATTTGTACTAGCTTCACATGCTTCGCACGTCGTGCGAGTGTTTTTACGGTAGCCATATTGTACTACGTAACCAGCACCTCGAATCCTCGATACTAGTACTATATAGTAAGTAGTAGGAGTAGTAGGGTGGCATGGGCCAGAACAAGCATTCACGTCCAGGAGTACGACACACGCCACCAGCACGACTTCCATCTGACACCATATTTCTTGGAGTCCGTGCTAGAGCACTCTCTTCAACCTCATCGTTTCTCTAACTCAGCCATCGCGCGGCGGGCGAGGTGGGGGTTTGCCGATAGTCGGTTTCCTCAACTGCGGTCCCACTTGTAAGGCCAACTCCAACGCTCTATCAATATATGGATGTACTCTTCTTCGCAATACAAAAACTTGCATCCATTCTACTCCCTCCGCTGCACAATACATGCCTTCTATTTGTCAAAATATATATGTATCTAGACATGTTTTAGTATATAGGTACATCCATTTTTGGACAAATGGAAGCCAAGTATTTTGGAACGGAGGGAGTACACAATAAATTTTTTTAGCACAACTAGTCTAATCCGAGAGCACAACCCGAAGATTTGGTCGGGTTCTTCCTCCTTTTGCCGACACGTGGGACATCCAGCATCCAGGTCGTGTCATGAAAGAAAATAGAGTGGTAGTTGAAGCCATGAGATGTGCATCTTGGGTTAAACAGTAAATAGAATCTTACTACTCTTGAGTAACTCCAAAAGCGGCCACCGAAAATCTTTATTGGATTTGTTTTTCATCACCAGCACGTCGAGGTGAAAGATGTACAGGTTCAGTGGGTCCTCTTGTGTTTTCACTGACATGTGGGAGCAAATAGGACGATGGGCTCCATGGCGTCCGGCCGGGCTGAGAAGAGAGATAGAGGAGGGCTGAGCACGGATTGCAGGAAATTTGTTCTACGTAATCAAGCACCTTGATATTCGCGTGTGGTTGTTTCTAGAATAAAAAGGAGGTACCCCTACTTATGTTACTCCCACTACGCCTAGCCTAAGGTTAGTAGGTGACCTTGCGCTTGGCTCTTCGCCTCTTCCAAAAGTCGATGGTTCTACAGTAGTGCTTCTGGCAGTCTGACACCAAATGAACTGCTGCACGTCCACCGCTTGTAAGCAAAAGTTTCTCCTCGTGATGCGAGCCACCGCGCACGCGTTGGCGAGGGAGAAGGCGTAATCAAGCTTCTTTCTGCGAGTTGACGGGACACATCAAAGTTATTTATAAGTAGTATGTACTCTCTCCAAAAAGGGCTGACCATGTCATTGCTACCATCCCGTGCTCCATCGTTGAGTATGTGCACTATTCACGTGCCATCGAGGAGAAAAAAAATATTGTGTAGGTGCCAACGAAGTGCACGACTCACTTACAAAAAGGGTTTCCCCGTCCCCCAAGACGACTCACTTACGCACTGCTTATTTGATTGTCACCATTTTCTTGCATGACACGTGCACCTTGATGCTAGATGTCTCGCATGTTGGGAAAAGGATGAACAAAGCTCACGTAAAAGAAAAGAGTTGAAGAGCATAGATTCCCGACGACCGAGGAGGAGCAAGGAATCTCGCGGTGGAGCGTCTGCAAGGAACCTTGCGCGTTTTCCCTGCTTTTTGCCGCTGCCCACCTATAAACAACTAAAAGAACATGAAATTTTGCTAACCACTAGAAAGCGGTACATCAGGATGCTAAGTTGAAGATGTTTTATACTCCCCCCATTCCCAAATATAAGTCTTTTTAGATATTTCAATAAGGGACTACATACGAAACAAAATGAGTGAATCTACACTCTAAAATATGTCTACATACATCCGTATGTTGTAGTCTATTTGAAATGGCTAGAAAGACTTATATTTAGGAACGGAGGGAGTAGTTTATATTGAATTATTGATAACCACGCAACAAGCCACGCATGTATAGGACGCATGCAGCCACGCATGTACACAAGCCAACGCACTAACTCCATCCGATCCAACTCATGCACATACGCGCACATCATGGAGCACACAACGCACGTACACAAGACGTGCATGCACACACGCTCAGCCGTAGAATGCACGTGAATAACACATGCATGCGCACACACTTGGCTGCATGGAGGTGTGCGCCATCCGCGGCGACGTCCGGTTCATCGTGCTACGGCGAAGCTTCAGACGCATACGGGCGCATACGCATCTCTTGCAGCACCTCTTTGCCGTCGTTGCTCAACTACTAGTCGGAGACGAAGACGACCGCAGCCTCGGCCTTAGATCTAGCACCGATGGAAAAACACGCACGCTGCACGCACACAAGCACATACGGAGTGCCCACGACGTGGTGGTGGAAAGGCCCCGATCGCCTCTACTCCTTCTCAGACGTTGTCTATCAAGGCGGCTGCATGCTAATGATGATGTGGGTGAGATCTTCTAGGACTCAGATGATGATGAGGAAAATTATGAGACACAAGGTGACGTACACCGTCAAGGTCCATGGTCAAGGGGGTGCTAGTAAGTGCTTAGATGTGCTTAGAGCAAGCACAATAGAGTTGAGTCGGCGGGCTATAAAGAATAAACTATAGTATATTTCTGCTTAGTTGGAGGAAAGAGAAGAGGAGAGAGAAGGTAAGCGGGCTCTTCGTGAAGAGCCAGCTCTAGCACGTGCTCCTAGGCACTTTGTGAGAATGAAAGGTGGGCCACAGAACAAAAAAGTAGTAGTACACTCTTTTGATCTACTACTATTGTACATGTTGACTATAAGATGGGCTGTAGATGACATGGCACTGGCTTATAGCCAACAGCTGGCTATACTATTAATGCTCTTTAGATGAGGTGCTAAGTGCATTAAATGGCTTAACTCAAGTCTTCAATGCATAGGTGCTTAGTTTATTGGTGCCACATCATATTTTATGCCTACGTGGCAGGCTTAGCAGCTATACATGGTGGAGCATCGGGAGAGGCCAAGGCTGGTCATAGTGGGGAGTAACTTGTCTTGTAACATATTACTATGTTATTCTAAACATCTCTATAAACCGGAAAGGAGGGAGTAGTAACATACTAGACTAGTGTCATATGCAGAGTATGGGAGCACATGATATTTCCCCGTCCTGACCGATCCTAAGTTGGCTTCTCACCTTCTTGGCCCAACAAAACCCCTCCCCTCCCTCAAGGCTTCCCACCCGGCGCCAGCTGAGCCCGCCGCTCCACATTGACGGCAAGTCAGGGCAACGTAACCTCTCACTGCTTCCGCTGTTGAAGCGGTGCGCCGACCGAGGGCACCACCCGCTGCACGCCCGGCATTTCAGACTACACAGTGGATAGTAACTTTAGAGCAAGTACTACAATTAGATGACATAAGCATGCTATAAGGATTTAAATATAGTATTTGTGCTTAGTTGAAGGAGAGAGAAGAGGAGAGAGAAGAGAAGCGGATTGTAAACGTGTAGCCGGTTGTACTCCAACATACTTTGTGAGACAAAAGGTGGGGCCATTATTAATGATATTGTATTTATACTAAGGGGAATAACGGACGCCTTAATTACTCCGTTTTTTGAGACAAACCTTGGTGGGGCTATTATTGACTTTTTTTGAGCTATTATTGACTTGGACGTGGGGTTTGGGGGCCAAAGGCCTACTATTATACTTGCACGACCGACCTGACATGCTCTACCCTAGCCGCCACTGTATCATATGGTTTTGCACCGTTCCAGATCTTAGCGCCGCCACGCAATTCTTCTCCAGCCCTCCTTCCGGCGTGCACCGCGAGAAGGGACATCAGTCCTCTGAACCCCGCCTTTCGTGATCCTGTATGGGAGAGGGGCGATCAGGTTTTTGGGGAGCACACTCTTGTGACTGCTACCAGCGACGACTTCCTCAATGACAACCTTCTTCCCTGACCTCGGTAACCTCTTCATCAACGACATGAGTGACAACATCAACCACATCAGTTCCTGGCCTTCCCGTCAAGATGTGATTCTGTCCTCCTGGTTTAGTCCGCATCATTACTTTGATGTTTGCAATTGTCGTCATGATCTATTTACTGCTGTTTCGGATTAAATCTCATACTAAATTGCTCATATATTCAACAATCTAATCCAAAATCTGATCACAGGCAATTTACTCAGAGTGGTTTTGCTGCGCTTTTGAAGCCGCCTACTTTTAAGGGGTGCAATATAAAAGGTGGCGCACAAGAGCAGTATATTGGTTTCAGATCATGTAATCGCTATGACGCCACTAAGGGTAAGCCCGAGGGCTTATCTTAATCCTACACAGCAGGAAGCTTTTCGTAACATGGATACCCTTTTCAAAGCCGCTCATTGAAAGTGTTCTTGACGATTCCATTGTGGATTCATATATGTCGCTTGACAAGCAAAGACATGTGGGCTGCGCTTGAGGACACGCTTGGGCCCTCGGCTACCGCAACGAAGTTGTACGTCATGGAGCAATTTCAGCGACTACAAGATGGTGATGAGCGCCTGTTGTTCAAATAGACTCATGAGATACAAATCACTCTCTAAGGAACTTCAAGATTTTAAGTGTGTGTTGCTTGACAAATTTGTTGCTTTGGGACCATCATTGCCAAGCTTCCACCTTCATGGAACGATTTTGCTACTTCTCCTGAAAAACAAGAGACATGAGTTTTCTGTTTTGGATCTCATTAGCACTCTTGATTTTGAGGAGAAGGCGAGAGCAAAAGACACACGTGCTCGGGTCGCTGAGGGAGCTTCTAGTGCCCACATGGTACACGAGAAGAACTTCCAGCCCAACCAGCCTCAAAACAACAAGAACAAATTTAGGGGAAAGGCAAGTTTGCTGCAAAGAACAAGCCGTCACATTCTACCAACTTCAAGAAGAATCCTCATAACGGGAATTGATACAAACCTCAATTTTGGTAGCACCACACAAAATTTATATGGCTGCATCTACCTGCTGTCAGCTAAACTCATGGTGCTCCAGGTATTCCTACATTCGTAACTATGTACAATGACCACTGCAAGATGAAATTAGCTTATTCGTACGTTAACTTGCTGAATGCAGTGCGGAACGATCCTGTCATGTGTGGAGGAGCAAACAAGCAGTGCAGCCGAAGGTGGAAATCAACCAAGGACTTATGAAATTATATGTAATCTTCCTCAGGCAGGTCAGTATCCCCTTCCTCCAGATGATCATGTTTTGTCATGCCGAGCTATTGATATGTGCTACTGTTTTGCAACACCGTTTAAGTATAGCTGCCGTTTTCCTATCTTTTCAGATTCAGGACAATGAATATGATATCAGGGGAACTGCACAATATGGACCCATGTTGAGTCATCTCTATTGCCTCATGTGTTTGCAGCAAATGTGTCAGCATCAATTGCAAGATGAGGCAGGTAGCTAGCTGTGGAGTTGCCAACATACTCAAAGTGCTCGCAACATTGAGAAGAAACAAGCATGCCCAGGAAATTAATGCGTGCGCATGGAGGCCCTTTGCTCAGAGAAGCATCGATCGATTTTCTTTATTTCCACACCTTCTCACAACTTTGTATATTGGTTATAGTATGGTGAATCATTGAGATGCATAGACATGTTGAACTTTTGTTCTTCTGAATGTTAGTTTAATGTGAGTGTCTGCATCCAGTACCGCGTCCTCTAATTTGGTGGATGCACACAGAGAAAATAAATCTCCTTAATTTACTCCATAACCACCCTATTAAATAGGCCTAGTAACAAACCAGCGCATGCAAGATGTCATGGGCACATGCATCCTGCATGCATGGCTGGCCAGCCAAACCCATGCGCCAGCTCAATGCAAGAACGCATAAAGAAGAGAGCGGTTCTTGGGAAAAAGCGAGTAGTTTGTGCAATGGGCCTTATAAACACGAACAACTCGCTCTCCGCCTGCCTCCCCACCCAATTCCCCCGCCTCCCAATCTTCCTCACTCGTCCAGAAAACCCCGCTCACCTTCTTCATCACTCATACAGAAAACGCCTGCTCCTCTTCTTCCACTCCTACAGAAATCCCCAGCCCTCCTTCTTCCCCACTCACACTGCCACTAGGCTCGTCTCTGGCTACTCTGCTCAAACCCGTGAGCTCGGTGCGACGCCCACAAGGAAAATGGAGTCGGCTGGCCCCAGCGCCAAGAAGATGAGGCTCCCGCCCTTGGCGACGCCGATTGTAGATCCTGCACCCGTAGCTGGGAGAAGCGGCGAGCCCCCACCCGAACTGAGGAACCGGTAGAATCTTCGTGGACCGTGATCAGCGATCTCCCAGGCGTCATCCTTGAGGAGATCATCTCGCTTCTCCCCACCAAGGATTGCTGCCGCACACAAGTCCTCTCAACTCGGTGCGCCCTCTATGGCGCACCGCGCCCCTCAATCTCGACTGTCGTCAGATATTTGTCCTTCCTGAATTTGATCCCATCAGAGCCATCGTCTCTTCTCACCAGCAGGGCCCCCTTCAATGCCTTTGCATCCCGACAAGCTACCTGCTGTCCATACCCGGCAAGGTGGATGCTTGGCTGACATCCACTGAATTTGGAGAACTCCAGCAGTTTGAGTTCTACCATTACCACGAAAGTTTCATACCACGAACATACCAAGAATTCGTGCCCACACCATCGTTGTCCATCTCGCGGTTTTCCTCCTCTCTCCACATCGCCACCTTCGCCCGGTGCCATCTACCGCATTTATCCGGTACAAATGCTTCAAGTCCCACCGCTAAAAAACTTTCGCTTGTGGTGGTTTATCCGTCGGAGGCCTCATCACATCATCATCCACTCCAGCTTGCCCTGCCTCGAGTGCTTGTTGATTGTTTTGGGAATAGAAATCGGTATCGGTTGTCTCCAAATAAAGTCGCCTCACCTTAAAAGCATTGGAATTTGTTTTAAAGGACAACAGCTCATCATCGAAGATGCCCCTTCACTTGAAAGGTTGCTCCTTCATAGTTGTTATACACCTTCAGAAATAACTGTCGTCTCTGCGCCCAAACTGGAGACCTTGGGTGTAATTCGTAACCCGTTTAATAATCACAATGAGTTGGTGTTTGGCTCCTCACTTTTTCAGGTACCGTATATTATCATCTACACATTTGTAGTCATATGCTGCATTTTTCATTTGTGCGCATAAGTTTTATATCATCTTGGAGTACACTTTGGGTACTAATATTATGTTATATGCTCAATGAAGAGTTCGTCCATTGATAGCCTATCAATGTTTCTTTGGATTCTCACAAGATCATATATATCAGAATGTATAGTTTTGATCTGGACATAATTATTGGCTTGCTGCGATGCTTTCGATCTCTGGAGAATTTATACATAGAGGTGATGATTTCATGCACATTGGAAGCCCATATATATTGTACTAGAATGAACTGTTCAGCTATCGTTCTTTCGACATACACTTTTTTCAGACCTTAACTGTTTTCAATCTTCATGTCTACTTAGGGAGAACCACATGGAGAAAAACATATAACCAATCGTTGGCGTAATAAGCACAAGGATTTACTCAGTTCTCATGACATTCGTTTGAGGACGATAACGATGGGACGATATGCATCCAACCAGGCAAACAAAAGCTTTGTCACATTCTTCCTGTTGAACACGAGGTTACTATTGTCCATGAGGCTTAATTTTTACAGCAAGAGATTTCTCACGGACGAACATGTTGAACAGCAAAAAAAGAAGTTTCAGGTGGACAAATGGGCTTCTAAACGTGCTCGGCTTATATTTACAATAAGTAGTAGACATCCTGAAATAAAGTTTTTTGCATAGGATGTTGATTTTATGGATCAGACCGATCCATTTGTTTGTGACTGCAAAAAAGAGTGGTTGGGTTAGATGTTACTGTCATGTTCAATCTGGGTTTTGTCTAAAAATTTGATGAACAATTAATCCTTGGGCTTTTTGTACCATTTGTATGCTTGACTTGCATGTTGTTGCCCTCGTACTCCACTCCACTACACCGCCGCATCTTCCATGGCTGCTGTTCGCTCTCGACCGAGGCCTTGCCATCGTTCTCCGCCTTTGGCTAGCTCATCGTGCCCGCCGCTCGACGTTGTCAACATGGTCAATAACCAAGAGGAATCAGGAGATGACTGTACGTGGAGGAGGCTGCCAGTAGGGACCCACCAGGGTCATTGCATTTCGCAAGCACGTGCCTCGTTATTACAAGCCAAAAAAAATACTTCCTCCTAATTGTTTGACAACTAGGTTCCACGCCATTGTCAATGTAGTCAATAAACGAGAAAATTACACAACGAGCGGATAACACCAGGACCCAAAGCAGCTCACCCAGCTTATTTTTCAGTTTCAGAGATTTGAGCTCAATCACATTGTATGGGGGTCAGGGTCTGTTTAGCCCACGCTTACGCTTTTATTTAGCACATGACGAGCCCAGTTGATATATTTTTTCTTTCTGAAATTGGCTAGCCCAGTTCTTTTTTTGGAGAATACCAAAACCGAGGCCTACTTGCTTTTCTCAGCCCTGCTAGGCTACAAATCTTTCAAGACGAGGAGGGATGTAAGTAGTAAGAAATGGGCTTCCCCAGAAAATGGGCTATAAGTTGTAAGAAATGGGCTGTAAATTTTTAAACCAAAGCCAACCGGCAATTGCATTAAAATATAATTTTTTCAGGATTTCTCTACTCTCTACTCTTATAAAAACCAAAGCCAACTGGCAATTACATTAAAATATCATCTTTTCTCCCACAAGATAAACTACTCATACAAATGCATCTTCATGTTCCGTTACAGCGAACGGGCATCTTGCTAGTTAAGATTCTAAATTTCATTCATTTTTTTATGGAGAATTTTTTTGAATTTTATTTTGATATAATTTTTGAAAACTATTTTTAACGTGACTCGAAATTTCGTGATTAAAAGAGTTCGGACCCCACAGAAATATGCAAAATTTCGTTGAATTTTTTAGCAGTGCCCAGAATATATGGTCTGTAATGCTAATAAAAAGAATATGGGCTTCAAATATCCTTAAGAATTAGCAAATGGGCTGTAAATTATTGAAAATAATGGCAAATGGGCTGTATGCTGTTTTCCACAGATTTCTGGGCCTACTAGGTTGACGATGACGCTGTCCTAATTTTTTTTTGACGCGTACGCAAGGCTTTGTCAACTTAGTCAACACACATCAGTGACTGTTGGATGTCCATCCAACGGCCGCCGTGCTTCTTCAATCTCGATCTTCCTACTCCACCGCCCAAACCAAATACCGACGGACCGCTCGCTCCCTCCTCCCGTGGTCGGGTCAGGCTGCCGCCAGGCCATCCCTCTAACCATCCACACATCCTTTTATTTTCTGGCGACGTCAGCCTCACGCTGCAGCCGACCAATCAGCGCTCGTTGTCCCCTCAGCGTGGGCATCCACTGCAGTGGCTTCGCCGGCTCCAGGTGGTTCTCTTCCTGGGCCTCGCCCTCGTCCACCGCGTTTGTGCTCTCGGCACGGCGAGGTCAACATGGTCAACAAACAACAGCCATCGGATGAGGCTGACAGTAGGGGCCCACACAGGAAAATGCCTCCTTATTACGCGCAAAATAATGATTCCTCCACCTGATAGCTGGGACCCATCGGAAGGGTCTTTGTATTTCATGAAAAAACGTTCCCCCCGCTGTCAGCTCGGACCCACCGGAAATACCTCCTTATTACGCACAAAAAAATGAATACTCCCCCTGGTAGCTAGGACTCACCTTGGTGGGAGGCTGACTTGTGGTCCTACTAAGTTTACGGGGATGGAGGGCTTTGTCAACTTAGTCAATATGAATGATTCTAGCTCCAGTGACCGTACGATGTCCATCCAACGGCCGTAGTGCTTCTTCAACCTTTGGTCTTCGTGCTCCAGCCGCCCAAAGCAGCGCCGGTCGTGCCGCATGCTCCTGCCTCCTATGGCCGGCTGTGATGCCACGGAGGCCTCACCGCCCCCTACTACTCCCATCGCTGGCCAGGCCATCCCTCTACTCACCCACACCCCCTGTTATTCTGCGGCGACGGCAGCCTCACCCTCGTACTCCTCTTCGCGTGGGCATCCACTGCTGTGTCTTCCCCGGCTCCGCGTCGTCCCCTTCCTAGGCCTCGCCGTCGTCCACCGTCGTGGAGCTCTCGGCACGGCGTGGTCAATGTGGTCAACGACCGACTTCCATCGGAAGAGTACTGTGCATGGAGAGGCTAACAGCTGGGTCTAAGGCGGCCGCAAGGAAGTGCCTCCTTATTACACGCAAAATAATTATTCCTCCACATGACAGCAGGGACCCACCGGATGGGCCACCGTATTTTGCAAAAAAAATGTTTCCCCCCTGACTGCTGGGACCCACCAGCTACATCTTCGCACGCAAGGAAGTGCGTCCGGGCAAAAAAAAAAACAAACGATTCGCCCCCCTGACTGCCGGGACCCACCAGCTACATCTTCGCAGGCAAGGAAGTGCCTGACAGTCGGGACCCACCTGGTCGAAGCGTACGTAGCGTTGTCATTCTGGTCATGAATGTGTACGTACATATATACTGGTCGATGTAGAGGCGCACGTGTCGTAGTAGAGGCGCGCACGTAGCATGTACACGTACGTACATCGGCCAGGGTGCGAGAAAGAAAATATAGCCACGTATGTGTACATACGGGCGGGGTCTCGAACGCCTACTCGCGCATACGTACATGGCTGGGTTGGAACAGAGAAACAACGTCGTCATCGTGTTCATGGGGAGCCAACCGGCTGGGTCGGAACGGAATGCGTGGTCGTGTTCATCGGGAGGGCTTGG
This sequence comes from Aegilops bicornis, assembly GCA_021605145.1. Taxonomy (NCBI): domain Eukaryota; kingdom Viridiplantae; phylum Streptophyta; class Magnoliopsida; order Poales; family Poaceae; genus Aegilops; species Aegilops bicornis. Next base: position 406,485,393 of record CM038673.1, on the reverse strand, counting down.
ACGGAACAGGCGATGGAAACAAGGCCTGGCGTACCGCACAACGGAGGAAACAGACCTCCTACGTTCGGAACGGGGTCCTGTTGATCGGGAGGGGTGTGGCGTACCGCAAAACGGAGGAAACAAACCTCCTACGGTCGAAACAGGGGTCCTGTTGATCGGGAGGGGTGTGGCGTACCACAAAACATACGAAACGGACCTCCTACGGTTGAAACGGGGGCCCTGTTGATCGGGAGGGGTGTGGCATCAAGCAAACGGATTTAAACGGACCTCCTACGGTCGAAACGGGGTCCTGTTGATCGGGAGGGGTGTGGCGTCGCAAAACGTGGACTCCACGGGATACTGTTCATCTCCACCGCCGACCTCCTCCAGCCTCCACGGGCTCCTATTCATCCAGCCTCCACCGCGTGCTACTCCACCGCCATCGCTCAACCACCCCTCCACCGCTTCACTGTTCAGCCAGCCCTCCACACCACGGGGTCCTGTTCAACCACCCCTCCACGGGCACCCCTCCACCCTCTACTGTTCATCCAGCCCTCCACACCACGGGGTCCTGTTCAACCACCCCTCCACGGGCACCCCTCCACCGTCTACTGTTCATCCAGCCCTCCACACCACGGGGTCCTGTTCAACCACCCCTCCACGGGCACCCCTCCACCGCTCATCGCTCATCCAGCCCTCCACCACACCACGGGTCCTGTTCATCCAGAGGCAATGCCACCGCCATCGCTCAACCAAACCGCCCCGCAATGCTCACTATTCATCCAATCGATAAACGGCTTGATTAGCAGCGATAGCGAAGAATCGCTTCGATTGGGTTCGGATTAACAACCATCAATCGATCGCTCGGGTTGATGCAGCGTAACTCGCAGTCTGTCGCTTCGGGTTCGATTAGAGCCCAACGCCTCGCTTCGGGTTCATTTAGAGCTAACGCCTCTCACACGCAGCAGACGTCGTGTCACGAGAAACACGATCGCCGACGCCGACCTCCCACCGTAACCGGGAACTCCCCGAAATTCCCCCCCCTCGCTTCTACCACGGTTTTTTCCGTCATGGACGGCCCAAAGAATGTCATGCAGCTCCGTCTCCAGCCCGCCCAGGACGAAAAGCCCATTTTCTGTCATGATTTTTTGTCATAGAAGTAGGAGCCCACCACATCTATGATGATACCGGGTTTTGTCACAATTATCTTCATAGAAGTGTCATATGTATGACAGAAAAAAATTTCGTTCGGCCCAAAATGTCACGGATGCGTCTTTTTTTTGTAGTGAAACATGAAAATTAAGTGTGGAATTTTTTTGTCTCAGTATGACACGTGACCAACCGTGTGTGTAATACCTTGTTATTTTGGCCAAAGTTTGAGAGCAGACGCACCTTTGTTGTCTTCTATCCATGATTTCTTGTTATTAAATGCTAGTCTTCAATTGAGAAAGAATATGTCAGATTTTATAGTGATTTTTACTGTTGTGGCCTATCTTACATTAAAATTTTGTTTTAAAATAAACAATTTTAAAAATCATCTTATTTAGCTCGAAACTAGCTCGAGATCGACTCGAGATCGTTATAAGGTGAGTACGAGCCACTTTCTACAACTCGACTTTGATCTTCGCACATTTTGAGCACGCTCGAATTTTAGTATGAGTTGAGCTAAGCCTAAGACAACTCGCTCGAACTCGACTTGTTTGCAGCCCTAGCTGGGAGGCGGAGTACTGCCTCCACACTGGGAAGACGCCACACTGTGAGAGCTGGCGAGGGGCTGGGCTGCCGAAATCTGGCCCTGTGAGGGATTATTAGTTTTAGTATTGTTTGTTTTCAATTTTATGCATTGTACCTAGTAGTTAAGTATCATCACATATATGTGATGATATTATATATATATATATATATATATATATTCTGTGATGAACTAATGAACAATTAATATATATATATATATATATATATATATATATATATAATGAATTCCAATTTCTATCCGTTTTGGTATACTAATTTGAATCTAGCTGTTATCATCCACATATACAGAATGGAAAGCCTATACACACATATTGAAACAGAACATATAAGAATGGAAAACAGAGTACACACATTGAAACAGAGGAATAAATAGAGCAATACTATGATTGCTGTGAATACATAGCTATCCACATCGAAATGACTCAACAAATAAAACATGTCCATGAGACCATGACCAGCAGTCCTTGCCTACGGTAGCTCTTGGCTCTGCCTGAACTCGTGCAGGCGTTCGTCCAAGCGGTCGACACGCTCGCGGTACATCTGGAGCGTGATCTTGAGCTCCAAGTTGGCTATTTCATCGGAGATCACTAGCTCAAAGGTGCGACGGCCATGTTCCTCTACTGTGACCAGGTGGACACCTGGGCCAAGGAGGCGGTCGAGCCTATGGACCAACGCGTTGGCATCCATCAGGCCACGGACAAGGCAAACGGCGGCACCCATGCGAACGGCGTGGAAGGCGTCCGGTGCAAGTACGGCGCGGCCGGCCTCTGGTGCAAGTACGGCGCCGAGGGCTTCTGCCCACTCCTGGCGAGGAATGGGGGTACTGACGGGACGTGTACCTAGCTGCGACACCGTGTCAACAATAGGCAAGCACCAATGGATCTGCTCTTGTTGTGCGGCGTGCCACGCCTCTCGCTTTGCGGCGCTCCAACAGTCTCGCCGTGTGGGGAGCCGCAGCCTATCAGCGCGGACGCGCCTAGCTTGCTCTGCAGCGCGCCATCGATCATGTTGTGCAGCGAGCTGCAGCCTGTCGGTGCTGACATGCCTATATTGATCCGCGGCGCTCAAGAGCCATGCGCCAAAGGTCTGCTCAACCCTGGCGATGACGCACATCACGGCGTCGTCCATCGCGTTGCCGTGGAGCGCCTCGGCCTCGACGGGCCGTGACGCCTGCTCGTTTTCCTCGTCGACGAGGTTGATGGCAGAGGCGGTGCTTTGGTGGGTTGGCATGCTTGGAAAAGGTGGATGTGCTACAGGCTGCGCTTGTCGCCTCCATGCATCGTGCGTCGCCTAGGTTTATGCGCAATATCACCGGGTGGTGGGAAACAGGTGAGGAAATGGCGGGAAACGGTGGCGTGTTCATAAAACACCATCAATTAATGGAAACTTAGCATGTAAGGAACATCGAGCTAGCACAAGAAGTAGATGATGATCAGATGAACACATACCACACTAGGGAACCCGTCGGTGATGAATTCATCAATCGCAAACGGTTGAATACTAGCAAGCGTTTGCCCACAGCACACATGGCTTATTCCATCACAAATAGGTCGGATGGATCAACTGTATGCCACATATCACACATTGTCAAAAAGTAATGCGATAGACCTTCTTTAACATGTGTTAAAAAAACAAGGACCTCGAGGTTAAATTAACTCATGGGATGGACCATCCAAGGAAAAGGTAATTTAATTTGACCAGGATGACCCATCCCATCAGTTAATTTAACATCAAGAACACTTCCCATCCAGTCACCCATCTGATGGCTGCTTGATGACCCACAAGTATAGGGGATCTATCGTAGTCCTTTCGATAAGTAAGAGTGTCGAACCCAACGAGGAGCAGAAGGAACTGATAAGCGGTTTTCATCAAGGTATTCTCTGCAAGCACTGAAATTATAGGTAACAGATAGTTTTGTGATAAGATAATTTGTAACGAGTGAGGGAGTCCTGGATTAGGGGGTATCCAGACAGCCGGACTATATACATCGTCCGAACTATTGAAGCACGAAGATACAAGACTCAAGACTTCGACCCGTGTCCGGATGGGACTTCCCTTGGCGTAGAAGGCAAGCTTGGCGATCCGGATATTATATTTCCTTCCTTGTAACCGACTCCATGTAAACCCTAGCCCTCTCCAGTGTCTATATAAACCGGAGAGGTTGGTCCTTAGAAGGCCGATCATAATTACAATCATACCATCATAGGCTAGCTTCTAGGGTTTATCCTCTACGATCTCGTGGTAGATCTACTCTTGTACTACCCGTATCTTCAATATTAATCAAGGTGAAGTAGGGTTTTACCTCCATCAAGAGGGCCCGAACCTGGGTAAGCATCTGTGTCCCTTGCTTCCTGTTACCATCAGCCTAGACGCACAGATCGGGACCCCCTACCCGAGATCCGCCGGTTTTGACACCGACATTGGTGCTTTCATTGAGAGTTCCTTTGTGTCGTAGCTACAGGGCTCGATGGATCCTCCAGTCATCATCAACAACACGACCCCGTGTGAGATCTTTCTCCCCGGACAGATCTTCGTGTTCGGCGGCTTCGCCCTGCGGGCCAACTCGCTTGGCCATCTGGAGCAGATCGACAGCTACGCCCCTGGCCACCAGATCGGATTCGGAAACCTGAACTACACAGCGGACATTCGCGGAGACTTGATCTTCGACGGATTCGGGCCTATGCCAGGAGCACTGGACAGTCGCGACGAGCACGGCTTAGACCTACTATCAGACAAAGCTCGGGGTATCACCCCCGTAGTCGCGTCAGACCTAAATCCGGAGCCGGCTGCGTTGCCTAAAGACGGGGGGCTGAACCCCGCCCCGCAGGCCGCACACTCATCGGCGGTGGAGCCGAACACGGGCCTTACCTCTGTGGTGGCCTGTAACTCCGGACCCCCGGATTCGTATCCGGATGCTAGTTCCAGTCCGCGCACTCCCGAGCCAGTCGAGCCAGGTTGGGCTCCGGTAATGGAGTTCATCGCTGCGGATATCTTCCAGAACTCGCCCTTCGGCGATATGCGGGACTCGTTAAAGTCTCTCTCTTTGTCAGGAGGTTTTTGGCCGAACTATGTCCGGCTCGAGTGGGAAGCAGGCGATGAAGGAATTCATTGCCCACCCACCACCCACTTCATTACCACAATCGATGATTTAACTGGCGTACTGGACTTCAACTCTGAAGACATCGACGGTATAGACGACGATGCAGGAGAAGAACACGAAGCACCGCTTACTGGGCGGTGGACAGAGCATGGGCGTCGGAGGCAGCGGAGGATAATCCCTCAGGGAGAAAAGCAAAGCATGGGCATCGTCGGCGCCGCTCCAAGCCCCGCCACAGCAATACCGGCCCAGAAGACGAAAACAATCCGGATGGCGCCAAAGATGAATATAAACCTAGTCGGCTTGCCTATCAGAAGGCCGGACTGGCCACTGTGGGATACTTGGAGAGGGACAACTATACCCCCCCTCCGAGGACGAGGCAAGCCTCGGCAATGATGAATTCGGCGTGCCTGAAGATCCAATGGAACAAGCTCACTTCGACCGACGGCTCAAGGCCACGGCAAAGAGCCTGCAAAGGAAGCAACAGCAGCTTAAAGCTGACCAAGATTTGCTCGTGGACAGATGGACCAAGGTCCTAGCCACCAAAAGATACGAACCCGACCGCCCCGACGAAGGGCACAACCGGCCACCCCAACCTAAGCAGGAGAACCCAAGGCACATGCCCCGACGTCAACACACCACTACGGTCCAAAACAATACGAAGGATACAAGAGGAAGCATCCTCAAGCCTCGGCGCAATGGTCATAAGCATCAAGTCAGGAAAGCTGGTGCTAATTCCAGCAACTCCCAGACCGGTCAGCGGACAAAGAACAGCTCAGACCTATCCGTCCCGAGCCACACACTCGATCAACCATGTGAAATTCATGGTACCCCTAGAAGGACGACAAAGCATACAAATAAAGAATGCCGGATCCTCAAAACAAGGCAGCTGGTTGCATGCCGGAAACAATGAAGGGAGGCGTCTGGTCAAGAGACCTCCCGCCCCATAGCACAAAAGTACGGCTGATCGCCCCCGACCGCATTCACCACAGCAATTCAATTGCAGTACCCATCGACATATGAAAACCGGGGGCTCCATAACACATAAAGCCCCCGCAGGTGTGAAACCACAAACAACATCTTCTAAAAGATGCCAGGTGCAAAGGCCAAGTTTTACTGGCCCACCACTCTAACGGTTGTCTTCGGATCACCAAAAAATGCTACACCAAAGAATAAATCTTCGGCACCTTCCCACCATGCGGTAATTTACCGTATGCTAACGGGACGAACCACGTTGACTAGATTCCACGTGGTAAAACACTCAGGCCAACACCGTGTGATGCAATCACACCCATGGGCAAGGCCGAACCCTGCCCTTAAAGCGGAAGTCATACAACTGCCGGAGTAGCGAGTCGAGCATGCCTATCAAAATTTTTATATGACAGCCAACTATCCGGACACCAACTGAGGAGTCCGCGCTATTTCACGGTATAACGGCTAGGTTTACCAGGGCTCGATCAGGAACCCTTTATACCAACTAAAAGAGGACGTTCAACTGCCTCCAAGCATTTGCCTTTACAAACTAACTTCGACGCAGAACAAGATTGGCGGCGTGGAATCAGCCCGGACACATAACGGCTGGAACATGCAGTTAGAAGGCGGTGGGGATTCACTCTTGATCCACTAACAACCCCCTACAGTCCGGCCATCACAAGTTCCATCAAAAAACACCTCTTTTCATAATCATACATCATACTCATATGCATAGACATATCATTTTACTACAATGCGTAGACTTAAATAACACTTACCGGCCGTCTCTTTTCATCGACACCTCGTGTTACGCCTGATTATGCCAGGGGCTTCATAATACGGCAATAAAGTCCGACCACCTTCTCGGTCGCTCGGCACCCCGAACTTATAGCACTATATGCATCAGCTCCGAATCATGTCTTGGGTCATTGGTTGGGTTTGCCCTGCCCCTTGTTTTGGTACCTTACGCCCGTTATATCGGCTAAGGTAGCGCAGGGAGAACTACTGCTTTTGTGTCCCGGATCTGCCGGACGAGCACCTCAGTAGAGAAACCCAAAAACCGACTGTCATGATACAGCGAGAGCTGGTCAGCTGTTCGAGTGGTTGTAAAATCCTTAAAGATTTATTCCGCACAACGCCATTATAAATGCAGAGTACAACGGATTGGTCTTCTGATCAGGCGCCAATAGAGCCCCTAGTTCGGCCTTCCAAACACTAGGGGCTGCGCCGACCATACTCGAATTCATATGGCTAAGTGAGAGTAATAAAGCCATATAGTCCAATTGCCTGGTTCGTGGTGAGAAACAACTCCTTAAAAGGACCCAACTATGGGATAAAGAGCGTTCAGATATATCCCGAACATCCCTGTATTCTTTTTACGTGAGCGTAAGCCGGACGAGCCAACTCTCAGGATTTACATACAATAAACAGCCGCACAGGAAGAACATATGTTCAAACCAAACATGCAATATATAATAAAAATGCCATTATCCCATATTACAAAAAGCGGCATGAATGCCCTCAGGGAAATATAATGTCTTTGGTACATTTATCGGCCGCAAGGCGGGCTCCCTTCAGTACACCTTCATAGTACAGTTCGGGCTTGCGATGCTCCTTACCCTCTGGCGGCTCCTCAGTCATCAGCTTCTCCGCGTCAAGCTTCCCCCAATGCACTTTTGCATGGGCAAACGCCATATGTGCACCCTCTATGCAGACCGATCGCTTAACAGCATCAAGCCGAGGACAGGCGGCCACAATCCGCTTCACGAGCCGGCGTAATCGCTTGAATTGGCTCACGCCACAACCGGACAACCAAGTCCTTCATGGCTAGTTCGGCCGCCTGGTGCAATTCAACCAGCTGCTTCAACTAATCGATAAAGGGCACCGGATAGTTCGGCGCCAAATACTGCGACCAGAAATCCCTCTCCGCAGACTTCTTTTCCTCGGATCGGTAGAATTGGGTGGCATCTGATATGCTACGAGGAAGATCCGCAAACGCCCCTGGAAAAATATGAATTCAACTTGCCGCTTAGAATTCTTCCCATTATCATGAACAAATGGCTAAGAGTACAGAAGGCCTTACCAGCCGCAACTTTCCGGGCCTCTTGAATGTCCAGTATAGCACCTCGGGCTTCTTCCCGAGCATCCTCCGCGGCTTGGAGAGCTTGGCAGAGTTCGGATTCTTTCCCCATTAGACCCTGCTCCAAGCCCTCGCTTTTCTTCACAGCCTCCTGGAGCTCCCGCTCAGCTGTGATAACCCTGGCCTCATGTTTTTCACGAAGTGCCTGTTCAGCGGCAGCCTTCTCGTTGGCATCATCCACAGCCTTCTTCAGTGCCTCATATTCAGCACTCGCTCCTAGGGCATACAACACAAGTACTTTTGAATAAGCACAATTACTTATTCGTGCCTAATGCAAGACAATGTTTCACCATACCTTGCTTACCCTCTAATTGCTTTCTCACGCGGCCAAGTTCTTCCTCAGCCCGTTCCAGGCTCCGCTTCAGTTCGGACACTTCCGCATTATGAGCGGCCGTCTTCTCCGCAGACGCCTGTTTTCAAACAAAGAGGTACACGTCATTAAAAAAAGTTCCCATGAAAATAGAGGATTTGATCCCCTGCCCGGCTCCCTCTCTTTCGCCGGACAGTGTATCAGAGGCTACTACTCATATTATGACGATTCCTCAAAGATTTCTTAGGAAACATAGCTCAAAGGCCTTTATAAGGCCAAGGCAGGCCTCGTTCAGCCCGCTCTCGGCGGACTGAATCTTTTCAACCACCGCACCCATAAGGGTCGGATGCTCATCGACGATAGACGCGTTCTTTAACGCTTTCGATAGACCGCCTGGAAACACTGCTTGAACAGAGGTCGCCGGCGGAGTAGGAAGGCCTCCCACCGTCGAAGGTAGCTACTCGCCAGACCCGGGAGCCTTAAAGGTCTCCTGGACCTTGTCCGGCTGTGGGCCGAACCCAAGATCGCCCCCGTTGACGGCACACTCAGGGGCCATCGCTCCCGTGTGTCCGACTCCAGTAATATGCCCCCCTGGTCCGGGCCCCATTGAGACGACACCTCGGTGTCGCGCTGGGACTTTGGGGAAGGGGCCTCTGGAGGCGTCTCGCTCGCCATGGCGTCCGAGCTTAGCGAATCATCGGATGAGGACTGTCCGGCGCGAGACCTTGTCGGACTTTGCAAAATATAGCAACAATTAAAACTACTATACCCAAAAACAATCCCGGACGCATATGCGTGTTCGGATTTTGTATACTTACGACTTCTCCAGGGGCTGGGCCCTGGGATCCCACTCCGGGCCGCTATCGGCAGCCGTGGTGGATGCCTCTGGGAGGGAACCTTTTCTCCTCTTGGGCGATTTGGCCTCCAGAGACGAGGAAGCTGCACGCTTCTTCCCGCCTTCAGAGTGAGGCTCGTCCTCCTCTGCTTCTTCCTCTTCGTCTTCCGAAGAAGGAGCGCCGCTTGAGTCTTTGGATTTTGCGTCCGAAGCCTTGCGGTGATGGAGGCCACTCCGGGTCTTCTTGACCTTCTTGGAGGCCTCCTTCTTTGGCGCCTTGTAAGGCGCGGGGACTAGCATCTTCGTCAGAAGAGGTCCGACCGGTTCATCCGGCAGCGGGGCCGGACAGTGAATTCGCTCCACCTTCTTTATCCATCCCTGAGGTCACGACGAAACACGATTAAGATGTCTCCCTCATGATATGCCAATCGAAGCATGGATGGACAGAGCGTGGCTGTAACTCACCGGGCTTGCAGCATGGGATAATTGATACCCACGGTCCTCGGCGGAGCCCGGCAACGATTTGACGGGCTTGAAGAGCACCTTCCAGATATCCTTGTGGGAGGAGTCGTAGAGCTCCTGAAGGGTTTGGTGCTCGGTTGGGTCGAACTCCCATAGAGTGCAGGCTCGGCAACGACAAGGGACAACCAGCGAACTAGCATCACCGACCACGTCGATGAGTTTGACGTCCTCACAACCAAACTCGGACGCGCTTCCGGAGCAATGACAGTTCATCGGACGAGACCAGTTCGGGCCCTTCTTGGGCGGGGCGTGAGCCGCAGTGGAGCTCCAGATCTGAACTCGGAGCTGCAGCCCACTTTTTGCCGCTGCGTGGTTCGGTGATATAAAACCATCACTGCTGCCACTCCTTGACGGAGTCGTTGAAAGCGCCCTTCGGACAAACGGCCTTGGGCATCTTGCTCACCATGACGCCGCCGCACTCGGCGTGTTCGCCACTCACCACCTTGGGCTTCACATTGAAAATCTTCATCCACAGGCCGAAGTGAGGTGAGATCCGAAGAAAAGCCTCGCACACGACGATGAACGTTGAGATATTGAGGAAGGAGTTGGGGGAAAGATCATGGAAATCAATCCCGTAGTAATACATGACTCCGCGAACAAATGGGTGCAGGGGAAACCCAAGCCCGCGGACAAAATGGGGAAGGAACACGACTCTCTCGTGAGGTTTCAGAGTGCGGACGACCTGTCCCGCCGGTGGGAGACGGTGGCCGATCTTCTGGGCGGATACCCAGCGTCCGGAGCTTCTTGATATCCTTCTCCCGGACAGTAGAGGCCATCCATCTGCCTCCTGCTCCGGATCCGGACATCTTTGGAAAACCTCTCTTTGGTGGGAAATAAGAGTGCTTGGGCGTTAGGGCTCGAAAAGAGGGGAATAAGCTAGTGGAAGGAGAAAGGCGTGGGTAAAGAGAAAGAGGCCTTGTCTCTTTATAGGGGCGGTAAATGCCTTTTGCGCCTCCCCACTTGCTTGGTGGAACCCGTTTGCCTCCCGCTCGCGGCGGTTAGCGGAGCGGTTGGATTACCCATACCCGTATTGATGAGAATCCCGTGATAAGGGGACACAATCTCTGCTTTGACAAGACGTGTCAAGGAAACCGCCTCGCAATATGCGATGTGGCTGGTTGTGGGAAGACGGTTCGAATAATGACCCGACCGTAATGACACGTCGCGTTGCTTAAAAAGTTGTCAGCAGATTGCATTTGTGAAATACCATTCTCTCTACGGTGGCATGTGAAGATCATTTTGTGGATCCGGACACGGTTCAAGTGTTCGATAATTACCTTGGAGTATTCAGAGGAGGAACCCGCCCTGCAATGCCGAAGACAAGACTGCACGCCGGACTCATCGTCATTGAAGCTTGGTTCAGGGGCTACTAAGGGAGTCCTGGATTAGGGGGTATCCGGACAACCGGACTATATACAACGTCCGGACTATTGAAGCGCGAAGATACAAGACTCAAGGCTTTGACCCGTGTCCGGATGGGACTTTCCTTGGCGTAGAAGGCAAGCTTGGCGATCCAGATATTATATTTCCTTCCTTGTAACCGACTCCATGTAAACCCTAGCCCTCTCCGGTGTCTATATAAACCGGAGAGGTCGATCCTTAGAAGGCCGATCACAATTACAATCATACCATCATAGGCTAGCTTCTAGGGTTTATCCTCTACGATCTCGTGGTAGATCTACTCTTGTACTACCCATATCTTCAATATTAATCAAGCAGGAAGTAGGGTTTTACCTCCATCGAGAGGGCCCGAACACAGGTAAACATTTGTGTCCCTTGCTTCCTGTTACCATCAGCCTAGACGCACAGATCGGGACCCCCTACCCGAGATCCGCCGGTTTTGACACCGACAACGAGCAACGAGCAACAAAAGTAAATAAAGTGCAGCAAGGTGGCCCAATCCTTTTTTAGCAAAGGACAAGCCTGGACAAACTCTTATATGAAGGAAAACACTCCCGAGGACACATGGGAATTATCGTCAAGCTAGTTTTCATCTCGTTTATAGGATTCGCGTTCGGTACTTTGATAATTTGATATGTGGGTGGACCGGTGCTTGGGTGCTGTCCTTACTTGGACAAGCATCCCACCTATGATTAACCCCTATTGCAAGCAACCGCAACTACATAAGAAGTATTAAGGTAAACCTAACCATAGCATGAAACATATGGATCCAAATCAGCCCCTTACGAAGCAACGCATAAACTAGGGTTTAAGCTTCTGTCACTCTAGCAACCCATCATCTACTTATTACTGCCTTCCCCTAGGCCCAAATAATGGTGAAGTGTCATGTAGTCGACGTTCACATAACACCACTAGAGGAGAGACAACATACATCTCATCAAAATATCGAATCTAATACCAAATTCACATGACTACTAATAGCAAGACTTCTCCCATGTCCTCGTGAACAAACGTAACTACTCACAAAGCATATTCATGTTCATAATCGTGAGGAGTATTAATATGCATATAGGATCTAAACATATGATCTTACACCAAATAAACCAACTAGCATCAACTACAAGGAGTAATCAATACTACTAGCAACCTATAGGTACCAATCCCAGACTTAGAGACAAGAATTGGATACAAGAGATGAACTAGGGCTTGAGAGGAGATGGTGCTGGTGAAGATGTTGATGGAGATTGGCCCCCTCCCGATGAGAGGAGCGTTGGTGATGACGATGGCGATGATTTCCCCCTCCCGGAGGGAAGAGTCCCCGGCAGAACAGCTCTGCCAGAGCCCTAGATTGGTTCCGCCTCGTGGCGGCGGAGTCTCGTCCCGAAAGCTTGCTTATGATTTTGATTCGGACGAAAGACTTCATATAGCAGAAGATGGGCACCGGAGGGCCAATAGGGGGCCCATGAGGTAGGGGGGCGCGCCCAGGGGGTAGGGCACGCCCCCACCCTCGTGGCCAGGGTGTGGGCCCCCTCTGGTATTTCTTCCGCTCATTATTTTTTATTATTTCCAAAAATAACTTCCATGGAGTTTCGTGACTTTTGGAGTTGTGCGTAATAGGTCTCTAATATTTGCTCCTTTTCCAAATTGTAATTCCAGCTGCCGGCATTCTCCCTCCTTATGTAAACCTTGTAAAATAAGAGAGAATAGGCATAATTATTGTGACATAATGTGTAATAACAGCCCATAATGCAATAAATTTCGATATAAAAGCATGATGCAAAATGGACGTATCAACTCGCCCAAGCTTAGACCTCGCTTGTCCTCAAGCGGAAGCCGATAACAATAAATATGTCCACATGTTTAGAGGTAGAGGTGTCGATAAAATAAAATACGGACATGAGGGCATCATGATTATTCTTAAAACAACAACATATATGAATATTTTCATATGATTTCTTATGCTCAAGTAATAATCTATTCACAATGCAAAGTGTGAATCAGGAACTTTATTGAGAACTAACAAACTATAATCTTAGTCATTGAAGCAATTGCAATTTATCATAACATCTAAAAGAGTCTATGTCAGAGCTTTTCAGCAAGTCCACATACTCAACTATCATTTAGTCTTTCACAATTGCTAACACTCACGCAATACTTGTGGTTACAGAGTTTTAGTCGGACACAGAGAAAGATAGGGGCTTATAGTTTCGCCTCCCAACCTTTTACCTCAAGGGTAATGTCAACAATAATAGTTCATGCTAACTTACATCCAATTAGATATATATGTCTGGATCTTTCCAACACACTGTGCTTGCCAAATGACAAAATGTAAAAAGGAAAGGTGAAAATCACCATGACTATTGCATAAGGTAGAAGATAAAAGTAAAAGATAGGCCCTTCGCAGAGGGAAGCAGAGGTTGCCATGCGCTTTCAGAGTTGGATGCACAAAATCTTAATGCGAAAGAACGTCACTTTATATTGACACTTGTGATATGGACCTTTATTATGCAGTCCGTCGCTTTTATTTCTTCCACATCACAAGATCGTGTAAAGCTTATTTCCTCCACACTAATCAATCATACATATTTAGAGAGCAATTTTTATTGCTCTCACCGATGACAACTTACTTGAAGGATCTTACTCAATCCATAGGTAGATATGGTGGACTCTCATGGAAAAACTGGGTTTAAGGGTTTTCGGAAGCACAAGTAGTATCTCTACTTGGTGCAAAGAATTTGGCTAGCATGAGGGGGAAAGGCAAGATCAACATGTTGGATGATCCATGACAATATACTTTATTTCAGAGATAAGGAAACATAACCCATTACTTTGTCTTCCTTGTCCAACATCAACTCTTTAGCATGTCATATTTTAGTGAGTGCTCACACTACAAAAAAAATACACTTCCGTGATGATACATGTTTGTCACAGTAGGTCGCGTTTTTTGTCATGCATGTACATCCATGACAATTTTATGACAGAATCAAGATAGTCATACCTGTGCTGTCATAGAAGTGTTCCATGACATTACCGAAATTATCATCACGGAAGTGTCCACTTCCATGATGATAAATCGCGCGTCACAGAAGTGCTTTCGTCAAGGGTGACCGACACGTGGCATCCACCGTAACGGAACACCGTTAAGCTATCGGGTCGGGTTTTGGATCCGATAACCCTTTAACAGCCCCAACCAATGGGGATTTTCCATGTGTAAAATCATCATTGGCTGGAGGAAACACGTGTCGGCTCACCGTTGGGACAGATGTCATCCGCTCATTGGACCGAAGGCGCCTATGATACGGCGACACGTGGCACAGCCCAACAGAGGCCCATTCCTGTGGAAAGGCCGCCCGCTTGACTTGGTCAAAAGGTGGCGGGCCGCCCACGAAAGCCCGTTAACACTGCTCGCATATAGCCCATTTACGCTAACCCAGGCCCGTTCGCCCTATCCGAATTAGGCCCAAGATGGCGTCATCTGGGCCGTCCAATATGATTCAGCCCATTTTAACTTCCGGCCCATGTGTGGCCCATGACTTCTTTCGGCCCATATGAGGACCTTTGTAACTCTTGGCCCATTAACGGCCCGTGGTGAAACTGTCCCGTAATGACCAGTGTATCACTTTATACCCATTAACGGCTCGTTATTCCATTGGGCCGTTTCCAGCCCAAGTTATCTTTCAACCTTCTCAGGGGCCATTGATTCTTGGGCTCATTTGCAGCATTCGGTTACATACGGCTCATTACTGTCATTTTCTGCTTGTGGGCCAAATTCAGCCCGTCGTTACAGTCGGCCCGTTTGCGGACCGTTAATACGCTGGGCCGTTTTCATGTCAAAGAAAAACCGTTGGGCTGTTTTCATAGAGTTATCAAATACGGCCTATTAACGGCCCGTTATGGTCCATGAATAGTACAACCCATGATTGGCGAAATGATGATACGCCCTGTAGGAGGCCCATGGATCCTACGGCCCGTATGAGGCCCATGGATAGTACGGCCCGTAGAATGCCCATGGATCATACGACTCGTATAAGGCCCATGGACCCTACGACCCGTAAAAGGCCCATGGACCCTAAGGCCCGTATAGAAGGCCGATGGATCCTACGACCCGTATAGAAGGCCAATGGATCCTACGGCCGGACGAAGGCCCATGGATCATACGACTGCAGGAGGCCCATGGTTACAACAAATTGCCGTGTTGCCATGATTATTTTGGCCTAGTTACCAAAAATAGGCTATTGTGGCCACTAGAAAAAAACAGAAAAAGAACTACAGTGACTACAAGCAAACAAATAAACAAGACAATAAGGAAATAAATAAACAAGCAATTAACGCTAGCCTATTACCGCTATTACACATATTACATCCACTGGGCATCAAAGTTCGCGACCAGTGCAAATATAGGGAACAAAGCAACACATTACATACATCGGCCAAAATTGGCCACCAAAGGTAAATAAACGCGGCAGCAAAACAAGAGCATAATCAAACAACTTCGGAAGAGCTCAAGAAACGTTATCCTCGGTATCCACCATGCCGGGCAATAAGCTTAGCAAGCTGATTAGCTTTGTCCTGTTTG
Source organism: Aegilops bicornis (assembly GCA_021605145.1). Lineage (NCBI taxonomy): Eukaryota > Viridiplantae > Streptophyta > Magnoliopsida > Poales > Poaceae > Aegilops > Aegilops bicornis. The sequence goes on along the minus strand of CM038673.1, from coordinate 406,469,806 downwards.
GCGCTAAAATCCTCCAACGCTTCTTTGTTGCACCGTAAAGTATGCACTGAATGCTCCAGGACTTCCGCAGTCCTTCCGCTTCTTGTCGCAAAGACTGATCGATGTCTTTCACTTGTAGTTGAGACTCAAGAAACTGAACTGATCGAGACAGTGAGTTTGAATAGCTTGTGCAAGCGGTAGTGGCCAGTAACTCGAACACTAAACCAAGACATGACTTTGGGGTTGTCTCGCTGTCTTCAAGATAGTCTTCCTTAGCTGTTTTATCAGCTTTGTTGGAGACCAACAAGGATTCTGTCAGCATTCTAAAAGAAGAAACAAGCAGACACACAACAAGTTTAGCATGTACTAGTATATGAAACTCATTTCGGTGAACCAGTTCATTAGTAAGGTGGACAGGATTAAACTACCAAGTCTTCTATTGCCAAGTACTAGTACATAATAAAAGCATCAAACAAACATATATCTATGTCCTATGGTCTACATTGTCTTGCCAAATCAAAATAGACACGGTTCGAATCATATCGGTTCAAGACAAAGCAAAGAAAGGAAAGAATACAAAGCGTGGGAAACTACACGACACAACAAGATTTCAGATGGGTATCACGGGTCTACATGTACAACAACACTATTGGCTCATTGTGATGCTAGTAATGTGCATGATATGAAAGTCAACTGTATACACAATTGAAATTGAAATCAACAGAGCTATTGATAAGAGCAAACCTGTTAAAGAAACATGCATGAAACATACCTGCTGTGCCATTGGAGTTTCGATTGGATCCTTCAATTTAAAAATAAGTTTGTATGAGTAAATACAGTGATACAAGAGCAAAGCAATCATAGTTAAAAAAGGCGCACCTAAGCGGCGCTTAAGCCGCCTAGGCTCTAGGCGCGTTGGCAAAACGCATTAGCATAACTACGCTTAATACGTGCATAATCACAAGCATAAGCATGCGCTTTGGTCAAGAAGCGCAAGGCGGTGGCAAAACGCACAATTAACGCCTAAGCGCTTTTTGAACTATGATAGCAATGGAATCTTAAATTAGAACAGTTGTTCTTCAGGTTTAGGCACTTGTTCTACATGAACAGAGTACAGTAAGACGCAAGAATATAATACTTAAAAATAGAAAATGAGCTCATAGACCTTACCACATTCTTCGTTCGGGATCAGTACAGAAAAAGGCGTTCCTAGTCATTGTCCAGTAAATGTGTCTCAGGAGAACGTAAGGGAATTTGATGAGTTTCTTTGCCGGTGAAGTACGTTTTCTTCAGGTAATTCCGATACTGCCACCAAGCATTCTTGAAGATAGCAGAGGTATTAGCACAGGTTACCTTATCCTAAGTTTCCAAATCGGTCCTTCTCTATAGAGAAGAATGGGAAAATCTGCTGTATTATAACCATCATGGAGGTAGGATGTATGGGACGAAGCAAAGTAATTGCCATGAATAACATTACTTACACATAACTCCTAGAACTGGCATTTTCCTTCATCTCCAGTATAATATTTCCAAGATGGGAAGATACGCACATACGATTTAACAACATCAAATGCGATAGATGCTAAACTATGACTAGCTGGTTGTGCTTCCTCGACAGGAATAGGCGTACTAACTGGTGGAGTTGGGGTTCGCCGTGATAGTACTGGCCCTTTGGGGACTGGAGCTGCCTTACTAACTGCTCTTGTTTGGGAGATTTGTGGTGGAGATGGTGCTGTGTCAACAGGAACTAGGTTACTATCGGCTAGGGTTGGGGTTAGATTGGGTGAAGCTGGTTCTCTGTCCATCGCAGTAGGGGTACAATCTGCGAGAGTTTGGGTTATGTGTGGTAGGGCTTGTTCTTGTGCATGTACAACCGGGGTGCTATCTCCACCAAGAGGTAGCACTGTTTTGAAGACCGTGTTTTTAGTCCGCTAGATATTGGCATCACCCGCTCCAATTCAAATGGCTGATAAACAGGAAACATAGTTGAATGTATGTACATTGTATGAGAGACAGATGCAATAGATAGTGTGGAAAAAAGAGGGCATGAAATAGTTGACATGTATATTGTTTAACTAAAACGGATAGCATGACATGATTTCACATATATGATGTCTATCTAAACTGGATAGCATAGCATAACATAAGTCAAAGATATGATGAATAACTAAACAGGATCGCATGACATAATTCACCTACATGTTATCTAAGTAATCAGGATCGTATCATTTAATTCACATATGTGATTTATATGCTAAACAGAGGGTGTCAGTGTCAAAACTGGCGGATCTCGGGTAGGGGATCCCGAACTGTGCGTCTAGGCGGATGGTAACAGGAGACAAGGGACACGATGTTTTACCCAGGTTCGGGCCCTCTTGATGGAGGCAAAACCTCACGCCCCGCTAGATTAATATTGATGATGTGTGTTACAAGAGTGGATCTACCACGAGATCAAAGAGGTAAACCCAAGAAGCTAGCCTATGGTATGATTGTTGTTCGTCCTACAGACTAAAACCCTCCAGTTTATATAGACACCGGATAGGGTTAGGGTTACACAGAGTCGGTTACAATGGTAGGAGATCTACATATCCGTATCGCCAAGTTTGCCTTCCACGCCAAGGGAAGTCCCCTCCGGACACGGGACGAAGTCTTCAATCTTGTATCTTCATAGTCTTGGAGTCCGCCGATGATGATAGTTCGCTATCCGGACACCCCTAGTCCGAACTCCTCAAGAGCTCCCGAACCAGGCTTCAATGACGCATTTAGTCCGCACGCATATTGTCTTCGGCATTGCAAGGCGGGTTCTTCCTCCGAATAATTTATAGAAGATTGTGAACACCAGATAGTGTCCGCTCGCAAAACAAGTTCCACATAACACCGTAGAGAGAATAGTTTTTGCACAGTGTCTGCTGACGTATTCCGCGGCGTGACATCTCACCACGGCCAGGACTTCATATGAATCATTTTTCATTGGTCCACCTCAGCGTGTTTAGCGAGGCGGTTTCCTTGGCACGTCTTATCAAAGCGTAGATCGTGCCCCCTTATTCCGGGATTCTCATCAATATGGACGTGGGTAACCCAACCATGCCTGTTGGCTCGCCTTTTCTATCAAGGGCGAGTCCTAATCGACCACGGGGTGGGCTCTTGGTATTCAACCTCTTTATAACGAGACCAAGGCCCTCTCCTTTTTACACCCTCCATCGAGTTCGCCTCGCGCTTTGAGTTCCAACACCCAAAGCTTCAGATTCGGGCGCTTCGGACTTTCGACGATGTCCGGCTCCGACCAGCACGGCCGATGGATTTCTTCCTCCGTCCACGTAAGAAGACGTGCTAAAGCTGCGAGACGCCAGTATCTAACCGCGAGATCTCGCATAGGCTGCCTGCCCTGTGGCAGGTCATTCCCACTCGAGCCCGGCGAGAACGTGGTGTTCTTGTCTCACTTCCGTCGGGATTTAGGCTTCACGACGGACCCCTTTGTGCGGAGGCTCATGTTTTATTATTGGCTTGATTTCCATGACTTGAATCCGGAGACCATCCTCCATAACTCGTCAATCATTGATGTAAGATAGGCCTTCCTCCATATTACCCCTCACTTTGGATTGTGGCTCAAGACCTTCAAGGTGGAGCCAAAGATGATCAAGGGGCAGCAAGCGGAGTGCGGAGGGGCGGTCATAAGCAAATGTGCTGATGCTCCGTGGCCCGAGGGCTCTTTTCAAGAGGAGCTTGGCTTGTGGCAACGGGAGTGGTTTTATATCACCGCCCTAGGGGCACCAAATGGGCGGCGCCCCCGCCTTCCGCCAGTCCACCACAATGGCCGGGCGCCATGGGTCAACAAGGGGCTCGACTGGGGTCGCCCAAGGACGCTTCCCCGGGCTGGGCCAGATTCGAGACCTCCAAGAAAGAGGGATCAATCTGCTGCAGTGATGCAGGTTATGGTGATCCGGCGCCTTCAGCCCTCAAGAACGCCGCCCCTCCGCTTGTGGGAATTCAATCCGAGGGACCACGAAGCTCTCCAAAATCTTATGGGCACGACGCCTGTGGAGATGTATAAACTGTTCTTCGGATCACAAGAGAAGTGTCCGGACTTGATCAAGATGCAGGACTAAGCTGCAATCGCCAGATGCTCAAGTAAGTAGTCCTGTAACCGGACAAGCTGTTCATTCATTTATTATATATATATGCCCTTTAAAGGAGCTGTTTCTTGAACAGTAGTGGATAGCCAAGGCAAAGTTGATAAGGTGTCCGGCTCCCCTCCCAGAGACCACGCCGGATCCCATGTTGACCAAGATGTTGGAGGTCGCGCCTTTTGAAGAAGGCGAGGGAGGAGCGGGGGAGCAACTGCCTCTGCGAAGGAGGCTATCAAGGAAGGAGGGATTAAGAGTCCCACCTTCCGAGGAGAGAAGAGGACCGCTTGTAAGATCTAGGAGGTCAAGGCCTCAAAGAAAGGAAGGGAATCTTCGTGGAGAGTCCAAATACTGGAAGTAATCCAGCCGCACTGCTTTCCCCAAGGATCAGCCCTCCAATGAGCCGTAAGTAGAAAGAAGGGGTCTTGTAAATAAGGAACATCCTCTGTATTTATTTATGAAGATAACCGAAATTGTACCTTGTAGTTCGGACCTCAGCCCTTCTCGCAGAGCTCGTCTTCGGGATCTTCTTACGGAGATGATGGAGAGCGAACGCCTCCACCGTCGCACCCTCATGTGAAGCGGACGACCTGGAGGTGTCGCGGCAGAGGGTTTCCCCAAGTCCGCGGGGCGGAAGGTCCGCGCCAAGTGGTGTGCAATCGGAGGAGTCAAGGATTTGCTCGGGCGAAAGGTTATCTCAGAAGATCACCGTGCTCTAATGGGTACGGTGATTGAAAGAATTGCATCCGCGGAGAGCGGATTGCGTGAAGCCGTCAGAAGCTTACTGACGGGGTTTGAGGTACGCAAAAAAAATGATGTACCGTCTAATAGTTATGCATATAAAATGCGCCCTGTATAGATAGTAGCCCCCGAGACTCGGTGTGTTGTCAAAATTGACAACGTGCCGAGGATCAAATTCTCAGTTTTAACATATCGCCGCTCCTAAATAGGTGGCGGGTCGTCCGGAGGCCAGCCGGACTGATGAATATGCCGAACTAAAGCGGCAGCTTGATGAGGCGGATGCGACATCGCTACAGTCAATAAACGGTTTGATGAGTCACAAGGTATGCGACTTCTATGCGGACACCTGGTAAGGGAGCTTGACGCCCATGTCTTACTAATCGTATGCTTAATGCAGATGGTGCCGCTGCCGTGGAGGAGCTGCGGGCAGAACTCGCCCGAGCGAAAGAGCAAGCCAGAATTAGTAATTAGTAATGCGGCTGCTTTAAAGGCGGCCGAAGAGCTAGAAGCTGAACGGGCTGCTCACTGCCGAAGCAAAGAAGAGATGGCCGAGATGGCCAAAAGGTTAAGGAATGCTACCGATCGCTGCGAGGTTCTTGAAAAAGAGCATCAAGCGAGCAGAGGGCCTAAAGAAGGCTGCCGCCGAAACCAAGAATGCCCAATCGGCTTTGAGAGCTGCCAAGGAGGAGCTGAGTCAGGCCGTGGCAATTGCGGGCCGGAAAACCGCTTTCGCCATGGAGGAAATATACAGATCCAAAGTATGCTCCGTTGGATAAATTATGGAGTTCAGAGGATGCTTATATTGACTTGGCGGCGAGCGCTGTGGACGCGGTTGAGCACTTCCGGGGCCAGAAGGGGCACAAAAGGGAAGAGCTATACTGGTCGCGATTTCATAGTCCGGAGCGTCCTCTGTCGCTGACCGATCGGTTGGCTGAGTGGGCCGAGCTGAATCGATTGTCCGGATTGGCCATGAAGCATGTCTTGACTCACTTGTGGCCGGACGGACCCCCACCAAGAGCTATTTTGGTGTAGTGCAGCAGATTTCTTGGAAGCGGTGCAGCGTATTGACGCTGGCGAAGCGATCGACATGTATTGAGGGAGCTGGATGGCTCTTGCCCGTGTCAAGACATACCGGGCAGAGATGAAGGCCATCGACGTTGCATCCCGAGATTCGGACAGAGGTTTAGTACCGCCGAGCACTACTTTGAAGAAGTCTGCCGGGCGCTGCTTAATACAGACGCGATTTCAAGGATATTATGTTTGAATGACATGTATGATTCGTGAAAATGATGTTTCAATGTAATATAAGTTCTTTTTATACTTGTGCGTTCAAGTAGTAAACTACTCCTCAGGCGGCCGCTTATGTATATGTGTATATAACCTAAAAGATGGCAGTCCTTGGCTTTCAAATTTACGCACATAGTGCGGGGGTGTTTGCAAAAAAGCATTTTTTCACACTTAATCCAACGTCTTGGTCCTGTTAAGGAGGTGGTAGCGTAGCAAACCAGGCAATCGGACTATAATGCTTTATCACTTTCACTTAGCCATAGGAGTTCGAGGGTGGGGCTACTATATAGCCCCTGGGGGCACCGCACTCTCCCGAATTCGGGGTGCGTATGTGCCTGACCGAAAACCGGTCCTTCGTTAATGCGGAGGAATTCTAAACATTCCTGTGAGTCATCGAGTGGTTGACCAGTCTCTCGCTATATCATGACAGTCCGTTTTCGGCTTTCTCCACTGAGGTGCTCGCCTTTGGCGAACCGGGCACAATCGCAGTAGTTCTCCGGTGCCGCGTTAGCCGTGAAAACGGAACGTAAGGCAGCAAAACACAGAGCCGGGCAACCCAACATTTGACCAAAGACATGATTCGGAGCTGATGCATATAAGGCCTAACTCGAGACGCCGAATACTCCCTAAGGTATTCGGTCTTTATGAAAATGGGCGAAATAAGGCCCTAAGCCCTTTGTGTCCAGGTACACGCAAAAATTCTGGTGCGGCCAATGCCAAAGCACCAGCCTCCTCCTCAGTTATATTTAAGGAACTGGGGGAATGTATATCAACAAGAGACAGTGAAAAAAGGTTTACGCAGGGTCTTAATCTGAAAAGAATCCTTGCAATGGGTCCCTACTGCACGTCTGCGCCTGTGTCTCTGTTGTGCCGTATCCTGGATGGGTGTAGCACGTTGTTCATCTGGAAAAGAGAGGAACTTAGTTTGAAAAAAGGATCGTGCGAAAAATGTACTTAATATTAAATAAACAAAGTACGGTTCAAAGAAGTGAATAAAATTTGAGCTTTATTGTCTCTTGTTATACATGCATGTAGCCCCTTGTACGGGGGTATGCCGCTAGTGGGCGCCGGACTCGTCTAGCCGTGTCCGGGGTTTGAATGACCTACTGCAGGTTCTTTGCCTAGTGGAGCCGGGTAGCTGTGGAGCTGTCAATGCAGTCTCCCCTTCTTCCGCGCTCGAGTAACACTTAATACTTCCTTTCAACGAGATGATGCCGCGTGGACCGGGCGTTTTAAGTGTTAGAGATGCATAATGCGGTATTGCGTTAAAGCGGGCGAAAGCTTCGTGTCCCAATAGTGCTTGATGGCTACTTTTAAACGGGGCGACATGGAAGAGTAACCTTCGTGGACGGAAGTTGTCGGATGAACCAAACACAACTTCTAGCAGTATGGAGCCCGTGGCAGAGGCGTGTGGGTCGGGCAAGACTCCTTTAAAGGAGGTGTTGCTACGGCGAATTTTGGTTGGGTTTATCCCCATCCTGCGGATTGTGTCCTGATATATCGTGTTTATGTCACTGCCGCCATCCATGAGGTCATGTGTAAATTGGAATCCATTGATTTTAGGATCCAATATCAAGGCGGTCCGTCCTGCGTTCCGGATACTATCGGAATAGTCCTGATGGTCAAAGGTGATTTGTTTTGACAACCAATGTGCGGTAGCGCCTTTTAGTGGGCGCCATTGCTTTTTCCCTTTGATCACGTGAAGTGAGTTTACTGTTTTAACCTTTTGTGGGAAATTCTTTTGTTTTCGGGGGCTCTGCTTGTGGTGCTCGTCATCATTTTCCCTTGGTGTGTCGAGCCCCTTGTGTTTGGCTTTAAGTCGGCCGGACTGCTTGAAGACCCAACAATCTCTGTGGGTATGGTTTGCGTGCTTCCTGAGGTACCATGTATTTGACATACTATCCGTAATCTTGTTTAGGTTGGATAGCTCGTCACGTATCCTTTAGGGGCAGTGTTTTGTTGTTCGCCGAGAGCTTTTGAATCCGGCGTTGGTAGCGTACTATTTGGGCCATTTTCTTTATTCCGACGCCGATCTTTTTCGCCGTGATTTCCGCTTCCATCCTGGTTTCGAATGTACTCGGGTCGCTGGTACTGCATCTAGCCAGCCAGCTGTCCTCTCCCGCGCAAAAGCGGGTCATGAGGCTTGTTAATGCGGCCATTGTTCTTGGCTTTTCTTGGCCGAGGTGTCTGGCGAGCCATTCGTCGTGTTTGAAAGCTGCTAAGGCTTCGACGTCCGGACAGTCGACTATTTGGTTCTTTTTAGTAAGGAACCTGTTCCAGAATTTCCGGGCTGACTCTCCGGGCTGTTGAGTTATGTGACTTAGATCGTCTGCATCCGGAGGGCGGACATAAGTCCCCTGAAAATTTGCCCTGAATGCGTCCTCGAGCTCTCCCCAGCTTCCAATGGTGTTTTCGGGGAGGCTTTTAAGCCAATGCCGAGCTGGCCCTTTGAGTTTAAGGGGTAAGTATTTTATGGCGTGGAGATCGTATCCTCTGGCCATGTGTATGTGGAGGATGTAGTCCTCGATCCGCACTCAGTGGTCTGTTGTTCCGTCAGATGCCTCTATGTTTACGGTTTAAATCCCATTGAAATTCATGATCTAGCACCTCATTGGTGAAACATAGGGGGTGTGCGGCGCCCCTATATTTTGGTGTGCCATGATCTTCGGAATTTTGGCGTATTGCATTGCTTTGACGAGCCTGCTTTCTTGGCCCATAGATGGACCTAACCGGGCCATCCTCTTGATGTGAATCCTTATGCGAATCGCATATTGGCTTGTGTCGCGCCATTCGCCGCTCTCTTTTGCCATGAGGTCGCCCATCCGACCGTGTGGCCTTCTTGCTTTTTAATTGTGGGGGCTCTAAGGCCTCCTCGTCAATTCGGGCAGGAGCTTTCTTTTCGGGTAGCTCTTTGTTCGGCGACTGTCGCCGTACTTGTCTGCGGTGCTGAATACTTTGCTCCATCTAATCCTGAGTGCATCTTCCGCTGTTTTGAGCTTCCGCTTATGCTTTTTCAGGCTACGCGCAGTGGCGACGAGCCTTTTCTGGAGGTCATTTTGCTCCAATGGTTTGTCCGGCGTGAGGTTGTCCGGACTGTTGTCTTGGCCGGGGGCAGATTGTTTATCCAAGTTGCCTTGTTCGGACGATTGCTCGATAGCTTGTTCGTTGTCCACCGGTTCGCCCTGCTCTATGGCTGGGTCTTTGTTGAGGCGGGACTTTGTTCAGCGTTTACGTTGCCGTTTTGACTGCTTTTCGAGGGATTTATCCTTCGTAGCGTCCCGTAGCTCCTCGTCTTCATTTGCTTTCACGGGGTGAGTTTGTCCAGCATCCTATAGGTGCTGGTTCATTGTTGTCTCCTACATCGTCGTCCATACCGTCGATGTCTTTGGAGTCGAAATCGAGCACGTCGTGTAAGCTTTCGACAGTGGCTATGAAGCGGGTGGTGGGTGGACTTTGAATTTCTTCGTCGTCCGCATCCCAACCGTCCTGACCGCAGTCCGGCCAGGGCTCTCCGGATAAAGAGAGAGACTTTAGTGTATTCAGGATGTCGCCAAAGGGCGAGTGCTGAAAGGTGTCCGCGGCCGTGAACTCCATAACGGGCGCCCAATCGGATTCGATTGGCAAGGGCGCAGAGGGTTCGGAGTCCGGCTTCCTGGAGTCAAGGTCTTTGCAAAGGACAGGGATGGAGTTCGGCTCGATCGCCGTAGAGATTGAAGCCCCCGAGGCGGTGTCCAACCACTCGTCCTCGATCGGGGAATCCGGCTCCGGATTAAGGGTCGGAGCGGATTCTGGTGCGGCCTCCAGGGCACTGTTTAGCTGCAGAGCTAGATCATGCCCATCGAGACAGTGCGGCGCGCTTGGCTGTGGCTCGAATCCATCGAAGATCAAGCCTCCGCGGATATCGACCGTATAGTTTAAACTTCCGAATCTGACCTGACGGTCAGGGGCGTAGCTTTCAATCTGCTCTAGATGGCCAAGCGAATTGGCCCGCAGTGCAAAGCCGCCGGACACGAAGATCTGCCTGGGGAGAGAAGTCTCACCGATCGCGTCGTTGTTGATGATCGAAGGAGCCATCGGGCCTATTGGTGACGCATACGGAGGAACTCTGAATGAAAGCACCAATGTCATTTGTCAAAACCGCAGATCTCGGTAGGGGGTCCCAAACTGTGCGTCTAGGCGGATGGTAACAGGAGACAAGGGACACGATGTTTTACCCAGGTTCGGGCCCTCTTGATGGAGGTAAAACCCTACGCCCCTGCTAGATTAATATTGATGATGTGTGTTACAAGAGTGGATCTACCACGAGATCAAAGAGGCTAAACCCTAGAAGCTAGCCTATGGTATGGTTGTTGTTCGTCCTACGGACTAAAACCCTCCGATTTATATAGACACCGGATAGGGTTAGGGTTACACAGAGTCGGTTACAATGGTAGGAGATCTACATATCCGTATCGCCAAGCTTGCCTTCCACGCCAAGGGAAGTCCCCTCCGGACACGGGACGAAATCTTCAATCTTGTATCTTCATAGTCTTGGAGTCCGGCCGATGATGATAGTTTGGCTATCCGGACACCCCCTAGTCCGGAACTCCCTCAGAGGGCATTCAATATGATGTCTGAACTAAGAACATGGTGTTGAATATTGTGTACGATGTCTAAACTATGCAATGCAAGACACCGTATGCATGATATGAGCAGTATAACCATGCCAAGTTAGAGCATACACCTCAGTGGGGGAATAGGACTGGTCATCTGTCTCTGAATCCATCTCTGAGGAGCTATCGGGACCCAACAAGAGATCTGCTTTGACAGACTATCTGCTCTGAAGGCCTTGCTTTCACTCCAGATTTTTCCATCTCCCACCCAAATGGCTGATTCACAGGAAGAGTAGGTTAATGTACACACATTGTCGACAAATGGAAATGTAATGAAGAAAAGGATGGGCAAGATATCATCCAAATATATGATGCCTGGTTAAACAGGATGGCATTGCACATTTCACATATATTATGGCTGGCTAAAAGACATGAGACTGCATAATTCCCATATATGATATAGAAACTAAACAGGTGGCATTACAGAACATGTCTAAACTAAGCAGATGACATATATGATGTTAAAAGTAGGCACTGACAAGGCAACATATGCATGATATGACTAACATTATCATGCCAAGGTAGAGCAAACACCTTGGGGGGTAAATAGGAGTGGTCAGCGGCGTCTGAATCCGCCTCAGAACAGATATCTTCCTCTGGATTACAATTTGGAGAGGGGTGGGGAGGGTTTTCCATTGAACCCACCATGGAGCGATGTCTGCATGACATTGTACTGCCGCGCAAAACTCTTCTCTTTTTCTCTACATGTTGAGCATGACTGTGTACAATATCTAACATGCATACGAAAAAAATATGGTGAGATTATTTAAGGAGAGCATGCAGAAATTTAGAGTGATGGTAACAACCAGTGGATCGACGTTTTTCCGTTGAACCAAAATAGCCCTAATGGATTGACGTGAATGTATAGTAATAAGTGATGCAACAAGTGTACAACCTCTTTGCCGTAGCCGTGTCGACCTCAGCATCATTGGGTTGGTCATTTGAAGCGCTTGGAGGCAGAGGTGGCTGTCGGAGGTGTGGAGGAAGATCTGAGGAATCTGTAGACGGCGTCCAGGGCACTCCTCTGTTGTGATGGATCGTCTGTCGTTGGAGCAGCTCCGGTGAGCCGCAAGATGTCAAGGATGAAGCAGCACAAGACAGACATCATCAATCTCAAGTGGGATTCTAAGAGCATCTCCAGTAGATGATATAAATGGATGTAAATTAACATCACCAAAAACCACCTGACTACAACAGATGAGGTAAAAACTGTTGACTCTGAACTTAATCGTCAAACTGAAATTTCTTGTGGAATCTGAATGCTACTCTTAAACTGATCTCAATGTTAGCAGAGAGGCACTTGACTTGTAGTTTAGGGAGGGCCTGCAGTTCATCTTCAACCTACCCCCCGAGCCGCCACCACCACCGGCCGAACTGGCTGCCCAGCGCCCGCCTCGGCGCCCAAACAACTTCGCCACCGCCCGCCCGGCCAGCCCTCTAGGCCCCGCCCCCCACCCTGAACCCTAAGATAGATAGTGGGGTACCTCTCCGGCGAGCCCCCGTCCCCGCTGCGGGTGGTTCTTCCTTAACTCTAGCGAGCCCCCCAACCCCTAAAATCGATTGACCCAAAAGTCGATTCAGCCGACTGAAGTGTGGCTTAATCGGAGCAGAGCATCAGCACGAGCGAGGGGGAGAGCAGCAGCAGCACGAGCGAGGGGGAGAGCAGCAGCAGCAGCTGGGCGAGCGAGCGATCGATCGAGCGAGAGCCGGAGCAGCAGCAGCAGATCCGGTTGGTATGGACGCCGCCGCCGAAGGGGCCTCGCACTGGGGGAGAGCCGCCATGGATATGTCGCTCGTGGTGCCGGCTTCAAGGTAGTCGCTCCATGGGGGTGCGGGATGGAGCACCGTCGGCGCCGGGAGGTCGAGTTAAGGAGAAGGTGCGATGCGATGAGTGTACAACCTCTTTGGTGGCGCCAAGTAGGCTCAGCTTCGTCCGAGGAGTCGGTGAGGATGTTGCGGTTCCGGTGGAGTAGGTTAAGGCGGCGCTGTGGGGATGGAGCAGCCGCGATAGACGAGGCGATCGTCGGAGCAGCTCCTTGGAGGTGGAGGACAGGGCAACTGAACCGGCGAGACGGCGAGATGGACGACGGATCCTCATCCGGGGAGGTGGACGAGGGACGTCGAGCTGTTGCGGTGGACGACGTCATCGGGGAAGAGGCTCCAGCTGGGCAGCGGTGACGTGGCGGATGGAGGAGGGTGGGGTTTCGTGGCTGGAGCGGAGAGGTTATGGCGGCCTGGGATTTCGAATGGCAAAAAGGGGGCGATGGGAGGGGGTGAAGCATGACTTAGGGACGCGCTTGTCCAAAATGTAGGGTGTGTTACAAAAGTACCCCCACCGATTTGAACTAAGCGGCCCTTTTCGGCTCAGGGTTAGAAGGGGATTTTATGGTCGGGATTTGGCACTGGAGGGAGTTTTCGCGTGTAGTAATTTCGGGATAGCAAGGCGCGGGTTGTGAAGGCGCCAGTTTTGGGAGCACGATATCTGAATTTTCGGATATAACAAGACGCTGGTTGAATTTTAGGACAAGCCTAACATGTAGTAATATTGTACTTGTACGTACCAAATCAATTCGCACTTCCGTCAACCAAAAAGAAAATGAAAAAAATAAAACTATTCACAGCACACAAAGAGAGAGTCTTGCCCCGTTTTACTATACAAATGCTATTCAAAGCTACGCCCTCCTTCCATCTATATAGGGCCTAATCCGTTTTTTGATGCTAACTTTGGCCAAATATTAGAGCAATGATATATGGCACGCAACTTACACAAAGCACACTGTTAACTTCGTCTGTGAAAGGTTCTTTCAATGATATAATTTTCACATTGTTCATGTCATGTACTATTAATCTTGTCAATAGTCAAAGGCGGTCTTAAAAATCTCATTACACCCTATATAGATGGAAGGAGGGAGTATGAATCCATGTTATGTCCGATTAAATTTTTTCGCTTGCTGTATAATGCATGTAACCTACTCATACCAACATTTTAGTCCATTCCAAATGTCTATACTACCGCTGCAATTCGAACTAAATTTGAATTCGCTTTCTCTATTTCAATAAGAATCTACAATCATGATTGTTGCCAAGTTCAACCATCATAGTTTCCTTGCTATCCGTCAGATATAAATCAGACGGCCTATAATGCAGGATGGCAGGCACACCATCATCAACAACTCTGTTTTTTATAAGAGTAGAGATAAAATATATTAAATGTAGTATAACATGTTCATAACCACACCATGTGTATCACCGTTATATATATTCACACATGTATCGGTTTAAAACACTATGATAAATTCTTCAAATATCTGAATTCGCTTTTTATAATGAAGTATATATGATCTCTATTCATCTTTTACACCCAGACAACTCTCTTATCTTTGTAGCTAGTGCTAACTTTCTCTTGTGCATGCACACGCCCGCATCCCTCTCACCCTCCCTCAGCATTCTCTAGCTCCATCGCGCAAATTCGTCTTTTCACTTTAGGTCATTCACCCATGGTGTGTGTAGGCCACTACAAAAAAATACACTTCCGTGATGATACGTGTTTGTCACAGTAGGTCGCGTTTTTTGTCATGCATGTACATCCATGACGATTTTATGACAGAATCAAGATAGTCATACCTATGCTGTCGTAGAAGTGTTCCATGACATTACCAAAATTATCATCACGCAAGTGTCCACTTCCATGATGATAAATCGCGCGTCACATAATTGCTTTCGTCAAGGGTGACCGACACATGGCATCCACCGTAACGGAACGCCATTAAGCTATCAGGTCTGGTTTTGGATCTGATAACCCATTAATAGCCTCGACCAATGGGGATTTTTCACGTGTAAAATCATCATTGGCTGGAGGAAACACGTGTCAGCTCATTGTTGGGACAGATGTCATCCACTCATTGGACAAAAGGCTCCTATGATACGTCGACACGTGGCATGGCCCAACAGAGTCCCATTCCTGTGAAAAGGCCGGCCTGATTGACTTGGTCAAAAGGTGGCGGGCCGGCCCATGGAAAGCCTGTTAACGGCCTGTTCGCTTATAGCCCATTTACAGCCCGCTAACCCAAGGCCTGTTACGCCCTATCCAAATTAGGCCCAGTAGCGTCATCTGGGCCATCCAATATGACTCCAAATTGTTTCACTTCGCCCATGTATGGCCCATGACGTCTTCGGCCCATATGAGGCCCTATGTAACTCTTGGCCTATTAACGGCCCGTGGTGAAACTGGCCCGCAATGAATAGTGTATCACTTTACACCCATTAACGGCCCGTGGTGAAACTGGCCCGTAATGAACAGTGTATCACTTTATACCCATTAAGGGCCCGTTATTCAGTTGGGCCATTTCCAGCCCATGTTATCTTTCGGCCTTCTCACAGCCCATTTATTCTTGGGCTCATTTCCAGCATTCATTTACTTACGGCCCATTACTGTCATTTTCTGCTTGTGGGCCAAATTCAGCCCGTGGTTACAGTCGGCCCGTTTGTGGTTCGTTAATACGTTGGGCCGTTTTCATAGCATCATCAAATACGGCCTATTAACGATGGCCCGTTATGGTCGGCCCATGAACGGACGATTCCGACTCTAGCCTGTTTATGGCCATAATGCGGCCTATTATTGGCCCATGTTTGGCCAATCGATCATACGGCCCGTATAAGGCCCATTGATGATACGGCCCGTAGAAGGCCCATTGTTTCTACGGCCCGTAGAAGGCCCAGTGTTTCTACGGCCCGTGAAGGCCTATCGCTTCTACGGCCCGTAGAAGGCCCATCGCTTCTACGGCCCATAGAAGGCCCATCGCTTTCTGACGGTTGGAGGCCCAAAGGTCACTAAAGAAATATTAGCCCATGGTTATTGTGGCCTAGTTTTAAAAAATAGGTTATTGCAGCCACTAGCAAACCGCGGAAAAAGAACTGCACTGACTACAAGCAAACAAATAAACTAGTCAACAAGGAAATAAATAAGCAAGCAACTTATGCTAGGCTATCACGGCTATTACACATATTACATCCACTGGGCATCAAAGTTCGCCACCAAAGGTAAATATAGGGAACAAAGCAGCATATAAACACCGCAGCAAAACAAGTCCGTAACTAAAACCACTTTAAGAGTTCAAGAAACAATATCCTGGATACCCATAATGTCGGCAAGATGCTTAGCAAGCTTATTAACTTTCTCTTGTTTACGCTTAAATCCTCCAGTAACAGCTTGTTGCACAAGAAAGTACGCATCAATTCTGGGGACTTCCTCGGTCGTTCGCTTCTTGCCGCAAAGACAACCGATCGATGCCTTTCAGCTTGTAGCTGATACTAAAGAAGCGAAGTGATTCAGCAGCGAGTTCGAAGAGCTTGTGCAGCGGTGATCGCCAAGAATCGAACACTACATCAACGCAGGATCGTGGGGTTTTCTCACTGTCTACAAGATCGTTTTTATCACCTTTCTTGGAGACCAACATGGTTGTCTCACTATCTTGAACCTTATCTGCATTACTTTCTCTACCATTGCATAGTGGGGGTGCTCTTCTCCAATATTCTGTTTGCATACTACAAGAGAAACAAGCAGACACATCACAGGTTTAGCTTGTAGTATACGAAACTCATTTTGGTAAACCGGTTCAATAGTAAGGTGGACAGGATAACAGCATGAAACAAACATATATCTATGTACTATGGTCACTGTATTTTCCATATCATTCTAGTTTATGTTCCCTAATCAAGATAGAGGCACAGTTCAACTCATATATTTTTAAGACACAACAACATAGATAGAATATAAGTGTGGGAAACTACATAGCATTGGCAGCACTTGTAATGTGCATCACATGAGAACATAACTGTTTATACAACTTAAACTGAAATCAACATAGAGCAACAAGTTAGAACAACAATCCAGTTAGAGAAATAGGTTTAAAACATACTTGTTGCGCCATTGGAGTTTCAATTGGATCCTTCAAATTCGAAAGTAGTTGGTATGAGTAAATACAGTGATGCAACAACAAAGGAGTATGGACCATAGCTACGGAATCTGACCTGAGAACAGTTGCTCTTCTGCTTTAAATGTGGAGTTTGGGTTAGCTGTGGTGGTCTTCGTGCTTTGGGCACTGCAGTAGCTTTACAAACTGCTCTTGTGGGGGTACTCTGTGGTGGACATGGTGCTTTGTCAACTATAAGTGGGTTACTATCCGCTGGGGTTGCGGCTAGATGGGTCAGAGCTGGTTCTCTACGCTTAGCAATTGTAAGTGTGCAATCTGGAAGAGCCTCGATTATGTGTGGTGGGGCTAGTTTGTGGGCCAAGACAACCATGGTTCTATCTGCATTGACGGGTAGCATTGTCTTTTGTGAAGAACGGGTTTTTGCTCCCTTAGATACTGCCATCACCCCCTCCAATTCAAATGGCTGATAAACAAGAAAAGAAATTGAACGTACAGACATTGTATGATAGACAGATGTGGTAATTCACATATATGTTGTATAACCAAACAGGACAACATGACACAATTTCACATATATGATGCCTAACTAAACAGGATAGCATGACACAGTTTCAGATATATGATGGATAACTTAACAGGATATAATGGCATAATTGAACATATGATGAGTACCTAAACAGGATGACATGACAAAACTATATGATGTCTTTCTAAAATAGGTTGGGATGAAATAATTCACATACATGTTGTCTAAGTATACAGGATGGCATGATATAATTGACATAATTGATTCACATACTAAGCAGCTGACACTCGCATGTATGATCTCTAAATTAAGCAGATAGAATTTAATATTGTGCATATGATGTCTAAACTAAGCAATGCAAGACACCATATGCATCATATGAGAAATGTAAACATTGCAACTTAGAGCATACACCTCAGGTGGGATATAGGACTGGTCATGTGTCTCTGAATCCTCCTCTGAGGAGCTCCCTGTAACCATCGAGATATATGCTTCAACAGGTACCATTGCCTGCTCTGAAGACCTTGTTTTCACTCGAGATTTTTTCATAACCGGCTCAAATGGCTGATACACATGAAGAGTAGTTCAATATACACAGATTGTCGACAAATGGAATATGTAATGAAAAAAAGATGGCATGAGATAATTCACATATATGATGCCTTGGCTCCATGGCGGTGCATAATTCACATATATGATAACCGGGCTGAAAAACATGGCATTGCATAATTCACATATCCGATATAGAAAGCAAGCAGTAGGCATTCACACAAAGCATGTCTAATCTAAGCGAGATGGCATGGCAATGCAAGACACCATATGCATGATATGAGCAATATAACCCAACCAAGTTAGAGCATGCACCTCGGGGATACGACTGGTCATCTCTCTGAATCCTCCTCTGAGGAGCTATCTCAGAACCAAAGAAGAAATCTACATCGACAGTAGCACTGACCGTCGAAGACCTTGTTTTCACTCCAAATTTTCCCATGACCGACTCAAATGGCTGATGCAGGAAGAGTAGATGAATGTATAAACATTGTTGACAAATGGAATACATTATGGAAAAAAATATGGCACGGTACAATTCACATATACGATGACTGGCTAAACAGGATGGCATTGCATGATTCACGTATATGATGCCTGGCTAAAGAAGATGGCATTGCATAATTCCCATATACTCCCTCCATTCCTGGATATTTGTCTTTTTAGAGATTTCAAATGGACTACCCACATACGGATGTATATAGACATATTTTAGAGTGTAGATTCACTCATTTTGTTCCGCATGTAGTCACTTGTTGAAATCTCTAGAAAGAAAAATATTTAGGAATGGTGGGAGTATGATATAGAAACCAAACAGGTGGCATTCACACAAAGCAAATCTAAACTAAGATGATGACATATAATATGTATAATGTAAGCAATGCAAGGCGCCATATGCATGATATGACCAACATCAGCATGCCAGGTTAGAGCAAACACCTCAGGTGGTAAACATGCATGGTCGGCTCCTTTTGAATCTCCATCTAAACAGTTATCTTCCTCTGGAATACAATCTAGAAATGCAGGTGAGGGGGGGGGGGCACTTCGCCCACCATGGAGCGGCGTCTGCATGACATTAGATTCACACGCAACGGTCTTCTCTTTTTCTCTACATGTTCAGTACGATTGTGTACAATATCTGACATGCATAATAAAAAAAAAGTTAGATTTTGTAAGGCCTAAGGGTGCATGCAAAAATCAAGACTGATGGTAGCAAGCAGTGGATGGATCCAAAACTAATGATAGCGGTAGATTATAGCTTAGGTTTAAAAGATAGACAATGGATCATCTATTGTTTGTTGCCCACCCAACATGAACCACATAGAAGACCCCGGATGAACCAGATAGTAGAGCGGATACTATTCGTTCTTTGGCTCGATATGAGACCCATGGGCAATTCAAAACTCAAGACCGAGCGATAAAGTAGCAGGTAATAATAACCGATGTATAACGTAAGCAAACACGAAAGACTGCGACCTCTCTTCCGGAACTGTGTAGTCCTCAGGTTCATCTGCTCAGT
Source organism: Aegilops bicornis (assembly GCA_021605145.1). Classification (NCBI taxonomy): domain Eukaryota; kingdom Viridiplantae; phylum Streptophyta; class Magnoliopsida; order Poales; family Poaceae; genus Aegilops; species Aegilops bicornis. Next base: position 406,450,496 of record CM038673.1, on the reverse strand, counting down.
CGATGATGGTAATGCAGTTGGCATGGCTGCCGGCAACGGGGAAGATGATCTAAGGTAGCGAAAGAAAGTCTGCAGGGGGGATCTCTGCTGCAGTGAACGCTTTTGTCGAGGTGCACCTCAGGTGGGGTGCATGACGGCACGGCAGGAGCAGGACATAACACACAGAGTTTTCTTTTACGCCAATCTGAAAATGAAGTAAATCTGTAAGGGCTCCTTAGAATTGGAGGATTCTATAAACGCAGGGACAGGAAAAACACAGGAATATGATAGGAATGCACTTGCAAAACAGAGCATTTGGAAACATAGCATTTCAGTCAACCTGGGTGTTTGGCTCACATGAATTGGAAGAACAAAGGAATGGAGAAACAAAGTGATGCGACGAGTGTACAACCTCTTTGGCATAGCCTTGTGGACCTCGGCATCATTGGGTTGGACGTGGAGGATGGTGATGATCTTTGGTGTGACTGTCGGAGGCGGGGAAGAAGATCCGAGGCCTCTGGAAATGGCGCCGAGGGTACTGCTCCGCTGTGATGGACGGTTCCGTCGTTGGAGCAGCTCCGCTAAGGTGTACGGCAACGAGGCTGAAGCATGACAAGACAGACAACATTAATCTGAAGTGGGACCCTAATATCATCTGCAATAGAAGATGTAAAATACATCACCAAAAAGTGCTAGATGTAAAATGCATCATCCGTGCCACGGTCGCTCCGACAGATGCTGTAAGTACCGTTCACTCCGAACTTAACTGAAGAAAATGAACTTCACAGTCGAAACTGAATTTTACTGTCAAAACTGATTGAACTAGTAATAGAGCATTGCAATAGATGTTTAGGCGTTCGAGCACTAGTAGCGGAAAGCGATGATCTAAATCAACAGACGCCGAGCGAGGAACACACTAGCGGAGAGCAAGTCGATGCGATAGCACCCGCGGCGAGTGCTAAGCAGCAACTCACAGCTGCCGGAGGTCGTGCAACAGCAGCAGCAGCAGCGCAAGCGAGAGCAAGAGCAGAGCAGCAGCATGAACGAAAGCAGGAGCAGTGCAGCAGCGCGACCGACAACAAGAACAGAGCCGCAGCACGAGCGAGAGCCGGAGCAGCTGCAACTAGTGCCGTTGTGGAAGTCGCCGCCGAGGAAGCAACGACATGGGGGAGAGACGCCGTGGATGATGTGGCCAGCGACGGCGCCATCGATGGAGACGCCATGTCTGCTCGGTATCGAGAAACGACAGCCCCGTGAGATCGAATAAAAGATAAAATGCAGCGGTGAGTGCAGAGCCTCCTTGGTGGTGCCGAGTTGGCCTCGGCTTCATTGGAGGAATTGGTGAGGGTGCTGCGGTTCCGGTGGGGCAGGTCAAGACGGTGTTGTGGGGATTGAGGTGGCGCGATAGACGAGGCAAATGTCGGGCAGCTCCTTAGAGGTGGAGGACGGGGCGGCTGATCCGGCGGGACGACGAGATTGATAACGGATCCTCATCCGGTGCGGTGGATGAGGAAGCAGCGAGCTATTCTTGCGGTGGGCGGCGTGGTCGGGAAGAGTCTCCGGCTGGGCGGCGGTCGGGAGGCCGGCCGGAGGCGTGGGGTTTCAGCGGGTTTTGGCAGCCTCGGTGTAATGAATGGGCGCGAAGGGGAGGGGGTGCCATGCTTAGGGACGCGCTTGTCCGAAATGTAGGGTAAGTTACCAGCGTACCCCCACCGGTTTTGACACCATGACGTGGAGCTTCATTTCCGGCTGAGGGGTAGAAGGGGGATTTCACGTGTCTGGGCTACGGGAGCGATTTCAGATGAGGAGGGAGTTCTCGCGCGCGTCCAAATTTCGGGATAACAAGGCATGGCGCGGGTTGAAGAAGCGGGAGTTTCAAAGCAGGTGAGACAAAAGATACTCGAGCTTGAAAATTTCGGGATAACAAGGTGTGGATTCCTTGTTCGGGGGAACAAACTTAACGTGTAAAAAAATAGTTCATACAAGACACAAGAGAGTCGTGTCCCATTTTACTATATTGCTATAGATGCCATTGAAAAAACTACAAGAAAAATGTACAAAAAATCAGGAGAACAAGATTACCCTGCACAATACCAAATCGATTCGCACTTCCCTCAACAACAACAAAAAACAAATCAATTCCCACCAAAGAAAGAGTAATGTCCCTTTTTTATATGATTACAGATGCCATGATCTCGAATTTCAATTTTTGAATCCACGTTATGTTGAATTCGAATATATCATTAGGTGACCTTGCGGTTTATAATTGATGCGATCGTACATTTTGATCTTCCATCATATATGAACATTTTACTCCACCATGTGAACATATATATTGTCGTCTACCATATGGACTAAATTTGAATCAATTTTCCTTATTTGAATACGATTGTTGTCAAGTTATACAATAATTTAAATATTATCTTGATAACAAAAAGACATGCATATAGCAGTAACCATATTTCACTATGAACTACATGTACCATACGCTCTCCAATTCAAATATTTGTATCCATGTTGAATTCAAATCATAGTACATTATTGGTCTAGGTAGCGAGATGTTCGGGATAATCTAAACACTGTTTTCATACGTATAATTTTTGGCTGAATTGGGACAAGTTTTGGTATAAGCCTCTGGCAAAACCGGAGATTCTCTCAACGAGCCTCATGGTTCCGAGAGGGAACATGTCACCTTTCTGTGCGTAACGATATACGTTGCCTCCCCCCTGATTTTATTTACAAAGGCAACATAGAACTATATGAGTGCCCTGTTAAATTTTGGAATTATTTCGGGTTCATTTGGCCTTTTTATACATTAATTGAGTTTCTGGACTTTTAATGTGCATAATCTAAATATGAATTGCATGCACATGCTCCGGTGCACCAAAGTGGGTTGAAAAATCACATGTGTGTCCTTGGTTGAATTTCTAGGTCCCATGGAATAAATGAGAATGAAATTCAAACATGGGCGTCATGACTCTGCCGAGAACATCGAGAAACTTAGATTTTAAATTCATGTAAATCCAAAACTTCATTTGAAATCATGAAATTTGGCATGGTGTCATGTCATGGCACTAACATGTTGTGGTAAAAAATTGGGCCGATTTGGAAGCTCATGGTTCTAAGAGGAACGTGCCACCTTTGAGTGTGAAACGATATACGCTGCCCCCCCTTGAGTTTCTTAACAAAGGCAACACAGAACTACATTAGTGCCTGTTAAATTTTGGAATTATTCGGGTTTCTTTTTTAATTTTTATACAATATTTTAGTTACTGTCATTTAATGTGCATAAGTCAAATTTGAACTACAAGCACATGCTCTCGTGCACCAAAGTTGGTTGAAAAATCACATTTGTGTCCTCGGGTGAATTTTCTAGGTCCCATGCAAGAAATGAGGATAAAATTAAAATAGCTGGGCATCGTGGATCGGCCGAGAACATTGAGAAACTTGGTTTTAAAATTCTTGTAAATCCAAAACACGTCTGAAAATCATGAAACTTGGCATGGATGTCATATCATGGTACTACCATGTTGTGGTAAAAAATGGCGAATAGGAACAGATTTTGGTATAAGCTTCTTGCAAACCGAAGCTTCTCTCAAGAAGGCTCGTGGTTACGAGAGGAACCTGCCACCTTTGAGTGCTTGAAATGATATATGTTGTCCCCCTTGAGTTTATTTACAAAGGCAACATAGAACTACATGAGTGCCACTGTTAAATTTTGGAATTATTCCGCCGTTTGGCCTTATTTACACATCAATTGAGTTTTTGGTCATTTAATGTGCATAATTCAAATTTGAACTACAAGCACATGCTCCCGTGCACCAAAGTTGGTTGAAAAATCGCATTTGTGTCCTCAGGTGAATTTCTACTCACGTAATGAGAATAAGAGTCAAACATCTGGGCATCGTGGCTCGGTCGAGAACATTGAGAAACTTGGTTTTAAAATCATGAAACTTGGCATGGTGTCATGTCATGGTAGTACCATGCCGTGGTAAAAAAATTGGCGAATATGAACAAATTTTGGTATAAGCTTGTTGCAAATTGGAGCTTCTCTCAAGAAGGCTCGTGGTTCTGGGAGGGAACGTGTCACCTTTGTGTGCATAATTCAAATTTGAAATACAAGCACATGTTCCAGTGCACCAAAGTTGGTTGAAAAATCACATGTGTGTCCTCGGGTAAATTTCTAGGTTCCATGCAAGAAATTCAAATTTCTGGGCGTCGTGGCTGGGTTGGAAACATTGAGAAACTTAGTTTTTTTAATTCCTGTAAATCCAAAACACGCATGAAAATAATGAAACTTGGCTTGGTGCCATGACATGGCACCAACATCTTGTCAGTAAATTTGCGATCCGATTTGCGGCGCACACATTAACAATCAACAAAGTCATTTTGGAACAAGTGCTGTCACGTTACAATCGGAAACACAAGTATTATTGAAACCGTATGCGTTCTACTTACTAGTACCATTTACGTGCATACGCGTCCCCATTTTTAATTAGCTAGGAGGCGCCGTGCAGGGTAGCTATTTGAGTACGAGAGGCGTGCGATCAGACCCCTGTGCGTGCTTATCGGGAGGAGAGCCCTTTGACCTCCATCTGCCATCCACCTCTCTCCCAAGGTCTCCATTAATGGCGCCCGAGCCTCTCTTTAATGGCATGGCTATGTCTTACTCGACTGAGATTTAAGAGAGAAAAAAGAAAATCTAAAAGCACGGATCTTGATGTAAGATCCGACGGACCTATATAGCATCTACTGCGACTTATAGCAAGACTGATGAATATATAAGGATGATTAAATTTTTTTTTGATCAAAGAAGGGCTTGCCCCCTCCAATTTTAATTAATGAAAACCGCCACAATTCACAAGAAGTTCAGCACAACTCCAGTCTAACACAAAGGACTAAAATCTACCAGATTGAAATCGCAACATCCCAAGAGGCCAACAAAGGCCAAACATCCGCGCTAGAACCCAACATTTCACAACCGACGACACAATCCACATCCTAAACCGATTATTACATCAAAAGAAACCAGGAAACTGAAGGAAGCCCAGCAGCAACTAGAATAACAACAACGCCAGGGTCGCCACAGCAAGAGTTTTCTTCATTCCTGTAACGCCCCGGATTCGATGCGCCAGGTGTCCGCCAGTTATACGTCGTCTTTGCCATGTCATGTGCTTGCGTGTTGCACTTTGCCATGTCATCATATGCATTTCATATCATCTCATCATGTGCATTTCATTTTGCATACGTGTTCGTCTCATGCATCCGAGCATTTTCCCCGTTGTCCGTTTTGCAATCCGGCACTCCTATGTCTCCCGGCGCTCCCTTTTACCTCTTTTAGGTAATGCGGGTGTTAAACGGTCTCGGAATGCCCCGAGGTTTGTCAAGCGGCCTTGGTATAGCACCCGTAGACCGCCGGTCAAGTTTCAGATCATTTGGAGGTCGTTTGGTACTCCAACGGTTAACCGGGTAACCGTAAAAGCCTCCTTCTCCTTGCAGCCCAACACCCCTTCTAAAGTGGCCCAAAACCCAGCAAACTCCCCTCCATGTCTCGGTCGTTCGATCACGATCGCGTGGCCGAAAACCGCACCTCATTTGGACTCTCCTAGCTCTCTCTACCTATAAATACATCTCCCCCTCCGAAATTCGCGGATGAATTCGTCCCTAACCCTAGATCCCACCTCCTCTGCCTTGTTGGACATGTCCGCCGTCCGGACGAACCAATCGCCGCCCGCAGCCAATGGCATCGTGCCACGTGGCCTCTTGCCGCCCGCCCTCCGCCGTGCGGCCCTTGAGCCATCCAGCGAACCCTTGAGCCAGCTTCTGCCGCTGGCCCGTCACAGACGCCGCCTCCACTTCTTGCCGCCGCCTCCGGCCGCCCCTCACGCCCGCCCGTGGGAGCCGCGCCCAACCTCGCCGCCCGCCTCGCCGAAGCGCGCCCCGCGCCGCCAGCGGTCGCTGCAACCCCGCCCGCCGGCAGCGCCTCTGTCGCGCCTCCGTGAGCTTCGCCGCCCGGCCCGTGCTCAGCCGGCGCCGCCCACCGCCTCCCTCCGGCCGCCCCGCCCGGCCACGCCCCGCCTCGCGCCCGCTTCGCCGGAGCCCACGTCCCGTCGCCGCGGATCGGGAGGAGCCCGATCCGGCCTCGGGTCGCGTGCCCGGATCCCGCCGGTTGACTTTTTCCCCTTCCCCGATTCCACTGTCCCCGAGTTTCAGTAATTTTCTTGCATTTTCATCATGCCATAACTCTGCATCTGTAGCTCCGTTTCGTGCGTGTAATATGTCAAATTGTTCGCCTCGTAGAGTAGATCATTTCGTCTCATTGCATCATTTTCATTTGAGCTCATCTTGATGCCCGAAATGCTGTTAGAAGAGTGCTATATGATGTTAGTTTCTGATTCTTATCAGAACTTGCACTTTTGTCATTTTTGCCATCATTGATGTGTGCACCCTATGAACTTGAGCCCTACATATGTTTTGTAATATGCCATGCCATCTTTCCAGGGGTGTATGACATGTATATTTTTGTGATCTATGTGGTGACTAGCACAAGCATGCAAAGTAGGCTTGCTGATGTTGTTTTCAGCCCTGTTTTGCTGATATTTTGATGCCATGTTAACTTGATGCTACAGAGAGATCCATGCTTATTTTGAGATACTTCAGTAAGGATGTTTTGTTATACATGTCTTGCTCTATCCATCCTTGCACTTTTTTGCAATTATGAAGTGCCATAGCTTGAATCAGTCGAGCTCTACTTTTGCTATAAAACGTTCCTGGCAGATTGTTTACATGTTATTCAATTTTGCCAAGGTTGTTGTAGTTGATCCTTGCATGCTATGATGTTGTTCTTGCCATTTATAGCTTCTATGCCATGTCTTCTTGCTGTTGGTTGCCTTGCCATGCCATGTATTGCTCTGTGGTGAGTGGTTCAAGCTCACCAACATGCCTACTTATTGTTGTTCCTGCCATGTTTAAATCTGTAATATAACTTGCCATGTTTACATGGGTGCCATCATATTTTCTGTTCCTTTTTGGCTTATGGTCATTAAAGGACTTTTGTTCTATGCTTTGAGTAGATTCATGCCATGCCTTGACTTGCTATTATAAGTTCCTGTAGCATGTTGTTTGATAGCTCTAAACATTGCAACCTGATGTTATTTCTGCTAAAGTCTGAAACTGTTATTATTTGCAATGTTGCCATGTGTGTTTGAGCATTATCTAGTGATTTATGGAGATAGCTCAGTGTTCATGTTTTGTAATGCTTTACCTGTACATCATGCCCATGCCTTTTGTTATTATGTTGAGTTCATGTAGCATGTTGTTTTGGTGATTGCAATATGCCTACTTGCTGTTATGGACAGATTGTTGTTATGACTTGTATAGGGTGTATGTGTTGAACCGGTGCTCCGTTTTGAGTGTGCTCTATATGAAACTTGCTTGATTTTGCATGTAACTTCATATTATCATGTTGCATCCATGTTTTGAGGTGTTTGCTTGATGTTTGTATGCATTTTGCATCAATGCCATGTTTAACTTGTTTTGCTCATATCTTCTAGGCAGTAGCTCCGAATTAAATGAACTTTATATGTAACTTGACTAGAATTTCGTGTAGATCATCGTGGTGCATCTTAACTTGCTGTTTAACAACTTGAACATAAGGTTTATTCAGATCTGGACCAATTTCGAAATTTACATATGAGGACTTCTGAATTGTTATATGTTGTTCCCGGCCTCATTTAAACTTGCTTTGATGTGTTGCTCTTGTTTGCATCATCTCTTGCCATGAGTAGCCTCATCTAGATTTGTCATGCATCATGTTTTTTGTGCATCTTTTCTTGTTCATGTGTGGTGTGTTTACTATGTTGTGTGCTTCTTCTTGTTAGTTCCTGTTCCGTTGCGATCGTGAGGATTCGTTCGTCTACGCTTGGTTCGGCTTCATCCATTCGTCTTCTTCATGGACTCGTTCTTCTTCCTTGCGGGATTTCAGGCAAGATGACCGCTACCCTGGATCTCACTACTATCATTGCTATGCTAGTTGATTCGTTTCTATCGCTATGCTTTGCGCTACCTATTACCTGTTTATCAAGCCATCCCAAATTGCCATGTCGGCCTCTAACCTTTTGCACCCTTCCTAGCAAACCGTTGTTTGGCTATGTTACCGCTTTGCTCAGCCCCTCTTATAGCGTTGCTAGTTGCAGGTGAAGATGAAGTTTGTTCCTTGTTGGAACATGGAGATGTTGTTCCGTCTTTGGAACATGTTTACTTGTTGGGATATCACAATATATCTTATGTTATTAATGCATCTATATACTTGGTAAAGGGTGGAAGGCTCGGCCTTATGCCTGGTGTTTTGTTCCACTCTTGCCGCTCTAGTTTCCGTCATATCGGTATTATGTTCCCGGATTTTGCGTCCCTAACGCGGTCGGGTGATTTATGGGACCCCCTTGACAGTTCGCTTTGAATAAGACTCCTCCAGCAAGGCCCAACCTTGGTTTTACCATTTGCCTCACCATCTCCTATTTTCCCTTGGGAGTAATTAACCCAAGGGTCATCTTTATTTAGCCCCCCGGGCCAATGCTTGTCTAAGTGTTGGTCCACACCGAAACCACTTGCGGTGCCGCCCCTAGGCAACTTGGGGTATCGTCGGTTGCCGTCACGTAGTGTTCATCCGGTGTTGCCACGAGAGCGAGATATGTGCAGCTCCTATCGGGATTGTCGGCGCATCGGCGGCTTTGCTGGTCTTGTTTTATTCTTTGTCGAAATGTCTTGTAGCCGGGATTAAAGACTGATCGGGTCTTCCGGGAGAAGGAATATCCTTCGATTGATCGCGAGAGCTTATCATGGGCTAAGTTGGGACACCCTGCAGGTATAAACTTTCGAGAGCCGTGCCAGCGGTTATGTGGCGAGATGGGAATTTGTTAATGTCGGTTGTAGTAAACTTGAAGCAAACTCTTCTAAAATACACCAACCGTGTGCGTAACCGTGAGTGTCTCTTTTTGGGGTTGATCGAGAGGAGAACACGGTTTACGGGTTATGTTTGGCGTAGGTAGGAGTTCGGGATCACTTCTTGATCATTACTAGATGACGACCGTTCCTTTGTTTCTCTTCTCGCTCTCTTTTGCGTCATTAGCCACCATATATGCTTAGTCGCTGCTGCAACCTCGCCACTTTACCCCTTCCTTTTCCCATTAAGCTTTGCTAGTCTTGATACCCATGGTAATGGGATTCTTTGAGTCCTCGTGGCTCACAGATTACTACACCACCGATTGCAGGTACAGGTTATGCGATGATCATGGCCAGAGGCGATGCTTGCTGCGTTGAGTTCTTCTTCTGCTTCTTCTTGATCGGGGATAGGTTCCAGTCGGCAGCACAGGCTAGCGAGGTGGATGTCGTTTGAGTTTCGGTTTATGTTTCTTCCGTAGTCGGATGTTGATCTCTTGTATGATGTTGATGTATTATTGTGGCATTTGTGCCTTATGTATGTACCCCTATGTATTATGTAATGTTGATGTAATGATATCCACCTTGCAAAAGCGTTTCAATATCTGGGTCTATCCTTGGTGGGACCGTCGAGTTCCTTTGGATAGGGTCGCATATTAGGCGTGACAAGTTGGTATCGAGCCTCGACCGACCCTAGAGCCCCCTTGATTGATCGTGTAGTTTGGCGGCTGTCGAGTCTAGAAAAAACTATTTTACGAGTCTAGTTATATCGGAGAGTAGGAATTCTTTTACTCCTCTGCCCTTCGTAAATGCGCTCTGGTGAGGAATCTTGGCGTAGGTGTTTTGAACTACTCCTCTTCTCATTCAAATTTTTTCTTTAGGTTCACGCAGTTGGTTTTCCGGTAGTTGTTCCTCAACTCTTTTTATCCGGTGCATTTCTCGTCAAGTCGACTCGACCATCTTCATCTTTGAGTTCAATCCTCAGCTCTTTTCGATCGATGTTGTTTCCCTGTCCGAAGTTGTCCTTGTTTTTCCCACCCGCCCTCCTTTCTTCCTCTTGGAACCGGAGTCCGTAATCGAGTATACATCCTACTCGTGTGAAGTCTTTGCTTTTCTTTCCTCAGTGATTTCAACTGGTGTTTCCTCTTGAAGATATTCGTCGATTTTCCCCTTCCAAGTTGCCTGTGTTTTCCCGCCCTCCCGCCCTTTTTATTCCCGGAGTCTGAGTCTCTCTCGACCATCTATCTCATTCGTGCAGAGCCTCTTCAGTCTTTCGTAAATTATCTCAACCGGTGAATTCTCATCTCGTTCGTCATTCTTCATCTCTTTTTCTTTTCCGACGGATTCAATTCAAGTTTTTCGGGTTGATCATATTCATTTCCTCGGCTCGAAGTGTTCTCTTTGCTCGTTCGCCTCTCGCCAGCTTATCATTCCGGAGTTCCGAAGACATCTCAGGAGATTTGTCTGTGTTTGAATTAATCTGAGGTTGTCACCTCATGCATATATCTCAATTGTTCCGGTGCATCATCCATCTGTTCAACATCCCTTTCCAACGGTGTTTTTTCTCTTCAGTGGGCCCTAACCCACAGGTCTTTTCCCAGGATCTTACCTGACTCTTCTAATTTTCCCCGGAGCTATTCTCTAATTCTTTTCGGAGTTTGACGTAAGAATGAATTTCATTAGTCAGATGCCTTTTCCAAGATCAATTTCAAACCATTTCTTTGTTGGCTCAACTTCTTTGCTTTCCATTCTTCCGGAGTATCTCATTAAGTTTGGTGGTGTTTCTAAATGCGTCATTTGAAGACCGTCGTAGATTTTTCTCTTAAATCTTGTCCGTTCTCCCGGAGATTCGCGGTGCTAGCTCGATGTTATCCTATAATTGTTTCTAGTCATGCAAATTCTTTTCATCCATCCGGAGTATGTCAGAAGTTGATTTCCATTTCTTTTAACCAGAGGCCGTCATTTCAGAAGAATTCTTTGTCCTCACATTTCAGCTATCGTTATCCGATTATTCCGGTGCTTCGTTCAAGTGTTCTTTAATCAGCTCATGATCTCTTTGTTCTTTTGCATCTAAATTCCCTCGAGCATATTTGTTCTTCTAATTCCTCCGGGTGATTCATTCTCTGTCATCAGTCATTTTCGAATTCTTACGGTGGTTCGTTCAAGATTCTTTTTCTTTGATTATCACACTAATCCATTCGTTCTTTTCAATCCTACCGGTGGTTCATGAAGACTTTCTCAAGGTGGCGCTATGTCACTTCTCAATCCTTTTCAAGAAGAATAAGTTGCATGCCAAATCCATTGTTTGTCATCAATTTAATTTGATGAAGGATAAGCATACAATAAATCTTATTCTTATTTCATCCAAGTGATTAATCCCTTCCTTCGGAGTTTGTTCTTGAGGAATAAATTCTAGTTCCAAGTGTTTTTCATCTTTTCTTTTCCGGAGTTCAATTCCCCTCGGCCATTTCGTCGGAACCTCCATCTAAATCATCGCAACGCTCATCTTATTCTTTCTTCCTTCATTCTATCTCATCATCCTTTTTGTCAACGGAGTTCTTCACGGTGGTTCGTCATGATTTAATTCTTTCTTCAAGAGTTCACCAAGATTTTGTTGGTGGAATTCAAGTATCTGTCTTCTCGCGTCTCGAAGTGTAATTAATTCTCCGTATTCTTTTGAAGTGGAGTTTTGCATTTCTTTGTTCTTCTAAGCTATCCAATCATTTCAATTTGTGGTCGGTGATCAGCTCATAATTTTGAGATGTTTTCCATAAGTCCACAACAAGCTTATTCTTTCGTTGTTGATTTTCTCAACAACTTCAGATTCAAACCCTTCCTTCTAAGCTCATTTCATTCCACTCTTTTAAATTCTTCCGGAGGCATTACGTTGTTTATCTCGTCAAGTGTCATTCCATCTTCTGAAGCTCATGTTCTATTCTTTCCTTGCTCAACCGGTGTGCTGCCTAAATCCTTTCAGTCTTATTCGTTTCTTATCTCGTTCTAACTTTGAGTGATTTCATAGTCTATCCGATCCAGTGAGCTTTCGTTTCTCGTCTTTCTCGTCGTTCCTCTTTTTTCTCGAGTGCTCTTGATTCTTTGCTTCTTCTCTTGATTTCTTGTTTCACCTCATCCTTTTTCTCTTCCGTCTCGGTCCTAAGATCTCGGGACGAGATCTCTTGTTAGTAGAGGAGTGTTGTAACGCCCCGGATTCGATGCGCCAGGTGTCCGCAAGTTATTCGTCGTCTTTGCCATGTCATGTGCTTGCGTGTTGCACTTTGCCATGTCATCATATGCATTTCATATCATCTCATCATGTGCATTTCATTTTGCATACGTGTTCGTCTCATGCATCCGAGCATTTTCCCTATTGTCCGTTTTGCAATCCGGCACTCCTATGTCTCCCGGCGCTCCCTTTTACCTCTTTTCGTGTGCGGGTGTTAAACGGTCTCGGAATGCCCCGAGGTTTGTCAAGCGGCCTTGGTATAGCACCGTGAACCGCCCGGTCAAGTTTCGGATCATTTGGAGGTCGTTTGGTACTCCAGTGATTAACCGGTAACCGTAAAGCCTCCTTCTCCTTGCAGCCCAACACCCTTCTAAAGTGGCCCCAAAACCCAGCAAACCCCCTCCATGCTCTCGGTCGTTCGATCACGATCAGCGTGGCAAAACCGCACCTCATTTGGACTCTCCTAGCTCTCTCTACCTATAAATACATCTCCCCCTCCGAAATTCGTGGATGAATTCGTCCCTAACCCTAGATCCCACCTCCTCTGCGCGCCGGACATGTCCGCCGCCGTCCGGACGAAATCGCCGCCGCCCCGCAGCCAATGGCGTCGTGCCACGTGGCCTGCGCCGCCCTCCGCCCGTCGCGGCCGCGAAACCCATCCAGCGAACCCCTTGTGAGCCTTCCGCGCCCGCCGCTGGCCCGTCACGAGCCGCCGCCTCCGCCTGCCGCCGCCGCCTCCGGCCGCCCCTCCGCCGCCCGGCGGCCGCGCCCGACCTCGCCGCCGCCTCACCGAAGCGCGCCCAGCGCCGCCGCGGTCGCCCGCAACTCCCGCCGCCCGGCCTCTGCCGCGCCTCCGCCAGGCTCGCGCCGGCCGTGCTCCTTTGCCGCCCGGCCCGTGCTCCGCCGGCGCCGCCCAGCCCGCCTCCCTCCGGCCGCCCGCCCGGCCACCGCGCCTCGCGCCCGCTTCGCCGAAGCCCGCGTCCGTCGCCGCAGCGGATCGGGAGGAGCCCGATCCGGCCTCGGTTCGCGTGCCCGGATCCCGCCGGTTGACTTTTCATCATGCCATAACTCTGCATCCGTAGCTCCATTTCGTGCGTGTAATATGTCAAATTTTTCTACTCGAAGAGTAGATCATTCCGTCTCATTGCATCATTTTCATTTGAGCTCATCTTGATGCCCGAAATGCTGTTAGAAGAGTGCTATGTGATGTTAGTTTCTGATTCTTATCAGAACTTGCAGTTTTGTTATTTTTTCCATGATTGATGTGTGCACCCTATGAACTTGAGCCCTACATGTGTTTTGTAATATGCCATGCCATCTTTCCATGGGTGTATTCCATGTATTTTTGTGATCTATGTGGTGACTAGCACAAGCATGCAAAGTAGGCTTCCTGATGTTGTTGTTTTCAGCCCTGTTTTGCTGATATTTTGATGCCATGTTAACTTGATGCTATAGAGAGATCCATGCTTATTTTGAGATACTACAGTAAGGATGTTTTGTTATACATGTCTTGCTCTATCCATCCATGCCCTTGTTTGCAATTATGAAGTGCCATAGCTTGAGTCAATCGAGCTCTACTTTTGCTATAAAATGTTCCTGGCAGATTGTTTACATGTTATTCAATTTTGCCAAGGTTGTTGTAGTTGATCCTTGCATGCTATGATGTTGTTCTTGCCATGTATAGCTTCTATGCCATGTCTTCTTGCTGTTGGTTGGCTTGCCATGCCATGTATTGCTCTGTGGTGAGTGGTTCAAGCTCACCAACATGCCTACTTATTGTTGTTCCTGCCATGTTTAAATCTGTAATATAACTTGCCATGTTTACATGGGTGCCGTCATATTTTCTGATCCTTTTTGGCTTATGGTCACTAAAGGACTTTCGTTCTATGCTTTGTGTAGATTCATGCCATGCCTTGACTTGCTATTATAAGTTCCTGTAGCATGTTTTGTAATGCTTTACCTGTACATCATGCCCATGCCTTTTGTTATTATGTTGAGTTCCTGTAGCATGTTGTTTTGGTGCTTGCAATATGCCTACTTGCTGTTATGGACAGATTGTTGTTATGACTTGTATAGGGTGTATGTGTTGAACCGGTGCTCCGTTTTGAGTGTGCTCTATATGAAACTTGCTTGATTTTGCATGTAACTTCATATTATCATGTTGCATCCATGTTTTGAGGTGTTTGCTTGATGTTTGTATGCATTTTGCATCAATGCCATGTTTAACTTGTTTTGCTCATATCTTCTAGGCCGTAGCTCCGAATTAAATGAACTTTATATGTAACTTGACTAGAATTTCGTGTAGATCATCGTGGTGCATCTTAACTTGCTGTTTAAAAACTTGAACATAAGGTTTATTCAGATCTGGACCAATTTCGAAATTTACATATGAGGACTTCTAGGAATTGTTATATGTTGTTCGGCCTCATTTAAACTTGCTTTGATGTGTTGCTCTTGTTTGCATCATCTCTTGCCATGAGTAGCCTCATCTAGATTTGTCATGCATCATGTTTCTTGTGCATCTTGTCTTGTTCATGTGTGGCGTGTTTACTATGTTGTGTGCTTCTTCTTGTTAGTTCCTGTTTCGTTGCGATCGTGAGGATTCGTTCGTCTACGCTTGGTTCGGCTTCATCCATTCGTCTTCTTCATGGACTCGTTCTTCTTCCTTGCGGGATTTCAGGCAAGATGACCGCTACTGGATCTCACTACTATCATTGCTATGCTAGTTGATTCGTTTCTATCGCTATGCTTTGCGCTACCTATTACACTGTTTATCAAGCCATCTCAAATTGCCATGTCGACCTCTAACCTTTTGCACCCTTCCTAGCAAACCGTTGTTTGGCTATGTTACCGCTTTGCTCAGCCCCTCTTATAAGCGTTGCTAGTTGCGGTGAAGATGAAGTTTGTTCCTTGTTGGAACATGGAGATGTTGTTCCGTCTTTGGAACATGTTTACTTGTTGGGATATCACAATATATCTTATGTTATTAATGCATCTATATACTTGGTAAAGGGTGGAAGGCTCGGCCTTATGCCTGGTGTTTTGTTCCACTCTTGCCGCTCTAGTTTCCGTCATATCGGTATTATGTTCCCGGATTTTGCGTCCCTAACGGTCGGGTGATTTATGGGACCCCCTTGACAGTTCGCTTTGAATAAGACTCCTCCAAAGAAGGCCCAACCTTGGTTTTACCATTTGCCTCACCATCTCCTATTTTCCCTTGGGAGTAATTAACCCAAGGGTCATCTTTATTTAGCCCCCGGGCCAATGCTTGTCTAAGTGTTGGTCCACACGAAGCCACTTGCGGTGCCGCCCCTAGGCAACTTGGGGTATCGTCGGTTGCCGTCGTAGTGTTCATCCGGTGTTGCCACGAGAGAACGAGATATGTGCAGCTCCTATCGGGATTGTCGGCGCATCGGCGGCTTTGCTGGTCTTGTTTTATTGCTGTCGAAATGTCTTGTAGCAGGATTCCGAGACTGATCGGGTCTTCCGGGAGAAGGAATATCCTTCGTTGATCGCGAGAGCTTATCATGGGCTAAGTTGGGACACCCTGCAGGGTATAAACTTTCGAGAGCCGTGCGCCCATGATTATGTGGCGATGGGAATTTGTTAATGTCCGGTTGTAGTAAACTTGAAGCAAACTCTTCTAAAATACACCAACCGTGTGCGTAACCGTGAGTGTCTCTTTTTCGGGTTGATCGAGAGGAGAACACGGTTTTACGGGTTATGTTTGACGTAGGTAGGAGTTCAGGATCACTTCTTGATCATTACTAGATGACGACCGTTCCTTTGTTTCTCTTCTCGCTCTCTTTTGCGTCTGTTAGCCACCATATATGCTTAGTCGCTGCTGCAACCTCGCCACTTTACCCCTTCCTTTTCCCATTAAGCTTTGCTAGTCTTGATACCCATGGTAATGGGATTGCTGAGTCCTCGTGGCTCACAGATTACTACACCACTAGTTGCAGGTACAGGTTATGCGATGATCATGACGCGAGAGCGATGCTTGCTTGCGTTGAGTTCTTCTTCGCTTCTTCTTCGATCGAGGATAGGTTCCAGTCGGCAGCTTTGAGCTAGCGAAGTGGATGTCGTTTGAGTTTGGTTTATGTTTCTTCCGTAGTCGGATGTTGATCTCTTGTATGATGTTGATGTATTATTGTGGCATTTGTGCCTTATGTATGTACCCCTATGTATTATGTAATGTTGATGTAATGATATCCACCTTGCAAAAGCATTTCAATATGCGGGTCTATCCTTGGTGGGACCGTCGAGTTCCTTTTGGATAGGGTCGCATATTGGGCGTGACAATTCCAGCCTCGCAACATTGATCTTCCACAGAAAGATAAGGACGATTAATTGTCCTACATAATTAGAAAGATAATTTAAAAAGCCACATGCGGCTACGCCCGAAATACACAAGGGAAAAAGAAGAAGGAAGACAAGGATCTGGCTCGCTGATCTCTACTTTCTTGATGCGTTCTTTGCAGGGCAGCGAGCTAGTCTCATGGCGGCGGCGATGAGCTCTTCGTGTCCTCAAGACGCTGCTTGAGAACATCCACGGATTCCTCCACCAGCCTTTGGCGCTCGTTGCGAGCATGTCATTCTCGTCCATAAGTTTCTTGGCGATGACGCGGTCCTCTTCAACAAGGCACTGGTCTCCTCCTGCTGATACGCACTTGACGATCTTCTCCCTCGGCAGGTCGCGCCGGCCGGAGCCTCTCATTGCCCTCCCTTAGTTGCCGGATGGCGCGGTAGCCTGTTCAAGCGAGGCTTTCACGTCGTCCTGCAACCTCGCCCAGCCGGAGATCTGATCCATCTGGCTATGGACGATCGCATGCATGCGCCTGTAACAGTCGTCGCCTGCCCGCGAGAAATTTTCCCAAGCCGCCGCGGCGCGGCGGGACATCTCTGCTACATTCGTGGCGTGGCGGGACATCTCTGCTGCTTCCGCGGCGTGGCCGGACCAGTCTGCTGCATCGACGGTGCGGCGGGACCTCCGTGCTACTTCATCGGCGCGGCGGGACCTCTGTGCTGCTACTTTCGCGCGGCGGGACATGTCGGCTGCTCTTGCAGCGAGGCGGGACATCTCTCGTGCTTCCAATTCCATGCTCGCCTCTCCCTGGTGGCAATCTCTCGACCCAGAACTCACGCTGGCCATGGCGAGCCTTAAGGGAAGGATGCTGAATGACTTGTTTGTTTTTGTGGATGAGGAGTTGAGGAGGAATGTGCAGTCATCTTGGCATACTAGTATTTATAACCGAGTACTAATACGCTCCTAAGTGGGAAACCGTTGAGGTTGTGATCGATGTGAACAGGTTTGGAATTCAATATAGCCTGGTACTAATACGCTCCTAAGTGGGAAACCGTTTTGGTTGTGATCGGTGTGAACAGGTTTGCAATTCAATATAGCGTGGAGTAATTTGGAATGTGACGAGACGCAAGCTACTTTATGCATGCATGCATTGCAATTAATGCATTGATAAACATAATTTTTTGAGAAAAACAAGAGCATTAATTAGGTGCTTTTTCAAACTACAAAAAATATTCCACCACTCACCATCTTGGTTGGTGAGATTTTTGAATTAAGCCCTATAAACCGGAAAGGACGGAGTACTGCTGTGTACGTGCAATAACTGGCACCGTCGTATACATATCTTATGGTTAATGGGGCATTCGACAGGGATAGCAGCGTGGCGAGCTCTAGGCTAGTCCTTTTTTCAGACGCATTAAACCTATCTCTCGGGACTTCTCGCACGCACCATCGTGCCACCCACAAAAACTTGTACTCTGAGTTTACTAGTACGTTATACAGGAAGAGGAGAGGTGCACGCATGCACTCGTCCTCTCACACACGCGTCTGGTTTTTCTCGAAAAGGAGGATGATGACCCCCGGCCTCTGCATTTGGGACACACGCATCTGTAGCTACGAATCGTAGTGTTCTCAACCATCCGATTGGCTCTATCATGGATGTACCTATATACTAAAACATGTCTAGATGCATCTATATTTTGACAAATGGAAGGCATGTATTATGGAACCGAGGGAGTGCTTGGCATCAAAATGGATAAAAAGGGACGTATCTAGAACTAAAATACGTCTACATACATCTCCTTTTATCCATTTTGATGACAAGTAGTACTTCTTACCCAAAGGAACTTTATATCCAACAGACACAAAATATCCGTTCGACCGTTGGAAATTACTGATCTGATGTCGAAGTAATTGCTGCATCGCCACCAAAACCCACCATTTCTTAAGCTAAAGTAGAACAAGGTAATCCCTATATTAGCATATTACTAAGATAAAGCGAGAAGGCCTTTGTAGAAACGTTTAGGACGTGAGCTTGTCAATATGAATGTGGAGGGACACAAGCTTAGCCTCGGCCAGCAGCTTGAGTGGAACTGTCAAGAAGGTCAGCTCCTGCACGTCGACGTCGCTGAGATCCTTGCTGCTTGTCACCTCCATTTCCACCTTGACGACGTCGATCGTGCCTTTGGGCTCCCCCGGCGGGCCGTTCGCCCACAGCTTGGCCAAGTAGTGCGGCAGTGGGGACGCCCTCGCTCTGATGCAGATGACTGACATTGAATGGTCAATGATGCATCCTCAATTACATGCAGAGGGAATTAATTGGAGAAGTAGAATAGAGCCAGCACAATGTGAATGCAATAGAGTTTGGACTCTCATATAATAAAGGTGCCCCACCACTCCAATCCATCTACTCCCAAGTCTCTGCGCAACACTGCTCACTCCAATCCAAGACCAAGTCACCAGAAGCCACAAGCACCTATGGAGGCGATGGGCCTTGGCGGCGATCGGTGTGCCAAATCATCCAAGGCGCCGGCATGCGGCCTCGCACCACGTAGCATTTCCAGACGGTGCTGGCGACCGCAGGCATCGTAGCCCTCGCCGACGCCGGCTTCGCCTCTCGCATGGAAGACATGATGGTCAACTCCATCCGCAAGTTCACCGCCGTCAAGAAGCGCGTGGACGACCTTGCCGTACTGCTCCAGCCCGCGCGCCCAGGCTCCTCATTGCCTGCCACCCTCATCGGCCTACATGGTGACGAACTCTTTCAAGCTCTGGTGGCCCTGCAGGTGCCGGAGGTCGCGACGAAGAATGTGCACCTCGAGGCCGCGCTCGCCGCGTAGCGCCTCACCATGCAAGAAACCGTCGACCTGCACATCCATGTCTACGAGGAAATCGTCTACATAGGCCACGTCTACGAGGCAAGCGAGGACAGAAAGACGTTGGCCTTCTTCCAACCGTTGGAATCTTTGGACGCCATTGTTCAGAAGCATGTCGACCTAGCCACGAAAGCCGCTGCTACTTAGGCGCCGTTCGGTGGGCCGGCGCCCTGAGTCGAGGAGGTGGACGTCTTCGATGGATGCATCTCTTGTTCTTGCCTCCTGTAACCAGCACTACATCGTCTCGTGGCCTTAATGTTTTCTTAGTATAGTACTCCCTCCATTCCCAAATATAAGTCTTTCTAAAGATTCCAGCAAGTGACTACTACATACGGAGCAAAATGAGTGAATCTACACTCTAAACTATGTCTACATACATCTGTATGCTGTATTCCATTTGAACTAGTATCTAAAAAGGCTTATATTTATGAACGGAGGGAGTATATGGCATTTTTATTCCAGTTGTAACATTTTCACTTTGAGGTGGGGCGCGGTTGAGCAAACCCACCCCCGCCCAGGCGTCGGCCGAAGTTTAGAATTAGAAGAGAGAAAGCGAGGGAGGAGAGCTAGGCATGCTGCAGACTTTGTTGTCGAGATAGGACTCGTGTTTATAGAATAGGAATCTTGAGCACTCGTGCCTCTTTTTTTGAGGAAAAATTAGTCGTATGTCTAGTACCACTAGTTGGGTGCGTCGACCTATAGCTGTCATCACTTTAGGTCTCCTTTTGAACCGCGGCTACGCTTCACAGTACATATTATTTCAAGCATTTATCCTCCTATATGTACTCCTAGGCTATTTCAGCGTGCTCCCATTCGCCGACATGTGGGACATAGAGCATCTGGGTCGTAGTGCATGCACGACTCGGAGCATATGCCGGGGTACTTTACATTTCAGACCTCACGAATTACATGCAAACCCCCCGTAGAAGAATAAATAAATGAATGAATTACTACATGAAATCGGATTATTTTCGTGGAAACCGGAGCACGTTCATTAAATTTTTGACATAACACGTTTATAAAAATGACCAGGACCTAAACCAGTCTAAGGGCCTCTTTGATTTTTCCCGCAAAAGGGCCTCTTTGATTCGCGAGGATACCGAAAACACCGGAATGGGGAAAGTATGATGGCGATGAACCGAGACGAGGAGAACTCTAACTCGGTTAGAGGTTAGAGTTAGATTCTAACCCTGAACTAACTCTAAACCAAAGAGGTGTATGGATGGCAGGGTTAGATTGACAATAAATGCTCTATCTCAATCATTTGACTACTTTGGACCCTATTTTTAGTCGACTAAAATAAGTCCCTTGGATCCAAGCACCCTCTTGGTGTGGCCGGCTCTTCCGTGGCCTCCTCCGCTCACAATTGACATAAACGAACCATCTATACAAATCAAGCATGCAAAACATGATAATTTTTTACTTTGTCCATACAAATAAGATATCCCACTTAAACATACAAGTCGTCAATCAAGCTTCACAAAATAAAAAAACACTTCATGAAACAAAGAATGAGCTAACTCATCACGGAAGTCATTCACGATAGGGAGGGAGCCCGGAGCCCCTCATGCACCGAGGGAGGAGCTCGCCATCGTCGCTCTGTAGGAAGGCTCTATAGAGCCCAAGCCCCAGGAACCCCTCCGACGCCGGCCCTTGCGAGTTGAGGTCGACACCGGCATGGGTAGCAGGGCCGCTTGCCGCCGACTGGGAACTTAATCTTTGGGGCTCTAGAAATAATGCAAGCCTATAACTAAAATACCTAGAAAGCTGAACTGAATCTTTGGGCATCTAGAAATAATGCAAGCCTGAAACTGAAATACCTAGAAAGGTGAACTAAATCTTTGGGCCTCTAGAAATAATGCAAGCCTGAAACTAAAATACCTAGAAAGGTGGACTGCATCTTTGGGCCTCTAGAAATAATGCAAGACTGAAACTTAATACCTAGAAAGGTGAACTGAATCTTTGGGCCTCTAGAAATAATGCAAGCCTGAAACTGAAATACCTAGAAAGGTGAACTGAATCTTTGGGCCTCTAGAAATAATGCAAGACTGAAAATGAAATACCTAGAAAGGTGAACTGAATCATAGGGCCTCTACAAAAAATGCAACACAGAAATTGAAATACCTAGAAAGGTGACACGAATCTTTGGGCCTCTAGAAAGATTTATTACCTCCTCAAGCAGCATCAAACAATTCCATGCGTGCACCACAAATCTATATAGCAAGTTTGATCAGGATATACTTTTCCAAATCAGAATTAAGCGCTAGAGCAAGCAAGATCAATGATATGGCCGTGAGGCAGTGAAGGAACGAACAAACTCACCCTCTCCTCGACCTCCCTCGGTAGATGCGCTGCCGCCGCCAGCATGATAGAGGAAGAAAAACGATCAAGTGAAGGGGAGCGGGGCGACATTCAAGGTCGAAGGAGAGAGGCGGCGGAGTAGGCGGCGGAGGCCGGAAGGAGAGGGCGGCCGGAGGAGAGAGAGGAGGCGGCGCTTGGGCGAGGCCCTATGGGGAATAGAGAGGAGTTGTGCGAGAGGGGAGGCGATCTGGTGCGGCAGGTGAGATTTTTTGGTTTTCTTTTAGTGGGCCGAGGATAACTAACCCAATTAGAACCTCTCCACGGGCTAGTTTTTTAGTGGGTTAGAGCAAACTAGCTCAAACTAACCCCTCTTGTTTCGATAATTTGAGGATATTTCAACCCAAACTAGCTCTAACTCGGGGATCCAAACAAAGGGGAGTGTTCTTGTACATGCTATGGTGTGGACCGTAGCACATTGTTTTTTATGGCCATATCACCACATTGTTTTCTCTTCTTTGGTTCACTTTGGGCTACCGTGGTTCTCTCATTGTTGGTTCACTTGGCTGCCGTGGTTCGCACTCCTCCAGGCACTGAGTAGTACTCCCTCCGTTCCTAAATATAAGTCTTTGTAGATATTTCACTGTGGACCACATACAGATGTATATAGATGCATTTTATGTGTAGATTCACTCATTTTTCTTCGTATGTGGTCCATTGTGAAATCTCTCCAAAGACTTTTATATTTAGGAACGGAGGGAGTAGTATAGTACTAGTATATACCGCATCATTCTTTGCTCCTTCTTACTACTCCGACATGTGGGAGAGCCAGCATCCGGGTCGACGTGCCATGCACCAGATTAGAGCATGGAATGGAAGGGGGGCATCACCCCGGTCAGAGCGCCAGTAATTCATGACTATACTGAGTGGTCATATCACAAGTCTTTCCAGCAGTAACGCACCGTCAAATCCCACAGCCCCACTCGCTCACCCTCCTCACCTCTCTGTCAAACCGCCTACCCGAAAACTGCCGCGCGTACTGCCTGTCGGATTTCAGGTTCCGGCAGACCCTTGAGGTTCGAACACTGGGGTGCGCGCAGAGATCCAACCCTCCATCGTCTCGCACCTCGCCGAATCGCTGGGACCTAAACTACTAAACAGAATAGCACAAGAGACACAAGATTTATACTGGTTCATGCCACCATTGTGGTGTAATACCCTAGTCCAGTGTGTGGTGTGGTGGATTGCCTCTTGGGCTGATGAGGAACAATACAAGGAAGAACAGCCTCATGAGGTCTGTTCTTGGCGGGTGCGATGAACTGCTAGGTGGTGTTCAGTCGCTCTAGCTACTGGTTCCTTGATGAGGATTCCGATCTCATCCGGGGGCGGATCCCTCTGCCCTAGGGGTGGCTACTCCTATTTATAGGCGAAGGCCCTAGGACTCTTCCCAAATATTGAGCGGGAAGGGCGCTAACAATTGGCCATTTTGAAGGGGAACAACGGGTACACGTATCCTGACTAAATTTAGTCCTCGCCTGCTAAAGGCTCTGGTGATGACGCCTGCTTGGGCTCCACGATGACTCCCTTCCAGCCGTTGGGGCTGGTCTTGGTCTTGTTGCACCGAAACGGATGCCTTTGCTTGATGCTCTCGCCTGCGCTTGCTCCCTTTGCACCAAAGAGGAAAGGTGGACATCTTCTGGCTGGCGCCCGGCTGGCGCCCGGGCGCCCTTGGTGCGTCATGGCTTGCGTCATGGGCACCTCGCGAGGTACCCTGCCTTGAACTCTCCGCCTCCTCATGAGCCACTGGACGAGGCCGTGCACGAGAAGCTCCTTGTCGTCCGCCCATGTAGGCTTGGCCCCTCGCGAGGGTTTTGAGCTTGCGTTGATGAAGATGGGTTGTCCTGGGCCTCCTTTGAGCCACACCGCAGGCCGCAGGCAGGCAAGTCTGGGGACCCCCGTTCCCAGAACGCCGACAGTAGCCCCCGGGCCCACGGTGCGCCCAAACTTGGCTGAGCAGAGAGGCGAAAGGGCAAGTCTGCGGCGTCATGAGTCCCTAACAGCTGCGGCCTTGGGCACCAGCGTGGCGGTTGATTGGGCGTGGGCGACCTTTGTTCCCCACGCCTCCTTATTTCGTGCCTTGCTAGGCGGACACGCTGCTGTACACATCCGTTCCCCTTTCTGCTGCTCGTGCGCCCCTATCCTTCCCCCTCTCGAACTCCAGCTTCCATTTTCAATCTAATCTCGAATCTCCCCCCCCTTTCAATCGCCATGGCTCTGACGAAGAAGGGGAAAGGGAACAAACCTGTGCCTCCGCCTCGCTCGCTGCCGCCGGTGGCCTCCGCCGTCGACCCGTCGATCATACTCAATCTAGAGGGCTTGGGCAAGGTTAGTTCGGCTCTGGCCACCACCTTCAACCAATGCGGGAGGACGACGGCCTGGCCCGCGTCCCACTTCTCCATCAACAGGATAGTCACTGAGGTCCGGTATTTCTTTGGCATACATGAAGTGAGGGCTAGTTCCCCCTTTTACATTTTCTTCAATGCCGTGCTTTCCCACTATTAGATCCACATGATGCATCCGGGTCCTGAGTCCATCACTCTCCTCTCGGTCTTTGCCTTCGTTTGTGAAGCAATGATGGGTATCCTTCCTTCGGTTGCCTTGCTGCGCCACTTCTTCTCTCTGCGCCTTGTCGACCCCACCCAATGCTCGGCGTGCGTGAGCTTCGTCGCCAGCGCCGAGACATGACCTCGGGGATTGACTTCAGCCTACCTCCATGGCCAGCTGAGTTCCGCGAGAGGTGGTTGTATGCGTGGATGTGGGGGTGCCCAGCCCCCCCTGCTCCAGAGCCAACATCGCTGCTGTCCCCAATTCAGGTGGGGCCAGAGACGCTTTCAAGCCCTCGGCTCATCTTTGTCCAGCACCGCTTGGCGTTTAAAGGTCGCTTGCCGTGACAGCGCCCAAGGTGGTGAAGGAGTTCCTGATGTGCCGCGTTGCTCCTCTCCAACGCCATTCCCACCGGATGTGGGCCTTCAGCGGGCCTGGTGATCGTATGAGGCTCCAGGAAGAAGACCTGACGCCTGAAGCGCTAAGGAAAGTGCTCCTGGTCCTGACTAGCGACCCCAACCCCGGCATCATCCGGCATGGAGGGGCCTTGCTGTACCTCTGCCAGAACAGGGGTGATTTTGTGAACCAGATGCCTACCTTCGATGAATGGGGGCCGCGCCCCGCTGGTCTCCAGGGGCCTCGCGAGAATCCAGTGATGGTGACAGCCCTTCCAGTCGGCCAGGGCGGCTCCTCCTCAAGTGGCGGAGCAGGAAGCCTGAGCCGCCCAGAGGTGAAGGACCCCTGCCGGGGTGGCAGCAGGCGGCGCTCATGAGGGAGCAGCTCACGAGGGTCATGCCGCCTTGGTGAGGGCGGCAGTACCGCCTTCGCGCGCTGCGGATGGAGCCCCCGAGGCCCCTGCTGCTTCTCTTGGTGAGGCGACCGGCGGCGCGCGTCAGGCGAACTCCCCTGACGCAGGTCGTCTTGATGCTTCTCCCTCGCTGCAGGCTGACCCCTGCGCTGAAATCTTGGGTCGCTTCCGTGTGGACTTCGAGGCCCTCCGGAAGAGAAGGGAGGCCCTGGGCGATGATTACCCTTGTCGCTTCTTGAGCGTGAGGAAGTACTTCGCCACTGATGAGTAAGCCTTCTCCTTCTCCAGCTCCTGATCCTTCTGCTGCTTGTACTGATCCTTGCCCTGCAGGCCCCTTCCTGCCGAGCTCACGGAGACGGGTGAGGAGCCGTCCGCCTCGGCTTCGCCCCCTCCCCCGTCCTTGAGTGCTCCGAGCAGTGGAGCCCTTGTGGTGAGGGCGACCGGGGAGGCGAACCGTCCCGAGGCGCATCGTGGCCCTGCGCGCCTCGCGACCCTTCTTCGCGAGCCTTCTCGTGGCATAGCTAGCCTGCCGTGGGCTTCTCGCCTGGTCGTGGACGACGATTGGTGGCGCTTCTGCCGCCCTGCAGGGATGGGCTGGCTCCAGGCCAGGCTTCTGGCGCGGCGTGCCCGGCCGTCGCGAGGGTGCCAGCCCCTAGCCCCCTGCCCGGAGGGGGAGCGCTGACTCGTGGGCCCCGTTGCGTGGTTGGGGTAAGTGATGGTGTGGAAGACGTGCTCGAGCGTGCTCGGGAGCGGCGCGCTCTTCGCCAAGGATTCCTTCGAAGGGCGGCTGATGCGGTGAGCCTGCTTGGTGAGGAGCTCGCGGATGAAGACGCGCGCCTTGTGGCCAAGGGCCTGCGCCTGGCCGCAGAGAGGCGTGAGCTGGAGGGTGCCATCGCCCTTGCGCGCCACCAGCGCGATCTTGATGATGAAGAGGCCAAGACGTTGCTTGCAGCTTCTCGGGAGGCCTGTACACGGGCCATCGAGGAGGCCCGGGAAGCTAACAGGCGGCGAGAGGCGGCGGAGCAGCGGGCACGGGAACTCCTGGCCCGGTGTCACTCACTGGAGGAGCAAGTAGAGCTGCGCGAGGCAGCCCTCGCGTCGATGAAGGTGGCCTCCAGCGGCCCGGCGGAGCTCCAGAAGCGTGAGGAGGCGTTGACGCTTGAAGCTGCCGAACGTGCGCATTTGTGGCGTTTGGAGACGAGGGAGTGCTTGGTGACGCAGGCGGAGGATGATGTCGCCGCACGGGAGGCCCGCGTCCTGGAGGAGGTCGGACGCCGAGTGGCGATGGCGCGCTTGAACCTCGAGCACGAGTTCGAGGAGAGGCTGGGGTTGATCAGGGCCGAGGCTGAAGGCAGGACTGCTGCCTTGAGGGCCAAGCTGGAGGAGGCGACGCGGCGGGCTGATGCTCGCTCTTGGGCCGCCCTCGAGGTGGCCGCAGGGGAGTCAACCACCTCTCAGGCCGAGGCGCTCCTTCTTCGCCAACTGGTGGAGGAGGCCGAGGCCGTCGCGCGCCAAAACACGGACGAGATACGTCAGCGGCGAATCCTGGAGCATGAGCACGGTCCCATGCTCGCCACGCTCCGGGAAAGAGCCAACACGGCCTTGGGTAACATCTGTGAGCCGGCCGTCGGCGAGCCGCACGCGGTTAACTACGCCGGCAACCTTCAATTCTTCACCGACGTTGTGGCGCGGCTGGAGGCGCGGTCAGTCAGGGCCAATAGGTTGGTGGAGGAGAGGAGCCGCGAGCTGCTTGAGCGTGCCTTTTCTCGTGTCTTCAGCCATCTCCAGAACGTGGACCCCCACTTCGACTTTGACGCAGCCATCGCCCCAGTTCCCCAGGCCGTCCGGGGCGACGTGGCGCATTGGGTGGAAGACAATGTGGATGCTCTCGTCAGGGCCTTCGCTTCGGACAACGACGGCGTTGTCGTGGCCGCCGATGAGGGCGGCGTGGTGAACGGCCCTGACGCCGCCGATGGCCACGCAGACGATGTGGCCCGAGGCCAGCGGCGGCAACAACAACTCGGAAGGCGCTCTGAGGGCGCATTGGGATTTATCCGACTGATTATGTATTGTCCCTGTTCCATTAGCCTGCATGAATAGTACTCAGGCTTTGGCACGATGGCTGTGAGAAGCATTTTGGGAGGGGGGAGCCCTCATGTAAAACTTGTGTTCATCGTATTAGCAGGTGTTACATCGCCCATACGCCCGCCGCCAAGTGGTTGGCTAAGCGGCGTGCTGGTTGGCGGTTACCTTTGTTTCGTCTGAGCCACGAGATAGCCTGTGGGAGGCCGCGGTGACTTGAGTGTCTCTGATCGAATCATGGGACCTGCAGTAAAAACCTCCTCGGAGAGGACGCCAGCGGCGACAGCTGGCTGGCGCAAGCCAGGCTCAGCCCGGCTCGCGAGGGGCTCGCGAGGGGAGGCAGCTGAGGCGGAGTGGCAACCAAAACGCGAGAGATTTGCTCGAATGAGACTAAGCACCCCTTCCCCGAACACACGCAAATCTCAAATTCGAATCCAGCTTAAATCCGGCGGGGGAAAGCGACAACCAAAGGGAAAGGCGAAGAAAGCAGAAGAAAAGCGTCCGGCACCTAGTCTAGTCTTGGGCGTCTTCTCACCAGCGTGGAGCTAAGTGCTGCCACTGGCGTGGGAGGGAGCCCGGGGCTGAGGCCGGCACCCCACGAGACTCGGGCGTGCGGCCCCACTCATTATTACGTGAGAGTGTCACGGGCGGCGAGCTTCACGGTGCACTTGGGCCTTCTTCACAGTGTACCGGCCTTGCTTCATATCGCCAGACGAGGGCCCCGCTTGCGCCACACTCTAGTGCCATCAACGACGATCGAAACCAGGGCGCCGCCAATGGGGTAGAGCGGTCGCCAGCAGTTCCCAAGCGACCACGGGTCCTCCGCCAGGGGCAAGCCCTGAGGCACCCCCGCAGAGGGCCTACCTCCTGAGAACGCCTTGCTCCGAACGCCGCGGTGGTGATGTCGGATCTCTGCCCCTCTCCGGCAGCCCCCTGCGCCCTCCTCCCGAGGGGTAGGAGACTGCGGGAGCGGGGCAGCCGCTCGTCGTGGCGACCTGTACCTCCTGCGATCTATGGTTAGCGTATGTTTGCTCTTGAGGAAGTAGCGGTACCCGATAATCGTCGCCCCCGGCATGACCAGTGGGACCGTCCCGAGGCTCCTGGAAGAGCTCGGCTTCCGGGGCCTCATCTCCCCAGCTCGGGCTAAGGAGCGAGCCTTGTTCTCCCTCATGCGGGTGCCCTTGGTCCATCATGTGGGGCACGTATTCTTCTGGCGCCGTCATCCCGAAGGCCACGCCGTAGTGCTGAGCGTGCCATGCGGCTCTGCTTGATGCGCCCACCGTGGGGTGGCGCCTGATCCACACAGGCCGTGGGTTACGTCGAGTCCTTCTTCTCCAGCGGGCCGGGGCGAGGGCAACCCGCCGCCGGCCCCTGCTTCTTGCTTCGCCCGGTGTTGGAGTAGCTTTGGAGCCCTTGAGCACGCACGGAGCCCCGTGCAAGGGCCGCCTGGCCTGAGATGGAAGCCGGGTGCGAAGGGTGAGCCCCGAGGCGGCGGCTCAAAGCAGCTACGCCACTCGCTCCGGCAGAACACGTCATGGCCGCTCTCCGGCCAGCACTGCACTGAGTAGCTCTCGGGCCACCATGGCGCGGCCCTCGAGTTCGCCTGCTCCGGCCGGGTGTGTGGTGGCGTGGTCGCGGCGTGATTGGAGACCCTTCTTTGCCGGCCAAGGCCTGCGCGGCGTGAGAGCCGTCGAAGCTTTGTCCACGTCGCCCGCGGCCCTAGCGCCCTGCGGACCAGCGAGCTGCACAGGGCATGGGGTCGCCCGGCGGCGGCTCTGTGGCGGGCCACGCCGCCCATGGATCTGGGTTGCCCGCTTGGTCAGCGGACATGGTGATGACGATGCGGCACGGACACGTAGGCGGCGAAGGTGGATTCCGACGCACCCTACAGCGCGCCAAATGTCGGATTTCGGGTTCCGGCAGACCCTTGAGGTTCGAACAACTGGGTGCGCGGAGATCCAACCCTCCACCGTCTACTACCTCGCCGAATCATGGGACCTAAACTACTAAACAGCGAGCAGCACAAGAGACACAAGATTTATACTGGTTCAGGCCACCATTGTGGTGTAATACCCTACTCCAGTGTGTGGTGTGGTGGATTGCCTCTTGGGCTGATGAGGAACAATACAAGGAAGAACAACCTCGCGAGGGTCTGTTCTTGGCGGGTGCGATGAACTGCTAGGTGGTGTTCAGTCGCTCTAGCTACTGGTTCCTTGATGAGGATTCCGATCTCATCCGGGGGCGGATCCCTCTGCCCTGGGGATGGTTACTCCTATTTATAGGCGAAGGCCCTCGGCCTCTTCCCAAATATTGAGCGGGAAGGGCGCCAACAATTGGCCATTTTGAAGGGGAACAACGGGTACACTTATCCTGACTAAAGTTGGTCCTCGCCTGCCAAAGCCTCTGGTGATGGCCTTTGCTTGGGCTCCACGATGACTCCCTTCCAGCCGTTGGGGCTGGTCTTGGTCTTGTTGCACCAAAATGGATGCCTTTGCTTGATGCTCTCGCCTGCGCTTGCTCCCTTTGCACCAAAGAGGAAAGGAGGACACTGCGCGGGCTGGCGCCCGGCTGGCGCCCTTGGTCGTCATGGCTTGCGTCATGGGCACCTCGCGAGGTACCCTGCCTTGAACTCTCCGCCTCCTCATGAGCCCAGCTGGACGAGGCCGTGCCTGAGGAAGCTCCTTGTCGTCCACCCCGCGTGGCTTGGCCCCTCGCGAGGGTCTTGAGCTTGCGTTGATGAAGATGGGCTGTCCTGGGCCTCCTTTGAGCCACGCCGCAGGCCGCAGGCAGGCAAGTCTGGAGACCCCCGTTCCCAGAACGCCGACACTGCAAGAGAAAAGCCCCGCCCTCAACTTTTAACTACGCGAAAATAGTTGGAGCTTGTTCGTTCTATATAAATACAGTACTTACTATATGTTTATTCACCCGTGGGGTTGTTCAATGAATTGAGGGGCGGGGAGCACAAGTGAACCTTAAATAGAGAGTTTCTTTTCTTTAATGCCACGTACACAAATTGAAAGCGCTTGTTGTGGAGAGAAAAAGATAATCACTCCACTATATATGGGCCTTGAGGGCCTGAGCGCTTGCTTTACTAGGATTGCTCTCTTCATTCTCTCATCCTCTCCAGATATAAACAAGATAGCGGTAGCAACATTTTCTCTCTGCTCACCGCTGGTCACAGATTCGGCCGGATCCCTTCGGCCGGTGTGTGTAGAGGAATAAAAGGTGCATCGTTCACGCGGTCATCGCCGCTGAGGGAGGAAACCCACAGCTGCTGGAGGGGCCCGATCCTCTGCCAGTGCCGTTCTCTCCAACACATCGGTGGCTCGGGAGGTCCTCCGACCCTTCTTCCTCCCTACCGTATTGTGCGCAGATCCGACCTACCGCGCCGACATCCGGCGACCCTCGGTATAAGTTCTTGAAAGCGGCCTTGCTCTCTGCCAGCTCCCACGTGTCTGCATGTGCATCTTTTTCTACTCCCATCAGCTCTTCCAAAGCCACCTAAAATTTTAGTATTATTAGAGGTAAAGCTACTTCATGCATTCGAATCTAGGGCTTTTTTGTTCAAACAACGAAGAAAGGGGGGAAAGTTGTAGCATGAATCTAGGACTTGATTCAAAGAGGAAATAATATGGTGAAATTAGTAGAGATCGGATACCCAACCGGTCTCTTGGTTGAAAAGGGAAATAATGGGAAAACGCAGTACAAACTGGATAAGGAACAGATCTATTATTGGTTGAAAAAAGGATAGAAAGTTGCGGCTGGTGGAAAAGTCAACAGAGTATGTCCAGGATTAGATTTGCTGCCATCACGTAGTAAAAGGTCTCGAGGATTAGATTTGCTGCCCTCACATAGTAAAAGGTCTCGAGATTAGATTTGCTTACCTCACATAGTAAAAGGTATCGAGGATTAGATTTGCTGCCCTCACATAGTAAAAGGTCTCGAGATTAGATTTGCTGCCCTCACATAGTAAAAGGTCTCGAGATTAGATTTCTTTGCCCTCACATAGTAAAAGGTCTCGAGATTAGATTTGTTGCCCTCATATAGTAAAAGGTCTCCGAGTTAGATTTGCTGCCCTCACATAGTACAAGGTCTCGAGGATTAGGTTTCTTTGCCCTCACATAGCGTGAACAAGCTCGGCATCACCACTTTATGCCTCCTTGTAGGTACATTGTGCGGATGGGTCCACTGTCGCATGTCCTTATACCAACCTTTTGCTGTTGTTAATGTAAGGGCGCATGTAACATGAAGGGATCACACTGTTACCTTAGGGACATGTCTAACTAGTGTTATTGTTAATCTAATGCCTCTAGTGATAAGATACAATTAAACTATGTTACAAATGGCACTCTTGCTGTTTTCCCCAATATGATAAGTAAGTTGCTTCTTTACGCTGCTGAGTGTCCTGGTGTCCCCACGGTCCCATGCCCTTAAACCAACTCTTTAGCTGCTGTTGATTTATCGTGTTAAGTAAACAAGCAAAGCCACCAAGTAATCCCATATTTTAGGAATCTCATTGTTGACCGTAATGCTTCTGATAACATGAAGCATTGCTGACGTTTTAAAATTTCTACTGTCCATGCGTGATTGCCATGAACATAATTAAGATGCTTCTTTTCATTTTGTATATGTTTCATATATTCTTATTGACCAGCAACTATTTACTTTCTATCATTTTGTGCATATAGGGATATCCATTTCACCTTGTTGCTATTGTGACCTTTTTGGTGAACTGCACAAAACACTTTTTTATTGAATGAGTGTCTTGTGCAGTTCAACTAAAATGTCACGTGGGCAACATATCTCAATTTTGGTGGAACTGCACAAAATGGTGATTGGAGTTTCCAAAATCTTCGTCAAGTTCTGATGGTAATCTCGTGCAACATTTTATTAGCCTTTGCAAGATGGAGCCATCACTGTCACCACAATGGCACTTTATTTTAGTGGAACTGCACAAAAGGATAAGAAAATTATAGTTGCACCTTACATGAGCGGACAGCCAACCTTAATGTTCCTCAATTTTAGTGCAACTACTAAAGAAGAACACCTTGACTCACAAGAGCAAGTACTCCTTGCTAGCTGAATGATGCAATCTTTGCTTCATTTCAGGTGAACTGCAAAAAAAGGTGCATGAATTGAATCATGGAACTCCAGGAAGACCTCATCCAAGTAGAGCTGGAGGTTGAGTTCAAGGAGGCCGCTATTAAAGTGAAATCATGCTCTCCTGTCTCCTTGTTTGTGCTGTGCAAACATGCTGTGCAAACATGCTGTGCAAACAGGAATACTCAACTACAGATGTTGTGACGATCAAGAGCATTCGCCAAGTTCTTCGATTGTATGACATGGCTAGCCAAGATGGATTTAATCCCGATATTCACTTTATCAAAAGGCTCTAATGGGTTGGTTACGAATCTTGCAAGTCGGGAATCGATTGAGATGTGTAGGCATATTTGTTGTACTTATTATTTGAATCTTATTTGTTGGTTACGAATCTTGCAAGCTGGGAATCAATGAGATGTGTAGGCATCTTTGTTGTACTTATTATTTGGATCTTATTTGTTGGTTCTGAATCTTGCAAGCTAGGAATCAATGAGATGGGTAGGCATCTTTGTTGTACTTATTATTTGGATCTTATTTGTTGGTTCTGAATCTTGCAAGCTGGGAAACATGACATGATGACGCAGAAGACAACAACCATAACAAACAGTTCAAACTTGGTAGTATTATCTTTGTGAAAGTGCGACAAATGTGATGATCGTGTGCGTCCTGAGAATAATAATTCTAATTGTTGTGCATGTTAATCCTGTGGCAATGTTAGAACGAGCGAATGCATTGCTTGTTTTAAGTATAAATTTCTATTAAAGCTAATTAAATTTAAGTAAAGTGACCACTAACTCATGTTATTACAGTACCAATACTGAGACCGCTTTCGTGAACCGGCGTGTGGCGGAGTAGGTTTCTTAATGGAGGCGTTTGAATGCACGCAGGGTGCATCTTCTGCCGGCGTGCAGCCAGACGAGGAGGGGTAATGCTTGTTGTCGCTTTGTAAACACTCAACTTCTGTTGAATCCAGGTTCCCCAAGAGCTGAAAAAGCGAATCGCCGCCGCCTACACACTCGTTCACTCGAAGAGACTCAATGGCGATCCGAGGGTGAGCTGCTGGATATGGACTTGACAAGGAGTTCCCCTTGGAGTTCGCCATTCAGTCCTATGGCTGCACCAAGTTGAATGTGATGTACACCAACGATACGGACTCGGTGAAGCTACGCCTCGCCTCGGTCCTATGGCTGCACTAGGTTACGGAGCATTCGCCCGTTTCATCGTCAGCACCGACTGCACCTTCGCTACGGTGGAGAGAAGGAAGAACGCGACGATTCGGCCATCTGGTGCAACAAGCTTGTCGACATCCAGAAGCAATACAAGATCATCAGCAACGGGCAGGAGAAGGACTCCGTGGTTGACCTCGCTGAGACCATCATCGACCCCTGATACGCCAACATGAAAGAAGATGACCTGAACACGTGGGAGGTACCTCTGAATCTAGCCTACATAACCTACGCGGCCAAGGACGCATACGCATGTGTCGGATTTCGGGTTCCGGCAGACCCTTAAGGTTCGAACTCTGGGGTGCGCGCGGAGATCCAACCCTCCATCGTCTCGTACCTCGCCGAATCGCAGGGACCTAAACTACTAAATAGAACAGCAGAAGAGACACAAGATTTATACTAGATCAGGCCACCGTTGTGGTGTAATACCCTACTCTAGTTTGTGGTGTGGTGGATTGCCTCATGGGCTGATGAGGAACAGTACAGGGAAGAACAGCCTCGCGAGGGTCTGTTCTTGGTGGGTGTGATGAACTGCTAGGTGGTGTCCCGTCGCTCTAGCTTGAGGATCGGGTCTCTATGTCTCTCTCTCAGATTCCAAATGCCGGATCGTCCTCTCTACTCTGAGTGTGGCTACTCCTATTTATGGGCGAAGGCCCTGGGCTTCTTCCCAAATATTGAGCGGGAAGGGCGCAAACAATTGGCCATTTTGAAGGGAACAATGGTACACTTATCGACTAAAGTTGGTCCTCGCCTTTGCCAAAGGCTCTGGTGATGACGCCTTTGCTTGGGCTCCACGATGACTCCCTTCCGGCCGTTGGGGCTGGTCTTGGTCTTGTTGCACCAAAGCGGATGGCTTTGATTGATGCTCTCGCCGCGCTTGCTCCCTTTGCACCAAAGAGGAAAGGAGGACGCCTTGCTGGTCGGGCGCCCGGCTGGCGCCCTTGGTGCGTCATGGCTTACGTCATGGGCACCTCGCGAGGTACCCTGCCTTGAACTCTCCGCCTCCTCATGAGCTGCCCGACGAGGCGCTGAGGAAGCTCTGGTCGTCCACCCCATGAGGCTTGGCCCCTCGCGAGGGTCTTGAGCTTGTGTAGATGAAGATGGGCTGTCCTAGGCCTCCTTTGAGCCACGCCGCAGGCCGCAGGCAGGCAAGTCTGGGGACCCCCGTTCCCAGAACGCCGACAGTAGCCCCCGGGCCCACGGCGCGCCCGAACTTGGCCGAGCGGAGAGGCGAAAGGGCAAGTGCGAAGCGTCGCGGGCCCTAACAGCCTGCGGCCTTGGGCGCCGCGTGGCGGTTGATTGGACGTGGGGGCCTCTGCAACTGCGCGGGTTGATAATAGGGCGGCATCTTCCTTGCCTCCTTTACTTTCTCCGATTCTTTGTTGAGATCCCTTTCTTGCGCCTCTCCTCCCTGCTTCCAAGACCTTGAGATCCACTCCGCCGTGCCCTAGCAGTCATGGCTCCTTACCAACCCCGCCGGAGCCTGGTATTCTCCTGCCTTGGACCCGCCAAATGTGTCGAGGCGAGCCTGCATGATGCGCCGATTAAGCGGAGACGCAGGCGTCAATGGACCGGCCGTGTTCAAGGCCGGATCCTCCGCCCCCGAGGGTCGGGGGAGTACCTTCTACCCGTTCTTCGCGAGCACCATCATTGCTGGTCTGGTGCCTCCCTTCTCTGAGTTCTTCTTCTCTGTCCTCCGTCACTATAACATCCAAGCTCTGCACCTCCATCCCAACTCCGTCCTTCTTCTGGCAATCTTCGCCTACTATTGTGAGGCCCATGTTGGGGTGAAGCCCTCGGTGGCCTTGCTGCGCCACTACTTCTTCCTCCGAGCCTCCCATGGTTCCGCCTCCAGCGTCTTGTGACCTTCGTCGCTTGTCTGGCGGAGCCATCGCCATTTCAAACCACAGGAAGCGGATTGAGGGCTTGAGGAGCAAGTGGGTCTTGGTGGATCTTTGGCGAATCCACCCTCGGCTGATCCGCCCCACGGAGCCCAGCCGAGAGCTCCGACGATCGGGTCCCGGCGAAGCTTCGGGATCCTCGCGCTTAAGGTAGTCTTTGGAGAAGATGGATGCAGATCTGGCCGGCCGACGCGGCCAAGCGAGGCTGACCAGTGCGTCGGCTGCCGAGGGAGTTCTGAGCACCAACTCGCTCCGCCAAGATTGCCTTCGATATGGAGGCATCACCGAGCCCCGTGGCCCCCGGCCGGCGAGGATCTGGCGACAGTCCTCCGATCCTTGGTTGGGGGCGATGTGGCGAGACCGAGGGCGCCCACTGCCCTGTTCCTTGGCGAGATTGGGAGCAGGTTGTGGGGTCCATGCCCGCCTTCAAGCGAGGGGCGGGCTCGTGCCTGCTGGAGGCTCCGGAGGACCTGGTGGGCGTGTCCTCTTCCAACTCTGGCGAAGAGGTGGAGGAAAGAGAGCCAGAGAGGGGGTTGATTCGGGGCGGAGTCAAGGGCTCCCCTCGCGCGCGCAGCCCCCGTTCTCCGCCTCCCCGAGAGTGGCGACGACGAGGATGAGGATGGCGGGAGGCGTAAGGCTGCCCCGATCCAAGAAGGACGGACTGGGCTGGTCCCCAGCAGGTCCGCCCCGGCCCCGGGGCGATCCGCTGACGCGCCGCCTGCTCCTGGTTCCCTTGAAGCTGATCCCTGCAGCCGGCTCTCGGGTTTCAAGTATGGTCGGAGGCCGCTCGAGTCCAGCAGCGACGACCTGTAAGTGCCTGCTTTCCGTCTTGATCATTGCTCTGCTGACGAGATCTAATGTCCATGTTCTTGGCCAAAGCCGGTGCCATAGCGAAAGAAGGCGAAGGGCTCTGAGGCTCCATCTGCGTGACGGTGCCGCTGCCGAAAAGGAAGATGATCCTGGCGCCAGTGCCTCTCGGCCCAGGCGCCCTCGCGAGGCTCGGCTGAGCAGCTGGGTGAGCTTCAGCCCCCTTGGCCGAGCAACTCGAGGTGGCCTTGCTGGGCGCTGCCTCCACCGTTGCCGTGGCGCTGGTTCCGCCTCAAGCGCGATGGCTACCGCCGCCATCTCCTCCTACTCCGCCAACTGCTGTCTCTCCGACTCCTCCGCTGTCTGGATCGTCTTTGCCGCTGGATTGGACCGGCTGCAGTGAGATCTTCTAGGCGCCGACCCTCGCTTGGTGGCGGGCGCTTGGGCCTGGCCTCTGGCTGGATTCAGCGCCCGGCAACCCGATTTGGGCGGCGCTGGTCCAGGCCTCGACGGCTTGTGATGAGGAGAAGCAGGCTATTCGTGAGGTGAAGGTAGCCCGCGATGCTGCCCTGGCGGAGGCAGCCAACATCCAAGGTTGCTGTGAGATGCTAGAGGGCAAGCTGAAGGGCCTGCAGAACCAGCTCGCCAAGGAGGTCCGCCTCCGCCAGGAGCAGGAGGAAAGCATGAAGGCTCGCGAGGCGGCCGCCAAGGACTGGGAGGCCGAGCTGAAGAAACGTCGTGACCGCCTAGACGCGCTGGAGCAGGAACTGGGGGCGAGGAAGGTCGAGCTGGACGCCAAGGCGTGGGTTCTTGCCGAAGATCGCGTGGCCTTCATGGATATGGAGGTGAAGGCTCGTGTCGGACTTCTGGGAACGGGGGTCCCCAGACTTGCCTGCCTACGGCCTGCTGCATGGCTCAAAGGAGGCCCAGGATGGCCCATCTTCATCAACACAAGCTCAAGACCTTCGCGAGGGGCCAAGCCTCGCGGGGCGGACGACCAAGAGCTTCCTCAGGCGCGACCTCGTCAGGCTGGCTCACGAGGAGGCGGAGAGTTCAAGGCGGGGTACCTCGCGAGGTGCCCGTGACCTAAGCCATGACGACCAAGGCGCCCGGTTAGGCGCCGACCAGCGGCGTCCTCCTTTCCTCTTGATTGCAAAGGGGCAAGCGCAGCAAGAGCATCAAGCAAAGGCATCCGTTTGGTGCCACAAGACCAAGACCAGCCCCAACGGCTGGAATGCGATCATCGTGGAGCCCAAGCGAGCGTCATCACGAGCCTTTGGCGGCGAGGACCAACTTTAGTCAGATAAGTGTACCCGCTGTTCCCCTTCAAAATGGCCAATTGTTGGCGCCCTTCCTGCTCAATATTTGGGAAGAGGCCGGGGCCTTCGCCTATAAATAGGGGTAGCCACACTCGAGTAGAAGGGGGACGATCGGACCGGCGTTCGAATCCGAGAGAGAAACCCGCTCCTCGAGGCTAGAGCGGCAGGACACCACTTAGCAGTTCATCACACCCACCAAGAATGCAGACCCTCGCGAGGCTGTTCTTCCTCATCTTATTCTTCATCAGCCCCAGAGGCAATCCACACACCACAAACTAGAGTAGGGTATTACACCACAACGGTGGCCCGAACTAGTATAAATCTTGCGCCTCTTGTGTTGTTCTTGTTAGTCGTTTAGGTCCCTGCGATTCGGCGAGGTACAAGACGGTGGAGGGTTGGATCTCCGCGCGCACCACAGAGTTTGAACCTTAAGGGTCTGCCGGAACCCGAAATCCGACATTTGGCGCCCGGTAAAGTGCACGGAGTCCGCATATACGCCACCTCACGTCCGGCGCATCGTCATCGCCATGACCGGC
This sequence comes from Aegilops bicornis, assembly GCA_021605145.1. Taxonomy (NCBI): domain Eukaryota; kingdom Viridiplantae; phylum Streptophyta; class Magnoliopsida; order Poales; family Poaceae; genus Aegilops; species Aegilops bicornis. Next base: position 406,412,497 of record CM038673.1, on the reverse strand, counting down.
GACCAGCGGGCAACCCGAGAACCATAGGCGGCGTGGCCCACGTTGAGCCGCTTCGCCTCGGGCGACCCGTGCCGAGGCGATTCGCTGATCCGCAGGCGCGGCCGGGCAGCGGCGGCAGCGGACAGCTCGACGATGCTCACACGCGACAGCGCGCGGTCGGCAGCAGAGCCTCCAACCACACCGCGACCACATCACCCTACACCCGCCGGGCAAAGCGAACTTCGTGGGCCGAGCTCACGATGGCCCGAGAGCTGTTGCGGTGCAGGCTGCTGGAGAGCGGCGCGACGTGCTTCTTTGGAGCGAGTGGCGGAGCTCTTGGGCCGCCGCCTCGGGGCTCACCCCTTCTGCACCCAACTCCACCTCGGGCCGAGGCGGCCCGCACGGGGCTCCATGCGGCGCCCGCTGGCTCCAGCTACTCCAAAGACCGTGAAATTTGTCAGCGCCGGGCCGGTGGCGTGGTTGCCCCCACCCCGGCCCGCGGAGAAGAAGGACTGGACGCAACTCACGGCCCTGGTGGACCGCCGCGCCACCACCCCACGACGGGCGCATCGAGCAGAGCAGCGTGGCACGCTCAGCACTACAGCGTGGCCTTCGGGATGACGGCGTCGGAGGAATACGTGCCCCACATGATGGACCAGGGGAACCCGCATGAGGGAGAACAAGAGTCGCTCCTCAGCCCAATATGGGGGGATGAGGCGCCAGAAGCCGCGCTCTTCCAAGAGTCTCGAGATGGTCCCCGGGTCACGCCCAGAGGCGGCGATTATCGGTACCGCTACTTCCTCAAGAGCAAACATACACTAACCATAGGTCGCGGGGAGGTACAGGTCGCCACGACGGCGGCTGCCCGCTCATGCATCTCCTACCCCTCGGGAGGGCGCGAGGGCTGCCGGAGAGGGGAAGAGATCCGGCATCACCACCGCGGTGTTCGGAGCAAGGCATTCTCAGAAGGTAGGCCCTCTGCTAGGGAGGTGCCTCAGGGCCTGCCCCTGGCGGAGGACCCGTGGTCGTCGGGGGAACCGCTGGCGACCGCTCTACCCCACCGGCGGCGGCCTAGTTTCCGATCGTCGTTGGTGGCACTAGAGTGTGGCGCAAGGCGGGGCCCTCGTCTGGCGATATGAAGCAAGGCCGGTACCTGTGAAGAAGGTCCAGTGCCTGTGAAGCTCGCCGCCCCGTGACACTCTCACGTAATAATGAGTGGGGACCTGCGCCCGAGTCTCGGGGTGCCGGCCTCGAGCCACAGGGCTCCCTCCTCGCCCGATGGCAACGCAGCTCCAGCTGGTGAGAAGACGTCCAAGACTAGACTAGGTGCCAGACGCGGCCTTTTTCTGCTTTCATTTGGTTTTCCCTCTGGCTGTCGTTTTCCCCCGTTGGATTTAAGTTGAATTTGAGCTTGAAGATTTGCGTGTATTCGGGGAAGGGGTGCTTAGTCTCGTTCGAGCAAATCTCTCGCGTTTCGGTTACAACTCCGCCTCAGCTGCCTCCCCTCGCGAGCCTGGCGAGCCGGGCGAACCAAGCTTCGCGCCAGCCCACTGTCAGCCGCGCGTCCTCTCCGGAGAGTTTTGCTGCAGGTCCTCACGGATTCGATCGATATACACTCGGATTGCCGCAGCCTCCGCGGTGCTATCTCGGGGCTCGTCGACGAAGGTAAACCATCAAACTAGCGGCGTCGCCTAGCCTACCACTTGGCCAGGCGTGCAGGCGACGTAACACACGCTAGTCTGAAGAACACAAGTTTTACATGAGGGGCTACCCCTCCCAAAATGCCCTCACCTCACACAGGTCAAAACCTGAGTTCTATCCATGCAGGGTAATGGAACAAGGACAATACATGATCAGTCGGATAAATCCCCCAATGCATCCTCAGGAGCACCTCCCGAGCCGTTGCTGGCATCGCTGGCCTCGTCGTCGCTGTCTGCGTGACCACCAGCGGCGTCTGGGCCATTCACCACGCCGCCCTCATCGGCGGCCACGACCACGCCGTCGTCATCCGAAGCAAAGGCCCTGACGAGGGCATCCACGTTGTCTTCCACCCGGTCGCCGAGTCGCCCGGACGGCACTGGGGAAGCTGAAGCGATAACTGCGTCGAAGTCGAAGTGGGGTCCATGTCCGGAGATGGCGAAGACACGAGAAAAGGCGCGCCCGAGCAGCACATGGCTCCTCTCCTCCACCAACCTGTCAGCCCTAACCGACCGCGCCTCCAGCCGCGCCACCACGTCGGTGAAGAACTGAAGGTTGCCTGCGTGCGGCTGGCCTACCGCCGCCTCGCAGATATTATCCAAGGCCACGTTAGCTCTTTCCCGGAGCGTGGCGAGCATGGGGCGGTGCTCATGCTCCAAGACTCGCCGCTGACGCATCTCATCCGCATTCTGGCGCGCAACAGCCTCGGCCTCCTCCACCCATTTGGCGAAGAAGGAGCGCCTCGGCTTGAGAGGTGGTGGACTCCTCTGCGCCACCTCGAGGGCGGCTTTGAAGAGCATCGGCCCGCCGCATAGCCTCCTCCGATTTGGTCCTCAAGGCAGCAGTCCTGCCCTCGGCCTCGGCCTTGATCAACCCCAACCGCTCCTCAAACTCGCGCTCGAGGTTGAAGCGCGCCGCCCGCCACTCGGCGTCCGACCTCCTCCATGGCGGGCTTCCCGTGCTGCAACCTCATCCTCTGCCTGGCGTCGCCAGCGCTCCCTCATCTCCAAGCGCCGTGCTACTGCCCAGCGCGTTGGCGGCTTCAAGCGTCGGCGCCTCTTCACGCTCGGAGCTCCGCCGAGTCGCCAGAAGCCACCTTCATCGACGCAAGGGCTGCCTCGCGCAGCTCCGCCTGCTCCTCCAACGAGTGGCACCGGGCTAGGGCTTCCCGTGCCCGCTCCTCCACCGCCTCTCGCTGCCTGTGAGCTGCCCGGGCCTCTTCGATGGCCCGAGAACAGGCCTCTCGGGAGGCTGCCAGCGACACCTTGGCCTCTTCATCATCAAGCTCGCGCTGGCGTCGCGCAAGGGCGGCAGTGTCCTCCAGCTCGCGCCTCTCTGCAACCAGGCGCAGGCCCTCGGCCTCAAGGCGTGCGTCTTCGTCAGCAAGCTCCTCACCGAGAAGGCTCACCGCGTTGGCCGCCCTTCGAAGAAATCCTTGGCGAAGGGCGCGACGCTCCCGGGCGCGCTCGCGCACGTCCTCCACACAACCGACCGCCCCGGGCCAGGCGCGAGAAAGCCGCGAATCAACACTCCCCCTTGAGGGGGGCTGAGGCTGGCACCCTCGCGGACGGCCGCGCGCGCCAGCCCGACCTGGAGCCAGCCCATCCCAGACGAGGCGCGAGAGCGCCTCAGCCAATCGCCGTCCACGACCAGGCGAGAAGCCCACGGCAGGCTAGCTATGCCTCGGGAAGGCTCACGAGGAAGGATCGCGAGGTGTGCAGGGCCACGACGCGCCTCAGGACGGCTCACCTCCCCGGTTGCTCTCACCACAAGAGCTCCGCTGCTTGGAGCACTCAAGGACTGGGGAGGGGGCGAAGCCGGGGAGGACGTCTCCTCACCCGTCTCCATGAGCTCGGCAGGAAGGGGCCTACAGAGCAAGGATCAGTACAAGCAGCATAAGAATCAGGAGCTGGATAAGAGGAAGGCTTACTCATCCGTAGCGAAGTACTTCCTGCGCTTCAGCAGGCGACAAGGGTAATCATCGCCCAGGGCCTCCCTTCTCTTTCGGAGGGCCTCGAAGTTCACGCGGAAGCGATCCAAGATTTGAGCGCGAGGATCAGCTGCGGCAAGGGAGAAGCTTGTCAGGCGGCTTGTGTCGAGGCGTCTGCTGACGTTGCTAGTCACCTCACCAAGAGAAGCGGCGAGAGGCCTCGGGGCTCCAGCCCACAGGCGCTGCAGGCTGCCGCCGCCCTCGGCCAAGCAAACATGAACCTCAGGAGTTGCCCCCTCGCGAGCATCACCAGGCGCTGACAGCCTGGAGGGGGTCCCATCAGCCTCTGGCGGCTCGTACCTCCCTGCTCCACCACTTGCGGAGGAGCCGCCTTGGCCGACTGGAAGGGCTGTCACCACCACTAGATTCTCGCGAGGCCCCACAGGAGACCCGGTGGCGCAGCCCCATTCATCGAAGATAGGCATCTGGTTCACCAGATCACCCCTATTCTCGGGCAAGTGCAGCAAGGCCCCTTCATGCTGGATGCCACGGGTTAGGATCTTGATCGGGACCGAGGAGCACCTTCCTTAAGCGCTTACGGCGTCAAGTCTTCTTCTGGAGCCTCATCTGATCACCGAGCCCATGAAGGCCCACATCCGGTGGGAATGGCGTTGGAGAGGAGCAATCGCGCATCGGGAACTCCTTCACCACCTTGGGCGCCATCCTTGCGGCGACCTCGAGGAATCTTGGCGGCGCCAGACGAAGAAGAGCCGAGGGCTTGAAAGCGTCTCCTAGCCCCAGCCAGAATTGGGGATAGCAGGCGAAGTTGGCTCCAATAGCAGGGGGCTGGGCACCCCCGCATCCACGTACAACCACCTCTCGCTGAACTCAGCCGCGGGCGGAGGCAGGCTGAAGTCAATCCCTGAGGCCGCGGTCTTGGGCGCGGCGACGAAGCTCACGCACACCGAGCATTGAGCGGGGTCGACAAGGCGTAGAGAGAAGAAGTGGCGCAACAAGGCAACCGAGGGAAGGATGCCCATCATTGCCTCACAAACGAAGCGAAGGCCGAGAGAAGAGTAATGGACTCGGGACCCGGATGCATCATGTGGATCTCGATAGTGGGAAAGCACGGCATTGAAGAAATCGGAGAAAGGGGGAACCAGCCCGCCCACGAGCGTCGGCGAAATACGGACCTCGATGGTACTGTCACATCGATGGCAAAGTGGGACACGGGCCAGGCGTCGTCCTCCGCATTCATTAAAGGAAGTGGCGAGCGAACTGGCCTTGCCCAAGCCCTCCAGTTGATTATGATCGACGGGTCGATTGACGGTGGAGAGCCGGTGTGGCGGCGAAGCGGGCGCGGGTTTCGTCCTTTCCCTTCTTCGTCGGAGCCATGGCGATCGAAAGAAGGGAGATTTGAGATTGGATTGGAAATGGAAACCGGAGTTCGAGAGAGGGGAGGACTGGAGCGCACAAGCAACAGAGAGGGGAACAAATGTGTGCAGCAGTGTGTCCGCCTAGCAAGGCACGAAATAAGGAGGCGTGGGGAAACAGTGCCGCCCACGTCCAATCGACCGCCACGCGCCGCCCAAGGCCGCAGGCTGTTAGGGGCTCATGGCGCTCAAGACTGCCCTTTCGCCTCTCTGCTCGGCCAAGTTCGGGCGCGCCGTGAGGCTCTTTGTCGGCGTTAAGGAACGGGGTCCCCAGACTTGCCTACTGCGGCCTGCTGCGTGGCTCAAAGGAGGCCAGGATGGCCCATCTTCATCAACACAAGCTCAAGACCCTCGCGAGGCCAAGCCTCATGAGGCGGACGACCAAGAGCTTCCTTAGGCGCGGCCTCGTCAGGCTGGCTCACGAGGAGGCGGAGAGTTTAAGGCGGGGTACCTCGCGAGGTGCCCGTGATGTAATCCATGACGACCAAGGGCGCCAGTCAGGCGCTAGCCCGCGCAACGTCCTCCTTTCCTCTTTGGTGCAAAGGGGGCAAGCGCAGGCAAGAGCATCAAGCAAAGGCATCCGTTTCGGTGCAACAAGACCAAGACCAGCCCCAGCGGCTGGAATGCAGATGTCGTGGAGCCCAAGCGGGCGTCATCACCAGAGCCTTTGGCGGCGAGGACCAACTTTAGTCAGGATAAGTGTACCCGGTGTTCCCCTTCAAAATGGCCAAGTGTTGGCGCCCTTCCCGCTCAATATTTGGGAAGAGGCCCGGGGCCTTCGCCTATAAATAGGGGTAGCCACACTCAGAGTAGAAGGGGGACGATCGGACGAGCGCTCGAATCCGAGAGAGAGAGAAACCCACTCCTCGGGCTAGAGCGGCGGGACACCACTTAGCAGTTCATCACACCCACCAAGAACGAGACCATCAGCGAGGCTGTTCTTCCCTGTCTTATTCTTCATCAGCCCCAGAGGCAATCCACACACCACAAACTAGAGTAGGATATTACACCACAACGGTGGCCCGAACTAGTATAAATCTTGCGCCTCTTGTGTTGTTCTTGTTAGTAGTTTAGGTCCCTGCGATTCGGCGAGTGCGAGGCGGTGGAGGGTTGGATCTCCGCGCACCCGAGTTCGAACCTTAAGTGTCTGCGGAACCCGAAATCAACAGCTCGCGCCTTCTTTGAGGAGCTTTTATGATAGCGGCCTGGAGAGCCCATCGGCCGGGCGCAGAGGACGGCCCCGCCAAGCTGCTTCCCTTCCTGATTCGTGCTCTTGAAGATGTCTCCCTTGGTCTCGGCCCCACGGGTGAGGCCGAGGCGTCATCTTGTCTTCTGCGGTGACCGACGCGGATCCTCACCCACATCTATCTTCGTGATCCTAAGCGTCGACATGGACAGCTTCTTTGGGCCGGCAAGCGGCGAGCATGCTACGCCGAGGCCAGTATGAAGGGTCGCGCGGAGGCTCTGTTGGGGAAGTTCCGGGCCTTCAGCACCATGCCAAAGCGAGGCGCTGCCGGCCCTGCTGCTTCACGAGGCGAGCCCACTCCGCGCTGCTCCACCGCTGACAAGTGACTACGTTGTGGCTCCTCTCTTGCTTTTAATTCCTGCACGTGTATCATGCCTCGGGGAGGCGTTTAAACTTGCGTTTGGTATTGCGATAACAGTGTGGACTGTAATATTTGCTTTTGAATTCCTTGAAATTTGTGCTTCCTACTTGCTTATGTTCTCGCCGGCAGAGCCCGGCCTCACAGATACCTCAGTTGGCCAGTTAGCCCGACCGTAAACCAGGACGGGACCAAGGAGTGAGGGGCTACGTGACAAGTTAGGCTCTGAGTCGCGATGCTCGGGAGTCCCCTTAGCGCCTGAACAACAAGTAGGGAGGTGAGGCGCGGGCGGATCCACCATTCTACGTCTGCAGAGCCCGGCCCCGCGCATACCTCAACCGCCGTTAGCCTTTTGAAACTAAGGGGTGAGGGGCTACGTGACCAGTTAGGCTCCTGAGTCGCGATGCTCATGAGCCCCCCTTGACGCTCAAACGGCATGCGTACCTTGGCTCCGATCGGGGAGTGACGTGCGACGAACCAGGCCCGAGGGGCCTGGCTGGGTGGCGTGCCTCTGGACGTGACCCAGGCGCAGCCCCCGTGCCTGCCCAGCCCTCGCGTGGCGCTCCCGAGGGAGGCGTTGCGGTGAGGCGGACACCGAGCTCTGGGCTCCACGAGGTTGATGCGACCCGGAGGCCACCCTCGGTTGTTTATCACCGGCTGAGACATAGCGCTTCACGCATACGTCTGAGCATAGCCGCTCCTCGGCGATGTCGTCGGCCAGCGCGAGCATGGTGCTTCCTTTGGAGCGTGGGAGGGGCTCCCCTCCGGGAGGAGCCCCAGGCGTATCTGCCCCACCGTGACATGTGGCCGGCACGGTAGGGCTGGACGAGGTGTATCTGGGCACCCGTGAGCCAGTAGCGGACTCCACGAGGCCCTACACGAAGGCGGGTTGCGCTGGCTGCAGGCCTTATCTTCGAAAGTGTGTTCACGCAAATTTGGCGGATGCGGTGCTCTCGTCTTGGTCCCAGCTCTCGGGCTGGTCTCGGCCGTCGGGGCGAGCCAGGTCGCGATGCCATGGACAAGACCAGAGGGTGAGGGCTGGAGAGCCGGTAGGAGCCACGAGTCGCGATGCTCAGCAGCCCCCTTTAACGCCAAGCTAGGTTAGATGACGCAACTCTCGTCCTCGGGTCCGGCTCACGGGCTGGTCTCAGCCGTCGGCTGGCAAGCCGGTCGCGATGCCATGGACAAGACCAGAGGGTGAGGGCCGGAGAGCCGGTAGGAGCCACGAGTCGCGATGCTCGTGCACCCCCTTTAACGCGTAAGCTGGGTCAGAAGCAGCAACTCTACGTCCTCGGGTCCCGGCTCTCGGGCTGGTCTCAGTCGTCGCTGGCTAGCCAGGTCGCGATGCCATGGACAAGACCAAAGGGTGAGGGCCGGAGAGCCGGTAGGAGCCCTGAGTCGTGATGCTTAGGCACCCCCCCCCCTTTAACGTGCAAGATTGCGCCACCCAGGAAAAGGCACCAAATAACAAGCATGGTGGAGCGAGAGCATAATCCTAAGGAGAACGCATGAAGGATACATGCCGCTGGGACTGGCCCGAGCGGCTTGGGGATGATGCAGCCCGAGGGGCGCCCCAACAGGATAAGCTAAAGACATGAAATAAAAGGGATACATGCAGCAGGGACGGACCCACGCGCCCTGGGAATAATGAGGCCCTGAAGGCGCTCCTAGCCGGAAATAAAACTTAAAGATGTCACCTGGTGACGTTGGGGATGAAGGGTTGTTGATGTAGCAGACTCGGTGGGCTGCGGGAGCCGATCCTCCACGAGCCCCGGCCCGGGGGCCTCGGGAGGATCCGGAGGCGCTGGCGGCTCCTCATGGGCCATCTCCATCTCCGCCAGGGCTGCGGCGTGCCTGACCTCTTGAGCCTCCAGGATGGTCCTCATGAGACGCTGGTGCACAGCAGCCGCGTTTGGCAGGCCATAAGGCATGCGTACGTAGCTGTGGGGCGGACCCTCGCAACGTCCCACTCGCGAGGGCCAGAGGCGCTCTTGAGATGCGGCTCGGTTGAGGCCGGTTGCGAGTACCTCGGAAGTTGGCGATGAAGCGGGTGCGCATCTCGGCCCAGGAAGAGATCGTGCCTGGGGCCAGATTCAGGAGCGAGGTGCGGGCTCCGTCCTTGAGCGCCATGGGAAACCAGTTCGCCATGACCCTTTCGTCCCTGTTGGCAGCCTCGATGCCCAGCTCGTACAGCTGGAGGAACTCCGTAGGGTCATTTATGCCGTCATGGCGAGGAGGCAGGTCTGGCTTGAACACCTGGCAGGCCACGCGACAGCGCGGCTTCGGTGGTGAAGGCTCGGCAGCCCGTCGTAGCCGCTGGGGCCTCGGACGGCAGAGAGCTTGGTCTTGCAGGCCTCCACACATGGTGCAGAGCAGCGAAGTCTTGACGTCTTTGGGCGGAAGCGCTCGGGCAGCTTCTTCTTGAGCGAGGAACTTCTTGGCAGCTCTGCTTTTGCCACGCCGGCGCTGGCGGAGCAGGTTCCGCCAGTCGCGCATATGGAACGGGCGCCGTCTTGAGGAGGAGGCAGCTGAGGCGCCCGGGAGCTTCATCGCCCAGCAGGCGGTGCGGTGCAGCGAGACGGACGGGCGGTCGCCTCCCAGCCAGCGGACAAGCTCAGCGGCAGCAGTCGAGCCATTCTTCATAAACGTCGTCGACCGGGCGATAGCGCAGGAGCTCGTTAGCGCGATGAGTGCAGCTCGGGCCTCCATGGCGCTTGAAGCGCGCGTGATTTAAGAACCAGCGAGGGGTGGCGAAAGCGTGGCGGTGCGGCCGTCCCGCCTCATGGACGGGCGGAGTCTTTGGGGCGGCGCTTGCGGCTCGTTCCCTGCGGGCGATGGCGGCGTTGATGGCGAGTGATGGGGAACAGCGAGGACGCCCGCCGGCGGGAGCCGTCTGGCGACATGGGAAAGCGGCGGCTCGGCGCTCAGCGCGGGCCCGACGAGCGTCACACATGGTTGCGGTGGTCGGGGAATAACGAGGCGACGAAAGGCAGATTCCGGCGCACCCCTACCTGGCGTGCCAAATGTCGGATATCGGGTTCCGGCAGACCCTTAAGGTTCGAACTCTGGGGTGCGCGCGGAGATCCAACCCTCCACCGTCTCGTACCTGCCGAATCGCAGGGACCTAAACTACTAAATAGAACAGCACAAGAGACACAAGATTTATACTAGCCCGGGCCACCGTTGTGGTGTAATACCCTACACTAGTTTGTGGTGTGGTGGATTGCCTCTTGGGCTGATGAGGAACAGTACAGGGAAGAACAGCCTCGCGAGGGTGCATTCTTGGTGGGTGTGATGAACTGCTAGGTGGTGTCCCGTCGCTCTAGCTTGAGGATCGGGTCTCTATCTCTCTCTCTCGGATTCCAAATGCCGGATCGTCCTCTCTACTGTGAGTGTGACTACTCATATTTATGGGCGAAGGCCCTGGGCCTCTTCCCAAATATTGAGCGGGAAGGGCGCCAACAATTGGCCATTTTGAAGGAGAACAACGGGTACACTTATCCTGACTAAAGTTGGTCCTCGCCTGCTAAAGGCTTTGGTGATGACGCCTGCTTGGGCTCCACGATGACTCCCTTCCAGCCGTTGGGGCTGGTCTTGGTCTTGTTGCACCGAAACGGATGCCTTTGCTTGATGCTCTCGCCTGCGCTTGCTCCCTTTGCACCAAAGAGGAAAGGAGGGCGCTGCCGGGCTGCGCCCGATCGGGCGCCCTTGGTCGTCATGGCTTGCGTCATGGGCACCTCGCGAGGTACCCTGCCTTGAACTCTCCGCCTCCTCATGAGCCAGCTGGCGAGGCAGCTGAGAAGCTCCTGGTCGTCCACCCCACGAGGCTTGGCCCCTCGCGAGGGTCCTGAGCTTGTGTAGATGAAGATGGGCTATCCTGGGCATCCTTTGAGCCACGCCGCAGGCCGCAGGCAGGAAAGTCAGGGACCCCGTTCCCGAGCATGACGGCAAGCATGGTACGACATGTACAAAGTGAGATCTTGGACATGAGGCGTATGCGCTTCCCGTAACCGAAAGTACATAGACAGCCGCAGCGTCATGATCAAAGCGTGCCGGGAAAGGTCTAGATGTTGTAATTTATCTTTTATAAGCACCTTTATCATCTCAGTGTTTCATGCATTAGCCTATGTGTCGTAATTATCTGTTTTGTCCAAAATATTTCTTTTAAGAACCCATTAACCTGATTGCTTTTTTTAGTGGCTATTTGCTTATGTATGTAAACTAGTTCACTTGTCCGTAAAAAAACTAGTTCACTCGGCTGTCGTGCTTTGAATCTTCTTCCTCCCAACATATTCCTCTCCTCAGGTGGACCCAGCAGGTCTCTGAATTTTCTCCCACTTTGTTTTTCGATTTAAACTGAGTTTTCTCCCAGTACTTTCCCTAGAACCAACTCAACTGTCCCGTCTAGCCTAAAAATAATAATACCCCACGTACTATTAACTCATCAAATTAAAATGATATTTTATTTAAGTAAGTTGAAAGTTCTTACAAAATAATACTCCAATAATAATTGTTTATATATAACTTGCCAAGTTAACTCCTAGTGATTGCGTACATAAGCTTGCAAAGATTTTCTTGACGTGCAATCATGTGTTTATCATTTTATAACATTTCTCCGTCTAGCCCAACATGATATTTTCACCCAGCCCGGCAAGTCCATGGGTTTCAAGAAAAATGCAAATGGGATTTAAGCGGGCTGCATAGATGCTACATCATTGTTTCACCCAGCCCACCAAATGGACTAAAAAACAAATGGACTGGTGACATGTGGGCCGATGAGGTTGAACCTAAGAAGGCATTGGATTTACATCCAACGGTGGCATTCTTCTTCAATCTCTCGTCTTCTTCCCCAGCGCTACGGAACCGCTTGCTCCAGCCTTGGCCCAATGGCGTTGTTTTGTGCTCCTCAACAACGCTACCCTCACCGACGGCCAGGCCATCCCTCCACTCCGCACCTCCTGTTATTCTCTGCCGAGTGTAGGCCCACCCCGCACCGAACCGATCAAGTTTCCCACTCCTCTCCGTCTGCGACTCCTTTGCCGCGTCTTCCACATCTCCGGGTCATTCGATGCAGAGGCCTCGCCGTCGTCCTTGAATGCGCTTTCGGTGCGGCGTGGTCAACATCTGAGAGTCATCGAAGAGGACTATACGTGGAGAGCTCGACGGTGGGACCCACAAGGTCCATGGTCGCACGCAAGGAAAGTTCCTCCTTATTACGCCTTGTCGTGCCTTTATGCGTGGGAAGGGCTTACGTATTTCACGAAAAAATGTTCCCCCGGCTGTCGGACCCACCAGCTATATCTTCGCACGCAAGGAAGTGCCTCCTTATTACGCAACAAAAAATGAATACCCCCCTGCTACCTGGGACCCACCATAGTGGGTGGCTGACTTGTGGGCCTACTAAGTTGACAAGGACGGAGGGCTTTGTCAACTTAGTCAATATGAACGATTCTAGCTCCAGTGACCGTACGATGTCCATCCAACGGCCATAGTGCTTCTTCAACCTCTGGTCTTCTTGCTCCAGCCGCACAAAGCAGCGCCGGTCGTGCCGCGTGCTCCTACCTCTCATGGCCGGCTATGATGCCGCGGAGGCCTCACCGCCCCTACTACTCCCACCGTTGGCCCAGGGTATCCCTCTACTCACCCACACCCCCTATTATTATGCAGCGACGGCAACCTCACGCCACAGCCGAACCAGTGAACCCTCGTACTCCTCTCCGCGTGGGCATCCACTGCCGCGTCTTCCCCGGCTCCGCATCGTCCCCTTCCTAGGCCTCACCGTCGTCCACCGCCTTGGTGCTCTCGGCGCGGCGTGGTCAATGTGGTCAACGACCGACTTCCATCGGAAGAGTACTGTACGTGGAGAGGGCCGATTTGGGTCCACGGCCACAACCTAGTTTTTGTGATTTGCCAAGTAAGTCGCTTTGTCGGGGCACTGTGGGGCTGCAAATCTTTCAAGATGAGGAGAGCTTCATTGGTGGCCGAGAAAATAGCCTATCAAGAATGATAAATGGGCTGTACATTTTTAAAACACATCAAACCGGCAATTAGTTTCAAATATCTTTTTTTCATTTCGAGATTTTAAATTACATTAATTTTTATGCGTGGAGAATTTGTTGGATTTTATATTGATATATATATTTATTTTTAAAATCAGTTTGAATGTGAGTCGAAATTTCGGGATTAAAAACAGTTCGGACCGCACCGAAATATGCAAAAATTCGTATAATTGTTTAACCGTGGCCACAATATGGGCTGCAATGCTAACAAAAATAATACGGGCTCCAAAAAAAACCTTAAGAATTAGCAAATGGGCTGTAAATTATTAGAAATAATGGCAGATGGGTTGTGTGCTGCTTTCCACATATTTGAGGCTTTCCTAAAAAAAGGTTGGCCTTTAAGCGGTGGTATTGGATGTCCATCCAACGGCCGTCGTGCTTCTTCAATCTCTGCTCTTCCTGCTCCAGCCGCTCAAACAAGCGCCGACGGGACTGCCTGCTCCCTCCTCCCCACGGCCGGCTATGCTGCCGCGCAGGCCTCACCGCCCCACCGTACTCCCATCGCTGGCCTAGCCATCCCTCTACTCACCCACACCTGCTGTTATTCTCTGGCGACGGCAGACGAACCAGTAAACCCTCGTATAGTCGTACTCCCCTCCGCATGGGAAACAACTGCTGAATCTTCCCTGCCTCCGTGTCGTTCCCTTCCTAGGCCTCGCCGTTGTCCACCACCCTGGTGCTCTCGGCGCGGCCTGGTCAACGTGGTCAACGGCCGACATGCATATGAAGTGGACTGTACGTGGAGAGGCCGACAGCTGGGTCCACGGCCGCACGCAAGGAAATGCCTCCTTATTACGCGCAAAATAATGAGTCCTCCATCTGACATCAGGGACCCATCGAAAGGGCCTCTGTATTTCGCGAAAAAATGTTACCGCCGCTGACAGCTCGGACCCACCAGCTATATCTTCGCACGCAAGGAAGTGCCTCCTTATTATGCACAAAAAAAATGAATACTCCCCCTGTTAGCTAGGACCCAGTATAGTGGTAGGCTGACTTGTGGGCCTACTAAGTTAAAGGGGACGGAGGGCTTTGTCAACTTAGTCAATATGCACGATTCTAGCTCCAGTGACCATAGGATGTCCATCCAACGGCCGTAGTGCTTCTTCAACCTCTGGTCTTCTTGCTCCAGCCGCCCAAACCAGCGCCGGTCGTGCCTCGTGCTCCTGCCTCCCGTGGCCGGCTGCGATGCACCGGAGGCCTCACCGCCCCCTACTACTCCCACTGCTGGCCAGGCCATCCCTCTACTCACCCACACCCCCTGTTATTCTACGGCGACGGCAGCCTCACCCTCGTACTTCTCTTAGCGTGTGCATCCACTGCCGCGTCTTCCCCGGCTCCGCGTCGTCCCCTTCCTAGGCCTCGCCGTCGTCCACCGCCGTGGTGCTCTCGGCGCGGCGTTGTCGATGTGGTCAACGACCGACTTCCGTCGGAAGAGTATTGTGCGTGGAGAGGCTGACAGCTGGGTCCACGGCGGCCGCAAGGAAGTGCCTCCTTTTTACGCGCAAAATAATTATTCCTCCACCGACAAAGAGGGACCCACCGGACGGGCCACCGATTTCGTGAAAAAATGTTTCCCACGGCTGGGACCCACCAGCTACATCTTCGCACGCAAGGAAGTGCGTCCCGCAAAAAAAACAAGCGGTTCGCCCCACATTGCTGGGACCCACCAACTACATCTTCGCGAGTAAGGAAGTTCACGGCGGTCGGGACCCACCTGGTGAAGCGTCGTGGCGTTGTCATTCTGGTCACGAGCGTGTATGTACATATATATTGGTCGATGTAGGCGGCGCGCGTGTCGTAGTAGAGGCGCACACGTAGCATGTACACGCGTCGTCTGATGACGCCGTGGTGCAAGAAAGAAAATACGGCCACGTATGTGTACATACGGGTGGGGTCTCGAACGCCTACTCGCGCATACATACATGGCTGGGTCGGAACAGAGAAATAGCGTCGTCATCGTGTTCATGGGGAGCCAACCGGCTAGGTCAGAACGGAATACGTGGTCCTGTTCAACGGGAGGGCTTGGATGGAACAGGCGATGGAAACGAGGCCTGGCGTACCGCACAATGGAGGAAATGGACCTCCTACGTTCGGAACGGGGTCCTGTTGATCGGGAGGGGTGTGGCGTACCGCAAAACGGAGGAAACTGACCTCCTACGGTCCAAACGGTGGTCCTGTTGATCGGGAGGGGTGTGGCGTACCGCAAAACAGACAAAACGGACCTCCTACGGTCGAAACGGGGGTCCTGTTGATCGGGAGGGGTGTGGCGTACCGCCAAAAGCAGATTTAAACGGACCTCCTACGGTCGAAACGGGGGTCCTATTCATCGGGAGGGGTGCGGCGTACCGCAAAACGGGACTCCACGGGATATTGTTCTTCTCCACCGTCGACCTCCTCCAGCCTCCACGGGCTACCGTCGACCTCCTCCAGCCTCCACGGGCTCCTGTTCATCCAGCCTCCACCGCGCGCTACTCCACCGACTACTGTTCAACCACTCCTCCACCGTCTACTATTCATCCGGCCCTCCACACCACGGGGTCCTGTCAACCACCCCTCCACCGTCTACTGTTCATCCAGCCCTCCACCACACCACGGGGTCCTGTTCATCCAGAGGCAAACACCACCGCTCACTGTTCATCCAAACCCCCCCCGCAACGCTCACTGTTCATCCCAGAGGCAGCATCGATCGGCTTCAGTTAGCAGCAGTAGCGAAGGAATCGCTCGACCGGGTTTAGTTAACAGCCATCGATCGATCGCTCGGGTTCAGTAACGCGTAGCCTGCAGTGCAATCGCTCGGGTTCAGTTAGAGCCCAACGCCTCGCTCGGGTTCAGTTAGAGCCAACGCCTACACACGCAGCGTACATGTCACGAGAGAATGCGTCGCTCGGCCCCCGACCTCCCACCATAACCGGAAACTCCCCAAAATTTTCCTCCCCCTCGCTTCTACCATGGTTTTTTCTGTCATGGACGGCCCAAAGAATGTCATGCAGCTGCGTCTCCGGCCAGCCCAGGACGAAAAACCCATTTTCTGTCATGATTTTTTGTCATAGAAGTAGGAGCCCACCACATCTATGATGATACCGGGTTTTGTCACAATTATCGTCATAGAAGTATCATATGTATGACAGAATTTTTTTCGTTCGGCCCAAAATGTCACGGATGTGTCTTTTTTTGTAGTGGGCCCCCCAGCTCCTTCTTTACGGCACACATCGATCGATATGCCTCTCTAGCCAGGTGTGCCTAGCACAAACACAAGCTTCCCCTCTTCTCTTGTCACCGTCCATGCCTCACTCCCACCACTCTTTTCATCGTTCTCGTACTCGCACACTCCTCCCCCCTCGATATAGTATGCCTCTCGTACCACCTCCTACCTGCATCTCTCTCTCTTTATCCTTCTCCTCGTGCCTCATTTTCTTCAAACACACACATGCATGTATACCAATCGATCTCCCAACATATACCTAGATCGACTTTAACTACCCCCCTATCGATCGACGTACCTCACAATTCATGTCTCTCCTTTCTCTAACAAAGGGCGATTGATCTTTCTATGTAGTTACGTCTGCTTACCACAACCACATCGCCCCCCTCATCATTTGTGCATGCCTCCTGACCTGTCTCTCACACGCACGTGCACAGACAACAAGCAGCCATCTCCTCTCTTATTGATATTGAGGGCGTGCCCTCCGTTTGTCTAGCAAGCCTATCCCACCATTTGTTAGAAGCAACTCCACTACCACCCCCTCCAACGCTCTACCTCTGTCTCTCTCCCAACCTTATTCCTCTCCTGCACATATGCATGGATGCCGATCGATCTCCCTTAATACATGAGGCAGATCGATGTCGTTAATACATGAGGTAGGCCTCTCTCCTCCTCCACACATATACCAGCCATTGTACCTCTATAGTTAATTGGGCCTCCCTCTTCCCCCACCACACACCGATAGTTGAGCACTGCAGGTAGGTATCCATGCCACAAAGACAAACTGCACATGTCCCCTCTCAAGTTCCAGTAGGCCAGCCACTCTATATCTTTGACGTGGGCACACACAAATTCGATGGCACTCTTTATCGATCACCCGCGCGCGCACACACACACACACATCATCCCTCTCTTCGATTCTATGGACACCTCAAGCCGATGATACCTCCACTCTCTTCTCGTGGATCGCCCCCTCTATATATATGATATATCCAGGACTCTATTTCACACACATTGCATATGTTACATTTTTTGATTGAACCCCCCCAACTCTCAAGAACCCACACACTATATCTCTCTAGGTTTGTATCTCTCTCACACAACCCCACGTAGGTGGTGTACGTATACAAGAAGAGAATAGGTGCACCGAGCACGTACTCCCGCTTCGTGCCCAGCCACACCCGCGTGGGTACACGGTGGAGCTCATTTCTTTACAAATGGCAGCCCACGTGCTAATTTGAACGCCTGTAGCGGTTGTTTACCTAGGGAGGTCGTGTACCACGCGTGCACGAAACAAAGTTCGACTTGACGCGTTGCCGCATTATTTTTAAATAAAGTTATAGCGCTCAATGGCACGTACACAGAATATAAAATGATTTTTATGGAGAAAAAGGTAGTCCGCTCACTATATACAATGGAGCCTGCCTGCCTGGTTTGTCGCTCTTCAGAGTATCTCACACAAGGCTGCGGTGGCCTCTCTCTCTCTCACCATTGGTCACTGATCCGGCCGCATCCCGTCCGCCGGGGGAAAGGGAGTGCGATGGCCTCTCTCTCTCACCGTTGGTCACTGATCCGGCCGCATCCCGTTTGCCGGGGGAAAGGGAGGAAGTGCATCGTTTCTCTGTTCGACAGCGCCGAGGCAGCACGTCCCGATCTGTGGTACACGCCGTTCTCTCTGACCAAGCTCCGGCGCGGCAGGGCCTACGCCACCTGCTCGCAGATTCCGCCCGCCGCCGCTCACCTAGTTACATCCTGACGACCTCCAGGTATCCCCTCCGGCCTTGCTCCACTGCCCGTCTTCCCACGTCGCTGCATGTGGATCTTCCATAGTTCTTTGCCCAAAACGTAGCTCGTCCGGCGAACTTTCCATATTGCATTCTCGTCCTCACACTGTTTTAGACAAACACAACCGTCCTGTTATCTTCCCTTAGGACAAGGAATATGCTTCTTTTTTGTCGTCGCATGTGTCATCAATTGTTATTGGCCAGTAATTGTTTCCTTTCTACCTCTTTTTTGCAAACATGGCTATCCATTTCACCTCGTTGTTATTGCGACCTTTTGGTGAACTGCACAAATCACTTTTTTCTTAAGAGTGTTTTGTGCAGTTGTACTAAAATGTCACACGGGCAACGCGTCTCTACATTTCAGTCTTGTTGCACAAAGGGAGATTGGTTTTGCTCTATCCTCCTCATCCAACTCCGAGCCTAATCTTCTCCAACTAGTTAGTCTTAAGAGAGACTACAAAGGTGTCCGGCTTCTATTTGTGTGTTTATTGTTTCATCAAGAGTCCTCTATTATCGTAATCACACTTAATATCTTTGGAACAGGGGCCTTTCGGCTCTATTTTAGTGGAACTGCACAAAATGATCGGAATGTTGCATGCTCCAGACAGCTACTTTTTTCCCAACATGCCTTGTTGATTTAGGACAGTAGCCGGGGGATGTTGCGACCAATGAAAGCATGGATCAATTTTAATTTAACACCTTCTCACAACTCGTCTTCGGTTGTGATGTAATTATTAGCTCGATATGCTAATAATTGACATGCATTAGCAAGGAAGTTAGTTTTTTATTGTTTTGAAAGAGCATCGATGGCAAGACACGAAACAAAAGCTGAAAGCTCACACCATTGTACAATTTCATGTTGCTGGAAAATTATTTGTATAGTACGTCAATTATGTAAACAAATGATGGAAGCTTGATAGCATTGCTAGAAGCCTCTTCATCATCTGGGTCCATGTGCCATGCACAAAATTATACTCCTTCGTTCCTAAATATTTGTCTTTTTACAAATTTCAAACGGCATATTTTAGAGTGTAGATTCACTCATTTTGCTTCGTATTTGTACTCCCTCCATCCCTAAATATTCTATTCGTCTTTCTAGAGATTTCAACAAGTGACTACATACGGAGCAAAATGAGTGAATCTACACTCTAAAATATGTCTATATACATCCGTATGTGCCAGTCCATTTGAAATCTCTAAAAAGACAAAATTTGAGTAGTCACTTGTTGAAATCTCTAGAAAGACAAATACTCCGGAGTATATTTAAGAACCGAGGGCGTAGTGCACAACCGCATGGGAGACTCAGCCCGGTCGTTGCGCCGCATTAATAGTGAGTAATGAGCAGTCAAATCATAAGCCCCACCTTTCCCACTGTAAGTTGCTCTGAAGAAGCAACCATCAATACGCTCTTCTTTGAATCCGCTCATTCTACTCCATCCGTCACTGTTTATACAACGCACTTCAGAAAATAGATAAAAAATCTGTGGGACCAAGGCGACTAGCGATCGGCCTAAAAAATAGCATTGGTAGTTATAGCACGGCGTACACACATGCATGCAGTGCTTCCACCCCGGATACACACATGCATGCACTTACTCCACTCCGTAGTACTCCCTCCTTTCCGGTTTATAGGGCTTATCTCAAAATTTTAGTATTTCCATTTTATAAGGCTCAATTTGGTTTTTCCCCATCACAGGTTCATATTTCAAGGTGCATTAAATCATTGCATGCAAGTATTAAGGGAAAATTGACCAATGCATGTACTTTATGCATGCATGCATTGCAATTAATGCATTGGTAAACATAATTTTTTTGAGGAAACAAGAGCATTAATTGGATGCTTTTGCAAACTACAAAAAGTATTCCACCACTCACCATCTACCTTGGTTGGTGAGATTTTTGAATTGAGCCCTATAAACCGGAAAGGAGGGAGTAGTACAGTACATGGAGAGAAAATTGTGGACTCGATTGCGGTTACCACGCCCTAATTAATTGAGCATTAAACCAAACGCGTCTAAAGTCTCTCTGGTGGTGGAAATGCATTGAGAGAAATGCATCATAATGAAGCGCCACATGTAACTGTGGACGGAGGGAGGAGTAGTATGAAGGTGCAAAACCAAATGCAGCGTATGGCGGTCGGTCAACGCACCTCCTCTTGGCATATCACTAACATGTGGGACAGGAGTGTGAGCAAACCGATCTCAATTGACGGCAAAGAGCCAACCCGCCGTTCCTTGAGAGAGACGAGGAGCGAGAACACACAGGCGGGCTCGCACGGAGGCCAAGATATATTCGAGCATGGTTGGTTGATCGATATCATTCATTACATGTTGGGCTGCCGTTTTCCGCCCTTCTCCAGAATAAATGTGTACTTTATCAGAGATAAAAAATAAGAGTACAGGCGGCTCCACCATGCGGTTCTAGTAGTAGTACTACTCGTACTCGTGCTTGGCTCTTCGCCTCTTCGTGAAGTCGAACAATGATGGTACTCCACATGTTGGGTACTACGATGTATGCCTCGACAATGTGACACCGAATGGACTGATGCATGTCCACGGAGGGTAGGTTGCATTAGTCAAAAGGCGTAAGCGAGCTTCACCTTGTCCTGCAAGCTTCTCCTCATTCTGCGAGTTGACGGGACACACCAAAAAGTAGTGCTAGTCCATACTCCCTCCTTTCCGGTTAATATGGCTTAATCTTTTTTGCGGGTAAATGAAAGAGCTTTATTCATATATAAGCATTCTTAGGACGATCAGCCAAGACTATGGTCACTAGGAAGCGAGGTACCCCGCAAAAAAAGAAGTAGGAAGCGAGGTGTTTCATCAAGCCAGCTCTCGGCCACATTCAAAGTGCAGCCTTCTCCTTGTTCGGCAAGTTGACGGGACACAGCAAAGTAATGCTAGTCCATACGCCTCCTCTACAGTTAATATGGCTTAATTTCAAACGAGATATATACACTTTATGCATCCTTTGTATATTTGTAAAAATACGGTCGATGGACTTCATAATATGCTCATTGCGCTCAATATATATATATTCCGGTGTTTATACGGTCACTAGCTCACCCTGACTGAGTATGTGTGTGCATGCACGTGTAGGTTGAGCACTTGAGCGTGACCATGTGTGTTCCTTCGTGTGCTCGGACATGCGTGCATTAGAGGCGTCATGCAGCGTTTTGCGTCCCATGTATGCGTGTGACTATTGCATACACGTAGGGGAATGCGTGTAGGGGACACTAAGGAGCAGTCAAATGACACAGTAAGTTAGTCGGAAGAAACAACCATCATTTCACTCTTGAATGACACGTACGCAATATAAAATGGTTGATATGGAGAGAAAAATAAAACCACTATATATACACTAGCAGGAGCTAAGCTACAAGCCTGCTTGCTTAGGTTGCTCTCTTCACAAGCATAGAACGACGGGCCTGATCCCGCAGCTGGGGGAAGGGAACAATGTTCTGCGTAGACACGGTCAACATCGGCGAGGGAGAAAACCCACAGTCAGTGCGTCCGAATCGAGGGTCTCCGCGGTATGGGCCGATGCCACGTCCCAACCGCCCTTCTAGCTACAAACCGACGTCACAGGTAGTCCATCTTCCTTTTGGAGCCGGCTTGCTCCACTGCTGTAGCTCCATCTCCATGTCGATCTTTCTCTACTTCTACCGGCTTTTTACTTGTGATGAGTTTATGTCTCATGAACTAGTGCCAGTACTATTATTCTAATCACACTTCTTCAATATCTTTGCCATCAGGGATGCTCAGGTCGATTTTAGTGGAACTGCACAAAAGCATCATAAGATCCGAGGGTGCCAGCCATCTTTCCTTCGACAGGTTCTGCATGGCCAGGAAATTAAATCATGTTTAGGGTTTAGGGTTTAAGTCGTAGTGACCCCATCAGTAGTTTTTCTTTCGTACACGCTCTCACAACTTTTTCCTTTAGTTGTGAAGGAAATATTGGCTATGATCTGTGAATCATTGAGATGCATTAGCATGCGTGTTAGTTTTCCTTTGTATTTGATGGAATGTTGTAACGGGGTAACCTTGGAATAGGAATGAAAATGGAGTGGAAAGTTTCCGTTTTTCTGGAGAAAAAATGGAAACGGAGAGAAACCAACGTTTTGTTTCGTTGGATCGCGTCATTGAGCAAAACCAACGTTTAAATCACGTCTGCCGTGTTTGTGTCTCACCCTCCTCCACGGCTCGACCCCACACGGTCGCTCGGCATGCCACTCACCACAAACCGAGTATACGATAACTTTCCTGCCTGCTTGTCGATGGATCGCGCCATGGAGTACTAGCACTACTGGAAGAGATTGACGAGTTGGGGGAGGACAGCTAGCTGTAGCACGGACTCCCAAGAACTTTTTACATGCATGTTGTAGCCGGCTATTGCGACCTTTGAACGCGGAGCAGCCGCGTGCACCCGGAAGTGGCGCGGGCGACGCTCTCTCGATCGACGCGCCGCTTCAATGCCGGCGCCAGTGAGGGTCGCGTCCGCTCTGGCCGGGCATGAATGCGGCACTGACGGTTTCGGGCGAGAAGCACGCGCGGGTGATGAAGAGGGTTCGGGTTGGTCAGGACCGGCCGTGGCACCGGTCCGGACGTGCGCAAACAAGAGATGTTGTACGTTCATATTGCTGCGTATATAATTAACAACGTAAATAATGTGCCAGTTGGACAAATATGATTGGAGATGGAGATGGAAATGGAATTTTACGTAAACACGGATATGCATGTCTATGTCTATTGTGTGTGCGCGACGACTCTCGCGACACAGGCGGGGCGTGTTTTTGATCGAGTTTTCTTTCTTGGTATGTTAGAAAATCAGTTTGTCTAATTCACATCTAGATGTTATTTAAGGATATCACATCTGAGCTCCCACAAGTATATAATGTAGCAACAAGAAACAAAAAAAACTAGGAAAAAATAGACCACAAACAGAGTGGACATCAACTTAGATGTGACATAACTATGTCACATCTAGATGTGTCCTAGACAGACCCTTAAAAAATTGTCCGCCAGTTTTCGTTTCTTTTTTCCGGGAACACGCGTATTCTATTTGAAACCACTGCTATGGAGAGATTTTTTTACTCCATTATAGCCTCTTGTTTGATAGAGTTTTCGCGTCTCGCTCTCTCACCCTCTCCATATCAAAACAAGATGACAGTGTCCACTCTATCTCTCTCCTCACCGGTGGTCACATATCCGGCCGAATCCCGTCCGCTCTGGGAGGTGAGGAGGTGCAGCGTTGACGTTGTCGCCGTCGGTGACGGAGGAAGCCGATGCACACCGTCCTCGGAGCTGGCGCTGGCGCGGACGAAGATCCTCCGTGCCCTTGTTCGTTGCCGTCGTGTGGGCAGATCCCGCCTGCCCGCCTAAACGACATCTCGCCCACCTGAGGTATAACTTCTTGTACTAGTCCAGCTCCCCAGGTCGCTGCGTGCGGGTTTTCTTCTATGCGACTACTCCCCAGCTCCCCATGCATAGTAGCTAGGGTTCGTCGGCTGGTCCAACATCACCTACTAGTACTATTATAGAGGAAATGCCACTCGAAAAGTTGTCCTGATTTATGCCTCGGTGGAGGTATACATGTTGTTTCGACAAACAGTACATGGTGGTTGTGCGGTCATTGTCCATATGGTGGTAGTACTATCCTTTGGTTAAATGAAGAAATGCTTTTTTCTCGGGTATCCTGGTTTAGTTCCCATCAAGATATAATTATGGTGCTTCTGTTTGTTGGTGTACTTTTCATTAATTCTTATTGACAATTGAGATGTCGTTGCTAACCCTTTTTATATTTTTGGAAACAGCGATGCGTGTCTCCATACCCTGGCATGTCTTCCTCAATTTTAGTGGAACTGCACAAAATTGGATGGCCATTGTAATTCCGCCTCACTGTCCCTTGCCACGTGGTTCTTCCTTCCTCGAGCTTGATTACTGAGAAGAAACAGACCACAATGAGGATTTGTTGAACTTCATAGGTGCCTCACCCAAACTCGATGCCAAATGGATGATGCATCACCACGATGACCTATCGATGCTCATGGTTGCGCCTCATGGTTGCGTCGGCTGGTGAAGCTGATCGATTTTCAATGAAAAACAAGATGTCTTCCATGAGTGATCTTTGCTTGTTATGCACAAAGATGACATCCTTCGTCAGTTCACCTTGGTTGCGTTGGAGACGCAGTCGTCTTTCACGTTGGTGCAATTTTATCACACAATTGGCTATGAACCAAATGTTTCCTCGAAGAAGGATCGATGTTGGTACTAAGAGCATAAGTTTTGTATTGATTTCTAAGCCTTCTCACAACTTTGTCTCCAGCTCCCCTGTAATTTTATTTGTCCAGCTATTAACTTTGATTTAAAAATGGTGTGGACTAAAAACCTGGATGGACATAGTAGCCCTCCATTTTTATTTACTCCGCATATTAGATTTGACTGAAGTCAAACTTTGTAATACTCTCAAACCTTTCCAATAATTGAAATTAAAATTCTTTATTTGTACACACTCTCACATGTTTCCAATAATTTGGTGCATTTGTGGTTGTTCACTTAAGGGAGGGTAGTGTACCACATGTGAAGGACAGGAAGTGCGACCGGGGGCGTGGGGCGTGGATCGTTAGTTCATCGAGTAGTACTAGTTTTCTTCACTTTGTACATTAAATAAAGAGTTTCGTTCAGACTTACACAATTTAAAACGATTGTTATGGAGAGAATAAGAAAACCACTCCATCAGATATTATTCAGATACACGAGAGTACTACATGGGCCTTGACTTCATTGACTTAGTGAACCTGACTTTGGGTTTATGACAGGTGGGCCCAAAATGTGGCTGGCTCACCTGTCATACAGCCAAAAGCAGGTGCAGTGAAGGCACCGGAGCTCAGTCCGTACAACAGTAGTATATATATATAAGCAGGAGCCTCAGCACACGCTCGCCGCACTACATATATGTTACACGCTGGAGGCTCAGCGTTCATTTGCTAGGGTTTGCTATATTCACAGTCTCTCACCCTCTCTTCACTAGATCTAAACAAGAATGCATTGGCCTCTTGTCTCTCTCTCCCCCCTCACAGCTGGTGAAGGAGGCGTCTGTATCCCGTCACACCGGGAAGGGGAGGAGGTGCAGCATTCACTCTATCGCCTTCGGCGAGGGAGGCAATCCACCGCCGCGGCTGTTCTCTTTCACCCGGCCTTTGTCTTGGGAGGGCCACCGACCCCTTCTTCCTCGCTGCCGTACATAGTGTGGGCAGATCCGGCCTCCCGCCGCACGCCTTGCCACATCCCGACGACCCTAAGGTATAAGTTTCTTTGAAACCGTCGTTGCTCTAGCCGGGTGTGGATCTTTTTCGATCTGTAGTCGAATCTAGGTCTTGGTTCAAAGAGGAAAGAAGGGTGCGATGGGTTGGAGCAAGAATCTAGGACGTGATTCAATGAGGAAAGGAGGGGCAGAAAGTAGTATAGACTGGCTATCAGCCGCTTTGTAGGTCGAAAAGGGAAAAAGGGGGTAACCCAGTACACACATCTGTAAGGAATCGATCTCTTTGTTGAAAAGGGAAAGAAACTGGGGGGTCGGGTAGTTTGTGCAGGACTAGATTTGCTGTCCTCACTTAGGAAAAAGGTTCATAGAGAACAATGGGACCAACGCATATATGCTCCTTGGCTACATACTCTGCATCACCCATTTATACGTGTGGACGCACATGGTGCTGGCATGTCCCATACAGCTATTTTTGCTGTTGTTAATCTAAGAATGCCGCCGGAAAATTGAAGCAATGCCACTGTTAAAAGTTGTCGGCGTTCTGGGAACGGGGGTCCCCAGACTTGCCTGCCTGCGGCCTGCGGCGTGGCTCAAGCGGGGGCCCAGCGCGGCCCAGCTTCATCAGCTCAAGCTCAAGACTCTCGCGAGGGGCCAAGCCTCGCGGGCTGGACGACATGAACCTTCCTCACGAGCAGTCTCGTCAGGCAGGCTCACGAGGAAGCGGAGAGATCAAGGCAGGGTACCTCACGAGGGTGCCCCGTGACGCAAGCCATGGCGATCGGGACCAGGCGGACGCCAGGCGGGCGCCAGCCCGCGCAGTGTCCTCGTTTCTCCTTTGGTGCAAAGGAGGCAAGCACAAGCCAAGGCATCAGGCAAAGGTTACCGCTTCGGTGCAACAAGACCAAGACCAGCAGAGTGGCAGGATGGAGGTCATTGTGGAGCCTAGGACGGCGTCACCATCAAAGGCTTTGGCAGCCGAAGACCAACTTTAGTCAGGATAAGTGTACCAGATGTTCCCCTTCAAAATGGCCAATTGTTGGCGCCCTTCCCGCTCATTATTTGAGAAGAGGCCGAGGGCCTCCCTCTATAAATAGGACTAGCCACCACATAGGGGAAGAAAAAAGGAAGAACCAGGGACGGAAGGACAGAAAGACGAACCAATAGGTCGAAACCACTAGAGAGAGAGAGAAGCTACTGGACTCAACCAAGCAGTCCACCGCACCAGCTCAAGAACAGCCCCTCGCGAGGCTGTTCTTCCTATATACTGTTCTTCATCAGCCCCAGAGGCAATCCACCACACCACACACTGGAGTAGGGTATTACACCACAATGGTGGCCCGAACCAGTATAAACCTTGTGTCCCTTGTGTTGTTCATCGTTCCTAGTTTAGATCCTTTGCAAACCATTAACGCGCACTACAAAAAAAAGACACATCCGTGACATTTTGGGCCGAACGAATTTTTTTTCTGTCATACATATGACACTTCTATGACGACAATTGTGGCAGAACCCGGTATCATCATAGTTGTGGTGGCTCCTACTTCTATGACAAAAAATCATGACAGAAAATGGGCTTTTCGTCCTGGGCGGGCCGGAGATGCAGTTGCATGACATTCTTTGGGCCGTCCATGACGGAAAAAACCGTGGTAGAAGCGAGGGTAGGAAAATTTCAGGAGTTGCGGTTACGGTGGGAGGTCGGGGCGGCGATGCGCGTTTCTCTCGTACATGTATGCTGCAGCGTGTGTATGCGGCGTTGGCTCTAATCGAACTGAGCGAGGCGTTGGGCTCTAACTAAACCCGTGCGATTACCTTTGTAGGCTACGCTGCGTTGAACCCGGCGATCGATCGATGGGCGTTAATCGAACCCGATGGAGCGATTCTTCGCCATCGCTGCTAATCAAGCCAATCGATTGGATGAGCGATGAAGTGTTGCGGGGGAGTTGGATGAGCGGTGGCGGTGGCGTTGCCTCTGGATGAACAGGACCCCGTGGTGTGGAGGGCTGGATGAGCGATGAGACGGTGGAGGGGTGGCCATGGAGGGTGGTTGAACAGGACCCGTGGTGTGGAGGGCTGGATGAGCAGTGAGCGGTGGAGGGTGCCCGTGGAGGGTGGTTGAGCGATGGCGGTGGAGTAAGCGCGCATGGAGGCTGGATGAGCGAGGAGCCCGTGGAGGCTGGAGGAGGTCGACGGTAGCCCGTGGAGGCTGGAGGAGGTCGACGGTAGCCCGTGGAGGCTGGAGGAGGTCGACGGTGGAGATGAACAGTATCTCGTGGAGTCTCGTTTTGCGGTACGCCACACCCCTCCCGATGAACAGGACCCCCGTTTCGACCGTAGCGCTCCAAAACAAGTCCGTTTCATCCGTTTTGCGGTACGCCACACCCCTCCCGATCAACAGGACCCCCATTTCAACCGTAGGAGGTTCGTTTCCTCCGTTTTGCGGTACGCCACACCCCTCCCGATCAACAGGACCCCCGTTTCGACCGTAGGAGGTCCGTTTCCTCTGTTTTGCAGTACGCCACACCCCTCCCGATCAACAGGACCCCGTTCCAAACGTAAGAGGTCCGTTTCCTCCGTTCTGCGGTACGCCAGGCCTCGTTTCCATCGACTGTTCCGTCCAAGCCCTCCCGATGAACACGACCACGCATTCCGTTCTGACCCAGCCGGTTGGCTCCCACGTGTTTCGTTGCCTCCCGATGAACACGACGCATTCCGTTGCCTCCCCATGAACACGACGCATTCCGTTGCCTCCCCATGAACACGACGACGACGCTGTTTCTCCGTTCCGACCCAGCCATGTACACGAGCCCTCGCTGTACGTATGCGCGAGTAGGCCATCGAGACCCCGCCCGTATGTACACATACGTGGCCGTATTTTCTTTCTTGCACCCTGATCGCTGTATGTACGTGTACATGCTACGTGCGCGCCTCTACTACGACACGCGGCGCGCCTACATCCACCGATATATGTATGCGTACACGTTCGCGACCGAGAATGACAACGCCTACGTGCGCTTCGACCAGGTGGGTCCCGACCGTCAGCGCTTCCTTACTGCGGAGATGTAGCTGGTGGGTCCCAGCGATGAAAGGGGGCGAATTGTTTTTTTTTGCCCAGACGCACTTCCTTGCGTGCGAAGATGTAGCTGGTGGGTCCCAGCAGTCAGGCGGTGAATCGTTTTTTTCCTGCCCGAACGCACTTCCTTGCGTGCGAACGTGTCGCTGGTGGGTCCCCAGCGGTTAGGGGAAGCGTTTTTTCGCGAAAGACGGTGGCCCGTCCGGTGGGTCCCCGCTGTCAGGTGGAGGAATAATTATTTTGCGCGTAATAAGGAGGCACTTCCTTGCTGCGGCCGTGGACCCAGCTGTCAGCCTCTCCATGCACAGTACTCTTCCGATGGAAGTCGGTCGTTGACCACATTGACCATGCCGCGCCGAGAGCACCACGGCGGTGGACGACGGCGAGGCCTAGGAAGGGGACGACACGGAGGCAGGGAAGACTCGATAGTTGTTTCCCACGCGGAGGGGAGTACGTTGTCTGAGGTTTCTTGGTTCGTCGCCGTTCTTGGGAGAATAATAGCGGTGTGGGTGAGTAGAGGGATGGCTAGGCCAGCGATGGGAGTACGATGGGGCGATGAGGCCTCTGGCAAAGACAGCCGGCCCTTGAGGAGGAGGGAAGCAGGCAGTCCGTCGGCGCTTGTTTGAGCGGCTGGAGCGGGAAGAGCAGAGATTGAAGAAGCACGACGGCCGTTGGATGGACATCCAACCGTCACTGCTTGTGCGTCAACCTTTTTTTAAGGAAAGCCTCAAATATGTGGAAAACAGCATACAACCCATCTGCCATTATTTCTAATAATTTACAACCCAGTTGCTAATTCTTAAGGTTTTTTTTGGAGCCCATATTCTTTTTGTTAGCATTACAGCCCATATTGTGGCCACAGTTAAAAAATTATACGAAATTTTGCATATTTCGGTGCGGTCCGAACTGTTTTTAATCCCAAAATTTCGACTCACATTCAAACTAATTTTAAAAATAAATGTATATCAATATAAAATCCGACAAATTCTCCACGCATAAAAATTAATGTAATTTAAAATCTTGAAATGAAAAAAATATATTTGAAACTAATTGCCGGTTTGATGTGTTTTAAAAATGTACATCCCATTTCTCATTACTGATGAGCCATTTTGTCGGCCAGCCGAATGAAACCTCTCCTCGTCTTGAAAGATTTGTAGCCCAACAGGCCTGACAAAGCGACTTACTTGGCAAATCACAAAAAAACTGGTTGTGGCCGTGGACCCTGCTGTCAGCCTCTCCACGTACACTACTCTTCCGATGGAAGTCGTTCCTGACCACGTTGACCACGCCGCGCGGAGAGCACCACGGCGGTGGACGAGGACGAGGCCTAGGAAGGGGACGACGCGGAGCCGGGGAAGACGCGGCAGTGGAAGCCCGCGCGGAGAGGAGTATGAGGGTTCACTGGTTCGGCTGCGGTGTGAGGCTACCGTCGCCCACGAGGGCCTGGCAGCGGTGGGAATAGTAGGCGGTGAGGCCTCCGGCAGCACAACCGCCACGGAGGCAGGAGCATGCGGCACGACCACGCTGCTTTGGGCGGCCGGAGCAAGAAGACCAGAGGTTGAAGAAGCACTACGGCCGTTGGATGGACATCGTCTGATCACTTTGGAGCTAGAATCGTTCATATTGACTAAGTTGAGAAAGCCCTTCGTCCCCGTCAACTTAGTAGGCCCACAAGACAGCCTCCCGCCAAGGTGGGTCCCAGCTAGCCGGGGGAGTATTCATTTTTGTGTGCGTAATAAGGAGGCACTTCCGGTGGGTCCGAGCTGACAGCGGGGGGGGGGGGGGGTTTGCAAAATACGGTGGCCCGTCCGGTGGGTCCCAACAGTCAGGGGGAAACGATTTTTTTTCGCAAAATACTGTTGGCCCGTCCGGTGGGTCCCCACTGTCAGGTGGAGGAATAATTATTTTCCGCGTAATAAGGAGGCACTTCCTTGCGGCTGCCATGGATCCAGCTGTCAGCCTCTCCACGTACAGTACTCTTCCGATGGAAGTCGGTCGTTGACCACATTGACCACGCCGCGCCGAGAGCACCACGGAGGTGGACGACGGCGAGGCCTAGGAAGGGGACGACGCGGAGCCGGGCCACGGGAGGCAGGAACAGGCGGTAGCATAGCAGGCCACGGGAGGTAGGAGCAGGCGGCACGACCGGCGCTGCTTTGGGCGGCTGGAGCAAGAAGACTAGAGGTTGAAGAAGCACTATGGCCGTTGGATGGACATCATACGGTCACTGGAGTATTTACTAAGTTGACAAAGCCCTCCATCCCCGTCAACTTAGTAGGCCCACAAGTCAGCCCAACAATATGGTGGGTCCCAAATAGCGAGGGGTATTCATTTTTTTGGGCGTAATAAGGAGGCACTTCCTTGCGTGCAAAGATATAGCTGGTGGGTCCGACCTGTCAGCGGGGGGAACGTTTTATTCGCGAAATACAGTGGCCCTTCCTGTGGGTCCTAGCTGTCAGGTGGAGGAATCATTATTTTGCGCGTAATAAGGAGGCATTTCCTTGCGTGCGGCCGTGGACCCAGCTGTCAGCCTCTCCATGTACAGTCCACTTCCGATGGAGGTCGTTCATTGACCACATTGACCAGGCCGCGCCAAGAGCACCAGGGTGGTGGACGACGGTGAGGCTAGGAAGGGAATGACACGGAGCCAGGGAATACTCGGCAGTTGTTTCCCACGCGGAGGAGTACTAAGGTTTACTGGTTCGTCTGCCATCGCCGGAGAATAACAGCATGTGTGGGTGAGTAGAGGGATGGCTAGGCCAGCGATGGGGAATGCGGTGGGGCCGTGAGGCTCTTGGCGGCAAGATAAGCAGCGGGAGGAGGGAGCAGGCAGTCACGCCGGCGCTTGTTTGAGCGGCTGGAGCATGAAGAGCAGAGATCGAAGAAGCACGACAGCCGTTGGATGGAAATCCAACAGTCACTGCTCTCGTGTGTTGACTAAGTTGACAGGGCGTTGCGTGTGCGTCAACCTTTTTTTTATGAAAGCATACGTGTCAACCTGTAGTAGGCGCACAAGTCAGCCTCAAATCTGTGGAAAACAGCATACAACCCATCTGCCATTATTTCTAATAATGTACAACCCATTTGCTAATTCTTAAGGGTTTTTTGGAGCCCATCTTCTTTTTGTTAGCATTACACCCCATATTGTGGCCACGGTTAAAAAGTATACAAAATTTTGCATATTTCGGTGCGGTCAACTGTTTTTAATCCAGAAATATCGATTCACATTCAAACTATTTTGAAAAATAATTTATATAAATATAAAATCCAAATAATTGTCCACGCATAAAAATCAATGGAATTTAAGATCTTGTAATAAAAAAATGAAACTAATTCCCGGTTTGATGTGTTTTAAAAAAAATCTGGCCATTTACGGGCAAACCGAATGAAACTCTCATCGTCTTGAAAGATTTGCAGCCCAATGAGCCGATAAAAGTAAGTAGGCCTTGTTTGGGTATTTCTTTTAAAAAATAGAACCGGGCTAGCCATTTTCAGCAAGAAAAAAACACAACTAGGCTCATGATGTGGTAAACATAAATAAAACCACAGCTAGGCGGGCCACAACCCCGCACAGCCCGTTGTTACCCTGATGCATCGCTAAAACTAGTATAAATAACAACTGCTTGTTCCTCAAAAAAAACTACGCGACTTGCTGGGTCCCTGGTGTCAGCTGCACGTAGTGTAATTCTCTCATTTATTGACTACGTTGACAATGGCGTGAGCCCCAGGTGTCCAACCATTAGGAGGAACCATATTTTTGGGCTTGTACTATAGAGGCACTTGCTTGCGTACTGCCATGATCTTTGGTGGGTCCCTACTGTCATCCTCTCCACGTACAGTCATCTCCTTGTTCCTCTCGGTTGTTGACGACGTTGACAACGCAAGAGGGTGGCGCACCACGCACGGCGAGCAAACCAAGGCCGCAAGGCAGAGGACGACGACGAGGCCTCGGACGGAACGAACAGGAGCCGGTGAAGATGCGCCGGTCCAGTCGCAGGAGGAGGGGAGTATGAGGGTTGACTGGTTCGGGCACGGGTGCATGTTGGGGCTGACGTCGCCGGAGAATAACAGGACGTGTGGGGGAATATAGGGAGGGACTGGCCAACGTTGGAGGGTATGTACGGTAGGGTGGCGCAGGCGCAGCCAACCATGGGAGGCGGGAGCAGGCGGAGCCGACGGGGTGGTTTGGTTTGGGCGGCTGGAGGAAGAAGAAGACAAGAGATAGAAGATACACGACAGATGTTGGATGTCAATCCAACGGCTGGTAGGCAGAATCGTTTGTTGACTGGCTAGTAAGTCGACACCACCTTGGATAGGCTATTTCCTCGCGGGTCCCAAATGCCAGAATCCAAATCTGTCACGGTCATGCAGCCTTTCATATGAAAATTTACAGCCCATTTAATGTGCTAGTTTGAAATAAGTTTGTGGGTGCTGGTGGGGGCTAATCACTTGGCTTCTGTAATGCATAGTGAGCTCAAGCAGCCGGCGTGAGTGATGTTATTTCCCTTGGTTGTGATTTGTTACAATATTTCACTCTAAATTAAACGAATGGCAAGCCATTTGCCTTGTTTCAAAGAAAATATGACAGTCACAGCCGAGTTGAAAAGGGCAGGAACATCTAACTCCAGCTTACAAACTGTACAAAAGCATGAGGGTTGATTGTTCATCAGGTTTACAAAAAAACCCAGATTGAAAAGGGCAACAACATCTAACTCCAGCACTATTTTTGGCAGACACAATCAAATGGATCGGTCAGGTCCATAGAATGAACATCCTGGGTCGTAAAATTTACTGGATTATGACCACAATATGTTGTAAATAGAAGCCCGACACGTTCAAAAGCTCTTTTGCCCACCTGAAACTCCTTTTTTTGCTCTTTGACATACCCATCCGTCAAAACCATGCTGCTGATAAACTTAAGCATGATGGACAATAGTAACCTCGCATTCAAAGAAGAATGTGACAAATCTTGTGTTTGCATGGTTGGCTACATATCGTTCTAGCGTTATTGTCTTCAATCGAATCTCATGAGAAGTGAGAAAATCCCGATGCTTACGAATCCACTGATTGGTTATAACTTTCTTACCCCGTCATGTTGCCTAAATAGACATGAAGATTGAAAACAGTTAAGGTCTAAAAGAAGAGTGTCGAAAGAGCAACAGCTGAACGGTTAATTCTAGTACACTATATGCGGGCTTCCAATGTGCGTGAAATTATCACCTTTATATACAACTTCTCCGGACATAGAAAGCATTGCAGCAAACCAGTAATCTTGTTCAGATCAAAACTATTCATTTGGATATATAAGATCTTAACAGAATCCAGCACCATTGATAGGCCATCCATGGAGAAACTCTTCATTGAGCATAGAACATAATGTTAGTACATAATGTGTACTCCAAGATGATATATAAATTATGCGTAGAAATTTAAAATGCAGCTTATGGTTACAAGTGTAGATGATAATATAAAGTACCTGAAGAACTGTGGAGCCAAACACCATATTGAAATGGGCATAGAGATCATGTATTACACCCAAGGTCTCCAGTTTAGGCACAGAGAGGACGGTTATTTGCAACGGTGAATAACTAGAATCAAGGATCAACCTTTGAAGTGAAGGGGCATCTTGGATGATGAGCTACCTTCCGTCAAAAGAAATTCCAATTCTTACAAGGTTAGGCGACTTTATTTGGAGACAACCGATTCTAACTGTGAAAACAAGCACCAAGCACTCCAAATAGCGAGCAACTGGAGTGGATGATGTCTGATAAAGGCCTCCGATATACGAACCCGCACAAGTGAAAGTTTCTTGAGAAATGGGAGTCGAAGGTTTTGTACCATATTGTCTGGTAGGTAGCACAGCGCAAAGGTGGCGGTGTGGAGAGAGGAGGAAAACCGCGAGATGGACATCGGTGCTGAGGGCACAAGTTCATGGCGTTCGGTATGTGGTATGTGATTGTCGGATTTCGGGTTCCGGCAGACCCTTTAGGTTCGAACTCTGGGGTGCACGCGGAGATCTCACCTCCAACCTACCTACACCTCGTCGCCTCACAAGGATCTAAACTACACAAAGAGCAACACAAGGGACACAAGGTTTATACTGGTTCGGGCCACCATTGTGGTGTAATACCCTACTCCAAAGTGTGTGGTGTGGTGGATTGCCTCGGGTCGATGATGAACAGTACAAGGAAGAACAGCCTCGCGAGGGTCTGTTCTTGGCCGGTGCGACGAACTGCTAGGGGGAGTTCGGTCGCTCTCTCTCTCTCTCTAGATTGCTTGATCTCTAGCTCTATTCCAGATTGCCCTACCCTGTGGGTGGCTAGTCCTATTTATAGGCAGAGGCCCTGGGCCTCTTCCCAAATATTGAGCGGGAAGGGCGCCAACAATTGGCCATTTTGAAGGGGAACATCTAATTCACTTATCCTGACTAAAGTTGGTCCTCGCCTGCCAAAGGCTCTGACGATGACGCCGGCTTGGGCTCCACGATGACCTCCTTCCTGCCGTTGTGTTGGTCTTGGTCTTGTTGCACCGAAATGGTTGCCTTTGCTTGATGCTCTCGCCTACGCTTGCCTCCTTTGCACCAAAGAGGAAATGAGGACACTGCGCGGGCTGGCGCCCGCCTGGCGCCCTTGGTCGTCATGGCTTGCGTCATGGCCACCTCGTGAGGTACCCCGCCTTGATCTCTCCGCCTCCTCGTGAGCCAGCCCGACGAGGCCGTGCCTGAGGAAGCTTCCTGTCGTCCGCCCATGAGGCTTGCCCCTCGCGAGGGTCTTGAGCTTGTGCTGATGAAGATGGGCCGTACTGGGCCACCCCTTGAGCCACGCTGCAGTTCGCAGGCAGGCAAGTCTGGGTACCCCCATTCCCAGAACGCCGACAGTGATTTCCAGGGGAATAGTAGAACTCAAGCAGCTGTAGTTTTGTGAATTCGGGGGATGTCAGCCAGGCGTCCACCCTGCAGGGCATGGTATGCTTGCTCAGGTAGCATGACGGGATGCAGAGGCTTTGAACGGAGCCCTGGTGGGAGGAGATGATGGCTCTGGGGATTTCAAAGTCATTGAAGAGAGATAGCTGACGACAGTCAAGATTAAGGGGCACGGAGCGCCATAGAGGGCGCCACCAAATTGAGAGGACTTGGGTGCGGCAGCAATCCTTGGTGGGGAGAAGCGAGATGATCTCCCCAAGGATGGCGTCCGGGAGATCGCTGATGCGCTCCACCCGAGATTCTACGGGTTCTTGGGATCCGGTGGGGGCGGGGTCGCCGCTTCTCCCAGCTGCCGGGTCTTGGGATCTACAACAAAGGCCACACAAGGGAGCCTCATCTTCTTGGCGCCTGGGTCAGCCGACTCCATTTTCCTCGAGGCGTCGCGTCGCTCACGGATTTGAGCAGTAATGAATGATGAGCCTAGTTGTAGTCTGAAAGCGAAGAAGAAGGGAGCTGGGGTTTTCAGAGGAGTGAGGAAGAAGGGGAGCTGGGGTTTTCAGAGGAGTGAGGTGAGGAATTTGGGGGTACGCGTGGAGCAAGCTGACGTGAGGTGGGTGGGAGCGAGGAGGAAGAAGAGCACCCATGTTTATTGGGGGGGGGGCGGTGTGCTGGGTGTGGGTGGCGCCTTTTGAATTGATTTTACTATTTACTAGTGTGGATTGGCTGTTTTGTCTTGGGCCCAGAGAAACAATTAGTACTAGTACAGTGGAGACACTCTACAGCTACCCAGAAAAACAATTATTACTAGTACAGTGGAGACACTCTACCACTTCTGGCTCCTCCTAGGTCATTGAAACATCTCCCTCTACTGAATGCCGTTATACTTTTGTTCACCGACATGCGGGCCATGCAGCGCGCGGGCCCAAATGCCATCCACCAAATTAGAAGGTAGTATGCATACGGAGAGTCACCCGGTCAGTGGCGCCAAGAACGAGCCGTCGTATCACAAAACCCCACCTCCCCGCAGTCTAAGTTTGACGGACGAAGCAACCATCATTTCACTCTTCGCTAAATCCCCTAGTCCCTCACCGTCTTCAAGAAAGGCAACACTCGCATCTACCACTGTTCTTCTCTCCCAACAAAGGGAAGGTAAGCGGATCCGTGATGTTGGTATATTTTTGTTCAGAGAAAAAGAAGAACTTTTGCAAAGTAGTAACCGATCCTCACTCTCTTTTTTGTTTCATTGTCATTGCGATTGTGTTTTCCTTTCAGTTGTCTCCTAGTATTCGTCAGTTTCATGATGGATCAAGGAGAACTAGGAAAAGATCTGCCGATATTGGAGCAGACGCGGGAGTCTGATCCCCACGAGACAGAGAGCTCCAAGAAGATGGAGGCAGCCACCGAGCCGACCCCAGATACGCTTGCGGACACTACTGAAATTGTCAACGCCCCATTTGAGGTTACAGCCCCCGTGGCACTGCAGGAGCAGTTTTCCCCCTTCGAGGATGTGTCCCCCCCCCCACCGCTGAGCTGCCCAAGGTGAGTTCCTTCTTTGCCGATCTCGATTGTGGTTTTTCATCTAAGTATGTGGTGATTTTTTTAGAAAAGGAAGTATGTGGTGACTAATAATGCAAAATTTTATTAGCTTCGATGCCATGCTATACATAGTGGTTTAAATAACTTGTGTTTCTTATACTGAAAAGTAATTCAAAATTTGTTTCTGTTTCAATTAGAGCCCTGGTGCAGACAAGGATTGTGTGGTTGTGCATGTCACTCGCTATGAGGCGGACTTCCTGAATATATGCACTAGGAAAACAGAGTTCTTAGGCTGTTGGATCCTGGAAGCCATTTGCGGTTATACCAATGAAGAGGTGTATTCCAGCCTCACTGTTGTCAGGCGTGTTGTCTAGGGTGTACTGAAGCACAAGAAGTTCAAAGCTACTCCTTCGTTTGTACGGCATACTGTTCTTGTCAAGCTTACGCAGGAAGATGACGTGGCATGCCTCCACAAACAAGTTTATCAATGGCAAGGCCACAAGGTTGTCTTCATGAAGGTTCACAGGATTGAGCTGCTGCGGGACGTCCTCGATGATGTTCATGGCAAGGTCCGTCTTGTGTCCAGCCCAAATTAGATGGAGGCATGAAATAGTTGCCCCAACTAGTGTTTAATAGTAGTTTGGATTGTGTCTAATTATCGGAACCTTGCTCACATTATCGACCCCTCCGGGGCTAGTACTCTGTTTGAATCCGTCTATGGGAACTGCTACTTTTGTGTGCCCATGAATCATATAAGCAACTATGTATCTTGTTACAGTGGTTCGTGCAGTTAATTGAGGCCACAATGTAATAAATTCCAAACGTTCAACGCTAGTCCAGCGCTCATGTGGAACACTCACATTAAACTCGTCTTCATAAAAATCTTGAAAAGCATAAATTAAGTAGTTTTATACATCTCAATGATTCATAGAACATAACAAACATATACTAGTTCACAGCAAAAGACAAAGTTGTGAGAAGGTTTACAAATCAGGAAAAAACAAGCAAGGCTTCTCTGAGCAAAGGGCATCCCGGGAGGCTTAAATTTCCTGGAGTTCACTCTGGTTTTTTCTTGTTGCCACCATCCAGGGTTAGGTTCGCTCATTCCAGAATGACCAATTATAATTGTGGTCTCAGCTGGAATGCTGAACTGAACCATGCAATGTACTGACCAGGTGAAATTCTTGTGCATTCCACTAAATTTAAGCACCGCTATTTGCAGAAATAAGCAGACCACAATGCCTCTTTTTCCACAAGACTGTCCAAAAAACCGCCGTGCAGCCGTGCCAGCTAGTCCTCGGTCCATGGATGAACTGGTAGAAAGTGCATTCCGGACTAGGATGCAGTTGTTTTCGCTCGTCCCTGCACTGCAATCAGGAAGTAAAACGTACGAATCAGCTTTGTTTAGATTGCGTTGGTCATTCTACCTTAGTTACTACCAATGTAGGGATACCTTGAAGATGGGAGGTTAGACGACGACAACGAGGGATAGCCATCTCATTTTGCGCAGTTGTACTAAAACTGAGGTGTGTGCTTTTGATTGCGCGGATAGAAACGATACGGAGACATACATCCCGAAACGATATAGAGACAGACATCCCTGTTTGCACAAATACGAAATACGGTTATTTAAACATATTACTACTTTCCCCCGTTTCCTCTTAGAACCAAGTCCTAGATTCATGCTACAGCTTTCCCACTTTCTTCCCTGTTTGAACCAACGCTTTGAGTTGACTGTATGAACTAGCTTTACTTCTAATAATAGTAGAAGTCTAGGTGGCTTTGGAACAGCGGACGGAAGTGGAAAAGGATCCACAACGAAGGGGAAGAGCTGGGGCAGTAGAGCAAGGCAGGTTTCGAAGGAATATATACCTGAGGGTCATCGGCATGTGGCATAGACGGCGTCGGGAGGCCGCATCTTGGCCACAATACTGCAGGGAGGAAGAAGGGGTCGGAGGCCCTCCCGAGCCGGTGCTCTCTCGGAGAGAACGGCACGGCCGCCGATCGGGACGCGTGGGCAGCCGTTGGTCTCCTCCCTCACCGCCGACGACAGCGTGAATGATGCACCTACACCCCTTGACCCAGTCAAGGTTGTCCGGCCGGATTTGTGACCAGCCGTGAGCTGAGAGAGAGAGAGTGTGGCCACCTATGTCTTGCTTAGATCTGGAGAGCATGAGAGAGTGAACGAGAGGAACCCTAGTAAAGCAAGCGCTAAGGCTCCTGCTTTTATATATAGTGGAGTGATTTTGTTGTACCGGCTTCAAAAAATGCGCCCCTCGTGTACCAGCAGTGGGTGTGAGAGAACTAGTGCGTGCGTGCACCGCTTCTCTTCGTGAGAGTACACTATATACTATGCGCAAAGAACGTTCGCTGCAAGAGTAATAATATAAGTGTGTGACGTGTGAGCTAAAATAAAATGTGTGCGCCGTCTTTTGTTTTTTAGAAGTTCTGAGGGTAGGGTGTGAAGAGCACATATGTGCGTGACGTCTACCTGCAGATAGACGATGGGTGCCACGTGCAAGTCTGCGAGAGGACTCGGGAGAGTTGTGACTCGTGAGGGTGCGTGTGCGTGAGAGAGAGGGGGGAACGTATCAATGCAATGCATGTGTCCGTAAATCATTATACGACAAACGTTCGCCACAAGCCTTTTCCCCGATTTAACGCCAGAAGAGCCGTTAGATCGGCATCCGACAGTGTCAGTTTTGCCATGTCATTTAACAGAACAGCCACTCCTACACACAAATCTTCCACGTGAGTGTTAGCAACTGCCGTATGCTCCGTCCGTTCCAAAATGCAATGCATATAGCTTTATTGAAAATTAGAACCTCGCAAACTTTTACCGAGTTTTCGTGTACCAAATTGCACATGTAGAATACCCTGTATATATCATTTCATTCATCTTCGAGAGTAACTATAAAGATGGGTGAGGAGTCTACAAAGAAAGACCATCGTATCACCCGCAGCAATTTCAACCATCCTTTAGTGTCGAGGAATATCATAGGAACTCTATATGATATGATTTTATAGGATTTTTTCCTTTAGAGCCAATTGGTTCATAGGAATAGATTCATATACTCTACATTTCAAAGGAAATAAACATGATATCATTTCTATAGCTTTAGAGCCACTTGGTTCATATGAATGGATTCCTATACTCCCTTAATTTCAAAGGAAAATAAACATTAGTGTATATTCAATAGAAAAGTTCCTATGATACGAACCAAATTACATCTCTTTACTAATCCCTCCTCATAGGACTTGAGATACATGTCATCTCTAGATTCAATAGAAAAGTTCCTATGATGTGAAGCACATGAGATCTCTTTTCCAATCCCTACTCATAGGAATTGAGATCCTCCATGCCATCTCTTTCCCTACAACTTCCATGTATACATCTTCTATTCCTAAATAGATAGTACAACCCACTAGTAGCTTTTTTCCAAAACATGCAACTATGGCACAAGAACTATATAGTGTGCCAATAACTTTGAAAGATGGTCGCTGGATGAAGCTAACCCGACAAAGTGAGAGATGGGCAAATCCGAGCACTATCTGGCCGTTGGATATCATCAACATTCCACCAGATCTCGCCACATGTACAATTTAGAAGACTCCATGGTTGAACTTAAGCATAATGCACAAACCTCAAAACACAAGCACTTCTCCTTTGTTCTAGAATCTTACGTATCATAATTGATTATTTTTTTCTAAATGAATTGCCATTATTTGTTTTTTACTTTATGATTTACAATCCACACCCCCATGAATCTTAACATTTTTATAAAACTAATTGATTTTGAATGAGATGAACTATAAGAACTAAACGAACATCTACATCATGCATACATGACTCAAAGCCTTACATGCTATAGTGCGTATTTATTCATAATTTGGTTTCGAAATCTCATGCGTTCAATACATGTGTACCTTACTAGTTTTGAGTAGAGTAGCAAATTTCACGCGGCCCCGGGTATATCAAAATGCAGGGCCCATGCATCATTGCCTTTTGGTCGAACCCTCGTCCACAATTTTTGTATCGTGCTATATCTCCACTGGTCCCCGAACCCAAAATGCTGCCTCGTTCCCGTAAAACCAAGCGGCCCACACATATTTAAGCTCGTCGACTCGAACCCGTTTACTACGGCGTGGCCCCGCACGCCGTAGTACTCCTACGAACCCTACCGCCGCACTCATCATCGGTTTTCTTCAAGAGGACGAGGGAGAAGCCGATTTGTAGTGGAGGCGCTTTCAAAAAAAAGGATCTCAGAGTGGAGACCCCTACCCTAGGGTGCCCTAGGTAGCTGCCGCACGCATCATTGTTTTCTCTTTTCTTTATGCTCTTGCCGCTAGAGTGAAATGACGCTTGCTTCGTCTGGCCCACTTAATGCGGAAAGGTGGGGCTTTGTGATTTGACCCCTCATCGCTCATTTCATACTCTTTCACGGCGCTTCGACCGGGTGCCTCCAATTCCAACTGCTACTTGAACTATGATTTGGTGCATCGCCGCGTGGAACAAGACGATGGATGAGCCACATATGCGCTAAAGGGTCCTGTTAAGTGTGTCGCCATTTCGCAAAGCGGACTAACCCTGCTTGAGTTGCTACGCCAACACGACAGGAGCAGCCTACCACTTGGTTTTGCTCCTTGGTGAATCCCGACTATATTGATCTAAAAAGATACGTGCTGAACTACCCTCTCTGTCTCGGTTTTTTATTTGTAGGCGTCTCGGTTTATAGGGCCTGCACGTAGTTCTAGGTCATCCATTTGACTAACTAAATATGAGTTACTATGTCACAAAAAGTATATCAATGGATTCTTATTGATTGATATGTGAAGAAACAAGAAACGAGGTAGAAGTTAAAGCACCGCGCCTTAGTATTTTGGGATTATTTGGTTTTCGTAAGATGACTTACTCACCTAGACGGAGGGAGTAGTTGTATTTAAAAGTCGAGGGCGGGCTTTTCCTGCGGTAGGCAGGGCA
Organism: Aegilops bicornis; assembly: GCA_021605145.1. Taxonomy (NCBI): domain Eukaryota; kingdom Viridiplantae; phylum Streptophyta; class Magnoliopsida; order Poales; family Poaceae; genus Aegilops; species Aegilops bicornis. The sequence goes on along the minus strand of CM038673.1, from coordinate 406,371,036 downwards.
GTTCCGCCTAGTCGGTTCGGCAGAGACGCGAGAAGACGAGGGAGTAGGCTGCTGCAAACGTGGGGCTGTGTGATTTGACAATGAAGTTCTTGCTAGACAGGTGGGGCCCGTGATTTGACTTGCCATTATCAGTTTAATCATGCGCACGACCGGCGTGAGTCTCCGATTCATGACCACCTCCATACAGGTGCCTCTTCCAATGCTCCACCATGTAGTAGTAGAGGCTGGCTCTTGCATGAGAGCCCACTTCTCCACTTTTTCCTTGCCTCTCTTTCCTCCACATATGCAAAATGCCATGTAAAGCGCACTATTGTACTTACTTGCTCCTACAGGTGCTTAAGCTTGCCACATAGGCATAAAGTCCGATGTGGCAAGTTAATCAAGAAGAGAGATACTAGTTTGGTGACCCAAGGAAGAAACGGTGCTAAGCTGCGTGTACCTAGGTGAAAAGACAATTTTGAGTCTATAGCTAATTAAATGAAGCAAACTTAGCAACACCATTTCATTGGAGGAGGTCACTCCTTGGCAAATGCAATAAATACTAGTACTCCTTGTGTCCCATTATATAAGAACGTTTTTGACACTACACTAGTGTCAAAAACTTTCTTATATTATGGGACAGAGGGAGTACGAAGAAAGAGATAGAGAGGAGTAAAAAAATACACTTATAGCCAACCTTATGGCCAACCTTGTTGTAGTATTAGTGACTAAGTGATGACTATGTATGGCATGCCAACATCCGATAGCCTGTCGGCGTTCTGGGAACGGGGGTACCCAGACTTGCCTGCCTGCGGCCTACGGCGTGGCTCAAGGGGTGGCCCAGCATGGCCCATCTTCATCAACACAAGCTCAAGACCCTCGCGAGGGGCCAAGCCTCGCGGGGCGGACAACAGGAAGCTTCCTCAGGCGCGGCCTCGTCAGGCTGGCTCGCGAGGAGGCGGAGAGATCAAGGCGGGGTACCTCACGAGGTGCCCATGACACAAGCCATGACAACCAAGGGTGCTAGGCGGGCGCCAGCCCACGCAGTGTCCTCCTTTCCTCTTTGGTGCAAAGGGAGCAAGCACAGGCGAGAGCATCAAGCAAAGGCATCCATTTTGGTGCAACAAGACCAAGACCGTCCCAACGGCAGGAAGGAAGTCATCGTGGAGCCCAAGCCGGCGTCACCACCAGAGCCTTTGGCAGGCGAGGACCAACTTTAGTCAGGATAAGTGTACTAGATGTTCCCCTTCAAAATGGCCAATTGTTGGCGCCCTTCCCGCTCAATATTTGGGAAGAGGCCCAGGGCCTTTGCCTACAAATAGGACTAGCCACCCACAGGGTAGAGGCAGCTAGATCGGAGCTTGACCCGGATCCAAGATCCAGCATATCAAGCAACACCCAAGGAGAGAGAGAGAGAGCGACTGAACTCCCCCTAGCAGTTCATCGCACCAGCCAAGAACAGACCCTCGCGAGGCTGTTCTTCCTTGTATTGTTCGTCGTCAGCACAAGAGGCAATCCACCACACCACACACTGGAGTAGGGTATTACACCACAATGGTGGCCCGAACCAGTATAAACCTTGTGTCCCTTGTGTTGCTCTTTGTGTAGTTTAGATCCTTGCGAGGCGACGAGGTGTAGGTAGGTTGGAGGTGAGATCTCCGCATGCACCCCAGAGTTCGAACCTAGAGGGTCTGCCGGAACCCGAAATCTGACATTTGGCGCGCCCGGGTAAGTGCGCGGAGCTTTCCTTCCGCCGACCCGCTCTCCGCCCGACACCGCGACTACCAATGAGCAGCGCGCGCCACTCCGATCGCCATGGCCTTGCTGAGGGCGAGGGCTCCGAGCCTTGGCCCCAGCCTTGCGACAGGTGCGGTGGCCGGACAAGTTCAAGCCGGAGACGCCGCCGCGCTACAACGGCACAACTGATCCGCTGGCCTTCCTGCTGGCATACGAGGAGGCCATCCTCGAAGCAGGAGGCGACGACAGGGTCATGGCTAATTGGCTTCCCATGAACCTCACTGACGCCCCGCGCATGTGGCTGCTCCACCTACCGGCGGCTTCCGTGGCCTCTTGGGAAGAGCTGCGCAACCTCTTCCTCGCCCAGCAAGCTGCACCGGCGCCCCCAGTCGTCGCGGCTCTCCTGGGCGGCTCGCAGGCGCCACCTTCAGGCCGCCACTTCAAGCCATTCGTCCGCCAGGTCGGCGCTGCCTCCACGTGGCAGGGGGCTCCCCCAGGTCGGTCGGCGCCCAAGGCCGACCTGGCCTTTAGCTCGGAGGACCACCCCTCCAACTCAACCTGCTCGGGCGTGCTCCCAATGTTGTGCACCCCCACCATCTGCCAGGTGGCCGTCACCAGGACTCTCATCGACGGCGGCGCGGGCCTCAGCGTGCTCTCGGTTGAATCCTTCAGCCTCCTCCACATACCGCCGGAGCGGCTTCAGCCCAGCCGGCCTTTCTTGGGCGTCGGGGGCGGGTCATCCAGCTCCGTGGGGCAGATCCGTCTCCCGGTAACCTTCGGCACCCACGACAACTTCCGTACGGAGCTAATCGACTTCGACATCACCCCCATCGGCCTCCCATACAACGCCATCCTCGGCTACCCATCACTGGCCCGATTCATGGCCGCGACTCACCCAGCGTACAACCTCATGAAGATGCCCAGGAGCAACAGCGTCCTCACCGTGTCCGGAGACGCCAGGGATGCGTTGCAAGTGCTCAAGCTCGCCTTCAAGACGGCAGCGTCGGTGCAGCCTGCCGACTCAGACGCCCCTAAGCCCAAGGGGGCTGCGCCGGCCAAGAAGAAGCAGTTGTTCACCCAAGACAAGGCGGAAACCAAGCAGATACTGGTCGACGAGGACGGACCCACTAACGCCACCTTCACCATAGGCGCCAACCTCGAGCTCGAGCAGGGGGAGGCCCTGGTCAAGTTCCTGCACGCAAACAAGAAGGTATTCGCATGGGAGCCTGATCATCTGGCGGGGATCCCTAGAGGCGTAATCGAGCACCACCTCAACGTGTGCCCCAATGTTCGCCCGTGAAGCGTATAAGGCAAAGCGGCGATCCAGCAGCGAGCTTTCATCGTCAAGGGATCCACAAGTTAGAAGCTGCAGGGTCATTCGCGAGGTCCGATACCCGGATTGGTTGGCCAACCCGGTCGTCGTGCCAAAGAAAGGGGGGAAGGAACGCATGTGTGTCGACTTCACCAACCTCAACAAAGCCTGCCCGCAAGATCTGTTTCCGCTCCCTCGCATCGATCAGATCGTCGATTCCACCGCCGAGTGCGACCTGTTATGTTTCTTGGATGCCTTCTCTGGTTATCACCAGATCAAGATGGCGGTAGAAGATGTGGAAAAAACGGCTTTCCTGAGCCCGTGTGGGGTGTACTGCTACACATACATGCCGTTCGAGCTGTGCAACACAGGGGCGACCTTTCAGCGGCTGATGCACATCACCTTGGGCCCGCAGCTCGGGAAGAATGTTGAGGCTTACGTCGATGACATTGTGGTGAAGTCTCGTGAGGCCAAAACCCTGATACAAGACCTGGAGGAAACCTTCGCGAGCCTCAACGCAGTGAACCTGCGGCTCAACCCGGAGAAGTGTGTGTTTGGGGTCCCCTCGGGCAAGCTCTTGGGCTTCCTCGTGTCCCACCGAGGCATCGAAGCTAACCCAGAAAAGGTCAAGGCGGTCGAGGACATGAGCCCGCCAAAGACCCTCAGAGAAATGTTGAAGCTCACTAGGCGCGTGACAGCACTAGGACGCTTCATCTCCAAGTTGGGGGAGCGAGCGCTGCCTTTCTTCCAGCTGATGAAGAAAAAGGGACCCTTTGAATGGACTGAAGAGGCCGACAAGGCGTTCCAAGATCTCAAGGGGTACCTAACCAGCCCTCCGATAATGGTGGCCCCGCGCCCTCAGGAACCCCGGGTGCTCTAACTTGCAGCCACTCCCTACTCCGCCAGCGCGGCCCTGGTGGCGGTTAGGGAGGAGCGTCGGACCAAAGCCGCGGAAGCTGCCTGGGTCAAGGCGAAGCAGGATCAAGGAAGACCCACAGAGACCACTACCACAGCCGAGAAGGATCAGCCGCCCGAAGGGAACGACTCGGGATGAAGAGACCCTCTCCTGGCGACCGGCCACTGGAGGCTCCACTGTCTCGGGAGGCGCCCACGGTCTCCGGAGGGCTTAATCGACACCAGCACTCCCAACCTCGTTGAACACCACTGCCCACTTGTCAAGCATAGTGTTGCGGGGCCAGCGAGGCGCGGTACCCCATGCCCCGTAAACTCCTCCTCGCGCTTATTGGTAGCCTCGCGCAAGCTGCGGCATTATTTTCAGGGCCACCCCATCAAGGTTGTCTCAGCGTACCCCTTGGAAAGGGTGCTCAGGAGCCCTAACTCAGCTGGAAGAGTCGCTGAGTGGAACATTGAACTACAAGCGTTTCAGCTCAAATTCAGCACGACCAGAGTCATCAAGGGGGCCGCCTTGGCGGATTTCATGGCAGAATGGACGGAGGTGCCGGGCCTCAAGGCTGATGAGGATCGATCCCTCTCCCCGGGAAGCGAGGCGCCGGATGGTTGGGTCATGTACTTCGACTTGGCGTTCTCTAGGCACGGCGCGGGGGCTGGTGCGGTGCTTATATCTCCTACTCAAGACAAGCTCTACTACGCCGTGCAGCTCTGTTTCCAGCACAGAGAAAAGGTCTCCAACAACATAGCAGAATATGAAGGCCTAATAGCAGGCCTGAAGGCCGTAGCTGCCCTAGGAGTGAAGCGCCTTACCATCAAGGGTGATTCACAACTCCTCGTTAACTTCTCCAACAAGGTATATCTGAGCCGAGGATGAGCACATGGAAGCCTACCTCGCGGAGGTCCGCAGGATGGAGAAAGCAGTTACGGGGCTGGAGTTGCAGCATGTGCCCCGTGGCACCAATCAGGAGGCCGACGACATCGCCAAACGAGCATCCAGGCGGCTACCTCAGGAGCCTGGCATCTTTGAGGAGTGGCTCTTCAAGCCCTCGGCCATGCGGTCACTGTCAAGCGCGGTGCAGCCTCGGGAGGAGCTCCCCCAGCCACCAGCCTTGGGAGCCCCGGTCTGTGGCCCGGCCTCAGGAGCGCGCTTGCTCTTGACGCTGGAGCCTCAAGAGGGGTGCTGGATCACAGAGCTCCGGAGCTACTTGACGCAAGGGATCTTGCCGGAGAAGGAGGAGGAAGCGGAGCGTGTGGCGCGGCAAGCCACAGCATACTGCATCAGGGATGGAGAGCTCTACCGGAAGCGACCCAATGATGTGTCCCTGCGCTACATCTCCAGGGAGCAAGGGAAGGTACTTCTGGCGGGTATACACGGTGGAGACTGTGGGCATCATTCATCATCGCGGACCCTCGTTGGCAAGGCGTTCCGCAGCGGGTTCTATGGCCCACTGCGCTCAATGATGCCGTCGAACTGGTGAAGGCTTACGAGGCCTGCCAATTCCATGCCAAGCAGATCCATCAGCCGGCGGGAGGTCTGCAAACTATACCCCTCTCGTGGCCATTCGCACTCTGGGGGCTGGATATCCTGGGCCCATTTCGTCGGGCGCCAGGGGGCTATCGCTACCTCTACGTCGTCGTGGACAAGTTCACCAAGTGGGCTGAAGTGGAAGCCGTCCGCAACATCCCCGCAGGTTCTGCAGTCAAGTTCATCAAGGGCATCGTGAGCCGATTCGGGGTGCCGAACCGCATCATCATCGACAATGGTTCGCGGTTCACCAGTAACCTCTTCAAAACATATTGTGCTAACCTTGGGATGTAGATATGCTACGCTTCAGTGGCGCACCCATGGAGCAACGGTCAGGCCGAGCGGGCCAATGCGGAGGTCTTGAGAGGCCTCAAGACCATGACATTCAAGATGAAGCTGGAGGCCTGCGGCAGAGGTTGATACGACGAGCTTCAGTCCGTGTTGTGGTCCATCCGCACGACCGCAACCAAGCCACTGGCGAGACCCCGTTCTTCCTGGTCTATGGAGCTGAAGAGGTCCTCCCTCACGAGGTCAGACGTCGTTCCGCACGGGTCCTGGCGTTCGACGAGGCACAGCAGGACGCCATGCGGGGGACGGACCTCATGCTGGGGGAGGAGCATCATCGGGAGGCTGCGCTCCGAGCGGCAAGATACCAACAAGCGCTGTGGCGATACCACTGCCGCAACATCCGCCCCAGGACTCTCGAGGTAGGGGACCTCGTGCTCAGGCGGGTTCTCTCAAGGGAGGGACTGCATAAGCTCTCTCCCATGTGGGAGGGCCCGTTCAAGGTTGTTCATGTTTCCAGGCCCGGCTCCGCGCGCTTGGAGACTCAGGAGGGGTGCCCGTCCAGAATGCGTGGAACATCCAGCACCTCCGGAGGTTTTACCCCTAAAAAGGCCCAGAGCCTGTGAAGAAGGCGAACGCCTGTGAAGCGCCGCGTCTTGGAAAAGGCCCAGAGCCTGTGAAGAAGGCGAACGCCTGTGAAGCACTGCGTCTTGGAAAAGGCCCAGAGCCTGTGAAGAAGGCGAATGCCTGTGAAGAAGTTGCGTTTTGGAAAAGGCCCAGAGCCTGTGAAGAAGGCGAATGCCTGTGAAGCTGTTGCGTTTTGGAAAAGGCCCAGAGCCTGTGAAGAAGGCGAATGCCTGTGAAGCTGTTGCGTTTTGGAAAAGGCCCGGTGCCTGTGAAGAAGGCAATCGCCTGTGAAGTTCATCTTTCTGAGAAAGGTCCGGAGTCTGTGAAGAAGGCCAATGCCTGTGAAGCTCGCCGCCCGTGACACCCTCACGTAATAATGAGTTGGGGTTGTACACGCCCCGGAGTCTCAGGAGCGCCGGCCTCAGGCCCTGGGGCTCCCTCCCACGCCCAGTGGCAGCACTTAGCTCCGCACTGGTGAGAAGACGTCGAAGACTAGATTAGGTGCCGGACGCGGATTTTCTCATTTGCTTTCTGCAGTTGGTTTGTTCTTTCCCATTTGAAGTTTTATTGAAGTTGTTGCCATCTTTGGCTTGTGACTCCTTGCCTTTTCGCTCCCCTGCCTCGATTTCTCTCGCGCAAGTCTCGCGAGGGAGCAGCGCGGGCACCCTTGTGAGCGTTTTCTGCCCTTATCGTTTGAGGCTTCCTTACCCGGGTCCACTACAAGAGCACCCCTCCAGTCCGTGCCCCACGGGCACCGCGACACGAACACAGGACCTGGGTCGGTCGCCTCCACAGCTGAGGCCGGGAGCTACCTCTCCAGACTAACCTTCGCAGGACATGAAGCGTTCGACGAGGCCTCGGCCTCGGGAAGCAAAGGCCACGACAGGCCCCCCCGAGCTAAGTAATTTCTACGTCAAGCCGTGTGGCACAAAGGCATAATACCGAAATAACGGAAACAATATGATAATTAACAGCAATAGTCCAAGCACGCCCCCGCAGGGCCTACACTACTGTCTCTTTGCGCAGGAAAAGGAAAAAGAACAAAACAGGCGCGACTCGCCCGACACCAACTCGCGGGGGAGACCCAAACTGCCTCCGGAGCTCAGGCGGACTCCATCTCGCGCTTCACCGAGGTGCGACGGCGGGCAGACCCGCTACCTCCCTCCAGGCGGGCGCGGTGGCGCGGAGGCTGATCGCGGCCGCCGCTGGAGGAGCCGCTGCCCGAAGAAGAGTCGTCAAAGCTCGATGAACCCCGAGCGTCGCCGACCCCACGCGTGCTGTCGTCTTCATCGTCGCTGGGGCTGGGCCCAAGGCCGCGGTCATCGTTCTTAGGGCAGCACCCAGCGCGGCGACCGTCTTCCCCGAACACCCTCACGTAGAGGGTGGCATCGCCGTCGAACTTGAAGTGCAGGGTGCACTGCCGGCTCAGACCATGCGCGCGAGCAAACGTTTGCCAGCCGCGGGTCAGGGTCATGCTCCCGGATGCTGAGACCTCCAGCGAAGCCCAGGAGGCCCGGCTGCAGCAACCATCCGCCTGAAGCCAGAGGCCGCCCGGGGCACCGGCCGGAAGCTCACCTAGGAGGAAGCGAGGAAGCTAGAGCCGGGTGCTGGTCGGCTCCGCCGACCACACAACAAACTCCGGTAGCACCTCTGCCAAGTGGAAGCGCGGCCTAGGGGGTCGCGCGGCCGTAGCGCGCCCCCCCAGCAACGGCATGCCGCCCGTCACCACGCGGGAGATCACCTCCACGGCCACCAGGAGCCACCATGGGAACCACAGGGTGTTTGCAAGGACGGCCTCGACCGCGCTTGGGCGGGGAAGAGTCAGGCTCCACCTGGCGGGCCTTTCCTTTCTCCGCGGCCGAGAACCTCTTTGGCGGAGCCATGAAGAAGAAGGAGAAGCAAGAGGGGATGGACTGGAAGGGCGGGCGCCGTCCCGTACTTATAGCCGGGGAAGGCCAACCGCCGGCCTCCATGATCGCAGGCAATCATGACCCGCTTTGCATGCAGGGACTTGTTCGTGCAGTTGCCGAGGCGTCGTGGGGGAGCGGAGCCGCCCACGTCCAATCAACTGCCATGCGGCGCCCGAGGCCGCAGGCTATTTGGGCCCGCGGTGCTTCGCACTTGCCCCTTCGCTTCTCTGCTCGGCCAAGTCCAGGCGCGCCTTGGGCCCGGGGCTCTTGTCGGTGCAGGAGCAGGGGTACCTGCGGCTTGCGGAGTGGCTCAAGGGGTGGCCCAGCACGGCCCATCTTCATCATAACAAGCTCAAGACCCTCACGAGGGGCAAAGCCTCATGGCGGCGACAGAAGCTTCCTCGAGCACGGCCTCGTCGGCTGGCATGAGGAGGCGAGAGATCAAGGAGGGGTACCTCACGGGTGCCCATGACGCAAGCCATGACGACCAAGGGCGCCCGGTAGGCGCCAGCCAGCAGTTTCCTCCTTTCCTCTTTGGTGCAAAGGGAGCAAGCGCAGGCGAGAGCATCAAGCAAAGGCATCCGTTTCAGTGCAACAAGACCAAGACCGTCGCAACGGCAGGAAGGAAGTCATCGTGGAGCCCAAGCCGGCGTCATCACCAGAGCCTTTGGCGGGCGAGGACCAACTTTAGTCAGGATAAGTGTAGTAGATGTTCCCCTTCAAAATGGCCAATTGTTGGCACCCTTCCCGCTCAATATTTGGGAAGAGGCCCAGGGCCTTTGCCTATAAATAGGACTAGCCGCCCACAGGGTAGAGGCATCTAGATCGGAGCTTGACCCGGATCCAAGATCCAACATATCGAGCAACACCCAAGGAGAGAGAGAGAGAGACTGAACTCCCCCTAGCAGTTCATCGCACCAGCCAAGAACAGACCCTCGCGAGGCTGTTCTTCCTTGTATTGTTCGTCGTCAGCCCAAGAGGCAATCCACCACACCACACACTGGAGTAGGGTGTTACACCACAATGGTGGCCCGAACCAGTATAAACCCTGTGTCTCTTGTGTTGTTCCTTTCATAGTTTAGATCCTAGCGAGGCGGTGAGGTGCAGATAGGTAGAGGGCGAGATCTCCGCGTGCACCCCAGTGTTCGAACCTAGAGGGTCTGCCGGAACCCAAAATCCGACATAGCCTAACGCACGGTGTTAAATCTCCAAGGGCGCGACCGCGCGAGTGACGCGGCGGTCGTGGTAGGCGCGACCATGATACGGGCTGCTGGCAGCCCTTGAATCTGAGATCAAACGGTCGCATGCTAAGTTGCTGAAAATTTGCAGAATAACCCTTCGGGATAGGATATTCACCCATAGGTCTAGAATCACGCCATGCAACCGTTCGATCTCATATACAAGGGCTCTCGGAAGCCCGTATCATGGGAGAATGGAAAGCCGCTACCCTGCTGTTCGCACGCTGGCAGTTCGCTCCTACTCGTCCCCACACGTCCTTTAATACTACGGTGGTTCGCTCCTAGTCGTCCCGCCCATTCACATTACGGCAGTTCCACTAATCCTAACCCTCCTCCCAAATCCATGGCGTCCCAAATCTCCCCGATCGGCGGTGAGTACAAGGTTAGAACCATCACCGGCGATGAGTTCGACGTCATCTACACCCGTACTTCCACGACGGTGAAAGGATGCCTTTCTCGCTTCAGACGCATGTTGGAAACCTCAGATGATGAGTGGGTCGCTGGGCTAGATGTTGAGTACACCACAGTCCTGGGACGAGAGAAGGATCTAAAGGACGAAGAGAGGAAGAAGCCCGCCGTGATCCAGGTTTGCGTACATAACGTTTGCTTGGTCTACCACATATGCCATGCTGACGTTGAGTGCCAGGATTTTAAGAACTTCCTCGAGGACAAAACAGTCAAATTCGTTACTGTAGACTTTAAGAATGACAAAGAAGTCCTGCGTCGGATAGGCCTCATTGTAAGCAACCCCTTCGACCTCCGTAAGAACCACCGGTGGTGCCCTCTCGTCGACCTTTCACGCCGACCTGGCAGAGCCATGGTTCATCCTTTGTACGGTAAACTGGAGAAACCTCCATACACGTTTCATCGTCATGCATGGCAGCGGAATGTACTAGATATAGACCACATCTAGTACGCTGCAATGGATGGCTACCTTTGTTTCAATATCTACAAGGGCTGGATGAAGAGCATCAACCAAGTTGGCGGTTCAAGCAAAGAAGTATCGACCAAGAGGAAGAGGGACAAGGACGAAGTCGAGGACGTGGACGAGGACTCCGAGTAAGGTGGCAGTGTCGTTGCTCATGGTGGTTCTAAGGCTGGTCATAGTGGGGAGTAACTTAGACTAGTGTCATATGCATGACACTAGTCTAAGTTACTACCTTCATAATGCAAAGTAACATGTTAGTGGTGTCATAGATGGCTTCATTTATTAGCTTGTAGACTCATCTTGTCTTGGGAAGCGCTATGTTACAGTAACATATTATGTTACCACCTCACATTAAGTACTTGCCACATAAGCAAAAATTTCTTGGAGTGCGCTATGTTACTAGCTAAGTTACTCCCACTATGACTAGCCTAATGCAGTGTCTACCGGATTAGTTGCATAGTTTAATTTCAGGTGTGCTTAGTTTAATTTGAGGGGTGTGTTGTCTTTGAGCCCAATGAGAACTATGTTATGTTTCTTCTCATTACTTTAACTCTTTAGTATGTACATACTAGTACTAGTATTTCTTTAATAGAATTTAGCACCCCAATTAAGCACGTACTATCTTTTTTAATAGTACTATATGCATAATTGTGCGACGAGCGCTCTCTATATGTACCACCTTATTTTTAAATTTCAATTTTTGCTCCATGGCGCAATCCATCGATAGTGGAGTACTACTGTACAAAAGTATACATTTTTTAAAAGGCTAGCGTACTTTTCATCACACACACACACACACATACACACACACACACACACATATATATATATATATATATATAGCCAGTTAAATTCTCAACCTAGAACGACGTGCATGCCATGTAGTAAACCGATACGGAGGAAGTATAGTAAAAATGAGGTGATTTTACCGAGCGATCGACGGGGGAGCATGGCCTGTCATGCGGTCCAACGTGTCATGATGTACCAAGGCAATGTGCGTGTCCCTCTTGAGGTAGAAGCAATACTAGTATGTATTTTGAGATGATGTCGAACCGAAGTGTGAAATAATGGTTGCTTCGTCCGTCTGGGAAGGTGCGGCATTGTGATTTGACGTCTCATTGCTCATTACTACACTGGGCGGTACAGTGGGGTGCGTCCCCCCTGCTGTTCTGCCTTTGTTATTTGGTGCTTGACACGTCGACCGGTTGCTATATGTCCCACATGTCGTGACAGAAGTACATAATTCATGAAAGGGAGCGTCGGAGGAGTATACTACAGAATTCATGAAAGGGAGCGACTTAGTTTTGGAAAAATCTGTTTTACGGAGTACGTACCCACTAGGGTTTATAGGGCTCATCTAACAAACATTTGTTTTTCCGTTTGATAAGTCTAAATTCTACTATACTAGTAGTAGTACCATTATATGTTGGATTTCGAGGTGCGTTAGATCACCCGACGCAAGCAGTTTTAGGAGGAAACTAACCAATGCATGTACAAGTTCATGGAAATTTAGTGGTCACTCATGCATTCGTTCTAATTAATGCCTCGGTAAACATAACTTCTTGAGAAAAATGAGTGTACTGTGCAAACCACGAAATTAATTCGACCACTCACCGTCTACCTTGGTTGGAGAGATTTTGAAATTGAGCCATAAACTGGAAAGGAGGGAGTAGTAACTTTTGTCTCGATTACTATTTGTGGACTTGTATAGATGCAAAATGTATTTTTTTATAGTGGCCTTGTATAAGTAAATAGAGGTAGTACTAACCAAAGTACGTAGTAGGTACGAGGAGTAAACGGAGGGAGTAGTAAAATTTTCTCCTCGTGCTGCGAGCCATCGCGCGCGTGGGCGAGGGAGCGGGCGTAAAGGCATACAGTAGTAGTAAGCTTCACCTCATCCTGTGAGCCACCGCGCCCGTGGGCGGGGGAGACGGCGTACTAAGCAAGTTTCTCCTCGTTACGAGTTGTGGGACACATCAAAAGTACTCCGGTGTATAGAGCCTTACCTCTAAGGTAGGCCCCACATGGTTTGCCTCTTTTTTAGTTTAACATAACGCATCAAGTCGCAATTTGTTTGTTCACCCGTGGTAGACGATCCTCCCTCCACCAAGTGGACAACCCAAGACACGTGCCAAATTACAACGTGGGCTGCCTTTTTCATACGTAAATGAGCTCCACCGTGTACCAGCGGGTGTGGTTGGGAAAGAGGCGGTGAAATGCGTGCCCGTGCGTGCACCTCTTCTCTTCGTGCACGTCCCCCACCTACGTGGGTGTGCGTGAGAGAGATACAAACCTAGACATAATGCGCCGTCCATCCCCATGCCTCCGCCCAGTCTGACCACCAGTCACCACCACGACACCACGCCCCACTCCTCCTCACCTTATCTCATATTTCTCCCTCCATTTTTATATACAAGGGGCCACTATCAAAATTACAATTTGCAGATATACAAGACCACTAACACTAATCGATGCAATATTAATGTGTTTGCCTCGTGGTACTAGCAAAGGAGGACATTAATTATCCCTTGCATGCATGCAGGAGTTTGTAAAAAATGCATCTTGATGTTCCGTGCAATGCACGGGCATCTTGCTAGTCCATGAAAACAACACATGGCAAAATTCCACGGCGAACGAGGGATTTGAATCTGTTGGGAGGGGCTGTTTGGATCTTGCCCGGGTAGCCAAAATATTGGCGACCCTTTTGTCCACAGTGCCTTTGCCACCGATGAACGAGGAATGGCTCGGGTGCTCATGCCGTCATGCATCCTCCAATAGCAAGACGTTGGAGACGAGCTCGCACGAGCTGTGTTTTTTTGTCCCACAACGCCGCCCGAGCCGCCCGCAGACTGACCGGCGACCCGCAAATTACGCCATCCAACCATAGCCGCACACATTATGACAGCAACTCAACCAACCGGACGAAATTTACACAAACACGTAGACAAACTGATATTTCATATAAACAATGACGGAAATCATATAAAATACCGAATTTTCACACCAACATGACGGATTTCATTACATTCAAATGAACTACGCGGTGCTAGTTCTGGACAGCACAGGTATATATAATACCTGGCCTAAATGGTCGCCCGCCAATCGATTTGTATTCCTCATGTCCGCAAAGACGATCACCGGACTGCCGGAGCCCCGGAGGTATATGCTTCAAATACAAAGGACGGCTTGCTTCCCCATCGCCCTAACCGATATCATTGACTGGTGCCGAAGATGATGGTGGCCGGCACCGGTTTGAGTTCATCACCGGCCACTACTTCGCCATGGCCGGCACCGACTCGAGTTCATCCTAACATTGACCTCTTCCGTGGAGCCCATGCGGGGTCGACGAAGGTCCTCGCAACAAAAGGATCCGGCAAGACACCTGCTGTGTACGCCGGCATCGCCTCTGCAGTGGCCTTCATGGGACCCAAGCGGCGGCCTCCGTGTTCTACTTCTCCTCGATGATGGTGGCGGGGCGAGGCGCTGGCCACCGCCTCGTCGCTCTCCGCGCAAACCCGACTTCGCTGCTTGCATGGCGCGTCAGCCGCATGGGAGTCTCGCCACGTAAACGGGAGACGCGGTACGAGGCGGTGGCGTGGACGGCAGCAACGACGCCCGTGCATCGCTCCTCGTCGAGCTGGCCTGGAGCGGCGAGTTGCTGAACCACGCGCCGGCTTGGGGCGGCAACTGGCTCCGTCGGGCGAGGGGAGGGAGGTGGATCAGCGAGCTGCATAGCTCATATCCGGCGGGCTACCCAGCCGGCTTGGATGCGGAATAACTACTCTTCGTAAGCTATTGTAAGAGTGGACAAAATGGTGGAGGAGATAGGGGAGCGGCAGAGGTGTGCGATTCTTGGCCGGCGTTTGGCCTCGTTTAAATAGGGGATTAAATAGACGGCGGACGGGAGGAGCTCGGCCGGTGTTGCGTTTAACACCGGCCCGGTCAAGAACGGACGTGTGTCCAGAGTGGGTTTCTCGGCTTCCACATGGGCGGGTTTCATGGAGGCGTTTGAATGCGGCACGGAGGCGTGTTCAGCCGGGCTTGCCGCGAGTGGCGCCCTCGACTCTGACCTAGGACACCGCGCCATTCTTCCAACCGGCGTTGGGCTCTTTGGGTGCATGGCTCGCATGTCGCTGACCCAACGCAGGCAGCGCACAGCAAAGGAACCTTTCGTGGGCCAGGGCGGTCAGAAGCGGGCATTTCATAAACCGATGATTGTTCATTGAGTGTGATGTCATCTTTTTCATGTAGTTAAGCCTACTATGTTGATAGCCCGTTCGATACGTTGTGATTCATAAATACCGATGCAAACATTAATGTTCTGCTTATCATAGATAAGATTGATTAATAACCGTAACAATCCATGTCCTTAACAAAGGGTGCATGCACGTAGAGGTTGAGCGTGTGTCTTGTGTCGTGTGTTGTGTGCATGCAGGTGTGCGAGTGTTGCGTGCGTGCAAGGGTGCGTTTCAGTGTTGCATGCATGGGTGCATACGTGCGTGTGTTCGTGAGTGCATGTGTATGTGTTAGTGTTGCACGCCAGCATGCGTGCGTGTGTACATTATGTGTACGTGTTAGTGTTGCATGCCTACATGCGTGCGTGCATGTGTAAGTGCGGGGTGAGGCTACACGTCAGTCGACTGACTTTTTCATCTACATGATCTTGAGATTTTACGAACTCACCATAGGTGCCTCGTAGTCGAGTGGAACGTCTCCTCCCACTGAACGTACATCGCCCGGAAAATACTGAAATTAATGTAAGATAAATGCGAGCATCGAACTTTAACCTTGGTGGGCTCGAGAAACCAGCATCCTCTAACCATCCAACCACATGTTGGTTAGCACGACAAAATGTATGTGTTGACCGTGATGAGATTATTCTGAAGTGCAGTGACCATATCATGCTTTCGCTTCAAATACATTGACCGTAAGTGTCGCCAACAAAATACTGAGCACTCATCAAATGCAAAGTCCGTCGATTGTCATTAACAAAATATGGAGAAGTACCGTGAGCTAGATACCGTTGTACTATTGTATATGCTTATTTTCTTAGTGGCCGATTGCGTGTGTGGTGTGGTGGGCACATCATTTCTAGTTGTGGTGGGTCAACATGAAGACTCATGGGTCGGTTCCATCCTGCGCCACATATAGGTTGGACCGAGACGTGTTATACGGAGACCCATGTGGAGGACTCGACGTACAACACAAAGCTATCAGAGTCGCGGAGGACTCTATCCCCACTGGTGATAAGCCGACTATATATGATTTGTAACCCAAGCTTGGGGGCTAGTTCATCGATAGTATACACACACGCACAATGCCTGGTATTCACGTGTACTTGTACACACCCCTATCACTAATATACAGTACCAGGAGTAGGCTCTTTCTTCAACTGCAAGGGTCCGATCCAAACTAGGGTAAAAACTTTGCCTCAGATACCATCCAGCCTAACAGCCAGGGATATCCTACCGCATGATATGATGAAATCATATCTGCCAACTCCTATTAGAGAGGTGTGTCGGGGGGGGGACAATGTGTGCGAGAGAGGCCTAAAGATAATGTGCATGCGGGAGACACGCATGCACATATATGTGCGTATAGAGGGCTAGTAGAAACCGTGCATGTGTATATATGCATGTGAGAGAAATAGTGTTTTCCAGCTGAGATTAGTGAAAAGAGTGGTACATAGTAGTCAGAAAGAGAGAGAGAGAAACAGAGAGAGCATGTGCGTGAGACACCCCGACACCCTGAGAGAGATTGTGAGCATGTGTGAAAGAGAAATGCCGAGGCATATAAAGTGTGTGCACTTATGCGTTAGATAGAGAGATATATAAAGCGTTTGTGAGAACGGGGCGAGGCATAGTGCATCTACATGTAAAAGGCGGTTCTACGCATTAAATTAAAATATAAACGGCATTATTATTTTTGGATGAGATCATGAATTTTGCAAAATTGCGTATAGACGGAAATCGGTCTACCAGACACCCATACTCTATTGAATTCAAGCATGTGCATGTGTTTATTTCATATTATCGATCCATAGAATGAGAGCGGTTTGAAATACAGGCAATGGATGCTTTTGCAATTCATATATAAACATTAATTAGTGCACTCCATGTTGTTAGTGTGAAGCACTTTATACATTTGTCACTTGCATGGATACATTCCAAATTGCTAGCAACGAAATAAAATACATGTCGAATTCGACATAAAGGGGGTTTCGAAGATTCTAATTCATAGGAAGTGCATTCATCTATTTGAACCCGAGATAATGGCATTTGTAAATCAGATGTAAAAGGGGGCATCAATCTTTGTTGCGAGTTTGAACATGGTATATATATTCATACGCATATCTAACTTTTTTTTTGCAACCAAGGAGATTATACCTGGAACCACGCATGAACTGAGGTAATTTGCATTTTTTTAATATATACTTGTGTACAATGTATATTAAAATGCACCCCCTCCATTCCAAAATAATCGTAGCTTTAGGATTTTCAAGAGTAAAGATTTGTGAAGTTTGACAAATCCTGAAAGTTCAATTCAAGAGAACCAAAAACGTTAATGCTTCTGCTCCCAAATATTGAACGAAGCACCAAATAGGCCTCTGGTCACCCGAAACCGCGCGAGACTAATGTTTTGGTGGTAGGAAATTACTATCCTGACTCTAGCCCATGTAGCCTATCGGCCCGATGTCCAAAGGTCTAAACCGGGGTAGGTTTGTAACTTCACCAAGACGCCAGTTTCAACCGCCTCCGAGAAGCATTCATACGCCGTGGGCGCCTAAACACCCATGCGCTCGGCCAAAATCTATCCCGCCCACATTTGGGACACTTGACATGACTGTCCTACCCCAACCCGCAATATGTCTGGAATTTTAGATGCGGGCAAAGTTTGTAACTTTCCCCAAATTTCAAACAAGCGCGTCTCAAACCGAAACATTGTTCCCCCTTAGTTCCCCGCCTCCCTCCATTTCCCCATTCATACTCCGTGGGCGCGAAAACGCCCTCTCCACCTGCCGCGAAACCCCAGCCTCCTTCGTCCTCCGCCCCATAGCGGCCAATCCACCGCCGCCCTCCTCCATCACGCCGAGCAGTACCCGACATCGCTGCCGTCCAATGCAACCGCAACCGCAACGCCCTCAAGGACTTAGCAGCTGAAGCCGAGGCAGAGTTGCCTCCACGACGCCGACGCCAACGTGCGCCGTACCAGAACCACTCCAACCACGCCATCCTGCGCCTCACTGCTGCGGCTCCACTGTCGCAACCGTCCACCGCACCGGAGCTGTTCTCGCTATGCCGTCGTTCTCCGCCTCGGATCTGCTTCCCCCGCCGACGATGCGCCACCTTTCCACACTCAACAACTTGGCCATGGGTTCGCTCCAAGGCTGCACAGTCCTCCACAACCACGGTTTCCGCGAACAACAAGATCGTCGGAAAAATGAAGGAGGACACAAGATCGCCGGCAGAAGAGGTACTCCTCTTCCCTTATTCGTGCAAATCTTACGTCTCCTCTCACACCGTATTCATCCCACGAAAAGAAACTAGTTGAGCGCTTCTTATTGCATCTTCTTCGTGATACTAAATGCACAAGGTTTCCTCCCTTTTATTTCACCTTTGCTAGAGGTCAAGAGTAGCCTGGATTTCAATTGTGGTCACGAACCGCAATTAAAAGAAGCAGCACCCGTTTAGGCGCACGGAGCACCTAGTCCGCCTGTTCCCCGGGAAGCGGCGCATCGGTGTCTATCCTAGGGGTGTGGGCGCAGGAGCTGCTTGCGCCCGATCTGGATGTCGGCGGGGCTTGAATGGCTGGCCGGGGCGGTCTGGTGAGGTCGAGGGAGGGGCGCAGCGGGGAGGAATATCGGGCCTGTGGTCATTTGGCGTTCGAGGAAGATCGTCAACCTTGGTAGCCGGAGGTAGATGAAGGCGATCTGCCCGTTCTTTGTACATCGGACGGTGCGAAAAAATGGACTGACCTATTTGCTTTTCGATCATTGTTATTTTCATAGAATCCTGTAGTAATTGAGTGTGCCATGCATGTTGTAGAGCTATCATATGTCTCCGTCATTTATTTCTCACCGACCTACTATCTGCTACCTTTACCTTTGTACTAATTGTGCACACACTTCACCAATACTCACACTATTGTTTTTTTATGCATGGGTATTTCAGACTCTGACGCAGTGTTGATGAATGTAGAAAAGAAAAGACAGAAGTTGCTCCAGTGTAATTCGAAGATAAGCAGTAAGCGTTTTAGCGCTCTAATGGGTGCAGTGTCGCTAGCTGGAGACAAGAACGTAGCTGCAGCTTGATGATCTCAATTGCCACACACAACCATCCTGTGTGCTTGCTTTAACTTCGCCCTGTCAAATGTGGTTGCATGTTGCATATGGTGTCTAGCTTGTATTGCTTCCAATTTGGTTAAATTGCATCTGCTTACTTTACACATTATACCTTTGATAATGACATGCCTTCCTGTTTTTGATAAAACTACATATGTCTATTAACCATGTTCGTACATCAAACTAATGCTCTTCTGTATCCATCGTCAATCACTTATGATGAGACAGTCAGCCGGGTGGGTTACTGTGAGACGCCCTACTCGTTTAAAGAGTGCAATGTCATCCTCCCCACATGATTCTCAAGAAACAGCAAGGCTAAATGAAGATAGTCAACGTAGCTCCCTAGTTGATCACCATAATTCCCCCACACCACCATCGCAGTGCTTGCTCTTACTTGGCAGCAGTGATATGTGGTTGCATGTTGCATATGGTGTCTACCTTGTAATGCTTCTAATTAGGGTAAATTCATCGCTTAGTTAACACATTATACTTGTGAATCGACATGCCTTCCTGCTTTTTGGTACATACTACGTCTTTCTATTAACCATGTTCTTACATCAAACTACTTTTCTTGTGTATCCCTCATCAATGCTCCTAATTTGTTAAATTGCATCTCCTTAGCTTACACATTATACATGTGAATATGACACGACTTCCTGTTTTTGGTACATACTACATCTGCCTATCACACCATGTTCTTACATCAAACTACTATTCTTGTGTATCCTGCGTCTATCGCTTATGATGAGACAGATTCACAGCGCATTAGGTTAATATGAGGCATAATACTCTTATAAAGAATGCAATTTCATCCTATCCACATGATTCTCAAGAAACAACAAGCCTAAATGAAGATATTGAGCGTTGCTCTGTACTTGAAGACAACACTTCCCCTACACCACCATCACAAGTGCTTGCTCCAACTTCGCAGTGTGATATGTGGTTGCATGTTGCATACGGTGTCTAGCTTGTAATGCTTCTAATTAGGGTAAATTGCATCTGCTTAGTTTACACACTATACCTGTGAATATGACATTGTCGGCGTTCTGGGAACGGGGGTCCCCAGACTTGCCTGCCTGCGGCTTGCGGCGTGGCTCGAAGGAGGCCCAGCACGGCCCATCTTCATCAACGCAAGCTCAAGACCCTCGCGAGGGGCCAAGCCTCGCGGGGCGGACGACAAGGAGCTTCCTCAAGCACGGCCTCGTTAGGCTGGCTCATGAGGAGGCGGAGAGTTCAAGGAAGGGTACCTCGCGAGGTGCCCATGACGCAAGCCATGACGACCAAGGGCGCCAGTCGGGTGCCAGCCCGCGCAGTGTCCTCCTTTCCTCTTTGGTGCAAAGGGAGCAAGCGCAGGCGAGAGCATCAAGCAAAGGCATCCGTTTCGGTGCAACAAGACCAAGACCAGCCCAATGGCTGGAAGGGAGTCATCGTGGAGCCCAAGCAGCATCATCACCAGAGCCTTTGGCGGCGAGGACCAACTTTAGTCCGGATAAGTGTACCCGTTGTTCCCCTTCAAAATGGCCAATTGTTGGCGCCCTTCCCGCTCAATATTTGGGAAGAGGCCCGGGGCCTTCGCCTATAAATAGGAGTAGCCACCCCTGGCAGGGAGATCCGAATCCTCATCAAGAAACCGAGTAGCTAGAGCGACCGAACACCACCTAGCAGTTCATCGCACTCCGCCAAGAAACAGACCCTCACGAGGCTGTTCTTCCTTGTATTGTTCCTCATCAGCCCAAGAGGCAATCCACCACACCACACCTTTGGAGTAGGGTATTACACCACAATGGTGGCCTGAACCAAAGATAAATCTCGTGTCTCTTGCGCTGTTACGTTTAGTAGTTTAGGTCCCAGCGATTCGGGCGAGGTGCGAGGACGGTGGAGGGTTGGATCTCCGCTACACCCAAAGTGTTCGAACCTCAAGGGTCTGCCGGAACCCGAAATCGACATTTGGCGCGCCCGTAGGTGCGCCGGAATCTGCTTTTCGCCTCGTTCTTCCCCGACCACCGCAACCATGTTCGACGCCCGTCGGGCCGCGCCCGAGCGCCGAGCCCTCGCCTCCCATGTCGCCTGTGACAGCTCCGCCATGGGCGCCCTCGTCATTCCCGTCACCTGCCGTCAACGCCGCCACGGCCCGGGCGGAACGAGCAACAAGCATCGCCCCAAGACCGTCCCATGAGGCGTGGGACGGCCGCACCGCCACGCTTTCGCTCACCCCCGCTGGTTCTTTCGTCACGCGCGCTTCCGCGCCATGGAGGCTGCACTCGCTGCACTTTGCCGCAAATGAGCTCTGCGCTACCGCTATCGCCCATCGACGACGTTTACGAAGAATAGCTCGACCGAGTCGCCGAGCTCGCCCACGCCGTAGGGAGGCGCTCCGCACCGTCCGTCGCTGCAGCTACCGCGCCCGCCCAGCTGGCGATGAAACTCCGGCGCCTCGGCCGCCTCCTCCTCAAGAAGGCGCCCTGCCCCAAGGCGCGCGCCTCGGCGGAACTCGAAGCCGCCAGCGCCGGCGCGACAAGAGCAGCTGTCAAGAAGTTCCTCGCCCACGAAGCTGCCCGGCGCTCCCGCTCCAGACGTCGAGACCCTCGCTGCCCCGGCCCGGCGCAAGGAGGCACGCAGGACCAAGCTCTCTGTCGTCCGAGGCCCCCCGCGGCCACGACGGGCTGCCGCACCTTCACCTCCGAGCTGCGCAGCGTCGCGTGGCCCGCCAAGTTCAAGCCAGACCTGCCTCCTCGCTACGACGGCACATCCGACCCTACGGAGTTCCTCCAGCTCTGAGCTGGGCATCGAGGCTGCCAACGGGATGAAAAGGTCATGGCGAACTGGTTTCCCATGGCGCTCAAGGCCGAAGCCCGCACTGCTCCCCGACCGCCCCTGCACGATCTCTTCCTGGGCCGAGATGCGCACCCGCTTCATCGCCAACTTCTAGGGTACTCGCGACCGGCCACCCGCTGTGAGCGACATGCGCCGAATCAAGCAGCAGTCAAGGAAAACCCTGCAAAAGTACATCCACCACTTCAACAACGCACGCCTCAAGATCCCCAGGGTAACGGAGGAGGCCATCATCTCTGCCTTCTCCGACGGCGTGCGCGACGTCAAGATGAAGGAGGAGCTGGCGATGCATGAAGATCTGTGCACCTCCTTGGAGCTGTTCAACTTGGCGACCAAGTGCACCAGGGCTGAGGAGGGGCGCCTCTCCCTCCTCGAGCTGCCTGCCGCGGATCGTGAAGAAAAGAAGTCCAAGGCCAAGGACGTGAAGCGCAAGGGGGCTGCCGTACTCGCGGCCGAACCAGACACCAAGCGAGGCAGAGATCAGCCCGAATCCTCCAAGGGCAGTCGGTACTGCGTGTACCACGACCTCCACACCCACAACACCAATGAATGCCAAGAGCTCCGTGTCAGACGCGAAGGAAGGGGTCAGCAGACGCCCGAAAGCGCAGCGACCGGGCTACGGCCGAGGAGGAGGAAGGAATGCAAGATGTTGGGAAGACCCGCGGCCAGCGCCAAGGGTGGCGCGACCAACCTCGCGAGGAACGTTGGCAAGACCCGCCTCGTGAGGGAGGCTGGAGGGATCAGCCTCGCGAGGATCGCCCGCAGGGGAACGCAGGCCTACCTCCGCTGTCGCCGCAACCAAAGAGAATTGAGGACCGTCATCAGCCAGAGTTCTCCCGATGCTTTGTTCCCCAATCATCAGGAACGTGCTGGTCACCAAGACCCTCATCGACGGCGGGGCAGGTTTCAACGTCCTGTCCGTGGAAACATTCAACAATCTTCAAGTGCCTTACAGTCAGCTTTAGCCAACCAGGCCTTTCTCCGGAGTCACCGACGGCTCCACGGTCCCGATCGGGCAGGTCCGCCTTCCTGTCACCTTTGGGGCTCGCGACAACTACCACACCGAGCTCATCAACTTCGACGTCGCCCACATTCGCTTTGCCGTTACATCGCCATCCTCGGGTACCGGCGCTGGCCAAATTCATGGTCAGAACCCACCACGGCTACTGGCGTCCTCAAGATGCCAGAAGCGGCGGGGTCATCACGGTGCCCTGTGAAGAGAGAGACGCATGTGCTCCCCTGGAGCGAGCCTTTAAGGCCGCATCGCTAGAAGACCTGCACCACAGTGGCGAGAGGCCTCCCGAGGCCGCACTCCAAGAAAGAAGAAGACATCGACCGCCCGGCTCCTTAGGGCCCGCACCGCCGGCGGGGAGCCTCCTTCCATCGCGCATAGGAAGCGCCCGCCGCCTCCTCAGCCGGGCTCGGGGCTCTCCCTTGAGGGCCGCCGACCTCGCCAAGGTCATGAGGGAGGCGCTTGGGCACCACGCCGAGGCGTGCTTCAAGCACGTTTCCATAAGCGAGGAGCAAGGCAAGGAGGGCCGAACCCTCGGGAGTTCGTCGGCAAGGCCATTCAGAGCTACAGAGTCAAGGGTCATGAGGGGCAGCCGCCGCCTACCCGCTGTGGCCCCCCATCCAGGCGAGGATGGTGGGCTGCGCGTCTGCATCGACATACCAGGGCTCAGCCGAGCCGCGTCTCAAGAGCGCCTCTAGCCCTCGCGAGTGGGACGTTGCGAGGTCCCGCCCCACAGCTACGTGCGCATGCCTCACGGCCTGCCAAACGCGGTTGCTGTGCACCAGCATCTCATGAGGGCCATCCTGGAGGCTCAAGAGGTCAGGCACGCCCACAGCCTCAGCGGAGATGGAGATGGCCCCGAGGAGCCGCCCAGCCTCCGGATCCTCCCGAGGCCCCTGGGCACTGGGGCTCATGAGGATCGGCTCCCGCGCCCACCGAGTCTGCTACACCAACCCCCTTCGTCCCCAACATCACCAGTGACATCTTTAAGTTTTATTTCCGGTGGGGCGCCTTGAGGTCAGATTATTCCCAGCCGCGTGGGTCCGTCCTGCGGCATGTATCCCTTTTATTTCATGTCATTAGCCTATCCTGCTGGGGGCGCCCCTCGGGCTGCATCATCCCCAAGCCGCTCGGGCTTGTCCCAGCGGCATGTATCCTTCTTACGTTTTCCCTAGGATTATGCACTCGTTCCACCATGCTTGTTATTTGGTGCCTTTTCCTGGGTGACGGAATCTTGCACGTTAAAGGGGGGGTGCCTGAGCATCGCGACTCAGGGCTCCTACCGGCTCTCCAGCCCTCACCCTCTGGTCTTGTCCATGGCATCGCGACACTGGCTTGCCGGCGACGGCCGAGACCAGCCCGAGAGCCGGACCCGAGGGCGAGTTTCATCATCTAACCCAGCTTATGCGTTAAAGGGGGTGCACGAGCATCGCGACTCAGGGCTCCTACCGGCTCTCCGGCCGTCACCCTCTGGTCTTGTCCATGGCATCGCGACCTGGCTTGCCAGCGATGGCTGAGACCAGCCCGAGAGCCGGGACCCGAGGACGTAGAGTTTCGTCATCTAACCCAGCTTGCGCGTTAAAGGGGGGTGCCTGAGCATCGTGACTCAGGGCTCCTACCGGCTCTCCGGCCCTCACTGAGGGAGTTCCGGACTAGGGGGTGTCCGGATAGCCGAACTATCATCATCGGCCGGACTCCAAGACCGTGAAGATACAAGATTGAAGACTTCGTCCCGTGTCCGGATGGGACTTTCCTTGGCGTGGAAGGCAAGCTTGGCGATATGGATATGTAGATCTCCTACCATTGTAACCGACTTTCTGTAACCCTAGCCCTCTCCGATGCCTATATAAACCGGATGGTTTAGTCCATAGGACGAACAACAATCATACCATAGGCTAGCTTCTAGGGTTTAGCCTCTTTGATCTCGTGGTAGATCCACTCTTGTAACACACATCATCAATATTAATCAAGCAGGACGTAGGGTTTTACCTCCATCAAGAGGGCCCGAACCTGGGTAAAACATCGTGTCCCTTGTCTCCTGTTACCATCCTCCTAGACGCACAGTTCGGGATCCCCTACCCGAGATCCGCGGTTTTGACACCGACATTGGTGCTTTCATTGAGAGTTCCTCGTATGCGTCACAAACAGGCCTGATGGCTCCTTTGATAATCAACAACGACGCGGTCCAGGGTGAGACTTTTCTCCCCGGACAGATCTTAGTGTTCGGTGGCTTTGCACTAAGGGCCAATTAAGCAGCCATCCGGAGCAGATCGAAGCTACGACCCTGGCCGTCAGTCAGATTTGGAAGTTTAAACTATACGGCCGATATCCGCGGAGACTTGATCTTCGACGGATTCGAGCCGCAGCCTAAGCGCCAAGATCGCCTCAATGGGCATGATCTAGCTCTGCGAGCGATTAACAAGGCCCTCGAAGTCACTGTAATCCGCTCCGACCCTTAATCCGAGCCGAATTCCGATCGAGGGACGAGTGGTTGGACACCGCCTCGGGGCTCTAATCTCTCTGGCGATCGAGCGAACTCCATCCCTGTCGCTGCGAAGACCTCAACTCCAGGGTGCCGGACTCCTCCCCGGACTCCGAACCCTCCGCGCCCTTGCCAATCGAATCCGATTGGGCGCCCGTTATGGAGTTCACGGCCGCGGACATCTTTCGGCACTCGCCCTTTGGCGATATCCTGAATTCACTAAAGTCTCTCTCTTTATCCGGATAGCCCTGGCCGGACTGTGGTCAGGACGGTTGGGATGCGGACGGCGAAGAAATTCAAAGCCCACCCACCACCCACTTGGTAGCCGCTGTCGATGATCTAACCGACATGCTAGACTACGACTCCGAAGACATCGACGGTATGGACGGCGATGCGGAGGCGAACAAGACCCAGTGCATACAGGCACCTTTGGAAGGCCACCTCGTCATCGACATATATATGGTGGACATCCCAAAAGATGGGAATGGCGATGGAACAACGGAGGATGACCCCTCAAGAAGCAGCCCAAGCGCTGGCGTCGTGGCGCCGCTCTAAATCCCGCCACGGCAAGAATGAAGATTCCGGCACCGGAGATAACAATACACCGGACGGTGCGAAGACAATCCACTCCAAAGAAGATCCAAATAAGAGGAGGATGGAGACGCCAGCCCTCACGAGAGAGCGGCAGAAGAAGAGGTAGAGGATTATATGCCTCCCTCCAAGACAAAGCAAGCCTCGACGACAATGAATTAAATGCGTGCACGAGGATCCCGTCGAACAAGAGCGTTTTAGACGCGGGCTTATAGCCACGGCGAATAGCCTCAAGAAAAGCAGCAACAGCTTAGAGCTGATCAGATCTGCTAGCCGGCGGATGGACTGAAGTCCTCGCGGCGAAGAGCATGAGCTCGAACGCCCCTCAAAAGCTACCCTAAACGCAAGCTGCTCCCAGATTAGAGGAGGAGGCTTACGAACCCGCATCACCAGAGACTATACGGCTGACCGACCTCCCCGTGGTCGCGACAGAGAGGCCTCTAGGCCCTTCACTAGAACCGTACCCCGGCATCGCTCAAAAAGCACACGGCCACAGGGGAATGCTCCGGACCTGCGAGATATATTGGAGGACAAGGCAAGACAATCAAGATCGATCTATGGATCGCGTGGGCGCCCCACGGTACGTGACGACAACCGTCGCGCCGGACACAGTAAGTCCGGCCGGGCCGAACAAAACAGACAAAGCTCTTTTGAGCTCCGTCGTGATATCGCCCAAAGACAGCAGGGCGCCAGACACCCACTATGCTTCACAGGGCGAAGTAATGGATCATCAAATCCCGAAGGGTTTAAGCCCGTCAATATTGAATCCTATGATGGCACAACAGACCCAGCGGTTTGGATCAAGACTATCTCCTTCACATCCACATGGCCCGCGGTGACGATCTTCACGCCATCAAATACCTCCCCCTCAAGCTTAAAGGACCAGCCCGACATTGGCTCAACAGCTTGCCAGCAGAGTCAATTGGGAGCTGGGAGGACCTGGAGGCTGCATTCCTCGATAACTTCCAGGGCACTTATGTGCGACCACTAGACGCTGATGACCTAAGCCACATAATTCAGCAGCCAGACGAATCGGCCAGACAATTCTGGACACGGTTCTTAACCAAGAAAAACCAAATCATCGACTGTCCGGATGCGGAGGCCCTCGCGGCCTTCAAGCATAACATCCGCGACGAGTGGCTTGCCCGGCACCTAGGACAGGAAAAGCCGAAATCCATGGCAGCCCTCACATCACTCATGACCCACTTCTGCGCGGGTGAGGACAGCTGGCTAGCACGCAGCAACAACCTCAGCAAAAATTCTGGCAGTCCGGACTTCAAGGACCGAAATGGCAGGCCGCGTCGTAACAAAAACAAACGCCGCGTGCGGCGACAATATTGAGGATACGACAATCAATGCCGGATTCGGAGGCTCTAAACCCGGTCAGCGGAAAAGCCATTCAAAAGAACTACTCTGGGTCCGTCAATTTGGACCGAATACTCGACCGCTTGTGCGGATACATCGGCACCCCGAAAAGCCAGCTTAACCACACCAACAGGGACTGTTGGGTATTCAAACAGGCAGGCAAGTTAATTGCGAAAACAATGACAAGGGGCTGCATAGCAATGACGAGGACGAGACCCAACCGCCCGAACAATAGAGGACAGAAGGGTTTCCCCCACAGTGCGGACGGTGAACATGATATACGCAACGCACATACCCAAAAGGGAGCGAAGCGTGCACTCGTGGATGTCTCGCTGATGGAGCCAGTTGCCCCGAAGTTCAATCCATGGTCCTCCTGCCCGAGCACTTTTGACCGACGGGACCACCCCACCAGCATCCGCCACGGCGGATTCGCCGCACTGGTCTTAGACCCAATCATTGATGGATTTCACCTAACCAGAGTCCTGATGGACGGTGGCAGCAGCCTGAACCTGCTTTACCAGGATACAGTGCGCAAATAGGGCATAGACCCCTCCAGGATTAAACCTACCAAAACGACCTTTAAAGGCGTCATACCAGGTGTAGAAGCCAATTGTACAGGCTCAATTACACTGGAAGTGGTCTTCGGATCCCCGGATAACTTCCGAAGCGAGGAGTTAATCTTCGACATAGTCCCGTTCCACAGCGGCTATCATGCCTTGCTCGGACGTACCGCGTTTGCAAAGTTCAACGCGGTGCCGCACTACGCATACCTCAAGCTCAAGATGCCAGGCCCTCGAGGAGTCATCACGTGAAGCGGAGTATCCGACGATCATCCCCATGTACACTCGAGCCTACGCCATTGGACCTAAGGTGAATTCGCTCCTTTCCGAATCTTCCCTTTTCGCATGTAAGACATGGATGCTACTTCAAGCGCGGACCTTGTGCATACTCAGGTACACCCGAGGATACCATGGAGAGCCCAAGGACCAAGGCCAAGCATGCGCGGAAGCGAAGGAAGGAGAAGGAAGAAGAAACCGGCTACAATGGCGGCGGACATCCGGCCCGGCCGACATCCGGCCCTTGCCCGAAATCCGGCATCGGCTATCCAGAGAACACCGAAAGGACCAGCGCGGCGGACATCCGCACCATGCCCGGACATCCGGCTCTTCCTGAAGCCCCGGACATCCGGCCCCTTCGCCCGGAAATCCGGCCCCTCCATCACCGAACGCATCTGGAAGACCCAGGCCAGCCCGGACATCCGGCCTCCCAGCCCGGACATCCGGCCCGTCCCGAAGCCCCGGACATCCGGCCCGTCCCGAAGCCCCGGACATCCGGCTCGTCGCCCGGACATCCGGCCACCCATGCGCGTAGTGTAGCGGGCCACCGGCCCATGTACCCCTTCACTTCATCCCCAACTTGTACTACGACTATATATACTCCTCCACCTCCTCCTAGTTAGGGTTAGCGTTAATTTAGCTCATTGTTAGATAGAGCTTCGCTCATCCATACCGGATCTACTCCACGAGACAGACCGCGGCCCCTCTTCGGATGAGATCCACCTTGGATTCAAGACCCCCTCTTGGGTGGCCCCCATCAAGACCTCCTCACGGAGAAGAACGGCTACCATTTGTATCGTCCTTTGTTGACCTTGAATCATGTATCTCCCTTTGTGTTCATCGATCTAGCACATGTGTGACTGATCTTGTTGGTTTGAGTGATTCTCTTGTGTTTTCCCCGTGATTTCCCTCGTGTTCTTCCGCTCGTTCTTCGTGTTCCTCGTAGGGATTCTCTCCAAACGTGAAAGATCGTCCACATAGGGTTCTGCCCTACATCATCTTGGATCAGAGCAAGGTTGATCACGTTTTTGGAGCCCCTACCCTTTGTTTTCTAGCTTGATTTTGTTGTGTTCTTCCCCAAATTCCAAAATCCCCACCAAAAATAGCCCCAATTTTTTTTGTGATTTGTTGGTGTGATGATATTTTGTTGATTTTGATCCATGGATTTGCTTGGTTTCGAGTGGATCTAGCAGTTCCCCAAGTTTCCCCACTTTCCATCCACAAAATCTCGTCAATTTTGACCCCAAAATCCCCATTTTCCGCCCAAAATCGCACCCCGGATCTCGCATCTCGCGTTGACCCCGACCCACCGGACGACCGTCACATTACCGGACGTCCGGAGCCCCTGGAATGACTGGACGTTCGTCATCCACCGGACGACCGGAACCCTAACCCGATCTGAAATAGCGGATTTCCGACCAGACCGGACGTCCGGCCACCGGACATCCGTCCATTAGCGGACGTCCGCTACCTGTAGATATCACTTTCGGCTGATTTTTGTTTTGTCCATAACTAATTCATCCGAACTCCGATTTTGACGTTCTTTAGCTCGTTTTGAAGCTCTTGACATCCCCATTCCCACAAAAATATCACCAGCATCATTTGACTCCATCAAATTTTTGGAACTTTGGCATCTTTGCCTAGGGCTTTCACCACATCATCCGCTACACCACCACCGACTTCCGCAACCTAACCAATTTTGTTCCTCATGGTTGTTTGAGTTGTGATTCGAGTCTCCTAAGGTGTTTTGGCTACTTAGGGACGGTTGCTTCCTCATCAACCACCACCACCACTTCCGCATAGGCTTGACCAACATACACTTCCACCAACCCAACTTAACCCAATTTTGTTTGTGTTGTGAGTTGTGTCTCCTAAGGTGTTTTGGCTACTTAGGGACCGTGCTTCAAACTCCGACACCGTGTATAGTTCACCATCTTACCCTCCACTTCCGCATTGCGTACTCCATTACCCATCATTGCATTTCCGCAATCCCATTGAGCTTCCGCAACCACCACCGCATTCCGCTACCACCATTTGACTTTTGTCCTTGAGATTTTGAGTTGTGGTTTTTCCGTTTCCTAAGGTGTTTCGGCTACTTAGGGACGAGTCTCCAACATCTTGGTATCTACATCAAGAACACCGCCACTCATCATCGCCAAAGACGGTAACCTCGACGACACCATTGTATATTCCCTTGCAATTGCATTGTTAACCTCTAGCCCATTTTGCGTTACTTGCCTATCGAGACTAGCCATTTGAGTATTGCCCGGCAACGTTACTTGTGTACATTAGTGATCATCGATACACCATCCATTGCATACATACCATATCATATTGGTATCATATCATCCATTGTGTCACAATACCGTTCCTGCATATACACAATTTCTATCTTGGTTTGTGCATTGTGCAAAGTGGCCATACATAGAAAAAAAGAGAATAAGCTTTTAAGCAAAAGAGAGAAAGAGCAAAGAAGCTTGTAAGCAAGTGCCATAGCATCATAACCACATTGCACATAAGATTGTCATATCCGATCATCTTGGATCATCTTGAGAAACACCGGGAACCATACATACATAGCATACTTGGGATAGAAAGTTTATCCATTTTGCATCTTATAGGTTGTGCACAAGTGTCGTATCCGCCTATTGAGAAATCGTGCTAGCGTCTCTCTTGAGTTGTGCAACACGAGCGTTTTGGTGGATTCCACATTTTGAGCTCATTCCTTGGTTGCACGACCCCATTTATCTATCCGTGTGTGTGTTTCCGTGTGCCATTCTTTGCTATTGGTCTACTTGTTTCTCTTGCAAATTTGTGAATCTCTTTCAACATTAGACTTTTGCTAACATTTTGCATCAAATTTTTGTGCCACTATCCTCACCGAGCTCCACCATAAGCCTTATTTGTGTAGGTGTGAGAAACCGACAAGAATTGGTACCAATTGTGCTATTTCCTTGTTACATCATAGAGTGATCATTGATCCATTTTCAACATCGGTCAAGGTACATTTGGTATAAGTTCTTCTCTTTCTCCCACTCATATTTGCTCGAGTCTTGTGATGGATAGGCAAGGCATTTCATCTTCGGTCCTCGACAACAACGACGGCGTGAACAACTACATCACCAAAGCGTCTATCTTCGATCTACAACGACAAGTGCAAGGCACACAATCAAGATTGCGAGAGTGCATCGAGAACATCTCCATCGACATTCATCACTCCGAAGCAAGGAGAAGGGACTACATCGACAAGAAGCTTACCGCACATAAAGAGGAGCAAGATGCAAGGATGGAGGAGATTAGAGCCTTGATCAAGTCTACTTCCCCTTCGTCATCTTCAAGGCGGCGATATTCAAGCCACAAGTCTTCGGAGCGCGGAAACGACGCAAGTGCAAATCGTCCTCGTCCACATCTACATGGCGACCACCATCACGTTCGTGATCAACATCGTCATGAAGGGCAAGTCACCTCCAAGCATCATGTGCACGCATTTAACGACGCCAAGGAGCTCAAGCACGACAACGACATCATCATCATGAAGATGCTCCACAAGCGCAAATGCACAAGTCCCAACAAGCCCTACTTCACGCCAAGTCGAAGCTTCATAAGCACAAGAGAAGACCGCGAGGCGAGCACCACCAAGACGGCGCCTACGGCTACAACAACCACTTGACATCTTCGCCAAGTTCAATCAAGACATCTTCGCCTTTGGACGTGCGGCATCTTCGCCTACTTCCCACGTGTACGCCTACATCGACTTCATCAAGTCCAAGGCGACCACCTCTGACGAGGGCGACACTTCCATCTTCGGAAGCCCTCAAGGAAGATGGCCGAGCATGGGAAACTCCCTTCGGTCATGGAGACGAGCTATGAGGTGCCACATCATATGGGCCTCCAACACCAAGACGGTGACAAGACAGTCGAGCAAGGGCCATCCCCTTCGACCACGGCGACGAGCGCGAACCTCTTCAACAACATGAAGACGACGCCCACATTGGACTCATACTCCGAGTCAAGCTACGCGACCGCGCATGGAGACATTTGCACCTACATCTCTCCGGCACCCACATATGTCGAGATGCCCCAATTGCCATGTGAGGAGAGCCACCACCCGATGAGTGACATGAGTGACTCCACCATACGTGACATTGAGAGCATTTCCTATGAGAGGATGAGTGTGACCACCACTAGCCCCACACATGAGAGCATGCCACACATCCTATGTGAGGTTGAGCGCCATTTGAGTGACTCCACCCACCATACGAAAGTGAGAGCATCCTTGAGGGAGTGAGTGAGCCACAACACTTAGTGAGTGAGGCAGTTGACACGGCACATGAGGCCACTATGATTTCTAACGACTTAACCTCTACTCCTAGTGTGTTTTCTTCTCTGGTGCTAGGTCTCCTACATGACGACATGCCTATCCTCGACGAGTCCATCCCTCCAATGGAGATGACGATGGCCATGGTGGACGATGATACACCCCCCACATGGTTCCATCAAGATGAAGATGACAACGAATGGATCGTTGACACCTCACCTACAACACATGAGCGATGCTCCAAAGGTAACATAGGTGATGGTACTTCTCTTGTCCCAACTAGTGGACCATCTTGACATTGATTGCTCCCATGATGTCGACCCACCTATTACCATGCTTCATGCTAGTGAAACTTCTTCATGCCTTGACTTACCTATTTATGATGAATATGATGATGAGCATGTTGAGTTGCCTAGTTGTGATGTTATGCTCCATAGGATATCATGTGAAAATTCTTTTGGTCACATCATATTTGACAATCCATTGAACTTGTCATATGCTATGAGTGAGATCTCCCATATTGCTTCTTCACAATCTCAACATAGTAACTATGCATGCCCCATTAAAATAAATCCCATTTGCACTTATGGCATAGATGACGAGATGATGGTCATAGGCTTTGCTTCTCTCGTGATGATATTGCCATGCTTCCTTTACATGATTTGCGCAATTCGTCTACTATTCCATGCCATGATCACATTGTACCAAATATGCATTGTTTTGGATGTTGTCAATATTCTCCATGTGATGTTTCCATTAATGCTCACGAGGAGACCCCCATAGTTTCCTCATACATATTAGGAGATCTTGATGCATTTCATACTTTGCATGATTCCCATGATTGTGTACACCATATGCATTCCATGAACAACAATGCTCTAGACATTTCTCATGATGCATTACACAATTTGAGTCTCCATTATGCGATACATCATAACAAACCTCTCATGATGGATGACATGTTTCTATATCACGCATCTCATTTATTTGAGCATTGGATATTTTGTGCTAACAAACACACGCACGAATGCATCATGATGGATGATGCGTACATCTACCACGCACACACAATTTTTCCTTTGTCTTTGTTTTGTGCAGGTACGCACGTATACTCGTCAACATCTCAATCCCAAGAGTTGACGAAACGAGCTCTTGAGAGCAACGATGACTTGGGATCCCATGGACTATCCTTACCACTGTTCCCTTCGCGCAAGGACTACGCGCATCTCTTCTACTTGGCTCTCACACGGCTATGGGATATTTACCACTTGTCACCTTATGCTCATTTTACCATGTTCACATTGCATGCTATGCTTGCTCCTATGCCTTTGCCATGCAATTGTGA
Source organism: Aegilops bicornis (assembly GCA_021605145.1). Taxonomy (NCBI): domain Eukaryota; kingdom Viridiplantae; phylum Streptophyta; class Magnoliopsida; order Poales; family Poaceae; genus Aegilops; species Aegilops bicornis. The sequence goes on along the minus strand of CM038673.1, from coordinate 406,337,461 downwards.
CCCTTGCTTGCATTTACCCATGATGCACCATTATGATATTCCTATGTGTATTTGCATGCTTGGTGGAGACCCTTGTTGCTATTGCCATATTTATCATGTGCCCCATGTTATTGATGCTTGTTGTGTTGGGAGAGTCATGATGCCCCATTGCTATTTACATATGGTCTCTCGCCAATACATTGATGACATTTTACTCATATCTTGCTTTCATGCTTGTGCTATGTCATGTGAATTAGTCATGCACACTATTTGCACCAATGACATGCTTGCCATGATTCCTCCTAGTATGTTGCATCTTTGCACCACTAGCTTGCTTGACTTGATCGCTTGGATTGCTTGCTATGTTGCATCACCCATGCTCCACTATTACTTGCTTTCTTGGGTTGATGACATATATGCTCATGCCTCTCACATGATATATCTTGATCATTGTCTCTTGTGTCCATTAGTTGCCTCTCTCATATCCACTTGTATTGAGTGCAACCATACTATGCTTATTGATCTTGGAGACTTTGACACTGTACTTGTGATGCATGCTTGTTTGATTGAGCCTCTTGTATTTGGATGTTCTTACATCATATGCCTCCATACTTTGAAATGCTCCCTTGTACTTTCTTATGATGAGCATGATGCATACACTTGTTCGGTATCTTACCACACGAATGATAGGTTTTGCACTTCCGCTTAACCTCATTTGTTTTTCCGAGTGTTTGTCATGTTCTTTCATTTTGAAGGATTCACAAGGCATTACCGTCATGAGACATATTGGTTATGTGAAGGCATACATGATGTGCAACTCCAACATCTTCCTAACATTCATAAGGTGAACTCCTTCCCTTTGAGCCATCCTCAAATCGCATATTGGATGGGTCACTCTTTCATTGTTGTTTCCTTCTTGTTGTCTACATGATACATCTCACGGACGGAGGAGCGACATGGGAGATTGGCTCTATGGACCTTTACATTGAGGAGCGCTTGGACTTGGATGCACCTTCAGAATTCCACTCTTGCCACGACATCGAGCATTGGTACACCAACACCTCCATATTTGTTGATTGTGCTCATACATGTCATGCTCGATGGACATATCATACTCACCACAAGTTCGTACCCTATGCATGGATTGAATCACATTATGATTGCCTTGTTGCATCTTATATTCCAATGTCATCCATGATATATGAGCTTGTGCACTTCCTTAGCACATTTTGTGATCTTCCTTGATGGCATATTCATACATCATATTGCCCATCATCAATTGCATGACAACATAATCACATTGAGCACCAATTACCATGTTCATGCTCTTGATAAAGCATCCCATTATGACATCATTTTGCACAATGGTAGAATTTTTCGCTTTGTGCACCATGCTAATTACCCCATGAATTCCTTGCATATCATTCTAGATCATCTTGATAAGCATCATGTGTCTTGCCACGCACTATCTTGCCGCACAGACTCATTCTTACATGATGGACACTTTGTGTGCGCTAACCATTGTATTTCCAAGTGTACTTTGTGTTTGCTCCTTTTGCATGTATACCACTCCGGAGACACCTTGGAGTACTTGGATTGTGCCATGCCTTCAACTTCGTCCAACTACATGTCCGTCCACGACAATCGTTTCCATGGTGATGAGGATCACGATCCGAGGTCGGATCTTTCCCAAGGGAGGGGAGATGATGCGGAGCATCCGACGATCATCCCCATGTACACTCGAGCCTACGCCATTGGACCTAAGGTGAATTCGCTCCTTTCCGAATCTTCCCTTTCCGCATGTAAGACATGGATGCTACTTCAAGCGCGGACCTTGTGCATACTAAGGTACACCCAAGGATACCATGGAGAGCCCAAGGACCAAGGCCAAGCATGCGCGGAAGCGAAGGAAGGAGAAGGAAGAAGAGCCAGCTGCTACAGCGGCCGGACATCCGGCCCAGCCCGGACATCCGGCCCTTGCCCCGGAAATCCGGCATTGGCTATCCAGAGAACACTGAAAAGGACCAGCGCAGCCGGACATCCGCACCATGCCCGGACATCCGGCTCTTCACAAGCCCCGGACATCCGGCCCCTTCGCCCGGAAATCCGGCCCCTCCATCACCAAACGCATCTGGAAGACCCAGGCCAGCCCGGACATCAGGCCTCCCAGCCCGGACATCCGGCCCGTCCCGAAGCCCCGGACATCCGGCTCGTCGCCCGGACATCCGGCCACCCTCACAGAGGTGTAGCGGGCCACCGCCCATGTACCCCTTCACTTCATCCCCAACTTGTACTACGACTATATATACTCCTCCACCTCCTCCTAGTTAGGGTTAGCGTTAATTTAGCTCATTGTTAGATAGAGCTTCGCTCATCCATACCGGATCTACTCGCCGAGAGAGACCGCGGCCCCTCTTCGGAGAAGATCCACCTTGGATTCAAGACCCACTCTTGGGTGGCCCCCATCAAGACCTCCTCACGGAGAAGAACGGCTACCATTTGTATCGTCCTTTGTTGACCTCGAATCATGTATCTCCCTTTGTGTTCATCGATCTAGCACATGTGTGATTGATCTTGTTGGTTTGAGTGATTCTCTTGTGTTTTCCCCGTGATTTCCCTCGTGTTCTTCCGCTCGTTCTTCGTGTTACTCGTAGGAATTCTCTCCAAACGTGAAAGATCGTCCTCATAGGGTTCCGCCCTACATCATCACGGTCAACGGAAACACTGAACGTTCTCTCCGCACGGAGGAACATACAGCAGCTCTCGCGGCAGAAGTGCAATGCAGCCTCTTAAGGCAATTCTCGAGTCCAGCCGTTAAGCGGCGGACACGACTAAGCGCCGCCCGGAGTAACTTACAACAAGACCACCGGCATCGCCCGAAAGCATCGCCAGAGCAAAGGCGGCCCCAACCCCAGCTCCTGCGAAAGCGTCAAAGCAGGTCCTTCGCGATACACCTTACGCTCACGAAGATACCATGGGCATGGGGAGAGGGGCACGACCACGATAAACCCAGACTGCGGCTCAACCACACCAGGGGCTCTCAAGTGTGTCGTTCCTTTTTCTTTTCTTTTTTACCTTTTACTTTTTACCCACAAGACTCCGTTTGTCAGAGGCCCTGTCTGGCAGCAGACCTGCCGAACTCATGATGCAACAACCAGTGAAGGATAAAGGCTACAACGAATATACAGGTGGTCTCCATTACGAGCATTTTTATACAACAATCTGCAGCCTACCCCTGGAGGGGGACATGTTTAACAGTCCCATACCTTGCTTATCGCACTATTTGTATCATTCTGCATTCATAGCAACACTTATTGAATAAAACAATGCAGCACCTTTTTGCTTATAATTGCATTTCTTTTTCATACATACGTTCATTTACGGCATGTTGCATCCGTACAATTTGGTACGGCTAATATACACCAGGGGCTTATGTTTCCTGCATTATGGTATGATGAAGTCAGAACACTTTCACAAGTGCGGCACTCGAACTTATAGCACTATATGCATCGGCTCGAATCATGTCTCGGGTCAATAGTTGGGTTTGCCCGGCTCCCGTGTTTTGGTACCTTACATTCCGTTATATCGGCTAAGGTAGCACCGGGAGAACCACTGCGACTCCGCCCCAGTTGAGCTGGGTTAACGCCTCAGTGGAGAAGGCTAAACTGACCGTCATGATGAGGCGAGAGCCGGTCGCTGTTCGAGAGGTTTTTTGCGAGTCCTTAAAGACTTATGCCGCTTAGAGCGAGGAGCCGGATACTGTCCGGCCAAGGCGTGGATAGCGCCCCAAATTCGCCTTTCGAAGACTAGGGGCTTCACGAAATTTAAAATTATAGAATTCTATGGTTAAGTGAGAGTGTTCAAGCATCATAAGTCCGGTTGCCTTGTTCGCTGTGTTGAGCGCCTCCCTAGATGGACCCAAAAATGGGAACAAGAGCGCTCAAGTTTATACCGAACACCCCAAAGACTCGTGGCATGGGGGAAATTTTACGAAGTTGCCATCTCTCGATTTGATAAACAGCCGCCTGAAGGTAATATTTTAAATTAACAAGCGTTGCTTAAGCGATATGAACTAATTTTCAGCGCATACAGGATAACAAAATGCGAGTCTACTCAAATATTACATCTTTGGAGCACTCACCCGCAATAGTCCGGGCGCCCTTCAGCACACTCTTATAATACATCTCGGGCGTGCGATGCTCCTTGCCCTCTGGTGGCGGGTCCGTCACGAGCTTCTGGGCATCCATCTTGCCCCAGTGCACCTTTGCGCGGGCAAGGGCCCGATGGGCACCCTCAATACAAGCGGAATGCTTGATAACTTCAACCCACGGGCACGCATCCATCAGCCGCTGCATCAGGCCGAAGGAGCTCCCAGGCATGGCCTCCTTAGGCCACAACCCAACTATGAGGCCCTTCATGGCCTGTTCGGCCGCCTTGTGGAGCTCGACCAGCTGCTTCAGCTGGTCGCTAAGGGGCACCGGATGTCCGGCCTCAAAGATATCGAGACCAAAGACCTTCTCCGTCGAGCTCCCTCCTCGGCCCGGTAGAATGCGGCAGCATCGAGATACGCCATGAGGAAGATCTGTGAATGCTCCTGGAGAGCTCCGAATTCGGGTAAGCAACAGGTAATTAACTCTCACATGCTTACTTTGCATGAAAAATGCCTTACCCGCTGCTATTTTCTTCACCGCCTCAATCTCCTGGAGGGCCTTGTAGGCTTCGGCCTTAGCGACTTTGGCACTCTTAAGAGCCGTTGCAAGCTCAGACTCTTGAGTCTTCGAGTCACGCTCCAAGTTCTCATGTTTTTTCACGAGATCCTGGAGCTCTTGCTGTACCTCCGCCACCCGCGGCTCCTGCTTCTCTCGCTCGGTGCGCTCATGTCAAGATTATGCGTCGGCCATGCCACCGCCTCCTTTAGGGTCGCCACCTCGTTAGTTGCCCCTACAATACCCACATTATCCTTGTCATTTTTCTTGCAACCAAATCCTTTTTCAGAAGGTACAATTTTCATAAGGTATTACTCACCTTCTTTTCCTCGAGCTGCTTCTCGGCATGGCCGAGCTTCGTTCTCGGACCGCTCTAGGTTTTCCTTCAAAGTATTGACCTCCATGATCGGTCTTGGCGGAGGTCAAGCGGCACAGCCTGCAATCCCATATTGACATATTTTTATGACTCCTGCGTTTATCTTTCTAAAGATCCTCGGTCCGGCTTTTCTTTCCAACACCGAACCGAGCATCGGGGCTACCGTCTATGCGGTACCATTTTACATATATTGAAATTCTTACCTCAAAGCCTGTTAGAAGGCTACTGCGAGCTTCAGTCAGCCCGCTCTTGGCGGTGAACCTTCCGAATCACCGCACTCATAATAGCGGTGGTGTTCCTCTTCGATGGAGGCGCCGTTGAGCGCCTCCAAAGAATTATACGGCACCTCCGGTTGGGCGGAGGCAGCCGGGCGTCATGATCTTGCCCTTCTTCTGAAGGGGTCGCCCGCCGGACTCGGAGCCACCGTGGCCTCCGGGCTGAGTCCGTGCACAGTCCGGAGGGTTTCTGTGACACCTCGGGGCCTCCTCCTCTGGCGGGTCCTTTTCTGGGATCCCACCTCGGCGTCGTCCATGGCACGGGGTGGAGGCGATCGGAAGGAATCCATATCCGACGCACTCCAAGGAACCGCTTCGACGAAATGGGAAGATCATCCTTGGGCGGACTGCAGGGTTGTATGCGGCATTAGAAAGACATTATGTGGCGAAAATAAAAAACCTTGAAGTTATTCGGGAGTCCGGATACTTACGATCTCGCCAGGGGCTTGGCCCTTGGAGGCCAATCCTCGTCTTAAATCCTTTGGCGTTGGCGGAGCAGTCCGGGAAGAGTTTTTCCCTTCTTGGACCCTTCGCCTCCCTTGTTGGGGAGGCCTTCCTTTCTTTCCTCCCCCACTGGGAGAGGCTTTCTTCTTCTCCTCCTCGCCTTGGTGGGAGGAGTCGGCCTCGGATTCATCATCCGATAACACCTGAAAACAGGAACTCTTTCGAGTCCCCGTGGCCATCTTCTTGGCCTTCTTCTCTGGCACCACGTGGGGTGCCGGAGCCAGCAGCCCCGTTAGGCGGGCGTCCGCTGGGTCCTCTGGCAATGGGGCTGGACAGATAGTACGTTCGGCCTTCGCCAGCCATGCCTGTCAAAGGTAAAGGGAGTTTAGATCCCACATAGAACCAAACTATGGAAAACAAGTGGTGAAATCACTTACCTCGTCAGCGGATGCGGGAGCTTCGGCGCCCTTGAATAGCACCTTCCAGACTTCTTCGTACGTAGTATCGAAGAGCCCACTCAGGGTCTGGTGCTGCGCCGGATCAAACTCCCACATGTTGAAGCCCCGTCGCTGGCACGGGAGAATCCGGCGGATGAGCATGACCTGGACTACGTTGACAAGCTTGAGCTTCTTGTCCACCAGCTTCTGGATACGGGCTTGGAGTCCGGTCAGCTCCTCCGAATCCCCAAATCCGGCCACGCTCTTTCCAGGAGGTGAGCCGTGTAGGGATGCCAGATCTAAACTCGGGGGCCGCTGCCCAATCAGGGTCACGCGGCTCGGTGATGTAGAACCATCCCGATTGCCACCCTTTGATGGTTTCCACGAAAGTTCCCTCCAGCCATGTAACATGGGACATCCTGCCCACCATGGCGCCTCCGCACTCCGCTTGGTTGCCCTTCACAACCTTCGGCTTGATACTAAAGGTCTTGAGCAACAAGCCGAAGTGGGGCTGGATGCAGAGGAAGGCCTCGCACACGACGATAAACGCCGAGATGTTGAGGATAAAATTCGGGGCCAGATCATGGAAATCTAGGCCGTAGTAGAACATGAGCCCCTGCATAAAGGGATGGGCGGGAAGCCCAGTCCGCGGAGGAAATGGGGAAGAAATACCACCCTCTCATGGGGCCTGGGGTTGGGAACGAGCTCTCCCTCGTCGGGGAGCCGATGCGCAATATTGCTGGACAAATATCCGGCGTCGTGCAGCTTCTGGATCTGCCCCTCCGTGATGGAGGAGGCCATCCACTTGCCTCCCGCTCCGGACATAGTTGGAGAAGGTTGAGGTGAGAAGTGCGGACTTGGGCGCTGGAGCTCGAGTTCGCGAAGATGGATAAGCCAAGGAGGAAGAAGGCGCAGGTAAAAGGGTTGGATCTTTATCCCCTTATATGGGCGGACAAAAACATGTGTCCCCGCCGGCCTGGTAAAACACGCTTATCCCCCAAGCGTCACAATCGATGGTGCGGTTGGGTTACCCACGTCTGTATTGATGGGAATCCCGGAATAAGGGGAACACGATCTCTGCTTTGACAAGACGTCTTGAAGGAAACCGCCGCTAAACGCTACCGAGGTGGAACAATAAAAACAATTTGAGTAAAGGCTTGGTAGTGGTACGACGTCACGCCACACAATACGTCAGCAGATTGATCTTGTGTAATATTATTCTCTCTACGGTGGTATGTGGAATTTATTATTGCAGAGCCGGACACTATCCTGGTGTTCACAATCTTCTATGAATTATTCGGAGGAAGAACCCGCCTTGCAATGCCGAAGACAACATGCGCGCCGGACTCGTCGTCATTGAAGCCTGGTTCAGGGGCTACTGAGGGAGTTCCGGACTAGGGGGTGTCCGGATAGCCGAACTATCATCATCGGCCGGACTCCAAGACCGTGAAGATACAAGATTGAAGACTTCGTCCCGTGTCCGGATGGGACTTTCCTTGGCGTGGAAGGCAAGCTTGGCGATACGGATATGTAGATCTCCTACCATTGTAACCGACTTTGTGTAACCCTAGCCCTCTCCGGTGCCTATATAAACCGGATGGCTTTAGTCCATAGGACGAACAACAATCATACCATAGGCTAGCTTCTAGGGTTTAGCCTCTTTGATCTCGTGGTAGATCCACTCTTGTAACACACATCATCAATATTAATCAAGCAGGGCGTGAGGTTTTACCTCCATCAAGAGGGCCCAACACAGGTAAAACATCGTGTCCCTTGTCTCCTGTTACCATCCGCCTAGACGCACAGTTCAGGACCCCCTACCCGAGATCCGCCGGTTTTGACACCGACACTCACCCTCTGGTCTTGTCCATGGCATCGCGACCTGGCTTGCCAGCGACGGCTAAGACCAGCCCGAGAGCCGGGACCCGAGGACGTAGAGTTTCGTCATCTAACCCCGCTTGCGAGGTAAAGGGGGTGCACGAGCATCGCGACTCAGGCTCCTACCGGCTCTCCGGCCCTCGGCCTCTGGTCTTGTCCATGGCATCGCGACACGGCTTGCCAGCCGACGGCCGAGACCAGCCCGAGAGCCGGGACCAAGATGTAGAGCACCGGCATCCGCCAAATTTGCGGGAACACACTCGAAGATAAGGCCAGAGCCAGCGCAACCCGCCTTGAGGTAGGGCCCGTGAGCCTCTGCTGGCTCACGGGTACCCCAACACACCCCGCGAGACCTCTCGCGCCTCTCCCAAGCAACTAATGGCAGAACTAACGATCGCCACGGCGAGCTCTTGTTCCTTTTGTGGTGAACCTGCAGGGTCCCTCCAAGGAGCGCGAAATGACCTCGCCACGCAATCTCTCGCCGGCCAAGGCATGGACCTAGCACCGCACCAGGAAGCATTGTCCTGACCCTCGAGATAAGCCGCCCTCCGGACACACTAATTATCGCAACACCATCCCCACACTCAATGCAACCCGGTGTTAGCAACTTTGCTCTCCTTTCTCACCGAATGATGGCTGCTTGAGCGCCAAGGGGGACCCCCTGAGCATCGCGACTCAGGGGCTCTTACCGGACCTCGGGCCGCTCACCTCCTGGCCTTGACCACGGCACCGCGACCTGGCATACCAGCGACGGCTGAAGCCGCCTTGGGACTGGGGCCTGTCGGCGCAGAGCATCAGGCCCTCGTGAGGACTGAAAGGAGGAGACTGAGCTAGAACGGAATGAGAATCTTGCATTGCTTCATAAAAAGGATTATATTGACGGATGGAGCTACAAACATCTTACAAGCCCCCGTGGGGTATATTCTTGGCTCCTCGCAGGAACAAAAGGTGGGCATCCTAAGGAATCCTAACTACAGGCGTCCACGGCAGATGCCATCATCAACAAGTGGGCCACCCGTCCGCGCCAACCCCATCCGGATCGAGGCGGCGATGACCGACGAGCCCGCCTCGCCCGGAGCGCGCAGCTCAGAGGCTCGTAGCTGTCGTCGTTCGTCTCTAGCGTCGCGAAGAGCTCGGCGGAGTCGCTGGATCCTCCGGCGCCTTCGTCGCCTGAGGAGCGGCCAAGGGGGCGGTCGGCCGGCCTCTGTCTCACCGCAGCAGGGCCCCGACCACCTCTCCCGGGGCAGCACTCCAGCCGACGACCCTCCGCGTCGAAGACCTTGAAGGACACCACCGAAGCACCATCGTACTCCAGGTGGATCGTGAGGGCACCCCTCGTCCTGCAGACCCGGGCGACCTCGCCCCAGCCTCGAGTCATGAAGACCTCGCGCGGGGCAACTACCGCGACCTCTGCCCCGGTCGCGAGGGTGCTGCAGCCAGAGTCCCAGGGGTTCCCCCTGCCGGACGACGGAGGCGAAGAAAGAAGGAAGACGAATCCAAGATTTAGGAGGCGTGGCGGCGTGAAGCACGAACTCCCGGCAGGAGCCCTCGGCGTGGACTCCAGGGGGGAAGACGCACACCTTCGTGACCCGCCGGCGTCGTCGGCGGCGCCGCTCGTGGCGCCCAGCGTCGCCTCCTTCAGAGCCGCCAATGTGCGCGTACAAGGGAAGAGGAAACCCTGGTGGCGGCCGCTTGCACCAGGGCATGGGCACCTCCTGGCGAGCGCTCTTGCCCTGACACCAGAGGGCAAGCCGCTTCTTTGGGGGGAGCAGGTCAGGATCCTCTTGAGGAGCCTTTCCCTTCTCTTCCTTGGAGAACCGACGGATCGGAGCCATGGCAACCAGGCGAAACGAGGAGGAGGAGAAGCAGAAGGATAGGCTGGAAGGGTGCACGCCGTTCCGTACTTATAGCCGGCGAAGGCCAACCGTCGTCCTCCACAATCACCGGTAATCATGACCGACTCTGCATGCAGGGACTTGTCGAATCCGGGTGGTTACCGAGGCATCATGGGGAAGCAGTGCGCACGCGTCCAATCAACCGCCACGCGGCGCCCAAGGCCGCAGGCTGTTAGGGCCCATGACGCAAGACTTGCCCTTTCGCCTCTCTGCTCGGCCAAGTTTGGGCGCCAGCGTGGGCCGGGGGCTCTTGTCAGCGTTTTGGGAACGGGGGTCCCCAGACTTGCCTGCCTGCGGCCTGCGGCGTGGCTCGAAGGAGGCCCAGCACGGCCCATCTTCATCAATGCAAGCTCAAGACCCTCGCGAGGGGCCAAGCCTCGCGGGGCGGACGACAAGGAGCTTCCTCAGGCACGGCCTCGTCAGGCTGGCTCATGAGGAGGCGGAGAGTTCAAGGCGGTACCTCGCGAGGTGCCCATGACGCAAGCCATGACGACCAAGGGCGCCGGCCGGGCGCCAGCCAAGCAGTGTCCTCGTTCCTCTTTGGTGCAAAGGGAGCAAGCGCGGCGAGAGCATCAAGCAAAGGCATTTGTTTCAGTGCAACAAGACCAAGACCAGCCCAATTTGGAAGGAGTCATCGTGGAGCCCAAGCAAGCGTCATCACCAGAGCCTTTGGCGGCGAGGACCAACTTTAGTCGATAAGTGTACCCGCTGTTCCCCTTCAAAATGGCCAATTGTTGGCGCCCTTCCCCGCTCAATATTTGGGAAGAGGCCCGGGGCCTTCGCCTATAAATAGGAGTAGCCACCCCTGGCAGGGAGATCCGAATCCTCATCAAGAAACCAGAGCTAGAGCGACTAAACACCACCTAGCAGTTCATCGCACCCGCCAAGAACAGACCCTCACGAGGCTGTTCTTCCTTGTATTGTTCCTTATCAGCCCAAGAGGCAATCCACCATACCACACACTGGAGTAGGGTATTACACCACAATGGTGGCCTGAACCAGTATAAATCTCGTGTCTCTTGCGTTGTTCCGTTTAGTAGTTTAGGTCCCAGCGATTCGGCGAGGTGCGAGACGGTGGAGGGTTGGATCTCCGCACGCACCCCAGTGTTCGAACCTCAAGGGTCTGCCGGAACCCGAAATCCGACAGACATGCCTTCCTATTTTTGGTACACACTACATCTATGTGTTAACCTTGTTCTTACATGAAACTACCTCTCTTCTGTATCCAGCATCAATCACTTACGATGAGTCACATTTATTCATTGCATATTGCATATTATTTCTAGCCTGTTTCCATGTATTGCTTCTAATTTGGTCAAATAAATTTGTTAGGGCACCCTTTTAATTTGGCAGAGTGATATTGGTTTCATCTTTCATATGGTTTCTAGCTTGCATCGATTCTAACAAGTTCAAGCACCTTGTGCTTAGTTTACACTTTATACATCATACATGTCAATATGTCATGCCGTCATGTTTTTCATACATATTCCATCCTCCTATCATGCGGCTGCCTTACATGAAAGTAGTGTTCGTCAGTATCATGCATCAATAAGTTCTAAAGAGCAAATTTTATCCCTTTTTCTTGTGGGTTTGACTTGACAAGGCAAAATCAAGAAAGAGGAAGGAAAAAGAGTAAGGAAGGCGATGATGGTGGTCCTCTGCAGAAGAACGTAAACGGAGCATCTGTACCGATTCTCCTTGTACTGATAGTGCATTACATGGTCCATGTCTCCGCTCCCCTACTCCACCATCCAAGGTGCTTGCTCTAACTTGGCAGTGTGATATCTGGTTGCATGTTGCATATGGTGTCTAGCTCTTATTGCTCCTAATTAGTGTAAACTGCATCTGCTTATCTTACACGTGATACATGTGAATATGACACGCTTTCCTGTTTTTGGTACATACTATATCTGTCTATCACACCATGTTCTTACATGAAACTACTCTTCTTGTGTATCCTGCATCAGTCACTTATGATTGGACACCTTTAAGTTGGCGATGTGATATTGGTTTTGCGTCTTGAGTATGATTTCTAGCATGTATTGCTTCTAGTTTGATGAACGCCACCTATGACGAGACAGTTTTAACTTGGCATAGTGATATTGATTGCACCTTCCATATGGTGTCTTGCAGTGTTTCTCATTTGTTGAAGTGCCTTCTGCTTAGTTACCACATCATAGGTGTGAATATGTCAAGCCGTCCATATTTTCGTACATATTCCATCCTCGTATCATGACTTTGCCTTTCATCGAGTAGTGTTAAATCGGTATCATGCATGAATGAGTTACGAAGTGCGTAATGATATTCCTTTTCTTGTCGGTATGACCTCACAATGCAAAATCAATAAAGCTGAAGGAAATTGGCAAGGCATTGGATGATGATGGTCCTTCCGAGCAACTCAAGTGGAGGTTCTCTCTGATTCTACTCCGCCATCCTCCCAACAAGATTCGCAAGACAACGCAAGGCTAGGCAGTCAACGTGGCGTGTAGATGATGATCACATCTCCCATACTCCACCATCACAGGTGCTTGCTGTATCTTGGCACTATTATATGTGGTTGCATGTTGCGTATGATGTCTAGCTTGTATTGCTTCTAACTTTGTTGTATTGCATCTGCTTACTTTACACATAATGCCCGTGAATATGACATGTGTTCCTGTTTCTACATCGGACTAGTATTCTTGCATATCCCGCATCAGTCACTTATGATAAGGCACCTTTAAGTCGCCATCCTTTGTGATATTGGTTGTGTCTTGCATATGATTTCTAGCATATCACTTCTAATTTGTTGAAACGCCATACGCTTTGAACTTGGCAGAGTGATATTGGTTGCATCTTTAATATGGTGTCTAGCTTGCAGTGCTTCTAATTTGTTGAAACGCCTTCTGCTTAGTTACCACATCATAGGTGTGAATATGTCACACAATCCTGTTTTTCATACATATTCCATCCTTGCATCATGTGTTTGCCTTTCATCCGAGTATTGTTCATCACTATCATGCATGAATGAGTTCTGAAGAGCGATTTTTATTCCTTTTTCTTATCGGTTTGACTTCACAATGCAAAATCATTACAGCTAAAGGAAATTAGTCCGGCAGTGGATGATGTTGGTCCTTCAGAGCAACTCAAACAGGGGGTCTCTACAGATTCTACTCCGCCATCCTCCCAACAAGATTCGCAAGACAACACAAGGTCGATAGTCAACATAGTTGTGTAGATGATGAGCACATCTCCCCTACTCCACCATCACAGGTGCTTGCTCTAACTTGACACTATTATATGTGGTTTCATGTTGTGTATGATCTCTAACTTGTATTGCTTCTAACTTGAATTGCATCTGCTTACTTTACACATAATGCCTGTGAATATGACACGTGTTCCTGTTTCTAGAACATACGTGTACATGATGAGCACATCTCCCCTACTCCACCATCACATGTGCTTGCTCTTACATGGAACTGTTATACGTGGTTGCATTTTCCGTATGATGTCTAGTTTGTATTGCTTCTGATTATGTAGAATTGCATCTGCGTAGCTTACAACTTATACCTGCAACGATCACTTACCCATAAGACACATTTAACTTGGGGCTGTGATGTAGGTTGCATCTTGCATTGTCTTCTAGCTTGTACTGCTTCTAATTTCTTGAAATGGCACTTATGACGAGACACTTTTTACCTGATAGAGTGATATTGGTTGCATGTTCATATGGTGCCTAGCTTTCATTTATTATAATTTTGTTGAAATGCCTTCCTCTTACTATTTTTTCATACATATTCCATCCTCCTATCGTACGTGTGAATATGAAACGCTGTCTTTTTTGTATATATTCCATCCTCCTATCATGCGCTTCCCTTACATCAAAGTAGTGTTCGTCTGTATCATGCATCAACCAGTTATGCAGAGCTAATTTTATTCATCTTCTTGTGGTTTTGACTTCATAAGGCAATATCAGAAAATAGGAAGGAAAAGAGTAAGTTAGGGGATGTTGGTGGTACTCATGACCGACGCAAATGTAGACTCTCTAGATTTGCCACTGCCATCGCTAATGAAGTTGAAGTCCCAAGTCTACATGATGAGTTCATCTCCCGCACTCCACCATCGCAGGTGCTTGCTCTAAGTTGATAGTGTGATAATTGGTTTCATGTTGCATATGTTGTCTAGCCTGTATTTCTTCTATTTTGATTAAATTGCACCTGCTGAGTTTGTACGTTATACATGTGCATAGGACATGGCTTTCTGTGTCTAGAATACACTGCATCTATCTATCATACCATGTTCTTACATCAAAGTACTGCTGTTGTGTATCCCACATCAGTAACTCATGATTGGACGCTTTTAACATGGCAGTTTGATAGCGGTTGCATCTTGCATTGATTTCTACGTTTTACTGCTTCTAATTTTTCGAATTGCCACTTATGCCAAGACACTTTTAACTTGGCAGAGTAATATTGGTTGCATCTTTCTTATGGTGTCCAACTTGCATTACTTCTATTTTCTTGAAAATCCTTCTGCTTAGTTTGCACATCGTAGCTGTGAATATGTTATGCCGTCCTGTTTTTCTTACATATTCCATCCTCATACGGTTGTCTTACATCAAAGTATTGCTTGTCTGTATCATGCATCAATGAGTTAAGAGTGATTTTATTCTTTGTGTTGTGGGTACAGCTTGACATGGCAAAGTCAAAAAGAGCAAGGAAAATAATATAGTAGGGAGTGTTGTTACTGCGTCGGGTGAAACGGAAAAGGTTACGTTGCCGAGATTCTCATGGTACTTATAGTGCAAGAGAAGGTCCAAGTCCACCGGCTAAATCTACAAACACAAGATCACCGCTCCACCAGCTGCAACATCCGCTTCAAGCGTACCAACATCTCAACCAGTTACTCGTTCATTTGCTCGAATCGCCGGTTCCCAAGCTGCCTTCACACCTAACAAGATTCAAGCTGCTGACACAACAGGACTTGGCAAGATCAGATGAACCTCATGAGCATCAACACCAAGACGGTACCTGACCGAGTCAAGTTGCAGTTGCATGCTCCTTTATATGTACTCTCATAGTTTGATGTACACTAACACTTTACATATTCATTGTTGAACTAGCACCACGGCGCAAGCGAAATGTACATCGTGGATAATGCTTGACAGATTAACAAAATCTAAAGGAGGAAGAATGGAGATCCATTTTGAGGCAGGTTTAAAAAGGCCACGTGATGCTACTGAGTCAGCCAAATTAGTATCGAGGCAGCCGTTGCCGTTAGGTGTCATGCGTGTATCCTCCCAACGTGGATCCGATGCAGAATGAGAAAGACAATACCCAGTTTAACACCTTCCTTGACCATTTATCCGTAAGTAATGTTACTCATCGCTATTAGTAATTTTGTCTTGCTCTGTCCCATACTTTCTAGCTTCCTCCTAATAAGACTCACATTCTTTTTCAACAGATGAGGTTCAAGTTGGATCCGAAAGATGATGCAACTAAACAAGCATGCACTCATGTTTTCAGTCTGCTCTGCGACAGTATCGGTACCACCTTAGAAAATCTCACTGTGAAGGCAAGGCTAACAATGAAATCGCCCAAACATCCCTAGTGGAATATATTACAGATGAAGACTGGACAGCCCTTGTTAAACACTGGTCTGATCCAAAGTATCAGGTAGGCTATATGTATTTGATCAGACCACATATTAAACTTGTATTTATGTATGTGCCTTACAAGTGTATCTTCTTCTAGGCTAACTGTTTGAAGAACAAAACCAACCGTTCTAAAGTGAAATTCCAACAGACAATAGGATCTCGTAGCTATATTGCACACTGCGAGGCTTATGTAAATAGCTGCTACTTCCTTCTTTTTTGTGCCATATTATCGTATCTATATTGACTTGTTCCAAATACAGAGGAAAGCCCGTATGGACCAAAAGAACCTGAACCAATGCAAAGGTAAATCTTCAAGGATTGCCACACCAGAAGATGAAGGGAATGAGCACACCAGTTCAAGCCGTTGTTGTAAGTCCTTGCTCCTCCCGCCTTGAACTGATTGAATGCTGTGATGTGTTCATTTAACTACTTGGTTAGCAGGCAATGTCAGTTACTCTATTCACTTTTATACACAATTGTCTTAACGTATCATTTCACCTTACATGGTTTAAAAGAGATGAAGGATATTCTTTTGGTCTTGATCTGTAATCTAGTTGTTATGTTCACGCATGCACACAATGATAAAATAGCCTGTTTGTTTTATATCTGTTTGCCCATGATATGAATGATGTCATACTATGTTCTTCCTACTTTTAAACCATGTCTCATTATCCTTAGATCTCAATGAATGAGAGGAAATAGACAATACAAAAGGCAAGCAACATTGACATATGTTCCGAAAGTGATTTTATTATGTAGTTGGCACTACAATACATGCTAATGTATTACAGTAGTTCACCAAAATAAGTTATGTATAAACGTTTAACCTACTTTGTTTATTTTTATCTCATTAGTAACTTATCCGGTGGCCCAAATATTTAGTGGGCCTCTAACAGGCCGAATGACAGACATGGACGAATATGACCCAAATCCTTCACGGTCGTTTATGGGCCGAAAGTTTTGATGGCCTGTAAATGGGCCCAAATGAAGCCGGACCTTTAACAGGCTGGAAATACACCGGGCCGTAACTCGACCCAATTACTTAGCAGATCGTTAACGGGCCGAAGTGACCATGGGCCGCATTGATGACAAGTTTAGACCAGGCCGTTGACGGGCCGATTTGACAGAGAATGTTGGGCCTTTAGCTGGGCCGGCCCATTATGGTCTGCAGAATCTTGTGGGCCTTTAGCTGGGCCGGCCCAATGTGGTCCGCAAAATCTTGTGGGCCTTTAGCTGGGCCGGCCCATTATAGTCCGCTAAATTTTGTGGGCCTTTAGCTGGGCCAGCCCATTATGGTCCGCTAAATCTTATGGGCCTTTGGTTGGGCCGGCCCATTTAAACTTTGTGGGACACTTTTGGGCCGGTCCAGCTAAAGGCCCACAAGATTCTCGCAGATCAGAATGGGCCGCCCAGCTAAAGGCCAATGAGAATTTTACACGTGGAAAATCGGTATTGGTCGTGGCATTAACGGGTTATTGGATCCAAAATCCGACCCGATAGCTTAACGGGCGTTCGTTACGGTGGATGCCATGTGTGTCGGTCACCCTTGACGAAAAGCACTTCGTGGACGTGCGATTTATCGTCATGGAAGTGGACACTTCCGTGATGATAATTTTGGTAATGTCATGGAACACTTCTCTGACGGCACGTGTATGACTATCTTGATTCTGTCATAAATTTGTCATGGATGTACATGCATGACAAAAAACGCGACCTATTGTGACAAACACGTATCATCACGGAAGTGTATTTTTTTGTAGTGGCATGAGCTGGTAGGGGAAAGATCTCCATGCGCACCACAGTTTTTGAACCTCAAGGGTCTGCCGGAACCCGAAATCCGACATTTGGCGCGCCAGGTAGGGGTGCGCCGGAGTCTTTCTTCCACTGGTCGCGTGTGGTCTTTCCGTCGTGTCCATGGCTGGCGCTCGCCGAGCCCGCGCCGAGCACCGGGCTGCTCGCGCCGCTCGAGTCGCCCAGACGGCTCCCGTCGGGGACACCCCCATCGTTCCCCGTCGCCTGCCGCTAACGCCGCCACCGACCCGGCGGGGAACGAGCAGCAGGCCTCATCCCTGCATCCATCGGTGAGGCGAGAAGGCCTCACCGCTACTCCTTCGCTCGCACCTGCTGGTTCTTCGTCCCGCGCGCACCGCGCTCATCACGGCAAACGAGCTCCTGCGCTACCGCCCTGTCGACGACGTCTACGATGAGTGGCTCGACCGCGTCACTGAGCTCGTCCGCGCCGCAGGGGCTCCCCCGCGCCGTCCCTCTCGTTGCCTCGCCCTTCACCCCGCGCGGGAGGCAGGGAACCGGAGGTGCCCCCGCCACCTCCTTCCCAAGAAGGCGCTCTGGCTCCAAGGTGCGCGGCCCCGGGCCAAGACCCTCCGTGTCCGACGCCCGCGCAACAAGAAAGGAGCTGCCAGGAGATCCCTCGTCCCCAAGAAGGTGCTCGCGTGCTCCCAGCACCGAAGCACCGCGATCGCGCTCCAGCTCCACCGCGTCAAGACCCCGCGCTGCTCCAGGCAGCGGTGCGTGGGAATCCACAAGAGCAAGCTCCGCATCAGCAGAGAGCCTCGGTGTCCACCGCAGGCTGCCGCGCTCACCGCCGAGCTACGCAGCGTCGCATGGCCCGGCAAGTTCAAGCCAGACCTGCCTCCTCGCTACAACGACACTGCCGACCCGCGGAGTTCCTTCAGCTCTACGAGCTAGGCATCAAAGCCGCCAACAGGGACGAAAAGGTCATGGCGAATTGGTTCCCCATGGCGCTCAAGGACGGAGCCCGAACCTGGTTCCTGAACCTGGCTCCCGGCACGATCTCCTCCTGGGACGAGATGCGCACCCGCTTCATCGCCAACTTCCAAGGCACTCGCGACCGGCCTCCGGCCGTGAGCGACATGTGCCGCATCAAGCGGCTGGCAGAGAGACCTGCAGAAGTACATCCAGCTTCAACAATGCCCGCCTCAAAATCCCCACAGGTGGTGAGAAGCCATCATCTCAGCCTTCTTCGATGGCGTGCGTGATGTCAAGATGAAGGAGGAGCTAGCCATGCATGAAGACCTGTGCACATCCCGGGAGCTGTTCAACTTGGCGACCACATGCGCCAGGGCTGAGGAAGGGCGCCTCTCCCTCCTCGAGCTTCCGGCTGCCGATCCAGAAGAGAAGAAGCCCAAGGCCAAGGACGTGAAGAGCAAGGGGGCTGCCGTGCTCGCGGCAGAACCAGACACCAAGCGAGGCAGGGATCAGCCCTAGTCATCCAAAGGCAGCCGGTACTGCGTATACCACGACCTCCACACCCACAACACCAACAAATGCCAGGAGCTCAGGGCCGTGCGAGAAGGGCGTATCGGCCGACGCCCCGAGTGCAATGATCGGGGCTACGGTCGAGGAGGAGGAAGAGGCGCAGGACGCTGGGAAGATCGTGGCCCTCGCCAAGGATGGCGTGGCAGACCTCGCGAGGACCACTGGCAGGACCAGCCTTGCGAGGGAGGTTGGAGGGACCAGCCTCGTGAGGACCGCCCTCAAAGCAACACAGGGCTCCCACCTCTGCCGCAGCCGCCAAGGAGGTACGAAGACAATCATCAAGACAAGGGGCTGGGGCTTCCGGGGAGCCGCCGCGATCGCTTGCATCCTGGGTGGCGCTCAGCCCCAGCCTCTCAAGATCTTCAAGCAGTTTGCTCGCGAGGTGACTGCAGTCCTCCCCAAGCCTGAGGCCACACGCCCTCTCAGGTGGTCGTCGTGCGCTATCACGTTCAGCTCAGCGGATCAGCTCAAGTGCGCGGCAACAGCCAGAGTCCTCCCCATGCTTTGCTCGCCAGTTATTAGCAACGTGAAAGTCACCAGGACCCTCATCGACGGCGGAGCAGGACTCAACGTCCTATCTGTCGAGACATTCAACGATCTCCAAGTGCCATACGATCAGCTTCAGCCGACCAAGCCTTTCTCAGGAGTCACCGATGGCTCCACCGTCCCGATAGGGCAAGTTCGTCTTCCCGTCACCTTCGGGCGGCGCAACAACTACCGCACCGAGCTCATCGACTTCGACGTCGCCCACATTCGCCTGCCATACAATGCCATCCTCGGGTACCCATCTTTGGCCAAGTTCATGGCAGTGACGCGCCATGGCTACAATGTCCTCAAGATGCCAGGAAGCGGAGGAGTCATCACAGTGCCTTGTGAGGAAAGGGGCGCAGTGTGCTCTCTTGAGCGTGCCTTCCAAGCTACAGCAATCAAAGACCCAGACCACAGGAGCGGGAGACTTCCCGTGGCGATCCCCAAGAAGAAGAAGGCTTCGCCTGGTCCAAGCCCTCATGGGGTAGGCACCTCCGGAGGCGTGGCTACAGGACCCGCGCCCGTTCAAGGGGCGCCACCCTCTATCACATAGGAAGGCACGCCCGGTGCCCTCCTCGGGCGGGGCTCGGGGGCTCTTTCATGGCGAGCCACCGACCTAGCCGGAGTCACGAGGGAGGCGCTCGGGCACCACTTGGAGGCGTGCTTCAAGGCACGTTTCCCTCAGGAAGGTATGAGGCAAGGAGGGCCAAACCCTCAGGAGTTCATCACGAGGAACACCCAGGAGCTACAGGAGTCAAGAGTCATGCGCGGCTGTCACCGCTTGCCTGCCGTGGCCCCACATCCAGGCGAGGATGCTGGGCTGGGAATCTGCATCGACATACCAGGGATCAACCGGTCCGCGTCTCAGGAGCGCCTCTGGCCCTCACGCGTGGGGCGTGGCGAGGGTCCACCTCACAGCTACGTTCGCATGCCTTTCGGCCTGCCGAACACGGTTGCCGCCCATCAGCGCCTGTTGAGGTGCGCTCTGGAGGCTCAGGAGGTCAAGCAGTGCGCGATCCTGGCAGAGATGGAGATGGCTCTCGAGGAACCCCCCGTGCCCCCAGAGCCTCCCGAGGCTCCAGGTCCGGAGGGCTCGTGAGGGCCGGCTTTCTCATCACGCATCATCCGCTACCTCAACACCCCGCCATCTCCGACCATATCAGTTGACACCTTTCCAAGTTCCGTTTTCAGCTGGGAGCGCCCCTCGGGCTGCATCATTCCCAGGCCACGTGGGTCCGTCCCTGCGCATGTATCCGTTTTGCTTATGTTCTTTACCTACCTTGTTGGGGGCGCCCCTCGGGCTGCATTATCCCCAAGCTGCTCGGGCCAGACCCAGTGGCGCGTGCTCTCTCCGCACCTATCTAGATGGATTTGCTTATTCATACATAACATGCTTGACCTAATCGCCTGCTCGATTGACACCTACCTTTGGAGCCGCTCGCTCAGGCATGGCACTTGCGCACGGGTCCGTCCCTGCAACGCCGATAAATCTGAGTGGCTGAGCTCTGGCCGCGACAGCCCCGCAAGGCGCCACCTCGCCAAGCCCTCAGTGCCCCCAATCACTCCCTCGGAGCGACCAATGGTTGGCTGGCAACCGTAACAACGAACCTTGTTTCCCCTCGTGATTGGTACACAGGACCTGCTCCAGGAGTAATGCTGGCGGCATCACGAGCCTTCTCTCCTCCTCTCCGGCGCGGTCCGCTTGCACGTTAAATGGGGGGGGTACCTGAGCATCACGACTCATGGGCTCTTACTGGCTCTCCAGCCCTCACCCTCTGGCCTTGACCCACGGCATCGTGACCTGTCCTACCAGCGGCGGCTGAGCTCGCTCGAGGGCCGGGACCTGAGGACGTAGAGCATTAAGGAAAGCGCGGGGGAGAGGGAAGAAGCTCGCGAGGACCCAACCCAGCAACATCTCAGTTGCCGTCGCGCAGGCACGGCACCTCATCGAACGCCGCTCCAAACCCGCAAGATAAGTCACGCAAAAACTGATCCGACTCAGCGCTAAACCCTCGCCTACTTCTGCTCTATCACGGCAAAGCTTCCTACCTTTCTTGCCCAGCGGAGGCTGCTTGAGCGCTAAAGGGGACCTCCTGAGCATCACGACTCAGGGGCTCTTACTGGACCTCGGGCCGCTCACCTCCTGGCCTTGACCACGGCATCGCGACACAGCATACCGGCGACGGTGAAGCCTACACAGGGACCGTGACACTGTCGTATGAGCACCAAGCCCTCGTGAGGAAAGAAAGGGGGAGCTGAG
Organism: Aegilops bicornis; assembly: GCA_021605145.1. NCBI lineage: Eukaryota > Viridiplantae > Streptophyta > Magnoliopsida > Poales > Poaceae > Aegilops > Aegilops bicornis. The sequence goes on along the minus strand of CM038673.1, from coordinate 406,315,751 downwards.
CTGGGGAAGAACAAGCATCTCACACCGATTCATCATAAGGATATAATATTCAAAAAAACATGGCCAGCGCCTTACATACCCCCGCGGGGTGCTACTTCGATTCTTTGTAGGAAATAAAAGGTGCTAATCCTAAGGAACGATGGCTACGCGTGCCTCCGCAGGAGACGCCATCATTAACAATGGGCCGCCAGGCGCCGGCGCCAACCCCATCCAGATCACCGGCGCCGGTAGCACTGAGCGCCCGCCGGCTTCAGGCCTTGGCCGAGCTCGGGGCTCGTAGCTGTCGTTGCTGCGTCTCGAGTCGCCAAAGCTCGGCGGGCGCTGGACCCTCCGGCCTTCAGCTGCCCGAGGAGCTGCCGAGGGGGCGACTGGCGGGCCTAGTCCTCGCCACGACGATGCCCCGACCGCCCTTCTCGGAGCAGCATTCCAGCCGGCGTCCTTCCGCGTCAAAGACCTTGAAGAACATCAAGGAGGCGCCATCGTATTCCAGGTGGATCACGAGGGCGCCCCTTGTCCGGCAGACCGGCGATCTCGCCTCACCTCGGTCGAGACCTTGCCGAGCGACAACCGCAACCTCTCGCCTGCTCGCAGGGGTGCTGCAGCCAGCGTCGCAACCAGAGCTCAGAGAGCCCCTCGGCAGGATCTCAAGGCGAAGGGCGGAGGAAGGCGAATCCAAGATTGAGGAGGCATGGCGGCGTGGAGCACAAGCTCTCGAGTAGCCCTCGGCATGGACTCCGGGAGGAACGCAGCCAGCACCGCCCGTGACCCTTGGCGCCCGACGGGCGTCGCCCGTGGCGCTCGGCGTCTACTCCTCTAGGGCCCTCAATGCGGGCGTACAAGGGCAGCGGGAACCCCAGCGGTGGCTGCTCGTACCAGGGCCTCGACACCTCCTGCCGGGCGCCCTCATCTCGGCGGCAGAGGACTAGCCGTTTCTTCGGCGGAAGCGGGTCGGGACCCTCTCGGGGGGCCTTTCCCTTCTCTTCTGCAGAAAACCAGCGGATCAGAGCCATTGTTGCAATGTGGAGCAAGGGCAAAGATGAAGAGGAAGGAGTAGCAAGAAGGGATGGACTGGAAGGGCTTACGCTGTTCCATACTTATAACCGGAGGAGGCCAACCGTCGGCCTCCACGATCACAGGTAATCATGACCCATTTCTGCGTGCAGGACTTGTCAAGTCATGCAGTTGCCGAGGGATCGTGGGGAAGCGGAGACGCCCACGTCCAATCAACCGCCACGCGGCGCCCAAGGCCGCAGGCTGTTGGGGCCCGCGGCGCTTCGCACTTGCCCCTTCGCTTCTCTGCTAAGCCAAGTCCAGCGCGCCTTGGGCCCGGGGGCTACTGTCGGCGTTCTGGGAACGGGGGTCCCCAGACTTGCCTGCCTGCGGCCTGCGGCGTGGCTCAAGTGGGGGCCCAGCGCGGCCCAGCTTCATCAGCTCAAGCTCAAGACCCTCCCGAGGGGCCAAGCCTTGCAGGGCGGACGACAAGAACCTTCCTCAGGAGCAGTCTCGTCAGGCAGGCTCACGAGGAGGCGGAGAGATCAAGGCAGGGTACCTCACGAGGGTGCCCCATGACGCAAGCCATGACGATCGGGACCAAGCGGGCGCCAGCCCGCATAGTGTCCTTGTTTCTCCTTTGGTGCAAAGGAGGCAAGCACAGGCCAAGGCATCAGGCAAAGGTTACCGCTTCGGTGCAAAAAGACCAAGACCAGCAGATCGGCAGGACGGAGGTCATTGTGGAGCCCAGGACGGCGTCACCATCAGAGCCTTTGGCAGCCGAAGACCAACTTTAGTCAGGATAAGTGTACCAGATGTTCCCCTTCAAAATGGCCAATTGTTGGCGCCCTTCCCGCTCATTATTTGAGAAGAGGCCTAGGGCCTCCCTCTATAAATAGGACTAGCCACCACAGAGGGGAAGAAAAAAGGAAGAACCAGGGACAGAAGGACAGAAAGACGGACCAAGAGGTCAAAACCACTAGAGAGAGAGAGAAGCGACTGGACTCAACCAAGCAGTCCACCGCACCAGCTCAAGAACAGCCCCTCGCGAGGTTGTTCTTCCTATGTACTGTTCTTCATCAGCCCCAGAGGCAATCCACCACACCACACACTGGAGTAGGGTATTACACCACAACGGTGGCCCGAACCAGTATAAACCTTGTGTCCCTTGTGTTGTTCATCGTTCCTAGTTTAGATCCTTTGCAAACCATTAACGCGTGAGCTGGTAGGGGAAAGATCTCTGTGCGCACCCAGTGTTCGAACCTCAAGGGTCTGCCGGAACCCGAAATCCGACAAAAGTAAATTACATTTTTTAACGAATGTTGTTTCAAGAGAATGTCTCTGTTAATATGAATCAATGCAACCATTTTAGAAATGCTACTATCATACTTTGTTTTCCATCCAAGATAAGTTAGATGCTTCTTTACGTCACCGCTTGTTTCATCCTCCTTTATCGCCAAGTAATTGTTTCCTTTTTGCCTCTGTTAAAACAGGGTATCAATTCAACTTGTTGCTATTGCGACATTTTGCTTCGCTACTCAAACACTTATGTTTTAAGAGTGTTTTGTGTAGTTCAACTTGAATGTCACACCGGTGACTTTGCTTAATTTTTGTGGAACTGCACAAAAGGAGATCGAGATTTGTTTCCGGTCTTCGTGGCGAGTTGTTTCAAATCTTGGTCTCATCCACATGATGTGCAGTGTGCTTTGAGATGTTGTGCTACTTATTTTGGTACTGTTTTAAATAAATGTTGAATTGAAGCTATTGTATTGCTGTATTTTCCCATTAAGTAGTGAACAAAAATGGGACCAACCCAGACATGATGCTTGTTGCTTTGTTACAACAAATTCAAGATCACCCCCTTTATAAGACAGTAATTGATGCCACTCTCAGAATTAACTACTGAATCTTATTTCAAAACTGCAACACTTGTTAGGGATTGGCGGGATTACCATTTTTATAGCCGCATGTTTCATCCTCCTTTATTAGCCAGCAATTGATTCCTTTTTTGCCTCTATTTAAACAGGGATATCTATTCAACTTGTTGCTATTGCGACATTTTGCTTCGCTACGCGAAACACTTTGCTTGATTTTCAGTGCAACCGCACAAAACGAGATTGGATTTCCTATTCGTGTTGGCAGATTCGTATTTTATCCTGGTGGTCTCATGAAAGGTCAAGATGTGCCTTCATCCACATGATTGTACAAAGTGTGCTTTGAGATGTTGTGCTACTTGTATTGGTACTGTTTTAAATAAATGTTGAATTGAAGCTATTGTATTGCTGTCTTTTCCCACTAAGTAGTGAACAAAATGGGACCAACCAGGACATGATGCTTGTTGCTTTGTTACAACAAACTCTGCATCACCCCTTTATAAGTAGATGGAAGCACATCTTTGTTGTTGCGCCCACTCTCCCATGGTACTGTTTATGCTTTTCGTTATTCTAATGCCGCAGGTAAAATTAAGATATGCCACTCTCATAATTAATTAACTACTGAATCTTAGTTCAAAACTGGAACATTTGTTAGGAATGGTACTATCACCTTTGTAGTTCTTTCTACATGTTTAACCAAGGTATTGTTAAGATAATGTCTCTGTTAAAATGAATCAGTTGCATTGTTTTAGGAATGGTACTTTTCTGCTTTGTCGTTCTTTATATATGTTGAAGCAAGGCATTGTTAAGATAATGTCTCAGTCAATATGAATAAATCACACTGATGGAGAATTGCTACTCTCCTGCTTTGTTTCCCATTAAGTTAAAGTAGATCAGTAGATGCTTTTCTTCTGGGAGTACAAGTCATCAACCGTTATTTCTCAGTAATTGTTTCCCTTATACCTATTGTTGCTTACAGGGATATCAAAATTAAAGCTCAGTTTTATTCTGACTTCGATTTTAGTTGAACTGCACAAAAGGAGCCATTGTGTCCAAGGCAAACTGCTGCATTACTGGGTCCAGTTGGTCGTTCCACTTTGCAGAAAGAAGCGATCCTTATTTGCGCTACATTATAGAAGGAATGACCGAGAAGCTTTACAGAGTATTATTAGACACCGATGACATGGCTAGTCTGCAGAGACCATTGGCAATTTAACAACACGTGGAGTGCCCTGGGCAAAAAGTGCCCAAACAAGTACAAGAAGCTACGACACGACTCCACGATCATAGGCATTACATATTTTGAATGGGAAAAGCTTGTCAAAGTTTAATCATTGATGTTAGCAAGAAGACGTTAGTTTAATATATTGGAATTGGAAAACCTTGTCAAAATTTGCTCATTGATGTTATCCAGAAGACATGCATTTGATATTTTTGAGTGGGACGCCCTTGCTGTGAGCAGCGTCTAGTGTTTTTTCCTATTCCTGTGTTTAGTTTAGACGTAAATAGTTACTCTGCTGAGATATTCCTGTGTTAAGAGTTTGTTTTGAATATTGTCTATGTAATGCCAGGCCTTGTGTTTGATTGCAAAGTTGAGCTTGGAATGTTGTGGCATGCGGCATCACGAGCTGTTCACCGTGCCTCCTGAGAATAATGCTTCGTATTGTTTTGCATGTCGATCTAATGCCAGTGATTTGCTTGTTAAGAAGATCATCCTCTTCTGTTGTTTCGTGCTTAAGAAGTTCATCGTCTAATGTTTCATTCATAGCCTATACGACAAGTTGGGTAGGTTAGACGTGAAACCATATGATCTTCTGACAACCTCATGATATTAGGCCGTGATTGGATCGTCGTTTTCCAACCAAAACCACTTGTAAAACTAACGCTTGTAAATTAAAGCAGATGGTCTCGGGCGAAGGCGCTTGGTTGGTCGATTTCGACTAGTAAAATATCGGAAGTACTTCACACACGATAAAAATGCTGAACGACACTCGGACGATTGCTAATCCAGCTGTTAGCTGTTGTTTCAGCCTTGCCCATGGATGGCATGATACGCACGTCGTGCATGTATTGTCTGGTAATGTCGTCCATATAGCAGTGCTCGAAAAATATACACTGGTCTCTCAAATTACACGCGTAACCCGCCGGTTTTACTTACAGACCTCGGGCCCTCGGTTTCATTACGCCTATATTTTACGCGTTGTTTCCGATGATGAGTAAATTACACTTGTATGTTAATACAGGTTTGAAATAAACCGAGCTCCCAAGCGGCGGCCTTCTTTATTTCATGCCGTCTCAGTTTCTCAAAGGTGCTCATAGGTGTCCGATGATCCTGGCTTCCTGAATGAGCAGCGGGCGCTGTATCAGACCATCTGTAGGGCCCGCGAGGCCCTCTTCGTTGTCCTTCGAGTTGTTGCGCTCCCCGTGGCACCGAGCATTGTTAACATCATCAACGAACATGAGGATTCAGGAGATGACTTTATTTTGACTGGATGACACTAGGGACCCACTAGGGCCATAGCCATACGTACGCAAGTGCCTCCTTATTATGTACATTTTTTTTCTTTCTCCTGGTTTCCTGACATCACGGTCCCACACCATTATCAACCTATGTAGTCAATATAAACGAGAGAATTGCACAAGGTGCGGTGGCAGTGGGACCAAGCAGCTCGGCGATATTTGTGTTTTTGAGGCATGAGCACCGCAGAAGTTTTTCTTGGTGATGATTTCGTTGTTGTTTAGAGGAGAGCATGGTATTAATCGAAGCGGCTGTGGCCCGTCTAGCCCAGCCAGATATCCAACCCGGATACTAATTTTTCAAGATGAAAATGGCTAGCCCAGCTATACGTCTTTTTGAGGAATACCCAGGCAAGGTCAACTTGTTATTCTCCGCCCCGTTGGGCTGCAAATCTTTCCTAGGAGGGATGCATTAGGCTTAACAGGGAAATGGGCTTTAAAGATAATAATAAATGGGATGTAATTATAAAAACTGGGCAGTAACTATAAAAAATGCACCAAACGCGAAATTAGTTTATAAAATATTATTTATGGATTTTGAAAATCTTAAATTTTCATTGTTGCGCGTGCAATGTTTCGTTGGATTTTTACGTAATACAAATTTATATTTAATCTGACTAGAAATTTCGGGATAAAAATATTTCAGATCCCATCAAAATGTGGGTAATTTTGTTGAATTCTGTCTTCAACTGTAGGTTGAAATTATTAATCGTTGTCCTAGCTAGGAAATGGGCTGTACTGTTAACAAACTGTAAATGGGCTGTTGTAAATTCCATTAGAATTCAAAAATGGGCTGTACATTCTTACAAAACACAAATGGGCTATAAGTTCTCTGCCACACACTTATGGGCCTACTAAGTGATGCGTCCCCTAAAAAATAAGTTGACGCGTATGCAAGGCCTTGTCAACTTATTGTAGTCAATATACGGTTCTAGCAGCAGTGGCCGTTGGATGTCTATCCAACGGATGTCGTGCTTCTTCTTCAATCTCGGATATTCTTAGCTTCGGCCGCCCAAAAAATGATTCCTCCCACGACATCCGGGCGCACTGTTTCGGAGGCTGACCTGTGGGCCTACTAAGTTGGAGCGTACCAAGGGCCTTGTCAACTTAGTCAATACAAACGATTCTAGCTTCAGTGACCATACGATGTCCATCCAACGGCCGTAGTGCTTCTTCAACCTCTGGTCTTCTTGGTCCAGCCGCCCAAAGCAGCGCCGATCGTGCCGCATGCTCCTGCTTCCCGTAGCCGGCTGTGCTGCCGCGGAGGCCTCACCGCCCCCATACTACTCCCACCGCTGGCCAGGCCATCCCTCCACTCACCCACACCCCCTATTATTCTGCAGCGACGGCAGCCTCACACCGCAGCCGAACCAGTGAACCCTCGTACTCCCCTCCACGCAGGCTTCCACTGCTCCATCTTCCCCGGCTCCGTGTCGTCCCCTTCCTAGGCCTCGCCGTCGTCCACCGCCCTGGTGCTCTTGGCGCGGCGTGGTCAACGTGGTCAACGACCGACTTCCATCGGAAGAGTACTATATGTGGAGAGGCTGATAGTTGGGTCCATGGCGGCCGCAAGGAAGTGCCTCCTTATTACGCGCAAAATAATTATTCCTCCACCTGACAGCAGGGACCCACCGGACGGGACACATATTTGGTGAAATAACGTTTCCGCCCTGACTGCTGGGACCCATCGGACAGGCCACCGTATTTCGCGAAAAAAACGTTCCCCCCGATGTCAGCTCGGACCGACCGGAAGTGCCTCCTTATTACGCACAAAAAAATGAATACTCCCCCTGCTAGCTGGGACCCTCCTTGGTGCGACGCTGACTTGTGGGCCTACTAAGTTGACGGGGACGGAGGGCTTTGTCAACTTAGTCAATATGAACGATTCTAGCTCAAGTGACCGTACGATGTCCATCCAACGGCCGTAGTGCTTCTTCAACTTCTGGTCTTCTTGCTCCAGCCGCCCAAAGGAGCGCCGGTCGTGCTGCCTGCTCCTGCCTCCCGTGGCCAGGGCCGCCATGAGGCCTCACCGCCCCTACTATTCCCACCGGCTGGCCAGGCCTGCGGCGGCAAGAGCCTCATACCGCAGCTGAACGAGTGAACCCTCATACTCCTCTCCGCGTGGTCATCCACTGTCGCGTCTTCACCGGCTCCGCATCGTCCCCTTCCTAGGCCTCGCCGTCGTCCACCGCCCTGGTGCTCTTGGCGCGGCGTGCTCAACCTGGTCAAGGAACGACTTCCATCGGACGTGGATCAGATGCGTGGAGAGGCTGACAGCTGGGTCCACGGCCGCAGCAAGGAAGTGCCTCCTTATTACGCGGAAAATAATGATTCCTCCACCTGACAGCAGGGACCCACCAGACGGGCCACCGTATTTCATGAAAAAAACGTTTCCCCCTTGACTATTGGGACCCACCAGCTACACCTTCGCACGCAAGGAAGTGCGTCCGGGCAAAAAAAAACTGATTCGCCCCCCTGACTGCTGGGACCCACCAGCTACATCTTCACACGCAAGGAAGTGCACGGCGGTTGGGACCCACCGGTCGGGCGTATGTAGCGTTGTCATTCTGGTCGCGAACGTGTGCATTACATATATATTGGTCGATGTAGAGGCGCTACGTGTCATAGTAGAGGCGCGCACGTAGCATGTACACGCACGTATAGCGCCGGCGGTGCAAGAAAGAAAATCTGACCCGCGTCGTACATACGGGCAGGGTCTCGAACGCCTACTCGCACATACGTACATGGCTGGGTCGGAATGGAGAAACAACGTCGTCGTCGTGTTCATGGGGAGCCAACCGGCTGGGTTGGAACGGAATGCGTGGTTGTGTTCATCGGGAAGGCTTGGACGGAACAGGTGATGAAACGAGGCCTGGCGTACCGCACAATGGAGGAAACGGACCTCCTACGTTCGGAACGAGGTCCTGTTGATCAGGAGGGGTGTGGTGTACCGCAAAAAGGACGAAACGGACCTCCTAAGGTCAAAACGGGGGTCCTGTTGATCGGGAGGGTGTGGCGTGCCGCAAAAAGCAGACGGAACGGACCTCCTACGGTCGAACGGGGTCCTGTTGATCGGGAGGGTGTGGCGTGCCGCCAAAAGCAGACGAACGGACCTCCCTACGGTCAAAGCAGGGTCATGTTGATCGGGAGGGTGTGGCGTGCCAAAAGCGGACGAAATGGACCTCCCTACGGTCGAAACGGGGTCCTGTTCATCGGGAGGGGTGTGGCGTACCGCCAAAGCAGGACTCCACGGGATACTGTTCATCTCCACCGTCGACCTCCTCCAGCCTCCACGGGCTACCGTCGACCTCCTCCAGCCACCACGGGTTCCTGTTCATCCAGCCTCCACCGCGCGCTACTCCACCGACTATTGTTCAACCACCCCTCCACGGGCACCCCTCCACCGTCTATTGTTCATCCAGCCCTCCACACAACGGGGTCCTGTTCAACCACCCCTCCACCGGCACCCCTCCATCGTCTACTGTTCATCCAGCCCTCCACACCACGGGGTCCTGCTCATCCAGAGGCAACGCCACCGCCACCGCTCATCCAACCCCGCAACACTCACTATTCATCCAATCGATCGGCTTGATTAGCGCAGATGGCGAAGAAGCGCTTCGATCGGGTTCGATTAACGTACCATCGATTGATCGCTCGGGTTCGATAACGCATAACTGCGCAGGCAATCGCTTGGGTTCGATTAGAGCCCAACGCCTTGCTCGGGTTCGATTAGAGCCAACGCGCCGCATGTGTACGAGAAACGCACATCGCTCGGCCCCGACCTCCCACCGTAACCGGAACTCCCGAAATTTTCCTCCCCTCGCTTCTACCACGGTTTTTTCCGTCATGGACGGCCCAAAGAATGTCATGCAGTTGCGTCTCCGGCCCGCCCAGGACGAAAAGCCCATTTTCTGTCATGAATTTTTGTCATAGAAGTAGGATCCCACCACATCTATGATGATAACGGGGTTTGTCACAATTATCGTCATAGAAGTGTCATATGTATGACAGAATTTTTTTTTCGTTCGGCCAAAAATGTCACGGATGTGTCTTTTTTTGTAGTGTCACAACCATAAAAGATGTCCAAGATAGTATATTTATATATGAAACCTCTCTAATTGCAATGATGACCAAAACTATGTTTGTCAACTCTCAACAACTTTTAATCATCATACTCTTTCTATGTGAAGTCATTACTCTCCATAAGATCAATATGATCTCTTTGTTATTTTTTATTCTTTCTTTTTCTTTTATTCCCTCAAGACCATAGCAAGATAATCAAGCCCTTGACTCAACACTAATCTTTATTATATAGCTCACGGACTCGATTACATAGAGGGATCATAAAGCAAAACTCAAAATTAGGGATCAAACTAAGAAAAAGGTAAAGATAGGAGTGTGATGGTGATACGATACCGGGGCACCTCCCCCAAGCTTGGCAGTTGCCAAGGGGAGTGCCCATACCCATAAGATTATATCTCCTTTGATGGTGAACAAGATGGTGGAGTTGTTGATGATGGGTAATCGCACATCGAGCGTAAGAGATCCTCCAACTTGCGAATAATGCCCTTGAGTGTGACGATATGCTCCTTCAACAAAATATTTTCACGTGTGAAATACTTGTTTTGTATACGAGCTAACTCAATCATATTGAAAGCTTCGATCTCTGTTGGGGTAAGAAGATTGTGATCAATTTGAAGGGTGTCTTCTGCTGCCGGAACTTGGTCCTCCGTGGCCTTCTTGATCCCTTCATCCTTGTTGATCTCCACTGGTTCTTCCCTCTTCAGCTCTATCTTCATTAGCCAAGCATCATTGTCACCATTGTTGGAGGAGGGGCGACATGATGCCCGGCCTTGACAACCTGACGATGTAAAATAGCTCAAAACAAGAACAGAAGACAATTGCGTGATACAAGAGTCAAAACCTTCGGGAGATTATATAATGAATTTTTACCGACCAAAATACGTATCATGCAAGAAAATGAAGTCCGGAGAGCGCACGAGGTGCCCATGAGGTAGGGGGCGCCTAGGAGGGTAGGGTGCGCCCTCCACCCCTCGTGGAGTCCTCGTGTCCTTCCTGGACTGCTTCTTATTTTTCTAATTTTCTAAATATTCCAAAACGGAGAAAAATTGCCATTAGAACTGTTTTGGAGTCGGTTTACTTACCGTACCACATACCTATTCCTTTTCGGAGTATGAAACGTTCCGGAAAGTGTCCCTTATGTATTCCTCCGGGGTTACGGTTTCATAACATTGATTTCAATATTTATAGGATTACCTGAGATATAATGTTTAATTCTTTGACCGTTCACCACCTTCAGATTTGTGCCTTCAAAGTTGTTGATTTTTATGGCACCGGAATGATAGACCTCCTCGATAACGTAAGAACCTTCCCATTTAGAGAGAAGTTTTCCTGCAAAAAATCTTAATCGAGAGTTGTATAGCAATACATAATCACCTACATTAAACTCACGCTTTTGTATCCTTTTGTCATGCCATCTTTTAACTTTTTCTTTAAACAACTTGGCATTCTCATAGGCTTGGGTTCTCCATTCATCAAGTGAGCTAATGTCAAATAACCTCTTGTCACCGGCAAGTTTGAAATCATAGTTGAGATCTTTAATGGCCCAATATGCCTTATGTTCTAGTTCGAGGGGTAAGTGACATGCTTTTCCATAAACCATTTTATATGGAGACATACCCATAGGATTTTTATATGTAGTTCTATAGGCCCATAATGCATCATCCAGTTTCTTGGACCAATTCTTTCTAGATCTATTAACAGTCTTTTGCAAAATTAATTTGAGCTCTCTATTGCTCTATTCTACTTGACCACTAGACTGTGGGTGATAAGGAGATGCAATTCTATGATTAACATCATACTTAGCAAGCATTTTACAAAAGGCACCATGAATAAAATGTGAACCACCATCAGTCATTAAATATCTAGGGACTCCAAACCTCGAAAAAATAACTTCTTTAAGCATCTTAATAGAAGTGTTATGATCAGCACTACTAGTTGGAATAGCTTCTACCCACTTAGTAACGTAATCAACGGAACTAAAATATGTGTATATCCATTAGAGGCAGGAAACGGTCCAATATAATCATATCCCCAAACATCAAATTGTTCAATATCAAGTGAATAATTCTTAGGCTTTTCTTGGCGTCTACTAATATTACCAATTCTTTGACATTCATCACAAGATAAGACAAACTTACGGGCATCCTTGAAGAGAGTAGGCCAATAAAAACCGGATTGCAATACCTTATGTGCAGTTCTATCTCCAGCGTGGTGTCCTCCACAAGCCTCGGAGTGACACTTGTGTAGGATCTGTTCCTGTTCATGCTGAGGCACACAACGTCTAATAACACCATCTACTCCTTCTTTATAAAGATGCGGGTCACCCAAAAGTAATGTCTCAAATCATAGAAAAACTTTTTCTTTTGCTGGTGTGTGAAACTAGGTGGTATGAATTTAGCAACAATGTAATTAGCATAATCAGCATACCATGGAGTAGTACGAGAAGCATTTATGACATTTAGTTGTTCATCAGGAAAGCTATCATCAATAGGTAGTGGGTCATCAAGCACATTTTCTAACCTAGACAAGTTGTCTGCAACGGGGTTCTCAACTCCCTTTTGAAAGTGCAACTATCCCTAGGTGGTTTTGGTAATTCCTAACAACATATAGCTCATTGAGCTAACATCATTCCAAGATGAATATTTCAGGAAAATATCAATGGATGGCATGGCATGGATGAGAAAAGTGGATCCCTCAAAATGCTAAGGATAAAAGGATTGGCTCAAGCTCAAAAGCTCAAGACTCAACATTTTATATTTTAGTGATCCAAGATCACATTGAGTCTATAGGAAAAGCCAATACTATCAAGGAGGGATGAGGTGTTGCTTAATGAGTTTCTTGCTCTCTGATTGCTTAGTGATATGCTCCAAAACCCTCAACTACTTTCTCATATCCACATATGACCTAAACCAAAAGTCAAACTCGGCCCTACCGATTCTTTCTACCCGGCGCCACCGAGTTCAGATGTCATAGCCACTGCCACAAACCCTAGGCAAGTCGGTCTCACCGATAGGGATCTCGGTCTCACCGAGATGGGATTGTAATCTCTCTATTTCCCTTTGTAACGGTTTCGGTACCACCGAGATGAGCGATTGGTCCCACCGAGATTGCAATGTAAACTCCCTGTTTCCTTTTCGTAACATTTCGGTCTGACCGAAATGAGCGAATCAGTCCCACCGAGTTTACCTGACCAACTCTCTGGTTAGCTTATTACCAAAATCGGTCTCACCGAGTTTGTGTAATCGGTCTCAGCGAGATTACGTTATGCCCTAACCCTAACCATATCGGTCCTACCAAGTTGCATGTCGGTCCCACCAAAAATCCTAACGGTCACTAGATTTGCTGAATCGGTCCGACCGAGTTTATCAATTCGGTCCCACCGAGTTTGGCAAGTTGTGTGTAACGGTTAGATTTGTGTGGAGGCTATATATACCCCTCCACCTCCTCTTCATTCGTGAAGAGAGCCATCAGAACAAACCTACACTTCCAACTTGCTGTTTCTGAGAAGGAACCACCTACTCATGTGTTGAGGCCAAGATATTCCATTCCTACCATATGAATCTTGATCTCTAGCCTTCCCCAAGTTGCTTTCCACTCAAATCGTTTGAAGCACAAGAGCAAGGAGTTCATCATCAACACACCATTTGTTACTTCTTGGAGAGTGGTGTCTCCTAGATTTGCTAGGTGTCACTTGGGAGCCTCCGACAAGATTGTGGAGTTGAACCAAGGAGTTTGTAAGGGCAAGGACATCGCCTACTTCATGAAGATCTACCGCTAGTGAGGCAAGTCCTTCGTGGGCGACGACCATGGTGGGATAGACAAAGTTGCTTCTTCGTGGACCCTTCGTGGGTGGAGCCCTCCGTGGACTCAGCAAGAACCGTTACCCTTCGTGGGTTGAAGTCTCCATCAACGTGGATGTAGGATAGCACCACCTATCGGAACCACGACAAAAACATCCGTGTCTCCAATTGCGTTTGAATTCTCCGAACCCTTCCCTTTACATTTCTTGCAAGTTGCATGGTTTACTTTCCGCTGCTCATATACTCTTTGCATGCTTGCTTGAATTGTGCTACGATTGCCTGACTTGTGCTAAGATAGCTAAAATCTGCCAAAGACTAAAATTGGGAAAAGGATAAGGTTTTATTTGGTCAAGTAGTCTAATCACCCCCCCTCTAGACATACTTTCGATCCTACAAGTGGTATCAGAGCTTTGGTCTCCATTTGCTTTGATTTCCATAGCTTTTGGTGGTCATAGCCTTGGTTTCACAACCTCGGAGAGCATGGCATCTAGCGAGGGAAATTATCACCGTAGAGGTCCTTACTTTGATGGTACTAATTTTGCTAGTTGGAAGCATAAGATGAAAATGCATATTCTTGGACATAACCCCGCCGTTTGGGCTATTGTGTGTATTGTCTTGCAAGGTGAATTCTTTGATGGGAGAGAACCGAACCGTGAAGCTAGTCTTGGAAGAGTTGAAGATGCTGCAATACAATGCTCAAGCTTGTGATATCCTCTTCAACGGATTGTGCCCGAAGAATTCAACAAAATCAGCCGTCTTGAGAATGCAAAGGAAATTTGGGATACTTTGATTGATATGCATGAAGGTCTTGACTCATCAAGGAATCCAAGTTGGACATGCTTCAAAGTCAACTTGACAAGTTCAAAATGAAGGATGGTGAAGGTGTCGCTGAAATGTACTCTAGGCTTTCTCTTATCACAAATGAGATTGCGGGCTTAGGAAGTGAAGAGATGACCGACAAATTCATCATCAAGAAGATCCTAAGAGCTTTGTACGGAAAATATGATACCGTGTGCACATTGATCCAAATGATGCCCAATTACAAAGATCTCAAGCCAACGGAAGTCATTGGAAGAATTGTTGCTCATGAGATGTCGCTCAAGGATAAGGAGGAACTTGACAACAAGTCAAGTGGTGCTTACAAAGCCTCATGTGAAGCCCCCACATCATCAAGTGAGAAACAAACCTTCAATGAAGAATTGAGCTTAATGGTGAAGAACTTCAACGAATTCTACAAGAGTAGAGCAAAGAGAGAAGCTCCAAGTCAAGGTCCTACAATGAGAAAAGATCTTCTAATCGGGAGCGTAATTTCTACAATTGTGGAAGACCCGGACACTATTCCAATGAGTGTACGGCACCCTACAAAAGAAGAGAAGATTCTCCAAAAAGAAGAAGTAGAAGAGAGGAATCACCACCAAGAGAGAGGAGGAGTAGAGATGATCGTTATGAACGAAGAACATCCCGGAGGAGCAAGGATTCAGAAAGGAAGGACAAGTCATCAAGGAGCTACACAAAACGAAGACATCAAGCTCATGTTGGTGAATGGGTGTCCGCCTCGACTCGACAATCACTCTGAGAGAAGCTATCACTCCGACTCCGAATATACTCAAGATGAAGGTGTTGCCGGTCTAGCACTTGTGTCAACCAACTCCTATGACATATTTGATTCACCTAATGAAGGAATTGGAAGATGCTTCATGGCTAAAGGCCAAAGGTAACACACCCCGAGTATGTTGATTTCAGTAGTGATGAAGATGACTTGCTAGGTGATGATGATTTACTTGTTGACAACTCTAGTGATGAATACTATGATGAAACGTCAATTAATCATGCTAATCAAGATAAAACAAATGACAATGATAAGGAGATGATTGAGCTTCTAACTAAATAACTAAACACTCTTAAGTTAGCTCATGAAACTACCTTAGAATATCATCGAGAACTTTTAAGGACTCATGAGAAGTTACGCTTTGAAAAGCTCAATCTTGAGCAAGAGCATGAGTTCTTAAAGGCAATCAATGATGATCTTCGTAAGAAAAGTTCTTCTTACATTGCCAAGCGTTTACTCTTATCTACTTACATGCCTCAAGTCAAGTCCATTAACAAAAACAAGAAGGATTCTTCCTCTAGTAGTAACAATAATCATGATAAATCAAATGTTGTTGCTTCTAGTAGTTCTCTTGATTCCATTAATGATTCTCTTATCCAAGTTACACTTGAGCAAGAAAATAGCTTATTGAAGGGAATTATAGAGAAAGGTGTTTACAAGAGCCTTGCCGGGAGTAAGCAATTTGAGGAAATTGTACGCAAGCAAGGAAGACACCGGAAGAACCAAGGTGTTGGTTTTGAATGAAAGTTCAATGCCAATGGAGTTGAATGGGAAGAAGATCAATATCCCAAGACGAAGTTTGTTCCTCAACAAGAGAAGTATGATCCTACTTCCTTCAATAGGACACAAGCTCAAGATGATCTTCCACCACAAGACCACAAGCAAAAAGGCAAGGACAAGCTTCAAGAGGAGATTGATGCATTTGAAGAAGCTCCTAAGGCCTTGGTCAAGTGGGTTCCCAAGACTACGACAAGTTCTACTTCATCAAGTATGACTACAACTCCAAGGATTCCCATCAAGATGATGTGGATCCCGAAGAATAAGAACTAGAGAGTTCTTGAGGGTGACTCTGCCAACATATTTCACTCATATCATTTTGGCAACTACAAGTGCAATCAACTTCCACATCTTGCACTAGTTCAAGGAGTCACAAACCCTCTTGTTGGTAAGACAAGGGACAAGGTAATCTAATGCTTTCATAGACATCATCGTGTGTGTGCATCACTCTATTTCTATGGATATCCTTGTTTGTTCCTTGTGGGACTAACCCGTGTAGGTATTGAAAGTGCAACTCACTCCAAAGGATTGCTCCAAATGATCTTCATCAACATTGAGCATCCACATCTTCAACACCTACATGAAGTCATCATCGACAAAACCCAAGGTTAGTTCATCCCTCTAAGGGGGATCTCACATCTAGGGGAGCTTTACTCTAAAAATTGAGCTAAAGCAACTCTAATGGTGTGAACACATCAATGCATTATGTAAAAGGGGTAACCCCACTTGAGCTTAAACGATGAGTATGACCTATGATCAAATGTTATCATTTGAGTCCTAAGTCAATATACTCATATATAGATGACCTAGTCATCGCCAATTGTTTGATAGATGCTAGAATTGCTTGTGCATGCTTTGTCACATATTTCATTTGCTATTTTATTGTGTGAGCATGTTGGTTGCATATTTTACTCATTCGAGGATATCCACTTGTTGTTTGATTGATTGGTTTCTTTTACTTTTGCCAAATGGATGGACAAGAATGCCTAAGAACCTTCTCTAGCTATCTATGCTTTTCTTGTCTCAAACTCTATTCATGCTACATCACAAAATTTGATCAAGTCAGATTCGAACCACTGTGTGAGAAGCACTCGGAGTCCCCGATTCGTCATAGACTTAAACTTCCAAAACTTCTTTGTGCGTTTCGGTCTGACCGATTCCTCCATTTCGGTCATACCAAGATCACTAACTCGATCTAGGTTTTCAATCTCGGTGCAACCGATTTGAACTTTTCTATCACACCGAGTTGCTGCAACTGTCAATAGTTATGCATCTCGGTGCCACCGAGTTGTTCCACTTGGTCGCACCAACAGGGTCGGGCTATATATACTCTCGGGCAAAAATTTGGAAACTTTCTCCAAACCCCTTCGCCACAAGATAGCTCGCTCTGCCTCCGTGGTATCCGGATCGTCCTCCTCGTCGCCACCGCCTCCAAATCCTTTGGTCTTCGCCCGCCATCAACGGAATTCAACCCCGCCGTTGCCGCCGTAGCGAGTTCATCGCCAAACTAGGGTATGGACTCGATCAAAGTGATATCCCCATCCGATTCCTAGCACATTGTGTTCATCATGACTTGCCATGATTGAAATGATACTATCGAGTCAAAACAATCCATAGATTAGACGTGAATTGGAAATTTAGGGTTAGGTTTCCGCCGAAACCATCTCGGACCCACCGAAGTTTCGTAACTCGGTTCCACCGATTCGGCTAAGGCCATTGCACAAGTGATTCTCGGTCGACCGAGAATTGCAAATCGGTGTGACCGAGTTCAGACTTTGTGAAAACCTAGCAGTCTCGGTGCCATCAACTATGACTCCGGCCTGACCGAGTTCACTAGTTTAGGTTCCAAAAGCTGCTTCGGTATCACCGAGTTTGCAAATCGGTTGATCCGAAATGCTTTCTGTGGAAAACTAAAACTAAGTTTTTGAATCATTCTTTTGCAAAACCTCCGTATTTTGTGATGCTCATCCACTCTATCTCATCTATATCTATTCACAGGGTCTGTAGTCAGTGTTTGCAATATGTCTGATCAGAGTGACAGCCAGAACAAGTCAGAGGAGCAGATTCAAATGAGTGAGGGCACTAGTCCCTCTAGCAGCTCTGATGAGGGTAGCAGGAGCACTCCAAGCAACTTACCCAAAGCTGCCACCAGGACAAGAAAGAAGAGAACCTCAGAATCTGAGGATGAAGACTATGTGGCAAGAGAGGATGAGGCCATTTCCAAGAAAAAGGTGCTCAAGAAGGAGTATGGCACACCGCTGTCACCAAGCCCGGTATGAAGACCAAAGTACCTGCCAAAAGGATTCCCATGTCTAAAGCCGTAGCCTCCACTCAAGCATCATTGGAATCTGAACCCAAAGAGGTTGTCTTTGAAGGGAAGAAGAGGAAGGAAAGGGTCAAGAAGACCATGGCCGAGTTGTTGGAAAGCCTTCCATGATGGAAGAGGAGGAAGAAGAAGAGGTTGCTGCACCAGCACCCAAGGCTCGAAGCTTATGGGTGATGCTATCGTGACAGGGGCTGCATCATCAAAGCCCAAAGAAGCACCCAAAGCTGCCTCCAAACCCAAGACTGTACCTAAGAGGAGTACCAGGAACATTCCAGCTGCTGAGAAGAACAAGGATCCAATGTCTGAAATTGTTGCTGAAGAAGAAGATGAAGAGCATATCCTAATAAAATTGAAGCCAAAAATTCCAGATCATAACGATGCTCATCCTGTAGCTGAGAACATGAAGATCAGGAGAGACTCAGGATTGAGGCTATGGAGAGAGTCAGATCCATATGCCACCAGAAGGAGGACTGCTGTTTACTACAGGTTCCACACAAAGGAATAGCAGGATTTCTATGAGACAGTGTTGTTGGACAAGAAGCCTATAGTGTGTGACATGAGGTGGGTGGACTGGATCTACATGAAGGAGAATGAGGAACACTATCCTAGTGTGTATGGAAGTTTCAGTGCATGTGGAGTTGCAGACTTTGTTGGGCAGAAGCTCACAAAGTGGAATGAGGAGCTCATAATGCAATTCTACTCCACAAAGACACACTTCTATCCAGATGGCGTGATAGTATGGATGTCTGAAGGTACTAGGTACCAATCATCTATTGAAGAATGGGAAAATATGATCAATGCACCTAAGGAGGAAGAGGATGACTTGGATGTCTATGCCAAGAAGAAGATGGATCACAACTCCATGGCACATATGTACAAGGAGATCCTAGATGCCGCAATAGAATCACACAAGTTTGGATCAGTACATTATCTTCTGTCAGGACTGCCAACCATTAACTGGATCCTCAGGCACACTTTCTTGCCCAAGTCAGGTGACCACAACATGATCAGAGGCCATGCAATAAACTTGCTACACCTATTTGATGTGCCACAGAAGTTCAAGGTCATGAGCCTTATAGTTGAGACTATCAAGAGGACAAATTGACCAAAATAGGAGTTGTGGATATGCCCCACAGATCCAGGAGCTGATTAACTCCAAGATGGGCCCAGGCACATACCTGTTGGATAATGAGCATATGCCTATCTATCCAGACTTTGAGGACAACCAAGTGGTTATGGATGAAGATGAACCATCTTCAGTACAAGCACAAGCTAAGAAGGAGAAGGCAAGGACTGAGAAGGCTGCCAAGATGCCAACAATGGAAGAGGCATCTCAAGATTTACTTTTTGAAGAGCAAACAGGATCAACTTGGCTACTTGATTGCATCCACTCGAGGATTGAGAAGGGCTGGCCACCTTGACTCAAAACCAGGAGAGCTTGGAGAGGATCATGGAGCGTAAGTTCTATGACATGGATGTGAAGGCACAGAGATCCAAATCCGTTGTTGAGCAACTTCAGGATGATATGCGTGAGAGGAAGGGCAAGTCAACCACTAAGGCATTTGCCAGAGTGCCTAGAGCTCAGAGATCAGCTGCAGTGCTGCGATGCACACGAGCCGCTTCATCTACACCACAGCTTCAAAGTGCCACCAGCCTTCAAAGACCTACACCTCCAGCTCCATCTACATCAACTGATGCTTTCATCCTTGGCGTTCTGTCTACACCACCACCTGAAGATCAAGCCTGAGAGACGATTTAGTACTATGCATTTTCTATGAACTTTTTGGTAACTTGTTGCCAAAGGGGGAGAAAAATGTATAGATCATAGGCTTCGAGAGAGAGTGTTGCTTTTTGTTCTCTCTTGCTTTGGTGGTTGAACTTTATTTGCTTGTTTGAGATACATTATGTCTGTGCGATACCTGGATGATCGTGTGTTTGATCATATTCTACATTTATGCTTGTTGGATGACATTATCCTTTTTATCTCTATATGATCATTCACTTTGCTTGGTGATGAGTGCATGTATTCAATCATTATCATTTCGAGCGCTCCACCAAGATGTATGTGACATGGAAGAGTTACCCATGAGCCTAACTCCTTGTGCATCTGCAGTCCAAAGCAAATCTTAAACTATGCACAAATTTAGGGGGAGCTCTTGCTTTTCACATACTTCTCAAAGCGACGATGTTTTTCACTCTTATTATCATTTGTCGAAGCTTTGATCTATATGTTGTCATCAATTACCAAAAAGGGGGAGATTGAAAGTGCAACTATCCCTAGGTGGTTTTGGTAATTCCTAACAACATATAGCTCATTGAGCTAACATCATTCCAAGTTGAATATTTCTGGAAAAGCTCAATGGATGGCATGGCATGGATGAGAAAAGTGGATCCCTCAAAATGCTAAGGATAAAAGGATTGGCTCAAGCTCAAAAGCTCAAGACTCTACATTTTATATTTTAGCGATCCAAGATCACATTGAGTCTATAGGAAAAGCCAATACTATCAAGGACGGATGAGGTGTTGCTTAATGAGTTTCTTGCTCTACAGTGCTTAGTGATATGCTCCAAAACCCACAACTAGTTTTTCATATCCACATATGACCTAAACCAAAAGTCAAACTTGGCCCTACCGATTCTTACTACCAGGCGCCACCGAGTTCAGATGTCATAGCCACTGCTACAAACCCTAGGCAAATCGGTCTCACCGATAGGGATCTCGGTCTCACCGAGATGGGATTGTAATCTCTCTGTTTCCCTTCATAACGTTTTGGTACCACCGAGATGAGCGATCGGTCCCACCGAGATTGCAATGTAAACTCCCTGTTTCCTTTTTGTAACATTTCGGTCTCACCGAAATGAGCGAATCGGTCCCACCGAGTTTACCTGACCAACTCCCTGGTTAGCTTATTAACAAAATCAGTCTCACCGAGTTTGTGTAATCGGTCTCACCGAGATTACGTTATGCCCTAACCCTAAACATATCGGTCCTACCGAGTTGCATGTCGGTCCCACCGAAAATCCTAACGGTCACTAGATTAGCTGAATCGGTCCGACTGAGTTTATCAATTCGGTCCCACCGAGTTTGGCAAGTTGTGTGTAACGGTTAGATTTTGTGTGGAGGCTATATATACCCCTCCACCTCGTCTTCAATCCTGGAGAGAGCCATCAGAACAAACATACACTTCCAACTTGTTGTTCCTGAGAAGGAACCACCTACTCATGTGTTGAGGCCAAGATATTCCATTCCTACCATATGAATCTTGATCTCTAGCCTTCCCCAAGTTGCTTTCCACTCAAATCTTCTTTCCACCAAATCCAAATCTTGTGAGAGAGAGTTTAGTGTTGGGGAGACTATCATTTGAAGCACAAGAGCAAGGAGTTCATCATCAACACACCATTTGTTACTTCTTGGAGAGTGGTGTCTCCTAGATTGGCTAGGTGTCACTTGGGAGCCTCCGACAAGATTGTGGAGTTGAACCAAGGAGTTTGTAAGGGCAAGTAGATCGCCTACTTTGTGAAGATCTACAGCTAGTGAGGCAAGTCCTTCATGGGCGACGGCCATGGTGGGATAGACAAGGTTGCTTCTTCGTGGACCCTTCGTGGGTGGAGCCCTACGTGGACTCGCGCAACCGTTACCCTTCGTGGTTTGAAGTCTCCATCAACGTGGATGTACAATAGCACCACCTATCGGAACCACGAAAAAAACATCCGTGTCTCCAATTGCGTTTGAATTCTCCAAACCCTTCCCTTTACATTTCTTGCATGTTGCATGCTTTACTTTCCGCTGCTCATATACTCTTTGCATGCTTGCTTGAATTGTGCTAAGATTGCTTGACTTGTGCTAAGATAGCTAAAATCTGCCAAAGACTAAAATTGGGAAAAGGATAAGGTTTTATTTGGTCAAGTAGTCTAATCACCCCCCTAGACATACTTTCGATCCTACACCTTTCTATCAATAATATGCAAATCAAATTCTTGTAGCAAGAGGACCCATCTAATAAGTCTAGGTTTAGCATCTTTCTTTTCCATAAGATATTTAATAGCAGCGTGATCAGTGTGAATAGTTACTTTAGAATCAACAATATAAGGTCTGAACTTATCACAAGCAATTACAACTGCTAAGAATTCTTTTTCAGTAGTAGCATAATTTCTCTGAGCATTGTCTAGAGTTTTACTAGCATATTGAATAACATTTAATTTCTTATCAACTCTTTGCCCTAGAACCGCACCTACAGCATAATCGCTAGCGTCACACATAATTTCAAAGGGCAAATTCCTATCAGGTGGCTGAACAATAGGTGCAGAAATCAATGCTTTCTTAAGTATTTCAAATGCTTCTACACAATCATCATCAAAGACAAATGGTATATCTTTTTGTAATAAATTAGTCAGAGGCCGAGAAATTTTTGAGAAGTCCTTAATGAACCTCCTATAAAATCCGGCGTGACCAAGGAAGCTTCTTATACCTTTGATGTCCTTGGGACAGGGCATCTTTTCAATAGCATCAACTTTAGCTTTATCAACTTCAATACCTCTTTCAGAAATTTTATGCCCCAAGACAATGCCTTCATTAACCATAAAGTGGCACTTCTCCCAATTCAAGACAAGATTAGTGTCTTCACATCTCTGCAAAACTCGATCAAGGTTGCTTAAGCAATCATCAAAAGAGGATCCATAAACAGAGAAATCATCCATGAAAACCTCACAAATCTTTTCACAAAAGTCAGAGAATATAGCCATCATGCATCTTTGAAAGGTAGCAGGTGCATTACATAAACCAAATGGCATACGTCTATAAGCAAAAGTACCGAAAGGGCAAGTAAATGTGGTCTTAGCTTGATCATCAGCTGACACAGGTATTTGAGAGAAACCAGAATAACCATCTATTAAGCAAAAATGTGTATGTTTGGATAATCTTTCTAGCATTTGATCAATAAAAGGTAAGGGGTAATGATCTTTTTAGTAGCCTTATTTAATTTGCGGAAATCAATTACCATCCTATAACCTGTAATAATTCTTTATGAATCAATTCATCTTTATCATTAGGAATGACAGTAATACCTCCCTTCTTAGGGACACAATGGATGTGACTTACCCACTGACTATCAGCAACGGGATAGATTATACCTGCCTCAAGGAGCTTTAGTATTTCCTTTCTTACCACTTCTTTCATCTTAGGATTTAGGCGTCGTTGGTGATCAATAACTGGTTTGGCATCTTTCTCCAAATTTATTTTATGTTGACATAGAGTGGGACTAATGCCCTTAAGATCATCAAGAGTATATCCAATAGCAGCAAGATGCTTCTTCAGAGTTTTCAATAATTTTTCTTCCTCCTTCTCTGAAAGGTTAGCACTAATAATAACAGGATATATCTTCTTTTCATCAAGATAAGCATATTTAAGAGTATCAGGCAATGGTTTAAGCTCAAACACGGGATCACCCTTGGGTGGAGGAGGATCCCCTAAGATTTCAACAGGCAAGTCGTGTTTCAGAATAGGTCCCTGTTTAAAGAACACTTCATATATTTCCCTTCTTTCATTCATAAACATATCATTTTCATGGTCTAGCAAATATTGTTCTAAAGGATCACTAGGAGGTACGACAATAGAAGCAAGACCAATAATTTCATATTTACTAGGCAGTTCCTCTTCATGATGTTGTCTACGAAATTTAGAGAAGTTGAACTCATGAGACATATCACCTAAACCAATAGTAACAACATCCTTTTCGCAGTCTATCCTAGCATTAACAGTGTTTAAGAAGGGTCTACCAAATATAATGGGACAAAAGCTATCTTGTGGGGAACCAAGAACAAGAAAATCAGTAGGATATTTAGTTTTCCCACACAAGACTTCAACATCTCTAACAATTCCAATTGGTGATATAGTATCTCTATTGGCAAGTTTAATTGTAACATCAACATCTTCTAACTCGGCAGGTGCAGTATCATGCATAATTTCTTTATATAAGTCAATAGGTATTGCACTAGCACTAGCACCCATGTCACATAAGCCATGATAGCAATGATCTCCTATTTTAACAGAAATAACAGGCATGCCTACCACAGGTCTATGTTTATCTTTAGCACAAGGTTTAGCAACTCTAGCAGTCTCATCACAGAAATAAATAACATGCCCATCAATATTATCAGCCAAGAGATCTTTAACAATAGCAATATTAGGTTCAACTTTAACTTGCTCAGGAGGTGTATAAGTTCTAATATTACTTTTACGAACCACAGTTGAAGATTTAGCATGATCCTTTATTCTAATAGGGAAGGGTGGTTTCTCAACATAAGTAGTAGGAACAATAGGATCATTATAAGTGATGGTCTTCTCTTCAACTTTAATAGGTTCAACTACTTTTACTTCTATGGGAGGATGATATTTAAACCACTTCTCCTTAGGGAGATCAACTTGAGCAGCAAAAGATTCACAAAAAGAAGCTACTATCTCAGAGTCAAGTCCATATTTAGTGCTGAATTTACGGAAAACATCGGTCTCCATAAAAGATTTAACACAATCAAACTTAGGTGTCATACCTAACTCCTTACCTTCTTCGAGATCCCAATCTTCAGAGTTGCATTTAATTATTTCCAATAAATCCCATTTGAATTCAATAGTCTTCATCATAAAGAGCCAGCACAAGAAGTATGGAGCATGGTGCGATTGTTATCAGAAAGCCGAGCATAAAATTTTTGAATAATCATTTCTCTTGAGAGCTCATGATTGGGGCATGAATATAACATTGATTTAAGCCTCCCCCAAGCTTGAGCGATGCCTTCTCCTTCGCGAGGCAAAAAATTATATATATAATTACGATCAGATGAACAATATGCATAGGATAAAACTTCTGATGAAATTCCAATTTCAATCGTTTGTAGTTCCATGATCCCATATCATCACATAGCCTATACCATGTCAATGCATCTCCCTTCAAAGATAAAGGGAAGGCCTTCTTATTGATAACATCATCGGGCATACATGCAATCTTAAATAATCCACAAACCTCATCCACATAGATTAGGTGCTCATCAGGATGTAATGTTCCATCTCCTGCAAAGGGATTAGCTAGCAGTTTCTCTATCATACCCGAAGGAATTTCAAAGTAGACGTTTTCATTTTTAGTAGGTTCAGAAGGTTCAGTAGGTTGAGGAGAAACTCTTTGCTCTACTGGTCAGGGTGAAGATACCCCGAACAAGCCCCTCACAGGATTACTTTCCATAGTAACAAGTGACAATAAATTTCAGCACACTATATAAATTTTTCCCTACCAAATTCCACCTACCAAAGGTGCTTCACTCCCCGGCAATGGCGCCAGAAAAGAGTCTTGATGACCCACAAGTATAGGGGATCTATCGTAGTCCTTTCGATAAGTAAGAGTGTCGAACCCAACGAGGAGCAGAAGGAAATGATAAGCGGTTTTCAGCAAGGTATTCTCTGCAAGCACTGAAATTATAGGTAACCGATAGTTTTGTGATAAGATAATTTGTGATGAGCAACGAGCAACAAAAGTAAATAAAGTGCAGCAAGGTGGCTCAATCCTTTTTGTAGCAAAGGACAAGCCTGGACAAACTCTTATATGAAGGAAAACGCTCCCGAGGACACATGAGACTTATCGTCAAGCTAGTTTTCATCACGTTCATATGATTCGCGTTCGGTACTTTGATAATTTGATATGTGGGTGGACCGGTGCTTGGGTCCTGTCCTTACTTGGACAAGCATCCCACTTATGATTAACCCCTATTGCAAGCATCCGCAACTACAAAAGAAGTATTAAGGTAAACCTAACCATAGCATGAAACATATGGATCCAAATTAGCCCCTTACGAAGCAACGCATAAAGTAGGGTTTAAGCTTCTGTCACTCTAGCAACCCATCATCTACTTATTACTTCCCAATGCCTCACTCTAGGCCCAAATAATGGTGAAGTGTCATGTAGTCAACGTTCACATAACACCACTAGAGGAGAGACAACATACATCTCATCAAAATATCGAACGAATACCAAATTCACATGACTACTAATAGCAAGACTTCTCCCATGTCCTCGTGAACAAACGTAACTACTCACAAAGCATATTCATGTTCATAATCAGAGGAGTATTAATATGCATATAGGATCTGAACATATGATCTTCCACCAAATAAACCAACTAGCATCAACTACAAGGAGTAATCAACACTACTAGAAACCTACAGGTACCAATCCCAGACTTAGAGACAAGAATTGGATACAAGAGATGAACTAGGGTTTGAGAGGAGATGGTGCTGGTGAAGATGTTGATGGAGATTGGCCCCCTCCCGATGAGAGGAGCGTTGGTGATGACGATGGCGATGATTTCCCCCTCCCGGAGGGAAGTGTCCCCGGCAGAACAGCTCCGCCAGAGCCCTAGATTGGTTCCGCCAAGGTTCCGCCTCGTGGCGGTGGAGTCTCGTCCCGAAAGCTTGCTTATGATTTTTCTTCGGACGAAAGACTTCATATAGCAGAAGATGGGCATCGAAGGGCCAGGGGCCCACGAGGCAGGCGCGCCTGTGGGGTAGGGCGCGCCCCCACCTCGCGCCGTGGTGTGGGCCCCTTTGGTATTTCTTCCGCTCAATATTTTTTATTATTTCCAAAAATAACTTCTGTGGAGTTTCAGGACTTTTGGATTTGTGCATAATAGGTCTCTAATATTTGCTCCTTTTCTAGCCCAGAATTCCAGCTGCCGGCATTCTCCCTCCTTATGTAAACCTTGTAAAATAAGAGAGAATAGGCATATTGTGACATAATGTGTAATAACAGCCCATAATGCAATAAATACCGATATAAAAGCATGATGCAAAATGTACGTATCACTGCTCTAGCCTGAGCACACTTAACTTGAGAGTTCTCTTAGATGAGCTACTGGTGGAACAGCTAGTCCTTGCTGATATAGGATGCCTCTTCACATCCTTATGGCCAATAGATGTTGTGTAGACAGAGCATATCACATACGTCTTATTAGAAGCAATCGTCTGTGTTATTATCAGTCTTTGCACACATTTCTGATTACAGACCTGTTTGCCGCGTATCACACACATCTTGATATATTGAACCGTTTCTGTTCTCTTGTCTCAACGCAAACAGTTCATCCGAGTGAACCGCATGCCGTATATCGCACACACCATGATCTGGCTGACCGTTTCTTTTGTGTTGCCTAATCACAAACAGTTCATCCGAGTGAATCGTAAGCCGTATATGGCTCACGCCTTCATCTGGCTACCCATTTCTTTTGTTCTGCCACATCGCAAACAGTTAATTGAACTGATCCGTATGCCCAGCATCGCACATGCAACTAAAATCTGAGCCGTGTTTGATGCATCCTCCATCGCAAATGTTTTGCACCTTTTTGATGGTTTTTTACACCACCGTTCGCGATTAATGCATCGCACACAGTTTCGTCGAAGGGTCTCTGATTGTAGTGTCGCGTTTGCGGCAACCTGCAGTAGTGATAGTTGGTTTCTTCAACCGTGTGACCTGTAGAGCGCAGAATTAAATGTCGCACTCGAGTGTCCATCATCACCCTTCTATGTAACTTTGACCTCATCACCCATGGTAAACTTATGATCGAAGTCATTCCACACACTTTGTTTTTACAAAGCTTTTTTCCAATAAACGCCCATGATTTGACCCTCTTCTAGCCGACGCGTGGCCAAACTAGCCATGCGGGAAGTTTGCGCGGTAAACTGAACGGTTGCGCGGGAACATTCTCACCAATGATACATTTGGTGCCTCTTCGAGCCCATGCTCAAACGAAACGCGTGTGGGATGCTCAAGTGTGCACTGGAATCCTCCGCTATGAACGCGGTGACAAGACGTGACGATTACAGACCGGACGGCCCCCATTATTACAACGGCCATTTAACCCTTGTGCCTCTTCAACCTTTTGATCACGCCCCGGTATTGCAAGAAGCACACTCACCACGACAAAATTCTTAGAGGGTATCCTGTGCGGCTCCCATGGCGCTCCGAGCGGCTGACAACGACGAGTAGCAGTTCACCATGCATGTCGTGGTGGACTCCCACTGAAGGTCCACGGAGCTCTCGGTGGTCTACACCAACAACTCGGTCTGGGTGGAGCACTCCATCCACATCATGCAGTTGTTGCTTGCTGAGGATAAGTACAAGGTGGTCGGGTTCGACCTCGAGTACACCCGTGCTCGTGCCGGGTCTCGTCACAAGGTTGCTGTCCCCCAAATGTGTGTGCGCAATCACGTCCTCATCTACCACTACTGCCTGGACACAAGGCCTTGCGAGCGTTTCGCCAGGTTTGTCGACAGCCCCCACTACATGTTTGCTATGGTGGACATGACCAACAATGTAAAGGTGCTCAAGAATTCAGGCATCGCGTGCCAGAATCTTGTCGACATCCAGGGCCAATACAAGATGTGGGGCATCAATGAGAAGGACTCACTGGTTCACCCCACCGAGGCCATCATCGACCCCTACTACAGAGACATGAAGGATTCCTGCAACAAGGACAATCGTGCCTGGCACACGGCCTGGATGGAGAAATTTGACAAAGCTCACGTCATGTATGCGGCCAAGGAGGCGTACACGAGCTCCGATATGTACACGCGCATCATTGACATGACACTAGTGCGTGTCGGTCCTAAACAAATGGTTTTTAACCCCTTTCCACGATGACATTTGGAACCGTCGCCAAGTGAGTGTGGGCGATAGGGGGGTCCTTCCCACACGCACTCCGTAAAACCGCTGTGATAGGGAGCCTTGATGCATCTGATTGTCCCTATATAACCGTTTCCTATATCTTGAATGTCCCAAACGCTTCATCCTTGCTACTCGTTTGTGCTCGCATTGCCATCACAGTCGGAGTTTTGTGGTTCTGCCTAAAACCAGGCAGATTCTAGGCACGGGAGCTTTCCAGGAAGATTCTAGGCAGATTCCAGGCACGGGAGATTTACGACGCCTCACACATCACAAATAATTCATGATTATAAACCATGCACGATAGGTAGACAATCACACACATTTAGTTTCCCCGCACCGTATGTGATAGTGTCTGACATCACACACGCTTATGAATGGCAATCGTGGTGCATGCTTGCACACGTTTCCTCTCTGTGAACCGTCTCGGATTATGGTGTATATCGCAAACGCTTGTGTTTTACCAACCGTGTGTGCCGTAATGACCTGCACAACGTAATTTCGCCCTAATTTAATTGCTTCTATTTAAAATTGTACCTAATTTAAACTTGAAAGTAGGCTATAGCTTTATTCATATCCATCAGGTTCAAACAACCAATGCATTATTCGATTCACAGGTACATATGTTTAAGAATTACAGAAGCACCAAATAAAGAATGATGTACCAGGGTTCTATACTTGTACTATTACAGATGGTAAAGAAAGAGGTGATAGACATTCCAGTTGCTGAACAAGTGAAGCGGAATGGCCCTATTGTGCTCTCCTGGATGCAGAAGGCATGCATGACTCTAGTCCAACCCCTTGTGATGGTCGGCCGGCAATCATGTAGTTTGAGAGGTAATCCTGAGTAAACTGCTTTAGGATCCACTGCAAAAGAAAAAGGATTCAGATATTGTCATCTAACACAACTCATTATGGGTAGTAAAAAGAAGGCTACAGGGTTCTTACTTACCATCCTGTAGTTCACTATTGTCTTGCATAAAGTGTAAACAAATAGTTCGAATGACATCTTTTCACCCAAATTAGTAATAATCTTTATCAGTTTCCTCGCTTGATGCTGGTTCATGAATATCTCATTGCCCCATACGAACAAAGGGTCGAAGTGTGGATCTTTGGCAATGATATATGTACCTAAAAGCACCAAGTTAATATTAGAATCTAAACAACAATTGAAAAATGATGTAGTACAACACTCCCTCCATCCCATTATATAAGATTTTATTACATGTATATCTAGACATCATCAGAACATTAAGGTAACACTCTTCCTTGTTGCTATGTAGCCTGGGATTGCATATTTAGTCATTCAGTACAATGCATGTTGCTAAACAACAATTAAAAAACGAAAAGGCATGTTAACTGCAATATCCTTAACAGCAACCAAATATCGTAAATCATAGTGGTATTGTTGAAACTGTTATTGATGAAATTGAACTACACGGCAAGTAGTTGCAAATACAGAGCATCACATTGTGAAGAACTGAAATAAACAAGTCATAAGGACATCTCTAGGTGATCCTTAAAAAGTTAAAGGACTAAAACCCTTAGTGGATATATATATATATACTCCAGCAATTTTTGGCCTTTTCTAGTCGATCCCTAAACTTAAGGTTGTAAACTTCAATTTGATTAAATTCAAAGCATGTTCAACCGAAAGTAGCATGCATTCAAACATAAACATAGATAGTTTTGCATAATCGAACACAATAAACTTAAACTAAGCTAAACTACTTTCGGTCGAAGTAGAGGTCAAGCCAATCCTTCCTCGTCATGTACAGTGTGCCGCGAGCCGGGTCCGGGCCAGTACCGTCGTTGGGGTCGTTGGGGAAGGCACTCCTCCACTCCTCGACATTGATCTCCTTGTCCTCGGGGCCCACCTCGACGCCCTCCGTGCCGCCGTTGCCGCCGCCTTCGACCTCATCATCACAGGAGAGCGCGATAACCTCGCTGCCCTCCGCGCCGCCGTCCTCGCCGCCTTCGACCTCGTCATCGGAGGAGAGCGTGATAACCTCGCCGCCCTCTGCGCCGGCAAAGATCTCCCGCTCCACCTCCATGAGCTCTGGGTGCTGCCGGCGGAGCTCTTGCATGTAGGCCTCGGAGGCGGCCTCGGCCTCGAGACGCTCCCACGCCTCGCGGTCCTCCCGCGCTATAGCCGAGCTCACCACCCCTGGCTCCGGCGGAACGAGGTGGATCGGAGGTGTGCGGAAGGGGAAATTGAGCCTAGCTGCCGCGCCGTGGTAGCGGACCTGCCAGCGGTCATACTCCATGGTCGCGAGCTCGGCCGTGTGGAAGCTACCAAGCCACCGGCGGGTGTGGGTCTCTCGATCTGTAATCTCAGCAACCCACGTCCCCCACCACCGCTGCCGGACCCCGAGGTAGGACTTCGTCGGCTGCTGGGTCCGGGGGAGGACGGGGAACCGGCGACGGCAGATCAGGCCCGCGAAGGACGACGGGGACACCTCGGCGGCCACCTCGTCGGCGTCGGGCGAAAAGGCCGTGATAAACCTCTTTTTGGCCATTGGCTACTCGAGCTCCCCGGCACACAGGCAGAGGTTGAGGATGGAGGCGTCGGCGATGGCAGCGACCTACCAATGGTTTCGAGGGTTGTGTGTCTGTGTGAGCGGAGGTTGTGTTTGAGGAAATACTGCGGCAATTGAAAATTTTACTAGGCGGGAGTAACAAGGCGGGGCTACTGAAAATTTGGATCAAGGGCGATCAGATATTTTTGAGATTGCGAGGGATGCAGAGGCGGGAGTAAAATGCCGGGGCTACTGAAAATTTGAATCAAGGAACTGGAGCAGAGCAGGAGTAACAGACACCGCACACGGTCCGCACATACTAATCGTGTGCTATCAAACATTAAAACCTTCCAGGCGGTAGATTTTTCGAGATTGCGAGGGATGCAGAGGCGGGAGTTTTGGGGGAGCGAGCTAGTGTGCTTGACACCGGGTCAGGATCGTAGCCGACGCACCTTCTCGCGTAAGCCATAGGCGTACTATACATCGACGGTGCTCCAAGATATTTTGTACTACATCTCACACAGTTGGTGAGAATAAACTGTGTGGGATCTACTTGATTTGAATTACAAAATGGGGTCACAGCGGCAATGGACGGTGTCTGAAAGCTAGACCTTTTATCTACAGTGAACATGCAACTGTATGTGTGTCGTAAAAGAATTGGAATTATTCAGGTTCGTTTGGACATTTCATACATTAAACTGGTTTTCTAGCCATTTCAGGTGCACAATTCAAAATTAAACTACATGCACATGCTCCGGTGCATACAAATTGGTTGAAAAATCAAATCTATGTCCTTTAGTGCATGCTTAGGTCCCATGGAAGAAATGGGAATGCATTTTTCGGGGTTTGTTTGGCCTTTTTTATACATTAACTGGGTTTTCTAGGCATTTTATGTGCATAATTCAAATTTGAACTACAAGCACATGCTCCAATGCACTAAAGTTGGTTGAAAAATCACATGTGTGTCCTTGGGTGAATTTCTAGGTCCCATGCAAGAGATGGGAATGAATTTCAAACACCAGGGCACTGTTGATTACCGGCAAAATGTTGAGATACCTGGTTTTAAAATTCTAGTAAGTTCAAAACTCGTCTGAAATTCATGAAACTTGGCATGCTATCATGGAGCGGCATCAACATGCCATGGTGAAAATTTTGTCCCATTTGGGGCAGGTTTGGGTATAAGCTTCTCACAAACTAGAGCTTCTCACAACAAGCATGATGGTTTCGATAGGGAACATACCACCTTTGGGGACGAGACGATATCCGTTGCCTCTTATTGCTTTCAAAAAATTTCTAGTGTCAACATAGAACAACAGGAGTGTTGTGTTCAATCTTGGAATTTTTCGGGGTTCGTTTGGCCTTTTTTTCATTGACTGGGGTTTCTAGGCATTTTATGTGCATAATTCAAATTTGAACTACAAGCACATGCTCCAGTGCACCAAAGTTGGTTGAAAAATCACATGTGCGTCCTTGGGTGAATTTCTAGGTCCCATTCAAGAGATGGGAATGAAATTCAAACACCATGGCACTTTTGATTGCCGGCAAAACGTTGAGATGCCTGGTTTTTAAATTCTGGTAAATCCAAAACTCGTTTGAAATTCATGAAACTTGGCATGCTATCATGGAGCGGCATCAACATGCTGTGTTAAAAAATTTGTCCCATTTGGGGCAGGTTCGGGTATATGCTTCTCACAAACCAGAGCTTCTCACAACAAGCATGATGGTTTCGGTAGGGAACGTCCCACCTTTGGGGACGAAGCGATATCCATTGCCTCGTATTGCTTTCAAAATTTTCTTGTGTCAACATAGAACAATAGAAGTGTTGTGTCATTTTTGGGATTTTCGGGGTTCGTTTGGACATTTTTATGCATTAACTGAGTTTTCAATGCATTTATGTGCATAATTCAAATTTGAACTACATGCACATGCTCCAGTGCATATAAATTGGTTGAAAAATCAAATATGTGTCCTTGGGTGCATGCTTAGGTTCCATGCAAAAAATGGGAATTAATTTCAAACACTAGGGCACCGTTCATTGCCGGCAAAACATTGAGATGCCTCGTTTTTAAATTATAGTAAATCTAAAACTCGTCTGAAATTCATGAAACTTGGCATGCTTTCATGGAGCGGCATCATCATGCCGTGGTAAATTTTTTGTCCCGTTTGGGGCAGGTTTGGGTATATGCTTCTCACAAACCAGAGCTTCTCACAACAAGGATCATGGTTTCGGTAGGGAACGTCCCACCTTTGGGGACGAAACGATATCCACTGCCTCTTATTGCTTCCAAAATTTTTCTCGTGTCAGCATAGAACAACAGGAGTGTTGTGTCAATTTTTGTGATTTTTCGGGTTTTTTTGGACATTTTTATGCATTAACTGAGTTTTCAATGCATTTATGTGCATAATTCAAATTTGAACTACATGCACATGCTCCGGTGCATATAAATTGGTTGAAAAATCAAATATGTGTCCTTGGGTGCATGCTTAGGTCCCATGCAAGAAATTGAATGAATTTCAAACACCAGGGAACCGTTGATTGCCGACAAAACATTGAGATGCATGGTTTTTAAATTCTAGTAAATCCAAAACTTGTCTGAAATTCATGAAACTTGGCATGCTATCATGGAATGGCACCCGACATGATGTGGTATTTTTCGTGTCCATTTTGAGAGAAGACACACTCAAATAACGACAGCCAACAAAGACATTTTGAAAAAATAGCTGCCACTTTAATATCTCAAACGTTTGTATAATTCAAAAGCGTAATGCGTTACATTAACCATTCACGTGACGCCACGTGTCTTGGTTTTAATGGCTGTAGGAGGTGCCGTGCGGACATCTGCTTGACCTTGACTGAACAGGAGGCGTGCGAGTGCAGTCCGGTGCGCAGGCTGACCGAGAGGCGTGCAAGATATCCTCCAATGCGCAGGCTCACTGGGAAGCGTG
The DNA here is from genome assembly GCA_021605145.1 of Aegilops bicornis. NCBI lineage: Eukaryota > Viridiplantae > Streptophyta > Magnoliopsida > Poales > Poaceae > Aegilops > Aegilops bicornis. Next base: position 406,281,617 of record CM038673.1, on the reverse strand, counting down.
CCAGTTGTACGCTGCGCAGGCTCACTAGGAAGCGAGCCCTTTAACTTCCATGGCCTCCCGCCTTCCTCTCCATTAATGGCGCCCGAGCTGCTGTTTAATAAGGGCAGCCTTACTGTTCGCCTCCCATTCCCCTCCCCCCGCAAACCTCCACCTCCATGGCGCAGAATGATCATCTGCCACTAGTCTTCAAGTTTGGTGAAGTCGACTCCGAGCCGGAGGAGATAGAAAATAAGGAGGAATGGGGCCTCATGGACATGGCCGAGAATGAACTGACCGCGGCGGTTGCTGCCCCCGCTCCCGTCCCAGCTCCCATCCCCGCGCCCGCGCCAGCGACCATCCCCGTAGCATTGACGGGCTGGTCGCCGAGCACTATCGCAGAGCTGGAAGCCGCGGGCGTCAGCGAGGTCTCCGCGGACCCGCGCGAGCTCGTGTACATGCCAGTGCCAGCGTCCGTGCCCGTGCACGCCCCTCCACCCACCGTGGCCCCGGCCCCCGTGTGTTTGGCTGCACCCACCGCGCCCCTCCACCCACGGCGGCGCTGGTCCCCGTGCGCTTGACTGCACCTGCCGCGCCCGTGCCGGAGCGCGCCCCCCCTCAGCGGCATGGGACGCTGCCGTCGACCGCTACCTCTTAGCGGCGCCAGTTGCCGTCCTCCCGCGCCCCGCCCGTCGATCGCGTGACGACATGATGTTTGATATACAAGTGAAGAACATTTTGTGCTACCTTGAAGACTTCAACAACGGCGTCCCAGAGGACGACAACGACAACGACAACGACGGCGCGGCACGCCGCCTCCGACGCCGCTGAAAATAGTTTTTTTGGGGTTTAATATTGTATCTCGAATTCTCGATCATATGAATATAAATTCATAGTGTGACTGAATGAAAGATATGGTTTGAACGAACTTGCGTTTTTCTCTCTTAATGTACAGACTTATCAAACGATTTTCTTTTACAAAAACGTCAACGGTTTTTAAATATAAAACACTCATCGCAAATGTTTTAGTTAGAACACCCGTATGCAAACTGGCAGCTTCCCCAGGAAGCCAAGGGAAAATGTGCCGAGCAGGATTTCTGCATCCCTTCAATGAAAATGGTTGTTTTGCATGACCCGTGTGCAACCACGTACAAACAATTGGGTAAGATTTGCATATTTGCCATTTTGGGTATGTTGTCGTTTCTCAAACTGGAAAGATTGACATTTGTTTATCTAGTAACATTGCCATTTGTCAACCTTGTAACACTGCGATTTGTCAAAATATGCAGCTACAAATCACTAGCGCTATCTAATTTTTGCAACTAAAATCACTAGCACTATTCATATGGACACCACTAGCAAAGCGTGAGTTCATGGACGATATGCAAATGTACCATTGATTACATACAACAAGTCATCAACCCACAACGACAACGAGGATACACGTTGGATTATAGATCATTTCCAACAAAACATTCTAGTAAAGTTTTTCTCACACAACAAATAACAAAGCGATGAAATGAACTTTAGCTCAACCACTCGTCGGCGTTGGAAACGCTTGCTTTGAACCAGAAGTGATTCTCTGGGAAGGGCCAGCTACTGTCAATCTCGAGACCAACGCAGGACTGATCATCGAGGCTGAAGCGGCCTATGCCGGGACCCATATTGGGACGGTAGGGAAGCATAGTAATGTCCGAGGTAAAGATACAATTGCTTCTCATAAATGGTAGTAACATTGTGTCAATAGTAGTTGGATCGCCTTCCACCATCATTGGATAGTTTTGTCCAAGGAAGAGCGAGTTTCCTCCAATACTTTCAATACTGAACCAGGGAGAAGGTGTTGGTGCTAGTACACTAGTATCCATCCCGAATACCCTGCAGCGGATGTTGGAATAGGTCCGGAGAGTGCGACCATATGAGACAACACCTGCTTGCTTAGTAACATCAGCAGTGCCCCGTATACAAACAAGAAGAGGTGATCCATCGGAATAAGTTGCCAGGCGCCACTGAGTATATGGGTCCTGCTCGTCCTCATACTCATGAATAAAATTTTCAAGTATAGGTGGTGGAATGTTCAGGACCTTGGAAACACAAGAAGGTTAATTAGTAAAGGGAAACTAGCTAACCCGCATGCATGTGGATGAAACAATTATAATTACGGTGGAAAACAAACATACCGAAATCATAAGGATTCCATGCAAAAAACAGTGCCACGAGTGGTGGCAGCAAACACAAGACCCTTGTATTGAATTGCATCACAGTACTCATCCGTGTATAGAAACTAATTTTTCAGCAATATCCATCGAGTCGAACCATGAAGGACGGCAACAAGCTTGTCAAAGATAGCGAAAACATAAGCATTCCTATAACCCCAAGAGCGGTTGGGAACTTGACAAATTGCTATCTTCCGTAGACGACAGTGAGCATGATTGTATTTGAACTCACGTAGAATACCGGTGTACTCAACCTCTTGGCAGTCGTCTGAGATTTTTCGAAGTGGAACCCGGTGATGAGTATACACATTCACAAGTTCCCACTCGCAGTTGTACCCAATATAAACAACCCAATCTCCATTTGCGCCTGCCCAAGCCTTGCCCTCAAGCGATGGCATCTTAACATCATATGTATCATTATCAAGCGGCATCAACTTACACAAGGCGAGGCTTCCCTCATCCCCACGCCAGTCAGTAGGGTCACGGCGAAGAATACAGGGGAGATCAAACTGCTCCTGGACCCTTGGGTTCCTTGTAATGATGTTATTAGTTGAGTAGAGAATGGTCTTGAACAAACCTACCATGCTAGCCGAGGTGATGACGTCGCACCGATCAACAAGTTCCTCCACCGCGTCATCATTCAGATCAGGGCAAGAATAATGGGGTCGTTTCCAGCTTGTTCCCTCCATGGAGAAGACGATCAAACAATGGAAGAAGGAAGGGTGAAGGCAAATGGAGGAGGGAGGAAGAGCTAGCGTGCGACAGCAGTTCCAAATTTAGAGGGAAAGGCGAAGAGTCGGTGGACGGTTGCCACGGTACACGAAGAGGTGCCTGGGGAGCGAACGGTTGCCACAGAGGTCACACACTGACAACAAGGCCGAGTGAACCGCATGCAATCCCATCGCACAACACACACGTCTTGTTAAGTTGAACCGTTTCTGTTCTCTTGTGTCAACGCAAACAGTTCACTCGAGTGAACCGCATGCCGTATATCGCACACACCTTGATCTGGCTGATCATTTCTTTTGTGTTGCCTAATCACAAACAGTTCATCCGAGTGAACCGTATGTTGTATATCGCACACACCTTCATCTGGCTGCCCGTTTCTTTTGTGTTGCCTAATCACAAACAGTTCATCCGATTGAATCGTATGCTGTGTATCGCACACGCCTTCACCTGGCTCCCCGTTTCTTTTGTTCCTCCTCACCGCAAATAGTTAATTGAACTGAACCGTATGCCCTTCATCGCACACGCAACTAAAATCTGAACCGTGTTTGATGCATCCTCCATCGCAAACGTTTTCACCTTTTTTGACGGTTTTCATACACCACCGTTTGCGATTATTGCATCGCACACAGTTTCTCGAAGGGTCTCTGATTGTAGTGTCGTGTTAGCAGCATCGTGCAGTAGTGTGAGGAAGTGCCTCCTTCCCCAAAATGGCCAGGGATCCAGCTGGAAGCAGAGCAATGGCAAGCGTCATCGCTACAAGATGTAGATGATTAGATGCTCGTTTCTCCTAGTTTAGTATGCATGTAATTGCTTACTTTGGTGTGTGGAAATGTTATGTGTGTAGTCATGTATGTAATTGTATGCTTAATTTGGTTATGCAATGCTATTCTTATAAGTATATATGTTGATGTTCTGTAGACAGAGCAAATCACATCGCACACAGACTAAACAATGGAACCAATCGGTGATGATTTCATCAATCACTCATAATTGTATACCAGTAATCGTTTGCTCACAACACACACAGCTTGTTAACAACAATCGTCTGTGTTGTTATCAGTCTTCCACACATTTCCGATTACAGACCTGTTTGTCGCGTATCACACACATCTTGTTAAGTTGAACCATTTTTGTTCTCTTGGCTCAACGCAAATAGTTCATCCAAGTGAACTATATGCCGTATATCGCACACACCTTCATCTGTCTGGCCGTTTCTTTTGTGTTGACTAATCACAAATATTTCATTTGAGTGAACTGTATGTCGTATATCGCACACACCTTCATCCAGCTGCCCGTTTCTGTTGTTCCGCCTCATCACAAACAGTTCATCATGGTGAACTATATGTTGTATATCGCACACTGATGTCTACTACATGACCTTCTTCTTATAGACGTTGTTGGGCCTCCAAGTGCAGAGGTTTGTAGGAAAGTAGCAAATTTCCCTCAAGTGGATGACCTAAGGTTTATCAATCCGTGGGAGGCGTAGTATGAAGATGGTCTCGCTCAAGCAACCCTGCAACCAAATAACAAAGAGTCTCTTGTGTCCCCAACACACCCAATACAATGGTAAATTGTATAGGTGCACTAGTTTACGTAAGAGATGGTGATACAAGTGCAATATGGATGGTAGATATAGGTTTTTGTAATCTGAAAATATAAAACAGCAAGGTAACAAGCTAGGAAACAAGGCCTAGGGTTCATACTTTCACTAGTGCAAGTTCTCTCAACAATAATAACATAATTTCGTACTAGAGTTCGATCAATCATAGAGTTCGTACTAGAATAACACCTTAAGACACAAATCAACCAAAACCCTAATGTCACCTAGATACTCCAATGTCACCTCAAGTATCTGTAGGTATGATTATACGATATGGATCACACAATCGTAGATTCATCTATTCAAACCAACACAAAGTACTTCAAAGAGTGCCCCAAAGTTTCTACCGGAGAGTCAAGATGATAACGTGTGCCAACCCCTATGCATAGGTTCATGGGCGGAACCCGCAAGTTGATCACCAAAACATACATCAAGTAGATCACGTGAATATCTCATTGTCACCACAGATAAGCATGGCAAGACATACATCAAGTGTTCTCAAATCCTTAAAGACTCAATCCGATAAGATAACTTCAAAGGGAAAACCCAATCCATTACAAGAGAGTAGAGGGGAGAAACATCATAAGATCCAACTATAATAGCAAAGCTCGCGATACATCAAGATCGTATCATCTCAAGAACACGAGAGAGAGAGAGAGAGAGAGATCAAACACATAGCTACTGGTACATACCCTCAGCCCCGAGGGTGAACTACTCCCTCCTCGTCATGGAGAGCGCCGGGATGATGAAGATGGCCACCGGTGAGGGTTCCCCTGGAATAGGGTCCCGATTGGTTTTTGGTGGCTACAGAGGCTTGCGGCGGCGGAACTCCCGATCTATTCTGTTCCCCAATGTTTTAAGGGTATATGGACATATATAGGCGAAAGAAGTCGGTTAGGGGAGCCACGAGGGGCCCATGAGGGTGGAGGGCGCGCCCAGGGGGGTGGGCGCGCCCCCTGCCTCGTGCTCTCCTCGTTGATCCCCTGACGTGCACTCCAAGTCTCCTGGATTGCTTTCTTTCCAAAAATAACTTCTCCCGAAGGTTTCATTCCGTTTGGATTCTGTTTGTACTCCTTTTCTTCGAAACACTGAAACAAGGGAAAAACAGGAACTAGCACTGGGCTCTCGGTTAATAGGTTAGTCCCAAAAATAATATAAAAGTGTTTAATAAAGCCCATAAAGATCCAAAACAGATAATATAATAGCATGGAACAATAAAAAATTATAGATACGTTGGAGACGTACAAGATCCCCAAGCTTAATTCCTGCCATTCCTCGAGTAGGTAAATGATAAAAAGAGAATTTTTGATGTGGAATGCTACCTAGCATAATTCTCAATGTAATTTTCTTTATTGTGGCAAGAATATTCAGATCCGAAAGATTCAAGATAAAAGTTTAATATTGACATGAAAACAATAATACTTCAAGCATACTAACAAAGCAATTATGTCTTCTCAATATAACATGGCCAAAGAAAGTTATCCCTACAAAATCATATAGTCTGGATATGCTTTGTCTTCACCACACAAAGTATTTAAATCATGCACAACCCTGATGACAAGCCAAGCAATTGTTTCATACTTTTGATGTTCTCAAACTTTTTCAATCTTCACGCAATACATGAGCGTGAGCCATGGACATAGCACTATATGTGGAATAGAATGGTGGTTGTGGAGAAGACAAAAAGGAGAAGATAGTCTCACATCAACTAGGCGATCAACGGGCTATGGAGATGCCCATTAATAGATATCAATATGAGTGAGTAGGGATTGCCATGCAACGGATGCACTAGAGCTATAAGTATATGAAAGCTCAACAAAAGAAACTAAGTGGGTGTGCATCCAACTCACTTGCTCACAAAGACCTGGGGAATTTTGAGGAAGCCCATCATTGGAATATACAAGCCAAGTTCTATAATGTAAAATTCCCACTAGTATATGAAAGTGACAACATAGGAGACTCTCTATCATGAAGATTATGGTGCTACTTTGAAGCACAAGTGTGGTAAAAGGATAGTAGCATTGTCCCTTCTCTCTTTTTCTCTCATTTTTTTATTTGGCCTTTTTATCTTTTTTTAGTCCGGAGTCTCATCCCGACTTGTGGGGGAATCATAGTCTCCATCATCCTTTCCTCACTGGACAATGCTCTAATAATGATGATCATCACACTTTTATTTACTTACAACTCAAGAAGTACAAATCGATACTTAGAACAAAATATGACTTTATATGAATGCCTCCGGCGGTGTACCGGGATGTGCAATGACTCATGAGTGACATGTATGAAAGAATATGAACGGTGGCTTTGCCACAAATACAATGTCAACAACATGATCATGCAAAGCAATATGACAATGATGGAGCGTGTCATAATAAACGGAACGGTGGAAAGTTGCATGGCAATATATCTCGGAATGGCTATGGAAATGCCATGATAGGTAGGTATGGTGGCTGTTCTGAGGAAGGTATATGGTGGGTTTATGATACCGGTGAAAGGTGCGCGGTATTAGAGAGGCTAGCAATGGTGGAAGGGTGAGAGTGCATATAATCCATGGACTCAACATTAGTCATAAAGAACTCACCTACTTATTGCAAAAATCTATTAGTTATCATAACAAAGTACTATGCGCATGCTCCTAGGGGGATAGATTGGTAGGAAAAGACCATCACTCGTCCCCGACCGCCACTCATAAGGAAGACAATCAATAAATAAATCATGCTCCGACTTCATCACATAACGGTTCACCATACGTGCATGCTACGGGAATCACAAACTTTAGAACAAGTATTTCTCAAATTCACAACTACTCAACTAGCATGACTCTAATATGACCATCTTCATATCTCAAAACAATCATAAAGAATCAAACTTCTCATACTATTCAATGCACTTTATATGAAAGTTTTTATTATATTCCTCTTGGATGCCCATCATATTAGGACTAAATTCATAACCAAAGCAAATTACCATGCTGTTCTAAGACTCTCAAAATAATATAAGTGAAGCATGAGAGTTCTTTTATTTCTTCAAAATAAATCCACCGCCGTGCTCTAAAAGATATAAGTGAAGCACTAGAGCAAACAACAAACTACTCCGAAAGATATAAGTGAAGATCAATGAGTAGTCCAATAATTATGCAACTATGTGAAGACTCTCTAACATTTAAGAATTTCATATCTTGATACTTTATTCAAACAACAAGCAAAACAAAAGAAAATAAAATAACGCTCCCAGCAAAACACATATCATGTGGTGAATAAAAGTATAGCTCCAAGTAAAGTTACTGATGAACGAAGACGAAAGAGGGGATGCCATCCGGGGCATCCCCAAGCTTAGGCTTTTGGTTGTCCTTGAATATTACCTTGGGGTGCCTTGGGCATCCCTAAGCTTAGTCTCTTGCCACTCCTTATTCCATAGTCCATTGAATCTTTATCCAAAACTTGAAAACTTCACAACACAAAACTTAACAGAAAACTCGTAAGCTCCGTTAGCGAAAGAAAACAAAACAGCACTTCAAGGTACTGTTATTGAACTCATTCTTTATTTATATTGGTGTTAAAATTACTTTATTACAACTTATCTATGGTTTATAAACTATTTTACTAGCCATAGATTCATCAAAATAAGCAAACAACACACGAAAAACAGAATCTGTCAAAAACAGAACAGTCTGTAGTAATCTGTAACTAACGCAAACTTATGGAACTCAAAAAATTCTACCAAAATAGGAAGACCTAGACAATTTGTATATTGATCTTCTGCAATTGGAATCAATATTTTATCACGTTCTGGTGATTTTAAACAATTGTTTTCGTGAACAGAAAGTTTCTGGAATTTTCAGCAAGATCAAATAACTATCATCCAAGAAGATCCTATAGGTCTTACTTGGCACAAACACTAAATAAAACATAAAACCACATATAACCAGAGGCTAGATGGATTATTTATTCCTAAATAGAACCAAAAAGCAAGAAAATAAAATAAAATTGGGTTGCCTCTGTGATGCCCCCGATTCGACCGTACACTAATCATACACACAAATGTGTACGATAAAGATCAGGGACTCACGGGAAGATATCACAACACAACTCTAGACACAAAATAAAATAATACAAGCTTCATATTACAAGCCAGGGGCCTCGAGGGCTCGAATACAGAAGCTCGAAAGCACAAGAGTCAGCGGAAGCAACAATATCTGAGTACAGACATAAGTTAAACAAGGATGCCTTAAGAAGGCTAGCACAAACATCAACGATCGAAGAGGCAAGGCCTCCTGCCTGGGAACTCCTAACTACTCCTGGTTATCGGCGGTCTCCACGTAGTAGCATCCGTCGGCGGTGGTATCTCGCTCCCAAGGATCCACCATCTGGTTGCATCAACCGGAAAGGAGAAAGAAGGGGGAAAGGGGGAGCAAAGCAACCGTGAGTACTCATCCAAAGTACTCGCAAGCATCAGATCTATACTAAGTATGCATTGGTATCAAATGGAAGGGCTGTAATCAGGACTGAATCATGGAATGCCGTAATAGAGGGAAGGCCTAGCCTATCAAAGACTAGCATCTTCAAGCAGCTCCAAGCATCTTGCAGCATGTAGAAGAGTAAAGAATAGCAGTTTATATTTAACAAACATGTTGTAGCATTAACGCCCAGAGATCCTTCCTCGACTCCCTACGAGAAAGCAATCCCGGAGCCACATATCCATCACATATCTCAAGTATCCATTTCTAGTTATATAAGATCAGGATACAAGTCTGAACGTCCATTACCATGGACACGGTATTCGAATATATATCTTCCCTGCAGGGGTGCACCACGTTTTCCAACATGCTCGATCACTCTGGCCGGACACACCTTTCTGGGGTCAACGCCCGGCCTCAGAAGATCAACATGTCGTAGCCCTACCTAGGCTCAGCAGAGAGGTCCCCGCCAGTCTACATCCTAAGCACTCCGGGGTCTGGGCCCATCGCCCGTTGCACTCCGGGTCGTTGCGAGCAGGGTTGACCAGGCTCCACCACTACAGGATGGTGTCGGCCCAGCCGTGCCGCAATGCTGAACTGGACGTTTGACAAAGCTTCGGCTGATACTGCGACGTCGAGGCCCATAACTATTCTCGCATGGTGGTTAGTGCGTATAGGCCAAAGGCCAATTCAGAACAAATACCTAGACCTGTTAGTGCATTAACAATTAAAGTAGTGACGGCTGTCGGGACAAGTCTGGAGCTATCACCCCTCCTGGGTGATACCGCTAAATAGCCAGCCGCCACCGTCACATCGCACGGGTGCTCTCCGGGCCCGCCCGGCTTTCATAGCGGTCTCAAGTAAAGTCAAGATAACTGTGTGTCCAGACATCAAGGGGAAACCCGAGGAATCACTTGATACGTCTCCAACGTATCTATAATTTATGAATCATTCATGCTATTTTATTATCTATTTTGAATGATTACGGGCTTTATTATACACTTTTATATTACTTTTGGGACTAACCTATTAACCGGAGGCCCAGCCCATATTGTTGTTTTATTGCCTGTTTTAGTATTTCAAGGAAAAGGAATATCAAACGGAGTCCAAACGGAATGAAACCTTCGGTAGCGTGATTTTCTGGAAGAATATGATCCTGGAGACTTGGAGTTCACGTCAGAAGATCCTCGAGGCAGCCACGAGATAGGAGGGCGCGCCCCCTGTCTCGTGGGCCCCTCGAGCATCCCCGACCGACTTCTTTCGCCTATGTAACCCTACGTACCCTAAAACCATCGAATATCAAGATAGATCGGGAGTTCCGCCACCGCAAGCCTCTGTAGCCACCAAAATCCTCTCGGGAGCCCGTTCCGGCACCCTGCCAGAGGGGGAACCCATCACCGGTGGCCATCTTCATCATCCTGGCGCTCTCCATGACGAGGAGGGAGTAGTTCAACCTCGGGGCTGAGGGTATGTACCAGTAGCTATGTGTTTGATCTCTCTGTCTCGTGTTCTCTCTATGGCACGATCTTGATGTATCGCGAGCTTTGTTATTATAGTTGGATCTTATGATGTTTCTCCCCCTCTACTCTCTTGTGATGAATTGAGTTTCCCTCTTGAAGTTATCTTATTGGGTTGAGTCTTTGATTTGAGAACACTTGATGTATGTCTTGCCGTGTTTATCTGTGGTGACAATGGGATATCACGTGCCACTTGATGTATGTTTTGGTGACCAACTTGTGGGTTCCGCCCATGAACCTATGCATAGGGGTTGGCACACGTTTTCTTGACTCTCCGGTAGATTCTTTGGGGCACTCTTTGAAGTACTTTGTGTTGGTTGGATGAATCTGAGATTGTGTGATGCATATCGTATAATCATGCCCACGGATACTTGAGGTGACAATGGAGTATCTAGGTGACATTAGGGTTTTGGTTGATTTGTGTCTTAAGGTGTTATTCTAGTACGAACTCTTTAATAGATCAATCCGAAAGAATAACTTTGAGGTGGTTTTGTACCCTACCATAATCTCTACGTTTGTTCTCCGCTATTAGTTTCTTTGGAGTGACTCTTTGTTGCATGTTGAGGGATTGTTATATGATCTATCTATGTTATTATTGTTAAGATAACTTGCACTAGTGAAAGTATGAACCCTAGGCCTTGTTTCCTATCATTGCAATACAGTTTACGCTCACTTTTATCATTAGTTACCTTGCTGTTTTTATATTTTCAGATTACAAAAACCTTTATCTACCATCCATATTGCACTTGTATCACCATCTCTTCGCCGAACTAGTGCACCTATACAATTTACCATTGTATTGGGTGTGTTGGGGACACAAGAGACTCTTTGTTATTTGGTTGCAGGGTTGCTTGAGAGAGACCATCTTCATCCTACGCCTCCTACGGATTGATAAACCTTAGGTCATCCACTTGAGGGAAATTTGCTACTGTCCTACAAACCTGTGCACTTGCAAGCCCAACAACGTCTACAAGAAGAAGGTTGTGTAGTAGACATCATCACCCCTGGTGGATTCCACTCAATGTAATCATCAAGGTGAACGTAAGAGGGACTACCCTCGTGGTTCATACTTGAGGTGTTGCACGATAAAGCTGTATCGGGAATGGTGAAAGAGGAAACCACCCTCGATGACCACGACTGAATAGCTACACTACAGAATTATCATCAGGAGTGCATTATGAGGGATCACCCTTGGCACTCGATAGTAGCTCTGCAGAGTCGAGCAACAAAAGGGGCGTGATGTGATGTGAGGTGTCGGGCTCTGGTCGTTGATCACGTTGATCGAGTCGTTGATGATGAAGCAGGGGCAACAAGGACAAGGTGGGGGTCACTGATGGATCACTAACCAACCTATACTAAGCAGTTTAGGATAAGCAGGTAGGTAACAATAGCAGGTACAAAAGCAGGCTATGCATCAGAATAGGAGCAATCAATTACAGTAGCAAAATCTAATGCAAGCATGAGAGAATGGAATGGGCGATATCGGGATGATCAAAGGGGGGGCTTGCCTGGAAGCTCCACTGAAAGGGAAGAAGGGTCGTCGTCGACGCAGTCGATCACAAGGGCATCAGCAGCAGTCTCGGGGTCTACCGGAGATAAGAGGGAGAAGAAACAATAAATACAAGCAAACATAAGCATGACAGGACAACATGCAGAGCTAGATGTGTTCTAGCACGTTGCTACACGATACCAGCGAAGGGGGGAACATCCAGGAAAGTTTTCCCGAAGTTTGGCATTTTTCGGACAGATGAAACGGAGGGGAAAGTTGCATGTTCGCTATGCTAGAGGCGTGTGGCGGACGAATGGACCGCGTATTCCGATTCGTCTCGTCGACCTGAGCAACTTTCATGTATAAAACTTTTTCATCCGAGTTGCGGATTATTTTATATGATTTTTCAAAGTTTTAACAATATCCTGCAATTTTAATTTAATTCGGAAATAATGAGAAAATGCTAGGTGTACCTAGCACAGGGTACACAAAAGTGCACCCAGTGGCTGACAGGTGGACCAGGGGGTCCTAGTTGACCAAGTCAACACAGACTGTCAACCAGTGAATAGTAGAAGTGGGTCCGCATGCCATTGTCACATGTTAAAATAGAACTATTCCTACAGATTAATTAAGTGATGGGGCCACTTGTCATTGGGACTACTGAGTTTACCGACCACTAAACAAATGCTCTTACTAAGGGACTATTACTAATCATAAGTGTTGGCTGGCTGTAGGCGCACACAGGAGCAAGCAATGCATGTGCAGGACGCTGGATGCTTGCGTGCACGCATGCCCGACCGGCCATGGACGAAGCACAATATTCCGAGTGCGCACAGAAGGCCGTGGGTCGGCGAGTAGTGGCGAGTGCGGCAGTAGTAACAAGCAGCGGCAACAGGGACTATGAGCAGCAAGCAGCAGTTAAGCAGCAAGCAGGCATCAGTAGCAGGTAGCAGCGGATCTCAGCAGTAGCAGAGCAAGGGCGCGGGCGGCCAAGTGCGGCCTGGGGCGCGCGGACGAGCAGCAGTGAGGGCGTGGGTGGACGGGAGGTGCTCGGGTGCAGCTTGGTGGCGGAGCCGAGCAGTGGCGCCGGTGGTTAGTGGACGCGCACGGGGGCGGGCGGTGCGAAGCGGCAGGCTGTGGGCGCGCAGCGGCAAAGGGCTATGGCGACGCTGCTGGGTCGGCTAGGCGCTGCGGGACGCGGTCAGGACGCGACAGGGGAGCCTGGGGCGCGGCCGACGGTTGGTGAGCGCGAGATCGACGGCAATGGCTTACGGCGGCCTACGGAATGGATTCGAGAGGGGGAGGAGGGGAATCGAACAGGGGCTCACCGCCGTTGCAGGGACAGCCCGAGGACGACTCGAGGTGGCCGGACATGTCGCGCTCGTCGATGAGATGCAGCTGCTGTGGCGGAGAAGACCGCGTGATGGCGAGGTAGAAGGCCGTCCGAGCTCCAACCGATATGCGAGGGTGATGGAGACGACGATGGCGGAGCTCCTCGATGTCTTGGCGCGACGAATGGAGGCCGGTGGCCGAGGGATTGAAGACGATGACGACGGCCGTGAGCTCGGCCTCTTTCAGGTCATCGGATATGAGCGAGGGAGAGGGTGATTTGGGGACTAGGGTTACCAGGGAGGGAGAGGGGGGCTCGGGGCGTCAAGTAGGCGCCGGTGTAAGCCGCGGGATGTCCAACACGCATCCACAGTCGCGGCCATGGTGGTCGGATGCATGCCACGACCTCCTGTTGTGAACAGGGAGGAGAATGGCTCTTGGTGGGCTGGGCCTTGTGTGCTGAGGCCACTTATGGCCTAGTGGCACAATAGGCTTTATTCATTTTCTATTCTTTTATTGTTTTACATTCTTGCTACTGTTTTCTATTTATTTTAGCTACCAAATGAGTTTTGTTACTTGTGAAACTTTGCACATAAATCAAGCACAACAATATTAGATGACACAAAAGGTTTGGGGCCAAAAGAAGGTGTCTAACCAATTTTTAGAAATTTGGAAAGGCCAATTTTTATTATTGCTGGATCAATAAGTTAAATCCAAGGTGCATCTAGGAATCCAAAACAATTTGGTTCCAACATGACAAGTAACAAGAGATTATGTGCCACACTTGAACATTTTAGATTTTATGTTTGAAAACTTTTATTTTTGTCTTTAATTTAAATTTGGATTTGGACCAGATCAAACCAACGCGAGTTTAACAACAGTAATCATGATGAAGTGGCATCATTAGTAGGGAATCACTCTAGCTTAATTATCTGGGCGTCACAGCCTCCCAACAAGCGCTAACGTTTCATGCCCCTAGCTAGGCATGATGATTTCAATGATGCTCACATAAAAGATAAGAATTGAAACATAAAGAGAGCATCATGAAGAATATGACTAGCACATTTAAGTCTAACCCTCTTACTATGCATAGGGATTTTGTGAGCAAACAACTTATGGGAACTATAATCAACTAGCATAGGAAGGCAAAACAAGCATAACTTCAAAACTTTAAGCACATAGAGAGGAAACTTGATATTATTGCAACTCCTACAAGCATATATTCCTCCCTCATAATAATTTTCAGTAGCATCATGAATGAATTCAACAATATAACCAGCAGCTAAAGCATTCTTTTCATGATCTACTTGCATAGAAATTTTATTACTCTCCACATAAGCAAATTTCTTCTCATGAGGAATAGTGGGAGTGTCATAAGAGACTCGAATACTATAAATTTTTTCCACATTAAAAGAGTAATGTTCAGAAAAAGGGTAATCATAATCATGACAAGTTTTATAAATATAATCATCACTACTTTTTATAGCATAAGTTTCATCACAATAATCATCATAAGTAGCAACTTTGTTCTCATCATAATCGATTCAAACCTCTACCAAGATAGTGGACTCATCACCAAATAAATTCATGACCTCTCCAAATCCACTTTCATAAATATTATAAGATTCAACATCCTCCAAAGGGATCATTACTTCCTAAAGTTGACACTCTTCCAAACCCACTTTCATCAATATAATCATCATATGTAGAAGGCATGCTATCATCATAACAACTTTGCATATCAAAACTTGTGAGGCTAAAAATATCATATTTATTAAACATAGCATCCCCAAGCTTGGGACAAACATTAATTTCAGCAAATATATTCTCAAATATGTCATCCTCATCAAACATAGCATCCTCAAGCTTGGGCCTTTTCATATCATAAGCATAATCACTCTCATTATTAATAGTATGGATAGCACCAATAGTATAGCAATTATCATCATCCCAATGAGTAGTAGGAGCAACATCATTTGGGAGGGATACCTTTTTACCTTTGCTTCTCCATTTTTTCTTTTTCTTCTTCACATCATGTGCGGGTTTATCCCACTTTTTTGAGCTCCTTATTGATGAGATTGGTTGAATAGAAGGCTCTTCCTCGTTACCTGATTCATCATAAGAAATAATAGGAGGATATTGGGAAGTCTCTTCCCTTTCATTAGTATTATCTTCATCTTCTATTTGTTTTCTTGTCTTTATGTAATTGGCAATATAAGGATTTTCAATGCAATTCACCGCACAATACATATGAATTTCTTCTAGATCAAAATCAAGAACTTTATCAAGGACAAATTCTGGAAGATCCTTAGTTATACGTTTCATTTCTTCATAACCCAAAAGCAAACTAAGTTCATTATGATGTGCAAGGGAAATCAAGTCATCACAATTTTTGGAAACGATACGATCATGAAATAATTTGCATTGGGTATTGAAATGATTGTTGGAAATATGCCCTAGAGGCAATAATAAATTAGCTATTATTATATTGCCTTATTCACGATAATCGTTTATTATCCATGCTATAATTGTATTGATAGGAAACTCAGATACATGTGTGGGTACATAGACAACACCATGTCCCTAGTAAGCCTCTAGTTGACTAGCTCGTTGATCAATAGATGGTTACGGTTTCCTGACCATGGACATTGGATGTCATTGGACAAGACCCAATCCTAAGCCTAGCACAAAGATCGTAGTTCGTATGCTAAAGCTTTTCTAATGCCAAGTATCATTTCCTTAGACCATGAGATTGTGCAACTCCCGGATACCGTAGGAATGCTTTGGGTGTACCAAACGTCACAACGTAACTGGGTGGCTATAAAGGTGCACTACAGGTATCTCCGAAAGTGTCAGTTGGGTTGGCACGAATCGAGATCGGATTTGTCACTCCATGTAAACGGAGAGGTATCTCCGGGCCCACTCGGTAGGACATCATCATAATGTGCACAATGTGACCAAGGGGTTGATCACGGGATGATGTGTTACGGAACGAGTAAAGAGACTTGCCGGTAACGAGATTGAACAAGGTATCGGTATACCGACGATCGAATCTCGGGCAAGTACAATACCGCTAGACAAAGGGAATTGAATACGGGATTGATTGAGTCCTTGACATCGTGGTTCATCCGATGAGATCATCGTGGAACATGTGGGAGCCAACATGGGTATCCAGATCCCGCCGTTGGTTATTGACCGGAGAACGTCTCGGTCATGTCTCGATGGTTCCCGAACCCGTAGGGTCTACACACTTAAGGTTCGATGGCGACGCTAGGGTTATAAAGGAAGTTTGTATGTGGTTACCGAATGTTGTTCGAGTCCGGATGATATCCCGGACGTCACGAGGAGTTCCGGAATGGTCCGGAGGTAAAGATTTATATATGGAAAGTTGTTGTTCGGGTTCCGGAAAAGTTCGGGTTTTTTCGGTATTGTACGGGAAGCTTCGTAAGGTTCCGGAGGATTCCGGAGGGGTCCGGAGGTCCGGAAATTGTTCCACCACGTCCAATACAGTAGCATGGGCTGTAAGGGGCTCCCTAGCCTTAATGGGCCAGGGGCACCAGCCCCCCCAAGGCCCATGCGCATGGGAAGGGGAAAACCCTAAGGGGAGGGCCTCCACTTGACTTGGGAGGCACTCCTCCCTGGCCGCCGCCTCCTCAGATTGGATCCGAGGGGCCGCCCCTCTCCCTTGCCCCTATATATATGTGGGGGTGGGAGGGCAGCCGCACTGCACGCCTCGGCGCAGCCCTCCCCCTCTCCCAAGTCCCTTCTCCTCTCCCGCGGTGCTTGGCGAAGCCCTGCAAGATTGCCACCCTCCTCCACCACCACCACGCCGTTGTGCTGCTGCTGGATGGAGTCTTCCTCAACCTCTCCCTCTCTCCTTGCTGGATCAAGGCGTGGGAGACGTCACCGGCTGTACGTGTGTTGAACGCGGAGGTGCCGTCTGCTCGCACTAGGATCTCCGGTGATTTGGATCACGACGAGTACGACTCCTTCAACCCCATTCTCTTGAACGCTTCCGCTTAGCGATCTACAAGGGTATGTAGATGCACTCTCCTTTCCTCTTGTTGCTAGAATCTCCATAGATTGATCTTGGTGATGCATAGAAAATTTTGAATTTCTGCTACGTTCCCCAACAGTGGCATCATGAGCTAGGTCTATTGCGTAGATTCTTTGCACGAGTAGAACACAAAGTAGTTGTGGGCGTCGATGATGTTTAATATGCTTACCGTTACTAGTCCAATCTTGTTTCGACAGTATTGTGGGACGAAGCGGCCCGGACCGACCTTACACGTACTCTTACGTGAGACAGGTTCCACCGACTAACATGCACTTGGTGCATAAGTGGCTAGCGGGTGCCAGTCTCTCCCACTTTAGTCGGAACGGATTCGATGAAAAGGATCCTTATGAAGGGTAAATAGCAATTGGCATATCACGTTGTGGTTTTGCCTAGGTAAGAAACGTTCTTGATAGAAACCCATAGCAGCCACGTAAAACATGCAACAACAATTAGAAGACGTCTAACTTGTTTTTGCAGGGTATGCTATGTGATGTGATATGGCCAAGAAGAATGTGATGAATGATATGTGATGTATGAGATTGATCATGTTCTTGTAATAGGAATCACGACTTGCATGTCGATGAGTATGACAACCGGCAGGAGCCATAGGAGTTGTCTTAATTTATTATATGACCTGCATGTCATTAAACAACGCCATGTAATTACTTTACTTTATTGCTAACCGGTAGCCATAGTAGTAGAAGTAATAAGTTGGCAAGACAACTTCATGGAGACACGATGATGGAGATCATGATGATGGAGATCATGGTGTCATGCCGGTGACGATGATGATCATGGAGCCCCGAAGATGGAGATCAAAAGGAGCAAAATGATATTGGCCATATCATGTCACTATTTGATTGCATGTGATGTTAGATCCCGCCACGACACTTTGCTTGGAACTGCACCAACTGATAGCTCCACCATTCAATATAAATACGTATCCGGTCTGCAACTTAGAGTCATCCGGATCAGTGTCAAAGCTAGCATCAACGTAACCATTTACGAGGAGCTCTTTGTCGCTTCCATAAACGAGAAACATATCCTTAGTCCTTTTCAGGTATTTCAGGATGTTCTTGACCACTGTCCAGTGATCCACCCATGGATTACTTTGGTACCTCCCTGCTAAACTTATAGCAAGGCACATATCAGGTCTGGTACACAGCATTGCATACATGATAGAACCTATGGCTGAGGCATAGGGAATGACTTTCATTTTCTCTCTATCTTCTGCAGTGGTCGGGCATTGAGTTGGACTCGACTTCACACCTTGTAACACAAGCAAGAACCCTTTCTTTGACTGATCCATTTTGAACTTCTTCAAAACTTTATCAAGGTATGTGCTTTGTGAAAGTCCAATTAAGCGCCTTGATCTATCTCTATAGATCTTGATGCCCAATATATAAGCAGCTTCACCGAGGTCTTTCATTGAAAAATTCTTATTCAAGTATCCTTTTATGCTATCCAGAAATTCTATATCATTTCCAATCAACAATATGTCATCCACATATAATATTAGAAATGCTACAGAGCTCCCACTCACTTTCTTGTAAATACAGGCTTCTCCAAAAGTCTGTATAAAACTATATGCTTTGATCACACTATCAAAGCGTATATTCCAACTCTGAGATGTTTGCACCAGTCCATAAATGGATTGCTAGAGCTTGCACACTTCGTTAGCACCTTTAGGATTGACGAAACCTTCTGGTTGCATCATATACAACTCTTCTTTAAGAAATCCATTTGTCGGGGCAGGCTGATCTGACCCACGAACACCTATGGGACCGGCGGACCGAGCCCCTTTCGGTTCGGCGGGGAGCGGAGGTCGCACGAAGAGCATATCGAGGCGACGCACACGAGAGGTTTACCCAACTTCGGAGCTCTCCGGAGAGATAACACTCCTATTGCTGCATGTCTGAGTGTATTGAGTTCTTGCTCAGGAGCGCTTGAGTGCTACAGTACACACAAGTTGCTAACGAGACTGAGCGTGGGGGATCCGACCCTTTCTACGCTATGCATGGGCCTCCTTTTATATGCTCAAGGGGTCTCCGACAGTGGCAACGTAGACAAGGGTAAAAATGGAAAAGGAGTGGTTGGTACAGCTACCGCATAAAGGTATAGTGTATCATACCTAACCCCGACGGCAGGGGACAAAGGCATTAAATGCCCGTCACGCCGCCTAATAAAGGCAAACAGGGGCCGTCAGGGGCCCCACCGCTTGCCATGATGGCAATCTTGTCGGGCCGCTTGCCACCTCGCACCGTGGCTGCACTGACCTCTACGCCACGCGCTGGAAAGGTCCTGTATGACACGTTAGTGGATGTGCCGGAGCGTGGTACAGAGTGGTGGTCTGCCGCATGACAAGCGCCTTGCCGCGGTTGTTGTCTTGTCGCGCCCGGAAGCTTGTCGCTCATTGGGCCTTCCTGGCAAGCTCCTCTTGCCGGGGCCTTGTCTTGTAGGCGCCTTGGGTGGCCTTCCCGGCAAGTTCCTCTTGCCGGGGCCTTGTCTCCTTGGCTTGAATACTTTGTTTTTGAATGGCTCCAAAGGAACCACGGAGGACCTTGGCGGTCACCCGGTAAGCCTTGCCATGCAGGGCTGCAAATCGCTGCGTGCACAAGTTCGGGATACTAGGGTACCCCTACTCTAGTACACCGGCAGGAGCCCGGCTGGGCCACACACGGTGCCGAAGCGTTGTTGGGCCAGGCCCAAAACAGGCATCGGCACGCGCGGCCTGGGTCACACCATAACTCACCCCGGACCCACCACGCCCTCCACGAACAGCACGCGTCGAATGCGGCGTCGTGTGAGAGATCGTGGGCGAGATCGTGGGTGGTTTCTTTATTCGGAAAAACGGAACGTCCGCCCCCTCCCTCTTTATAAGCAGGGGAAACAGGGGCAGTCCACCCATCTCGCCAGTTGTTGTCCCATCTCGAAAAAAACTCCGCTGCTCCCCCCCTTCTTCCCAAGGCTGAAAGGAGAGCAGCGCTCCGCCCCCCATCGCCACCAGCATCACCAACGCCGTCGATCTCCCTCACCACCTCCGCCATGGCTCCGAAAGCCGACAAGGGGAAGGCCGTGAAGTCGGCCGAGGCGCAGCGGCTTGCGGCGCTGTGGAAGGAGCGGGCAATCTTTCCCCCCCAGCTCGCCGCGAGGGAGCTGAGGGAGAACTACTACCTCTTCTGGTCGACGGAGACGCGAGCGCATCCGCGCCAAGACGGCGGTATTTCCACCGCTTGAACTGGCCCCGACCGGGTATCCCTTCTTCGCGCTCTTCTTCTCTGCGGCTCTGCCCGCCTTTCTCTCAATTCTTCAAGTGACATCATGAACACCTACGGGTTCCGCCTCCTTGATTTCACCCCAATGTTGTTACGACCATGGCAGTTTTCGCACATCTCTGTGAAAACTTTGTCGGAGTCCATCCAAATGTAGCCCTTTTCTGCCACTTCTTTATACCCCGAGTTGAGAGAGGGAGCCTCTTCTTGGGAGGAATCGCTTGGATCTCGAGGGTCGGCAAGAAGGAAGCCTATCCGAGGGAGAGCTCCGTAGCAAATGGGAGGAATGGAGGGCGGATTGGTGCTGGATTGTCGAGGAGAACCATGACCATTTACCGCCCAGCCAAACCCCGATGGTCTTGCGGCAACGATTGGAGCAATCTGGCCCCGGAAGATGCTAGGCTGAAGATTGCAGTCACCCGAATCCTTCGCCTTAGACTTGCCGGGCTCACCGTAGGCACCGTTGGCGCAGACTTTCTACGCCGCAAGACGCCTTGCAGGAGAGAGGAGGAGACCACCGGGAGTTTCGGAACGCGGCAGATATCATGAGGCTGCGCCCAGGCCTCAACTTCAACTTCACCGTCTTGGAGCTTGACGCGATGCTCTTGGAGCTGTTCAAGCCCGATCCTGATCATCCAGAAATGTTTAGGTACAACAATTCCTCGCTTGACCGCATCCGTGCAATGATGCCGTTGTGCGACTCGCATGGAATTGCCCCAACCTGGCAAGAGCCTGCAGATGACATCGTGCGGCAGTTCTTTGACAATCTGGTAGAAATGCCGGTCCGCCCCGATGAACAGAGGGGCCTCACCCGCGACACCACCGATGATGAGATGCAGCGCATCGCCACTAGGCTGGAAGAGGCGGCAGCAGCCGCTGCCACAGGCGAGTTCGGCTTCACCGTGGAGGAGGCAGAGGCAGCAGAGGCGACAAGCCTTGTCGAGCAAAAGGAGTTTGCCGGCGAGGAAGAGCTTGCCGAGCCTGAAGCCGAGTCGAGCGAGCCCGCCGAGGGTGCATCCTCCCCACCTTCAAGCAGCTTGCCGCGAGCGGAGCCCCCAGCTCCACCAAGAAGGCGTCTTCGCAAGGCCGGAGACGTAGCGGGGCGGCAGACGGGCCAACAGCAGCGGCTGCTGACGCGCTTCCATCACGGCAAGCACCTGTTGCCGCTGGAGCACCTCACGCCGCTGCGACAACCGGAGCGGGCCTCGCAGACCACCGGTTCCGCTCCCGCCAAGCGCCCAAGGGAACCCACTCCTCCGCCTCGTCATCATCGAGGCGGGCCAGAATTTGATCTCTACGCTCAGCTCCGACGAGGAAGAAGAAGAGTAAGATTCTTTCTTTGTACTTGTAATTCTTCGTTTTGTTGCTTTGTCTTGTATCTGATTTGCTTTACTGTGAACCTTTTCCTTTTTAGGACGCTGGACCTGTGAGTGTCGAAGGGAGCCTAGATCGCGGTGTTTGTCGTCGAGGACGAACCCACTGTGATGCAGGAGGCGCGTCGAGACCACCTTGACGGATGCGGCAACTCTTCTTCAAAGCAGCCCAACAAGAGTTTCAGCCGCAGCCCCCAGCGTAAGTATATGGTCTACTTCTTGCTGTTCGCGTGCATGGGTGCTCTTTCTTTGCTGATATCTCGATCGTTGATTTGTGTAGGAGCAGAGCAGCCTCCTTCGCTTCGACCACGCCCGCCAAGGAGGATTCCCGGCAAGGGAGGCGTTCTCCGGCAAGGGAGACTTCTCCGCAAGGGACAACACCAGCGATCCCTCAAGGCGGAGACCATGACTGCAGACCCTAGCACAGGTAATCTTCTTGCCTGAAAACTTCCCTTGTGTTCTTCTTCTTCTGATTTTCTTTTTGAATATTTGCTTGACTTTTCTTCATTTATCTGCCACAGAGCCAATGGAGACCGAGGTCGCCGGCGAGGAGGACGCGCGCGACAATGCTGGCGACGCCGCTGCCATCGAAGAAGAGGCTGGCGCTGACGAGCCCGCCGGCGAAGAGGCCGCCAAAGCTGCCGCCGCAGAAGCTGGCGAGCGGTCCGGCGATCGCACTGACAACCCTGAGGCCGCAGGAGCACCAGGCGCTACGCCGACCGCCGATCCCTCCGCCGCTGGGGCAGCATCGGGCTCCGAAGAGCCCCAGCCCGGCGCCTATTTGAACGCCGGCGATGGCGTCTTCATCAAGCTCCCATGGGCGTCGAGCTCCAGGGCGCCGGCCGAAGGAGAAACTTTTGATGAAGAGCTACTCGCCTCCGCTGGATTGACGCTAGTTGACGCGCCAAGCAGCAGCAGCGGCGAGCCTGAGGAGGAGCAGCTGCTGCGGAAGCTGTTGTCGCTCTACCGCTACCGGCAAGCCAAGCTGGAATCTGGAAGCGCTTGTCGCGAAGGCGGAGCGGACATCGAGAAGCACGCGGAGGAGCTCCGGCCTCAACCAGAAGCTCTCCGGCCTTGGCAGAGGAGCGGAGCAACTCGCCGAGGAGCGCAAAGCCTTCCTCCTCGAGAAGGCTGAAGTCGAAGAGGAACAGCTTCTTGCTGCCGAGAAGCCGTCCAGCAGAAGGTGAGTTGGCGCAGCAGAAGGTTAATCTTGACAGCCACGAGGAGGATCTTGCTATGCGCGAGCAAACATTTGGCGGGGCTCTCAAGGAAGCAAAGGATGCCGCCGCAGCTGCCGAGGCCGCCAAGAAGGAGCTAGAGACGAAGGTGGCGCAGTTGGAGGCCAGTCTCAAGGAGAGCGGCGAGGAGCTTGCTGCACTCAAGCACGAGCGCGAGAAGGATGCCTACACTCTTGGCGAGCTGCAGGGCCGTCTCGCCGAGAGGAGCAAGGAGCTCAGCGCCACGCCAAGGACTCCAATGCAGATCTTGAGTTGAAGCTAACTACTTTGACTCGACACCGGACGGCGCCAGGAGCAGGAGGTGGCCTTGAAGGAGAAGATCAAGGCCGACGAGGCGCTGGCGAAGTCTTCTTGCCGCCGCCTGTAATGCCTTGAGGGAGAATGTGGAGCACTGGACCGAGGGTCTCGTGGATGTTGCTGCAGCCATCAACAGGGAGCTGACGGAGCTGGGGATGGTGGATATTGGATATTCCTCCGATGAGCACCTCCAACCTAGCGCCAAGCTTAGCTTGTTCTTCAAGGGCGTGGTGACGGCCCTCCAGCGACTCCGGGAAGAAGTCCCAAAACAGCTGGCCGAGGAGTCGCGCCAGATCTGCGCGGGAGCTCTTCAAAAGGTGCTGGTGAAGGTGGCCTTCCGCAATCCAGGCCTCAACCTCACCAACGTCCTCAAATCCTTGCCGCCGGATGCTGATGTGGAGGCGCTCAAGACCCTTGTCGCACCCATCGTGGACAGGGTGAGCGGGATCAAGAGGGTTGAGGGAGATCGCGTAGATTAGGCCGCCCGCTTTCTCTTTTTCTTGTCACCGCTGGTCATGTTAGGAGAATAATCTATTAGCGATGCGACAAGCTATTTTGTAATATAACTCTATTTCGGGTAGCAATTGCTATGTTATTTCCTTTACTTGATTCCTTCCTTTGTATGTTTTTGCCCTACGCTTTTAGGGAACTCGTTGCAGCACCTGGCCATGGCGAAAAATCTTGAGACGTCAAGAGCCTCTTTGGCGGTGCCGCTTCCGACAAGTAACCTTGTCGCAACTAGTCGCAGCTCACTTAAGTTGTTGAGCGGACTCAAACAAAGTAAGGGCGCAACTAGCTACGAGTTGGTTCCTCTGCGCACAGGTTTTCCATACAAAGTACGGTCGTTCGAGGAAGATAACTTAAATTTTTTAAAACTGATTGCTCAAACTTTAGCAACTTAGCTTTTCTGTCGTTTGCTTCCCGGTAAGGCTAGACTTCCTTGAGCGACGCTTGGTCCACACCATTATCTTCTCCTTTCCCCCCGGCAAACTTGTGTGCGAGGGAACCTTCCTTTTTTTGAGAAAGACAAAGAAGAGAAAATAAAGATATGGAGCCTTATGGCTCGTTATTGCTTACCGGGGGTAGGTGTTGCACAAAGTGTCAGATAACGCATGCAAAAATAGAAGTAGAAAGCATGAAATTGACAAGATGTGCGAAGCACGCTAGTTCACTTATGCACGGGGTCTGCGCCCGGCTTTGTACAAAGGATTACATGCAACAGCGGCAAGACTTGTACAAAAGGTGGTTGCCGGAACAGGTTCCGGCAACCGCGCCTTCTGAGTAAAACTTACGGAGATGCTCAATGTTCCAGGAGTTTCTCACCGAATGCCATCTTCGGTCTCAAAGGCGGACAGCGCCAGCCTAGTGACTCGTTTCACCCGGTAAGGGCCTTCCCACTTCAAGGCCAACTTGTTGGAATTCTTGGCGAACTGAACGCGCTACCAAGAACAAGGTCGCCTTTCCTCGAGACTTCCGCATTAACTTCGCGGCTATGGTAGTGGCGCAAAGCTTGCTGGTACCGAGCAGCTCAGACAAAGAACAAGACGATCCTCCTCAAGGAGCAGCGTCATCTTGTCTCAGCCGCTCTTGCTCAAGCTCATCATAAGCGAGCACTCGAGGTGATCCGTGATACGAAGTTCCGGGGAGAACTGCCTCTGCTCCATAGACTAGAGCAAAAGGTGTCTCGCCGCTGGCTCGATTTGGCGTCGTCTGATCGACCAAAGAACCACCGGCAGCTCCTCAATCCAGCTTTCTTCCGCACTTGTGCAACCCGTCGAAAGTTCTGGTCTTGAGCCCGCGCAGCACTTCAGCATTGCCCTCTCCGCTTGACCGTTACTTCTCGGATGAGCAATGTAAGCGAAGCGGAACCTTGGCGCCAAGATCTTGGACGTCTGCATGAAGGTGCGGCTCGTGAATTGCGTGCCATTGTCGGTGATGATCCTGTTAGGGATTCGAAAAAAGGCAAACAATCGACCAAGAACTTGATCGGGACTGTCTTTGTCACCTTCCTCACTGCTTCCACTTCCGCCACTTTGTGAACTTGTCGATTGGAACGCATAAGTACTCAAAGCCCCCGACAGCTCGGGAAAGGGGCCGAGGATGTCGAGCCTCGACCGAAAATGGCCAGGATAAAGGGATCGTCTGGAGAGCTTGAGCTGGCTGGTGTATCTGCTTGGAATGGAACTGGCACACTTCACACTTGGTTACTTGTGCAGTTGCATCCCGGAGGGCTGTCGGCCAAAAGAAACCTTGCCGGAACACTTTGCCGGCAAGTGCTCTGGCGCCAATGTGGTGACCACATCTGCCTCCATGTATCTCTGCCAACAGCTTTTGTCCGTCTTCCCGGTGAATACACTTCAATTTCACACCGTTGAGTCTTCTTCGGTACAGTGTGTTGTCGACAAACCTGGTACATACTTGACTGTCGGGCTACTCTTTCCGCTTCTTCTTGCTCTTCGGGAAGTTCTCCGTCTCAAGGAAATAGACAATCTCATCGCCCATGCCGAGCTTGCGGCTCGACAACAAGGACTAAAGGCACATCTGCTGCTGCGGAACATCAGCTTCCACGGCGAGAACCTACGGCTCAGCCGAGTTGACGTTCCCGGCACAAGCTTGCCGGAGCAAAACTTGTCGGGAGCGCCCGCTTCAACGAAACAAACCCTAGGGCTTGTCGGAGCAGATCGCTCCTCAAGATCGCTGGTGTTGATCTTGGGGACCTTCTTGGCGGCGGCTTCGGGGAGCTCTGCCGGAAGATAGTCACCAGAAATCAACTTCCTCTTCTTGCTCTGTCCAGTTGATGGCGTTATAGACGGTTGACTCAGCTTGAGCACAAAAATCCCTGGTTCCATTGTGTAACTTAAGTGCGGCGACTTTGACAAAGCCATCGACAATGTTGTTACGAGCTCTTGGAATATATTCCATCCGTAGGCCGTCAAAGTGCTCTTCTAGCTTTCTCACTTCGTCAACATAAGCTTCCATCAACGGACTCGATAACTCTTGTTCACTTGGCGGATGACAAGCTATGAGTCACCCCGACAATGAGCTTCTTGATCCCAAGGTTCATCTGCGATCCTGAGACCGCAAGCATACCTTCATACTCTGCGGTATTGTTTGTTGCTTGCTCCTTGGGAAAGTGCATCTGGACTACGTGCTTGAGGTGCTCTCCGGTGGGTGCAACAAGTAGCACGCCCAAGACCGGCGCTTTGCAGCGAGCAAGCACCATCAAAGTACATCAGCCACTCTTGCTTGCTTCCTTGACGGGATGCTCGTTTCGAATTTCTTCATCTTGTGTTGGCGTCCATTCTGCTATGAACTCCGCCAATGCTCGCTTTGGATAGTTGAAGTGCTCTCAAACTTGAGGCCAAAGCTTGACAGTTCAGTGCCCACTCGACAATCCTGCCTGTTGCCTCTGGATTTTGCAAGATCCTCTTCAGCGGAAAACGAGTGGCGACCATGATCTCATGTGCACGGAAGTAATGGCGCAGCTTTCTCGAGGCCATGAGGAGGCCGAAGCAATTTCTGCACTCCAGTACCTTGACCTAGCCCTCGCAGAAGGGAACCGACAAAGTAAACTGGGCGCTGCACCATTCTTTTTCTCGCATCTTCTCATGCGTCTGCAGATCCGTCCTTGTCGGGACGAGCTTGCCGGTGAAGCCCCCTGCTTGTCGCTGGATGCATCTGCCATGGTTGCTGGCTCATCATCCACCTCCCTCTCCGCTACTAACGCAGCACTAACCACTTGATTGGTTGCTGCTATATATAGCAGCAACTTCTCTTGTGGCTTAGGTGCGACAAGTGTTGGAGTGGAGGACAGGTATCTCTTCAAGTCCTCCAGCGCAGCCTCCACTTCTGGAGTCCATTTCATCGGACCTGCCTTTTTCAAAATTTTGAAAAATGGCAGGGCGCGCTCAGCAGACCTAGAGATAAACCTGCTGAGAGCAGCTACGCAACCGGCAAGTCTTCGTACATCCTTGACGCGCTTTGGTGCTTCAATCTGCTCAATGGCCTTGATTTTGTCGGGATTGGCTTCAATTCCTCAGAGACATGAAGAACCCGAGAAGCTTGCCGGAAGGGACTCCAAACACACACTTCTCAGGGTTGAGCTTGAGGTTGATATTGCACAGATTTGCAAAGGTTTCGTCTAAATCTTGAATCAGGGTCGCCTTGTCCTTGCTTTTGACCACTATGTCATCCATGTAGGCTTCTACATTTCTGTGCATTTGCGGCTCAAAAGCGTCATGGACTACTCTTGCAAATGTTGAACCAGCATTCTTTAATCCGAAGGGCATCCGTACAAAACAGTATGTGCCACATGGGGTGATGAATGCGGTCTTCTCCTCATCCTCTTCTGCCATGAAGATCTGATGATATCCTGAGTATGCATCCGTAAATGAAAGCAAATCACATCCGCCGTGGAGTCAACAATCTGGTCGATGCGCGGCAAGGGAAATGGGTCTTTGGGACAAGCTTTATTGACATCGGTAAAGTCGATACAAAGCCTCCATTTCCCGTTAGCCTTGGCGATAACTACAGGATTGGCCAACCACGTGGGATGGAGCACTCCTCTGACAAGGCCTGCTGCTTCCAACTTCTTGATTTCTTCTGCAATGAACTCTTGGCGCTCCACTGCTTGTTTCCTGACTTTCTGCTTGACGGGCCGCGCATGAGGACAGACGGCAAGATGGTGCTCAATTACTTTCCTGGGAACACCGGGGATGTCAGACGGTTGCCACGCAAACACGTCGACGTTCGCCCGCAGGAAAGCAACGAGTGCGCCTTCCTATTTAGGGTCGAGAGTGGCACTGATGGTGAAGGTACCACCAGTGCCGTCCTCCTTGGCGGACACCCTCTTGGTCTCTGGTGGAGCTGCCATCGTCTTCTTACACTTGCCGGTGGAGCTCGATGGTGCGTCCTCGACGGTAGCGCAGCACTCCGAAGAGGTGCGCTTGCCGGATTGGGCATCAGAGCTCTTGCCGGACTTGGTCTTCTTCTTCCCCCCGGGCGCTTCAGCGGCAAGTGGCTTGCAATCTGTTGCAGCTGCTGCTTCCCGGTAGATCTTGTCGGCACAGATAAGAGCATCCTTCTTGTCGCCAGGGACAGAGATGATACTTATCGGGCCTGGCATTTTCAGCATGTCGTATGCATAGTGAGAGGCTGCCATGAATTTGGCGAAAAGCCGGACGGCCAAGTATCCCATTGTAAGGCAATGGAAAGTCAAGAACGTCAAAAGTGACCCTCTCAGTCCTGAAGTTCAACTCGCTGCCAAATGTCACCGGCAACGTGATCTTTCCCTTCGGCTTGCTCCTTCGCGGATTGATTCCTTGGAATGTGCCGGTCTCTTCGAGCTCACCATCAGGGATCTGGAGTTTCTGGAGTACCGCGGAGGAGATCAGGTTCAAGCCGGCCCCGCCGTCAACTAGCATCTTAGTGACCTTGAGGTTGCGGATAGTTGGTGAGACCAACATCGGCAAGCACCTGACCGCAGTTACGCCATCAGGGTGGTCCTCAATATCAAAGATGATAGGCGTGCTGGACCATTTCAGAGGCTTGCGTGACTCGACGGATGTTTCTGCCGCATTGACTTCCCGCATCCACTACTTGAGTTGGCGGTGTGAAGTATGCAGAGAAGCGCCGCCGTCAACGCACAGGACCTCTGTGGCTTTCTGGAACTCCTGCTCATCGGTCTCGTCATCATCCATGTCTTCATCATCGTCGTCGTCTTCGTCTTTGTCGCGGCCGCGGGGAGGTATGTCTCCTTGCCGCTGCTTGGCCTTGCCGCGGCGTCCTCCTCGGCCGGGATGTTTCTTGCTAGCTCCTCCAAAGACCTTCTGGGCTTTCTCCTTGTCGCGTCGTTCGTATTCAGCCTTCTGCTGCTCAACAAGCTGCTCGACCTTCTTGCAGCTCTGGAGGTCATGGCCCTTGGTGCGATGGATCTTGCAGTACTGCTTGTTGGAGCCGTCCTGCTTGTCGGTGGCCGCCACAGCCTGGCAGTTGGTGCCAGCGGCAACCTCCTTGCCGGAGCTACCAGCTTTGGCTTTCTTGGTGCCACCTCCGTTGCCGGACTGCTCAACAACTAGCACATCTTTGCCTTTCTTCTTCCTATTGTTCCGCCGCTGGTTTTTCCTTGCCGGGGCGGTCTCCTCACTATCAGACCCTCCCGCTTGATATTCTCTCCGGGAGTCTCCTCCTTCCTCAAAGACGTGCACACTTGTCGGCGGGGCATATAGCTCACCGATGTCTCCGATCTTGCACATCGCCATCTCCTCCCGCATCCTGCGGTTTCGCACGCTTTGATGGAACGCAGCTGATTACATGACAGGGGTGGACATATGGCATGTTGTCTTTGTCTGTGACTGAATCTCTGAATGTACTTGCGCAGGGGCTCTCCTTCCTTACGGACGGCGAGATGAAGGTCGCTTTCTTGGCCATGAGGCTTGTGGCCGCCTGTAAAGGCGCCGACAAACTGATGGCATAGATCTGCCCAAGAGGATATGGAGTTGTCCGGCAAGTGCATGAGCCAGGATCTGACATTGGGCTTGAGCACCAGCGGGAAGTAGTTGGCCAGAATCTTGTCGTCTCGCCCCCCGGCAGCCTGCACCGCGATGGTGTAGATGTTGAGGAACTCCGACGGATGTGTCTTGCCGTCGTACTTCTCTCGCACGTCGCTTGAAATTCTTCTTCTTTGGGCCATCGACTTGCCGCAGCTCACGAGTGAACGCAGGGCAACCTACGCAGACGGCAAGTCGCCTGTTCCTCTGGCGCATGCATGTCAACAGAGGGCCCAGGCGCTTTGTCGGATTGACGCCTTGGCGCTTCTCTTCGGGCTTCGATGCGAAGTTCGG
The DNA here is from genome assembly GCA_021605145.1 of Aegilops bicornis. Classification (NCBI taxonomy): domain Eukaryota; kingdom Viridiplantae; phylum Streptophyta; class Magnoliopsida; order Poales; family Poaceae; genus Aegilops; species Aegilops bicornis. The sequence goes on along the minus strand of CM038673.1, from coordinate 406,251,229 downwards.
CGTCTTCTTCTTGTCGTTCGTGAAGAACTTGGCGCTGATCGCGACGAGCTCGTGGATCCGACGATGCGGTGGAGTCACTGTCGAGGTGGATCCGGCGAGTCGGCGATCTTGGCCTTCGGGGCGGAGAGTGCATGGTGGTTGCACCCCCACCGGTCTCGTCGCCACCGGCTCGTGTTTGGCAGTCTGCCCGCGGTAGTGATGCGCTTCGGCTGCAGCGGAGCGTCGCCGTTAAGCGGCCGATGAGACTCTGAATGGTGGCCCTCCATTCACCGACCTTGTCGGCTGTTGGAGGGTAATCTAGGAGCAGTTGTGCTCGCCAAAGCTTCTGCCGGAGTGGTGGGTGGCGATGGCGAACGGGCGCGAGGAGCGGATATGCTCGGACTTCTAACTATGTTAGAAGGACCGATATCCCGCCCAGTGACTGCATTTCGCCGCGCCAAAGATGTTGGCGATGCATGCTGGTCTTGAGCATCCCGAGATCCTCCAGCTCGATCTTGGTCCAACGAGCGTATGGCATTGTGAATGCCATGACGCTGTCGGTCTCGTGCCTCCTGAGACGGGCGCGGTGCATGTACGGACGCCGAGGTTTGCGCAGCCTTGTCCTTGTACTTGGCAGCACCATGGACTCCCCCGTCGACGTCCATTCTTCCGCCGGCGTCTACCCCACCACCCGTTTGCTCCGATGGCCGTGGGTTCGACGCGGATGGAACATCTGCCGCCGAAGCCTTCTTCTTCGGTGGCATGTCGATGAAGATGATGAAGATCTAGCTCGCGTGGACGCCGGATCAGGTTCGCACAATCTCGACGCCCCCTACCTGGCGCGCCAAAGATGTCGGGGCAGGCTGATCTGGCCCACGAACACCTATGGGACCGGCGGACCGAGCCCCTTTCGGTTCGGTGGGGAGCGGAGGTCGCACGAAGAGCAGATCGAGGTGACGCACACGAGAGGTTTACCCAGCTTCGGAGCTCTCCGGAGAGAGAACACTCCTATTGCTGCATGTCTGAGTGTATTGAGTTCTTGCTCAGGAGCGCTTGAGTGCTACAGTACACACAAGCTGCTAACGAGACTGAGCGTGGGGGGGGGGGGGATCCGACCCTTTTCTATGTTGCGCATGGGCCTCCTTTTATATGCTCAAGGGGTCTCCTACAGGTGGCAACGTAGACAAGGGTAAAAATGGAAAAGGAGTGGTTGGTATAGCTACATGCGATTATGCGATGTCTGATGTATCATACCTAACCCCGACGGCAGGGGACAAAGGCATTAAATGCCCGTCACGTCGCCTCTAACGTGCAAACAGGGGTCAGGCGCCACCGCTTGCCACGATGGCAATCTTGTCGGCGCCGCTTGCCACCTCGCACTGGCGGCTGCCTGACCTCTCAGCCTTGGCGCTGGAAAGGTCCTGTGGCGACACGTTAGTGGATGTGCTAGAGCATAGGTACAGTGGTGGTCTGCGCGGCAAGCGCCTTGCATGATTGTTGTCTTGTCGCGCCGGAAGCTTGTCGCTCATTGGGCCTTCCCGGCAAGCTCCTCTTGCCGGGGCCTTGTATCCTTGGCTTGAATACTTTGTTTTTGAATGGCTCCAAAGGAACCACGGAGGACCTTGGCGGTCACCCGGTAAGCCTTGCCGCGGAGGGCTGCAACTGCCCGTGCACAAGTTCAGGATACTAGGGTACCCCTACTCTAGTACACCGACACCATTAAGGAATGCAGTTTTGACGTCCATTTGCCAGATTTTGTAATCATAAAATGCGGCAATTGCTAACATGATTCAGACATACTTAAGCATCGCTACGGGTGAGAAGTTCTCATCGTAGTCAACTCCTTTAACTTGTCCAAAACCTTTTGCAACAAGTCGAGATTTGTAGACAGTAACATTACCATCAGCGTCAGTCTTCTTCTTGAAGGTCCATTTATTCTCTATGGCTTGCCGATCATCGGGCAAGTCAACCAAAGTCCATACTTTGTTCTCATACATGGATCCCATCTCAGATTTCATGGCCTCAAGCCATTTCACGGAATCTGGGCTCATCATCGCTTCCTCATAGTTAGTTGGTTCGTCATGGTCTAGTAACATGACTTCCAGAACAGGATTACCGTACCACTCTGGTGCGGAACGTACTCTGGTTGACCTATGAGGTTCGGTAGTAACTTGATCTGAAGTTTCATGATCATCATCATTAGCTTCCTCACTAATTGGTGTAGGCATCACTGGAACTGATTTCTGTGATGAACTACTTTCCAACTCGAGAGAAGGTACAACTACCTCATCAAGTTCTACTTTCCTCCCACTCACTTCTTTCGAGAGAAACTCCTTCTCTAGAAAGGATCCATTCTTAGCAACAAATATCTTGCCTTCAGATCTGTGATAGAAGGTGTACCCAACAGTTTCTTTTGTGTATCCTATGAAGACACACTTCTTTGATTTGGGTTCAAGCTTATCAGGCTGAAGCTTTTTCACATAAGCATCGCAACCCCAAACTTTAAGAAACGACAGCTTAGGTTTCTTGCCAAACTATAATTCATACGGTGTCGTCTCAACATATTTAGATGGTGCCCTATTTAACGTGAATGAAGTTGTCTCTAATGCATAACCCCAAAACGATAGTGTTAAATCGGTAAGAGACATCATAGATCACACCATATCTAATAAAATGCGATTCTGACGTTCGGACACACCATTACGCTTGTGGTGTTCCGGTGGCGTGAGTTCTTGAAAACTATTCCACATTGTTTTAAATGAAGACCAAACTCGTAATTCAAATATTCGCCTCCATGATTAGATCATATAAACTTTATTTTCTTGTTACAATGATTTTCCACTTCACTCTAAAATTCTTTGAACTTTTCAAATGTTTCAGACTTGTGTTTCATTAAGTAGATATACCCATATCAGCTCAAATCATCTGTGAAGGTCAGAAAATAACGATACCCGCCGCGAGCCTCAACACTCATCGGACCGCATACATCAATATGTATTATTTCCAGTAAGTTAGTAGCTCGCTCAATTGTTCCGGAGAGCGGGGTCTTAGTCATCTTGCCCATGAGGCATGGTTCGCAAGCATCAAATGATTCATAATCAAGTTATTCCAATAGTCCATTTGCATGGAGTTTCTTCATGCGCTTTACACCAATATGACCTAAATGGCAGTGCCACAAATATGTTGCACTATCATTATCAACTTTGCATCTTTTGGCATCAATATTATGAATATGTGTATTACCACGATCGAGATTCAACAAAAATAGACCACTCTTCAAGGGTGCGTGACCATAAAAGACATTACTCATATAAATAGAACAACCATTATTCTCTGATTTAAATGAATAACCGTCTCGCATCAAACAAGATCCAGATATAATGTTCATGCTCAGCGTTGGCACCAAATAATAATTATTCAGGTGTAAAACTAATCCCAAAGGTAGATATAGAGGTAGCGTGCCTATGGCGGTCACATCGACCTTGGAATCATTCCCGACGCGCATCGTCACCTCGTCCTTAGCCAATCTTCGTTTAATTCGTAGTCCTTGTTTTGAGTTGGAAATATGAGCAACAGAACAAGTATCAAATACCCAGGCACTACTATGAGCAATAGTAAGGTACACATCAATAACATGCATATCAAATATACCTTTGTTCACTTTGCCATCCTTCTTATCCACCGAATACTTGGGGCAGTTCCGCTTCCAGTGTCCAGTCCCTTTGTAGTCGAAGCACTCGGTTTCAGGCTTAGGTCCAGACTTGGGCTTCTTCCCAGGAGGGGCAACTTGCTTGCCATTCTTCTTGAAGTTCCCTTTCTTTCCTTTTCCCTTTTTCTTGAAACTAGTGGTCTTGTTAACCATCAACACTTGATGCCCCTTCTTGATTTCTACCACCGCAACTTTGAGCATTGCTAAGAGCTCGGTGATAGTCTTGTCCATCCCTAGCATATTATAGTTCATCACGAAGCTCTTGTAGCTTGGTGGCAGTGATTGGAGAACTCTGTCAATGACACAATCAACTGGAAGATTAACTCCCAGCAGATTCAATTGATTGTAATACCCAAACATTTTGAGTATGTGTTCACTGACAGAACTGTTTTCCTCCATCTTGTAGCTATAGAACTTGTTGGAGATTTCGTATCTCTCAACTCAGGCATTTGCTTGAAATATTAACTTCAATTCCTGGAACATCTCATATGGTCCATGATGTTCAAAACGTCTTTGAAGTCCCAATTCTAAGCCGCAAAGCATGGCACACTGAACTATCGAGTAATCATCATATCAAGCTTGCCAGACGTTCATAACATCAGCATCTGCTCCCGCAGCAGGCCTTTCACCTAGCGGTGCATCAAGGACATAATTCTTCTGTGCAGCAATGAGGATAATCACTACAAAAAAAAGACACATCCGTGACACTTTGGGCCGAACGAAAAAAATTTATGTCATACTTATGATACTTCTATGACGATAATTGTGACAAAACCCGGTATCATCATAGATGTGGTGGGGTCCTACTTCTATGACAAAAACTCATGATAGAAAATGGGCTTTTCGTCCTGGGCGGGTCGGAGACGTAGCTGCATGACATTCTTTGGGCCGTCCATGACAGAAAAAACCGTGGTAGAAGCGAGGGCGAGGAAAATATCGGGGTGTTCCCGGTTACGGTGGGTGGTCGGGGCCAAGTGATGCACGTTTCTCTTGTACACGCATGTAACGCCCTCGATGCGGCTATATCTCCCACGTGTCGAAGCACGACTTAGAGGCATAACCGCATTGAAAGCAATGTCGCAAGTGAGGTAATCTTCACACAACCCATGTAATAAATAAGGGAAAGAGATACATAGTTGGCTTACAATCGCCACTTCACACAATACATGAGTAAAACATTACATCATACAGGTACAATCAAGGTCCGACTACGGAACCAAAATAAAAGAAGACTACCCCAAATGCTACACAGATCCCCGATCGTCCCAACTGGCTCCACTCTTGATCACCTGAAACGAAACAACACAATGCACAAAGTCTTCATCGAGCTCCTCCTTGAGCTCGGGTCACGGCCTTTGCCGCAGTTTCATTGGCACCTGCAAACTGGTTTTGAAGTATCCGTGAGTCACGGGACTCAGCAATCTCACACCCGCGAGATCAAGACTATTTAAGCTTAAAGGTAGGACAGGGTAGTGAGGTGGAGCTGCAGCAAGCGACTAGCATATATGGTGGCTACATCCGCAAATGAGAGCGAGAAGAGAAGGCAAAAGCACGGTCGAACAACTATGATCAAGAAGTGATCCTAGAACAACCTACGTCAAGCATAACTCCAACACCGTGTTCACTTCCCGGACTCCGCCGAGAAGAGACCATCACGGTTACACACGCGATTGGTGTATTTTAATTAAGATCAACTTCGGGTTTTCTACAACCGGACATTAACAAATTCCCATCTGCCACATAACCGCGGGCACGGCTCTCGAAAGTTTATACCCTGCAGGGGTGTCCCAACTTAGCCCATGATAAGCTCTCGCGATCAACGAAGGATATTCCTTCTCCCGGGAAGACCCGATCAGTCGGAATCCCGGCTACAAGACATTTCGACAGCAATAAAACAAGACCAGCAAAGCCGCCCGATGCGCCGACAATCCCGATAGGAGCTGCACATATCTCGTTCTCAGGGCAACACCGGATGAGACATCCTACGAGTAAAACCAATCCTCAAATTGCCCCAAGGTGGCCCATGATCTACTCGGTTCAGGCCAGCACTTAGAGAAGCACCGGCCGGGGGGCTAAAATAAAGATGACCCTTGGGCTCCGGAAACCCAAGGGAAAAAAAGGTCAGGTGAGGCAAATGGTAAAACCAATGTTGGGCCTTCTTTGGAAAAGTCTTATTCAAAGCGAACTGTCAAGGGGTCCCATAAATCACCCGACCGCGTTAGGGACGCAAAATCCGGGAACATAACACGGTATGACGGAAACTAGGGCGGCAAGAGTGGAACAAAACACCGGGCATAAGGCCGAGCCTTCCACCCTTTACCAAGTGTATAGATGCATTAATAATATATGATATATTGTGATATCCCAACAAGTAAACATGTTCCAACAAGGAACAACATCTCCATGTTCCAACAAGGAACAAACTTCATCTTCACCTGCAACTAACAACGCTATAAGAGGGGCTGAGCAAAGCGGTAACATAGCCAAACAACGGTTTGCTAGGAAGGGTGAAAAGGTTAGAGGCTGACATGGTAACATGGGAGGCATGATAAGCGAGTGGTAGGCATCGAAGCATAGGCATAGCAAAGAAGCGAGCATCTAGCAAGCAAAGATAGAAGTGATTTCGAGGGTATGGTCATCTTGCCTGAAATCCCATAAGGAAGAAGAACGAATCCATGAAGAAGACAAACGGACGTAGTCGAACGAATCCTCACAACTCCGGAACGAAACCGCAGCTAACGAGAAAAGCAAACCGGAAACAAACAAACAACATAGTAAATAACCATCACATAAACATGGCATGAGCACAAACAAATATGATGCATGTCCGGTTTAAATAGCATGGCCTGGCAATATGCACAAACAACACTACAAGTTAAGTGGAGCTCAATATGCAACGAGTTGCATATTGACGGAACACCACATCACTTATTTAGTTCTCGCCCGATTAGGTACTCAACAATATTAAATGTTGTTAAACATGGCAAGAGGTGGAGCATAATTAAACTAGCTATTTAGGCAAGTTTAAATGAGGCCGAAACAACGAACAACAATTCCGGAAAATCCCCATATGCAAATTATGGATTCGGTACTGATCTGACCTAAAAGCATATTTTAGAGTTGTTAAACATGCAAAGTAATGCTACCATGTTAAACTAGGCATTTTTCTACCCCATTTACATATATAATTTATTTAAATCCGAGTTACGGTTATTTAGTTATGAAATAAATCATTTTAGCATGGCATTTAAGCAAATTAATGCAAACAACAATTTTAAACATTTCTAATGTTGTTATCATGATGCGGATGACATGTGCAAGTTTATGCAATATTTTTATGAAAATGATAACATGAGCATGTTACGAGGCATTATGTCACCGTGGTGGATGAAAGGGTGCCACGACAACGAATCCGAAAATGGTGCCACGACAACATATCCGAAAATGATGCCATGGCAACATATCGGTTCCGATAACTCGATTGAGATATCGGTACAAAGGAAAGCGTGGCGTGTCATGCGAGGATGGTGGGGTGCTCCCGATTACGGGTTCCCACGGAACGGTGGCATGGCAAAAGAGGGCATCGCAAGGATGATTCGATCACGGTCGGTCATCTCGGTGGTTATACCTTCAAGCGTCGTTCGGGCGGAAAACGTTTCGTAGAGGGAAGTAGACGTTCACGGGTCGTCGAGGGAAGTAGAGGAAGTAGTCGTTCTCGCGATGATCGCTGAGGGAAGTAGTGGTACACGGCGACGGTAGAGGAAGTAGACGTTCATGTTCGATGGCAGTGGTACTTGAAGAATCCCGAAACGGACTTGGCGTCTTCGCGCGTAGGGGTACTTGTCGTTATCCACCTCGGATGTAGTCGTTTCCGTGTAGTCGAACTTGACGATCCGAGGGGGTACTTGGCGCATCACCGTGTAGTCGAACTTGACGATCCGAGGGGTACTTGACGGGTCGGTCTTGACGATCCAGGTTTCCGTAGTGCCCTGGTACTTGACGCTTGGGAAAGATTCCAGGGTTGCATGCGTCCACGGCTACACAGCGCAGACGCAAAGAGGCAGCGACTTGGCGCGGTTCCGGTAGTCGAACACGGCAGGGCAGCTCGGTCACGCTGGGTCGCGAGGATCCGAGGCGGCGGGTCGATCTCGGCGGATCGGGTCAAAACGAAGGCGTGGCGGCGCCGGTTGACTCGGGCGAGCATGGGCATCCATGGCGCCCGGTTCCATGGAGGATTAGCACGGAGGAGCTGCTCGGCCTCGGTGCTGCTTGACGCGATCGACGCGGAGGACGGCAGAAGAGTAAGCGCCCGGCGGACAGCGAGGGATGGCGACGCTCCTGGTCACAATGGCCGGAGGGCGGCAGGCGTAGAGGCGTGATGGAGGTCCGGGCGCGAGAAGTAGCAGGCGAGGTGCGGACGAATGGCGCCGGTGGAGGGAGGAGCACGGTGGAGGCCGGCTCAGGCGGACGGGCGCGAGGTCAGGCCTGGAGCAGCGGCATGGCTCGCTGGTCGGCGATGGAGGGCACCGCACGGCGCTGAACTCCGGCTCCTTGTGGAGCTCCTGGTGGTCGCCACCACCGGAGGAGGCGGCAAGGGGCGAGGGGGACCGGCGCAGGGAGCGGCGAGGGTCGTTGACGAGGGCGACGGGGCAGGTTCGGTGGCGCGGCACCAAGGGCGGCGAGGAGGGTTGAGGCGCGGTGGAGGCGACGAGGTGGCGCAGGGATCGAGGGAGATGAGGGGGATCGGGAGATCGAGAGGAGATGGGAGATCGGGCGCAGTCTGAGGGCTCCTCCCTGTGGCGGCGGAGAGAGAGAGGGACCGAGGGAGAGATGAGATCTTGTTGGGGGCTGGGCTAGGGTTAGAGGCGGCTGGGCCTTGGGCCTCGGGAGGCTAGGCCGGCCTGGAGGGAGATAGGCGAGGGGCCGGCTGGGCCTAGCTCCTCTCTCTCTCTCTTTAAACTCTTAAACAGAGAAAAGAAAGGAAAGGGAAGAAAAGAAAAAGATTAGAGAAAGAGTTTGGGCCTGGGGATTATTTTCCCGAGCTCGCAAAAATGAGCTGGAACCAGGAAAATTAGAAGTGGGCATGACCGAAAGATTTAAATCCAAAACCATTTGAATTTAATTCGAATGGTATGGACTAGGATAACATTTTGGAAGAGTCCGAAATGTTAAGAATTTAGGAGGAGCCTCGATAAAAGAGGTAAGAATTGTTGGCAAAGTTTGGGGACCAAACTTGAAGTAGAAAAGGAGCATTGGAATTTTTCAAGTGTGTTATGATGATTCCAAAACAATGGAATATTTATTATAGCTCCCTAATAATATTGGGACGATATGTTATAAAGAGAAGTCACCATGTGAATCCCTCGGTTTAAATGGATCGAGAAAAATCCATACAATTTATTTAGTTGTGTTTTGAAAATTAATGATATGATGGCATGATGAGATAATGCAATGCAAGAGATGACATGATGAATGCACAAACAAAACAAATCACACGACAAAACTCGGAAACCACAGAAGGCAAGCTGAAGCTCCGGTCTTGGGCGTCACAACACTCCACCACTACGAGAGGATCTCGTCCGAGATCTAGGATGGCACCGGAGAAAAGCGGAAGAGGAAGAGGTAAAACAAAGTTGCTTCTCCGACAAGCAGAGTGAAACCAAAGAACCTTGAGAGGTTGAACAAAATGAAAGAAAGAAAACAATGAAGATGAAGAAAGTTGAAAAACACTCTGTTAGAAAAGAGGAACAAGGGATACGGCGAAAACCAAGAGGTTTAGTGATAAGATAGATATTGAAACCACTCCGGTTAAAGCTAGATAGACAAAGAATAAGATTGATAAAATTTGGGCAGCACTCCACTGAAAATGGAAGGAGTTGAACATGAACTTGGCAAAAAGAAAGCACCTGGGTGAGACTCCGGTTAAAGAGGAACGATAGACACAACACTCCGGTTAAATTGATAAGCAACGAAGAGAGCAACATCACAATGCCTCCGGAAGAAAAATTGAAGATAGATCATTGGAATAAAGGAATGGAGAAGAAAATAACAACTTCTACCACAAATGAGTTTGGAAAGCACCCTTAAAAGAAGGATAGAACGGAGTTGTTGGATTATCAACAACGAAAAGCACCAGCTTGTTGTGGGCTTATGGTAAACATCTCAAAATTATGAGGTGAGTTTCTGCCACCAACGGAAACACATGATTGGATTGATATCAACAAGGAGACGAGAAACTTATATCACCGGGAGGACAAATGAAGAGCTTGGGTCATTTATAAGCACCATAAATAGCAACAATCCTTAGGGAAAGCTTTAGGTGAAATATAGCCCAAGATAACTGCAATGGAGAGATTGATGGATTTGAAATACCTCATTCTTGACAACATGTGAATCATGAAACACGAACTCAAATTGTCGAGAATGACATAACACCACCTCAAATGATAAGGTAGAACGAATTGCACTTCGAAATGCAAGAAGAAGAATACTTGAACTCCTCAAAACAAAAAATGTGTTGAGCACCATGTTCAATTTTGAGTATGGCTTGACGGATCATAACTCCGAGTGAAATCTTGAAGAACGATTGAAGAATGAAAAGAATCCTTGAGGAAGCACCATGTAGATCCTCCACGAAGAACTCCGGTAAACAAAAGGATGATAAAAGAAAGAGAAGTTGACAACACAAGGTGAAGCCTTGCGGTGATAAGATGAAGCTTTGAAATGATATAACCGAGAAAACTTGGAACTCCGGAAAGAAAGATGAACAAATGAAACCAAGAATTTTGACGATCCTCCGGAATAAGGAATTGAACTTACTCGATGAAACAAGAATAAGAATTACATTATGCTGATCCTTCACCAATTAAATTGATGACAAAATGGATTTGGCATACTACTTATTCTCGTAGAAAGGATTAAGATAGATATGGCGCAAACTTGGGAAGGTCTTCAACAATTCACCGGTAGGATTCGGAAGAACGAATGAATTGATACGATAATAAAGGAAATGAAATCTTGAACGAACCACCGTAAGAATTAAAAATGAACATAGCAAAGGCACAATTCACCGGGAAGAATTGGAAAACGAATAAAGATGCTTGACAAAATTTAGATACATTAGAACGAAGAGATCATGAACTGATTAGAGGATATTTCGACGATGCACCGGTGAGATTTGGAAAACAAGAGTTGAACGCTTGAATGAATAATTCTGAGATGATGGGCTCCGAAGAATCAAACTGAAAAGACTCCTGAAATGCTCCGGGTGGGTTAAAAGAATTCCCACAATCAAAAATAATTATGAGAGGATGGCATCAAGCTAGAACCATGAATCTTGAAGAGAATGGAGCAAGATTAAAGAGAAACTCTTCTTCGGTCTTCAAAATTCGAGAACGACGACGAGAAACATCACCATGAATTATTGAAGCACTCCGGAATGAAAATTAGAAAGGTTGAACCAACAATGAAAATAATTTGAAAGATCTTGGAGAAAGACATTTGACTGATGATAACTCATCCTTACATCAAACTTTGAATTGAATTTGAGAATAACTCCGGGAGAATTAAAAGAGTCAGGTAAGATCCTGGGAAAAGACCTGTGGGTTAAGGCCCACTCAAAAGAACCACCGTTGAACAAATGTTTGAAATAGATATTGCACCGGTAGAGTTAAATGGCTTGAATGAGATAGCATCCTCAAAAGAACTTGAGTGAATTGAGAATGGAAACTAGAATCTTCTGAGATATCTTCAACACTCCGGAACAATTGAATAGCGAGAAATGGATGATTAATTGGTGCACCGACATGAGAAAGCATTTGAAATGATGAAAAGAATACGATCAACACTGAAAACTTGACTTAAATCCACGGAGAAGAAAATTAGAATGGAACAATGATAAGGTTAAGGCTTCCTTAAGCGTCTTCATGAGAAATCACCGGATAAAACATTAAAGGAAAAGAATGAAGAAACTTCACTCAATAAAATGGATACTTGATTAAGGATTCTGAGTCCTTGAAGAAAAAGGGTGGGAGGCGGAAATCAAAACAACTTGGGTCGGATGAAACGAACACCGTTGAGAAAAAAAAAACTTAGAATTGATCTTGCGAATGTTGGAATAATCGGATCCACTTGAAGAGAAGCACGCCGGTTGAGAAAAGAATTAACATGACGACCTCGATGATCAAGAAGGATTAGTATTCACATAGAAATATGAGAACACATTTAGAATAAGGTATGGAATCAACACTTGACATTGAAGCAACTTGAATACCACCAAAACGGAACAAAAACAAAGGATTTGGCTTGCGGAATAAGCCGGAACAAACACATATGATAGAGATTTACCCAATCCCATATCATACATCTGTCGGAAAGATATTCTAGGAGCTACTTGAATTCCCACCTATAAACTCCCGAAACTTTCTGGTTATGCAATCTGGTGTTGGGGATACAGGGACACAAAATATATCACCCAAACTAACAATACCTAGATCCACTGTATCCATCCGTCAATACATAACCAAGAAATCCTCGGAAATCGTGTACCTCGACCTTGAAAAACATCCGTTATACAAGTCATGGCAATACTCCCTTTTCGCCACAAGATCTTGGGCTATCGGGGTTATCTCACCAACAACTGCACAAAAGAGATTTCGATGTCGGTAAAACTCAGGTATTCCAGGCTGCAACGATAAAATTGTGGCGACAACACCTCGGAGCTCAACTCCCGGGACACCGCCACAACCCCTAAATGTCGGGGAGGCACCAAGAACAATGTTCTCGTCACAAAACCATCGGAACGATTCCAAGATACCCACGTGATCCTAAAAAAATTTAGTGAAATTTGAGGAGAGAAAAGACAAAACTCTACGTCGGGATACCTCACCAGAGCGACGAAGGGACCGAGGAGTAAAAAGAATCCTACTCTCCGATATATATAATCCTAAGACTCAAAACATTTTTCCGTTCTAGACTCAACAACGCCAAAGAAACAATCAAGTAGGGGCTCCTAAGTCGGAAGGCTCTGATTACCAACTTGTAACGCCCCCGATGCGGCTATATCTCCCACGTGTCGAGGAACGACTTAGAGGCATAACCGCATTGAAAGCAATGTCGCAAGTGAGGTAATCTTCACACAACCCATGTAATAAATAAGGGAAAGAGATACATAGTTGGCTTACAATCGCCACTTCACACAATACATGAGTAAAACATTACATCATACAGGTACAATCAAGGTCCGACTACGGAACCAAAATAAAAGAAGACTACCCCAAATGCTACACGGATCCCCGATCGTCCCAACTGGCTCCACTCTTGATCAGCTGAAGCGAAACAACACAATGCACAAAGTCTTCATCGAGCTCCTCCTTGAGCTCAGGTCACGGCCTTTGCTGCAGTTTCATTGGCACCGCAAACTGGTTTTGGAAGTATCTGTGAGTCACGGGACTCGGCAATCTCACACCATGAGATCAAGACTATTTAAGCTTAAAGGTAGGACAGGGTAGTGAGGTGGAGCTGCAGCAAGCGACTAGCATATATGGTGGCTACATCCGCAAATGAGAGCGAGAAGAGAAGGCAAAAGCACGGTCGAACAACTATGATCAAGAAGTGATCCTAGAACAACCTCGTCAAGCATAACTCCAACACCGTGTTCACTTCCCGGACTCGCCGAGAAGAGACCATCACGGTTACACACTTGATTGGTGTATTTTAATTAAGATCAACTTCGGGTTTTCTACAACCGATATTAACAAATTCCCATCAGCCACATAACCGCAGGCACGGCTCTCGAAAGTTTATACCCTGCAGGGGTGTCCCAACTTAGCCCATGATAAGCTCTCGCGATCAACGAAGGATATTCCTTCTCCCCGGGAAGACCCGATCAGTCTCGGAATCCCGGCTACAAGACATTTCAACAGCAATAAAACAAGACCAGCAAAGCCGCCCGATGCGCCGACAATCCCGATAGGAGCTGCACATATCTCGGTCTCAGGGCACACCGGATGAGACATCCTACGAGTAAAACCAATCCTCAAGTTGCCCCAAGGTGGCCCCGCAGTCTACTCGGTTCAGGCCAGCACTTAGAGAAGCACTGGCCCGGGGGGGCTAAAATAAAGATGACCCTTGGGCTCCGGAAACCCAAGGGAAAAAAAAAGGCTGGGTGAGGCAAATGGTAAAACCAATGTTGGGCCTTGCTGGAAAAGTCTTATTCAAAGCGAACTGTCAAGGGGGTCCCATAAATCACCCGACCGCGTTAGGGACGCAAAATCCGGGAACATAACACCGGTATGACGGAAACTAGGGCGGCAAGAGTGGAACAAAACACCGTGCATAAGGCCGAGCCTTCCACCCTTTACCAAGTGTATAGATGCATTAATAATATATGATATATTGTGATATCCCAACAAGTAAACATGTTCCAACAAGGAACAACATCTCCATGTTCCAACAAGGAACAAACTTCATCTTCACCTGCAACTAACAACGCTATAAGAGGGGCTGAGCAAAGCGGTAACATAGCCAAACAACGGTTTGCTAGGAAGGGTGAAAAAGGTTAGAGGCTGACATGGCAACATGGGAGGCATGATAAGCGAGTGGTAGGCATCGAAGCATAGGCATAGCAAAAGAGCGAGCATCTAGCAAGCAAAGATAGAAGTGATTTCGAGGGTATGGTCATCTTGCCTGAAATCCCGCAAGGAAGAAGAACGAATCCATGAAGAAGACAAACGGACGTAGTCGAACGAATCCTCACAACTCCGGAACGAAACCGCAGCTAACGAGAAAAGCAAACCGGAAACAAACAAACAACATAGTAAATAACCATCACATAAACATGGCATGATGCACAAACAAATATGATGCATGTCCGGTTTAAATAGCATGGCACGGCAATATGCACAAACAACACTACAAGTTAAGTGGAGCTCAATATGCAACGAGTTGCATATTGACGAACACCACATCACTTATTTAGTTCTCACCGATTAGGTACTCAACAATATTAAATGTTGTTAAACATGGCAAGAGGTGGAGCATAATTAAACTAGCTATTTAGGCAAGTTTAAATGAGGCCGGAAACAACGAACAACAATTCCGGAAAATCCCCATATGCAAATTATGGATTCGGTACTGATCTGACCTAAAGCATATTTTAGAGTTGTTAAACATGCAAAGTAATGCTACCATGTTAAACTAGGCATTTTCTACCCCATTTACATATATAATTTATTTAAATCCGAGTTCACGGTTATTTAGTTATGAAATAAATCATTTTAGCATGGCATTTAAGCAAATTAATGCAAACAACAATTTTAAACATTTCTAATGTTGTTATCATGATGCGGATGACATGTGCAAGTTTATGCAATATTTTTATGAAAATGATAACATGAGCATGTTACGAGGCATTATGTCACCGTGGTGGATGAAAGGGGTGCCACGGCAACGAATCCGAAAATGGTGCCACGACAACATATCCGAAAATGATGCCATGGCAACATATCGGTTCCGATAACTCGATTGAGATATCGGTACAAAGGAAAGCGTGAGCGTGTCATGCGAGGATGGTGGGGTGCTCCCGATTACGGGTTCCCACGGAACGGTGGCATGGCAAAAGAGGGCATCGCAAGGATGATTCGATCACGGTCGGTCATCTCGGTGGTTATACCTTCAAGCGTGCGTTGGCGGAAAACGTTTCAGAGGGAAGTAGACGTTCACGGGTCGTCGAGGGAAGTAGAGGAAGTAGTCGTTCTCGCGATGATCGCTGAGGGAAGTAGTGGTACACGGCGACGGTAGAGGAAGTAGACGTTCATGTTCGATGGCAGTGGTACTTGAAGAATCCCGAAACGGACTTGGCGTCTTCGCGCGTAGGGGTACTTGTCGTTATCCACCTCGGATGTAGTCGTTTCCGTGTAGTCGAACTTGACGATCCGAGGGGGTACTTGGCGCATCACCGTGTAGTCGAACTTGACGATCCGAGGGGGTACTTGACGGGTCCGGTCTTGACGATCCAGGTTTCCGTAGTGCCCTGGTACTTGACGCTTGGGAAAGATTCCAGGGTTGCATGCGCCCACGGCTACACAGCGCAGACGCAAAGAGGCAGCGACTTGGCGCGGTTCCGGTGGTCGAACACGGCAGGGCAGCTCGGTCACGCGCGGGGTCGCGAGGATCCGAGGCGGCGGGGTCGATCTCGGCCGGATCGGGTCAAAACGAGGCGTGGCGGCGCCGGTTGACTCGGAGCAGAGCATGGGCATCCATGGCGCCGGTTCCATGGAGGATTAGCACGGAGGAGCTGCTCGGCCTCGGGGTGCTGCTTGACGCGATCGACGCGGAGGACGGCAGAGGAGTAGCGCCGGCGGGACAGCAGAGGGATGGCGACGCTCCTGGTCACAGCGGCCGGAGGCGGCGGGCGAAGAGGCGTGATGGAGGTCCGCGGCGGAGAAGTAGCAGGCGAGTGCGGACGAATGGCGCCCGGTGGAGGGAGGAGCACGGTGGAGGCCGGCTCCAGGCGGACGGGCGCGAGGTCAGTCTTGGAGGCGCGGCTGCTGGGCTCGCTGGTCGGCGATGGAGGGCACCGGCACAGCTGAACTCCGGCTCCTTGTGGAGCTCTGGTGGTCGCCACCACCGGAGGAGGCGGCAAGGCGAGGGGACCCGCGCAGGAGCGGCGAGGGTCGTTGACGTGGGCGACGGGGCTGGTTGCGGTGGCGCGGCACCAAGGGCGGCGAGGAGGGTTGAGGCGCGGTGGAGGCGACGAGGTGGCGCAGGGGATCGAGGGGAGATGAGGGGGGATCGGGAGATCGAGAGGGAGATGGGGAGATCGGGCGCAGGTACGAGGGGCTCCTCCCCTGTGGCGGCGCTGGAGAGAGAGGGACCGAGGGAGATGAGATCTGTTGGGCTGGGCTAGGGTTAGAGGCGGCCGGGCCTTGGGCCTCGGGAGGCTAGGCCGGCTGGAGGAGAAAGGCCAGGGCCGGCTGGGCCTAGCTCTCTCTCTCTCTCTTTAAACTCTTAAACAGAGAAAAGAAAGGAAAGGGAAGAAAAGAAAAAGATTAGAGAAAGAGTTTGGGCCTGGGGATTATTTTCCCGAGCTCGCAAAAATGAGCTGGAACCAGGAAAATTAGAAGTGGGCATGACCGAAAGATTTAAATCCAAAACCATTTGAATTTAATTCGAATGGTATGGACTAGGATAACATTTTGGAAGAGTCCAGAAATGTTAAGAATTTAGGAGGAGCCTCGATAAAAGAGGTAAGAATTGTTGGCAAAGTTTGGGGACCAAACTTGAAGTAGAAAGGGCATTGGAATTTTTCAAGTGTGTTATGATGATTCCAAAACAATGGAATATTTATTATAGCTCCCTAATAATATTGGGACGATATGTTATAAAGAGAAGTCACCATGTGAATCCCTCGGTTTAAATGGATCGAGAAAAATCCATACAATTTATTTAGTTGTGTTTTGAAAATTAATGATATGATGGCATGATGAGATAATGCAATGCAAGAGATGACATGATGAATGCACAAACAAAACAAATCACACGACAAAACTCGGAAACCCTGGAAGGCAACTCAAGCTCCGGTCTTGGGCGTCTAGCATAACGCACGCGTGGGTGCGGCGTTGGGATCTAATCAACCCGAGAGAGGCATTGGGCTCTAATCAACCCGAGCAATTGCACTGCGAACTCTGGCGTTCTTGAACCCGAGCGACCGATCGATGGCTGTTAACTGAACCCGATCGAGCGATTCCTTCACTACTGCTGCTAACTGAAGCCGATCGATGCTGCGTCTGGATGAACAGTGAGCGTTGCTGGGGGGGTTTGGATGAATAGTTCCTGGTGGGGGTGGATGAATGGGACCCCTTGGTGTTGCCTCTGGATGAACAGGACCCCGATCAATCGAGCCGGTTGGGGCTGGATGAACAGGACCCCGTGGAGGGTTGGATGAACAGGACCACCCCGTGGAGGGCAGGATGAACAGTAGACGGTGGAGGGCTGGATGAACAGTAGCCCATGGAGGGGTGGTTGAACAGGAGCCCGTGGATAGAGCTGGTTGAATAGTAGCCGGTGGAGTAGCGCGCGGTGGAGGCTGGATGAACAGGAGCCCGTGGATGAATAGTCGCAGGTGGAGGCTGGAGGAGGTCGATGGTGGATGAACAGTAGCCCGTGGAGGCTGGAGGGGGTCGACGGTGGAGATAAACAGTATCCCGTGGAGTCCCGTTTTGCGGTACGCCACACCCTCCTGATGAACAGGACCCCGTTTCAACCGTAGCGCTCCAACACAAGTCTATTTCCTCCGTTTTGCGGTACGCCACACCCCTCCTGATCAACAAGACCCCTGTTTCGATCGTAGGAGGTCTGTTTCCTCCGTTTTGCGGTACGCCAGACCCCTCCCGATGAACAGGATCCCATTTTGAACGTGGCCGGTCGAACACAAGGCTGTTTCCTCCGTTCTACGGTACGCCATGCCTCGTTTCCATCGGCCGTTCCGTCCAAGCCCTCCCGATGAACACGACGACGCATTCCATTCCGACCCAGCCGGTTGGCTCCCCATGAACACAACGACGCAGTTTCTTCATTCCGACCCAGACATGTACATGAGCCCTGGCCGTACGCATACGCGAGTAGGTGTTCGAGACCCTGCCCGTATGTACGTACATGGCCGTATTTTCTTTCTTGCACACTTGCCGTTGTACATACGTGTACATGCTATGTGTGCGCCTCTACTACGACACGTGCACGCCTCTACATCGACCAGTATGTACGTACACATTCGCGACCAGAATGACAATGCTACGTATGCTTCGACCAGGTGGTTCCCGACTGTCAGGCACTTCCTTGCGTGCGAAGATGTAGCTGGTGGGTCCCAGCAGTCAGGGGCAAACGTTTTTTCGTGAAATACAATGGCCGGTCCGGTTGGTCCCCGCTGTCAGGTGGAGGAATAATTATTTTTGCGCGTAATAAGGAGGCACTTCCTTGCTGCGGTAGTGGACCCAGATTTTAGCCCCTCCACGTATAGTCCACGTCCGATGGAAGCCGTTCCTTGACCACGTTGACCACGCCGTGCCGAGAGCACCAGGGCGGTGGACGACGGCAAGGCCTAGGAAGGGGACGACGCGGAGCCGGGGAAGACGCGGCAGTGGATGCCCACACGTAGAGGAGTATGGGGGTTCACTGGTTCGCTGCGGTGTGAGGCTGCCGCCGCCGCAGAATAACAGGGGGTGTGGATGAGTAGAGGGATAGCCTGGCAAGCGGTGGGTGTATTAGGGGGCGGTGAGGCCTCCGCCGCATCGTAGCCGGCCACGGGAGGCAGGAGCACGAGACACGACCAGCGCTGGTTTGGGCGGCTGGAGCAAGAAGACCAGAGGTTGAAGAAGTACTACGGCCGTTCGATGGACATCGTACGGTCACTGGAGCTAGAATCGTGCATATTGACTAAGTTGACAAAGCCCTCCGTCCCCGTCAACTTAGTAGGACCACAAGTCAGCCTGCCACTATCTTTGGGTCCCAGCTAACAGGGGAGTATTCATTTTTTGTGCGTAATAAGGAGGCACTTCCTTGCCTGTGAAGATATAGCTGGTGGGTCCAAGCTGTCAGCGGCGGTAATGTTTTTTTCGCGAAATACAGAGGCCCTTTCGGTGGGTTCTAGATGTCAGGTGGAGGAATCATTATTTTGTGCGTAATAAGGAGGCATTTCCTTGCGTGTGGCCGTGGACCCAGCTGTCAGCCTCTCCGCATCTGATCCACTTCAGATGCATGTCGGTCGTTGACCACGTTGACCAGGCTGCGCCGAGAGCACCAGGGCGGTGGACGACGTCGAAGCCTAGGAAGGGAACGGCACGGAGGCAAGGAAGACTCGGAAGTTGTTTCCCACGCGGAGGGGAGTACGACTGTACGAGGGTTTACTGGTTCGTCTGCCGTCGCCGGAAAATAACAGCAGGTGTGGGTGAGTAGAGGGACGGCTAGGCGAGCGATGGGAGTACGGTGGGGCGGTGAGGCCTGCGCGGCAGCACAGCCGGCCGCGGGGAGGAGGGAGCAGGCAGTCTTGCCGGCGCTTGTTTGAGCGGCTGGAGCAGGAAGAGCAGAGATTGAAGAAGCACGACGGCCGTTGGATGGACATCCAACAGTCACAGCTTGTGCGTCAACCTTTTTTTTAGGAAAGTGAAAGTGCTAGTTATCAACTAGAGGGGGGGTGAATAGGCGATTTTTAGGAAAGTCTTCAAAACACGGATGTTTCAAAGACAAATAATAGAAATGACCTAATTGATATGCAGCGGAAGGTAAACTACAATAAGCAAACCATAGTCAAGTATGCAATAACGTGAAAGTACAGGACTAATAGCAGCTTGGTAGTAAGGATCAAGATGGAAGATAGTGAGAAACCAAACAATGATAGTAGTCATGCAATGAAGTCAAACAGATAAGGCATATAAGCAATGACTTCACGAAGACAAACTCTAAGTAAAGGAGGGAAGGGATAGAACCAGTCACTTGTTGAAGACACATGATTTGTTGGACCAGTTCCAGTTGCTGTGACAACTGTACATCTGGTTAGGGAGGCTGAGATTTAACTCACAAGACCGCGTCTTCACCTTAATCCCCTTGAGCTAAGGACACACAGTCCTCGCCCAATCACTCTGGTAAGTCTTCAAGGTAGACTTCCGAACCTTCACAGACTGCGTTCACCGGAAATCCACAATGACTCTTGGATGCTCAGAACGCGACGCCTAACCGGCTGGAGGATTCATAGTCCTCAAGTGTAATAAGTCTTCGTGTCACAGACAGAAAACATCAGTGATGCCTAACACTCTTTGGCTCTGGGTGTTTGGGCTTTGTCCTCGCAAGGATTTCTCTCTCAAAGGCTTCGAGGTGGGTTGCTCTCAAACGACAAAAGCCGTGCACTAACTCTGAGCAGCCACCAATTTATGGTGTAGGGGGTGGGCTATTTATAGCCACTAGGCAACCCGACCTGATTTGTCCGAAATGACCCTGGGTCACTAAGGAACTGACACGTGTTCCAACGGTCAGATTTCAAACACACACGACAACTTTACTTGGGCTACAAGCAAAGCTGACTCATCCAGCTCTGGATAAGTTTTGCTCTCATTGTCTTCGTCAAGACATAGGATTTGGGTTGAGCATCACTTGATGATTACGACTATGATCACTTGGACCCCAATTAACAGTGCGGTGGTTCCTACGACTCAACAAAGAAGAAAAGGAAACAACGAAGCGACCACGCCTTTCAAGGCTCCATAGTCTTCACTCAATGTCTTCTCATGTCATAGTCTTCAATGTGAATATCTTCACATACCACCATTGTCGTCAATGTC
This sequence comes from Aegilops bicornis, assembly GCA_021605145.1. Lineage (NCBI taxonomy): Eukaryota > Viridiplantae > Streptophyta > Magnoliopsida > Poales > Poaceae > Aegilops > Aegilops bicornis. The sequence goes on along the minus strand of CM038673.1, from coordinate 406,230,211 downwards.
TTCATACATTTTTAGGGGTCATCTCCGGTAGGTAAACCGAATCAATGAGGGACACTACCTGCGTTATCCTGCAATTCTCACAAACGCATTAGTCCCTCAACCACATTTGTCATCAATACTCCAAAACCAACTAGGGGTGGCACTAGATGCACTTACAGAAAGCCTCAAATCTGCGAAAAACATCATACAACCCATTTGCCATTATTTCCAATAATTTACAGCCCATTTGCTAATTCATAAGGTTTTTTTGAGCCCATATTCTTTTTGTTAGCATTACAGCCCATATTGTCGCCACCGTTAAAAAATTATACGAAATTTTGCATATTTCAGTGCGGTCCAAACTGTTTTTAATCCCGAAATTTTGAGTCACGGTCAAACTGATTTAAAAAATAAATATATATCAATATAAAATCCAACAAATTGTCCACGCATAAAAATCAATGCACTTTAAAATCTCAAAATGGAAAAAAGAAATTTGAAACTAATTGCCGGTTTGATGTGTTTTAAAAATGTACAACCCATTTCTTATTACTGATAGGCCATTTTCTCGGCCAGCCGAATGAAAGCTCTCCTCGTCTTGAAAGATTTGCAGCCCAACAGGCCTGACAAAGCGACTTACTTGGCAAATCACAAAGAAACTGGGCTGTGGCCGTGGACCCAGCTGTCAGCCTCTCCACGTATAGTACTCTTCCGATGGAAGTCAGTCGTTGACCACATTGACCACGCCGCGCTGAGAGCACCAAGGCGGTGGACGAGGCGAGGCCTAGGAAGGGGACGACGCAGAGCCGAGAAAGATGGGGCAGTGGATGCAGTTGATTGCGTGCGGCCAGGCCAGTAGAGGGAGTAGGGTGGGCCGGGGAAGCCTACACGGCATCACAGTGGGCCACAAGAGGAGGGAGCAGGCAGTCCCGCTGGCGCTAGTTTAGGCGGCTGGAGCAGGAAGATCAGAGATTGAAGAAGCACGTCGGCCGTTGGATGGACATCCAACAATAACTGCTAGTAGAATCGTGTGTTGACTGACAAAGCCTTGCGTAAACAAGTCAGCCTCGAAACCTGTGGCGTGTACAACCCATTTGCTATTATTTTTATAATTTTTACTCATTTTCTAATAAATATGGAATTTATTGCAGCCTGTTTTCCATTTTTAGAATTGCTTCCCATTTTCTGGTCAATACCGGGGTTAAAAAATTTAACTAAAATGTGGGAAATTTTGAAAATTCGCAAATTTTTGCTGGGGAACAAAATATTCTTAATCCAAAAATTAGTAGCCATACTAAAACAAATTTAAAAATAAATTAGTACTATGTCATGTTAAATCCAATGAAATACATATAAGATATCAGTGAAGAACAAAAACAAAAAAAGAAACTAATATCCCATTTGCTATATTTTTTTGGAATTTTCAACCCCTTTTGATATTACTTTTAACAGACACTGACCATACTCTTTGGCCAGGCCGGAATGCATCCCTCCTCGTCTTGAAAGATTTGCAGCCCAGTAAGTCGGAGAAAACAAATAGGCCTAGCTTGGGTATTCTTCAAAAAGAAATACTGGGCTACCTATTTTCCCAAAGAAAAAACTGCTGGGCTGGTTATGTTGTTAGGCAGCCACGAAGACCGCACAACCCAGTTTATAGCCTGCTCCTCTGAATTACTACTAAAAAAAGTTGTGCAATTCTGTCATTAATTGACTATACGTTGAAAATGATGTGGGTCCCAGATATCAACAGGGTGGATTAGAGTAAAAAATGAGGGGTTCATCTGAGTAGTAAAAGAGGCGCTTGCTTGTGTTCGGGAGTGGACCTGGTGGGTTCGTACTATCATACTCACAACTACAGTCCTCTCCAGATTCACTATGTTGACAAGGACCGTTTCGAAAAAAACTATGTTGACAGGGCCGGACGGCGGCGCCGCGGCGAGCGCACCAAGGCGCAGGATAAAGTGCTATCGCCAATGTGCTGGGTTGGGTTGGACATTTTTATTGAAAAATAAAAATGGACCGGATCTATTTACGACGTTGACTACGATTTGCATGGGTCCGCTGGTTGCAGGAAGAAAATGTTGGGAGAAAGAAGACTGGTCGCTATCTTTGCCAAAGAATAATATCGACTGAATGTAAGGACACTATCATAGGAAATAATATCCTCCTGTTAAATCATGAATTTAAAGAACTGGTGCGTGAGCATTTAGCTTTATTTATTTATTTACTTATTTATTTATTTACTTATTTATGTTTAGGGGACCATGAGCATATACCTGGGCCGGATTCATGTGAGAGCCTCCCTTCCAGTTAATTATGGGCTTCTCTATTGGGCCTTCATCAGTGGGCTGCATGTTATCAACAAGTGGAAAATGTGTTCCGTACGAAAAATAGTATGCGCTACGTACGGTACGGGGCACTAAAGGATCGAACCGTGCAACGACTTCCAAAACATTGTGTTTGTCATTCTAACAACACATTTATTCAACCAACAGATGAAATATACTACTGATTGTACATTCAAAACAGCAGCAGCAGCAGCAACCAGGGCTGGGGGTGCAATAGAAGCAGTATGCAGGCCAAAAGAGTGAAGACACAGCTCTCTCTTCCAAACCAAACATCAGCCATCATTACAAAAGGGCTACCAAAAAAGAACAAGTGTATGCATCAAACTAAATTAAGATCCTACAACATCAAGTGTATGCATCTAACTAACTGGCTCAGTTAGGCGTTACTATTTATTAAGCTATGGAGATTGGCTGGCGGCTTGAACCAGATGGGTGCTTGACGGGGGAAACTCCAGCCAGCATGTCGAAGTCTGATACTTGTGACCCTCTCTCCTACTTTGGGCTGCAGAGCGTGGCGGCACATATCAGGGTATGGTGCATGTAGAGACGCATGGTATGCTGTGTACACACAGTTTTGCCTAATGAACGAAATGGCGCTACCATCATGATCCTTGCCATCGGTTATCTCCTGGTTAATCGGATAATTCAGTCCGACAAACAGAGAGCGTGTACCAAGGCTACTTACCAACCTGCAGCCAAAAATTCCTGAAGGCCCAGAGAAGCTGGAATCCTGCTCAAAGACCTTGCAGTGATTGTGATTGTATTCCGTGAAACAACATATCCGGTACGTGCGAACAATCATCAATCGTTCACTGTCGCTAATCGAGCCAGGAACCACCTGCAACTGCGATGCCACTTTTCTTTGAAAGGTTCTGGGATTAGGAAGGGTAGGGACACCAGGCGGCCTACAACATCATATCAAGTTGGAGTCAAATAACCCTAAAAAAAGTTGGAGTCAAATAAAAAAGGGCTCTTGATGTAGTCAATCTTGAGAACATCATGTTATGAGCATGAATATTTTTTGTGTAAATGTTGACAGTAATATTAGCAAGCCATCATGATATCATAGGAAAGTAACATACTGCTGTAACAGCCGTTTGTAACTATGACTGGAGTAGGCCAGCAATACGTCCAGCCATAGAAGGTGTCGACAGCGTAAATGAAGCCCTTGTGTTCAATGGCATCAGAGAACCATGGAGGATGTATGATACTGCGATGGACGTGCAGATTTATCCACTTACCGCAATGACCTGTCAGATAGGCGAGACCGCGGTTGAAGAATGCAATTAGCCTGAAGTCTTTATAATTCGCAGATCTTGTGGGCAGTTGGCAGATTACAACCTTGAGCAAATCAAACTTGGTATCTTGTTGGCTACTGTAAGATTTCGAGTATTCTGGGCCGCGGTGCCAAAGCAGTGCAGTGTTAATCGAAGGAAGGGGATCAATCGCCGGGTGTAGACCTCCACGAGCATCCAGCTGTCGCGACCATCGACGAGCACCTTCCAAGACGTGTTCATGACGACCTAGTACATACCGTAAATGTAGTTGAGGGTGACGGGGATCAGATCGCAGTCAAGGGGGTTGATGCTCACCACTCTACGATCGTTATGCTGCGTGACACGCCGTTTACAAGATCGGTGACATCGGCAAGCAAGGATCTGGCTTAAAAAGCTCCGGCCTGAGGGCTTTGAGTAAACGGTACAGCCCCGACGAGCACGCGACGAGCGACATGGTACTGAGATTGTCCACACGCGAAACAAAGAGCTTGATTACCTCTGTGGGGAGCGAATTCCAGCCACTCTTTCGGTGGACACTGCTCGATTCTGCCATTGTTAGTGCTTGGGTTTCGGACCAGGGGGGAGGTGCCTTAGCGGGGATGGAAGATTGGACGAGGGGGGGAGGCTCCTTAGCAGGGATGGAAGAGCGGACAAAGATGGAGAAGCGAATATGTGCTGCGGGAAGTGGACAGGTGATGATGACTACAACACACCGCTTGACTTACGAGACACATATCAGCAGCGTAGGGTCATATCGAAGTCAGACAACTTGGTTGAGTGATCACAATACTGGTAGTCCCTACAGTACCTGCTACTATGCCCTAACTTGCTTGAGTAGAGTAGTAGTGGAGTAGGACTCTGCTCTACTACTAGCACCGGAGGAGTAGTATGTTCTAATCTAAAATAGTTACAAACTTCAATGCCCGAGCATGGAACGACTACGAACCGCCATCGGTGCTAACTCCAATCCTACAACTCATGGATTTGTTTCTTTTTAACTTTGTGTACGAATCTGTAGCCAACCTGCAAGTCATGTACACTATACTGACAGTGGAACCCACAGAGTACTTAGAATACAAGATTAAGGATGCAATTAACTTTTTATAGAGGGAGAATCATACACGCAATTAACTCAAATGGATTGGAGATGACTCTATTATTCTCCAACGGCAACAGGCAAATTTCCTCCCGCGGGCCGGAGTAGGTTTCTCGGTTTGCATGCGGGTTTAACGGAGGGGTTCGATGGAGGCGAGGAGGCGTGTTCAGCCGGGCGTGCAGTGGATGGTACAGTACTATTTGATTTGACAACTACAACTAGTTTATTATAAAAAAACAAAGAAGAGTAGTAGAGATAGAGATAATAGTAGACTAGGGAGGAGCACCATCTACTGCTTCGTGGGCTATGCCTGTGCTCCATTCGGCTGACATAGCGTCCCCTCTGACCACTCCCTCCTGCGCTCCATTCATTCGGTATTTGTTGAAATTTGGGGAGCGCACTCTCGCGACTGCTAGCAGCGACGACCTCACCGACGATGACTTCTTCCCCGACCTCGGCAACCTCTTCCTCAACGACATGGGCGACAACCTCAACACAAATGGTGCTTCTCCCGTTGCACCGTATGTGTTTCTGTCCTTCCTGTTCGAAATCATGGTAGAATTCATGTTTCTAGTCTGTGTCCTAGATTTGATCTATTCATCTACTATGCTAGTCCGCATGATTAGTTTAATCTCTGTTATAGCCGTCATGATTTATTTTGTAGTAAATCTCGTAGTAACTTGCTCATATATTCAACTGGCGGAACGTCCCCTACAGCCACTCCCGTTTCATGGTCGGCCTGGTTGATGCCTCCAAGGAGCCCTTCGTCTACTGCCATGAGTGCCCGATGTCGTTTTGGGGCTCGCGGCGAACATCATGCATCACCTGACGCAGGCGTGCGGCGATCACTACTGGCCCTTGGCGAAGAACATCAAGTACGAGACGTGCTACCCGCTCACCGTGCTGGAGTTGCTGGAGGATCAGCGCCGCCTGCTAGTCTCGGAGGAGGACGATAGCGTCTTCCTCTTGATCGTGGCCACCGGTGAGGCCCGCGTAGGCCGCCGCCACATCTCTGTAGTGTGCGTCAGGCGGCGCCGTTGACCGACATCGACACACGAGGCCGATGTACGGGTGCGTGCTCACTATTACTACCCCTCGGAGGTACGTGGGCGGAGACACTGGCTACGTCAAGCTGACTTGGACTCTGCCGGGCTGGGACCTTCCCGCCGATGTGGACATGGAAGACACACGGTATTATTTGACCCCCAACGATGTGCACGGGGACTCCAAGGAGGTTCACCTGGACATCTGCATTATCAAGTTAAATGTTGATCATTAGTCTTCGCTCAATGTAATCCGCTGTCTAAGCATGTGGAGACTTCCATGCATGATCTTGCTCTACTGGAGTATCACGCATGAATAAAAGTGTATCCATTTATGGTTTAGTCTAGAATCTTCCATGTATGAATTTTTACTACGATCTTTGGTGAAAGACTTATGATGAACCATTTCCTGCAAAAGCACAATAAGAGTTATTTCTTCACAAGTTTTGGATGCAAGGTTGAGCAGTTGAACGCTTTTGTTTGCAAAAGATACTTTTTATCTATTTCACCCGGATGTTTGTGATCTCTAGAGATGAAATAATATCCGAACAAACCTATCAATACTCGTTACACATGAGATGACCCCCACATCCTTTGTCAAAATAAACAACTCCCCAATCAATGCATTTCACTCTTCCGTGCAACGCACGGGCACCTTACTATAGATTAGTACAACCAAAAATTGAACTAGCATTATATATAGTACGATAAATGATGATGCATGTCACCTAAAATTATAGGAGTATCATTGAAAACTATGTTCAAATACGATCCAATGATATTGTTTTTGTTGACATGCACAAACATTTTGTCAGTTAACTCTTCAGCCAAATTCAATGGGGGATAAACCACGACCGATATTGTAAACATTGTGTCCCTTGCTTCCTGTTACCATCAGCCTAGACGCACAGATCAGGACCCCCTACCCGAGATGTGCCGGTTTTGACACTGACAATGAGCCCAATAATAAATGGGCCTTGAGAAGGCCGAAAGATAACATGGGCTGGAAACGGCCCAACGGAATAATGGGCCGTTAATGGGTATAAAGTGATACACTGTTCACTAGGGGCCAGTTTTACCACGGGCTGTTAATGGGCCGAGGGTTACTAAGGGCCTCATATGGGCCAAAAGTAGTCATGGGCCATACATGGGACGGAAGTCAAAACGGGCTAGAATTATATTGGACAGCCCAGATGACGCTACTGGGCCTAATTCGGATAGGCCGTAAACGGGCCCTAGGTTAGCGGGCTGTAAATGGGCTATATGCGAACAGGTCATTAACAGGCTTGCCGTGGGCTGGCCCGCCACCTTTTGACCAAGTCAAATGGGCCGGCCTTTTCACAGTAATGGGCCTCTGTTGGGCCGTGCCACGTGTTGACGTATCATAGGCGCTTTGTGTCCAATGAGTGGATGACATCTGTCCCAACGGTGAGCCGACACATGTTTCCTCCAGCCAATGATGATTTTACACGTGGAAAATCCCCATTGGTCGGGGCTGTTAACGGGTTATCGGATCCAAAACCGGACCCGATAGCTTAACGGCGTTCCGTTACGGTGGATGCCATGTGTCGGTCACCCTTGACGAAAGCACTTTTGTGACGCGCGATTTATCGTCATGGAAGTGGACACTTCTGTGATGATAATTTTGGTAATGTCATGGAACACTTCTACGACAACACATGTATGACTATCTTGATTCGGTCATAAATTTGTCATGGATGTACATGCATGACACAAAACATGACCTACTGTGACAAACATGTATCATCACGGAAGTGTATTTTTTTGTAGTGAATCCTCAAGTTATGGACCCAGTCTTCGTAGTTGCTACCAACATCTTTCAACTTAGCTTTCTCTAGGAACACATTAAAAGTCAAGGGAACGGTAGCACGGGCCATTGCTCTACAACATAGATATGCAAAAACTATAAGGACTAAGTTCATGATAAATTAAGTTCAATTTAATCATATTACTTAAGAACTCCCACTTAGATAGACATCCCTCGAGTCATCTAAATGATCACGTGATCCATATCAACTAAACCATGTCCGATCATCACGTGAGATGGAGTAGTTTTCAATGGTGAACATCTCTATGTTGATCATATCTACTATATGATTCACGCTCGACCTTTCGGTCTCAGTGTTCCGTGGCCATGTCTGTACATGCTAGGCTCGTCAAGTTTAACCTAAATATTCCGCACGTGCAAAACTGTCTTGCACCCTTTGTATGTGAACGTAGAGCTTATCACACCCCATCATCACATCGTGTCTCGGCATGACAAACTGTCGCAATGGTGCATACTCAGGGAGAACACTTATACCTTGAAATTTTTAGTGAGGGATCATCTTATAATGCTACCGCCGTACTAAGCAAAATAAGATGCATAAAAGATAAACATTATATGCAATAAAAATATGTGACATGATATGACCATCATCATCTTGTGCCTTTGATCTCGATCTCCAAAGCACGGTCATGATCTCCATTGTCACCGGCTTGACACCTTGATCTCCATCGTAGCGTCGTTGTCGTCTCGCCAACTACTGCTTCTACAACTATCGCTAACCCATAGTAATAAAGTAAAGCAATTACATGGCGATTGCATTTCATATAATAAAGCGACAACCATAAGGCTCCTTCCAGTTGCCGATAACTTTGACAAAATATGATCATCTCATACAATAACCTATATCACATCATGTGTTGACCATATCACATCACAACATGCCCTGCAAAAACAAGTTAGACGTCCTCTACTTTGTTGTTGCAAGTTTTACATGGCTGCTACGGGCTTCTAGTAAGAACCATTCTTACATACGCATCAAAACCACTACGATGTTTCGTCAAGTTTGCTGTTTTAACCTTCAACAAGGACCAGTCGTAGTCAAATTCGATTCAACCAAAGTTGGAGAAACAGACACCCGCCAGCCACCTTTATGCAAAACAAGTTGCATGTCTGTCGGTGGAACCGGTCTCATGAACGTGGTCATGTAAGGTTGGTCCAGGCCGCTGCATCCAACAATACCACTGAATCAAAATAAGACATTGGTGGTAAGCAATGTAATGATCATCGCCCACAACTCTTTGTGTTCTACTCGTGCATATCATCTATGAATAGACCTGGCTCGGATGACACTATTGGGGAACGTAGCATGCAATTTCAAAAAAAAAATCCTACGCTCCCGCAAGATCTATCTAGAAGACGCATAGCAACGAGAGGGGGAGAGTGTGTCCACGTACCCTCGTAGACCGAAAGCGGAAGCGTTTGACAATGCGATTGATGTAGTCGAACTTCTTCTCGTTCCGACCGATCAAGTACCAAACGTACGACACCTCCGAGTTCTGCACATGTTCAACTCGATGACGTCCCTCCCAGTTCTGCACATGTTCAACTCGACAGCGTGATGATTGTGATGGTGAAGTGACCCGCGCAGGGCTTTGCCTAAGCACTACGACAATATGACCGGAGGAGTAAACGGTGGAGGGGGGCACCGCACACGGCTAAGAAACAATTGATGTGCTTAGAGGTGTCCTCTGCCCCTGTATATAAAGGAGGAGAGGGGAGGAGGCCGACCTAGGGGGCACGCCAAGTGGGGGGGGGGACCCACTTGGACTCCTAGTCCTGTTCGGCCCCCTTCCTTCTATCGGAGGGGAAAGGGGGAAGGAGAGGGAGAGGGAGAAGGAAAGGTGGGCCGCGCCCCCTCCCCCTATCCAATTCGGATTGCCCATGGGGGGCGCCACCCCCTTGTGGGCTGCCTTGCCTCTCCCCTATGGCCCATGTGGCCCATTACTTCCCCCGGGGGGCTCCGGTAACCTCCCGGTACTCCGATAAATACCCAAAACACTCCGGAACCATTCCGGTGTCCGAATACTATCGTCCAATATATCAATCTTTACCCCTCGACCATTCCGAGACTCCTCGTCATGTCCGTGATCTCATCCGGGACTCCAAACAATCTTCGGTCACCAAAACACATAACTCATAATACAAATCATCATCGAACGTTAAGCGTGCGGACCCTACGGGTTCGAGAACTATGTAGACATGACCGAGACACATCTCTGATCAATAACCAACAGCGAAACCTGGATGCTCATATTGGTTCCTACATATTCTACGAAGATCTTTATCAATCAAACCACAATGACAACATATGTTATTCCCTTTGTCATCGGTATGTTACTTGCCCGATATTCAATCGTCGGTATCTTCATACCTAGTTCAATCTCGTTACCGGCAAGTCTCTTTACTTGTTCCGTAATGCATCATTATGCAACTAACTCATTAGTCAAATTGCTTGCAAGGCTTATCATGATGTGCATTACCGAGAGGGCCCAGAGATACCTCTCCGATACTCGGAGTGACAAATCCTAATCTCGATCTATGCCAACCCAACAAACACCTTCGAGACACCTGTAGAGCATCTTTATAATCACCCAGTTACGTTGTGATGTTTGATAGCACACAAGGTGTTCCTCCGGTATTCGGGAGTTGCAAAATATCATAGTCAAAGGAATATGTATAAGTCATGAAGAAAGCAATAGCAATAAAACATTATGATCATTATGCTAAGCTAACAGATGGGTCTTGTCCATCACATCATTCTCCTAATGATGTGATCCCGTTCATCAAATGACAACACATGTCTATGGTCAGGAAACGTAACCATCTTTGATTAACGAGCTAGTCTAGTAGAAGCATACTAGGGACACTATGTTTTGTCTATGTATTCACACATGTATCAAGTTTCCAGTTAATACAATTCTAGCATGAATAATAAACATTTATCATGATACAAGGAAATATAAATAACAACTTTATTATTTCCTCTAGGGCATATTACCTTCAATGAGGGCACCGGGGAGTTGATGTGTAGTCGGGTTGACTTGGAGGGTACCTGCGAGATTTCTACGTGGCACAGCCGAGCATTCCGGGCCTTGCCGTAAATCCACGAGATGGGGCGACGGGTCACATGATCGTGAGTCTATGCTCGTCACCGCGTGCTCCCAAGACACTAACGAAATTGGGCATTTGATCTGAGTTGGCCACTGGCCTATACGCACTAACCACCACGCGGGAACAGTTATGGGAACTCGAAGTCATATGTATCAGCCAAAGCTCTCCAGACGTCAGCGGTTTAGCGGTGCGCGCCCAGGTGGCCCGCGTAAGCACCTGCCTTGTATAAGGAGGTTGCTAGGACTGACACCGGCCGCGTTCACAACATGTAGGAGTGCAAAGGGTGATTGTCCCATGATCCCTTTCACATTTAGGATGTAGACCGGTGTGCTGGCCTCTCTGTTGAGCCTAGGTAGGGCTACGACATGCTGATCTTCCGAGGCCGAGCATGACCCAGGAAAGTGTGTCCGGCCAGAGTGATCGAGCGTGTTGGGAATTGTGGCGCACCCTTGTAGGGAACTTTATCTATTCGAATAGCCGTGTCCACGGTTATAGGACGACTTGGAGTTGTATCCCGATCTATACAACTAGAACTGGATACTGAGATGTGAAATGGATATATTGGCTCTAGGATTGCTTTCTCGCAAGGAGTTGAGAAAGGATCTCTGGCGTTGATGCTACAACATGCTTGTTATTTATAAAATGCTATTTTGTACTCTTCTAAATGCTGCAAGATGCTTGAAGATGCTAGTCTTCGATAGGCTAGGTTTTTCCTTCTCTCCTGGCATTCTATAGTTCAGTCCACAGATACAGCCCATTCCTTTGATACTGATGCATACTTAGTATAGTTCTGATTTAAGTCTTGCAAGTACTTTGGATGAGCACTCATGGTTGCTTTGCTACTTCTTTTTCCCCTATACCCGATTGTTGCGATCATATGAAGGATCCCAGGAGCCAGACGACACCGCCGACGATGACTACTACTACCCAAGGGTGCCTACTACTACGTGGAGGCCGCTGACGGGCATGAGTAGTTAGGAGGCTCCCAAGGAGGAGGCCTTGCCTTTTCGATCGATGCTACTTTTGTGCTAGCCTTCTTAAGGCAAACTTGTTTAACTTATGTCTATACTCATATATTGTTAATTCCGCTGACTCGTTTGTATTCGAGCTAATGTATGCGAGCCCTCAAGGCCCCTGGCTTGTAATATGAAGCTTGTACGACTTTAATTTGTGTCTAGAGTTGAGTTGTGATATCTTCCCATGAGTCCCTAATCTTGATCGTACACATTTGCGTGTATGATTAGTGTAAAATTGAATTGGGGGCATCACAGTCTCCATTGCATTGGTTTCACAACCTAGGAGAGTATGGCGTCTAGTGAGGGAAATTATCACCATAGAGGTCCATATTTTGATGGTACAAACTTTGATAGTTGGAAGCATAAGATGAAAATGCATAATCTTAGTCATAACCTCGCCATTTGGACTATTGTTCGTGTTGGCTTGCAAGGTGAATTCTTTGAGGATGGAAAAGAACGGGATCATGAAGTAACCGCGGAAGAGTTGAAGATGTTGCAACACAATGCTCAAGCGTGTGACATTCTCTTCAATGGTTTGTGCCCCAAGGAGTTCGACAAGATTAGCCACCTCGAGAATGCAAAGGAAATTTGGGATACTTTGGTTGATATGCATGAAGGTACCGAGTCCGTCAAGGAATCCAAGTTGGATGTGCTTCAAAGTCAATTTACAAGTTCAAGATGAAGGATGGTGAAGGAGTCACAGAAATGTACTCTTGGCTCGCTCTCATCACAAATGAGATTGTCGGCTTAGGAAGCGAAGAGATGACCGACAAATTCATCATCAAGAAGATCCTTAGATCCTTGGATGGAATGTATCATACCATGTGCACACTGATCCAAATGATGCCAAATTACAAAGATCTCAAGCCCACGGAAGTCATTGGAAGGATTGTCGCTCATGATATGTCACTTAGTGACAAGGAGGAGCTCCACAACAAGTCAAGTGGTGCTTACAAAGCTTCAAGCAATGTTCCCACAACATCAAGTGACAAGCTTGTATCCAATGAAGAGATAAGCCTAATGGTCAAAAACTTCAACATGTTCTACAAGAATAGAAGCAAAGAGAGAAGCTCCAACTCAAGACACTATGAGCAAAGATCATCAAGTTGTGACGTAAATTGCTACAATTGTGGAATACCCAGACACTACTCCAATGAGTATATTGAAGATCAAAGAGAGAGAAGAAGCGATCTAACTACTAACTATGGACCCGTAGGGCCGTGGTAAACTACTCACACATCATCGGAAGGGCAACAAGGTTGATGTTGAGCCCCCCCCCCCCCCCCCGTGGTTGATTCCCCCTTCGGCAGAGTGCCGAAAAAGGCCTCCAGATGGGATCTCTCGAGAAGAGAAGCTTGCGGCGGTGGAATAAGTATTTCGGGTGGGTCTCTATTGGTTTCCCAATTTTAGCGAATTTATAGAGGCGGAATTAGGTCAAACGGGTGAACATGGGCCCCACGACCCACCAGGGCATGTCGTGGTGCCTTGTGGGCCCCTTCTTCATTTTCTGGCCCTCTCCCGAAGCTTCCAGGGTCTCTCTTGTCCAGAAAAAAATCTTCCAAAAAGTTCTATGGCATTTGGACTTCGTTTGGTACTAATATTCTAGAAAACCAAAAAACAGGCAAAAAGCAGCAACTGACACTGGGCACTAAGTTAATAGGTTAGTCCCAGAAAATGATATATAATTTCTTGTAAATGCATATAAAACATCCTAGATTGATACTATAATAGCATGGAAAAATAAAAAATTATAGATACGTTGTAGACGTATCAGGTGCGCCCTGGTGGCTTGTGGCCCCTCGTGTGCCTTCCCGACTCAGTTTTCTTATGGAATACTTGTTTTGCAAGATAAAAATTCTTTATATATACTCTCAAATGTTTTGATCACCGTATCACAGAAACCTCCTCTTTTCTTGTTTCGTGCTATTTTTCTAACAGATCTAGATCGCCATGGCTCCTTGAAGGCTCCGCACCAAGCACCGGATCATGCAACCTACATCGGGCAAAAGACCATACAACGAGGTTTATTATGAGTAGTCGTCAGGAGAGGAGGACATCGACAAGGAGGACAAAGCTGAAGAGGTCGCGGGAAGCCAAACTCAGGAGGGAGATCAAGCCATGCCTATGGAAGAAACCACGGGGAAGGGAGAAATCCTGCGACCCCTTTATAATCATCTCTCTCCATCTGAAATTGATACCTTAAGGGTCTTTGAAACAATCTGTGCTCAGAATACATATCTCACTCATGAATTTATTCTGCTTGAGGAGCAAAATCGTGCCCTTTAGAATATTAATAGAAATCCAGAGTACCTTTTGAAGCTGAAGGACACGCCTGCTACCTCACCATCATCATCATCACTGAAGAAAGAAGCTTGAGTACACGAGTATGAACACTCCCCTTGGCTTGTGCCAAGCTTGGGGGAGGTGCCCCGGTATCGTATCACCATCACTTTTATTATCTTTACCTATCTTAGTTCAATCCTCGGTTATTTCATGATTTAGTAGAATAAAAGTTTATTATGATCTATTTTTGAGTGATAGTTTTGTGATCTATATATCCATATAATCGAGTTGAGAGTTATATAATAAAGAGTAGTTTGAGTTTTGCTTATTTACTTTTATGTTTCAATCCTAGCAATGAAAATAATAGAGAAGACCATATGCTAATGTCATGGAAAGTAATGACATCACATGAAGAAAAGTGTAAGTGGTAAAATTTATTGGAAGTTAACAAACATAGCATTGGTCAATGCTGCAATTCATGAAGGATTAATAAGGGAAGAGAAGATTCACAAATAAATATACTATCTTGGACATCTTTTATGATTGTGAGCCCCCATTAAGTATTTTATGTCAAATTGTTGACGTTGGACAGTGTTTGCTTATATCCACATAGAAGTTATATTGTTATAAATCCTCCAACATGTGGTGCTTGTACAATATCTTTGCTAGCCAAAAATCTGCACCAAGTAGAGATACTACTTGTGCATCCAAAACACCTTGAACCTAGTTTCATGTCATGAGAGTCCACTATATCTACCTATGGATTACATAATATCCTTCAAGTAAGTTGTCATCAGTGCATAAAGCAATAAAAAATGCTAATAAATATGTACGATCTTTTATTGTAAGGGAAAAATAAGCTTTGTATGATCTTGTGATGGTAAAGAAATAAAAAGCGATGGACTGCATAATAAAGGTTGCTATCAAAAGGGGCAATATAAAGTGACGTTGAAAGGATCGATATAGTTGACTAGAGGGGGGTGAATAGGCAACTACCAATTTTTAGCTCTTCTTTACCAATTTAAACTTTGCATCAAAGTAGGTTGTCTAGATATGCAACTAGGTGAGCAACCTATATGATGCAACAACAACGAGCACACAAGCAAGCAAGAGATGTAACACAATATAAGCTTGCACAAGTAAGGGTACGAGATAACCAAGAGTGGAGCCGGTGAAGACGAGGATGTGTTACCGAAATTCATTCCTTTTGAGGGGAAGTACGTCTACGTTGGAGCGGTGTGGAGGCACAATGCTCCCCAAGAAGCCACTAGGGCCACCGCATTCTCCTCACGCCCCACACAAATGCGAGATGCCGTGAATCCACCATTGGTGCCCTTGGAGGCGGCGACTGGACCATTACAAACAAGGTTGGGGCTCTCTCCACAATTGAATTGGAGGCTCCCAACGAAACCACGGAGCGTCACCACAATGGAATGTGGCTCTGAGGTGACCTCAACCGTCTAGGGTGCTAAAACACCCAAGAGTAGCAAAATCCACAGAAGAAAGTATGGGGGAAGCAAATATCCTTTGGTGGAAGTGTAGATCTAGGTCTCCTCCTTCAATCCCTAGAAAATCAACAAGTTTGAGTGGCTAGAGAGAGAGATCGGGAAAGAGAGCTTGAGTGCCATTAATGGTGGAGTGAGAGAGGCAAGAGGTTAATGTGGTAGGTGGAAGAGCCATCCTTATATAGCAAACCCTAAAATCCAACCGTTACTGCGAAAACAGCACTGCAGCGGTACAACCGCTCCTTGTCCCGGTACAATCGGGACTCAGGGTTACCTACAGAAACCCCATCAAGCGGTACAACCGGGCATGCAGGCGGTAGTACCGGTTGTGGAGCACAACCGGAACAACCGCCCAACCACCGCTCAACCACCGCTTTGAAACAGTAGGGTGTCACCCCTGTGTGCGGTGATCGGGCAGTATAGCACCGGTGCAACCGCCTGGCCCTGGACACTTGGGTGGCTAAGTCCTAAGCGGTAGAACCGCTTAGGGAACCGGTAGTACCGGTTTGCGGGGCACAACCGAACCAACTGGCCACCACCGCCCAAGTACCGCATCAAAACAGAAACAGGGCCGCTTGTTGAGCGGTACTTGGCTGGTACAACCGCCAGAGACACACCACAGTCAATTTTAAGCATGGAGCCGGTACAACCGCCTGGGAGCAGCAGTACAACCGCTTGGTCATGACTGGGCTGTTCATCCCCAGGGTATCACCCCTGGGGTGGTGGTTGGGTAAGTGCCAGGAGCCAGCGGTACAACCGCTCGCACGAGCGATACAACCGCCTGGAGAACACATCAAGCAGTTGAACATGAAAGGGAGCTCTCTCACACAAAAAACACGGAAGGCAACGGAGGGTCTGGCAGAAGTGTACGTGCAATGATTTCCTCCAACACCTTCCAATGAGCATTCCCTCTTAATAGTATGGTTTCCCTACGACCAAAGAGATAAACACGTAGAAAAACACCGTCTTCGATCTTTTCCTTCTAGAGAGAATAGCAAACCGATGTAAGCCTAATCACCGAGAACCTGAAGCACTTAGCACAAGATTAGACCAACAAAGGGTTGTCATCATCATCCAAAACACAAAGTAGGGAAATGCCCTTACAATCTCCCCCTTTTTGGTGGATGATGACAACAACACGATTTGCAAGAGAGAGAGGTCTAAAAAATATAGACGAGACTCCCCCTAGATGTGTGCCCTAATTAGATATTGCTATTGGAATGCAAGTGCACACATTAAGGGAAAGACTCCCCCTAGATCTTATAGAACCACCACTCCTACTAGATATGTGAGGATAAGCGATAAGCACATATTAGGAGAGTAAAGACTATACTGGATAAATAAACGACATTAATGATAATAAAGATAAATAGAGGAGCGCATGTCTCACACCATGCAAGATGAGATAAGCAACAAGGTCCACGAACTAAAGTTCAACATGACGCACGAAAGACCAAAACACAAACCCAAGCAAAGCAAATCCCATGCAAATCCCGAGACATAATAGAACTCTCTCCCCCTTTGGCATCAAGTCACCAAAAAGGAAAAGAGCGAAGCTAGCGTGTAGCGACCCAACCCGAATGGATCAAGTCTCTGTGCTTAGTGTCATCCCTGGATCGGTATGCTGACACACATAGTACTCGAAGGATTTATAACAGAGGTAAATCACATGTAAAAAGTAACGTAAATACTATTACCTCAATCCAAAAATATAGCGGAAGCAACAAGGTTGTGGATTCCCATCAACACCAACGACAAAGTTGAGTGTAGAAATCGTAACCCTAACGTATCACTTACTCGTCGTCTGAAAAGCCTGCAACATGAAACGTTGTAGCCCGAAAACGGGTCAGCACATGGAATATGCTGGCAAAGTAACACATAGAGAATAATGAAGGAATAAGCCTATACTACATGCATATATGGCTGGTGGAAAGCTCTATGGTTACAGTTTGCAAAAAGCCAATTTTTCCCTATATCAAAGGAATAAATTTTATTTTAACTATCATGGTGGTTGAAACATCATTGAGAAGGTATAACCCCAACTCAATCCCAATTAAAGTGATTAACAACCCAGCAATATTAAATTTAGAGTGATGAGATACATGTGAATACTCAAGTACTAGATACTTTAATTGTCCATAAGCGGGGACACGGCTAACCATGATTAGATTGTACACTCTGCAGAGGTTTGCGCACTTTTCCCCACAAGACTCGATCGCCTCCGTTGGTTTCTCGCCTTTGCATGGTGTTTGAGAAGCGGATGACCGAGACACAGTCTTTCGGAAACATTAACTCTCTACTCCGGATAGATCATACAAAACCTATAAAACCCACTACCTGCTGATCTACCTCTTTGAGAGCTTCACATAACTTACTCAACTATGCTAGAGCCCATAATAGCTTGTGGCTGCACACGGAAGTTTCTAGCATGAATAATCTCAGTTTCCTTTGAGCCTGGGTGGCGGTCCATAGGAAGATCACACGGGTACCCCGGGATTTCCAAAAAAAAATATACAACACTGGGTCCCCCAGGTGCCTCAATCCACCCAGATGTGTATTTAAGTTTCCACCTTAAAGTAAACCATTAATTAATAATCTCACATCTGTCGTGAATATCTCTCAAACCCAAACCACGTCTATGAGCATAGCATGGCAATATAAGCAACACGTAGAAGTAACTCCCAAGGGTTTGATAGTAACAGGGTAATAGGTTCCTACCTCATCATCTACTTCCCAACCCACAAATTAATGACATCCTAATCATGCAATGTTTGAGGATTGAGCTAATGCATAAAACTGGGTAGGAAAAGGGTATGATCAAGTGTTACTTTCCTGCAAAGTTGATGAAGATGATTCGCACTCAAAACTCTTGATAGGTCTACTCGTCACACTCCGGTCAATCTATCGAAATCAAGCAATAGTAGCCACACATAAGCAACCACTCAAAAGATCGGAAATAATGAAGAAACAATTCGGAAAACTTCAAAACCAAGCAAATAACTATTTAAAATAAAACAATTTCTAACAGTACCAAAATTGTGTGTATTTGGCCTTATCAGAAAGTTTATGTCAAGAGCTTTAATTTGCAAAAAGAATCAACTAAATCGAGATTCTGAAACTCAAGTTACGATCAAACGAAGTTCAAATTCAAATCTGATCTAATTCAAATTTTAAACTTTCAAAAACATGTTTGAGTTGGATTACTGGAAAGAGGAGATCGTAACGAAGAAGTGGGCGTTGGTTTCGTTGAATTTGGACTAACGAGTAAAAAGTTATAGTCGTTTGAAAACCAGGGGCTAATCTGTAAAGAAAAATATTCACGGATGGGTCCCTGGCCGAAATCTAAAATAAAAAGAAAAATCTATCGAGCAAACGCTCGCTACAGAACCTAATCGACGAAAACCGTTCGCTAAGGAGATCTAAACAGCAAACGCTCACTATATAAACTAACTAAAAAAACGGGTTTTTTTTAAACAAAACCGAAACCCTAAAATAAAAACCGTCGGACCGGGGTGGTTTATTACCGGACCGGGAAAAACCGGCGGGTCGGGCGGCGGAGCGGATTCCGGCGACGGCGGTCTCCGGCGAGAAAGGCGGCGGCTCCGGCGAACTCGGGGCGGTGGCTCCGGCGGTCGCAGAGGACGGCGGAGACGTCGGGAGGCGGCCGGGCGCGAGACGGGACGGTGGTGGTGTCGGCAGGTCGACGGAGAGGCGGGCGGCAGTGGAGTTCAGCGGCGGCGGCAGCAAGATCCGGCGATGCGGGCGGTGGAGTCTGTGGCGAGGAGAGGGACGGGTCAAGTGAGGGTTTTATAGGAGAGGCGACGGTGGCGTGGAGGAGGGGCCAAAGGCGTCGGGGTGGCCGGGTCGGTCCGCAGCACGGCGGCGTCTTGGCAGCGGACTCCAGCTTGGGAGGAAGCGGTGCGGTGGGCTGGGCAGCGGCTTTGGCGAGGAGGCCGGCCCAGTTCGGCGGAGGGAAGTCTGTTTTTTTAACAGACAAAGAAATAAAACAAAAGAGGTAAATACAAAATACAATATAGGCATATTATATATCAAAATTTTCAGAAAAAGATTTCCTACATGATGAACATTATTCTAGTTTCAAATAAAATCCACAAAAATTCAAATAATTCAAACAGTGCTACTGACCTATTTAAAACCCAATAAAATCATTTTAAAAATACCAAAATGGTTTCAAATTTATTTCTCTCCATTTTTTTCTGATGTAGGGAATCATGTTACCCTATTTTCCATATATTTTATTTTTGGAGAAAAATAATTTGAATAAAACTCAAATAACTCCAAATTGAAAATAAATTCAAAAGAACTTTGAATTTAATGCTTTGAAAACTCCCAACTCATATTTCATATAATTTGAAGAAGTCATTTTATCTTCGCTCGTGAAAATCATTGAGTTGCATGAAGTTTCAGAATTGGAAATATTCTCAAATGAATTCAAATATTTTCAACACCCCTTGTCATTTAAATAAATGTCATCTTCTCTCCAGGGTTTTGTGATGAAAAGAATTTGAATTCCCGAAGATCATAAAAGCAAAATGAAAGTTTGGGAAAGTCCTTTTATTCCCTCTCATTTAACTTTCAAAAAGTTTCGAATTCACTCACTTTCAGTCAATCAATCAATCAATCAAACAATCAATCAAATCAATCTATTTATTATAACATTCCAAAATTTAAAATTTTGGGATGTTACATAGCGCCCTAGAGCTCAGTCGTCCTCCTCTGACTCCTCGATCGCATATGGATCCTCCTCCTCATCAGACTCCTCATCATCGTCCCGATCCGCGTCCTCCATTATATCATCATCAGCAGCAAAGGAGGTGTAGGGCTGGTGAGGAGCCTCATCATTATACCAAGTGCTATGCGCAGAGATCCATTGCTCCTCCAGTGTGATGCTCTTCTCAGAACCACTCTGAACATGCATATTGAGGTGCTTCATCATAGCAATCTAACAACGCCTGGCATGCTTCTCACTGACATGGGCCTCATACATCTTCTTCTGAATGTCAGTCTGGAGGCAGAAAGTCTTCTTCACCTTGGCAGTGAGCTTGGTCACCCAAGAGAGCTTGGCCCCAGGCTCCATATCGAAGTCCTCATCCTATGAAGTGGCATAGACATCCTCGGGGTCATTAGTAGGAAAGCGAGGCTCGGCATGCTTCTTATTCTTGAGTAGTTTGATCTCATGCATAGTGAGATTATCTGGAGAAGTGAGAAGCTCTCCAGGATGGCGAACAGCCCAAACTGAGTTTAGAAAGTACATGACAAATGGGGCATAAATAGGGACCTTTCTGTAGATGACCATGTTGTACATCTTGTTCCACAGCCAGTTGGACACATCAAACGTTGCACCAGAGCCCACCTTGGTCTTCATCGCAACCATCAAGTAAACAAGGTAGCCATGAATTTCATCTTGATTGCCCACCTTGGGCAAAAGTACATTGTGGAACACTCGATGCATGATGTCATAGACCTTCTCAAGATCCTTGGATTCTCCAATAATACCACGGCCCCGAATGTACAGAGGAGAAAGCTTTTCATTAGGCATAGATTCAGGAAAGTCGTGAGGACGTATGCCACCATTCCCTTCAAGACCGGTATCGTCATATCCAATAGCATTGCAAAAGGCCCTCCAGGGAACTTGAAAGAGCTCATCACGACACAAGAATGTGAGTGTGCGAGCCTCATCTTCTCCAAAATGAACAGTGGCATAAAACTGATGGATAAGCTGAACATCAAAGTCACCGTTGACTGACATGAGCTTGACTAGATCAAACTCCTCACAGAGAGCCAAAGCCTCACCAAAATACTCCAAGTTACTCCTCCAATGGTCAAGATCAATGGTCCACTACTTGGCATACCTATTCTTGTTGTGCTCAAAGAGTTCATGAACAATCCGCACTTGCATCTCATTCCGGAACTGGACGGTGGTCTGATAACCAACAAGTATAGGGGATCAATTGTAGCCTCTTTCGATAAGTAAGAGTGTCGAAACCAACGAGGAGCTAAAGGTAGAACAAATATTGCCTCAAGTTCTATCAACCACCGATACAACTCTACGCACACTTGACGTTCGCTTTACCTAGAACAAGTATAAAACTAGAAGTACTTTGTAGGTGTAACGTGATAGGTTTGCAAGAATATAAAGAGCACGTAAATAAAAACTAGGGGCTGTTTTAGGTAAAGAAGCAATAAATTTAGTATAGCAAGTATGGAAAAGTGGTGGTAGGATTTGCGAAATTGTCCCTAAGCAATTGACTACTTTACTAGACCGATAGAAAGTTTTATGTGGGAGAGGCCACTGCTAGCATGTCATCCCTGACTTGGAATTCTATGCACTTATGATTGGAACTATTAGCAAGCATACGCAACTGCTAACGCTCATTAAGGTAGAACCCAACCATAGCATTAAGATATATTGGTGCCCCTTCAATCCCGTATGCATCAATTGCTATGCTAGGTTGAAGCTTCTGTCACTCTTGCCCTCCAATACATAGTCCTATCAACATACAACTAACCCTATGGTGTGATCCACGCGCGCACTCATTTGATGGTCACCAAAGGACAGCAACATAACCACAAGCAAATTAAACCAATCATAGCAATTCACCAATTATCGATAGGACAACGAAAATCTACTCAGACATCATAGGATGGCAACACATCATTGGATAATAATATGAAGCATAAAGCACCATGTTCAAGTAGAGGGTACAACGGGTTGCGGGAGAGTGGACCACTGTAGATAGATGGGAGAAGGTGATGAAGATGTCGGTGAAGAGGACAGAGGTGTTAGTGTAGATTGCGGTGACGATGATGGCCCCGACGGCGTTCCGGCGCCACTGGAATAGAGGGGGAGAGAGCCCCCTTCTTATTCTTCTTCCTTGACCTTATCATAGATGGGAGAAGGGTTTCCCCTCTAGTCCTTGGCTTCCATGGCATGGGAGGGGCGAGAGCCCCTCCAAGATTGGATCTGTCTCTCTGTCTCTCTCTGTTTCTGTGCTCCCTGATTCTGCCCTTTCACCGTTTCTTATATTCCCGGAGATCCGTAACTCCGATTGAGCTGAAATTTGGACACGATTTTTATCCGGATATTGGCTTTCTTGTGGCGAAAGAAGGGCCCTAGCCGCCGTACGGGGTGGCCACGATTGTCAGGGGCGCGCCCCCTGCCTCGTGGCCCCCTCGGGCATCGCCTCTCGCTGATTCTTCTTCCCAAAAATCACATATATTCCAAAAAAATCTCCGCAAGTTTTTATCCCGTTTGGACTCCGTTTGATATGGGTTTTTTGCGGAACAAAAAACATGCAACAAACAGGAACTGGCACTGAGCACTGGATCAATATGTTAGTCCCAAAAATAGTATAAAATTTGCCAAAAGTATGTAAAAGTTGTATAATATTGGCATGGAACAATAAAAAATTATAGATACGACGGAGACGTATCAGCATGCCCAAGCTTAATTCCTGCTCGTCCTCGAGTAGGTAAATGATAAAAAGATAATTTTTGATGTGGAATGCTGCCTAGCATAATCTTGATCACATAATCTAATCATGGCATGAATATTACGACACGAGTGATTCAAAGCAATAGTCTATTTGACATTAAGACAATAATACTTCAAGCATACTAATAGAGCAATCATGTATTTTCAAAATAACATGGCCAAAGAAAGTTATCCCTACAAAATCATATGGTCTGGCTATGCTCCATCTTCACCATGCAATATATTCAAATCATGCACAACCCCGATGACAAGCCAAGCAATTGTTTCATACTTTTGATGTTCTCAAACCTTTTCAACTTTCACGCAATACATGAGCGTGAGCCATGTACATAGCACTATAGGTGGAATAGAATATGATGGTGGAGGTTGTGTGGAGAAGACAAAAAGGAGAAAGTCTCACATCGACGTGGCTAATCAACGGGCTAGGGAGATGCCCATCAATTGATGTCAATGTGAGGAGTAGAGATTGCCATGCAACGGATGCACTAGAGCTATAAGTGTATGAAAGCTCAAACTGAAACTAAGTGGGTTGCATCCAACTTGCTTGCTCATGAAGACCTAGATCATTTGAGGAAGCCCCTCGTTGGAATATACAAGCCAAGTTCTGTAATGAAAATTCCCACTAGTATATGAAAGTGATAACTCAAGAGACTCTCTATATGAAGAACATGGTGCTACTCTGAATCAGAAGTGTGGTAAAAGGATCGTAACATTGTCCCTTCTCTCTTTTCTCTCATTTTTAGGCTTCTTTGGCCTCTCTCTCTCTCGCTCTCTCTCTCTCTCTCTCTCTCTCTCTCTCTCTCTCTCTCTCTTTGGGGCTTCTCTGGCCACCTTTATTTCGATGACCTCACATGGGACAATGTTCTAATAATGATGATCATCACACTTTTATTTACTTACAACTCGATACTAGAACAATGATATGACTCTATATGAGTGCCTTCGGCGGTGTACCGGGATGTGCAATGATCTAGCATAGCAATGACATCAAAAAAGGGACAAGACATGAAAACATCATGATAGTTATCTTACGATCATGCAGAGCAATATGACAACGAATACTCAAGTCATGTATATGAAGATGATGGAAGTTGCATGACAATATATGGAAATGCCATAATAGGTAGGTATGGTGGCTGTTTTGAGGAAGATATAAGGAGGCTTATGTGTGATAGAGCGTATCGTATCACGGGGTTTGGATGCACCGGTGAAGTTTGCACCAACTCTCAAGGTGAGAAAGGGCAATGCACGGTACCGAAGAGGCTAGCAATGATGGAAGGGTGAGAGTACGTATAATCCATGGACTCAACATTACTCATAAAGAACTCACATACTTATTGCAAAAATCTATTAGCCATCGAAACAAAGTACTATGCGCATGCTCCTAGGGGGATAGATTGGTTGGAAAAGACCATCGCTCGTCCCCGACCGCCACTCATAAGGAAGACAATCAATAAATACCTCATGCTCCAACTTCGTTACATAACGGTTCACCATACGTGCATGCTACGGGAATCACAAACTTCAACACAAGTATTTCTACAATCCACAACTACCCATTAGCATGACTCTAATATAACCATCTTTATATCGCAAAACTATGGCAAGGAATCAAACATATCATATTAAGTGATCTACAAGTTTTATGTAGGATTTTATGAGTAAGCATGTGAATGACCTGTGTCGGTGTTCTGGGAACGGGGATCCCCAGACTTGCCTGCCTGCGGCCCACAGCGTGGCTATGCAGCAGGCCGTATGGCCCATCTTCATCAACAAGGCATCCAAGACCCTCACGAGGGTCCAAGCCTCGCGAGGCGGACGACGCAAGACCTCCTCTAGAGTAGCCTAGCCAGGCAGGCTCGCGAGGAGCGGAGATATCAAGGCGGGGCAAAACCTCACGAGGGTCTTGTCGGCATTCTGGGAGCGGGGGTCCCCAGACTTGCCTGCCTGCGGCCTGCGGCGTGGCTCAAAGGAGGCCCAGGACGGCCGATCTTCATAAACACAAGCTCAAGACCCTCGCGAGGGGCCAAGCCTCGCAGGGCGGACGACCAAGGGCTTCCTCAGGCGCAGCCTCATCAGGCTGGCTCACGAGGAGGCGGAGAGTTCAAGGCAGGGTACCTCGCGAGGTGCCCATGACGCAAGCCATGACGACCAAGGGCGCCAGTCGGGCGCCAGCCCGCGCAACATCCTCCTTTCCTCTTTGGTGCAAAGGAGCAAGCGCAGCGAAAGCATCAAGCAAAGGCATCCGTTTGGTGCAACAAGACCAAGACCAGCCCCAATGGCTGGAATGCGATCATCGTGGAGCCCAAGCGAGCGTCATCACCAGAGCCTTTGGCGGCGAGGACCAACTTTAGTCAGGATAAGTGTACCCGCTGTTCCCCTTCAAAATGGCCAATTGTTGGCGCCCTTCCCGCTCAATATTTGGGAAGAGGCCCAGGGCCTTCGTTTATACAAGTAGAGCTAGCCACCATAGGAGGGGGGACGGAGGATCCGCCATTCGGAACCCAGAGAGAGAGAGATAGAGACCCGATCCTCAAGCTAGAGCGACGGCACACCACCTAGCAGTTCATCACACCCGCCAAGAACAGACCCTCGCGAGGCTGTTCTTCCCTGTATTGTTCGTCATCAGCCCAAGAGGCAATCCACACACCATACACTGGAGTAGGGTATTACACCACGATGGTGGCCTGAACCAGTATAAATCTCGTGTCTCTTGTGCTGTTCGTCTTAGTAGTTTAGGTTCTTGCGATTCGTCGAGGGACGAGACGGTGGAGGGTTGGATCTCCGCGCGCACCCCAGAGTTCGAACCTTAAGGGTCTGCCGGAACCCGAAATCCGACATTTGGCGCGCCATGTAGGGGTGCGCCGGAATTTGCCTTTCGTCGCCTCGTTCTTCCCCGACCACCGCAACCATGTCTGACGCTCGTCGGGCTCGCGCCGAGCGCCGAGCTGCCCTTGCCTCCCATGTCGCCCAGACGGCCCCCGTCGGTGGGTGTCCTCGTCGTTCCCCGTCACCTGCTGTCAACGCCGCCACCGGCCGGCGAAAACGGCAACAAGCGTCGTCCAGCACCGGTCCATAAGGCGGGGCGGCGCACCGCCACGCCGCTCACCCGCTGGTTCTTCGTAGCGCGCCTTGGCAGCCATGGAAACCCGAGCTGCACTCATCGCGCCAACGAGCTCCTGCGCTACCGCCCGTCGACGGTTCTGAAGAATGGCTCGACCGCGTCGCCGAAGCTTGTCCGTGCTGCGGGAGGCGACCCCGCCGTCTCGCCTGCCGCACCGCCCCACGCTGGCGGCGATAAACTCCTCGGCGCCTCAGCCGCCTCCTCCTCAAGACGGCGCCCTGGCACCAAGGCGCGCGGTCCCTGGGCGGAACCCGTTCCGCCAGGCGCCGGCGCGACAAGAGCAGAGCTGCCAAGAAGTTCCTCGCCCGCAAGAAGCTGCCCGAGCGCTCCCCGCTCCAGCACGTCAAGACCCTGCGCTGCCCCCAGCCGCGGCGCAGGGAGGCCTGCAAGACCAAGCTCTCTGCCGTCCGAGGCCCCCCGCGGCCACGGCGGGCTGCCGCGCCTTCACCACCGAGCTGCGCAGCGTCGCGTGGCCCGCCAAGTTCAAGCCAGACCTGCCTCCACGCTATGACGACACAGCTGACCCTCGTAGTTCCTCCAGCTCTGAGCTGGGCATCGAGGCTGCCAACGGGATGAAAAGGTCATGGCGAACTGGTTCCCCATGGCGCTCAAGGACGGAGCCCGCACCTGGCTCCTGAATCTGGCCCCAGGCACGATCTCCTCCTGGGCCGAGATGCGCACCCGCTTCATCGCCAACTTCCAGGGTACTCGCGACCGGCCACCCGCCATGAGCGACATGCGCCGGATCAAGCAGCAGCCAGGGGAAACCCTGCAAAAGTACATCTAGCGCATCAACAACGCGCGCCTCAAGATCCCCAGGGTAACGGAGGAGGCCATCATCTCTGCCTTCTCCGACGGCGTGCGCGACGTCAAGATGAAGGAGGAGCTGGCGATGCTTGAAGATCTATGCACCTCCGTGGAGCTGTTCAACTTGGCGACCAAGTGCGCCAGGGCTGAGGAGGGGCGCCTCTCCCTCCTCGAGCTGCCTGCCGCGGATCCCGAAGAGAAGAAGTCCAAGGCCAAGGACGTGAAGCGCAAGGGGGCTGCCGTGCACGCGGCCGAACCAGACACCAAGCGAGGCAGAGATCAGCCCGAGTCCTCTAAGGGCAACCGGTACTGTGTGTACCACGACCTCCACACCCACAACACCAATGAATGCCAAGAACTCCGGGCCATGCGCGAAGGAAGGGTCGGAAGACGCCCCGAGCGCAGCGACCGGGGCTACGGCCGAGGAGGAGGGAGGAATGCAGGACGCTGGGAAGACCGCGGCCCGCGCCAAGGGTGGCGCGACCAACCTCGCGAGGACCGCTGGCAAGACCCACCTCGCGAGGGGGGCTGGAGGGATCAGCCTCGTGAGGATCGCCCGCAAGGGAACGCAGGCCTCCCTCCGCTGCCGCCGCCACCAAGGAGAGTCGAAGACCGTCATCAGGACGAGGGGGCTGGGGGCTTCAGAAGCGCGCGTCGATCGCACGCATCCTGGGCGGAGCTCAAGCTCCGCCTCACCGCATTTTCAAGCAGTTCGCCCATGAAGTGAATGCAGTCCTCCCAAGCTCGAGTCCACGCGCCCTCTCGGTGGTCGGCGTGCGCCATCACGCTCGTTTCGGCGGATCAGCTCTAGTGCGCAGCCACACCGGAGTTCTTCCGATGCTTTGCTCCCCAATCATCAGCAATGTGCTAGTCACCAAGACCCTCATCGACGGGCGGAGCAGGGCTCAACATCCCGCTGCTGGAGACATTCAACAATCTTCAAGTGCCTTACAAGCCACTTTCAGCCAACCAAGCCCTTCTCCGGAGTCACCGACGGCTCCACGGTCCCGATCGGGCAGGTCCGCCTTCCTGTCACCTTCGGGGCCCGCGACAACTACCACACCGAGCTCATCGACTTCGACATCGCCCACATTCGCCTGCCGTACAATGCCATCCTCGGGTACCCAGCGTTGGCCAAGTTCATGGCCGTAACCCGCCATGGCTACAACATCCTCAAGATGCCAGGAAGCGGCGGGGTCATCACGGTGCCTTGTGAAGAGAGAGATGCAGTGTGCTCCTTGGAGCGAGCTTTTCAGGCCGCATCGCTGGAAGACCCAGACCACAGCAGTAGGATGCCTCCCGAGGCAGCGCCCAAGAAGAAGAAGACATCGACCGACCCGGCTCTTCAAGAGACAGCCTCGGGGCCCGCTTGCCGGCTAGGGGAGCCTCCTTCCATCGCATAGGAAAGCGTGCCCGGCGCCCTCCTCGAGCGGGGCTCAGGGCTCTCCACGGAGGGCCGCCCGACCTCGCCAAGGTCTCGAGGGAGGCGCTTGGGCACCACGATGGGCGTGTTTGAAGCACGCTTCCATAAGCAGGACCAAGACTAGGAGGACAGAACCCTCAAGAGTTCATCAGCAAGGCCATTCAGGAGTTACAGGAGTCAAGGGTCATGAGGGGCAGCCGCCGCCTACCCGCTGTGGCCCCCCATCTAGGCGAGGATGGTGGGTTGCGCGTCTGCATCGACATACCAGGGCTCAACCGAGCCGCATCTCAAGAGCGCCTGCCCCTCGCGAGTGGGACGCTGCGAGGTCCGCCCCACAGCCCACGTGACGCATGCCTTATGGCTCGCCAAATGCGGGCCGCTGCACCAGCGTCTCATGAGGACCATCCCGAGGCTCAAGAGGTCAGACACGCCTTGGCCCCTGGCGGAGATGGAGATGGCCCATGAGGAGCCACTGGCGCCTCCCGGAGCCTCCCGAGGCCCCGGGCACAGGGGCTCGTGAGGATCGGCTCCGCAGCCCACCGAGTCTGCTACATCAGCAACCCTTCATCCCCAACATCACCAGTGACATCTTTAAGTTTTATTTCCGGTGGGGCGCCTTGAGGCCGCATTATTCCCAGGCAGTGGGTCCGTCCCTGCGGCAGGTATCCCTTTTATTTCATGTCTTTAGCTTATCCTGTTGGGGGCGCCCCTCGGGCTGCATCATCCCCAACCCGCTCGGGCCAGTCCCAGCGGCATGTATCTTTCATGCGTTTTCCTTAGGACTATGCTCCCGTTCCACCATGCTTGTTATTTGGTGCCTTCTCCTGGGTGGCGAAATCTTGCACGTTAAAGGGGGGGGTGCCTGAGCATCCCGACTCAGGGCTCCTACCGGCTCTCCGGCCCTCACCCTCTAGTCTTGTCCATGGCCTGGCGACCAGGCTTGCCGGCCGACGGCCGAGACCAGCCCGAGAGCCGGGACCCGAGGACGTGAGTTTCATCATCCAATCCGACTTGGCGTTAAAGGGGTGCACGAGCATCGCGACTCAGGGCTCCTACCGGCTCTCCGGCCCTCACCCTCTGGTCTTGTCCATGGCATGGCGACCTGGCTTGCCAGCGATGGTAGAGACCAGCCCGAGAGCCGGGACCCGAGGACGTAGAGTTGCTGTGCCTGACCTAGCTTGCGCGTTAAAGGGGGGGGGGTGCCTGAGCATCGCGACTCAGGGATCCTACCGTCTCTCCGGCCCTCACCCTCTGGTCTTGTCCATGGCATCGCGACCTGGCTTGCCAGCGACGGTAGAGACCAGCCCGAGAGCCGGGACCGAGGACGTAGACTTGCGTCATCTAACCTAGCTTGCACGTTAAAGGGGGGGTGCCTGAGCATCGCGACTCAGGACTCCTACCGGCTCTCCGGCCCTCACCTCTGGTATTTTCCATGGCATCGCGACCTGGCTTGCCAGCAACGGTAGAGACCAGCCCGAGAGCCGGGACCGAGACGTGAAACACCGACATCCGCCAAATTTGCAGGAACACACTCGAAGATAAGGCCCGAGCCAGCGCAACCTGCCTTGAGGTAGGGCCCGTGAGTCCAGCTACCGCTCACGGGTGCCCAGATACACCTCGTCCAGCCCTACCGTGCCGGCCACGTGTCGTGGTGGGGCTGTATCGCCCGGGGCTCCTCGGGGGAGCCCCCTCCACGTTCGATGGAAGCACCATGCTCCGTCTTTGGCCGACGACATCGCCGAGGAGCGGCTATGCCCGTCGCATGCGGAAGCGCTATGCTCCGCTGGTGATAAACAAGCGAGGCGGCCTCGGGTCGCATCAACCTCGTGGAGCCCAGAGCTCGATGTCTGGCCTCGTCGCCGCGCCTCCCTCGGGAGGCGCCCGCCGAGGCTGGCTGCAGGGGCTGCGCTGAGTCACGCCAGACGCACCACCCAGCCAGGCCCCTCGGGACTGGTTCGTCGCACGCCACTCCCCGAGCGGAGCCAAGGTACGCATGCCATTTGAGCGTCAAGGGGGACTCCTGAGCATCGCGACTCAGGAGCCTAACTGGTCACGTAGCCCCTCACCCCTTAGTTCCGGCAGTGCTAACGGGCGGTTGAGGTATCTGTGAGGCCGGGCTCTGCAGACGTAGAACGGTGGATCCGCCCGCGCCTCACCCTCCCTACTTGCTGTTCGTGCGCCAAGGGGGACTCCTGAGCATCGCGACTCAGGAGCCTAACTTGTCACGTAGCCCCTCACTCCTTGGTCCCGTCCTGGTTTCCGGTCGGGGCTAACGGCCGAGGTATCTTGTGAGGCCGGGCTCTGCCGGCGTAGAACATAAGCAAGTAGGAAGCACAAATTTCAAGGAATTCAAAAGCAAATATTACAGTCCACACTGTTATTGCAGTACCAAACGCAAGTTTAAACGCCTCCCCGAGGCAGATACATGTGCAAGAATTAAAAGCAAGACAGGAGCCGCAGCGGAGTCACTTGTCGGCGGTGGAGCAGCACGGAGTGGGCTCGCCTTGTGAAGCAGCAGGGCCGGCAGCGCCTCGCTTCGGCTTGGTGCTGAAGGCCCGGAACTTCCCCAACAGAGCCTCCGTGCGACCCTTCACAGCCTCGGCAGCGGCAGCCGCATGCTCGCCGCTTGCTGGCTCCAGCAGGCTGTCCATGTCGATGCTGGGATCGCGAAGATAGATGTGGGTGAGGATCCGCGTCAGTGCCGCAGAAGACAAAACACGCGCCTCGGCCTCAGCCTTAGGGCCAAGACAAAGGGAGACATCTTCAAGAGCATGAATCAGGAAGAGAAGCAGCTTGGCGGGGCCGTCCTCTGCGCCGGCCAGTGGGCTCTCCAGGCCGCTGTCATAAAGCTCCCTCAGCAAGGCGCGAGCCTTCACCTCCATATCAATGAAGGCCACGCGATCTTCGGTAAGAACCCACGCCTTGGCGTCCAGCTCGACCTTCCTCGCCTCCAGTTCCTGCCCCAGCGCGTCAAGGCGGTCACGACGCTTCTTCAGCTTGGCCTCCCGGTCCTTGATGGCCGCCTCGCAAGACTTCATGCCTTCCTCCTGCTCCTGGCGGAGGCGGGCCTCCTCGGCGAGCTGGTTCTGCAGGCCCTTGGCTCGCCCTCCAGCGTCTCCACAGCGACCTCGGATCTTGGCTGCCTCCCCCAGGGCAGCATCGCGGGCTACCTTCGCCTCGCGAACAGCCTGCTTCTCCTCGTCACAAGCCGTCGAAGCCTGGACCAGCACCGCCCGAATCAAAGCGTCGGCGCGAATCCAGCCAGAGGCCAGCTCCAAGTGCCCGGCAGACAAGCGAGGGTCGGCACCCAGAAGATCCTTCTGCATCCGGTCCAATTCAGCGGCAGCACGATCCAGGACAGCGGGAGGAGTCGGAGAGACAGCAGTTGGCGGAGTAGGAGGAGATGGCGGCGGAGCAGCCACTGCGCATTGAGGCGGAACCAGCGGCACCGCGGTAATGGTGGAGGCAGCGTCCAGCAGGGCCACCTCGGGAGTCACTTGGGTCAAGGGGGCTGAGCTCGCCCAGCCAGGCTCAGCCGAACCTCGCGAGGGCGCCCGGGAGGAGAGACACAGGCGTCGGGATCATCTCTCCTTTTTGAACAACGGCAACATCACGGATGGAGCCTCAGGAGCCCCCTTCAGCTTCTTCGCCGCGGGCGCCGGCCTGGCCAAGGAACATGGACATCAGATCTCGTCAGCAAAGCAATGATCAAGATGGAAAGAAGGCACTTATAGGTCGTCGCTAGTAGATTCGAGCAGCCTCCGGCCATACTCGAAGCCCAAGAGCCGGCTGCAGGGATCAACTTCAAGGGAACCAGGAGTAGGCGGCGCGTCAGCGGATCGCCCCGGGGCCGGGGCGGACCCGCGGGGGACCAGCCTAGTCCAGTCCTTCTTCGGGATCGGGGGCAGGCTTCTGCCTCCCCGCTCATCCTCATCTTCGTCGCCGTCACTCTCGGGGAGGCAGAGAACACGGGGCCTGCGCCGCAGGGAGGGAGCCCTTGACTCTGCCCCTGAGTCAACCCCGTCTCCTGGCTCCCTTTCCTCCACCTCTTCGCCGGAGTCGGAAGAGGACACGTCCACCAGGTCCTCCGGAGCCTCCAGCGCCTGAGCCGTCCCCATTAAAGGCGGGCATGGACCCCACAACCTGCTCCCAATCCTCGCGAAGGAACAAGGGCGCGGGGGTGCCCTCAGGTCTCGCCACATCGCCCCCAACCAAGGACTGGAGGACCGTCGCCAGATTCTCGCCAGCCAGGGCCACGGGGCTCGGGTGTGGCCTCCACATCGGAAGCAGGTACTGGCGAAGTGGAGCCAATTGGTGCTCCAGGAACTCCCTCAGCAGCGACGCGCCGGTCAACCTCGCCGCCGCCGCGTCGGCCGACTTTAGATCTGCGTCCATCTTCTCTAGCACCAGCTTCACGCGGGGATCCCGAAGCTCCATTCGGGACCAGTCGTCGGAGCTCTCAGCGGGCTCCGTGGGCAGGATCAGCCGAGGGTGGATGCGCCCGGCATCCACCAGGACCCACTTGCTCCTGAAGCCCTCTATCCGCTTCCCAGGGTTCGAAATGGCGATGGCTCCGCCGTAAGCGATGAAGCTCGCACATGCGGAGACGGAACCACGGGAGAGTCGGAGGAAGAAGTAGTGGCGCAGCAAGGCCACCGAGGGCTTCACCCCAACATGGGCCTCACAATAGTAGGCGAAGATTGCCAGAAGAAGGACGGGGTTGGGATGAAGGTGCAGAGCGTGAATGTTGTAATGGCGGAGGACGGAAAAGAAGAACTCAGAGAAGGAGGCACCAGACCAGCAATGATGGCGCTCATGAAGAACGGGTAGAAGGTACTCCCCCTACCCTCAGGGGCCGAGGAGCCGGCCTTGAACACCGCCGTTCCATCGACGCCCCGCGCCTCCGCCAACCGGCGCATCAGGGCAAGGCTCACCGCTGACACATTCGGCGGGTCCAAGGCAGGAGAGTACCAGGCTCCGGCCGGGGTTTGACGAGGAGCCATGGCCGGCTAGGGCACGAAGGCGGAGTGGATCTGAAGGTCTTGGAAGCAGGGAGGAGAGGTGCAAGAAAGAGGATCTAAGCAACAACTGGCGAAAGTAAAGGAGGCAAGGAAGATGCCGCTCTATTATCAACCCGCGCGGTTGCAGAGGCACCCACGTCCAATCAACCGCCAAGTCCGCAGGATGTTAGGGCCCACGACACTTCGCACTTGCCCTTTCGCCTCTCTGCTCAGCCAAGTTCGGGCGCGCCGTGGCCCGAGGCTCTTGTCGGTGTTGCAGGAGCAGGGGTCCCAGACTTGCTCACTGCGGCCTGCGGCGTGGCTCAAAGGAGACCTAGGACGGCCCATCTTCATCAACATAAGCTCAAGACCCTCGCGAGGGGCCAAGCCTCGCGGGGCGGACGACCAAGGGCTTCCTCAGGCGCAGGCTCGTCAGGCTGGCTCACGAGGAGGCGGAGAGTTCAAGGCAGGGTACCTCGCGAGGTGCCCATGATGCAAGCCATGATGACCAAGGGCGCCCGATCGAGGCGCCCGGCCAGCTGGCGTCCTCCTTCCTCTTTGGTGCAAAGGGAGCAAGCGCGGCGAAAAGCATCAAGCAAAGGCATCCGTTTGGTGCAACAAGACTAGACCAGCCCCAACGGCTGGAATGCGATCATCGTGGAGCCCAAGCGGCGTCATCACGAGCCTTTGGCGGCGAGGACCAACTTTAGTCAGGATAAGTGTACCCGCTGTTCCCCTTCAAAATGGCCAATTGTTGGCGCCCTTCCCGCTCAATATTTGGGAAGAGGCCCAGGGCCTTCGTTTATACAAGTAGAGCTAGCCACCATAGGAGGGGGGACGGAGGATCCGCCATTCGGAACCCAGAGAGAGAGAGAGATAGAGACCCGATCCTCAAGCTAGAGCGACGGGGCACCACCTAGCAGTTCATCACACCGGCCAAGAACAGACCCTCGCGAGGCTGTTCTTCCTTGTATTGTTCCTCATTAGCCCATGAGGCAATCCACACACCACACGCTGGAGTAGGGTATTACACCACGATGGTGGCCTGAACCAGTATAAATCTCGTGTCTCTTGTGTTGTTCTTCTTAGTAGTTTAGGTTCTCGCGATTCGGCGAGGGACGAGACGGTGGAGGGTTGGATCTCCGCGCGCACCCCAGAGTTCGAACCTTAAGGGTCTGCCGGAACCCGAAATCTGACAGGTCTCGTGACGTGAGCCATGACGCACGGCACCAGGTAGGCGCCAGCGCGCACAGCGTCCTTATTTCCTCTTTGGTGCTAAGAGGGCCAGCGCAGGCGAAGAGTACCGAGGCATCAGGCAAAGGTTGTTATATTGGTGCAACGAGACCAAGACCAGGAGGACGGCAAGACGGAGGTCATCGTGGAGCCCAAGACGGCGTCACCACCAGAGATTTTCGCAGGCAAAGACCACTTTTGTCAGGATAGCTTGTACTAGCTGTCCCCCTTCAAATTTGCCCGCCATTGTTGGCTCCCTTCCCGCTCGATATTTGGGAAGAGGACCAGGGCCTATATAAGTAGAGCTAGCCACCATAGTAGAAGGGATCTCATCTTAGCTTGATCCAACCCGATCGAGAGCCTAGCCACAAGAACACCTCAACCTCGGGGAGGCTGTTCTTCCCTTGTCTTATTCATCATCAGCCCGAGAGGCAATCCACCACCACCTTTGGGTAGGGTATTACACCACAATGGTGGCCCGAACCGATATAAATATCATGTCTTTACGTGTTGCGAGTTAAATCGAGTTCGTCCATGAGATCCCTGCGAGCTAGGCGTGGATCGGTAGGAGGGAAAGACTTCAAGCGCTGATGTTTGAACCTTAAGGGTTTGCCGGAACCCCACATCCGACATTTGGCGCGCCAGGTAGGGGTGCACCGGAGCTTCTTCTCCACCAACCAGCTCGCCGATGCTCCACAGCCATGATGTTCGGCGACTCAAGGGCCGGATCCGATCGTTGGGCACCTTGGACAGCCCGGACAGCGCCGCCTGCCCATGAAGATCTCGACCCCGCACTCCAGGCGGCGCGAGCGCCGCCAAACTCCGCCGGGCGCGGACAGCACATCTAGGCGTCATCCACCCTCACCCCGCGGCAAGTACGAGCCGCGGGAAGAGCGGCGAGTCATGCTGCAGCAACGGCGCCGCACTCAAGGCGGGAGCAAGCAAACATGCGGGCGGCACTCACGGTGGCAAGGGATCTGCTGCGATGCAGGCTGATGGAGAGCGGCCGGGATACGCTGCTGGAGCATGTTGCCGAGCTGCTGGATGCAGCGGCGTCGGGAGCACCACCCTTCTGATATCGACTTCCTCCTCAGGCCACTGCAGGGCCGCGCGGTGAACCTCACCACATATGTGTGCCATCAACTATGCCCGGGGGCTTTATCAACATCAGCACGACCAGTGGCACAGGGGGCTCCGACTCCCCCATGCCGCCCGCGACAAGCACGAATGCAAGCGTCGCACTTCATGGTCCCAGCCGGATGCCACGCTAAAATCCTCAGGACGCCACCCTGGGCCAAGCAAAATGGAGCGTGGGGCACCATGGCGAGGTATTCGGGGTGACGGCCCCGGAAGCCTACATGACCCGCATGATGGATCAAGGGCACGCACCAGAGGACGACCCCGGCTCATTCATTAGAGAGGGGGCGCTAGGAGCCGAAGCCTTCCAAGAACCAACGGAGAACCACAACGATCGCGCCGACAACGACAACTAAGGGTACCGCTAATCTCTCAGGAACAGGCTTATGCTAACCATGGGCTGCAGATGAATCAGGTTGCAGCGTCGATCAACGACCCTGGCACGGCGGCACCCGTTCCAACAAGGGAGACACGCTGGGGCCGCTGGGAGGGAGCCATGAGCAAGGCCCCTCCCCGTGGCACGCGACGACTGGCAACACCCGGAGGTAGGCCCTCTGTCGGGGAGGCCTCGACAACCCTTCACCCGGCAGAGGACCTATGGTCGCCGAGGGAACCGCTGGCGTCCTCTTTCCCTCCTTTGTGTCGTCCTGGTGACTGGTCGGCTCAGAGGAGGTTGAGGGTGGCGCAAGGCGGGGCCCTCGTCTGGCGATATAAAGCAAGGCCGGTACTTGTGAAGAAGGCCCAGTGCCTGTGAAGCTCGCCGCCCGTGACACTCTCACGTAATAATGAGTTGGGGCTTTACACGCCCTAGAGTCTCAGGGGTGCCGGCCTCAGGCCCTGGGGCTCCCTCCCACGCCTAGTGGTAGCACTTAGCTCCGCGCTGGTGAGAAGACTTGAAGACCAGAAGACTACACTAGGTGCCGGACGCAGCCTTTTGCTTTGGATCTCTTTCCCAGTAGCTTTGCTTTCTGGATCTGGATTTGAGTTGAAGTAGCTTTGCTTTCTGGATCTGGATTTGAGTTGAAGTTGATTTTTTGTTGACGCGCACGGGGGGAGCCTTTTCTCGTTCAAAGCAATTTCTTGCCTTCTGGATCTCGTTTTTTCCGGGACTTATGTCTGTCGCCTTCCCCTCACGAGCTCCTCGCGAGCGGAACTTCATGAAGCGCGCGCACGCCAAGCGCGCTAGCACTGCAACTGGTGCTCACCTCTAGTGGGGCCCCTTCTGATGGGGCGACGAGCTCCGCAAGGTTCTCAGAAACTCGACGCGTCACGACCCAGCTCAAAGCTGTCACTGACTAAGGGTGAAATGACATGAGAACAAGGGATCAGCCAGAAATGTCGCTCGCTGCGTCACCCGCGGATTCATCACTCGCGTCATTGTCGTCATCTTCATCGGCATCGTTGCCGCCATCGGCGACGCCCCCGTCGCCATCGTCAACCACGTCGCCTTCGTCTGCGATGACCACCACCGCGTTATCCTCCGAAATGAAGGCCCTCCGAAGACCATCCCCAAGAAGAAGCAGCCGCGCCGTGCAGGACCTCAGAAGGATGGCGTCACAGCAGGAGCCTCGTCAGGATCAGCGCCCGCTCCAGGGGCCCCTCCCTCCATCGCATAGAAAGGCGTGCCCAGCGCCCTCCTCGGGCAGGGCCCGGGGCTCTCTTCTGGAGGGCCTCAGACCTTGCCAACCTCACGAGGGAGGCGTTTGGGCACCACTTGGAGGCATGCTTCACGGCACGTGACCCTCAGGAGAGCACAGGGCAAGGAGTGCCCACCACTCACGAGTTCATCACCAAGACCACTCAAGAACTGCAAGATGCAAGGGCCATGCGCGGCGACAGCCGCTCACGAGGCGCAGCTCCGCACCCTGGCAAGGATGCTGGGCTGCGTGTCTACATCGACGTCCCAGGGCTCAACAGGGCCGCATCATAGGAGCGCTTCTGGTCATCGCGTGTGGGCCACTGCGAGGGCCCACCCCATAGCTACGTTCGCATGCCCTTCGGCTTGCCGAGCGTGGCGTCAGCCTACCAACGCAACATACGGCGTGTCTTGGCGTCTCAGGAGGCCAGGTACCATGTGTCCTGGAAGAGATGGAGATGGTCTTCAGGGAACCTCCTGAGCCCCCAGAGCCTCCCGAGGCTCAGGGTCTCGGTGGCTCATGAGGAGTCATTTCTTCGACGCACGCCTTCCGCTGCACCAACTCAACTTCATCTACAAAACCAGGTGACATCTTCCAAGCTCTTTTAAGCTGGGAGCGCCCCTCGGGCTGCATTATTCCCAGGCCACATGGGTCCGTCCCTGTGGCATGTATCCCTTTTGCTTATATCTCTAGCTTACCTTGCTGGGGGCGCCCCTCGGGATGCATCATCCCCAAGCCGCTCGGGCCGGACCCGGTGGCATGTATCTTCCTGCATTTACCGAAGCTGGTCTGCTCTCCATGCTTAACCTGCCAACTGCTATCACCTGCCCGATCATCGCCTCCCCCGGGGCCTCCACACAGGCACGGCGCTGGTGCATGGGTCTGTCCCTGTGACGTCGACAAATCTGAGCGGTCAAGCTCTGGCTCGCGGCACGCCCCGTGCACGTCACCTCACCAGGACCTCAGTGCTTCCATCTCATCCAGAGCAACTAGCAGCAGGCTAACAGCTGTAACGGCAAACCGTGTTCCTTTTTGTGCCAGTTCACAGGGATCTCGTGGGAAGGATAGCAGGCGGCACCGTGAGTCTCCTTTTTATCTCGTGCAATTCGCTTGTGTGTTAAAAGGGGGGCTCCTAAGCATCGCGACTCAGGAGCTCTTACTGGCTCTCCAGCCCTCACCCCCTGGCCTTGACCACGGCATCATGACCTGGCATACCAGCGGCGGCTGAGCTCGCTCGAGGACCGGGACCTGTGGACGTAGAGCACTAAGGAGAGCATGGGGGAGAGGGACTCGTATGGGCCGGTCTAGCTATGTCGCACAAGTAGGCGCGCAGCCCCAGCGCAACGCCAGGAGTCGCCACGAAATCAACAAGATAAGTCCCGCACTCGGATCGGCTACATGTCTGGGCCTAATGGTCACTCACGCCTTGCCTCAACCCCGTTGCGGCCATGTCGACTCCCTTTCTCTCATTACCATAGCTTCTTGAGCGCTAAGGGGGACCTCCTGAGCATCGTGCCTCAGGGGCTCTTACTGGACCTCCGGCCACACACCTCCTGGCCTTGACCACGGCATCGCAACCTGGCATACCAGCGACAGCTGTAGCCGCCTTGGGACCGGGACCCATCAGCGTAGAGCAACAAGCTATCGTGAGGAAAGAAAGGGGGGACCGAGCCTCAACGGGACGCGCATTCGCCAAATTTTCATAACAAGGAAGATAAGTACAAAAGACATTGCGGATCCTTACATGCCCCCGTGGGGTGATTCATGATTCTTCGCAAGAAACAAAAGCTAAAACTAAGGGGAATCTATCTACACCCTTCTATGGCGGACGCCATCATCAACAGTGGGCCGCGGGAGGCCGGCGCCAACCCCATCAAGATTAGCGACGGCGACGGCTGGATGCCGCAGCTCTGCTCCGGGCGCGGCGAGAGCTCGGGTGCACGTAGCTGTCGTCGCTCGTCTCCGGGGTCTCGTAAAGC
This sequence comes from Aegilops bicornis, assembly GCA_021605145.1. NCBI lineage: Eukaryota > Viridiplantae > Streptophyta > Magnoliopsida > Poales > Poaceae > Aegilops > Aegilops bicornis. Next base: position 406,190,848 of record CM038673.1, on the reverse strand, counting down.
TCAGGAGAGCTGCTGGACTCCCAAGGGCTGTTGCTGCTGGAATAGCCGTGAGCGGAGCACGCGTCACTCTGGCGCTCGTCTCCGGAGCAGCACTCCAGGCGGCGGCCCTCGGTGTCGAAGACATTGAAGAAGAGCGTGGAAGCGCCGTCGTACTCGAAGTGGGTCGCGAGGGCGCTCCTTGCACAGCAGACCCGTGCGATCTCTCCCCAGCCGCGGGTCATGAAGATCTTGCCGGCGGGAACCGGTTCGATCTCCGCTCCGGTCGCCGGAGCACTACAGTCGGTGTGCTGCAACCAGAGCTCGAGAGCCCCCCTCGGCGGCATCACGTCGGAGAAGAACCGCAGGAAGCGGATCCAGAAGCTTGGAGGCATCGGTGCCCACAGCACCAACTCGCGCGAGGAGTCCGCGGCGTGGACCCTAGGGGCGACAGCACGCGTCGCCGTAGCGCGGTGGCCCCGGGCACGGCGTAGGCGGCGCTGCTTGTCGCTCCGACCTCCCGAGCCCTCGGCTCGGGCATACAAGGGTAGCGGGTACCCCAGAGGAGGCCGCTCGCACCAAGGCCTCGACACCACCTGCATCGCCGCTTCATCATGGCGATGGATCGACCTCTTCTTCGGCGGAAGTGGCCCCGGATCGTCACGGGGAGCCTTCCCTTTATCTTCAGTAGAAAACCTTCTGATGGGCGCCATTGTTGTTAGCAGTGGAGCAAGGAGGAAGAAACAAGCAAGGAAGGAAGAGATGGGCGACGGGGGCTCCGCCCCCTCCCCATTTATAGCAAGAGAAGGCCAACCGGCGTCTCCCACGATCGCAGGTAATGATGGTTTTCCTTGCATGTCGCAGGGACTCGTAAAGTCGTGCAGTTGCCAAGGCGGCGTGGGGAAGCGGAGGCGCCCACGTCCAATCAACCGCCACGCATCAACCGAGGCCGCAGGCTTTTGGGGCCCGCGGTGCTTCGAACTTGACCCTTGGCTTCGCCGCGAAGCCAAGCCCGAGCGCACCTTGGGCCTGGGGGCTACTGTCGGCATTCTGGGAACGGGGGTCCCCAGACTTGCCTGCCTACGGCCCACAACGTGGCTATGCAGCAGGCCGTACGGCCCATCTTCATCAACAAGGCATCCAAGACCCTCGCGAGGGTCCAAGCCTCGCGAGGTGGACGACGCAAGACCTCCTCTGGAGTAGCCTAGCCAGGCAGGCTCGCGAGGAGCGGAGATATCAAGGCGGGGCAAAACCTCATGAGACTCTCGTGACGTGAGCCATGGCCGACGGCACCGAGTGCCGAGCGCCAGCCTTGGCGTCCTTATTTCCTCTTTGGTGCTAAGGGGGCCAACGCAGGCAAAGAATACCGAGGCATCAGGCAAAGGTTTCTATATTGGTGCAACGAGACCAAGACCAGGAGGACGGCAAGATGGAGGTCATCGTGGAGCCCAAGACGGCGTCACCACCAGAGCTTTTTGCAGGCGAAGACCACTTTTGTCAGGATAGCTTGTACTAGCTGGCCCCCTTCAAATTTGCCTGCCGTTGTTGGCTCCATTCCCGCTCGATATTTGGGAAGAGAACCAGGGCCTATATAAGTAGAGCTAGCCACCATAGTAGAAGGGATCTCATCTTAGTTTGATCCAATCCGATCGAGAGCCTAGCCACAAGAACACCTCAACCTCAGGAGGCTGTTCTTCCCTTGTACTGTTCATCATCAGCCCGAGAGGCAATCCACCACCACACTGGAGTAGGGTATTACACCACAACGGTGGCCCGAACCAGTATAAATCTCGTGTCTTTCTGTGTTGCGAGTTCGTCGAGTTCGTCCGCGAGATCCCTGCGAGCTAGGGCGTAGATCGGTAGGAGGGAAAGACTTCGCGCGCACCCCAGTGTTCGAACCTTAAGGGTTTGCCGGAACCCCACATCCGACAACTAGTTCCTGTCAACTCTCTAAATAGATATAAGTGAAGAAAAAGAGAGTTTAATTCTTTCTACAAAAGATATGCCCACGCTCTAACAAATATAAGTGAAGAAAAAGAGCATTCTACAAATGGCAGTTTTCTATGTGTAATGAAATAGGCAATCAAAACTTCAAATGATATAAGCGAAGCACATGAAGCATTCTATAAAGCCATACTCAAAAGATATAAGGGAAGTGCAAAGAGAATTCTATAAATCAACCATGGACTATCTCATACCAGCATGGTGCATCAAAGAAAAGTGGAAACTAAACGCAAAAGACGCTCCAAGATTTGCACATATCACATGAACGAAATGAAACCGAAAACATACCAATACTTGTTGAAGAAAGATGGGATACCAATACTTAGACACTTGAGTCTCCTTGAATATTTACTTGGGGTGCCTTGGGCATCCCCAAGCTTGAGCTGTTGTCTCTCCTCCTTCTCCTCATATCGAGACCTCCTCGATCATTGATCACTTCATCCACAGAAAACTCAACAGAAAGTTTGGTAAGATCCGTTAGTATAACAAAGCAAATCACTACTCTAAGTACTGTTGCAAACCAATTTGTATTTTCTTTTTGCATTTTAGCTACTGTAATATAACTTTTCCATGGCTTAATCTACTAATAAAAAATCGATAGTTTCATTAAAACAAGCAAACTATGCATCAAAAACAGAATCTGTCTTAAACAGGATAGTCTGTAGTAATCTGAACATTCACCAAACTTATGGTACTCCAAAAATTCTGAAACAATTAGGAAAAATAAACAATTTGTATAGAAAGACAGTGCAAAAAGTTTCAGAACCGTTTGACATTCCAGTAAATAAATGTAAAATCGCGCACTACAGCCAAAGTTTCAGTTTTGCACCGCACAAGCAGTGTAAACATCCTAAAGGTAAATCCTGGCACATTATTTTTATAATACAATGGAATTGTACAAGGGGATAATTATTTTTCATGAAAAGTTTCTGTAATTAAGATTCACAAAGTTTCTGTGAGCATGAACAAAGTTCAAGGAGCTCTCCCACTTCAACAATGCTTGTCTCTCTCAGTTTCACTTTCCTTTTTGAAAAGTTTTGGGTTCCCCTCTATTTTATTTTTGTTTTTAAACTTTATAAAAGCACACAACAGAAATAAATGACTCTCTAAAACTTCCGGTTTGTCTCCCTGGCAATGCTTTCTTTAAAGCAATTAAGCTAGGCATAAAGTGCTCAAGTAACGAATCCACCCGGATCCCAAGGTATATCAAAGCCAATTTTAATTAACAATGATTTGGCATTTAGTAGTTAGCACAAAGCAACATATATCAAGCAATGACAAAGTCTAACTCTCTTCCTATGCATCGGCATGTCATACAAGAACAATTCATGCACACAAAGTAAAGGCCAATACATAGCATAAGCAGTTTCTTGCAATTTTATCGTGTTGGAAACATAGAGAGGCGGAGATGTAGTTCCTAACTCATAATAATTGCAAGTAGGAGCAGGAAGCACATGCATATTATATTCATCAAAATCATCATGTGCAACGGTAAAAGGCAACCCATCAATATAATCCTTAACAAGAGCAAACTTCTCCGATGTAGTGTGGTTTGGAGAATTCAAAAAGATAATAGGACTATCATGTGTGGGTGCAATAGCAACAATTTCATGTTTAACATAAGGAACAATAGCAAGTTCATCTCCATAAGCATCATTCATATTGGCATCTGGGCCACAAGTATAGCAAACATCAAGTTCATCAATAAGGGATATTGCAAAAGAATCAACGAGATCATAGCAATTATCATGGCATTCATCCTTCGGTAAGCATGAAGGGAAATTAAATAATGTATGAGTTGAAGAGTTAATCTCATTAGAAGGTAGGCACGGGTAGCTAATCCGTTCTTCCTCCTTTTGTTCTTCAATCTCCTCATCATCTTTTTCATCCAATGAGCTCACCGTTTCATCAATTCCTGCTTCCATAGACTCTTGCCAAATATTAGTCTCTTCTTGGACAGCGGAGACTATCTCAATAAATCCATCAATATCGGAATTGAATTTATAATTATCATAGAAATATTTAAGGATAGCTAAATTTTTAGGTCTATAAACTAAATCATCAAAATCTTCAAACTCTTTAAACAAAGACTCAATTTCAGATGCACCTTTAAAAGCGACAAATTCTTCTATTCGTTCCACATCATAGTAATCATATATACCATTAGCATAAGAAGCTAAGGTTTCATTATCATTAAATTTGCATGAAAAGGGAAGATGTGGAGCATTCATCCTAGAGCAACAAGTCTAATCACATATAGAGTATAGGTCCCAAGCATACCACTTCAATATATGAATTTGATCCCATAACAATTTCCCTTTATGAGTCAAGCGATAATCCCTAAAGTATTCATATTCATCCAACGTTACTCCCATTATATAGTTGAATGGGGTTTTCTCAGGATTATCAAAGTAGTGCATAAGTAGTGCATGATATCTTTCACATAACTAGCATCGAGGGTTTTAGGAGGTTCCCCATCTCCATGAGTAGCAAGTACGACTATTTTTTTGGTGTTTCGTGTTCCATATCCATAACTAAAGATAGAGAACAACTTAGAATAGGAAATAAAAACTACTTAGTGATAAAGCAAACAAGCACACACGAGAATATTCACCCACGCTATAAATCCCCGGCAACGACACCAGAAAAAGGTCTTGATAACCCACAAGTATAGGGGATCAATTGTAGCCTCTTTCGATAAGTACGAGTGTCGAACCCAACGAGGAGCTAAAGGTAGAGCAAATATTCCCTCAAGTTCTATCGACCACTGACACAACTCTATGCACGCTTGATGTTCGCTTTACCTAGAACAAGTATAAAACTAGAAGTACTTCGTAGGTGTAACAGGATAGGTTTGCAAGAATATAAAGAGCACATAAATAAAAACTAGAGGCTGTTTTAGGTAAAGAAGCAATAAAGTTAGTATAGCGAGTGCGGAAAAGTGGTGGTAGGAGTTGTGAAATTATCCCTAAGCAATTGACTACTTTACTAGACCGATAGCAAGTTTTATGTGGGAGAGGCCACTGCTAGCATGTCATCCCTGACTTGGAATTCTATGCACTTATGATTGGAACTATTAGCAAGCATCCACAACTACTAATGTTCATTAAGGTAAAACCCAACCATAGCATTAAGATATATTGGTCGCCCATTGATACGTCTCCGTCGTATCTACTTTTCCAAACACTATTGCCCTTGTTTTGGACTCTAACTTGCATGATTTGAATGGAACTAACCCGGACTGACGCTGTTTTCAGCAGACTTTCCATGGTGTTATTTATGTGTAGAAACAAATGTTCTCGGAATGACCTGAAACTCCACGAAACGTCTTTTTGGAAAATAAGAGAAATACTGGAAGAAAAATCCACGTCACGGGGGCCACACCCTGTCCACGAGGGTGGGGGGCGCGCCCCCTACCTCGTGGGCCCCCTGACGCTCCACCGACCTCAACTCCAACTCCATATATTCACTTTCGGGGAGAAAAAAATTAGAGAGAAGGATTCATCATGTTTCACGATACGGAGCCGCCAGCAAGCCCTAAAACCTCTCGGGAGGGCTGATCTGGAGTCCGTTCGGGGCTCCGCAGAGGGGAATCTGTCGCCATCGTCATCATCAACCATCCTCCATCACCAATTTCATGATGCTCACCGCCGTGCGTGAGTAATTCCATCGTAGGCTTTCTGGACGGTGATGGGTTGGATGAGATCTATCATGTAATCGAGTTAGTTTTGTTAGGGTTTGATCCCTACTATCCACTATGTTCGAGATTGATGTTGCTATGACTTTGCTATGCTTAATGCTTGTCACTAGGGCCCGAAGTGCCATGATTTCAGATCTGAACCTATTATGTTTTCATGAATATATGTGAGTTCTTGATCCTATCTTGCAAGTCTATAGTCACCTACTATGTGTTATGATCCGGCAAATCCGAAGTGACAATAATCGGGACCAGTCCCGGTGATGCCCATAGTTTGAGGAGTTCATGTATTCACTATGTGTTAATGCTTGGTCCAGTACTCTATTAAAAGGACACCTTAATATCCCTTAGTTTCTGTTAGGACCCCGCTGCCACGGGAGGGTAGGACAAAAGATGTCATGCAAGTTCTTTTCCATAAGCACGTATGACTATATTCGGAATACATGCCTACATTACATTGATGAATTGGACCTAGTTATGTGTCACCCTATGTTATGATTGTTACATGATGAACCGCATCCGGCATAATTCTCCATCACCGATCCAATGCCTACGAGCTTTTCACACATTGTTCTTCGCTTATTTACTTTTCCGTTGCTATTGTTACAATCACTACAAAACCCAAAAATATTAATTTTGCTATCATTACCGTTACTTCCATATTACTTTGCTACTAAATACTTTGCTGCAGATATTAAGTTATCCAGGTGTGGTTGAATTGACAACTCAGCTGCTAATACTTGAGAACATTCTTTGGCTCCCCTTGTGTCGAATCAATAAATTTGGGTTGAATACTCTACCCTCGAAAACTGTTGCGATCCCCTATATTCGTGGGTTATCAAGACTATTTTCTGGCGCCGTTGCCGGGGAGCATAACTCTATTCTTTGAGTCACTTCGGATTTATATCTGCTGGTCACTATGAAGAACTTGAAAGATGCAAAAACAACAATTTATCCCTCAACTACGAGGGGAGGTAAGGAACTGCCATCTAGCTCTTCACTTGATTCACCTTCTGTTTTGAGTAAGCTTGTGACACCTAAACCTGCTTCTGCTATTCGTTTTGATATGTCGCATGTTATTGATGATGCAACTTCTGCTATGCATGATACTTATGATGAAACTACTTCTATGCTTGATACTACTGTGCCACTTGGTGAATTTCTTAATGAACAACTTGCTAGGGTTAGAGAGAATGAAATTATTGAAACTTATAACATTGATGAAAGTGATGATGAAGACTCTCGCCCTAATAAATATGAATCGCCTGTTGTTCCTGAGGGTTATGTTTTTGAAAAGGAAGCTGCTTTAGCTATTTTAGCTTGCAAAGATAGATACGAGCTCAAGAGGTTATTAGCTAAATGGAAGGAGCAATCTCTTAATGCTAGAATGAAACCTGGCCCTGCTTTTGCTACTTCACCTATCTCGTATTCTTGATAAGGATTATGAATTCTCTATTGATCCTGATATAATTACTTTGGTTGAATCTGATCCTTTTCTTGGCTATGAATCTGAAACTGTTGTGGCACATCTTACTAAATTAAATGATATAGCCACCCTGTTCACTAATGATGAGAAATCTCGCTACCTATATATCCTTAAGACATTTTCGTTCTCATTAAAGGGTGATGCTAAGATATGGTTTAATTCTCTTGATCTTGGTTGTGTGCGTAGTCCCCAGGATATGATTTATTACTTCTCTCCTAAATATTTCCCTGCTCATAAGAAACAAGCTGCTTTAAGGGATATATATAATTTTGTGCAAACTGAAAAAGAGAGTCTCCCACAAGCTTGGGGGAGGCTTCTCCGATTACTTAATGCTTTGCCTGACCATTCTCTTAAGAAAAATGAAATACTTGATATCTTTTATAATGGACTAACCGATGCTCCCAGAGATTACCTGGATAGTTGTGCTGGTTCTGTTTTCAGGGAAAGAACATTGGATGAAGCTGAAATTCTATTAAATAATATGTTGACAAATGAAAATAATTGGACACTTCCTGAGCCAATTCCTGAGCCTATTCCTAAACCAACTCCGAAGAAAAGAGGTGTTCTATTTCTCAGTTCCGAAGATATGCAAGAGGCAAAGAAATCTATGAAAGAAAAGGGTATTAAAGCTGAAGATGTTAAGAATTTACCTCCTATTGAAAAAATACATGGTCTTAATTTACCGCCTGTTGAAGAAACATATGATCTTAATCCTTTACCTGTTGAAGAAACTCATGGTCTTGATAACCCGACACAGGTAGTAAAGGTAAATTCTCTCTATAGATATGATAAAGCTGAAATCCCTCCTACTAAGTTTGCTAGCCAATGTTTGGATTAATTTGATAACTTTATGTTTAAGCAAGAAGATTTCAATGCTTATTTTGGAAGACAGTTAAAACAAAATGCTTATATGCTTGAACACTTGGGTGATTATATGTCTAGAGTTAAAGGTGAACTTAAACTCATTACTAAACATGCTTCTATGGATACCACTCAAGTAGAACAAGTACTTAAAGCTCAAAATGATTTGCTTAATGAATTGAATAGTAAGAAACATGATTATGTTGTTAGAGTGGCTACTAGAACTGGTAAGATGACTCAGGAACCTTTGTATCCTGAAGGCCACCCTAAGAGAATTGAGCAAGATTCTCAGAGAAATAATATTGATGCACCTAGCTCTTCTAAAAAGAAGAAAAAGAAAAATGATAGGACTTTGCATGCTTCTAGTGAACCTATTGCTGAACCACCTGAGAATCCAAATGATATTTCTATTTCTGATGCTGAAACACAATCTGGTAATGAACATGAACCTAATAAAAATATTAATGAAGATGTTCATGATGATGCTCAACCTAGCAATTATAATGATGTAGAAATTGAACCTGCTGTCGATCTTGATAACCCACAATCAAAGAATCAACGTTATGATAAGAGAGACTTTGTTGCTAGGAAACATGATAAAGAAAGAGAACCATGGGTTCAGAAACCTATGCCCTTTCCTCCCAAACCATCCAAGAAAAAGGATGATGAGGATTTTGAGCACTTTGCTAAAATGATTAGACCTATCTTTTTGCGTATGCGATTAACTGAAATGCTCAAAATGAATCCTTATGCTAAGTATATGGAAGAAATTGTCACTAATAAAAGAAAGATACCGGAAGCTGAAATTTCCAGCATGCTTGCTAATTATACTTTTAAGGGTGGAATGCCTAAGAAACTAGGAGATCCAGGAGTACCAACTATACCATGCTCCATTAAAAGAAACTATGTTAAAACTGCTTTATGTGACCTTGGAGCCGGTGTTAGTGTTATGCCTCTCTCTTTATATCGTAGACTTGACTTGAATAAGTTGACACCTACTGAAATATCTTTGCAAATGCCTGATAAATCAACTGCTATACCTGTCGATATTTGTGAGGATGTTCCTGTTGTGGTTGCAAACGTTACTATTTTAACGGACTTTGTTATTCTTGATATTCCCGAGGACGATAGTCTGTCTATTATTCTTGGAAGACCCTTTTTGAATACTGCAGGGGATGTTATAGATTGCAGCAAAGGCAATGTCACTTTTCATGTTAATGGTAATGAGCATACGGTACACTTTCTGAGGAAACAACCTCAAGTCCACAGTATCAATTCTATTGGAAAATTTCCATCGATTAATTTTGGCTCCTCAAGTCCCTTTCTTGCGCCTCTCCTCTCTGCTTCCAAGACCTTCAGATCCACTCCGCCTGCGTGCCCTAGCCAGTCATGGCTCCTCGCCAAGCCCCGACCGGAGCTTGGTACTCTCCTGCCTTGGACCCGCCAAATGTGTCAGGGGCGAGCCTCGCCCTGATGCGCTGGTTGGCGGAGGCGCAGGGCTTCAATGGAACGGCGGTGTTCAAGGCCGGCTCCTCCGGCCCTGAGGGTCGGGGGAGTACCTTCTACCCGTTCTTCGTGAGCGCCATCATTGCTGGTCTGGTGCCTCCCTTCTCTGAGTTCTTCTTCTCCGTCCTCCGTCACTACAACATCCAAGCTCTACACCTCCATCCCAACTCCGTCCTTCTTCTGGCAATCTTCGCCTACTATTGTGAGGCCCATGTTGGGGTGAAACCCTCGGTGGCCTTGTTGCGCCACTACTTCTCCCTCCGAACCTCCCGTGGTTGCGCCTATGCATGCGCGAGCTTCGTCGCATACGGCGGGGCCATTGCCATTTCAAACCCTGGGAAGCGGATTGAGGGCTTCAGGAGCAAGTGGGTCTTGGTGGATGCTGGGCATATCCACCCACGGCTGATCCTGCCCACGGAGCCCGCCGAGAGCTCCGGCTAACCGGGTCCCGAGTGGAGCTTCGATCCCCAGCCGAAGCCGGTCTTTGAGAAGATGGATGCAGATCTGAAGCCCGGCCAGCGGGCGGGCGAAAGCTGACCGGTCATCGCTGCCGAGGGAGTTCCTGAGCACCAATCGACTCCGCTTCACAAGATTTCGCCTGGCGTGGAGGCCTCACTCGAGCCCTGCGGGCTCGACTCAGCGAGGACCTGGCGACGGTCCTTTAGTCCTTGGTTGGGGCGATGTGGCGAGACTGGAGGGCGCCCCCGCGCCCTTGTTCCTTCGTGAGGATTGGGAGCAGGTAGTGGGGCCCATGCCCGTCTTCAATGGGGACGGGCCCGTGCCCGTGGAGGCTCCGGAGGACCTGGTGGACGTGTCCTCTTCCGACTCCAGCGAAGAGGTGGAGGAAAGAGAGCCAGGAGAGGGGGTTGATTCGGGGGCGGAGTCAAGGGCTCCTCCCCTGCGGCGCAGGCCCCGCGTTCTCCGCCTCCCCGAGAGTGACGACGATGAGGATGAGGATGAGCGGGGAGGCAGAAGCCTGCCCCCGATCCCGAAGAAGGACCGGACTGGGCTGGTCCCCTGCGGGTCCGCCCCGGCCCCGGGGCGATCCGTAGACGCGCCTCCTGCTCCTGGTCCCCTTCAAGCTGATCCCTGCAGCCGGCTCTCGGGCTTCAAGTATGGCCGAAGGCTGCTCGAGTCCACCAGCGATGACCTGTAAGTGCCTGCTTCCCGTCTTGATTATTGCTCTGTCGACGAGATCGGATGTCCATGCTCTTGACGGTGGCGCCCGCCAAAGGCTGAAGGGGCTCCTGAGGCCCCATCCGTGGCGGTGCCTCTGCCCGAAAAAGAAGATGATCCTGACGCCCAGGCCTCTCCTGCTCGGGCGTCCTCGCGAGGTTCGGCTGAGCCAGCGAAGCGGCTTCAGCCCCTTGACCCAGCGACTCGAGGTGCCCTTGCTTGGCGCCGCCTCCACTTGTGCCGTGGCGCCCTGGTTCCGCCTCGAGGCGCGATGGTTCTGCCGCCGCCATCTCCTCCTACTCCACCAACTCTGTCTCTCCGACTCCTCCCACTGTCTGGATCGTCTTTGCCGCTGAATTGGACCCGGCTGGCAGATCTTCGGACGCCGACCCTCGCTTGGTGGCCGGGCGCTTGGAGCTGGCCTCTGGCTGGATTCGCTCGGCAACGCTTGATTCGGGCGGCGCTGGTCCAGGCCTCGGCGGCTTGCGACGAGGAGAAGCAGGCTGTTCGTGAGGCGAAGGTTGCCCGCGATGCTGCCGTGGGGGAGGCAGCCAGCATCCAAGGTTGCTGTGAGACGCTGGAGGGCGAGCTGAAGGGCCTGCGGAACCAGCTTGCCGAGGAGGCCCGCCTCCGCCAGGAGCAGGAGGAAAGCATGAAGGCTCGCGAGGCGGCCGTCAAGGACCGGGAGGCCAAGCTGAAGAAGCGCCGTGACTGCCTAGGCGCTGGAGCGAGGAACCGGAGGCGAGGAAGGTCGAGCTGGACGACAAAGCGCGGGTTCTTGCCAAGATCGCGTGGCCTTCATGGATATGGAGGTGAAGGCTCGCACCTTCTTGAGGGAGCTTTACGATAGCGGCTGGAGAGCCCAGCGGCGGCAGAGGACGGCCCCGCCAAGCTGCTTCCCTTCCTGGTTCGCGCTCTTGAAGATGTCTCCCTTGGTCTTGGCCCCACTACCGAGGCCGAGGCGCTGCAGTCTTGTCTTCCAGCGGCAGCGCGGATCCTCACCCACATCTATCTTCGCGATCCCAACGTCGACATGGACATCCTGCTGGAGCCAGCAAGCGGCGAGCATGCAGCTGCCGCTGCCGAGGCTGTGAAGGGTCGCGCGGAGGCTCTGTTGGGGAAGTTCCGGGCCTTCAGCACCAAGGCGAAGCGAGGCGCTACCGGCCCTGCCGCTTCATGAGGCGAGCGCACGCCGCGCTGCTCCACCGCCGACAAGTGACTCCGTTGTGGCTCATGTCTTGCTTTTAATTCCTGCACATGTATCATGCATCGAGGAGGCGTTTAAACTTGCGTTTGGTATTGCGATAACAGTGTGGACTGTAATATTTTCTTTTGAATTCCTTGAAATTTGTGCTTCCTACTTGCTTATGTTCTACGCCGGCAGAGCCGGCCTCACAAGATACCTCAGCCATTGCTAGCCCGATCGGAAACCAGGACGGGACCAAGGAGTGAGGGGCTACATGACAAGTTAGGCTCCTGAGTCGCGATGCTCAGGAGTCCCCCTTGGCGCACGAACAGCAAGTAGGGAGGTGAGACGCGGGCGGATCCGCCGTTCTACGTCTGCAGAGCCCGGCCCCGCGCATACCTCAACCGCCGTTAGCCTTTCGGAACTAAGGGGTGAGGGGCACGTGACCACTTAGGCTCCTGAGTCGCGATGCTCAGGAGTCCCCCTTGACGCTCAAACGACATTCGTACCTTGGCTCCGCTCGGGGAGTGACGTGTGACGAACCAGGCCCGAGGGGCCTGGCTGGGTGGCGTGCGTCTGGGCGTGACCCAGGCGCAGCCCCCGTGCCCAGCCCCCTCGCGTGGCGCTCCCGAGGGGAGGCGTTTCCACGAGGCCAGACACTGAGCTCTGGGCCCCCTGAGGTTGATGCGACCCGGAGGCCACCCTCAGTTGTTTATCACCAGCGCGGAGCATTGCGCTTCCGCATGCGTACGGGCATAGCCGCTCCTCGGCAGTGTCGTCAGCCAGCGCAGAGCATGGTGCTTCCACTGGAACGTGGTGTGACACTCCAAAATTTTTCCTTTGGTTTTCTTCAAAATTTTGTTGGATTTAAAGGAGGTCACCAAAACCCTTCCAAAAATCTCTATCAAAAGCTTTTTCCCTCTGGCAAATATTTTACTTTTGCATCTCCTTCAACTCTGGTGTTTGGTTTTTTAAATTTTTCCTCTGATTGCTCTCTTCTCAAGGATTCAAGAAAAATCTTTGAAGTTTATTTTTCTTTCAAAAAGAAACTCTAGGAGTTTTTCACCATCTCCCATATTTGAGATCATTTATGGTTTGGCCATACATCACATGGTAAAATCTTCCCAAATATGTCTCCTTCCACCTTGGACAATCCAAACATTCTATCTCTACTAGTTCAACCCTCTTCTGAATTTTTTATTTCATTTAATTATCTCCCAAATATTTTCTGTCTATTATCTTGAGCCTAGGTAATTTGCAAAGCAAGTACCTTAATGCATTTGAGTCTTGACCTCAAACCAACTCCCTTGGATAGTCCTTGGTACCCCACAACCTAGAACTATCAAGATCCACTCCTCTTCTGCTCAAAAATTTCAAATTATAGTCCTGCAAGTTTGGACCAGATTTGCCAAATTTGGTGAAATTCATATCTACACTACTCCAAAAATTCCAAAAATATTCAGGCAGCCTCTAGATGCATTGAGAGGCCCCTCCACCAAAAACCACCTCAAGGAAAAATCCCTACATGCCTAGATCATTCCGTCGAACACCTTGCATGCACTGTTTCTGTGCATCTTCAGTTAAGTTCAGAGTTTTAGTGTCAATCTTCGTCAGAATTCAATCACATGATCACAGTGCACTTGGCACGTTGCTCACGGCCTAGCTTGCTTGTCCGGAGCCTCACCGCAGCGATGCTTGGCGCGTTCTGGCGTCGGTGGCACCACTGGCCCGCCTCTGCCGGCGTGTCTTCTTGGCGGCGAACCACCGTGGCGGCCGACAGGGGCAGCAGCGGCATAACACCGTTCGGCGCCGCCCAAACCCCTGGTGGCTCCAGCGTGGCCATTCCTCGCTAAGCGCATGCATGCAGCACCGTCGCCCGTGGCGCAGCACGCCTGAAGCGCACTCCACTGCCGTCGGCCCAGACGCGCCTGCCCCGTTCTGTCGAGCTCCCCTAAGCAACCAAATCCGACGCAGTTAGCACCTAAACGGAACTGGGGAACACCCACGGCGCTCAACCTCTGAACCCTCCCGTGCAACCACAGCGCGCCCGTAATCACCTCGCCGGAGAACCCGTTCTCGGCAACACGCCAGGCGGCTATATATAACACCCGAGCTTGCTCTCGCCCCGCACACCTCCTCTACCCCCAGACACACCGCCAAGTCCCTGGAAGGGCCACGAGGAGCTCTCCTTCCCCGACTCCGGCCACTTCGTTCCGCCTCGGACTCCACCTTGATTCACTGTGGTGAGGCCATCTCCGGCGCCCAAACCTCGTCCGTAGCCTTCTCTTACACCTAGTGCTGTAACCCCCACCTCAATTCGATCCTTGCAGCCCTCCTCGGCGAGATCCATCAACGCCCGAACCACCGTCCGCCGGAGTGGAGACCGCCATCAACGTGGTGCTCATCGGCGACCAACTCCACCACCCACCGGTGCGGAAGCACACGGTGAGCACGTTGGTAATCTCCAATCCTCCTGCCTCGCCGTAGATCGCCGCCGGCGATCACCGTGGCCCTCGGGCGCCAAATCTCTGCTTTCATTTTCAAACCCGACGGGTGGGTCCTCCCCATCAGCTTTTTCCTCTTTTTGAATCGTTTTCTGGAAACGCCTTCGGGAAAAATACGTCTTTCCCACTGGATTGACATATTCGAGATTGACGCGTTTTCTGTTTTTATAAAGAAAACCCTGGGAAGTTTCTGTTTCATTACAGAAAGGTACCTGGACTAAAACGCTAATAACTTTTAAACAAAAGAGTATTTTTGATTGATTCTTTTTTTGTCCTCTTTGAAATTTTGTCTAGTTTTTAATCAGATTTATTTGAAAAATATTTGGAGTAATTTTTGTGCACCTCACGGTATTTACGTTAGCGCGTATGTTTTCTTTATACCGTAGATACCCAAGGAGGTGACGGAACCGCGAACTTCACCGAGCTAGGCTCCGACTACTCTGAACCAGGCAAGCATGTTTGAACTTTTGATATGATGAGTGTTCTGGAAGGTTTGCATTAAGTAGTTTCATGGCATGTTTGTGAGCATACCGATGAATGTTATTTTCATGCTAAGTTGAGGCAAGTGAGTTCGATAATCCATACGTGTTGGATGTGAATGTGCATGGCCATGTGTTGGCATGAGGATTGGTAAGATGGCAGTGTTGTAGCATGCCAGTCTTATGCCATACTATTTGACTTCAGTGTCAACACGTATCAGTTCGGTTCCCATCCATTCGCCTTCCCGTACTACCACATGTTTTCCGCAAGGGATATGGCTTAGTAAGTTGCAAACCGCTTTCCTGGTACACACCAAATGGAGAGGCCGTGATGATGGTTCCATGGCCCTGGATTAAAGCCAGTCATCCGGTCAGGGGCATGGGTGTTTCCGGTTGGGACCGAGAGGGGGGCACCCCTTAGAGCGCGCGAATATAAATTTGATCCCATGCTATTCGAGATTGTGGTCTCCCCGTCTCAAAAGTTTTTCTTGGACGATGTCTAGGGTGATTCCTGGCATTTGTGAGGTAGGATGGGTGTGTACTGGTTAGCTGTGTTTCTTCCGAAATACCATAAACGGAACTAGTCCTTCAGGACTACGGAAATATGTTGGCTGTGGGTAATTTTAGTACAAACTCTGCAGAGTCATAAATCCTCGAATCATCTTATCCATGTCCAAGTTCCGTATTATCTTATCCTGACAAGTGTCATTTTTGGTGACAGATACTCCGGTGGATCACATGAGTACTAAGTCCGGTTAAATGTTTATTCCTGTGGACGGACTAACACGTTTATATTCATGTGTTGAATATTTATTATGAGTGCTATATCTTTGTGATGAAAGCCCTTTCTGTGATGTCGCTCAGACGTCCGACTGCGGCATTGCTGTTAGTTATTTTTAATATAAGCCCTTTCTGTGATGTCGCTCAGACGTACGACTGCGGCATTGCTGTTATTTTTTATATATATAAGCCATTTCTGTGATGTCGCTCAGACGTCCGACTGCGGCATCGCTGTTATTTATTTTTATTATAAGCCCTTTCTGTGATGTCGCTCAGACGTCCGACTGCGGCATTGTTGTTACTTATTTTCATTATAAGCCCTTTCTGTGATGTCGCTCAGACGTCCGACTACGGCACCCATGCATTTTTATTTCAATATAAGCCCTTTATGAGGTGTCGCTCAGACGCCCGACTGTGGCAACAATTTGCTTATTTATCCACCCTTCGAGGCGTCGCTTCAGACACCCGATCGGTTTTGAGTTTGTCTCTTTGGGTTTTCGAGCGGACTACCGCCGACTCCCATTTTAATTATTTTTCTATGCTGCTTTAATTGAGCATTGTTAAGATTAACTATGTCGCATTCATGCTTTCGTTTGTTATATCTTTTGTCCGAACTGTCTTGCGAGTACTTTCATAGTACTCACCTGGCTTGTTGATTTGGCGGAATCTTGTGAAAGGCGATCTCATGGATGAAGAGTTCGATAGCGAGTCGACGCCTAGAGGAATCCTAGTCAGTCTCGTGCGACCCCTGGATTAGTCCTTGTGAAATATCCGCTTCCGCTACCCAAATAAATTCATCGAGCCTCACCTCGACGCTCGATGAGCCGCCAGTGCAGTAGACTTATTAACCACCCCACTGTGTTATTCCACCAACCACGCATACTCCAAGTCGGTAGTATTTCCATCCTACACCTTGTGCCATATCCGCCATCATGTATAATTATTGGCGTGTTGTAATAATTGGTTGGGCATCTTTAGTCCGACCCCTGTAATATTGTACTGCTACTGGCTTCTTGTATCAAAGTTTTGTCGACCGATATGGAGGATTTTTCCTCATATTGGAACTCATGGGTCGGTTGTTCAATAAATGTTTTTATTGAAAAACCGGTCGTGACAAGCTTGGTACCGAGCCAGCTGACTAGGGAAGCCACTAGGTGCGATCGCTAATCGGTTATTAGCATGATAGAGCTATTTATTATTTTTACAAATGTAGTCGATTTACGACGATCGGCATAAATTTATGATTTGACTACTCAGGATTTTTGCCTACTTTTGTAGATGGCCAACAACATTGCGAGTCGCAGATGTTCGCCAACATGCCCGATGGGTTTGTCAAGCTTCTCTCCTTCATCGTCCAAGTTGCGATGGGGCGGATGTCGCCCAGTCTTCTCTCTCTCTCGGCACAAGGTCAATGACCGTCTAACCATGCACCAAGCCACGGTGGAATTCAAGAGAGGACGAGTTGAGCGTTACCGGTTCGTGGGGAGAGCCATGCCCTGAGAGAAGCATGCGCTTCTGATGGCAGCCCGTGAGGCGATAGCCAATCTCGAGGATATCCTGCCTTCAATGAAGACTCCGTCGCTACCGCTACCTGCCATGTCACGTGCCATACACCTGCCACTACGCGTTCTCTTGCCCCGAGAGGAGAACGGGGCCGAAGCTTTTGAGATGCTCGCCAGTATCTCCGGGCTTTGGAGGCAGCCTTCGACAACCTGGTGGACGACTTTGTAGCTGCCCGCATGGACTCAGTCCATGGCTGTGCCGCCAACAGGAGGGAGCTCCTGCATGCTGCACCGCCACTGACTTTCGTCTCGTCATCAACATCGTTCGCTCCTACTACTCGCACCGCTACTCGTCGACTGCCTACCACGGAGGAGTTCAACCATGTCATTGCGCCTACTCCGGTTCGTTCTGCACCACCCCTCGTGACCGCTCAGATTCGAGTTGTCCCACAGAGGGCACCTGCTCCACCAACTCCACGCAGCACCTCTCGTCTGGAGCCTATCTCCGAAGAGGAGGTTGAGTCCCCAGCCTCTCTACGCCTCACCCTTGGCAGGCCAAGGGAAATCCTTACCATCTCCGACTAAGTGCGCTTAGCCGCCATGCGATGTACCGACTTGTACGATATGTTTATATGTAAATAGGCTGTGAGAAGTAGTTTGTTTGCGCATCATGTAGGATCTGGAAGAGTGCACTAGACTAAATAACATGTCAGGATTTATGTATGCATATCCTGAGTGATGTATTGTATAATTACTGCTTGCGTGTAAGATATGTAATGAGCAGTCCTTCTCCATGCGCAATCGACTTGTTTTCTTGAAAAATCTTGGGCTTTTAATTTATTTGCCATCCTTATGCATTTATGGACTTATTTTTGTGACTTCTTTCACTTTCTTATGAGTGTTTCAAAATATATCCCCTGAGTAAATTATGTCTCGTCCTTGGGCCAGCTCCATGCCAACTCCGACAGAGGAAAATTATGGCACACCCCAGGCAACAATTTCACACAGGGACGAGACAAGTCAACAGGGCGGTGAAAGCGGCACTTTCCCAGATGTGCCGTCTTCACGAACAAAGTCAGCAACAACATCAGGAAATCTTGAACCAAGTCATCAATATGGGGAATCACCGCAGACGATGTCAAGACAATCCAAGTTATCTAAGCTACGAAGACACGTCCCCAAACATTTTCTCACACCGACAAACCTCTGGAAGCCGAGGGTGGCTTTGAGACATGGAGAGAAAATTAATTATCGCCCAGTGTTCAGACCTTGAGAAAGTGCTTTATGCTCCGCACTATCTCACTGGAGCAGCCGCATCGTGGTGGGAAAATTTCCTACACATGCACCCCAACGAAAATAATATATCATGGGAGGAATTCAAAGAAGGTTTTCGTGGGGCACATATTCCTAAGAGTCTTATGAAGATCAAAAAGAGAGAATTTGATGACCTCAAGCAAAGGACAATGACAGTATCCGAATACAACAATCAGTTCACCCTGCTGTCTCGCTACGCCAACGAGGAACGTATGTCAGAAAACAAAAAGATGGAGAAATTCCTAGACGGTCTGACACCCGCGCTTAAATGTCAGTTGGTCGTACACACATTTCCAGATTTTAAGACGCTGGTGGATAAGGCCATTACCTTGGAAAATGAGAGACGCAGCTTAGAAGATTTCCATAGCGGAAGAGGGACCAGATCTAAACACACCGCAACCACCGCATGACAAGACAGATGTTGAAAAACTGGACACCCAAACCCACGACAAGCGTCTCGTGCCCAATCAAAAATTTCCACGCAGGGACAAGGAGTTCACATACCGCCCAGGCGTTACTCATTGCAACGCTTCGGAGAAGAAGGGCACTATGCCAAGCGATTGCCCCAAGCCAAAGAACTTCGACCCCAAAGCCGAACAACGGAGGCAATAATTGACACCAAAGCGCAACAATTTCAACCAAATAACAACCACAGGAAGGGTCATCTGAACCACGTGACCAAAGAGGAAGCACAAAATGCCCCGGATATGTCGTGACTCGATGCGTTTCCTGTCAACACAATACACCTGCCATGGTTTTGTTGATTACGGAGCTTCTCACTCGTTCGTTTGAAAAGTTTTGCTTTGCAAAATAATTTTTCGATGCTTCCCTTGGGAAAATCTATGATCGTCAAGTCCCACAGAATTAAGCAAGTTACACGTAATTATTGCCGGGGTGTGGTTATCGAGTTTGAAGGGTTGAAGTTTCACGCAAATCTTATCGTATTGGAAAATAAAGGGCTGGATGTCATCTTAGGGATGGATTGGTTAACCACCAACAAAGGTTTTATTGACTGCTTCAACAGGACCGTAATTCTCACCCACCACCACGGGAAGACCATAAAGGTTTCAGCCATGGAAAGAAAAATAACCCGACAACCGAGATTGAACAAGGTGGATATTTCTGAATTGAGCAAAGTGCCAGTAGTGTGTGAATTTCCAGATGTATTCCCCGAAGAACTACCAGGCATGCCACCAGATAGAGAGATAGAATTCAGCATTGAGCAAGCACCTAGAACCTCTCCCATATACAAGAAACCATACAGAATGGCACCATCCGAATTGGTGGAACTGAAGAAGCAAATAAAGGAACTGTTGGAAAAAGGGTACATACGAGCCAGTTCCTCACCTTGGGGTTCACCAATTTTATTCGCCAAAAGAAGGATGGAACAACGAGATTGTGCATAGACTATCGAGCGCTAAACATGTTCACAATCAAGAACAAATATCCGATGCCATGAATAAATGATTTATTCGATCAACTCGCTAAGGCCAAGGTGTTCTCAAAGATTGACTTGAGATCGGGATACCATCAACTGAAAGTACGAACCAAGGATATTCCCAAGACCGCTTTCACCTCCAGATACGGATTGTACGAGTTCACCGTGATGCCATTCGGACTAACAAGCGCCCCCGCATATTTTGTTCACCTCATGAACAAAGTATTCATGAAGTTTATGGATAAGTTTGTTGTGGTATTTATCGATGATATTCTGGTATACTCCAAAACACCGTAAGAACACGCTGAACATCTCCGGATTGTACTAGGAGAACTCAGGAAACATCGGTTATGCGCTAAATTCAGCAAGTGTGAATTTTGGCTAAAGCAAGTAGGTTTTACGGGCCACGCATCTTGACTCAAGAAGGTATCGCCGTAGACCGGAAAAAGTCAAGGCCGTACTTATCGGAAGCCGCCCGGCGTGGACGGATGTCTGAAGTTTCTTGGGTATGGCAGGATACTACCGGAGATTTATTGAAGGATTCTCCACCATAGCAAAGCCAATGACGCAACTACTCAAGAAAGACGGGAAGTTTGAATGGGCCGGAGCTTGCGAGAAAAGTTTCCAAGAACTGAAGAGGAAACCGACGACAGCACCGATTAATTGTGCCAGATATACACAAAAATTTTGAGGTATTTTGTGACGCATCTCGAAAGGGCCTCGGGTGCGTATTGATGCAAGAAGGCAAGGTTGTCGCATATGTTTCCAGACAACTTTGCAAGCATGAGGAATATTATCCTACTCATGACCTGGAATTAGCAGCAGTTATTCATGCACTCAAGGAATGGAGACACTTTTTAATTGGTAACCGTTGTGAAATATACACGGACCACAAAAGACTCAAGTATATTTTCACACAACCAGAACTAAATTTACGGCAGCGACGCTGGTTGGAACTAGTAAAGGATTACGATGTTGGGATCCACTACCACCCAGGCAAGGCAAATGTTGTAGCAGATGCTCTGGGTCGGAACCCCAGTCCGGACAACGACAGCATGCCAAACTTAAGACCTGAATTCCAGTAGGAATTCGCAAAGCTCAATCTGATGGTGGTCACCGAAGGCAGTGTGTCAAACTTAGAATTACAGCCTACCCTGATAGAGAATGTTAAAGAGGCTCAACGTGGACACCCCAACATTGAAGGCATAAAACGAAAGATGAAGTTGGGCAAGGCCTCAGAATTCATTATTGATGAGCAAGGAATATTGTGGTACGGGAACATGCTTATGCATCAAATATCCATGACCTTAAACAGAAATCCTGGCTGAAGGCCACACCGCTCCATATTCAATCCATCCCGGAGGAACAAAAATGTACAAAGATCTTCGTGAAACATTTTGGTGGCATGGTATAAAAAGAGACATAGCCACGTTCATTGCATGTTGTGACTCTTGTCAACGCATCAAGGCCGAGCACCAGAAACCGGTCGGGCTATTGCAACCAAATAAGATACCCGAGTGGAAATGGGACGAGATTGGAATGGATTTTATTGTTGGACTACCTCGGTCACGACACGGACATGGTGCCATATGGGTCATCACTGATAGACTGACTAAAGTAGCACACTTCATCCCGTGAAGACAACACACACCACTCGAAGCTTGCTAGGCTCTACCTCTCCGTGATCGTTTGCTTACATGGAGTCCCAAAGAAAATAATCTCGAGACAGAGGCACTCAATTCGTCTCCGATTTTGGGATCACTTACAACAAGCTCTGGGAACTCAGCTGGCATTTAGTACCGCATACCATCCCAGCACGGATGGGCAAACCGAGTGAGTAAACCAGATTCTAGAAGATATGCTTTGAGAGCATGTGTCCTCACCTATGGGACCAGTTGGGAGGAGAGCTTACCATACGCAGAATTCGCATATAACAACAGCTATCAATCCAGCCTGCAAATGGCACCATTTGAAGCTCTGTACGGACGAAGATGTCGTACCCCGCTAAATTGGTCGGAAACCGGAGACAGTCATATCTTCGGCCCAGACCTGCTCAAAGAGGCTGAAGATAAAGTCAAGGTAATTAAGGACCGACTCAAGACCGCCCAAAGTCGACAAAGAGTTATTACGATCGGAAGCATCGTGGAGTCCATTTTGAACCCGGTGAATTTGTGTACCTATGAGTATCCCCCATGAGAGGCATGCACCGATTCAAGATTAAAGGGAAGCTAGCACCAAGATTCATCGGACCTTTCTGCATAGTAGCATGAAGAGGCAAGGTGGCCTACCAGCTAGACTTACCCGAAGAATTATCCGACATCCACGACGTATTCCACGTCTCCCAATTGAGGAAGTGCGTAAGCAACCCAGAGAAACAGGTACACCATAAAAACATTGACGTGCAACCAGACCTTACGAATCGGGAGCATCCGGTAAAAATCTTGGAAGAGTCAGAAAGGAGAACCCGGCAGAAAACCATCAAGTTCTTTAAAGTTCAGTGGAGCAACCACACCGAGAGTGAAGCCACTTGGGAAAGAGAGGATTTCCTTCGAGCGGAGCACCCACAATTATTTGAGGATCAAGCTGGAATCTCGGGGACGAGATTTTTCCTAAGGGGTAGGTGTTGTGACACTCCAAAATTTTTCCTTTGGTTTTCTTCAAAATTTTGTTGGATTTAAAGGAGGTCACAAAACCCTTCCAAAATCTCTATCAAAAGCTTTTTCCCTCCGCAAATATTTTACTTTTGCATCTCCTTCAACTCTGGTGTTTGGTTTTTAAATTTTTCCTCTGATGGCTCTCTTCTCAAGGATTCAAGAAAAATCTTTGAAGTTTATTTTTCTTTCGAAAAGAAACTCTAGGAGTTTTTCATCCTCTCCCATATTTGAGACCATTTATGGTTTGGCCATACATCACATGGTAAAATCTTCCCAAATATGTCTCCTTCCACCTTGGACAATCCAAACATTCTGTCTCTACTAGTTCAACCCTCTTCTGAATTTTTTATTTCATTTAATTATCTCCCAAATATTTTCTGTCTATTATCTTGAGCCTAGGTAATTTGCAAAGCAAGTACCTTAATGCATTTGAGTCTTGACCTCAAACCAAGTCCCTTGGATAGTCCTTGGTACCCACAACCTAGAACTATCAAGATCCACTCCTCTTTTGTTCAAAAATTTCAAATTATAGTCCCTGCAAGTTTGGACCAGATTTGCCAAATTTGGTGAAATTCATATCTACACTACTCCAAAAATTCCACAAATATTCAGGCAGCCTCTAGATGCATTGAGAGGCCCCTCCACCAAAAACCACCTCAAGGAAAAATCCCTACATGCCTAGATCATTCTGTCGAACACCTTGCATGCACCGCTTACATGCATCTTGATTAAGTTCGTAGTTTGATGTCAATCTTAAATCGAAATTGTGTCACATGATCACAGTGCACTTGGCACGTTGCTCACGGCCTAGCTTGCTTGTCCGGAGCCTCACCAGCGATGCTTGGCGCGTTCTGGCGTCGGTGGCACCACTGGCCGCTGCCGGCGTGTCTTCTTGGCGGCCGAACCATCGTAGTAGCCGACAGTGAGCGAAGCGGCGGCATAACGCCGTTCGGCGCCGCCCAAACCCCTGGTGGCTCCAGCGTGGCCATTCCCTCGCCAACAAGACGCATGCAGCACCGTCGCGTGGCGGCACGCCCAGCGCACTCCACCGCCCGGCCGGGCCCGCGCCGCCCCGTTCGTCGAGCTCCCCTAAGCAACCAAATCCCGGCGCGATTAGCACCTAAACGGAACCAGGTAACACCCACGACGACGAACAACCTCTGAACCCTCCCGTGCAACCACAGCGCCCCCGTAATCACCACGCCGGAGAACCCCATTCTCTTCAACCGCCTCGGGGCGGCTATATATATCACCCCGAGCTTGCTCTCGCCCCCGCACACCTCCTCTACCCCCAGACCCGCCAAGTCCTGGAAGGGCCACGAGAACTCTCCTTCCCCGACTCCGGCCACCGTTCCGCCTCGGCCTCCACCTTGATTCACTGCGGTGAGGCCATCTCCGGCGCCCAAACCTCGTCCGTAGCCTTCTCTTACACCTAGTGCTGTAACCCCCACCTCAATTCGATCCTTGCAGCCCTCCTCGGCGAGATCCATCAACGCCCGAACCACCGTCCGCCGGAGTTGAGACCGCCGTCAAAGTGGTGCTCATCGGCGACCAACTCCACCACCCACCGGTGCGGAAGGACACGGTGAGCATGTTGGTAATCTCCGATCCCCCTGCCTCGCCGTAGATCACCGCCGGCGATCACCGCGGCCGTCGGGCGCCAAATCTCTGCTTTCATTTTCAAACCCGACGGGTGGGTCCTCCCGTCGACTTTTTTCCTCTTTTGAATCGTTTTCTGAAGCGCCGGACAAAATACGTCTTCCCCCCTTTGGGTGACGTATTCGAGATCAAGCGTTTTACATTTTATAAAGAAAACCACAGGAAGTTTACGTTTCATTACGTAAAGGTCCCTGGACTAAACACTAATAACTTTTAAATGTAAGAGTATTTTTGATTGATTCTTTTTCTGTCCTCTTTGAAATTTTGTCTAGTTTTTATCAGATTTATTTGAAAAATATTTGGAGTAATTTTTGGGCACCTCACGGTATTTACGTTAGCGCGTATGTTTTCTTTATACCGTAGATACCGAAGGAGATGACGGAACCGCGAACTTCACCGAGCTAGGCTCCGACTACTCTGAACCAGGCAGGCATGTTTGAACTTTTGATATGAAGAGTGTTCTGGCAGGTTTGCATTAAGTAGTTTCGTGGCATGTTTGTGAGCATACCATGAATGTTATTTTCATGCTAAGTTGAGGCAAGTGAGTTCGATAATCCATACGTGTTGGATGTGAATGTGCATGGCCATGTGTTGGCATGAGGATGGGTAAGATGGCAGTGTTGTAGCATGCCAGTCTTATGCCATACTATTTGACTTGATGTTAACCCGTATCAGTTCGGTTCCCATCCATTTCCCTTCCCGTACTACCACATGTTTTCCGCAAGGGATATGGCTTAGTAAGTTGCAAACCGCTTTCCTGGTACACACCAAATGGAGAGGCCGTGATGATGGTTCCATGGCCCTGGATTAAAGCCAGTCATCCGGTCAGGGGCATGGGTGTTTCGGTTGGGACCGAGAGGGGGCACCCCTTAGAGCGCTGAATATAAATTTGATCCCATGCTATTCGAGATTGTGGTCTCCCGTCTCAAAAGTTTTTCTTGGGCGATGTCTAGGGTGATTCCTGGCATTTGTGAGGTAGGATGGGTGTGTCTTTGGTTAGCTGTGTTTCTTCCGAAATACCATAAACGGAACTAGTCCTTCAGGACTACGGAAATCCGTTGGCTGTGGGTAATTTTAGTACAAACTCTGCAGAGTCATAAATCCTCGAATCATCTTATCCATATCCAAGTTCTGTATTATCTTATCCTGACAAGTGTTAGTTTTGGTGACAGATACTCCGGTGAATCACATGAGTACTAAGTCCGGTTAAATGTTTATTCCTGTGGATGGACTAACCCGTTTATATTCATGTGTTGAATATTTATTATGAGTGCTATATCTTTGTGATGAAAGCCCTTTCTGTGATGTCGCTCAGACGTCCGATTGCGGCATTGCTATTATTTATTTTTAATATAAGCCCTTTACGTGATGTCGCTCAGACGTCCATTGCGGCATTGCTGTTATTTTTTATATAAGCCCTTTACGTGATGTCGCTCGGACGTCCGATCGCTGACATTGCTGTTATTTATTTTTATTATAAGCCCTTTTTGTGATGTCGCTCAGACGTCCGACTGCGGCATTGCTGTTACTTATTTTCATTATAAGCCCTTTCTGTGATGCCGCTCAGACGTCCGACTGCGGCACGCATGCGTTTTTATTTCAATATAAGCCCTTTATGAGGTGTCGCTCAGACGCCCGACTATGGCAACAATTTGCTTATTTATCCACCCTTCGAGGCATCACTTCAGACAGCCGATCGGTTTTGAGTTTGTCTCTTTGGGTTTTGAAGCGGACTACCGCCGACTCCCATTTTAATTATTTTTCTATACTTCTTTAATTGAGCATTGTTAAGATTAACTATGTCGCATTCATGCTTTCGTTTGTTATATCTTTCGTCTGAACTATCTTGCGAGTACTTTCATAGTACTCACCTGGCTTGTTGATTTGGCCAGATGCTGACGAAGGTGATCTCATGGATGAAGAGTCTGATAGCGAGTCCGACGCCTAGAAGAATCCCAGTCAGTCTCGTGCGACCCTGGATTAGTCCTTGTGAAATATCCGCTTTCGCTACCCAAATAAATTCATCGAGCCTCACCTCGACGCTCGATGAGCCGCCAGTGCAGTAGACTTATTAACCACCCCACTGTGTTATTCCACCAACCCCGCATACTCCAAGTCAGTAGTATTTCCACCCCACACCTTGTGCCATATCCGCCATCATGTATAATTATTGGCGTGTTGTAATAATTGGTTGGCATCTTTAGTCCGACCCCTGTAATATTGTAATGCTACTGGCTTCGTGTATCAAAGTTTTGTCGACCGATATGGAGGATTTTTCCTCATATTGGAACTCATGGGTCGGTTGTTCAATAAATGTTTTTATTGAAAAACCGGCCGTGACACGTGGGAGGGGGATCCCCTCCGGGAGGAGCCCCCGGGGCGTATACAGCCCCAACCTGACACGTGGCTGGCACGGTAGGGCTGGACGAGGTGTATCTGGGCACCCGTGAGCCAGCGCGGGACTCACGGGCCCTACCTCAAAGGCGGGTTGCGCTGGCTCTGAGCCTTCTCTTCGAGTGTGTTCCTGCAAATTTGGCCAGATGCCGGTGCTCTACATCTTCGGGTCCCGGATCTCGGGCTGGTCTCAGCCGTCGCTGGCAAGCCAGGTCGCGATGCCATGGACAAGACCAGAGGGCGAGGGCATGAGAGCCGGTAGGAGCCCTGAGTCGCGATGCTCAGGCACCCCCTTTAACGCCGTAAGCTGGGTTAGATGACGAAACTCTCGTCCTCGGGTCCCGGCTCTCGGGCTGGTCTCAGCCGTCGTTGGCAAGCCAGGTCGCGATGCCATGGACAAGACCAGAGGGTGAGGGCCGGAGAGCCGGTAGGATCCCTGAGTCGCGATGCTCAGGCACCCCCCCTTTAACGCGCAAGCTAGGTCAGATGCAGCAACACTACGTCCTCGGGTCCCGGCTCTCGGGCTGGTCTCAGCCGTCGCTGGCAAGCCAGGTCGCGATGCCATGGACAAGACCAGAGGGTGAGGGCCGGAGAGCCGGTAGGAGCCCTGATTCGCGAGGCTCGTGCACCCCCTTTAACGCCAAGCTGGGTTAGATGACGAAACTCTCGTCCTCGGGTCCGGCTCTCGGGCTGGTCTCAGCCGTCGGCCGGCAAGCCGGTCGCGATGCCATGGACAAGACCAGAGGGTGAGGGCCGGAGAGCCGGTAGGAGCCCTGAGTCGCGATGCTCGTGCACCCCCTTTAACGTGCAAGATTCGCCACCCGAAAAGGCTCCAAATAACAAGCATGGTGGAGCGAGAGCATAATCCTAAGGAAAACGCAAGAAGGATACATGCCGCTGGGACATGCCCGAGCGGCTTGGGGATGATGCAGCCCGAGGGGCGCCCCCAACAGGACAAGCTAATGACATGAAATAAAAGGGATACATGCCGCAGGGACGGACCCACGCGGCCTGGGAATAATGCAGCCCTGAAGGCGCTCCCAGCCTGAAACGAAACTTAAAGATGTCACCTGGTGATGTTGGGGACAAAGGGGTGTTGATGTAGCAGACTCGGTGGGCTGCGGGAGCCGATCCTCACGAGCCCCCAGGCCCGGGGGCCTCGGGAGGCTCGGCAGGCGCTGGCGGCTCCTCATAGACCATCTCCATCTCCGCCAGGGCTGCGACGTGTCTGACCTCTTGGGCCTCCAGGATGGTCCTCATGAGACGCTGTTGCGCGGCTGCCACGTTTGGCATGCCATAAGGCATGCGTACGTAGCTGTGGGGCGGACCCTTGCAACGTCCCACTCGCGGGGGCCAGAGGCGCTCTTGAGATGCGGCTCGGTTGAGCCCTAGTATGTCGATGCAGACGCGCAGCCCACCATCCTCGCCTGGATGGGGGGCCACAGCGGGTCGGCGGCTGCCCTCATTACCCTTGACTCCTGTAGCTCCTGAATGGCCGTGCTGACGAACTCCTGAGGGTTCGGCCCTCCTTGCCTTGCTCCTGCTTGCGGGAAACGTGCTTCGTAGCATGCCTCCACGTGGTGCCCAAGCGCCTCCCTCGAGACCTTGGCGAGGTCGGCGGCCCTCCACGGGAGAGCCCCCGAGCCCAGCCTGAGGAGGGCGCCGGGCGCGCTTCCCTATGTGATGGAAGGAGGCTCCCCCTGGCCCGGTGCGGGCCCTGAGGGGCCTGTCTCTTGAGGAGCCGGTCCGGTCGATGTCTTCTTCTTCTTGGGTGCGGCCTCGGGAGGCCTCCTGCTGCTGTGGTCTGGGTCTTCTTGCGATGCGGCCTGAAAGGCTCGCTCCAGGGAGCACACTGCGTCTTTCTCTTCACAGGGCACCGTGATGACCCCGTCGCTTCCTGGCATCTTGAGGACGTTGTAGCCATGGTGGGTTACGGCCATGAATTTGGCCAACGCTGGGTACCCAAGGATGGCATTGTACGGCAAGCGAATGTGGGCGACGTCGAAGTCGATGAGCTCGGTGTGGTAGTTGTCGCGAGCCCCGAAGATGATAGGAAGGTGGACCTGCCCGATCGGGACCATGGAGCCGTCGGTGACTCCGGAGAAAGGCTTGGTTGGCTGAAGCTGACTGTAAGGCACTTGAAGATTGTTGAATGTCTCCACGGACAGGATGTTGAGCCCTGCTCCGCCGTCGATGAGAGTCTTGGTGACCAGCACGTTGCTGATGATTGGGGAACAAAGCATCGGGAGAACTCCGGCTGTGGTTGCGCACTTGAGCTGGTCCGCTGAGCTTAACGTGATGGCGCACGCCGACCACCTGAGAGGGCGCGTGGCCTCGAGCTTGGGGAGGACTGCATTCACTTCGCTGGCGAACTGCTTGAAGATGCGCTGAGAGGCTGGGGCTTGAGCTCCACCCAGGATGCAAAGGACGACGCGCTTCCTGGAAGCCCCCAGCCCCCTCGTCCTGATGACGGTCTTCAATTCTCCTTGGCGGCGGCGGCAGCGGAGGGAGGCCTGCGTTCCCCTGCAGGCGATCCTCGCGAGGCTGATCCCTCCAGCCTCCCTCGTGAGGTGGGTCTTGCCAGCGGTCCTCGCGAGGTTGGTCGCGCCACCCTTGGCGCGGGCCGCGGTCTTCCCAGCGTCCTGCGTTCCTTCCTCCTCCTCGGCCGTAGCCCCGGCTGCACTGGGCATCTGCCGACCTTCCTCAGCGCCTGGCCCGGAGCTCTTGACATTCATTGGTGTTGTGGGTGTGGAGGTCGTGGTACACGCAGCATCGCTGCCCTTGGAGGACTCGGGCTGATCTCTGCCTCGCTTGGTGTCTGGTTCGGCTGCGAGCACGGCAGCCCCCTTGCGCTTCACGTCCTTGGCCTTGGACTTCTTTTCTTCGGGATCCTTGGCAGGCAGCTCGAGGAGGGAGAGGCGCCCCTCCTCAGCCCTGGCGCATTTGGTCGCCAAGTTAAACAGCTCCAGGGAGGTGCACAGATCTTCATGCATCGCCAGCTCCTCCTTCATCTTGACGTCGCGCACGCCGTCGGAGAAGGCAGAGATGATGGCCTCCTCCGTTACCACAGGGATCTTGAGGCGTGTTGTTGAAGCGCTGGATGTACTTTGCAGGGTTTCCCTGGTTTCTTTATGATATGGCGCATGTCGCTCACGGCGGTGGCGGTCGCGAGTACCACGGAAGTTGGCGATGAAGCGGGTGCGCATCTCGGCCCAGAAGAGATCGTGCACAGGGCCAGATTCAGGAGCCAGGTGCGGGCTCCGTCCTTGAGCGCCATGGGAAACCAGTTCGCCATGACCTTTTCATCCCCGTTGGCAGCCTCGATGCCCAGCTCGTAGAGCTAGAGGAACTCCGTAGGGTCAGCTGTGCCGTCATAGCGAGGAGGCAGGTCTGGCTTGAACTTGGCGGACACACGATGCTGCGCAGCTCGGAGGTGAAGGCGTGGCAGCCCGCTGTGGCCGCTGGGGCCTCGAGCAGCGAGAGCTTGGTCTTGTGGGCCTCCTGCGCCGCGGCTGGGGGCAGCGCAGGGTCTTGACGTGTTGGAGCGGGGAGCGCTCGGGCAGCTTCTTGCGGGCGAGGAACTTCTTGACAGCTCTGCTCTTCCTGCGCTGGCGCCTGGCGGAACGGGTTCCGCCCGAGACCAGCGCCTTGGGGCCAGGCGCCTTCTTGAGGAGGAGGCGGTGAGGCGCCCAGAGCTTCATTGCCCAGCGGGGTGGGTGCGGTGCAGCAAGACGGACGGCGCGGGGGCGCCTCCTGCAGCGCAAACGAGCTCGGCGACTCGGTCGAGCCATTCTTCAGAGACGTGCCGACGGGCGGTAGCGCAGGAGCTCGCTTTGCCGTGATGAGTGCAGCTCGGGCCTCCATGGCGAGCCGCTGCGCGCGTGACGAAGAGCCGCTGGGTGAGCGAAGGCGGCGGTGCGGCCGTCCGCCTCATGGACGGGTGCTGGACGATGCTTGCTGCTCGTTTCGCCGCCGGGCGATGGCGTTGACGGCAGTGACGGGAACGACGAGGGCGCCGCCGACGGGAGCTGTCTGGGCGACATGGGAGGCGAGGGCTCGGCCGGGCGCTGGCCCGACGGGCGCCGACATGGTTGCGGTGGTCGGGAAGAACGAGGCGACGAAGGCAGATTCCGCGCACCTACCGGGCGCGCCAAATGTCGGATTACGGGTTCCGTAGACCCTTGAGGTTCAACACCGGGTGCGCTGAGATCCAACCCTCCACCGTCTCGTACCTCGCCGAATCGCAGGGACCTAAACTACTAAATAGAACAGCACAAGAGACACAAGATTTATACTAGTTCGGGCCACCGTTGTGGTGTAATACCCTACTCTAGTTTGTGGCGTGGTGGATTGCCTCTGGGGCTGATGAGGAACAGTACAAGGAAGAACAGCCTCGCGAGGGTCTGTTCTTGGTGGGTGCGATGAACTGCTAGGTGGTGTCCCGTCGCTCTAGCTTGAGGATCGGGTCTCTGTCTTTCTCTGGATTCCGGATCCGATCACTTTCCCCCTGCTCTGAGTGTGGCTACTCCTATTTATAGGCAAAGGCCCTAGGCCTCTTCCCAAATATTGAGCGGGAAGGGCGCCAACAATTGGCCATTTTGAAGGGGAACAACGGGTACACTTATCCTGACTAAAGTTGGTCCTCGCCTGCCAAAGGCTCTGGCGATGACGCCTGCTTGGGCTCCACGATGACTCCCTTCCAGCCGTTGGGGCTGGTCTTGGTCTTGTTGCACCGAAACGGATGCCTTTGCTTGATGCTCTCGCCTGTGCTTGCTCCCTTTGCACCAAAGAGGAAAGGAGGACGCTGCACGGGCTGGCGCCCGATCGGGCGCCCTTGGTCGTCATGGCTTGCGTCATGGGCACCCCGCGAGGTACCCTTCCTTGAACTCTCCGCCTCCTCATGAGCCAGCCTGACGAGGCCGTGCCTGAGGAAGCTCCTGGTCGTCTGCCCCGCGAGGGTCTTGAGCTTGCGTTGATGAAGATGGGCTGTCCTGGGCCTCCTTTGAGCCACGCCGCAGGCCGCAGGCAGGCAAGTCTGGGGACCCCCGTTCCCAGAACACCGACACCCACAATCAAAGAATCAACGTTATGATAAGAGAGACTTTGTTGCTAGGAAACATGATAAAGAAAGAGAACCATGGGTTCAGAAACCTATGCCCTTTCCTCCCAAACCATCCAAGAAAAAGGATGATGAGGATTTTGAGCGCTTTGCTGAAATGATTAGACCTATCTTTTTGCGTATGCAATTAACTGATATGCTCAAAATGAATCCTTATGCTAAGTATATGAAAGAAATTGTCACTAATAAAAGAAAGATACCGGAAGCTGAAATTTCCACCATGCTTGCTAATTATACTTTTAAGGGTGGAATGCCTAAGAAACTAGGAGATCCAGGAGTACCAACTATACCATGCTCCATTAAAAGAAACTATGTTAAAACTGCTTTATGTCACCTTGGAGCCGGTGTTAGTGTTATGCCTCTCTCTTTATATCGTAGACTTGACTTGAATAAGTTGACACCTACTGAAATATCTTTGCAAATGGCTGATAAATCAACTGCTATACCCATCGATATTTGTGAGGATGTGCCTGTTGTGGTTGCAAACGTTACTATTTTAACGGACTTTGTTATTCTTGATATTCCGAGGGCGATAGTCATCTATTATTCTTGGAAGACCCTTTTTGAATACTGCAGGGGATGTTATAGATTGCAACAAAGGCAATGTCACTTTTCATGTTAATGGTAATGAGCATACGGTACACTTCCCCAGGAAACAACCTCAAGTCCACAGTATCAATTCTATTGGAAAATTTCCATCGATTAATTTTGGAGGTTTTGAATTTCATCTTCCTACTGTCAAGAAGAAATATGATATTCTTATTATTGGGGATGTGCATATCCCCGTTGAGGTCACATAGTGTTATTCGAAATTTCTCCGATTCCATGTTATTCGGAATGAGTTTGTTAACAAGACTTGAACAACCTTGTTAGTGGATTCCTTTTGAAGAGCATGAGATGGATGAAACTAGAAGCACAACCTTCTGTACCCTCTCTTTACTTTCTGTTATTTAGTTGAAATAAAGCAAAAATAGTATTTTCCTTTCTGTTTTCTGATTTATCCGTGCAATATAAAAATACCCAAAAATAAAAGTTCTCCAAATGCCCTGAAAATGGAATATGATTTTTTTGGAATATTTGAGAATATCTGGCACTGAGAACACAACAGAAGGGACAAGCACCTGGCCACGAGGGTAGAGGGTGCTCCCTACTCCCCTTGGCGCGCCCCCCTACCTCGTGGGTCCACGGTGGCTCCCCTCCACTTATTCCTGCACCCACACACTTCTTCTTCCTCCCAAAAAAATCACCATCCAGCTCAAGCACGAGTTCTAGCTCATTTTGCTGCAATTTTTGATCTCCTTGCTCAAAGCATCTCTCACAAAACGGCTTGGGGAGATTGTTCCTTGGTATGCGACTCCTCCATTGGTCCAATTAGTTTTTGTTCTAGTGCTTTATTCATTGCAAATTTGTGCTGCCTAGGTGACCATGTTCTTGAGCTTGCATGTCAAATTTATATGGTTCCAAGTAGTTCTAATGCTTGATATAGGCTCTAGGCACTTGTAGGAGTAGTTGCTATCAATCTTGTTGAGCTTGGTTCACTTTTATTTTGAAGTTACTAAAAATTTCAGAAATTTTTCAGAGGAAGAAATATGCTTAGGAAAATGTTCCAAGGTGGTTCTTCAAGGAAGCAAGGACCCAGGCTTGCAATGCGTGATGCTGACGATGAGCCACCAAGGGACGCTCCAGTGCGGCCTTGTGAATGGCCTTCGGAAAACTTTATGGATCGAGCGGGAATCAAGGAAGAATTTAACGCGTATCTGCGTAAGGCTGATCTTGTGAGCTTCGAGGTAGAGAAGTGCCGCCAATACCACTATCTCACTAGTTCATTTGTGAGGAGGTTTGAATTTTCATCTTCACGTAATTCTCCAACTATCCTGTTTGATCTTTATGAAAAATCTTACACGATGGACTTAGAGGATTTTACCACTGCTTGCAAACTTCCACAATGGGGTAGTGCTAGTGAACCTCACAAATCTGAATTTAGAAATTTTCTTGCTAGTATAACTGTGGGGG
Source organism: Aegilops bicornis (assembly GCA_021605145.1). Classification (NCBI taxonomy): domain Eukaryota; kingdom Viridiplantae; phylum Streptophyta; class Magnoliopsida; order Poales; family Poaceae; genus Aegilops; species Aegilops bicornis. Next base: position 406,157,100 of record CM038673.1, on the reverse strand, counting down.
AATCTAGAGACATAGCACAAGCTACCATAGGGAGCATTCATTTTCCTGCTATACATTATTTTGCTCTCTTCATAGGTAGGTGCATAAATGGTAAAGATGAAGCATGTCACATCTGTGTCCCTGACCTCAGTATTCTTAGGAGTGCTGTGTTAGGAGACAAATCTTATAATTTGGGAGCCATTGTTGCACGTAGGTTGCATCATAATAGATTTAATGGAGATTTCTTTGGAGGAATTTATGCAGCCCGCTTAGCTAATTTTCTTGGTGTGGACATACGTAATGATGATATTGAATTGCCTCCTGCTTACCTAGACTTTAATGCTATGGTTCACAACCAGTTTGTTGAGAGGAATGAATCACCTCTCCATTATCGCTTAATCTTTGACAAACGTCGTGCTGTCCGTATTACTCTCCCTGCTCCTTCCTTCTTTGATTACCAGGAAAAAGGAAGATATGTTATTACCAGAGAGGAGGCAGATGAGTACGAGAGGAGGGCGGAGACAGCCCGCCGCCACGCTGCAGCTCAGGAGGCGATAGCCGTTGCGTCTCAGTACGACCCCGGCTACAACTACGGATATCCACCAGGCCATCTGTGGCAATAAACCAACTTAGGCCAAAAGCCTAAGCTTGGGGGAGTACGTATTTCTCACCGACATTACATTCATGTTCACACACTTATTGCTAGATGTCGGTGCTCATACTCTTTCATTGTAATATCCATGCTAGTTTATTTTCTTTTTCTTGCTTTCTTCTTGTGTGTTTGATAAACCTTAAGAAAAACAAAAAAATAGTGTAGCTTTTAGTTAGTTTACTTTTCTTGCTGTAGTAGCAATAATTAAAAGAAAACCCAAAAGGGTTTCCTGTTGTTCTTTTGCTTGTTCGGAGCTTTCCCGTGTAAATAGTTTTATTTCTTTTCTTTTCTTTTGGGGTCGATAGGAGAAGACCATAATTAAATTGTTGAAGTGGCTCTTATATGCATTGTTGTTGATTTAACCAAGAGCCCATATTGCCTTGTCTTCTCCTGTTTATTGAATGCTCGCAGATTCCAAATTTAGTCCAATGCACGTGCACTCTTATTATTTTCACATCGTTCGGTCGTGCAAGTGAAAGGCAATTATGATGATATATGATGGACTGACTGAGTTGAGAAAAGATGGTATGAACTCGACCTCTCTTGTTTTTGTAAATATGATTAGTTCATCGTTCCTGATTCAGCCTATTATGAATAAACATGTTTGCAATGACAATTAGAGATCATAGTTGCTTATGCCATGCTTTATTAGCTATGAGTTATAATGGTTTACCTTGCGTGCCAACATGCTATTAAAATGGTTATGATGTGGTATAGTCGGGTGGTATCCTCCTTTGAATGGTTTAAGTGACTCGACTTGCCACATGTTCACACATGTAGTTGAAACAAATCAACATAGCCTTCACGATATTTATGTTCATGGTGGATTATATCCTACTCATGCTTGCACTCAATGTCTATTAATTTTAATGCATGTTCATGACTGTTGTCGCTCTCTAGTTGGTCGCTTCCCAGTCTTTTGCTAGCCTTCACTTGTACTAAGCGGGAATACTGCTTGTGCATCCAATCCCTTAAACCCCAAAGTTATTCCATATGAGTCCACTATACCTTCCTATATGCGGTATCTACCTGCCGTTCCAAGTAAATTTGTATGTGCCAGACTCTAAACTTTCAAATGAAATTTTGTTTTGTATGCTCGAATCGCTCATGTATCAACTAGGGTTGTTCGTATCTTCCATGCTAGGCGGGTTATTCTCAAGAGGAGTGGACTCCGCTCCTCACTCACGAGAAAATGGCTGGTCACGGGATGCCCAGTCCCATGCTTTATGCAAACTAAATCAAAATAATTGCAAACAAAACTCCCCCTGGGACTGTTGCTAGTTGGAGGCACTCATTGTTTCGAGCAAGCCATGGATTGATGCTTGTTGGTGGAGGGGGAGTATAAACTTTACCATTCTGTTTGGGAACCGCCTATAATGTGTGTAGCATGGAAGATATCGCCATCTCTTGGTTGTTATGTTGACAATGAAAGTATGCCGCTCAAAATATTATTTATCTCTATTTCAAAACCGAGCTCGCACCTCTACAAATCCCTGCTTCCCTCTGCGAAGGGCCTATCTATTTACTTTTATGTTGAGTCATCACCCTCTTATTAAAAAGCACTAGCTGGAGAGCGCAGTTGTCATTTGCATCCATTACTATTAATTTATATTGGGTATGAGTGGATCTCTTTTACCATGAATTACAATGTCTAGTCATTCCTTGATCCTTAAAGGTGCTCTGCATTTATGTTTTGCGGTCTCAGAAAGGGCTAGCGAGATACCATCTTATTATATCATATCATGATTGTTTTGAGAAAGTGTTGTCATCCGAGATTTATTATTATGGCTCGCTAGTTGATTATGCCATTGATATGAGTAAACATGAGACCTAAGAGTTATTGTGAATGTGGTTAGTCATAATCTTTGTTGAAAACTTGAATGCTGGCTTTACATATTTACAACAACAAGAGCAAACAGAGTTTGTAAAAGTTTCTCTTTATCACTTTCAGTTTATCAACTGAATTGCTTGAGGACAAGCAAAGGTTTAAGCTTCGGGGAGTTGATACGTCTCCGTCGTATCTACTTTTCCAAACACTTTTGCCCTTGTTTTGGACTATAACTTGCATGATTTGAATGGAACTAACCCGGACTGACGCTGTTTTTAGCAGACTTTCCATGGTGTTATTTATGTGCAGAAACAAAAGTTCTCGGAATGACCTGAAACTCCACGGAACGTCTTTTTGGAAATTAAGAAAAATACTGGAAGAAAAATCCACGTCAGGGGCCCACACCCTTCCCATGAGGGTGGGGGGGCGCGCTTGCCCCCTGGGCGCGCCCCCCTACCTCGTGGGCCCCCTAACGCTCCACCGACCTCAACTCCAACTCCATATATTCACTTTCGGGGAGAAAAAAATCAGAGAGAAGGATTCATCACGTTTCACGATACGGAGCCGCCGCCAAGCCCTAAAACCTCTCGGGAGGGCTGATCTGGAGTCCGTTCGGGGCTCCGGAGAGGGAATCCGTCGCCATCGTCATCATCAACCATCCTCCATCACCAATTTCATGATGCTCACCGCCGTGCGTGAGTAATTCCATCGTGAGGCTTGCTGGACGGTGATGGGTTGGATGAGATCTATCATGTAATCGAGTTAGTTTTGTTAGGGTTTGATCCCTAGTATCCACTATGTTCTGAGATTGATGTTGCTATTACTTTGCTATGCTTAATGCTTGTCACTAGGGCCCGAGTGCCATGATTTCAGATCTGAACCTATTATGTTTTCATGAATATATGTGAGTTCTTGATCCTATCTTGCAAGTCTATAGTCACCTACTATGTGTTATGATCCGCAACCCCAAGTGACAATAATCGGGACCACTCCGGTGATGACCATAGTTTGAGGAGTTCCTGTATTCACTATGTGTTAATGCTTTGGTCCGTACTCTATTAAAAGGAGGCCTTAATATCCCTTAGTTTCCGTTAGGACCCCGCTGCCACGGGAGGGTAGGACAAAAGATGTCATGCATGTTCTTTTCCATAAGCACGTATGACTATATTCGGAATACATGCCTACATTAGATTGATGAATTGGAGCTAGTTCTGTGTCACCCTATGTTATGATTGTTACATGATGAACCGCATCCGGCATAATTCTCCATCACGGATCCAATGCCTACGAGATTTTCACATATTGTTCTTCGCTTATTTACTTTTCCGTTGCTATTGTTACAATCACTACAAATCCCAAAAATATTACTATTGCTATCGTTATCGTTACTTCCATATTACTTTGCTACTAAATACTTTGCTATAGATATTAAGTTATCCAGGTGTGGTTGAAATTGACAACTCAGCTGCTAATACTTGAGAATATTCGTTGGCTCCCCTTGTGTCGAATCAATAAATTTGGGTTGAATACTCTACCCTCGGAAACTGTTGCGATCCCCTATACTTGTGGGTTATCACCCATCAATCCCGTATGCGTCAATTTCTATGCTAGGTTGAAGCTTCTGTCACTCTTGCCCTCCAATACATAGTCCTATCAACATACAACTAACCCTATGGTGTGATCCACGCGCGCACTCATATGATGGGCACCAAAGTACAGCAACATAACCACAAGCAAATTAAACCAATCATAGCAATTCACCAATTACCGATAGGACAACGAAAATCTACTTAGACACCATAGGATGGCAACACATCATTGGATAATAATATGAAGCATAAAGCATCATGTTCAAGCAGAGGGTACAATGAGTTGCGGGAGAGTGGACCGCTGTAGATAGATGGGGGAAGGTGATGAAGATGTTGGTGAAGATGACAGAGGTGTTGGTGTAGTTTGCAGTGACGATGATGGCCTCCGCGGTGTTCCAGCGCCACCGGAAGAGAGGGGGAGAGAGCCCCCCTTCTTCTTCTTCCTTGACCTTCTCCCTAGATGGGAGAAGGGTTTCCCCTCTGGTCCTTGGCTTCCGTGGCATGGGAGGGGCGAGAGCCCCTCCGAGATTGGATCTGTCTCTCTGTCTCTCTCTGTTTCTGCGCTCCCTGATTCTACCCTTCACTACAAAAAAATACACTTCCGTGATGATACGTGTTTGTCACAGTAGGTCACGTTTTCTGTCATGCATGTACATCCATGAAAAATTTATGACAGAATCAAGATAGTCATACCTGTGCTATCGTAGAAGTGTTCCATGTCATTACCAAAATTATCAACACGGAAGTGTCCACTTCCATGATGATAAATCGGCGTCACAGAAGTGCTTTCGTCAAGGGTGACCGACACGTGGCATCCACCGTAACGGCACGCCGTTAAGCTATTGGGTCAGGTTTTGGATCCGATAACCCGTTAACAGCCCGACCAATGTGGATTTTCCACGGGTAAAATCATCATTGGCTGGAGGAAACACGTATCGGCTTACCGTTGGGACAGATGTCATCCACTCATTGGACCCAAAGTGCCTATGATACATCGAGACGTGGCACGGCCCAACACAGGCCCATTCCTGTGAAAAGGCCGGCCTGTTTGACTTGGTCAAAAGGTGGCTGGCCGGCCCATGGCAAGCCTGTTAACGGCCTATTCGCATATAGCCCATTTACAGCCCGCTATCCCAGGGCCCGTTTACGGCCTGTCCGAATTAAGCCCAGTAGCATCATCTGGGCCGTCCAATATAATTCCAGCCCATTTAACTTCTGGCCCATGTATGGCCCATGACGTCTTTCGGCCCATATGAGGCCCTTAGTAACCCTCAGCCCCTTAACGACCCGTGGTAAAACTGGCCCGTAATGAACAGTGTATCACTTTATACCCATTAACGGCCCATTATTCCGTTGGGCCGTTTCCAGCCCATGTTATCTTTCGGCCTTCTCAGGGCCCATTTATTCTTGGGCTCATTTCCAGCATTCGGTTACTTACGGCCCGTTACTGTCATTTTCTGCTTGTGGGCCAAATTCAGCCTGTGGTTACAGTCGGCCCATTTGTGGCCCGTTAATACGTTGGGCCGTTTTCATGTCGAAAAAAACCTGTTGGGCTGTTTTCATAGAGTTATCAAATACGGCCTATTAACGGCCCGTTATTGTCCACGAATAGTATGACCCATGATTGGCGAAATGATGATACGCCCGTAGAAGGCCCATGGATCCTACGGCCCGTAAAAGGCCCATGGATCCTACTGCCCGTAGAAGGCCCATGGATCCTACGGCCCGTATAGAAGGCCAATGGATCCTACGACCCGTAGAAGGCCCATGGATCATACGGCCCGCAGGAGGCCCATGGTTACAACAGTCCGTGTGTTGCCATGATTATTTTGGCCTAGTTTCCAAAAGTAGGTTATTGTGGCCACTAGAAAAACACAGAAAAAGAACTGCAGTGACTACAAGCAAACAACTAAACAAGACAATAAGGAAATAAATAAGCAAGCAATTAACGCTAGCCTATTACCGCTATTACACATATTACATCCATTGGGCATCAAAGTTCGCCACCAAAGGTGCAAATATAGGGAACAAAGCAGCATATTACATACCTTTGGCCGTCAAAATTGGCCACCAGTGCAAATAAATGCGGCAGCAAAACAAGAGCATAACTGAAACAACTTCAGAAGAGCTCAAGAAACGTGGTATCCACCATGCTGACAATAAGCTTAGCAAGCTTATTAGCTTTGTCCTGTTTGGCGCTAAACTCCTCCAACGCTTGCTGTTGCACCAGAAAGTATGCATCTGAATGCTCCTGGGACTTTCGCGGTCCTTTCGCTTATTGTCGTAGCACAGCTGATCGATGTCTTTCAGCTTGTAGTTGAGACTCAAGAAACCGAACTGATTCAGACAGTGAGTGTGAATAGCTTGTGCAAGCGGTAGTGGCGATGCTTTCGAAAACTAAACCAAGACAGGACTTTGGGGTTGTCTCAGTGTCTTCGAGATAGTCTTCCTTAGCTGTTTTATCAGCTTTGTTGGAGACCTACAAGGATGTGTCACTATCCTGAACCTTATCTGCATTACTTCTTTACCATTGCTTAATAAGGCACTCTTCCTCAATATTCTGTCAGCATTCTAAAAGAAGAAACAAGCAGACACATAACAGGTTTAGCATGTACTAGTATATGAAACTCATTTCGTTGAACTAGTTCATTACTAAGGTGGACAGGATTAAACTAGCAAGTCTTCTATTGCCAAGTACTAGTACATAATAAAAGCATCAAACAAACATATATCTATGTCCTATGGTCACTGCATTGTCTTGCCAAATCAAAATAGAGACACGGTTCAAATCATATCAGTTCAAGACAAAGCAGTAGTGAAAGAATACAAAGCATGGGAAACTACACGTCACAATAAGATTTGAGATGGGTACCATGGGTTTACATGTACAACAACACTATTGGCTCCGTTGTGATGCTAGTAATGTGCATGATATGAGAAGTCAACTGTATACACAATTGAAATTGAAATCAACAGAGCTATTGATAAGAGCAAGCCTGTTAAAGAAACATGCGTGAACATACCTGATGTGCCATTGGAGTTTCGATTGGATCCTTCAATTTAAAAATAAGTTTGTATGAGTAAATACAGTGATACAAGAGCAAAGCAGTATGCACGATAGCAATCATAGTTAAAAAAAAGGCGCGCCTAAGCGCCTAGGCTCTAGGCGTTGGAGAAACGCATTCCGCATAACTATGCTTAATCTGTGCATAGCCGCGCATAAGCATGCGCTTTGGTCAGTAAAGTGCAAGGCGGTGGCAAAACACACAATTAACGCCTAGCGCTCTTTTGAACTATGATAGAAATGGAATCTTAAATTAGAACAATTGTTCTTCAGGTTGAGGCACTTGTTCTACATGAACAGAGTACAATAAGACGCAAGAATATAGTACTTAAAAATAGAAAATCAGCTCATAGACCTTACCACCTTCTTGGTTCGGGACCAAAGATGTAACAAAGCGTTCCCGATCATCGTCCGATAAATGTGTCTCGGGGAGAACGTAAGGGAATTTGATGAGTTTCTTTGCCGGTGAAGTACATTTTCTTGAGTAATTACGACATCGCCACCAAGCATTCTTAGAGATAGCAGAGGTATTAGCACAGGTTACCTCATCCTGAGTTTCCAAATTGGTCCTTCTCTATAGAGAAAAATGGGAAAATTTGTTGTATTATAACCATCATGGAGGTAGGATGTATGGGACAAAGCAAAGTAATTGCCAAGAATAACATTACTTACACATAACTCCTGGAGAAACACCTGAATCGGCATTTTCCTTCATCTTGAGATAATATTTCCAAGATGGGAAGATACGCACATACGATTTAACAACATCAAATGCGATAGATGCTAAACTACGACTAGCTGGTTGTGCTTGCTCCACAGGAATTGGCGTACTAACTAGTGGAGTTGGGGTTCACCATGGTAGTACTGGCCCTTTGGGCACTCGAGCTGCCTTACTAACTGCTCTTGATTGGGAGCTCTGTGGTGGAGATGGTGCTGTGTCAACAGGAACTTGGTTACTATCTGCTGGGGTTGGGGTTAGATTGGGTGAAGCTGGCTCTCTGTCCATCGCAATAGGGGTACAATCTGCGAGAGTTTGGGTTATGTGTGGCAGGGCTAGTTCACGTGCATGTACAACCGGGGTGCTATCTCCACCAAGAGGTAGCACTGTTTTATTTGAAGACCGTGTTTTTAGTCCGCTAGATGCTGGCATCACCCGCTCCAATTCAAATGGCTGATAGATAGGAAACATAGTTGAATGTACAGACATTGTATGAGAGACAGATGCAATAGATAGTGTGAAAAAAGAGGGCATGAAATAGTTGACATGTATATTGTTTAACTAAAACGGATAGCATGACATAATTTCACATATATGATGTCTATCTAAACTGGATAGCAAAGCATAACATAATTCAAAGATATGATGAATAACTAAACAGGATCACATGACATAATTCACCTACATGTTATCTAAGTAATCAGGATCGCATCATTTAATTCCATATGTGATTTATATGCTAAACAGAGGGCATTAAATATGATGTCTGAACTAAGAACATGGTGTTGAATATTGTGTATATGATGTCTAAACTATGCAATGCAAGACACCATATGCATGATATGAGCAGTATAACCGTGCCAAGTTAGAGCATACACCTCAGTAGGGGAATAGGACTGGTCATCTGTCTCTGAATCCATCTCTGAGGAGCTATCGGGACCCAACAAGAGATCTGCTTCGACAGGTAGCAATCGCTCTGAAGGCCTTGTTTTCACTCCAGATTTTTCAATCTCCCACCCAAATGGCTGATTCACAGAAGAGTAGTTTAATGTACAAACATTATCGACAAATGGAAATGTAATGAAGAAAAGGATGGGCAAGATATCATTCAAATATATGATGCCTGGTTAAACAGGATGGCATTGCACATTTCACATATATTATGGCTGGCTAAAAGACATGAGACTGCATAATTCCCATATATGATATAGAAACTAAACAGGTGGCATTACGTAACATGTCTAAACTAAGCGGATGAAATATATGATGTCAAAAGTAGGCACTGCAAGGCAACATATGCATGATATGACTAACATCATCATGCCAAGGTAGAGCAAACACCTTGGGGGTAAATAGGAGTGGTCACGGCGTGAATCCGCCTCAGAACAGATATCTTCCTCTGGATTACAATCTGGAGTGGGGTGGGGAGGGTTTGCCATTGAACCCACCATGGAGCGATGTCTGCATGACATTGTATTGCCGCGCAAAACTCTTCTCTTTTTCTCTACATGTTCAGCATGACTGTGTACAATATCTGACATGCATACGACAAAAATATGGTGAGATTATGTAAGAAGAGCATGCAGAAATTTAGGGTGATGGTAACAACCAGTGGATGGATCCGAAAATAATGATAGCAGGCTGATGATTGCTTTAATTTAATAAAAAGACATATGATGATTGCTTTACTATTTGTTTCCCACCCAAGATGAACAACATAGGCATACCCTAGGGGAACTAGATATTAGACATAGATACTATTCATTGCTTCCTCGATATGTGCCCCATAATTAATTTAGAACTCAAGTTTGAACATTAATTTGGACCTGACTTGGAGTCCAAGAGGTGAATAGGACGATAAAGTAGCAGGTAATTTTAAGCAATGCATAACATAAGCAGAACCAAAAGAGTGCGACCTCTCTTGTGGACCCGTGTACTCCTCGTGTTCATCTGCTGAGTCGATGATGGTGATGCTTTACGGTGGGTGCGGTGGCGAGGAAGGAGATCTGAGGAGGCGAAAGACGGTCAGAGTCGTGATGTCTGGTTTGGTGGATGTTTACATCGATGGAGCAGCTCAGTTGAGGTGGACGATGTCGCGGCAGGAGCAGGACAAACCACACAAAGTTCCCTTCGACACCTACCTGTAAATGAAGTAATTTTGTAAGGGCTCATTTGGCTTGCATGATTCTAAAAACGCAGGGATAGGAGAAACACCGGAATAGGATAGGAATGCACATGGTAAATAGAGCATTTGTAAACACAGGATTTCTGTCAACTTGAGTGTTTGGTTTACAAGAATTGGAAGAGCAGAGGAATGCAAAGAAACATAACCATATGAAAGCGTGTACAGTTAGAATGTTATTCTGCCACTAATGCACTTGGTCTTGTTTTCATGCATAGGATGTTGAAAAGTATGTCCAGGTGGATGTTTTGCCTCATTCCTTTCAACAAAATGCAAGAATAATTGAATAGTAGAGTGCCATTGGAAAATTCCCTATTGCTATGTTTTTCCGTCGAACCAAAATAGCCCTAATGGATCGACATGAATGTATAGTAATAAGTGATGCAACAAGTGTACAACCTCTTTGCCATAGCCGTGTCGACCTCAGCATCATTGGGTTGGTTGCTGAAGCAGTTGAGGCAGAGGTGGCTGTCGGAGGTGTGGAGGAAGATCTAAGGAATCTGTAGACGGCGTCCAGGGCACTGCTCTGTTGTGATGGATCGTTCTGTCGTTGGAGCAGCCCCGGTGAGCCGTAAGACGTCAAGGCTAAAGCAGCACAAGACAGACATCGTCAATCTCAAGTGGGATTCTAATAGCATCTCCAATAGATGATGTAAAATAGATGTAAAATTTACATCACCAAAAACCACCTGACAACAACAGATGAGGTAAAAACTGTTGACTCTGAACTTAACTGTCGAAACTGAAATTTACTGTGGAATCTGAATGTTACTGTCGAAATTGAACGCAATGGTAGCAGAGAGGCACTTGACATGTAGTTTAGGGAGGGCCTGCAGTTCATATTCAACCTGCAGCCCCTGAGCCGCCAGCCACCACCGGCCGAACTGCCGGCCCCAGCGCCGCCTCGCCACCCCGAAACAACTCCCCACCGCCGGTCCGCCGCCCCGGCCAGCCCAATAGGCCCCCGCCCCCACCCTGAACCCTAAGATAGATAGTGGGGTACCTCTTCGGCGAGCCCCCGTCCCTGCTGCGGGTGGTTCTTCCTTAACTCCAGTGAGTCCCCCCACCCCCTGAAAATCGACTGACCCAAAAGTCGATTCAGTCGACTGAAGTGTAGCTAAATCGAAGCAGAGCAGCAGCACGAGCGAGGGGGAGAGTAGTAGCAGCTGAAGCGAGAGCGAGCAAGTAGGCGGCGATCGGCGAGAGCGAGCAGCAAAGAATAAAGCGTGTGGCGAGCGAGAGCCCGAGCGGCAGCAGCAGATCCGGCTGGTATGGCCGCCGCCGCTGAAGGGGCCTCGCACTAGGGGAGAGCCGCTATGGAGATGTCGCCCGCGGCGCCGGCTTCAAGGTAGCCGCTCCATGGGGGCGCGGGATGGAGCACCGTCGGCGCCGGGAGGTCGAGCTAAGGAGAAGGTGCGACACGATGAGTGTACAACCTCTTTGGTGGCGCCGAGTAGGCCTCGGCTTCGTCCGAGGAGTCGGTGAGGATGCTGCGTTCCGGTGGAGCAGGTTAAGGCGACGCTGTGGGGATGGAGCAGCCACGATAGATGAGGCGATCATCGGAGCAGCTCCTTGGAGGTGGAGGATGGGGCGGCTGAACCGGCGGGACGACGAGATGGACGACAGATCCTCATCCGGGGAGGTGGACGAGGGATGTCGAGCTGTTGCGGGGGACGACATCGTCGGGGAAGAGGCTCCGGCTGGGCAGCAATGAGGTGGCGGATGGAGAAGGGTGGGGTTTCGCGGCTGGAGCGGAGATGTTATGGCAGCCTGGGATTTCGAATGGCAAAAAGGAGGCAATGGGAGGGGGTGAACCATGACTTAGGGACGCGCTTGTCCGAAATGCAGGGTGTGTTACAAAAGTACCCCCACCGATTTGAACTAGCGGCCCTTTCGGCTTAGGGTTAGAAGGGGGATTTCGTGTGTCGGGATTTGGCAGCTGGAGGGAGTTTTCACGCGCGTTGTAATTTCGGGATAGCAAGGCGCGGGTTGTGAAGGCGCCAATTTCGGGAGCACGATATCTGAATTTTCGGGATATAACAAGGCGCGGGTTGAATTTTAGGGACAAGCCTAACGTGTAATATTGTACTTGTACATACCAAATCATTTCGCACTTCCCTGAACCAAAAAGAAAACGAAAAAAATATAACTATTCACACCACACAAAGAGAGAGTCTTGCCCCGTTTTACTATAAAAATGCTATTCAAAGCTACTCCCTCCTTCCATCTATATAGGGCCTAATGCGTTTTTCGATGCTAACTTTGACCAAATATTAGAGCAATAATATATGACATGCAACTTACACAAAGAACACCGTTAAATTAAATGCATGAAAGGTTCTTTCAATGATATAATTTTCACATTGTGCATGTCATGTACTATTAATCTTGTCAATAGTCAAAGGCAGTCTTAAAAAACGCATTACGCCCTATATAGATGGAAGGAGGGAGTATGAATCCATGTTATGTCCAATTAAATTTTTTCGCTTGTTGTATAATGCATGTAACCTACTCATACCAACATTTTAGTGCATTCCAAACGTCTATACTACCGCTGCAATCCGAACTGAATTTGAATTCGTTTCTCTATTTAAATAAAAATCTACAATCATGATTGTTGCCAACTTCAACCATCATTCGTGTATTACCTTAATAACACACCACATGATTACTATAGAGATAGATATGAACTATGTGTACTACATGAACTCGAATTCTATTTTTTGAATACACTTGATGTTGATTCCAAATAATAGTACATTTGATGTACTAACTAAATATTCATATCCTAAACCATGTTCCATACGTGTACACCATGTTTATCACACATAGTATAGTGCCCCGCCCCCTACATTATGAAAAGTATTTAGACCTGAGCCGCAAAAGCCACACATTAGCCCAAATTATGATCAATGTTCTATATATTATATGTAGTACTAGCAAGATGCCCATGCGTTCCATAGAACATCAACATGATCAAGGGGAGGCCTAATTTGAAAATATGGAGAGGGGTGTGGGTATCTTTTTTCAAAATTGCCATAGTTTCCTTCCTATCCGTCAGATATAAATCGGACTGCCTATATTGCAGGATGGCAGGCACACCATCATCAATAACTCTGTTTTTTTATAAGAGTGGAGATAAAATATATTATATGTAGTATAACATGTTCATAACCACACAATGTGTATCACCGTTATATATATTCCCACATGCGTCGGTTTAAAACACTATGATAAATTCTTCAAATATCCGAATTCACTTTTTATAATGAAGTATGATCTCTATTCGTCTTTTACACCCCCACAATCCTCTTATCTTTGTAGCTAGCTAGCGCTAACTTTCTCTCGTGCATGCACATGCCCGCATCCCTCTCACCCTCCCTCGGCATTCTCTAGCTCCATCGCGCAAATTCGTCTTTTCACTTTAGGTCGTTCACCCATGGTGTGTGTAGGCCTCCCCAACTCCTTCTTTATGGCACACATCGATCGATATGCCTCTCTAGCCAGGTGTGCCTAGCTCAAACACAAGCTTCCCCTCTTCTCTTATCACCGTCCATGCCTCACTCCCACCACTCTTTTCATCGATCTCGTACTCGCACACTCCTTCCCCCTCGATATAGTATGACTCTTGCACCACCTCCTAGATGCATCCCTCTCTCTCTATCCTTCTCCCCGTGCCTCATTTTCTTATAACACACACATGCATGTATACCGATCGACCTGCCAACATATACCTAGGTCGACTTTAACTATTCCCCCCCCCCCATCGATCGACGTACCTCACAAGTTATGTCTCTCCTTTCTCTGACAAAGGACGATTAATCTTCCTATGTAGTTATGTATGCTTACCACAGCCATATCGTCCTCCCTCATCATTCGTGCATGCCTCCTGACCCGTCTCTCACACGCACGTGCACAGACAGGCAGCCATCCCCTCTCTTATTGATATTGCAGGCGTGCCCTCCGGTTGTCTAGCAAGCCTATCCCACCATTTGTTAGAAGCAACTCCACTACCACCCCCTCCAACCCTCTAGCTCTATCTCTCTCCCAACCTTATTCCTCTCCTACACATATGCATGGATGCCGATCAATCTCCCTTAATACACGAGGTAGATCGATCTCCCTTAATACATGAGGTAGGCCTCTCTCCTCCTCCACACATATATCAGCCATTGTACCTCCATAGTTAATTAGGCCTCCCCCCACCACACATCGATAGTCGAGCGCTATAGGTAGGTATCCATGCCACAGAGACAAACTGCACCTGTCCCCTCTCTCGTTCTAGTAGGCCAGCCACTCTATATCTTTGACATGGGCACACAAAAATTCGATGGCACTCTTTATCGATCACGCGCGCGCACAGACACACATCATCCCTCTCTTTGATTCTATGGACACCTCAAGTTGATGATACCTCCACTCTCTTCTCGTGGATCGCCCCCTCTATATATATGATATATCCAGGACTCTATTTCACACACATTGCATATGTTACATTTTTTGATTGACCCCCCAAAAAAACTCTCATGAACCCACACACTATATCTCTCTATGTTTGTATCTCTCTCACACAACCCCACGTAGGTGGTGTACGTATACAAGAAGAGAATAGGTGCACCGTGCACGTACTCACGCTTCGTGCCCAGCCACACCCGCGCGCGTACACGGTGGAGCTCATTTCTGTATGAAATGGCAGCCCTCGTGCTAATTTGAACGCGTGTAGCGGTTGTTTACCTACAGAGGTCGTATACCACGCATGCACGAAACAAAGTTCAACTTGATGCGTTGGCGCGTTATTATTAAATAAAGTTATATCACTCAATGGCACGTACATAGAATATAAAACGATTTTTATGGAGAAAAAGGTAGTCCGCTCCACTATATACAATTGAGCCTGCCTGCCTGGTTTGTCTCTCTTTAGAGTATCTCACACAAGGCTGCGGTGGCCTCTCTCTCACACACCGTTGGTCACTGATCCGGCCGCATCCCGTCCGCCGTCGGAAAGGGAGGACGTGCATCATTTCTCCGTTCGACGGTGCCGAGGCAGCACGTCCCGATCTGCGGTACACCCCGTTCTCTCTGACCAAGCTCCTACGCGGGAGGGCCTACGCCACCTGCTCACTGCCGCAGTATGGGCAGATTCCGCCCATCGCTGCTCACCTAGTTACATCCCGACGACCTCCAGGTATCCCCTCCGGCCTTGCTCCACTACCCGTCTTCCCATGTTGCTGCATGTGGATCTTCCATAGTTCTTTGCCCAAAACAAAGCTTGTCCGACGTACTTCCCATATTGCAATCTCGTCCTCACTCTGTTTTAGACAAACACAACCGTGTTGTTATCTTCCCTTAGGACAAGGAATATGCTTCTTTTTTGTCGTCGCAATTGTCATCAACAATATTTGTATTTTTACAAATTTCAAATGGGCATATTTTAGAGTGTAGATTCACTCATTTTGCTTCGTATGTGTACTCCCTCCGTTCCTAAATATTTGTCTTTCGAGAGATGTCTACACGTGACTACATATGGAGCAAAATGAGTGAATCTACACTCTAAAATATGTCTATATACATCCGTATGTAGTAGTCCATTTGAATCTCTAAAAAGACAAATATTTGAGTAGTCACTCGTTGAAATCTCTAGAAAGACAAATACTTCGGAGTATATTTAAGAATGAGGGGGTACTGCACAGCCACATGGGAGACTCAGACCGGTCGTTGCGCCGCATTAATAGTGAGTAATGAGCGGTCAAATCATAAGCCCCACCTTTCCCACTGTAAGTTGCTCGGAAGAAGCGACCATCAATACGGTCTTCTTTGAATCCACTCATACTACTCCATCCGTCACTGTTTATAGAGCGCGCTTCAGAAAAAGAAAAAATCTTTTGGACCAAGGAGACTAGCGATCGGCCTGAAAATAGCATTGGTAGTTATAGCACGGCGTCTATTACTAGAGGAAATAATGCGTACACACATGCATGAAGTGCTTCCACCCCGGGTACACACATGCACGCACTTACTCCACTCCATAGTACTACATCGAGAGAAAATTGTGGACTTGATTACGGTTACCACGCCCTAATTAATTGAGCATTAAACCAAACGCGTCTAAAGTCTCTCTGGTGGTGGAAATGCATTGAGAGAAATGCATCATAATGAAGTGCGCTCAGAACCTGTGACGGAGGGAGGAGTAGTATGAAGGTGCAAAACCAAGTACGCGTATGGCCAGTCGGTCAATGCACCTCCTCTTGGCATATCACTGACATGTGGGACCGGAGTGTGAGCAAACCGATCTCAATTGACAGCAAAATGGCCAACCCACCGTTCCTTGAGAGAGACGAGAGCGAGAACACACAGACGGGCTCGCACGGAGGCCAAGATATATTCGAGCATGGTTAATCGATATCATCATTACATGTTGGGCTGCCGTTTTCTGCCCTTCTCCGGAATAAATGTGTACTTTATCAGAGATTAAAAAATAAGAAATCTGAGGCTCCACCATGTTGTTCTAGTAGTAGTACTACTCGTACTACTAAACCTTGCGCTTGGCTCTTCGCCTCTTCGTGAAGTCGAACAATGATGGTACTCCGCATGTTCGGTACTACAGTGTATGCCTCTGGCAATCTGACGTCGAATGAACTGATGCATGTCCACCGCCTGGGCAAGGGTACGTTGCATTAGTCAAAAGGTGTAAGCGAGCTTCACCTTTTCCTGCAAGCTTCTCCTCGTTCTGCGAGTTGACGGGACACACCAACAAGTAGTGCTAGTCCATACCCCTCCTTTCCGGTTAATATGGCTTAATCTTTTTTCGGGTAAATGAGAGAGCTTTATTCATATATAATCATTCTTAGGACGATCAGCCAAGACACTGGTCACTAGGAAGCGAGGTACCCCGCAGAAAAAGAAGTAGGAAGCGAGGTGTTTCATCAAGCCAGCTCTCGTCCACATTCAAAGTGCAGCAATCACAGTTCTCACAAAGATGCGCCGCAAGGTTTGCTGACCTGTTTACATGCTGAATAACAAAAAAGAGGAAATATTACCGAGCGCTCCTATTTGTAACAGGATATGAGCCCGAATTAAGCGAGAATTGTGGCGAGTGTTCCATGCAATCAACTTCCGTTATCACATGCGAGAACCCTTGAAGAGAACCAAATGTGTTCAAGATTGCTTTATCACATTTGAAAAATATAATAAGAGTGCAGACGCTCCTCCATCCGGTTCCTAGTACTAGTATAGTACATACCTCTATAGACTGTAGTAGTAGTACTAGTACTAGTAAACTTTGCGCTTGGCTGTTCGCCTCTTCGGGAAGTGCAACAATAATAGTACTAGTATAGTGTATGCTTCTGGCAATCTGACACCGAATTAACTGTTGCACGTCCACCGCCTGAGTGAAGGAGAGCTTGCATTAGTCAAAAGTTTCTCCTTGTCCTGCTAGCCACCGTGCACAAGCTTCTCTTGTCCTACAAGCTTCTCCTCGTTCGGCAAGTTGACGGGACACAACAAAGTAATGCTAGTCCATACTGCCTCCTCTCCGGTTAATATGGCTTAATTTCAAACGAGATAAATACACTGTCTGTCACTATATATTTGTAAAAATACGGTCAGTGGACTTCATAATACGCTCATTGCGCTCAATATATACATTTTCCGGTGTTTATACGGTCACTATCTCACCCTGGCTGAGTATGTGTGTGGATGCACGTGTAGGTTGAGCACTTGAGCGTGACCGTGTGTGTTCCGTCGTGTGCTCGGACATGCATTCATTAGGGCGTCACGCGCGTTTTTGCATCTATGTGTACGTGTGACTGTTGCATACACGTAGGGGGAGTACGTGTAGGGGCCACTAAAGGAGCAGTCAAATCACACAGTAAGTTAGTCGGAAGAAGCAACCATCATTTCACTCTTCAATGACACGTACGCAATATAAAATGGTTGATATGGAGAGAAAAAGAAAACCACTATATATACACTAGCAGGAGCCTAAGCTACAAGCTTGCTTGCTTGGGTTGCTCTCTTCACAAGCATAGAACGACGGCCACACCGATGGTCACATATCCGGCCTGATCCCGCAGCTAGGGGAAGGGAACAATGTTCTGCGTAGACACGGTCGACATCGGCGAGGGAGAAAATCCACAGTCGGTGCATCCCAATCGGGGGTCACCGCGGTATGGACCGATGCCGCGCCCCAACCGCCCTTCTAGCTACACCTCGACGTCCGTTTCGAAAATATTAGTGCATGTCAACAAAAATTATACTAGTACCGCTGTTCCGTTTCAAAAAAAAAGCATATCAGCTGTTACTTCTTACCCAAACGATCTTTATATCCAACAGACACAAAATATCCATTCGACTGTTCGAAATTACTTTCACTGCTGATCTCATGTCGAGGTAATTTCTGCATTGCCACCAAAACCCACCATCTCTTAAGCTAAAGTAGACCGAGCTAACCCCTACATTAGAATATTACTAAGATAAACAGATGGCACTGTAGAATCATTTAGGACGTGAGCTTGTCAATCTGAATGTGGAGGGACACTAGCTTAGCCCCGGCCAGCAGCTTGGGCGGAACCGTGAAGAAGGTCAGCTCCTACACGGCGATGTCGCCGGGATCCCTGCTGCTTGTCCCTCCATTTCCACCTTGACGGCGTCGGTCCTGCCTTTGGGCTCCCCCGGCGGGCCGTTCGCCCACAGCTTGGCCACGTAGTGCGGCAGTGGGAACACCCCCGCTCTGATGCAGACGACCGACACGGTGATAGGCGCGCCGATGTCAAGCACGCCACCGACCAAGAAAAACACGCGGCCGTCCTCCTCCGCGAACAGCAAGAGCCGTGGCTCCGACAGTGGCACTTGCAGCTGGAGCGCCTTGCCGTAATGGATCATGTGCACGGGCATGGGATGCATGGTGCTGATGTGGTGGGAGAGCACCGGCGGCGGGCCTTCGTAGCCGCAGACGGGCACGGGTTGTAGGGTGGGAGCGGACACACGCTCTGGTGATCGGCAAGCTTGTGGTAAGTGACGTAGAGCCCACAGCCTTCATGCCGGCACTCCACCCTCACCGAGGAGAGGACGGCGTCCACCGCCGTGTTACGCACGTCGAAGCCATCGCCACGCTCGCACTTCGAGCACTGCCGCTAGTTCCCGGGGCGCTCGACGCGGTAGTCCGCGCAAGCCAGGTGCCCTCCCTTGCACTGCACAAATCAATCGAACAACACATCGATCAAGAAACCTGCACCTTGCTCGATCAGCCGAACGGACGAGGTGTATTCGAACCTCATACACTGGAGGCTTCAAGGGGCGGAGGCACAAGGGCAGTGGAGCAAGGTGAGGTCCATCGAGACCATAGAGAGCTCCATTGTCGGGTCCTGTTCCTTATGCATGATCTCGCCCTCCTCGTGCACAACCATCTCTCGCTTTATTAGGGCCGGGGCATTACAAAGCTTTACCGTCACATATTCATACTACTTCAAGGTGCATTAAATCAACACATACAAGTATCAAAAGGAGAGTCACGGCATGCATGCATGCGTTGTAATTAATGCATCAGTAAACGCAAATTATTGAAATATATCGAGTGCAGTGCTTTGATGTGTCGCGTCAACTCGTACAAGACCGAGAAGTTTGATTACTACAACGCCCTCTCGCCTTAACCGCACCTGCCTTTGGCTGCATGACAGGTGGGCCACCGACCTGTTGGGCCCACCTGTCATGGACGCAAAGGAGGAGCAGTAAGTCAATGAAGCTGCGTCCCTCCCTCGCCCATGAGCGTGGTGGCTGGCAGGACTAGGAGAAGCTTTAGATTCGCTACGCTCTCCCTCCCGTACGCGGTGGACATGCAGCAATTCAATCGGTGTCAGATGGCCAGAAGCATACTGTAGTACTCCTCCACTGCAGTAGTACTCCATCATTGTTCGACTTCCCGAAGAGGCGGAGAGCCCGGACACTCGTGTGGCAGTTTCATGTGTAGAGTAGTCTAGGATAGCGTGTACCGAGCCTGTAAGCTTAAAATCGTTGGGGTCGGCTCTATGCTATATTTTTTTGATTAAAATAATCTTCTGGCCCTACCTGTCATCCTGGTGATTCTAGTTTGCACGCTCATCTGGTCAAGACAGGAATATATTTTTTAATTTGTGGTGGGGTAAATGTTAGAGGTTGCAGCAAATGGAGTATTGTACGATGCGGGTCTTTCAGCCAAGTTTAGAGGCAACCATGTGGGGCTAGTGCTATGATGTGTCGCGTCAACTCATTCAACACGCCTTCTCCCTCGCCCATGCGCGCGGTGGCTCGCAGACGAGGACATGCTTTTGCTTATAGTACTACAACAAGCTATCCCTCCCGCTCGCGGTGGACGGACATGCAGCAGTGGATTCGATACTGTAGAAGAAGTAGTAGTAACGTCATTATTCGTCTTCTTGAAGAGGCGAAGAGCCAAGTGCAACCCGAACGTGGCAGTTGCGAACCTTGGAGCACGCCAGCGTATAGCAGCTCTTGCATGAGACAAAATTGCTATGTGAGCCCACTATTGTAGTACTCCCTCCGTCAGGAAATACTTGTAATCAAAATTAATAAAAGGGTATGTATCTAGATGTATATTAGTTCTAGATACATCTTTTTATCCATTTTGATGACAAGTATTTTCGGACGGAGGGAGTACTTGCTAGTATAGCCTTGTAAACCAGAAAGGAGTATTTGCCTTTCTAGAGATTTCAAAAAGTGACTAGACTACACCGAGACGGAGTACATATGGAGCAAAATGAGTGAATCTACACCGTAAATAAATACGTAGTTTTCTCGTTTTCCTCTCGGCCTTGGTCGCGGTGCACAATATTGAGTATACTAGTACTATCATCTTGAAATTCTGAAGTCACCATAGGCACCTCGTCGTCGACGGAACGCCTCTCGACACCACGATAGACGCGGCGGCAAATCGCCTCCATTGGTGCTTGAATGCCAAGGAGGGAGAGGGTAGCGGTTCGAGATGTTGAACGGTCAATGATGCATCCTCAAATTACTCTACATGCAGAGGGAATTAATTGGAGAAGCAGAATAGAGCCAGCACGATGTGAATGCAACAGAGTTTGGATTCTCCTATAAAGGCGCCCACCACTCCAATCCATCTACTCCTTAGTCTCTACGCAACACTGCTCACTCCACTGCAAGACCAAGTGACCAGAAGCCAGAAGCACCTATGGAGGCGATGGTCTCGAGCGGCAGTCGGCTGTTCCAAATCATCCAAGGCGCCGGCATGCGGCCCCGCACCGCGCAGCATTTCTAGACGGTGCTGGCGACCACCAACGTCGTAGCCCTCGCCGACGCTGGCTTCGCCTCTTGCATGAACGACATGATGGTCAACTCCATCCGCAAGTTCGCCACCGTCAAGAAGCGTGTAGCGAAAGCTTCTACTAGTCCTGCCAGCCACCACGCTCATGCGCGAGGGAGGAACGTAGCTTCATTGACTTACTGCTCCTGCTTTGTGTCTATGACAGGTGGGCCCAACAGGTGGTTGGCCCACCTGTCATGCAGCCAAAGGCAGGTGCAATTAAGGCACCGGAGATCAGTCCCCGAGGGAGAGGGTGTTGTAGTAACCAAACTTTTCGGTCTTGTACGAGTTGGCGCGACACATCAAAGTACTACACTCGATATAAGTCTTTTTACACATTTCAAATGGACTACTACATACGGATGTATGTAGACATATTTTGCTTCGTATGTTGTCACTTGTTGCAATCTCTAAAAAGAATTATATTTGGAAATGGAGGGAGTACAACGCATGCATGCATGTCGTGACTTCCCTTTTGATACTTGCATGTGTTGATTTGATGCACCTTGCCAAATTTTTACTATAAATTTAACTAACCAAATTTTCATGCATGTCAAAAAAAATTACGGGGTTGTTTGGATTTTGACTATGTTTGTATTATGTTGCCACATTATTTTTCCCACACTTGCCACACTTGCCTAACTTGAGTTGCTCAAATTGTTAGACACACTTTGGCTTACCTAAGGGAATCTTGCCACACTTTTTGTGTCTATGACATGTGGGGTTCATTGCTAATAAAAAAATTCTTGTCTTAGGTGTGGCTAATAAAAAAGACTTATATTTAGGAACGAAGGGAGTAGAAAATAAAAATAATAATGCATGTTGGGGCAACTCACGTTTCCGATAATTTTAGCCGTGGGCTTGTTCACAATTTTTACGAGGGGGTGGTTGTTCATTTAATGGAGGGACTTGTACCAGACTTGAATGATGCAAAGTGCGATCTGGCATACCGTAACACCACTTGGAACAAGCGGGTAGCAATCTAAAAAAAACAATCAACAACTAAAAAAAAGGTGACCTGGCACGTAGTACAAAAATTTTAAACGATTGTTTTGATGGAGTGAAAAAGGAAAACTACCCCACTACGTATATATAGGCCGGAGCCTCCATGCTTGCTTGCTAGGGTTGCTCTATTCACACACTCTCATCCTCTCCAGATCTAAACAAGATAGGGGTGGTAACACTGCCTTTCTCCCTTCAAAAATTGCAGTCTTTCTATCCTCACCGCTGGTTACAGATCCGGATGTATCCCCCTCTGCCGGTGAAGGGGAGGAGGGGCAGCCTTTAGGCCGTCGTCGACAGCGAGGGAGGAGATCCACTACCGGCCACACCGTAATCTCTGGCCGAGCACCGGCGCGGGAGGTCCTCCGATTCCTTTGCCGTTGCCCTAGTGCGGGCGGATCCGGCCTCCCGCCGCCCACCTATCCACATCCCAACGACCTTCAGGTATATCTTCCTTCGAAACCGCCTTAGCTCTACTTCCCCAGCTCGCTACGTGCTGCATGTGCATCATTTTCTACCTCTCAGCCCCTCTCGATCGGATGGTCCAATGTCACCTATTTTTTTTCTATTGTTTGAGGTAAAGCTACTTCATGGAGTCGAATCTTGTACTTGGTTCAAACAAGAAATAGAGTGGGGGTGGGGGAATTAAGTATGTAGTACATCATACTTGGTACAAACAGGAAGGAAAGGGGGCGAACATAGTACAGACTGGTCATCCAACCGGTCTCTTGGTCGAAAAGGGAAATATAGGGGTAACGCTGTACATAGTGGTATGACCGGGACTAGATTTGCTATCCACACATAGGAGTAGGTGGCTAGAGTGAACAAAAATGGGACCAACCCAGATATGTTTCTTGGATGTTTGTTTCTCGGGGCAACAAACTATGAATCACCACTTTATGCCCCTGTTTAGGTACATGGTGCTGGACTGCTGGTGCACCCACTGTCCCATGCCCTTATACCAAATATTTAGTTGTTCTTAATCTAATGCCCCTGGTAAAAATGAAGCCATGCCACTGTTATAAGCCATGACAAGTTTAGCCAAATGTTTTCGCCTGTAATTGTTTGAGACTCTGACTGTTTTCTCTCTAGCTTTTTGTGCAAACAGGGATATCCATTTCACCTGGTTGCTGTTGTGACCTTTTGGTGCACTGCACAAAACTCTTCTTAAAAGAAGTGGCTTCTGTGTTATTTAACTGGAATGACGGAATGGAACAGTTGGTTCATTTCAGTGGAACTGCACAAAGGGAGATCTATGTTCCAATCCTCATCATCCATATTGGCACCATAACCTTCCTTTAGGTAAGAATGATATTTAATGCATGTGTTCATCTCTATTTTGCGACTGCCATGAGAAAATAATGCTATTTTTTACTAGTACACTTGTACTCCCTCACTAACAAAACCAATTCTGAAATAGAAGGCCAATCATGTACCTGGTTTCACCAACTATTGAGGAGAATGAGAAACAGAGCATGAAGAGGAAGAAGAAGAAGAGTAAACAGTGCCAAGGCGCTCTTGCTGAAGCCAGAGGCCTCAGTTGAGGCCATTCAACGACTCCGGAAACAACTACCTTGCATGTGAGACGATCCTCCAGGGAGCCCTTCCACTTCTGTTGTCTCACTTAATTAATTAGGAGTACTTAAGTACCACTAATTTATTGCTGCCTAATTTTCCTGACGGAGTTAAAAAATCTTTAGTAGCACCCTATGCTGAATCATGTACGTGTGTATTTTTGTCTATGGAGGTGAATCATGTGGTGGAGCAGGGAGGGAATGATAACTTCACCCATTAAGATAATGAGGGTGCTTCTATTTGTTAGTGTATGTTTCATCAACTAGTCCCACTATTACAGTAATCTCACTCTCTCAATATATGTGCCAACAGGGATGCTTGATTTTGGTGGAACTGCACAAAAACTTTGGGTGCTTCATTGCCTTGACAGCTTCCTTCCTTTCCTGTTAGTCGCTAATCTCGGCTTGCATTCTTCCTTTGCTGTCAGTCGCTTGGCTTATCTCGGCTTCAACTCAAAGGAAATAGTAATTGATATGCTACCTCACACAGGTTGGTACTGGTCTTTATCCTGATTAATTATTGTGCTTGTCAAATGTTTTGGTAATTTGGTATTGTGTACTGTTTGTCGATTTCATAAAGGAGTAACTTGGAGCCTGAACTCGCAGGAAAATCATTACATCGGGTGATTTCAGTAGAATTGCACAAAAAGATCAGATGGACAGGTACTTATGCTACTGCTATGTACTCCAAAGTTCACTCAGACAAGCATCGATGTTGACAAGAAGAAGTGCCTATATTCATTCGAGTATCAATCGGCGTCAACCAATTGTCAAACTCCAAGTATTAGGAAAGTGAACGCCAAAAATATTGCTTGGTGCATAGCCCAGAAAAATGCAGTCCAGTCTTTGGTCCCGACTTGTGCCTTTTGGTTATCGACACATATGGTAGCGAACTGTATGGCATGGAGTCTAAAGATTCCAGACAAGTTGGTTGACACATATATTCATCTGGCACTTAATCAGTCTGCATGCCAGGGATGCTCAATTTTAGTTGAACTGCACAAAAAATTTGGGTGGTTCATTTTCTCAACCGCCTCCTTTCTCTAAATGCGCAATGTAGAATTTTGGCGAGCTACAGGACCAAGATGAGCCAGTAAACTAGTTGCATGAAAGTAGTGGCCAAGTTGCTCAAACCTCCCTCGGCACAAGGCCACTATTTGAGGATAAACCTACAAGCAAAGTTCAGATTGTCTGTGCTGCCTCTTATGTACTCGAAAGTTTACTCGTACAAGCATTAATTTTAGCAAGAAGTACCTCCGACTGAACACCATTTACCAGTCTGCAATGTAGAATTTTGGCGAGCTACAGGACCAAGATGAGCCAGTAAACTAGTTGGATGAAAGTAGTGGCCAAGTTTCTCAAACCTCCCTCGGCACGAGGCCACTATTTGAGGATAAACCTACAAGCAAAGTTCATATTGTCTATGCTGCCTCTTATGCACTCGAAAGTTTACTCGTACAAGCATTAATTTTAGCAAGTAGTACCTTTGACTGAACACCATTTACCAGTCTGTATCCTAGGTAATTAAAGTTTGTCCATGGATCATATTGGCTGTGATCTCAATCATTTGGATGCATAAACATACTGAACATGTGTATATCTGAATCTTTTTGTGAATTATCTATGAATATTTTGGTGTGATCTATCAATCATTTAGATCCATAGACATGTTGAACTTGTGTATATATGAATCTTTCGAGTTGTTGATAGTGAATGTTGGCTATGAATATGAACGTGTCCTGTGAACCTGAGTTTGATACGAATGTTTACCTTTTCTGTTGTGCTTGTGTGTGAACTTGTTAGTATGCCTACTGTGGGGTATGTGACGTGAGGGTGTTAACGACACACCTTCTTCCCGAGAAGAATTGCACCTGCTTTGTTAGGGTAGCAACAACGCATCAGCTATTTTTAATCTTTTTTGCTCTGTCTTGCCCCCTTCCCCTCTCAACCCTTGCTGTAATGTTTTCAGCCTCAAAAGAAACATAGTACTGCGTTGTTTTTGGGGCTTGATGAAAAATAGAGTGCTGGTTTCTGTAGGTTGGCCCGCCCAGCAAATGGGCTGCTAGTCCACCACGGACTGGGAGGCTAAAAATACAAGTTGTATGGTGCAGAGGCAAGTAAAAAAAGCCATCAAGAGCCATCCACTGAAGAAAAAAATCCCTCCTGATGTGCTTCTTGATCGTGCCTTGACCCCTCTTTAATCCAGTTAAGCTCGGGGATCTGGTATCATTTTTTTCCAGAGGGCGAACAAGTATCAGCTCGGCGTAGGTTTTGTATTTTAACATGCGTAGCCCACGACATATGGTGACAGTGGTTTCAACTTATTTTTTGAGGTCCATACCGGCCTATGGGCTTTTTCTTAAAGATCGGCAGCCCAATGTATTTTTTTAACCACATTATATATTTATATTATTACTATTATCGTATATTTTATAGAGACTTATATATACATTATAAAAACATCCCATGTGTTATTAACTTATAAAAGTAAATGTTTAACTGAAGTTGGCAAGGAAAATCCTAGTTGTTTTTGACTCACAGGCAAGGAAAATCCTGGTGATTGCGTACAAAAGCTTGCGAAGATTTTAAGGACCAATGTAATAATAACGCGCTCATTTTTATTTTGAGCAATAATTCACTAATTTGTTAATTATGTATATAAAAAATGTGCCTCTCAGGTTTATTTTTTATATTAATTGCTCCTTCTAACATAACATTATATATATAACGAGCCCAGCTAATTCGTGTATTTGAAGGAAGTGCAAATGGGCTGGGGTTTCTTAGATAATATAAATGGGCCACATTGACGCGAAATTATTTGTTCACCCAGCCCAGCAAATGGACTGTACATCCTAGAAAACATGGGTTAAATATATGCCACATTTTTGCAGGTTGACATGTGGGCCAATAGGTCGAAGCCTACGCACGGCGTTGTCAACTTGGTCGGCATGCACCTTCAATCTCTCGTCTTCTTCCTCCAGCGTTGCCTGGACCGCCTGGTCCGGCCTCCGGCGGCTAGCGGCTCTGCTTAGCACGCATCGCTGCAAAGCGCTTCCCCACCGCCGGCCAGGCTATCCCTCCACCCCTCTTGTTATTCTCCACTGACTGCAGCCCCACGCTGCACCAGAACTAGTTATAACCCTTCTCCTCCACTCAATCTGCGACTCCACTGCCGCGCCTTCCCATCTCCGAGTCGTTCCCGTCCGGGGCCTCGCCGTTGTCCACCGCCTCGCTGCGCTCGATGCGGCATGGTCAACAAATGAGAGTCATCAGAAGAGGACTGTACGTGGAGAGCCTGACGGCTGGGACCCACAAGGTCCATGGTTGCATGCAAGGAAAGTTCCTCCTTATTAAGCTAAAAAAATGTTTCCTCCACCTGACAGCTAGGACCCACCGGTTGTATCTTCGCACGGAAGGAAGTGCCTCCTTGTTATGCAAAAAAGTTATTCCTCCCGTTGACAGCTGGGACCCGTCAGATTTGGTGGCTGACTTGTGGGCCTACTAAGCGGACGTGTACGCAGGGCTTTGTCAACTTAATTAACAAATGATTCTAGCAGCTAGACCGTTGGATGTTAATCCAGCAGCCGTGCTCCTTCTTCAACCTCTGTTCTTGCTCCTATCTCCCGTGGGCGGCACCGCGGCTGTGCTGCCGAGCAGCCGAACCAATCAAGTTTCCCGCTCCTCTCCATCTACGACTCCACTGCCCCGTCTTCCCCATCTCCGGGTCATTCCAGTCAGGGGCCTCGCCGTCGTCCACCGGCCTTTGGTGCACTCGGCACGGTGTGGTCAATGTGGTCAACAACCGGGAGTCATCGGAAGATGATTGTACGTGAGAGGCTGACAGTGGGGACGCACCACGCCCATGGACGCATGCATGCAACAGAACGCGGCGTGGTCAACATGGTCAAGGAAGGACTTCCATCGGAAGTGTACTGTACGTGGAGAGGCTGACAGCTGGGGTCCACGGCCGCAGCAAGGAAGTGCCTCCTTATTACGCAGAAAATAATGATTCCTCCACCTAACAGTAGGGACCCACCGGACGGGCCACCGTATTTTGTGAAACAAACGTCTCCCCCCTGACTGCTGGGACCCACCGGATGGGTCACCGTATTTCGCGAAAGAAACATTCCCCCCGCTGTCAGCTCGGATCCACCGGAAGTGCCTCCTTATTACGCAGAAAAAAATGAATACTCCCCTGCTAGCTGGTACCCACCTTGGTGGGAGGCTGACTTGTGGGCTTACTAAGTTGACGGGAACGGAGGGCTTTGTCAACTTAGTCAATATGGATGATTCTAGCTCTAGTGACCGTATGATGTCCATCCAACGGCCGTAGTGCTTCTTCAACCTCTGGTCTTCTTGCTCCAGCCGCCCAAACCAGCGCCGATTGTGCCACGTGCTCCTGCCTCCAGTGGCCGGCTATGATGCCGCGGAGGCCTCACCGCCCCCTACTACTCCCACCGCTGGCCAGGCCATCCCTCTACTCACCCACACCCCCTGTTATTCTGCGGCGACGGCAGCCTCACACCGCAGCCGAACCAGTGAACCCTCGTACTCCTCTCTGCGCGGGCTTCCACTGTCGCGTCTTCCCCGACTCCGTGTCGTCCCCTTCCTAGGCTTCGCCGTCGTCCACCGCCCTGGTGCTCTCAGTGCGGCGTGGTCAACGTGGTCAAGGAACGACTCCATCGGAAGAGTACTGTATGTGGAGAGGCTGACAGCTGGGTCCACGGCGGCCGGAAGGAAGTGCCTCCTTATTACGCGCAAAATAATTATTCCTCCACCTGACAGGAGGGACCCACTGCACGGGCCACCGTATTTTGCAAAAAAAAGTTTCCCCCTGACTGCTGGAACCCACCAGCTACATCTTCGCATGCAAGGAAGTGCTTGACAGTCGGGACCCACCTGGTCGAAGCGTATGTAGCGTTGTCATTCTGGTCGCGAATGTGTACGTACATACTGATCGATGTAGAGGCGCGCACATGTCGTAGTAGAGGCGCGCACGTAGCATGTACACATACATACAACGGCCAGGGTGCAAGAAAGTAAATACGACCACGTACGTACATACATGCGGGTTCTCAAACGCCTGCTCGCGCGGACATACGGCCAGGGCTCGTGTACATGGCTGGGTCGGAATGGAGAAAGAGCGTTGTCATCGTGTTCATGGGGAGCCAACTGGCTGGGTCGGAACGGAATGCGTCGTCGTGTTCATGGGGAGGGCTTGGACGGAACAGCCGATGGAAACGAGGCCTGGCGTACCGCAGAACGGAGGAAACGGCCTTGTGTTCGACCAGCCATAGTCGAAACGGGATCCTGTTCATCGGGAGGGGTCTGGCGTACCGCAAAACGAAGGAAACGGACCTCCTACGGTCAAAACGAGGGTCATGTTGATCGGGAGGGGTGTGGCATACCGCAAAACAGAGGAAACAGACTTGTGTTGGAGCGCTACGGTCGAAATGGGGGTCATGTTCATCGGGAGGGGTGTGGCGTGCCAAAAGCAGGACTCCATGGGATACTGTTCATCTCCACCATCGATCCCCTCCAGCCTCCACGGGCTACTGTTCATCCACCGTCGACCTCCTCCAACCTCCACCTACGACTGTTCATCCACGGGATCCTATTCATCTAGCCTCCACCGCGCGCTACTCCATCGGCTACTGTTCAACCAGCCCTCTCCACGGGCTCCTTTTCAACCACCCCTGCACGGGCTACTGTTCATCCAGACCTCCACCGTCTACTGTTCATCCAGCCCTCCATGGGGTGGTCCTGTTCATCCAGCCCTCCATGAGGTCCTGTTCATCCAGCCCCAACCGGCTCGATCGATCGGGGTCCTGTTTATCCAGAGGCAACACCACGGGGTACTTTTCATCCACCCCCACCAGAAACTGTTCATCCAAACCCCCATCAACGCTCACTGTTCATCCAGAGGCAGCATCGATCGTCTTCAGTTAGCAGCAGTAGCAAAGGAATCGCTCGATCGGGTTCAGTTAACAGCCATCGATCGATCGCTCGGGTTCAGTAACGTGTAGCCTGCAGTGCAATCGCCCGGGTTCAGTTAGAGCCCAACGCCTCGCTCGGTTTTAGTTAGAGCCCAATGCCCCGCACCCACGCGTGTGCGTGTACGAGAGAAACACGCATCGCTCGTCCCCGACCACCCACCATAACCGGGAACACCTTGATATTTTCCTCGCCCTCGCCTCTACCATGGTTTTTTCCTTCATGGACGGCCCAAAGAATGTCATGCAGCTGCATCTCCGGCCCGCCGAGGACGAAAAGCCCATTTTCTCTCATGATTTTTTGTCATAGAAGTAGGACCCCACCACATCTATGATGATACAGGGTTTCGTCACAATTATCGTCATAGAAGTGTCATAATTATGACCGAATTTTTTTTGTTCGGCCCAAAATGTCACGGATGTGTCTTTTTTTTGTAGTGCTTTCACCGTTTCTTATATTCTCAGAGATCCGTAACTCCGATTGGGCTGAAATTTCGACACGATTTTTATCTGGATATTTTCTTTCTTGTGGCAAAAGAATGGCACCAACCGCCTTACGGGGTGGCCACGAGGGTCAGGGGCACGCCCCCCTGCCTCGTGGCCCCCTCGGGCATCGTCTCGTGCTGATTCTTCTTCCCAAAAATCACATATATTCCAAAAAATCTCCGTATGTTTTTATCCCGTTTGGACTCCGTTTGAGATGGATTTTCTGGGAAACAAAAAACATGCAACAAACAGGAACTGCATCAAGCCTTTGGATCAATATGTTAGTCCCAAAAATAGTATAAAAAGTTGCCAAAAGTATATGAAATTTGTATAATATTGGAATGGAACAATAAAAAATCATAGATACGATGGAGACGTATCATGGTCCAACGAGGCGCAATGGGAACCTCGTAAGGTTTTTTTGAAAGGAAGGCTTCCCAATCCTTGGCTTTCCACCGGTGCAAGGGCATAACCACACGTTGCTTGGCAGCGACAGACTTCTCACGGCGAGTGGCCTTGGTGGGAATCACAACCTCTTGTTCTTCATCAGACTCAACGAGGCACTTGCATATCCTAGCCCTCTTCTTAGTCTTGCGACGAGCAGAGCGAGAACCAGAGCCACCTGTACACACACACACACACACACACACGAGAAGAACACAAGAAACCCAACAAAGATGAGAGGATTGCACACGCGAGTAGAGGAATAGATAGATTGCAAAACAGAGAAGACAGAATAGTGCTACATGGTTCAGATACCGCGGTTGTACCGGTTCTTCAACCGGTAGTACCGCTCCCGTGGTTGTACCGCCCTCTCGAGGTGGTAGAACCGCTGAAAAGTGGCACTACCAGTTGGAGAAGGTCTAACCATGAGATTTGAATCACACTAACCATATTCTAACTTCTAAGAAATGCAAACTAAGCAGGAGGCATGTATAGACCTCTTCCACCCAATAGTTTGAACAATAAACGCAGAATGTCAAGTAATGCCCTAGAAGAAGGGAAAGAACCCTAGAACGAAGAACGAAGGAAACGGGGCATTACCGGCATCCATGGGAATAGATCATGAAGGAGGGGGCCTCCATGGAGCGGATCCATGGAGAGCCCATGGATCCGGAGCACGACGAGGGCAGTGGTAATGACCGACGGCTAGGGCAGGAGATAGAGGAGGGAAGGGGAGGGGAAAAGATAACCCCTTCGGCCTCGACCCTATATATAAGCCTGCAGACGCGAAGCGGTTGTACCGCATCAAGGGGCGGTTGTACCGCTTCCTGGTACTAGCCAGCGGTTGCGGGCGGTACTTCCCTCACCTAGAAGGCAGCGGTAGTACCGCTTGGAACCAACTGGTAGTACCGGCCAAAATCCCAGCCTGGGGTCAAGCGGTGGAACCGCTCACACCCCTGGGAATCCTCCTAGGACGGTGCACACTGAGTGCACTAGCGGTTGAACCGCTCGTGACACCAGTTGTACCGCCCGGTCAGCATTATTGTAAGTGCATCTAGTGCCACCCCTAGTTGGTTTTGGAGTATTGACGACAAACCTAGTTGAGGGACTAATGTGTTTGTGAGAATTGCAGGATAACACTGGTAGTAGTCCCTCCTTGATTCGGTTTACCTACCGGAGATGACCCCTAAAAATGTGTGAAGACAATGAAGACAATGGTGGTCTGTGAAGATATTCACATTGAAGACTATGACATGAAAAGACATTGAGTGAAGACTATGGAGCGCGAAGACTTAGTTGTTTTGTTGTTTCCTTTTCTTCTTTGTTGAGTCATAGGAACCACCGCACTGTTAAGTGGGGTCCAAGTGAACAAAGTCAGAGTGACTGAAGTGATGCTCAAACCAAATCCTATATCTTCGAGCGAAGACAATGAGAGCAAATCTTATCCTGTGTCGGATAAGTGAGCCTTACTTGTAGCCCAAGTCAAGCTACCGCGTGTGTTTGAAATCTGACCTTTGCGACACGTGTCAGTTCCTTAGTGACCCAGGGTCATTTCGGACAAATCCGGTCGGGTTGCACAGTGGCTATAAATAGCCCACCCCCTATACCATAAATTGGTGGCTGCTCAGAGTTAGTACACGGCTTTTGTCGTTTGAGAGCAACCCACCGCCGAAGCTTTCGAGAGAGAATCCTTGCGAGGACAAAGCCCAAACCTCCCAGAGCCCAAAGAGTGTTTGGCATCACTGAAGTGGTTCCGTCCGCGTGATCTGAAGACTTGTTACACTTGAGGACTATGAATCCTCCAGCCGGTTAGGCGTCGCGTTCTGAGCATCCAAGAGCCATTGTGGATTGCCGGTGAACGAAGTCTGTGAAGGTTAGGAAGTCTACCTTGAAGACTTACCGGAGTAATTGGGCGAAGACTTACCGGAGTATTTGAGCTCAAGGGGAATAAGGTGAAGACGCGGTCTACTGAGTTGAATCTCAGCCTCCCTAACCAGACTACAGTTGTCACAGCAACTGGAACTGGTCCAACAAATCATGTGTCCTTATGAAGCCACTGGTTCTATCTCTTACTCCTCTTTACTTACAGTTTGTCTTCGTGAAGTCATTGACTACTTGTATTATCTATTTGACTTCACTGTGTGACTATCTGTTCTGATTGGCTTCATACTATCTTCCATCCTGATCTTTACTACCTAGGTGCTATTAGTCTTCATGCTTTCACTCCATTGAATACTTGACTATGGCTTGTCTAGTCGATAACTCCCATGTTTTGAAGACTTTTATAAAAATCACCTATTCTCCCCCCTCTAGTCGATAACTAGCCCTTTCAATTGGTATCAGAGCAAGGTACTCCCTTGTTCTATGTGATTCGGTTTAACCACCTGGAGTTTTAGCTATGTCGACTGCAGGGATAATCAAAGTCTCTGCTGTGTGCCCCATCTTCGATGGCACCGAATACCCCTACTGAAAGAATAAGATGCGCATGCATCTTGAAGCCATTGATGTCGATCTATGGTATGTCTTCAAGAACGGCGTTCCCAAGACTGGTGAAGGTGTCACCCCTGCTGATGTCAAGAAGTTCATTCAACTAGACTCTACTGCCAAGAACATCGTCTGTGGTCACCTTACCAAAGGACAGTATGGCCGTGTGAGTGCTCTGGAAACGTCGAAACTAGTCTGGGACTGGCTATCCAAGGTCAATGAAGGCATCTCAACCCAGCGAGATCAACGTGTCGATTACTCTCATAACCTCTTCAACCGCTTCAAGAGACACGACAACGAGAATGTCCAGCTCACATTTGATCGCCTCACTGATATCACAAATGAGCTCCAAGCACTCGGCGCCACTGAGATCACGAAGCATGAGATAGTGAAGACACTACTGAGATCTCTTGATAGCTCATTTGACACCTTAGCCGTGATGATACAAGAATGCCCTGATTTCAAGACTGTCGATCCGTCTGACATACTTGAGAGGCTCAACACACATGAGTACCAGCTATCTGAGAAACGAGATATCTATGGCCCCAACTATGGCCGAACTCAAGCTTTGGAGGCAAAGGTTGCTACTTCCTCATCTGAAGAAGAATCTGACTGCAGTTAAGGTGATCTTGAAGACATTGGAAAGGAGCTTGCTATGCTTGTGAAGAAGTTCCAGAAATTCACCAAGAAGAAAGGCTTCAGAAAGTCTTCACGATCCAGCTCAAGAAATGATGAATATTCTGCCTATGATCACAAGAAGAGAACCTGTCACAAGTGCAAAAAACCTGGTCACTACATCTCTGAGTGTCCACAGTGGGATAATGAGAAGAAGAAGAAAAAGAGAAAACAATATGATTCTGATGACAAGAAGAAGAATAAATCCTCAAAGTCTTCTTCCAAGTCTTCTTCCAGATCTTCATCACACAAGAAGAGCTCATCTGGCAAGGCCCGTGCTTTTGTTGGCAAGGAGATGGATTCAGAGGAGGCGGAGGTGGAGTCTGAGGGGGAGTCTGACTCGGGTGTTGCGAGTCTGGCCCTAGCTACTGCATACGTCGCCAAGTCCATCTTCAACACCTAAGACAATGGCTCTGTCACCAACACTGATGATAATGACGATGACGACTCGCCTCCCACCTACTGCTTCATGGCACGTGGTGCCAAGGTAAAATCACGCAACGCTTACTTTCAAACATCAAGTGAAGATGACTATGATTGTGAATTCAAACCCAGCTACAAAACACTTGCTAAAATTGCAACTAAACAACAGAAAGCTATGGAACATACTCAAAAACTATTAGACAAAAGTGATGACCTGTTGGACGCGGAAATGACCCGTTCTCAGTCCTTAGTTGAAGACATAAAAAACCTTCATGCTAAGTACCAGGAACTTGAAAGTCGTCATGAAACGCTACAACCACTCATGAAAAGCTCTCCTATGATTATCTTCAAAGGAAGCAAGAGCTTGAGAAATTGAGAGCGGCTCATGAAGATCTTCAAAAAGAGAATGAGTCACTTCGCGCTCAACAGATCAGTTCCGCTCAGGAAGGATTTGAACTACCATGTCTAAAATGCCTTGAGCATGACAATGCTACCTCTCTTGCTGAATGTTCTACTGCTGCTACTGCTTGCAATATCATCAACTGCTAATGTGGTAACTAACCCCTCTGCGGAGGATACCACTACTATTGCTGATGAAAATGCTAGGTTGAAGACATTGCTTGAAACAGGGATGTACAAAAGTCTCAAAGGGCATCAGACAGCATGCGATGTCCTCAAAAAGCAGATTCTGAACCGAAACCCTAGGAAAGAGGGTGTTGGGTTCGAGAGGAAAATGAATGTTGATGGATCCTACTGGAAGCCTGAGCAGTACCCCAAAACCACATGGGTTGCTGCAAAGGGACCTTCAGTGGATCCATCCACCTTATCTGGCTTCACCTGTGCTAACCCTATTATCATTGATGAATCCTTTGATGCAAACTATAAATTGTTTAAGAATCAGAATGGTGAAGTGTTTGCCAGGTATATTGGTACTAACTGCAGGAACAGACCACCTATGAAGAAGATCTGGGTTCCCAAAATTTGTCTTGAGAATCTTCCTGTGAATGTCATCATGACACCACCTGGGAAGAAGACAAATCCCAGACCAAAGGCTTCATATGACCCAAAGGCTTCATACAGACAGAGGACTCACCTGAGTCACCCTAACGCCAATGTTTTGCAGGGAAACCATACTCAGACTTATGAATATGAGTGTGTGTCTTCAAACCGCTATGTTCATAGAACTAAGAACTTTTCTGCTTATTCATATGAGTATCGTTCTTCTCCTGCAAGGCTATTTGCTAGGGCTCCAAAGCCGAAGTTCTCAGATGTTGCACTTAGACTCATTGCTTCTAAGCCACCCCTGAAGATGTGGGTGGTTAAGAAGAATTAACTTTCTTTTGCAGGGAAAGGTCTCCAGCCGGAAATCAAAGGCGTCTGATGCTATTGCTGGGGACCTAAAACATCTTGTAGGGCGCAAGATCAAATGCCCAAATGGTCTTACTATGTATTTTGTTACTGAATCATTTGCCAAACATCCTATCAGTCCTAATCTTGATCTGAGCTTTGATAATCCTCTTGCTCGTCAAATGTTTATGATTCACAATACTCTTGGTGAAGCCTATCCCCTAATCGCATCAGTAGGCTACGACACCTCGTGCTTCGTAATGGATTATGGATAGCAGGTGCACTAATCATATGATCGGTGATCGGAGTCTTCTCATGGACTCAACCTTATGTCCATCGGACAAAAGTCACATCACATTTCTTGACCTTTGGTAAAAGCAAGGTATTGGGTCTAGGTAGAGTTGCAATCTCAAAGGATCAACACATGGATAAAGTGATGCTTGTTGAATCCCTTGGTTTCAACTTAATGTCTGTCTCAATGCTTTGTGACCTAAACATGATTGTGCTATTTGGAATCGATGCCTTGTACTAATGGAATCTGACAAGTCTCTAGTCTTTGAAGGGTATCGAAAAGACGATCTATATATGGTAGATTTCTCAGCAGGACCACAGATGGACGTATGTCTTCTAGCAAAGGCTTGAGAATCTTTGGCTCTGGCATCGAAGGCTAGGGCATGCTGGCATGAAGAACTTGCACACTCTCGCGAAGAAGAAGCATGTCGTGGGCATCGAAGGCGTCAAGTTCAAGAAGGACCATCTGTGTGGCGCCTGCGAAGCTGGAAAGATGACTAGGGCCAAGCATCCCTCGAAGACAATCATGACTACATCTCAACCCTTCGAGCTGCTTCACATGGATCTATTCGGCCCTACTCACTACTCTACTCTCAATGCTACTGCTTGCCTCTATGGCTTCGTAATTGTAGATGATTACTCTAGATATACTTGGGTACATATAATCCTCTACAAGACTGAAGTGCAGGATGTCTTCAGACGCTTTGCCAATCGTGCCATGACGAACTATGGCGTCAAGATCAAGCATATCAGAAGCGACAATGGCACTGAGTTCAAGAACACTGGCCTCGACCTCTATCTGGATACACTTGGCATCACACATGAGTTCTCTGCTCCTTATACACCTCAGCAGAATGGCATCACCGAGCGCAAGAACAGAACTCTCATTGAGATGGCCCGAACGATGCTTGATGAGTACAAGACTCCACGGAAGTTCTGGCCTGAAGCCATTGACACTGCTTGCCACATCATCAACCACTTTTATATTCACAAGCTTATGAAGAAAACATCCTATGAGCTCCTAACTGGTAAGAAGCCAAATGTAAGCTACTTCCGAGTATTTGGTGCTAGGTGCTGGATCAAGGATCCACATCACACTTCAAAATTTGCACCGAAAGCACATGAAGGGTTTATGCATGGTTAGGGAAAGGATTCGCACTCTCTGAGTCTTCAACCACTTTCACTATAAAGTGGTTGAAGCTGTCAGATGTCTTGATTCGATGAAACTAACGGCTCGCAAAGAGAGCACCTGCCAAATGTGCTAGATGAAGTACCTCTAAGTGAATCTATCAAGCAGATGGGAATTGGAGATATCATACCCTCTGTGAATCAATCTGAAGAGGAGCTTGTCATTTATGCACCTAATCAACCTGAAGACAATGCTCAGTCTGAAGACAATCTCCTAAATGATGACATTAATCAGCAAGAGCAAAATCTTCGTCCTGCTCATCCTCGTGCTGCAAATGAAGTTCAGATTGAGAAGATAATTGACAGCTTGAATGCACCTGGTCCACTCACTCTTTCAAAACCAACTCAAAGAGCAACACAGCTAACCAACTTCTGTGGGAATTTTGCATTTGTCTCGATCTCTGAACCCAAGAAAGTTGATGAAGCCTTCATGGAACCTGAATGGATTCAAGCTATGCAGGAAGAGCTTCAACAGTTCGAGCTGAATAATGTGTGGGAATTGGTCAAGCGTCCTGATCCTCGGAAGCACAATATCATTGGCACCAAATGGATATATCGCAACAAGCAGGATGAGCATGGTCAAGTTGTCAGAAACAAGGCTCATCTCGTTGCACAAGGTTACACTCAAGTGGAAGGAATTGACTTCGATGAAACATTTGCTCCGGTGGCAAGACTTGAAGACATTCGCATACTGCTAGCCTATGCAAATCATCACAACATTCTTATGTATCAAATGGATGTGAAAAGTGCTTTTCTCAATGGAAAGATAGGAGAAGAAGTATATTTCACATAACCTCCAGGCTTTGAAGATCCAAAACATCCTGATATGGTATACAAGCTCAACAAGGCACTGTATGGCCTCAAACAAGCCCCTCGTGCTTGGTATGACACACTCAAAGACTTCCTGAAGAGCAAAGGCTTCAAACCTGGTTCACTAGATCCTACACTCTTCACGAAGACATATGATGGTGAACTATTTGTGTGCCAAATCTATGTGGATGACATTATCTTCGGCTGCACCAACAAGAAATACAGTGATGAATTTGGTCACATGATGCAAGAGCAATATCAAATTTCCATGATGGGCGAGCTGAAGTTCTTTCTGGGTCTCCAAATCCATCAACAATGCAACGACATCTTCATATCTCAAGAAAAATACCTCAAAGATTGCCTGAAGAAGATTGGAATGCAAGACTGCAAAGGATACACGACGCCAATGCCAACCAAAAGTCATCTGGGTCCCGACGACAATGGTAAAGAGTTCGATCAAAAGGTACATCATTCCATGATTGGTTCTTTGCTTTACTTATGTGCATCTAGGCCAGATATAATGCTTAGTGTTTGCATGTCTTACCGATTCCAAGTGGCACAAAGGAATCGCATCACTTAGCTGTGAAGCGAATTCTTTGATATTTGGCTTACACCCCAACACTAGGATTATGGTATCCAAAGGGCTCAGAGTTTGATCTAGTTGGATTCTCAGATGCTGATTATGCTGGTGACAAGGTTGATTGCAAGTCCACGTCAGGTACTTGTCACTTTACGGGACGATCTATTGTCCGTTGGTCTTCAAAGAAGCGTAACTGTGTATCTCTCTACTGCTGAATCTGAATACATTGCTGCTGGATCCTGCTATGCTCAGCTTCTCTGGATGAAGCAAACTCTCAAAGACTATGGTATCCATCTTAAGAATGTGCCTCTCTATTGCGACAACGAGAGTGCCATCAAGATTGCCAACAACCCAGTTCATCACACGAAGACAAAGCACATTGAAATTCGTCATCACTTTCTCAGAGATCATGTTATAAAGGAAGATATTGATATCATTCACGTCAAGACAGAAGAACAGTTGGCTGATATCTTCACAAAGCCCTTGGATGAGAAAAGGTTTTGCAAGTTGCGGTGTGAGCTAAATATCTTGGAATCCTCAAATGTCCTTTGAATGGACACACATCCTAACACTTATGCATTTTAATGACTTAGATGTGCAACACACGAAGTAATGTATATCTTCAATCAATGAAGACATACACTCTAAGTATGAATACATTAATGTGGAATTTGACTTCGGAGCGCCATGATAATTGTGCGCCGTGTCTAGGTCTAATACTTCCTATACGGTGGGTAACGCAGTTTGAAGTGTTTCTATTGGCGTTATGTTTGCATAGTTCATCCTTTGCTTATATTCAAGTTTATCTTCAATTGGTTGAATTGGACTAGTACTATATATATTTATCTGTGTTCTGTCCTCTACAACATTCACTTATAGCTATGATTTCGTGTTGAATCTTTTGAAATAAGTGAATGTGATCAGAACCTAACCTATCTATGCTTCTACCTCAACTCTATCTATCCAAGTCATATGCATTCTATTGAAATATGTTGATTGTCTTCACTGAGACCTTGTCAGCTGAAGTCAATCTGACAAACATTTATATATGTTTTTTAATGCTTTATCCTATTTGCCTGAAACCCAGAGAATTCGGAACGACCACCCGGACAATCCAGGCATGCGTGGGAACATGGAACAACTCCCAAGGTGTTGCATGCTTGCCACGTGTCCGTCAGATGTGAACCGCCAGGGGCACCTACGTAATTGCGTTGTGCCGTCTCTGTCCTTATAAATACCCGTCACGTCTCGGTCAAAAATTCTTCTTCCTCCTCGCCACCTCTCGCAAACCCTAGCGCCTCCTCTAGCTCTCGACAACGCCGACGACGAAGCGCTTAGCTGCCGCGACTTCTTTGACGCCGTCCTCACGTCGACCGCGGACCTCGTCCTCT
The DNA here is from genome assembly GCA_021605145.1 of Aegilops bicornis. Classification (NCBI taxonomy): domain Eukaryota; kingdom Viridiplantae; phylum Streptophyta; class Magnoliopsida; order Poales; family Poaceae; genus Aegilops; species Aegilops bicornis. Next base: position 406,117,083 of record CM038673.1, on the reverse strand, counting down.
CCGCCGTCGCTGTAGGTGTCTTCCGTCGCCAAGTTAGGGCACGGGAGATCGAACTGCTCGGCCTCTTCCTTTGCTCCGTCTAGCAGTTCTTTGTGTGGTAATTAAATTTTACTTTTTACCGTCTTTTTGATCTGATAGATTCATCCGTCTTTACTAAAAGTGGTTTCTAGATCTCCAAACTTGAATCTATCTCATTCTGCATCTCATATTCTGCCTAGTCTATTCACTTATGCTTCTTTACAAGTTAGATTCCTCACTTGTACTTATTCTTGGATTTGTACAACTCTGGAACCAACTCTCATCAAATAAGTGAATGTCTTCGCATTATGAGGTCAATGTCTTCAAACTGATTTATCATCAAAATCTTCTGAGAATGCATATGACCTCTTCCCCTTCCCTCGCACCTCTAATGCTATCACAGGTACATGTCCGTGGGAGAATCCCTTAGTTCTCATAGTCTGCATTCCTTTGCAGAATTCTTGCAGAGTCACATCAATTCACCTGAAGCCAGTTCTTGTCGACCGGCCGTCAGAAACCATTGCGTCTTTGAAGCCCTTCGGTTTAAACTTCATGGCAACTGAGAAGTCAACACGAAAGGGAGGTAGACAGTGCCGTGGTAACACTTCCAAGGATTTGCCTCCAGATTTGCACGAGCTATACAAAAAGACCCTGAGGAAACCTATACAGGCCGCAAGAATCGAATCCAGTGGATTCGAAGATATTGGGCAGTAGAATGGTTCAAATACCGCTTCGTCACTGAAGAATATGCAAAGAAGAATGCCATCAAGGGACCCTGGTGAAAGTGCAACTATCCCTAGGTGGTTTTGGTAATTCATAACAACATATAGCTCATTGAGCTAATACTATTCCAAGACAAATATTTCAGGAAAGCTCAATGAATGGCATGGCATGGATGATGAAAGTGGATCCCTCAAAATATCAAGGACAAAGGATTGGCTCAAGCTCAAAAGCTCAAGACTCTACATTTTACATTTTAGTGATCCAAGATCACATTGAGTCTATAGGAAAAGCCAATACTATCAAGGAGGGATGAGGTGTTGCTTGATGAGCCTTTTGCTTCATGTGCTTAGTGATATGCTCCAAAACCCTCCACTACTTCCTCACATCCACATATGACCTAAACCTAAAGTCAAACTCGGCCCTACCGATTCTTTCTATCCGGCGCCACCGAGTTCGGATGTCATAGCCACTGCCACAAACCCTAGGCAAATCGGTCTCATCGATAGGGATCTCGGTCTCACCGAGATGGGATTATAATCCCTCTGTTTCCCTTCGTAATGTCTCGGTCTACCTGAAGTGAGCGATCGGTCCCCCCGAGATTACAATGTAAACTCTATGTTTCCTTTTTGTAACTTTTCGGTCTCACCGAAAGAGCAAATCGGTCCCACCGAGTTTACCTGACCAACTCTCTGGTTAGCTAATTACCAGATTCGGTCTCACCGAGTTTGTGTAATCGGTCTCACCGAGATTACGTTATGCCCTAACCCTAACCATATCGGTCCTACCGAGTTGCATGTCAGTCCCACCGAAAACCCTAACGGTCACTAGGTTTACTAAATCGGTCCGACCGAGTTTTATGATTCGGTCCCACCGAATTTGGTAAATTGTGTGTAACGGTTAGATTTTGTGTGGAGGCTATATATACCCCTCCACCTCCTCTTCATTCGTGGAGAGAGCCATCAGACTGAACCTACACTTCCAACTTACCGGTTACGAGAGAGAACCACCTACTCATGTGTTGAGGCCAAGATATTCCATTCCAACCATATGAATCTTGATCTCTAGCCTTCCCCAAGTTGCTTTCCACTCAAATCTTCTTTCCACCAGATCCAAATCCTACGAGAGAGAGTTGAGTGTTGGGGAGACTATCATTTGAAGCACAAGAGCAAGGAGTTCATCATCAACACACCATTTGTTACTTCTTGGAGAGTGGTGTCTCCTAGATTGGCTAGGTGTCACTTGGGAGCCTCAGAGCAAGATTGTGGAGTTGATCCAAGGAGTTTGTAAGGGCAAGGAGATCGCCTACTTCGTGAAGATCTACCGCTAGTGAGGCAAGTCCTTCGTGGACGACGGCCATAGTGGGATAGACAAGGTTGCTTCTTCGTGGACCCTTCGTGGGTGGAGCCCTCCGTGGACTCGCGCAACCGTTACCCCTTGTGGGTTGAAGTCTCCATCAACGTGGAGGTACGATAGCACCACCTATTGGAACCACGCCAAAAACATCCGTGTCTCCAATTGTGTTTGAATTCTCCAAACCCTTCCCATTACATTCTTGCCAGTTGCATGCTTTATTTTCTGCTGCATATATACTCTTTGCATGCTTGCTTGAATTGCGTGATGATTGCTTGAATTGTTCAAAGATAGCTAAAATCTGCCAAAGTCTAAAATTGGGAAAAGGCATAGCTTTTAATTGGTCAAGTAGTCTAATCAGCCCCCCTCTAGACATACTTCAAGGTCCTACACCTGGAGAGATATTGTGTACAAAATCTTCAACCCCAGTCCCTTACTGAAGCCATCCAACGAGAATTCCATCCGTGCATGATTCGCGAACTGCAGCCAGAGAACGTTGATCCTTCTTCTCTGCTGTGGTGCCGTGAGGACCATCTGTTCAAGCGCAACTACCAGTTCGCCAAAGACTCAGCTGCGAGGAACAAGAAGGCTCTAGGGCTTGACTTCAACCCTGGTCCTTCCTCACCTAGGGACGATGGCACCCATGAAGCCAATCAGAACAGGATCGGCCCCTTCTACAATCTTGCTGGCCTCATCACCCACATTGCTGTCCAAGGTGGCAAAGTGGATCATTCTGATGATGGTGCTGACACTGATGAAGCTCCAGCTCCTCCTCCAAAGCCGCAGAAGCAAAAGAAGACTAAAGCTTCAAAGTCATCTACTGCTCCAAAAGCTTCGCGAGTGAAGCCATTGGCAACTGCCCCTCCTGCTCCCAGTAACACCTCTGAATATCTCTCTCACATCTCCAAGAAGCGTGAGAAGCCACAGAACAAACCTGTTCAGCGACACAGTCAAGCACTGACACCTGCTGCCGTTCTGAGGAACGAATTTGAAGCCATTGATTTGTCTTCAGATGAAGAATTTGGCAATGACGCTCTCGAGTAGTTGATCAAGAGTAAGCAAGAGGCGGAGATCTTCAATGATCTGCCCCTCTTCGATGTGAACATCTTGCACAATTTCATTGATGAATGGTTCGACAATCAAGATATCAGCTTTGATAATCTTCAACTCCCCATTGGCATCAGCGTCTCCTTTCAAGGCGCAATTGCTCCTAAGCTGGCTCTGGCTCAGCTTTTTGTTGAACTGAAGCACAAGATTGATTTTGAGAAGGAACAGTTCAAGAAGAATGTGGCCAAGCTGAATGTGGCTGATGTCCAGAAATTCAATGTGATGCTCAATGACCTCAAGGAGGCGTTTCGAAAGAAACGTGAGGAAGCCAAAGGCTCAAGAGAGCGCATGAAAACTCTAGCTGCAAAGTGTGTTCAGGCTTACAACGAAGCTGAAAAGCGCAAGGCTCTTGGGCGTCCTGGCATTGACCCCAAGATGGCTGCCAAGCAGAAGAAGAAGCATACTGTGGCCCAGACTGAAGCACCACGGCGGGAAGAACCTCATATTGTCTTTCCAGCCAGCATGACTCTGCAAAAGTTCTGCAAACGAATGCAAGAATTTTGCAGAATACTTGCAGAGTCACATCAATTTGTCCTAATGCTTCTCCCCCTTTTGTCAGTAAGGACCAAAAAGGTTTGAATACATAGGCTCTACTCGTTCCCATGAGGAGTAGGTGAAGCAGCAGGGTCGTCGTTGAGGTTTGGTGGTGCAGAAGAACTTGGTGCAGTGTCGACACGCGCTGAGGGTGGAGGTGGTGAGGTAGCATCATCTGCGTCATCCAAGACTCTGGCATCACAGTTGCTGCGGAGGAGGAGTACTCTGAGTCTTCAAGAGACGGGGTCCTAATGGTTGTCTGCTACTTTTTCTGCTATTCTGTGTGATGCGATGATAAATTCCGCTTATGCGATGATAAATCCCGCATGAACTCATCCCGTAGATGTCCATTTTTCATTATGCATATCATTATTCCTGTGTATCTGTTCATGCATGATGTATTGTCTTCATATGGTGAAGAAAATCTCCACAAGTACAACCTGCCATGTGCATTTGCATTCCAACGCAAAACAATTATATGCACATCTTCGGGGAGCCTTTTGCCATCTATGAAGACAATATCTTAATCCTTACAATTTCACATACTTTTATCCCGTTGAAAACTTCAACCAGTTTGTCATCAATCACCAAAAAGGGGAGATTGTAAGTGCATCTAGTGCCACCCCTAGTTGGTTTTGGAGTATTGACGACAAACCTGGTTGAGGGACTAATGTGTTTGTGAGAATTGCAGGATAACACGGTAGTAGTCCCTCCTTGATTTGGTTTACCTCTGGAGATGACCCCTAAAAATGTGTGAAGACATTGAAGACAATGGTGGTCTGTGAAGATATTCACATTGAAGACTATGACATGAGAAGACATTGAGTGAAGACTATGGAGCGCGAAGACTTAGTTGTTTCGTTGTTTCCTTTTCTTCTTTGTTGAGTCATAGGAACCACCGCACTGTTAAGTGGGTCCAAGTGAATAAAGTCAAAGTGACTGAAGTGATGCTCAAACCAAATCCTATGTCTTCGAGCGAAGACAATGAGAGCAAATCTTATCCTGTGTCAGATAAGTCAGCCTTACTTGTAGCCCATGTCAAGATGCCGCATGTGTTTGAAATCTGACCGTTGCGACACGTGTCAGTTCCTTAGTGACCCAGGGTCATTTCAGACAAATCCGGTCGGGTTGCCCAGTGGCTATAAATAGCCCACCCCCTACACCATAAATTGGTGGCTCCTCGGAAGTTAGTACACGGCTTTTGTCGTTTGAGAGCAACCCACTTCAAGCTTTTGAGAGAGAATCCTTGCGAGGACAAAGCCCAAACCTCCTGAGCCCAAAGAGTGTTTGGCATCATCAAGTCTTTCGTCGCGTGATTTGAAGACTTGTTACACTTGAGGACTGTGAATCCTCCAGCCGGTTAGGCGTCGTGATCTGAGCATCCAAGAGCCATTGTGGATTGCCGGTGAACGAAGTCTGTGAAGGTTCGGAAGTCTACCTTGAAGACTTACCAGAGTAATTGGGCGAGGACTGTGTGTCCTTAGCTCAAGGGGAATAAGGTGAATGTGCGGTCTTTTGAGTTGAATCTCAGCCTCCCTAACCAGACGTACAGTTGTCACAACAACTGGAATTGGTCCAACAAATCATGTGTCCTTCTGAAGCCACTGGTTCTATCTCTTACTCCTCTTTACTTACAGTTTGTCTTCGTGAAGTCATTGCCTGCTTGTATTATCTGTTTGACTTCACTGTGTGACTATCTGTTCTGATTGGCTTCATACTATTTTCCATCCTGATCTTTACTACCTAGCTGCTATTAGTTTTCATGCTTTCACTCCATTGAATACTTGACTATGGCTTGTCTAGTGTAGTCTTCCTTCCGCTGCATTAGAATAGTGTTGTTTATATTGTCTGTGTTCGAAACTCGCATGTTTTGAAGACTTTCATAATAATCGCCTATTCACCCCACTACTAGGAAAAGGGCTACTAATGGCGCACCAGTTTTGCCTACTAATGGCGCATCAGCAGTGCGCCATTAGTATCACGCCACTAAATTTTTTCTAACGGCACCACCAGTGCGCCATTAGTATCTGGTATACTAATGGCGCGCAAAGGCGATCAATTAGTTTTTCCCACGGCGCCACTAGTATACGCTATACTAATGGCGCACCACAATCGTAATGCGCCATTAGTAACACTTTTTTAATTTTTTTCTTAATCTCAGGTCACTATTTCACCTATGAGATATCCAACACATATATATACAACAAGCATCCATATAACAATCATAGCCAACACACAAGTTCCATCATATATACATACATAGCCAACACACAAGTTCCATCATATATACATACATAGCCAACACACAAGTTCCATCGTTACATATTACAGAAGTTTCACATTGTTCTCCAACACCGTTATCCATCAATTCACAAAAGTTTCACATTGATACAAAATAAAAACACAAATGGAAAAGAAGCAGTCCATCCATGCAAGCTTCCGTGAATTAAATCAAATCTGCAAAATGATAAACAAGAAGTTAGAAGAAGAAAAGAAGAAGACTAGAAGAATACTAGAAGAAGAAGAACACTAGAAGAAGAATAAGAAGAATTTTGGAAAAGAAATAGAAGAAGACTATAAGCTTATTATGTAAACTTGATCATTTTGTGCTAACATAAGTTATTTTGGAGCTAACCTATAGGAAACTAAGCATATAAGCTCTAAGTTAGTATATTAGAGCCAACTTAGGTAAAATGAAGCTAACCTATGTCATTTTGGAAAAGAAGAAGAATAAGAAAAAGACTATAAGCTTATTATGTAAACTTGATCATTTTGTGCTAACATAAGTTATTTTGGAGCTAACCTATAGGAAACTAAGCATATAAGCTCTAAGTTAGAATATTAGAGCCAACTTAGGTAAAATGAAGCTAACCTATAGGAAACTAAGCATATTAGAGATAACATAGGTAACTAAGTATATATATATATATATATATATATCATTTGGAGATCCGACATACTGACAAAGTTCAGTTCTCATGCATTGTTCTTCTCCTTCTCCTTCCTCGGTCGATGCGCCAAGAGCGGCGAGGCGGTGGAGGCGGTGGAGGCGGTGGGATGTAGTCTTCTACCTCAATTGGCGTGGTCATGTCACCCAGTGTGGGATCGCCAGGCGCCACCACCGGTGTGTGGTCATTGTCGAGGCACCACCACCATCGCGAGGCCACCTTGAGCCACGACCATCACTAGGTCATCCTCAGCCACCTCCATCTCTTGCCCATGGTCAGCCACCACCATCTCTTGCCCATGGTCAGCCACCACCATCTCTTTCCCATGGTCAGCCACCACCATCTCTTGCCCTTGGTCAGCCACCACCAGCGCTAGGTCATCCTCAGCCTGATGCCCATCGTCATCCTGCAGCTCCTCATCCCCACTCTGCTCCTCTTCTCCCGCACTCCGGTCAGGATCATCCTTCTTATTGTCTTTCTTCTTTGCCGAATCGCTGCTGCTTCGCTCTGACCAATTGGTGCTTTGCTTCGCTATAGCCATGGTCATTTCTTGCTTTCGCTACAGCCATGGTCGCTGCTGCTTTGGCTGTAGCCATTGTCACTGCTGCTGCTCCCATGACCTGTCCAAATGCAACAATGACCGTTAACAATCGATGTGAGACAAAGCCAAATGTAGAGGTAGGCCAAATATTCATGTCACTTCCATTAGGGCATCATCTTCCTACAACTACTCATCTTCAAAGAAGACATGATACTACTCATATCTAATACAACAACATGACACTTGTTATTGTATCTAATGTTCCTACAACTACAACTACTACAACAACATAAAACTACTATGCATCATCTTCCTACTATAATTGCTACTCATCTTTAGAACCAAACACCAGCAAAAACAGAACCAAACTACTATAATTTCTACTTAATTTCACTATAATTTATAGTTCCCAAGCTATGCATGCAAATCAAAATACTAACATATCCAAACTTGATGAGCATCTAATAATGCTTATCTTAGTAATAGCAGTACTAGCGAAGCGATGCAAAAGCTTGTATGATCCCATAGGCAATACACGATTGAGCAAACTACATAAACTAGAAGGAAGCACAGTTGGAGACTGAAAGTCAGATTGTGTCCTGAAATTAACAACCCATTAACTTTCTAGAGACGCACATTGGTCATTCTTTGGCCTTCATTATATGCGTGTGTAGTGTAACTGCTTGTAAGACACGGATGGTGTCTTTGGAGTGTTATGCTATTTCTTGATGTACTACTATTAATATTGTACAAGGTAGTATTATACAACAACTGCAGAATAAAATGCACATGGTCCATGGTATTTATAAGTTCCATGCTATTCTTTGTTGTTCTACAAATAGACAAACTTAGACTATAAAGAGGTAGCAAGGAAAATGATTTTAGCCCACCTCAGATGCAAACAATACTAAAGCAGAAAAGTTTTACACAGTGCGATTGAGCTAAATATGGCGTCTTTATACCATGACACAGTTTTACACAGTATATCTTCACCATATAAGAAAATAGCATCATCATCTTAGCTTCACAACACAGTTTTACCGGCTGTTTATCGCTCTTCGCTGCACCGCAGGGGCGGAGGAAGGGGCGCCGCGGGTGGAGAGGGCGTGGCCGAGGAGGGGGTGGGGCTTGAGGGCCTGCTGCCTGGTGAGGCCTACGAGGTGGTCGCCCCACGCCGGGCGGAGCTAGGGTTCGGGAGACGGCGGCGCCGAGGGGACGGGCGGTGGAGAGGGGTAGGGGGAGGTCGCGGGAGATGAGAGGAGGAGGCGTACGGGGGTGCAGCTTCGAGGCTGGAGGGGCCTGTACCGGAGGCGGGGCAGCGGAGGGTTCGGCCGGCTGGGCGGCGGCGGGCCGGCAGCGGTGGCGGGGTCGGGCGGCGCGCCAGGGACGGAGGCGTGGGGCGTGGGGCGCGGGCGGGGTCGGGCGGGCGCGCCAGGGACGGAGGGGGGCGGGGCGCGGCGTCTGGTTGGGGGCGGGCGGGCGTGACGGTTGGAGTGGGGAGGAAGGGAGGAGGGAATAAGTTTTTTGTCAAAAGAAAAAATTACTAGCGCACTCTGTCTCCGGTCGCCATTAGTAGTTCTAACTACTAATGGCGCACTTTGCCCGATGCGCCATTAGAATGTTTGAAAAAATGAAAAAAATTGTTTTACTAGTGGCGCACCTTGCACAGTGCGCCATTAGTGTATTCCACACTAATGGCGTATCTCCACCAGGTGCGCCATTAGTATATAGTAGTGGCGCACCACTTCTCTGGTGCGCCATTAGTGTCAATCCAATCTTTAGCCCTTTTCCTAGTAGTGCCCCCCTCTAGTTGATAACTAGCCCTTTCAATTACCAACACCCAGAACAATATGTGTGCAATTGGATTGGATGGTTTAGGAGAAGGAGAAAGGCTTGGGATATAGCACGACACTGGAATATGGTGTGAAGATCTCCAAGAGAACAAAAAAACAACCAACGAGAGAAAACCCAACTTGGAGACCACAACATCTAGGACCTAAAACAAGACTAAGGCAAAACAACAAGGACCCAAGAAAACCAAAGCCAACTCTCTTCAAAAAGGGAGGGCGGTGGCCGAGGCCACCTATGTTTGAGTGTAATGGTATGGCACCGGGTAGATTTTAACCTTGGGCCCATGACCAAAGCTCATATTTGAAGCACAAGTACCATAAAAAATGGCTATGTGAAAAACTTGATCAATTTATGCATAATGGGGGGAGGAAGAGTTCATTTAGAGAACAATACTCCCCCTATGTCCATGCCTACACCTAGAACAAGACATCATGATGAGTATGGTGGGGTGTGCAAAGGTTCAAGCCACATTGCTCGAATCAATGATATTTAGCTCATGCCTTAACTCGCGAAATCTTGCTTCATCCAAAGGCTTCGTGAAGATATCTGCAAGGTTATCATTAGTGTTGACATAGTCGAGCTCGATCTCCCCTCGCCTAATATGTCCCGGATGAAGTGATACCGAATCTTAATATGCTTCGTCTTGAAGTGTTGCACCGGGTTGAGAGAAATCTTGATGGCACTTTCATTGTCACACCAAAGAGGCACTTTTTCACAAGTGGCACTGTAATCCTTCAAAGTTTGCCTCATCCATAGAAGTTCTGCACAACAACTACCCGCCGCCACATACTCCGCTCTGATGGACGAGAGAGTACACAACTTTGCTTCTTAGAAGACCAACTCACCAAAGAGCAACCAAGAAATTGGCACCCTCCGGAAGTGGACTTCCTATCCACTTTGTCTCCCGCCCAATCAGAGTCCGAATAGCCTACAAGCTTGAAGTTTTCTCCTCTTGGGTACCATAAGCCAAAGTTTGGGGTATGAGCCAAATATCAAAAGATTCGCTTGACCGCCACAAAGTGGCTTTCCTTAGGTGCGTCTTGAAACCGTGCACAAATTCCCACACTCAACATGATATCCAGTCTAGATGCACAAAGGTAAAGCAAGCAGCCAATCATGGAGTGTAATACCTTTTGATCCACCGCTTTACCATTGGGATCTATGTCAATTTGGCATTTGTCGGGCATTGGAGTGGAAGCCGACTTGACATCACTTAGCTTGAATCTCTTGAGCATGTCTTGAGTGTATTTGGCTTGGTTGATGAAGGTTCCTTCTCTTCTTTGTTTGACTTCGAATCCGAGAAAGAACTTCATCTCTCCCAACGAACACATCTTGAACTTTGAGGTCATGAGAGCGGCAAATTCCTCATTGAAAGCTTTGTTAGGGGAACCAACAATAATATCATCAACATATAGTTGGCACACAAACAACTCCCCTTTGACCTTCTTAGTAAAAAGAGTGGGGTCGATTTTCCCAACTGCAAACCCACGATCTTGCAAAAACCCGGTAAGGTGGTCATACCACGCACGTGGGGCTTGTTTAAGGCCATAGAGTGCCTTATCGAGTTGGTACACATGATCGGGGAAGTAGGGATCCTCAAACCCGGGGGGTTGTTTGACATACACCAACTCATTAATAGGACCATTAAGAAAGGCACTCTTCACATCCATTTGTTGCAACTTAAAGTTATGAGAAGCATAAGCAATCAACAAATGAATGGATTCAAGGCTAGCAACAGTAGCAAAGGTTTCACCTTAGTCGATACCCTCAACTTGGGAGTAGCCTTGTGCTACCAATCTAGCCTTGTTGCGAACGATAATCCCATGAGCATCTTGCTTGTTCTTGAAAATCCACTTGGTTCCAATAAAATTATGATTCCCCGATGGCCTTGGCACCAATCTCCACACCTTGTTGTACTCGAAGTTGTTGAGTTCTTCATGCATGGCATTAAGCCAATCCGGATTCTCGAGCGCCTCATAGACCTTTTGGGGTTCAACCCAAGAGACAAACGCGTGATGTTCACAATAGTTTGCTAATTGTCTACGAGTGCTTACCCCCTTTTGGATGCTTTCAAGCACATTCGTCATGAGATGACCCTTGGTAGAGAGCTTGGTTGCAATCTTGGCGGCACGACGCTCCAATTCCTCCTCAGGAGTGAGTTGAGGAGCGGTAACTTGATCATCTTGAGCGTCGTCTTGAGCTTGTTATTGATCTTGAGGATGATCTTGATCTTGAACTTGCTCGGAGGAGAGAACTTAACCTTGGGCATCACTTGGTGCTTCGACACCATCTTGAGGTCGATCTTGCCCTTGATCTTGTTCATGAGGTTGAGGGCCTTCACTTTGTTCTTCAGAAGCGTGTGGGTCTTGGGTTGGTGATGGTTCCACATGAGTGGAACATTGTCCTTCTCCTTCGGCCACAAGGGGTTCCTCAATGGGTAGGATAAAACCAACACCCATTCTTTTTATGGCTTGGGGAGGAATTTCATCACCTACATCACAAGTACCACTTTGCTCCACTTGGGAGCCGTTATTCTCATCAAACTCCACGTTACACATTTCCTCAATAAGTCCCGTGGGCTTATGGAGGACACGGTAAACATGAGAGTTTGTAGCATGACCAACAAATATGCCCTCATGAGCTCTAGCCCCAAATTTAGACAAACTAACACCTTTCTTGAGAATGAAATACTTACACCCGAACACCCGAAAGTACTTGAGGTTGGGATTGTTACCGGTGAGTATCTCATAAGGAGTTTTGTTCAAGCCTTTGCGGAGATAGAGTCGATTGGATGCATGACACGCAGTGTTGATGGCTTCGGCCGAAAAGTTGTATGGAGACTTGAACTCCGCCATCATGGTCCTTGCCGCATCCATCAATGTCTGGTTCTTCCTCTCCGCTACACCATTTTGTTGAGGGGTGTATGGTGCAGAATATTGATGCTTGATCCCCTCATCACTAAGGAACTCATCCAAGGTGTAGTTCTTGAACTCGGTGTCGTTGTCATTTCTTATCGTCAAGATCTTTGCATTGTGTTAGCGTTGAGCTTCATTTGCAAAATCAATGACGGTTTGTTGGGTCTCACTCTTCCTCTTGAAGAAATATACCCAAGTGTATCTTGAATGATCATCCACAATCACCAAGCAATACTTTCTAGCCCCAAGACTATCAAAGGATGGAGGCCCAAAGAGATCCAAGTGAAGAATCTCCAAAGGCCTCTTCGATTAAATGATAGTCGTGGGAGAGTGAGCCTTCTCATGTAGTTTTCCTTCGATACAAGCACTGCAAGCATGATCTTTGGCAAAACTAACATTTGTTAGCCCATGGACATGGTCCCCCTTGAGAAGACTTTGCAAAGATCTCATATTGACATGGGCTAAATGGTGATGCCAAAGCCATCCCACATCAACTTTAACCATTAGGCATGTCGCGGTCTTAGTGGGTCGCTCCGAAAAGTTAATCACATAGAGATCATTCTCGACATGCCCAACAAAGGCTACTTTAAGAGTCTTGCTCCACAAGAGGGCCACGGTATCAATATCAAAGAAAGTGGCAAAGCCCATGAGTGCAAGTTGACAAACGGAAAGTAAATTGTATGCAAGGGACTCAACAAGCATGACCTTCTCGATCGTGAGATCATGAGAAATGACAACCTTGCCAAGTCCCAATAACTTAGAAGACGAGGCATCACCCCACTCGACATTGGTGGGCATAGATGGGATCTTGTGCACATCCACCACCAAGTCCTTGCTTCTGGTCATATGATTAGTGGATCCACTATCGAGCAACCATGATCCCCCACCGGAAGCAGACACCTACAAGAGATCAATGCTTGGATTTAGGTACCCATTTTCTAATGGGTCCTTTGAAGGTAGTGGCAAGGGTCTTAGGAACCCAAATATTCCATTCAATGTACTCATAAGGAGAACCAACAAATTTAGCATAGACATGTCCATCACTAGAACGGCATAACACATAAGAAGGGTTAAAGTCGCCGGCTTTGTTGGAAGGGATGGCATTGCCCTTCTTGACACCACCACCCTTCACATTCTTCTTCTTCTCCTTAGAAGCACCCTCTCCCTCCTTCACAAAATTTTGCTTGAGAGGAGGAGGTCGTTTGGCCTTGTCATTCTTCTTCTTGTTCTTGGGCTTGGATGCGAACCCAATCCCCTCCTTGGCCACAACTTCGTTTTGATTGCTCAAAAGATCGTTGAGGTTCTTCTCAGCTTGTATGCACGACACAAGGCCTTTCTCAAGTTGCTCCTTCAACTTTGCATTCTGCTCAACAAGATGCATATGCTCACAACAAGGGTTAGTAGCATTTGCATTATCAATTAAAACCATATGAGGAAAAGTGGCTTTCTCCTTGGTTAGCTTCACTTGGAGTTGATCATGAGACCCTTTAAGACTAGCATGAGTACCCTAGAAGGCCTTGTGAGCCTTGTCAAGTATATCAAACTCCTCCTTGAGTCTAGAAAGATCAACCCCAAGTTTGACCTTCTCGGAATTTAGCACACGAGATATAACGAGAGCATGATCAAGGTCTTTCTTCAATTTAGCATGGTCAATGTTGTGTGGCTCCTCAAGAGCCAAACAATGACCGCGCTCTTCCTCAAGCGCATTAGAGAGATCTGATATCTCATCGGCATAGTCACGGCTATGCCCCTCCATCTTAGAGATGGTTTCTTCGTGAGCCTCGATCATGTCATTGGCTTCACCAAGTTGTTCCAAGAGAGCAACAAAGTGCTTCTTGGATTTACCCTTAAGCTTACTCATAAATGACTCAAATTCATTTACCTCCTCATTAGACCCCTCATTTTCATCAATGCAATCCGTCAAAGAAGGATTAGTATTGATGGTGGTATTGATGTTGGGGGTTACCTTGTTAGTGGCTTTAGCCATGAGGCACTTGGCGGTGATGTTCTCATTGGGTGAGTCGAAGAGAGACACCCGTGGAGTTGTCGCAATGGCAATGGAGGCCATGGCAACCGACTCACCGTCTTCATCATCATCATCATCCTTGTCGTACTCTTCTTGTGCCACCAACCCCTTGGGAGGAGTCTTCTTGATGAAGTTGCTCTTGCTAGGGAAGGACTTGGCCTTGTCTTTTCGGATGAGCTTGCCACCATTGTCTTCCCTCTTCTCATATACGCACTCTGCAACAAAATGGCTCACATTGCCACAATTATAGCAAGTTCTCACATGTTCCTTGCCCTTCGCACCACTTGAGTTACTCTTGTTGAAGTTGGGCCTTGTGTTCTTCTTGCTCCAAAATTGCCTTGAAGCAAGAGCCATGTGCTCATGATAAGCATAATTTGTATCTTCGGGGTTGCTCTCTTCTTCTTCCTCTTCGTCCTCTTCTTCCACACTTGCCTTGGCCTTCAAAGCAAGGTTGGGCTTCTTTGCTCTTTGAGAACATAACACCGCATTGTCGGCGGTCTTGTCCGAGATCCTCATTGCCACAAACTCATCCAACACTTCACTTGAAGACAAGGTGTGGAAGTCCGGCCTTTGACGGATGACGGAGGACATGGCCTTGTGGTAAGGCATCATAGCCTTGAGAAACTTGCGCTTGATCCAATTTTCATCTGTATCCTTGCTCCCATGATCTCGGAGTGAGGCCGCGAGAGTGGTTAATCTCCGGTAAAGCACACGAGGTTCTTCATCTTCATTCATTGCAAACTCATAGGCTTCATCTTGAACCACATCATAGTTGGAGCGTTGAATGCTCGCGCTTCCCTTGTAGATGGAAACCATATGGTGCCATGCTTCCTTGGACATGGTGAAAGGACGGAGATGCGCAATGTCTTCGGACGGAATATCATCTTGGATGATGAAGAGAGCATTATCGTTGAATTGGTTATCCACGGCTTCTCTAGGGGTCAAGTTGCTTCGGTCATGCGCATAGAAACCTTCTTCAATGATTCTCCAAAGATTAGTATTAACATTGTTTAAATGACTCTTAAAGCGATAAACCCAGGCATCAAAATCCTCATTTTTCACAATCTTAGGGGGAGAACAGGCAAGCTTCAAATGAGTGGAAGGAACCGGTCCACCATAAGTGATCGGAGGTTCAACATGGGCAAAGATGCCATTTCCACTTCAACCACTAGATAGAGGAACTTTGTCATTAGTAGCTTCCCCCTTGTCGGAGTTGGCATCCGTCACCTTGTTAGTGGGATCGACCACTTCCAACGGTGCGGTGGATAATTTAAGACCATCAAGAAAGTTCTTAAGCATGCCTTTGACCTCGGTCATCATGGAGGTTTTCAATGTGTCCAAAGCCACATTGAACTCCTCACATGAGACCGAGGTTCCCCCATCGGCCCTAGACGAGGACGGAATCACACCGGGGTGCTCCTCCTCACCGTCTACGGTGTCGACCATACTCTTCGGATGACAAAGTCCTTAATAAAGAGACGAGGCTCTAATACCAATTGAAAGGATCGATATAGTTGACTAGAGGGGGGTGAATAGGCAACTACCAATTTTTAGCTTTTCTTTACCAATTTAAACTTTGCATCAAAGTAGGTTGTCTAGATATGAAACTAGGTGAGCAACCTATATGATGCAACAACAACGAGCACACAAGCAAGCAAGAGATGTAACACAGTATAATCTTGCACAAGTAAGGGTATGAGATAACCAAGAGTGGAGCCGGTGAAGACGAGGATGTGTTACCGAAGTTCCTTCCTTTTGAGGGGAAGTACGTCTCCGTTGGAGCGGTGTGGAGGCACAATGCTCCCCAAGAAGCCACTAGGGCCACCATATTCTCCTCACGCCCTCACACAATCCGAGATGCCGTGAATCCACTATTGGTGCACTTGGAGGCGGCGACCGGACCTTTACAAACAAGGTTGGGGCTCTCTCCACAACTGAATTGGAGGCTCCCAATGAAACCATGGAGCTTCACCACAATGGAATGTGGCTCCGAGGTGACCTCATCCGTCTAGGGTGCTCAAACACCCAAGAGTAACAAAATCCACACAAAAACATATGGGGGGGAGCAAATATCCTTTGGTGGAAGTGTAGATCTAGGTCTCCTCCTTCAATCCCTAGAAAATCAACAAGTTTGAGTGGCTAGAGAGAGAGATCAGGCAAGAGAGCTTGAGTGCCATTAATGGTGGAGTGAGAGAGGCAAGAGGTCAATGTGGTAGGTGGAAGAGCCACCCTTATATAGCAAACCCTAAAATCCAACCGTTACTGCAAAAACAGCACTGCAGCGGTACAACCGCTCCTTGTCCCGGTACAACCGGGACTTACGGGTTACTTGCAGAAACCCCATCAAGCGGTACAACCGGGCCTGCAGCTGGTAGTACCGGTTGTGGAGCACAATCGGAACAACCACCCAACCACCGCTCAACCACCGCTTTGAAACAGTAGGGTGTCACCCCTGTGTGCGGTGATCGAGCGGCACCGGTGCAACCGCCTAGCCCTTGACACTTGGGTGGCTAAGTCCTAAGCGGTAGAACCGCATAGGGCACCGGTAGTACCGGTTTGTGGGGCACAACCGGACCAACAGGGCCACCACCGCCCAAGTACCGCATCAAAACAGAAACATGGCCGGTTGTTGAGCGGTACTTGGCCGGTACAATCGCCAGAGACACACCACAGTCAATTTTAAGCATGGAGGCAGTACAACCACCCGGGAGCAGCGGTACAACCGCTTGTTCATGACTGGGTTGTTCATCCCCAGGGTATCACCCCTGGGGTGGTGGTTGGGTAAGTGCCAGGAGCCAGCTGTACAGCCGCTCGCACGAGCGGTACAACCGCTGGGAGAACACACCAAGTAGTTGAACATGAAAGGGAGCTCTCTCTCACACAAAACACGGAAGGCAACAGAGGGTGTGGCAGAAGTGTACGTGCAATGATTTCCCCCAACACCTTACAATGAGGATTCCCTCTTAATAGTATGGGTTCCCTACGACCAAAGAGATAAACACATAGAAAAACACCATCTTCTATCTTTTCCTTCCAGAGATAATAGCAAACCGATGTAAGCCTAATCACCAAGAACCTGAAGCACTTAGCACAAGATTAGACCAACAAAGGGTTGTCATCATCATCCAAAACACGAAGTAGGGAAATGCCCCTATAGACGTTCCTTTGCATTAAGAGCTTGCACATCCAAAAACAAAAAGCGCATGACAACATATGCTTCCCTCTGCGAAGGGCCTATCTTTTACTTTTATTTATTTACTTTTCATGCAAGTGTCAATAGTGTTCTCCTCTATTACTTTTTACTTTTGTCCTTTGCAAGCATCATGTGGTGGGGAAAGATCTTGGCACATATATCCAGTTGGATATGAGTGATCATGAGTTATTATTCTTGACATTAACCTTGAGGGAAATGAGTTGGGAGGAAAAATTATAAGCCCCTATCTTTCTATGTGTCTGACTGAAACTTTAGCTCCATATATATGTTGTAAGTGTCAGCAATCATAGAAGACTAAATGATAGTTAAGTATGTGGACTTGCTAGACAAAAAGCTCTTACATGAGACCCTTCCTGGAAAGATGATGAATTGCAATTGCCTTGTTGATTGAGAACATAGTTTATTAGTTTTCAAGAAAGTTTATGCCTGATACTTTGTTGTTGTGATGAATTGTTACTTATTCATGAGAAGTTATATGATAATATATATTGCTGCTATGATATCGATCATGATGCTGTATGTCTGTATTTTGTTTTTATCGACACCTCTCTCTCTAAACATGTGGTCATGATTATCAATATCGACTTTTGCTTGAGGGCAAGCAAGGTCTAAGCTTGGGGGAGTTGATATGTCCATGTGTTTCCCTACTGTTATTTTTGATGTTTTTGATCAATATAATACTTTATGGTGCAATTCTAATGCCTTTTCTCTCTTAATTTGCAAGAGTTACATGAAGAGGGAGATTGCCGGAAGCTAGAATTCTGGACATGAAAAAGCTACATCAGAGATACCTATTCTGCACAACTCCAAATGAGCTGAAATTTCACAAAGAATTATTTTGGAATATATATAAAATACTAGAAGAAATAATTACTAGAGGGGGCCCACCAGGTGACCACGAGGCATCGGGGCGTGCCCTGGTGGCTTGTGGGGCCCCTGGCCAGCCTCCATGGCCCATCTTCTGCTATATGAAGCCATTTGCCCTAGAAAAAAAATAGGGAGAGGACTTTCGGGACGAAGCGCCGTCGTCACGAGGCAGCACCTGGGTGGAGCACTTTTGCGCTCCAGCGGAGCGATTCCGTCGGGGATACTTCCCTTCGGGAGGGGGAAATCGAAAACATCGACATCACCAACAACCCTCTCATCATGGGAGGACCAATCTTCATCAACATATTCACAACCACCATCTCATCTCAAACCCTAGTTCATCTCTTGTATTCAATCTTTGTCTCAAAACCTCATATTGGTACCTGTAGGTTACACCTTGTAGCTGATGCTAGTTGGTTTATTTGGCGGAAGATTATATGTTCAAATCCTTGATGATATTCAATACCCCTCTGATCTTGGACATGAATATGATTTGTGAGTAGTTACTTTTGTTCTTGAGGACATGGGAGAAGTCTTGTCATAAGTAATCATGTGAATTTGGTATTCGTTTGATATTTTGATGATATGTATGTTGTTGCTTCATTTAGTGGTGTCATGTGAACGTCGACTACATGACACTTCACCATACTTGGGCCTAAGGGAAGGCATTGTGGAGTTGTAATTAGATGATGGGTTGCTAGAGTGACAAAAGTTTAAACCCTAGTTTATGCACTATTCCGTAAGGGGCTGATTTGGATCCATGTGTTTCATGCTATGGTTAGATTTATCTTAATTCTTCTTTCGTAGTTGCGGATGCTTGTGAGAGGGGTTAATCATAAGTGGGAGGCTTGTTCAAGTAAGAACATCACCCAAGCACCGGTTGTCGGGGGAAATCGACACCTATGGAATCACCGGGATCCCTTCTACGGTTGGCGAGCGCGGGGTTGTGCAAAGAGCGGGTCTGACAGGAAGCACACAGATCGTTTACCTAGGTTCGGGCTGCGGAGATGCGTAATACCCTAGTCCTGCTTTGGTGGATGTATTTGAGTGTTCTTGTGTTCTTGAGCTAGCTACGGGGTGTAACTTGCCCAAAAGATCCGGATCATTCTCCTGGTCGCCTCGGGCCTCCTTTTATAGACAAAAGGGGTTGCCACAGTGGCACACAGGAGGTGGAAAGGTGTACAGTGGATGAGTCTATCCTCTGGCACCATCGGACAAACGCATTTAATGTGCTGCCAACGTGCCCCTCTTGCTTTATCGGGGAAGGCAAGGAAGCACATCCCAGCTGTCGTCGCCTCGCCTGGCTTCGACACGTGTCCGAGCTGCGCCACGTTGGCTGGCTGCTGGGCTGGCGCAGTGGTGGAGCCTTCACGAAGATCTGCATGCCACCACGCAGGTGCTTGCTGGGTTGGTCCTGGAGGTCGCTCGTTGCCACGTAGGTGCCTGCTCAGCTGGTTGAGCTGGCAGCTGCATGGGGACGGCGGTGGTGTCTTGCCAGGCATGGGCCTGGCTGTGGTCCTGCTGATGCCCTCGGCAAGGGCCTTCCCGAGGGCCCGGCAAGGGTCTTGCCGCGGCACCGCGGTCGTCCCCAGCAAGGCACTCGCCGGGGGTCTCGTGGATTTCCTTGGCTAGGATCCCGCCGAGGGTCATCGTCTTCTGGTCCTCATCTGATCTTGTGTGTTTATGATCTTGACGAAGATCTGCGTGCCACCACAGAGGTGCCTCCCAAGCCTTGGTTCCAATGTGGTTTGTTGGTGGTGTTGGAACCCGTGGGCTCAAGGGTGGTACACTCTGCTGGCCTCGGGCAAGTTGCCCCGGCAAGGCTCTTGCCGGGGCTACGGAGGCCGTCCGGGCAAGGGCCTTGCCGGGGGAGTCCACCCCGCCCCCTTGCTCTTCATGTCTCTTGGCCTTGGCGTTGCTTTGGCTGTCTTGTGCTTTGGCTTCCCTCCTCTGCCTTGCTTGGTGTGGTCGTGGGCGCGGCTCCGACTGCCCGTGCACAAGTAAAGGGGTAAAAAGGAGAGCCCCTACTTTTGTACACCGACAGGAGCCCCCGGGCCTGGGCTACATATAAGCACGACACGTTGTTGGGCCAGGCCCAGAATGGTGCACGGGCAGGTGTGGCCGATTTTTTTACCGTAGTAACTTTTCCGTCCGCTGCGCTTCCCCACGACCTGCGTTGAACGCGCGACATGGAGGGTCGTGCGTGACGTGGGCGTCATGCGTGGGGCGGTCTCCGCACGTATGCGTTACATCACAGAAAATGGGAAAAGAGGCGGCCCGCACCTTCCTCATAAAAAGGAATAACCGCAGGTGCGCTGCTCATTTACCCCTGCATCTTCTCCAATCTCGGAACCGCCGTCCCCTCCTTCCTCCTTTCCAAGCTCTCACCTTTGCTCGTCGCCACCGCGCCTCCATCGCCCTTCATCCCTCGCCTCTCGCAGCCGCCATGGCACCCAAAACCAGTAAAAGCAAGGGAGTGGCCAAGGACGCCGGGGCGACGCAGCCGGAGAGTGAGTTGGCGGCGCGGCGGACGCAGTCTGCCTACTTCCCCATAGCGGTTGACGCGGTCCACCTCCGGGACTACTTCAAGCACCTGTGGGGGTGCAAGACGGGGGGTGGGGGAGACAACGGGGCATCCGGCCACGCGCGTCATCCCTGCTGTTTTCGTTGAAGTCGGCCCAAATCGGTACCCATTCTCCATCGTCTATTTTTCCTGCGGCCTCTGCCCCCCTTCTCTGATTTCTTTAACGACGTCATGCATACGTATGGCTTTCACCTTCTAGATTTCACTCCAAACTCCGTGGCATGCATGGCTATTTTTGCCCATCTCTGCAAGGGCTTTGCCGGGGTGCATCCCAACACGGTGCTCTTCCGCCACTACTTCTTCCTTCGGATCCAGAAGGGGGGCGCCATTTCCGGTTGTGTCGCCTAGATCCCGAGGAGCCAGGGGAAGGGGACATATCCGGAGGGCGCCCAGAAGGAGAGGTGGGAGGAGTGGCGGGGTCGGTGGTGCTGGATCGAAGAGGAGGACCGGCAGGAATTTTGCCAGGTTCGCCAGGCGCCGCCGGTTCGCAGAGACGATTGGAGCAATGTCGATGCCGACGATGCGAAGCTCACGGTTTCCACCACCAGGATTCATCACCTCACTTAGGTCGGGCTCACCCTTGAGATGATCGGGGCGGATTTCATCTGCCGCCGAATTGCTCCGCTGCACAACAAGGGGAGGCCGACCTGTCTTTTCACGAATGCGGCCGACATCATGAGGCTTCGCCCCAGTTTGGACCAAAACCTCATGGTGATGGGGCACGCCCACTTCTGCCAGCAGCTCTTACAGCTCGACGTGAACCGCGACGACAAGGTCAAGTGGTCTGGCAAGGCCGCGAAGGCCGGCAAGGTCGCCAAGGGGCCCTTGTTTGGGTTGCCGGCGGGGGGTGGTCCCGCTGAGCAATAACTCGCGCCGAAATGACATCATTGCCATGATGCCGGAGTTCAACGTGCATGGCCTCGTCCCAAGTTGGGCCGAGCCGCCGGAGGATCAGGTGCAGGAGTTCTTTGATACCTTGGTGGAGGGGTACGTCCGTGACGAGCCGCGGCTCGTGCGGGACACCACTCAAGCGGAGCTGGACTACATCGCCGCCAGGGCGGCGGAGGCGGAGCTCGCCAGAGAGGCCGGCAGCGCCGGCGGCATGGAGGACGAGGCTGCGGCTACCGCGGAGGAGAGGGAGCTTGCCCAGCGGGCGGAGTCCGCTGGGGAGGCCAGCAGCACCGACACCGGGGCCCCTCTGATTGAAGACACGGTCGACGAGTCGTCGTCGGAGGAGGTCGAGACTGTTGAACCTCCAGCAACGGGGAGGAGGCGAGTCCTGCGACGGGCCAGCTCTAGCGAGCCGGTCTGGTCTGGCAGGGCCGCGCAGACGCAGCGAACCCAGGAGGCGTCCGTGCGCGAGACGAGGGCCGCGGCAGCGAAGAAGGTGGTGAAGGCCACGGTGGCGAAGAAGAAGGCAACTGCCTCTTCTTCGTCCAAGCTTCCTCGGACTCCATCTGCTTCCCCTCCTCCGGCAGATGACGACATGGAGGTTGTCTTTGATTTTTGGGTCCCTTAGCCCAAGGAGGAAGAGGAAGGCAACAGAAGAGGAGGTGGAGGATGAGTAAGTATCTTGCTCTTTTTTGTCATCTCCGTCTCCTCAGACTGTGCCACTTATCTTGATTTGTCCTTGTCTTCGCAGGGACGCGGAGACGCTGGCCCAGAGGGTGAAAAGGGCCAGGGCTTTGGCAGGCGGCCAGCCCCCGGCGGGCACTTCGAGTACGCCGCTGGTGGTGGTGAGCAGCCTGGACAGCAGCCCTTGGCGCAGCCCCCAAAGTAAGCTCATCGCTCGCCCCTCATCAACGTGTGTTGGGGGTACGATTGCTTGGCGCTGACCTTGCCATGGTTGCAGAAAGAGGACAACAGCAGGAGGAGCCACCGAGGGCTACCCCCAACACGCCGCCCCCATCGACCATGCCGCCCCGAGGGGCATCCCCGACAAGGGCGCCAAGCAATCCATGCACACGGAGGAGGAGGAGGCAAACTTGGGCGCTGGTGGCTCCGCCTCGGCGCCAGATGTCGGCGGGGAGGGGGCCTCTTCTTCCCAGCCTGGCATGGGTAAGTGATTCGCCTTCTGTCCCCGTTCTTTTTTTCTTTCTCTTCTTGAATCTTGGTCTTGGCTTCGCCTCATCCCCTTCTCTATATCCAGATCCTCCCTCGGCGGACCGGGAGGACATAGATACCGTCATCAAGGATGTCACCAAGAATGCCGCGGCAGAGGCTGAGAAGATCGCCGCCGAGGAGGCCGCCAAGGGCGCTGCTGAGGATGCCGCCAAGGGGTCTGCCGGGGGGGGTCCGGCAAAGCTGCTGCCGAGGAGGCCAGCAATGGCCCTGCTGGGGAGGCCGGCAAGGCTGCTGCCGAGGAGGAGGTGGTCCACGACCAACCTTCCTCCTCCGCTGCCTCAGCTCGAGCAAATGCACGAAGGTGGCGGACGACCTGTTCGTCCACCTCCCAGGGACGGCGAGCACCAGGGCGCCCACCGATGGTGAGGTGTTCGACGAGGAGGTGCTTGCCGCCGCCGGGCTCGAAGTTGTTGACGAACCAAGCACCGGTGGCGGCCGCTCCCAGGAAGAGCGGCTCCTCCAGGCCATGAGTGCCAACTTCCAGAAGCTCCAGGCGCTCCATCGCACCCGCCAAGACAAGATAAGATAAAGGATGGCCGTGGCGGATAATGTAGAAGCAGATTTCAAGGAGCGCATTACTGAGACGCAAGCCTGGCTTCGCGACACCCACCAGGGACTGAAGGACATCCAAGGCGAGCTGGCCCAGCGTCAGCAAGAATTCCTTCTGCAACAAGCTGATTTTGAGAAGGCCCAGGAGCTGGTGAGGGAGTAGGCCACCAAAGAGGTGGCCGCTCGACAACAACACCAGGCTCTACTGAACTCCTAGGAGGAGGATCTTGCCGCCCGTGAGGAGAAGCTTGCCGCCACACTCCATGACAAGGACGAGGAGGTGGAGAAGCTCGTCGTGCAGTGGACCCAGGAGCTGGAGCAGAGGCACAAGGAGGCACTCAATGCCCAGGCTCTGGTTCATGCCGGCAAGGTGAAAGAGCTAGAGGTGGAGCGGGACGGGCTGAAGGATCAGGCCCTAAAGCTGGCCAAGGAGAATGACACACTCAACGGTGCCCTGGTGGAGGCGCAGGGTGCAGTCCTCGGCAAGGCTGAGCAGCTCTCCAAGGCCAAAGACTCCATCAAAGACCTGAAGCTAAAGCTGGAGGCTCTTGAGGAGACGCTCTCGAAGCCCGGGAGGAGACCCTGGCCAAGGATCTGGAGGTCGAGAAGCAGCTGCGGAAGAACGAAGCCGCCGACCACAAGGATTTTGTGGAGGGCGAGAATCGCTGGATCAGCCGCCTTGAAGAGGTTGCCGGCAGGATCACCACGTAGCTGGCTACCATGGGGATGCCGAATGTGAGGTACACCCCAGAGCGCAATGTGAGTCCTAACGCCAAGCTGACCATGTTCCTCGGAGGGTGTCTTCGGGGCCCTGGAGCAGCTCCACTCTAATCGGGCGGCCTCTCTGGCCGATGAGGCCCGGAGGCTTTGCCGGGGTGCCATGACCAAGGTCCTCACCAAGGTGGCGCACTGGAATCCCAACCTCGACTTCGACGCCGCGCTGGAGAGCTTGCCGGAGGATGCGGACCTCGCGGTGCTCAAGGAGCGTATCAAGCCCATCATCAGCAGTATGAATCCAAAGGGTGGAAGGCCTGCGCCGGGACTAGGCACCCCGTTTTTCACCGCCACTGCGGGTTCATGGCAAGAAATTTTTTATCTTTAGTTAGAACCGCAGTAACAACTGATGTAATATAACTCTGCAGTACTTTCGAGATGATGCATGTTATCTTCCTGTTTCATCTTCCTTTGTATGTTCACCTTACGTTAATCGGGTAGGCTTGCCGGCGCATAAACCCAGGCCGCGACACCTTGAGGACGGATCCCCAATGGCCCGCAGGGTGTGCTTGCTGCCAGGCGAACCACCTTACCACTCTCAACGCGGCCGCTCGAACTGTCGAGCTTGACTCAAGTCAGAACCGAGAGTGTTGCTAATTGCAGAAGGCTACCCTGCCGTTCTCGACGCGGCTGCTTGAGCTGTTGAGCGGACTCGAAACAGAGCAAGGGTGTTGCCAATAGCGGAAGGGCCCCTTTGCGTGCGGGTTTTCCATACATAGGGCAGGATCTCCGAGGACAATAACCTTATATATAGAAAGAAATCGCTTAAAGTTTCACATGACTTAGCTTTTTTGTTGTTGCGCGGGCATCCACTGTATCTGCAGATGGTGCCGTCAAGCTTGGTTGTCTTCTTCCTTGGAACAACGGCCATGATGAAGCCGCTGCTCCGATCAGACCAGATTTCCACAATTGCACTCCCTACCTGGCGCGCCAAAGATGCCGGGGGAAATCGACACCTATGGAATCACTAGGATCCCTTCTACGGTTGGCGGGCGCGGGGTTATGCAAAGAGCGGGTCTGACAGGAAGCACACAGATTGTTTACCCAGGTTCGGGCCGCGGAGATGCGTAATAACCTAGTCAAGCTTTGGTGGATGTATTTGAGTGTTCTTGTGTTCTTGAGCTAACTACGGGGTGTAAATTGCCCAAAAGATCTGAATCCTTCTCCTGGTCGCCTCGGGCCTCCTTTTATAGACAAAAGGGGTTGCCACAGTGGCAGATAGGAGGTGGAAAGGTGTATAGTGGATGAGACTGTCCTCTAGCACCGTCGAACAAACGCATTTAATGCGCTGCCGACGTGCCCCTCTCGCTTTATTGGGGACGGCAAGGAAGCACGTCCCAGCTATCGCCGCCTTGCCTGGCTTCGACACGCGTCCGAGCTGACGAGGCGCCATGGCGCCATGTTGGCTGGCTGCTGGGCTGGCGCGGTGGTGGAGCCTTCACGAAGATCTGCATGCCACCACGCAGGTGCTTGCTGGGTCGGTTGTGGAGGTCGCTCATCGCCATGCAGGTGCCTGCTCAGCTGGTTGAGCTGGCAGCTGCATGGGTATGGCGGTGGCGTCTTGGCAGGTGTGGGCCTAGCCGTGGTCCTGCTGATGCCCTCGGCAAGGGCCTTGCCAGGGGCCCGTCAAGGGTCTTGCCGCGCCGCCGCGGTCGTCCCCGGCAAGGCGCTCGCCGGGGGTCTCGTGGATTTCCTCGGCTAGGCTCCCGCCGAGGGTCGTCGTCTTCTGGTCCTCATCTGATCTGGTGTGTTTATGATCTTGACGAAGATCTGCATGCCACCACAGAGGTGCCTCCCGAGCCTTGGTTCCAATGTGGTTTGTTGGTGGTGTTGGTACCCGTGGGCTCAAGGGTGGCACTCTGCTAGCGTCGGGAAGGTTGCCCCAGCAAGGGTCTTGCCGGGGCTGCGGAGGCTGTCCCGGCAAGGGTCTTGCCGGGGGAGTCCACCCTGCCCCCTTGCTCTTCATGTCTCTTTGCCTTGGCGTTGCTTTGGCTGTCTTGTGCTCCGGCTTCCCTCCTCTGCCCTGCTTGGTGTGGTCGTGGGCGCGGCTCCGACCGCCCGTGCACAAGTAAAGGGGTAAAAAAGAGTCCCTACTTTTGTACACCGACACTGGTCCACCCACATATCAAATTATCAAAGTAGTGAACGCGAATCAAACAAACATGATGAAAGTGACTAGATTAAATTCCTGTGTGTCCCCAAGAATGCTTTGCTTATTATAAGAGACTATTTTGGCCTATCCTTTGCTGCAAAAAGGATTGGGCTACCTTTTCGCACCTTTGCTACTATTACTACTTATTGCTCATTACAAATTACCTTGCTATCAAACTATCTATTATCGACAATTTCAGTGCTTGCAGAAAATACCTTGCTAAAAACCGCTTGTCATTTCCTTCTGCTCGTCGTTGGGTTCAAAACTCTTACTTATTGGAAGGAGTATGATTGATCCCTGTACTTGTGGGTCATCAATGAACTCGAAGCACCACGTACACGAGAAGACTTCTGTGTAAACGTCTACAAAACAATTTTTCCGCCCAATACAATTAAACAATATTAATCCTACGATAGTCACAACATCATGCTCCTCTAAAAACTTCAATGAATCCAAGCCAAGCTCAAATTTGAATCACAAATATGCATCTCCTAGTCATGGCAATGTTAAGCATGTAGAACATGGATTCACGAAAAATAACTTAGGGATCGCAGGAGAAACGTACGTAGATCGATTACATGGAAGGATTTGAACTGAAATCGAGCAAGTAGATAGATTTGGAGAGGTTTGGAGGAAGAACAACAAGAAGAAGAAGAATAAGAAGAAGAAAAGAGGGAGATGGGGGAAATTTACCTTCTTCCTCAGGCATATTGGGGCCACCACGGGTCAAAACGACCGCTCATACAGGCGCAAGCGCCCGTATGGAATGTCATCGTTCTCCGTGAGGAGTTACCTGCGCTTGTGCATATATGAAATGGCTGCTGAAATAGGCAACAATGTTCCTTTTGAATATAGTCTTTCACCCTGTTCTTTTTCTTCTCCTGGTCGAATATGTCAAATGACCGCTCGGATGGGCGCGTCCACCTGTTTGGAACACCATCAAATGCTTTGGAGCCCTTCTGGTTTCTGCAAAGAAATGAAACGAGCACTTGTGCCCATTTGAAACACTGTCGATCACTCTGATGCCTTTGGTTGTTTTGCATTGGAACCTTCGGCAGGCCATACGACCGCCCATACAACCCATGCAGTAGTTTTAAAGGTCATCTTTTGATATGTTTCTTCTGAAACTTTTTCTTTTTCTTTGGTCTCTTGTGGGGTTAGTTCCAACACAATACATAGACATATTTCAAGGCATCCGAACATCAATATAACACATAACTCAACTTGCACATCACAAAGCCTTCACTAGAACAACTCTTCCAAACTTCTTCATAAAGAACTTCAATCACTCTTTTATTGAAACAAAAAAAAAACTTACTTGTCTACTTTATTCGCGTGGGTTGCCTCCTGATACGTCTCCCACGTATCTATAATTTTTGATTGTTCCATGCTATTATATTATAAATCTTGGATGTTTTATTTGCATTATTATGCTATTTTATATCATTTTTTGGGACTAACCTACTAACCTAGTGTCCAGTACTAGTTGTTGTTTTTTCCCTTGTTTTTGTCTTTACAGAAAATCAATACCAAACAGAACGAAACTTTTTGACAATTTTTCTTGGACCACAAGACACCTTGGAAGCTTCAGGAGGAGGCCAGAAGAGCCACGACATGGCAACAAGCTCATAGGGAGCGCCCCCAAGTTTGTGCCCCCTGTGGCACTTCCAACCCTAAATTTTCTTCTCTAAATACCCAAATACTCCACGTAGACCAGAGGGCACACCAAAAATACTTTTCCGCCGCCACAAGTTTCTGTCTTCATGAGATCCCATTTGGGGACCTTTTCTGGTACTTAGCCGGAGGGGGATTCAATCACGGAGAGCTTATACATCAACCTTGCAGCCCTTTGATTTGTGAGTAGTTTACCACAGACCTACGGGTCCATAGCTAGTAGCTAGATGGCTTGTTTTCTCTCTATGATCTTCAATACAATGTTCCCCTCGATGTTCTTGTAATGTTCTTTTGCAATGCGTTTGTTGAGATTCGATGAATTGTGAGTTTATAATCAAATTATCTATGAATATCATTTGAGTCTTCTCTGAACTCTTTTATGCATGATTAAGATAGCTTTCTATTTATCTATGATCTATTGATTTGGTTTGGCTAATAGATTGATTTTTCTTGCCATTGGAGAGGTGCTTTGTAATGGGTTCAATCTTGCGGTGCTTATTCCGAGTGATAGAAGGGGACAAGACACGTAATTGTATTATTGCCATTAAGGATAAAAAGATGGGGTTTTTTCATATTGACTGGATCTATCCCTCTACATCATGTCATCTTGCTTAAGGAGTTACTCCGTTCTTGTTAACTTAATACACTAGATGCATGCTGGATAGCGTTCGATGTGTGGAGTAATAGTAGTAGATGCAGGCAGGAATCAGTCTACTTGTCACGGACGTGATGCCTATATTCATGATCATTGCCTCAGATATTGTCATAAATATGCGCTTTTCTATTAATTGCTCAACAGTAATTTGTTTACCCACCGTATGCGTTCTTTCAAGAGAGAATCCTCTAGTGAAAACTATGGCCCCGGATTTATTTTTATCATATTATTTTCAGATCTACAAAATCAAAAACCCAAAAATACCTTGCTGCAATTTATTAGTTACTTTATTTTGCACTTTTATGTACCTTGTATACCTATCTCTATCACATCTCATCCTCGCAAGTAACCGTGAAGGGATTGACAACCCCTTTATCGCGTTGGGTGCAAGTATTTGTTTGTTTGCGTAGGTGCAACCGTTGGTGACTTGTGTGTTCCTCCTACTGGATTGATACCTTGGTTCGCTAGTACAACGAGGTGCTATACAAACGGTTTTTAACCCCTTTCCACAACGGCATTTGGAACCATCACCTAGTGAGTGTGGGCGATAGGGGGGGGGGTCCTTACCACACGACCCAGAAACCGTTGGGGATATGCCCTCCTGGCACACACGCTCGGCAAAATGAGGTCGTGTGCGACCGTCGAGCAATCAAATACGGTTATACGTACAGTAGTGCTCAAAAAATACAATTATACAGGCGAAATTGTTTCCGGTCATAAGTACATCCCACACAGTCAGTCCTCGCTGAACGTTTCCATTCATATATACATCCCACACGGTCGCTCCAAGGAAAACGTTTCTGTTCGCAAGTACATCACACACAATTTTCCCTGTTAAATCGTTTGTGATAACGTTTCCATTGCAGACGGTATTAACAATCTTATCGTTTGCATTATTTAATGAACACACACGTATAGTGCTTATATATGTTTCTCATGTATTAAGTGCAAGCAAATTCGATTTATTCCTCACATGCACAACTGTCAGTGCAACAAACCCTGGGTCTGTTGCCCAGACTGTGCACATGCACGAGAACGAAATTGCGGCACGAGGCCATGGAAGAGAGCAGGAGATCAAGATCTTTGAAGGACCAACATGCAGATCAAGAGGACCAATATCAAGCCAGAGAAGAAAGATGCCACCAGGAGAAAAGCCTCCCTTGTCGGGCAGGCGAGCTCGGCGAGGGCGGGGTCACCCCGGAAGAAACTTCAAGATGTCTCGGCAAGGCCTGCCACGGAGACAAGACCACCTCACCCAACCACTCCACCTCGACCCACGTCGTCAATTAGTGCGGTGTCAGGCCACAAACTGATTAAGTGGCAACCACTCGCCACATGGCAGCCTCTTTCTATGGGAAATGCCTATGAACGACACCCGTCCTGCGACGTTTCAAGCGAGCAGGTGTGAGCACTACAAAAAAAAGACACATCCGTGACATTTTGGGCCGAACAAAAAAATTTCTGTCATACTTATGACACTTCTATGACGATAACTGTGACAAAACCCGGTATCTGATACGTCTCCAACGTATCTATAATTTTTTATTGTTCCATGCTATATTATATTCTGTTTTGGATGTTTAATGGGCTTTCTTATACACTTTTATATTATTTTTGGGACTAACCTATTAACCGGAGGCCCAGCCCAAATTGCTGTTTTTTTGCCTATTTCAGAGTTTCACACAAAAAGAATATCAAACGGAGTCCAAACGGAATGAAACCTTCGGGAACGTGATTTTCGGAACAAACGTGATCCAGAGGACTTGGAGTCAACGTAAAGAAAGCAACGAGGAGAGCACGAGGCAGGGGGCGCGCCTACCCCCCCCCCCCCAGGCGCGCCCTCCACCCTCGTGGGGCCCACGTTGCTCCACCGACGTACTTCTTCCTCCTATATATACCTACGTACCCCAAAACCAACAGAAGCATCCACAAAAACCTAATTCCACCGCAGCAACCTTCTGTACCTGTGAGATCCCATCTTGGGGCCTTTTCCTGGCTCCGCCGGAGGGGCATTGATCATGGAGGGCTTCTACATCAACACCCTAGCCCCTCCGATGATGTGTGAGTAGTTTACCTCAGACCTTCGGGTCCATAGTTATTAGCTAGATGGCTTCTTCTCTCTTTTTGGATCTCAATACAAAGTTCTCCGCGATTCTCGTGGAGATCTATTCGATGTAATCTTCTTTTTGCGGTGTGTTTGTCGAGATCGATGAATTGTGGGATTATGATCAAGTTTATCTATGAAAAATATTTGAATCTTCTCTGAATTGTTTTATGTATGATTGGTTATCTTTGCAAGTCTCTTCGAATTATCAGTTTGGTTTGGCCTACTAGATTGATCTTTCTTGCAACGGGAGAAGTGCTTAGCTTTGGGTTCAATCTTGCGGTGTCCTTTCCCAGTGACAGCATGGGCAGCAAGGCACGTATTGTATTGTTGCCATCGAGGATAACAAGATGGGGTTTATATCATATTGCATGAGTTTATCCCTCTACATCATGTCATCTTACTTAAAGCATTACTCTGTTCTTATGAACTTAATACTCTAGATGCATCTTTGGATAGTGGTCTATGTGTGGAGTAATAGTATTAGATGCGTAATCGTTTCGGTCTACTTGTCGCGACGTGATGCCTATATACATGATCATACCTAGATATTCTCATAACTATGCTCAATTCTATCAATTGCTCGACAAGAATTTGTTTACCCACCGTAATACTTATGCTCTTGAGAGAAGCCACTAGTGAAACCTATGGCCCCCGGGTCTATTTTCCATCATATTAATCTTCCAACACTTAGTTATTTCTATTGCCGTTTAATTTACTTTGCATCTCTATTTAATCTTTATCATAAAAATACCAAAAATATTATCCTATCATATCTATCAGATCTCACTCTCGTAAGTGACCGTGAAGGGATTGACAACCCCTTTATCGCGTTGGTTGCGAGGTTCTTGTTTGTTTGTGCAGGTGCGTGGGACTCGCGCGTGGTCTCCTTCTGGATTGATACCTTGGTTCTCAAAAACTGAGGGAAATACTTACGCTACTTTACTGCATCACCCTTTCCTCTTCAAGGGAAAACCAACGCAGTGCTCAAGAGGTAGCAAGAAGGATTTCTGGCTCCGTTGCCGGGGAGTCTACGCACAAGTCAAGACATACCAACTACCCATCACAAACTCATCTCCCTCGCATTACATTATTTTACATTTGCCTCTCGTTTTCCTCTCCCCCACTTCACCCTTGTCGTTTTATTCGCCCTCTCTTTTCCGTTCGCCTCTTTTCCGCTTGCTTCTTGTTTGTTCGTGTGTTGGATTGCTTGCTTGTCACGATGGCTCAAGACAATACTAAATTGTGTGACTTTACCAATACCAACAACAATGATTTTCTTAGCACTCCGATTGCTCCTCTTACCGATGCCGAGTCCTGTGAAATTAATGCTGCTTTGTTGAATCTTGTCATGAAAGATCAATTCGCCGGCCTTCCTAGTGAAGATGCCGCTACCCATCTAAATAGCTTCGTTGATTTGTGTGATATGCAAAAGAAGAAAGATGTGGACGATGATAATTGAAGCTATTTCCTTTTTCGCTTAGAGATCGTGCTAAAGTTTGGTTTTCGTCTTTGCCTAAAAATAGCATTGATTCATGGAATAAGTGCAAAGATGCTTTTATCTCTAAGTATTTTCCTCCCGCTAAAATCATCTCTCTTAGAATATAATGAATTTTAAGCAACTTGATCATGAGCATGTTGCACAAGCTTGGGAGAGGATGAAATTAATGATACGTAATTGCCCTACACACGGTTTGAATCTTTGGATGATTATACAAAAATTTTATGCCGGGTTGAATTTTGCTTCTAGAAATCTTTTAGATTCGGCCGCAGGAGGCACTTTTATGGAAATCACTTTAGATGAAGCTACTAAATTCCTAGATAATATTATGGTTAATTATTCTCAATGGCACACCGAAAGATCTACTAATAAAAAAGTACATGCAATAGAAGAAATTAATGTTTTGAGTGGAAAGATGGATGAACTTATGAAATTATTTTCTACTAAAAGTGTTTCTTCTAATCCTAATGATATGCCTTTGTCTACTTTGATTGAGAATAATAATGAATCTATGGATGTGAATTTTGTTGGTAGGAATAATTTTGGTAACAACGCATATAGAGGAAACTTTAATCCTAGGCCGTTCCCTAGTAGTTCCTCTAATAATTATGGTAATTCCTACAACAATTCTTATGGAAATTTTAATAAGATGCCCTCTGAATTTGAGACTAGTGTTAAGGATTTTATGAATTCACAAAAGAATTTCAATGCTTTGCTTGAAGAAAAATTGCTCAAGGTTGATGAATTGGCTAGGATCGTTGATAGAATTTCTCTTGATGTTGATTCTTTGAAACTTAGATCTATTCCACCTAAGCATGATATCAATGAGTCTCTCAAAGCCATGAGAATTTCCATTGATGAGTGCAAAGAAAGAACCGCTAGGATGCGTGCCAAGAAAGATGGCTTTGTAAAAGCACATTCTTCTAGTTTTGATGAGAATAAAGATGAAGATCTAAAAGTTATTGATGTGTCCCCTATTAAATCATTGTTTTGCAATATGAATATTGATAATGATGGGACTGGATATGGGTCACCTTTACCTAGAAGGCGTCCCAAAAATCCAGAGTTTTTAGATCTTGATGCAAAAATTGGTAAAAGTGGGATTGAAGAGATCAAAACTTTAGATATTAATGAACCCACTATTTTGGATTTCAAGGAATTTAATTATCATTATTGCTCTTTGATAGATTGTATTTCCTTGTTGCAATCCGTGCTAAATTCTCCTCATGCTTATAGCCAAAATAAAGCTTTTACTAAACATATTGTTGATGCTTTGATGCAATCTTATGAAGAAAAACTTGAGTTGGAAGTTTCTATCCCTAGAAAACTTTATGATGAGTGGGAACCTACTATTAAAATTAAAATTAAAGATCATGAATGCTATGCTTTGTGTGATTTGGGTGCTAGTGTTTCCACGATTCCAAAAACTTTGTGTGATTTGTTAGGTTTCCGCGAATTTGATGATTGCTCTTTAAACTTGCACCTTGCGGATTCCACTATTAAGAAACCTAGGGGAAGAATTAATGATGATCTTATTGTTGCAAATAGGAACTATGTGCCCGTAGATTTCATTGTTCTTGACATAGATTGCAATCCTTCATGTCCTATTATTCTTGGTAGACCTTTCCTTAGAACGATTGGTGCAATTATTGATATGAAGGAAGGGAATATTAGATTCCAATTTCCATTAAGGAAAGGCATGGAACACTTCCCTAGAAATAAAATAAAATTACCTTATAAATCTATTATGAGATCCACTTATGTAGTGCCTACCAAAGATGGCAATACCTAGATCTATCCTTGCTTTTATGCCTAGCTAGGGGCGCTAAACGATAGCGCTTGTTGGGAGGCAACCCAATTTTATTTCTAGTTTTTTTGCTTTTTTGCTTCTGTTTAGGAATAAATATTTGATCTAGCCTCTGGTTAGATTTGTTTTTATCTTTTAATTAGTGTTTGTGCCAAGTTAAACCTATAGGATCTTCTTGGATGATAGTTATTTGATTTTGCTGAAAATTCCAGAAACTTTCTGTTCACGAAAAAAATTGTTAAAAATCGCCAGAACGTGATAAAATACTTAATCCAATTCCAGCAGATCAATAAACGAATTTTATAGGTCGTCCCATTTTGTTAGATTTTTTTGACTTCCAGAAGTTTGCGTTAGTTACAGATTACTACAGACTGTTC
Organism: Aegilops bicornis; assembly: GCA_021605145.1. Classification (NCBI taxonomy): domain Eukaryota; kingdom Viridiplantae; phylum Streptophyta; class Magnoliopsida; order Poales; family Poaceae; genus Aegilops; species Aegilops bicornis. The sequence continues at coordinate 406,082,688 of CM038673.1, read as the reverse complement.
TGTTTTTGACAGATTCTGTTTTTCGTGTGTTGTTTGCTTATTTTGATGAATCTATGGCTAGTAAAATAGTTTATAAACCATAGAGAAGTTGGAATACAGTAGGTTTAACACCAATATAAATAAAGAATGAGTTCAATACAGTACCTTGAAGTGGTGTTTTGTTTTCTTTCGCTAACGGAGCTCACGAGATTTTCTGCTAAGTTTTGTGTTGTGAAGTTTTCAAGTTTTGGGTAAAAGATTTGATGGATTATGGAACAAGGAGTGGCAAGAGCCTAAGCTTGGGGATGCCCATGGCACCCCAAGATAATCTAAGGACACCAAAAAGGCAAAGCTTGGGGATGACCGGAAGGCATCCCCTCTTTCGTCTACTTCCATCTGTAACTTTACTTGGAGCTATATTTTTATTCACCACATGATATGTGTTTTGCTTGGAGCTCTTGTATGATTTGAGTCTTTGCTTTTTAGTTTACCACAATCATCCTTTCTGTACACACCTTTTGAGAGAGACACACACAAATCGGAATTTATTAGAATACTCTATGTGCTTCACTTATATCTTTTGAGCTATATAGTTTTTGCTCTAGTGCTTCACTTATATCTTTTAGAGCATGGTGGTGGATTTGTTTTATAGAAACTATTGATCTCTCATGCATCACTTATATTATTTTGAAAGTCTTAAAACAGCATGGCAATTTGCTTTAATTATAATATCATGAGAAATTTGATGCATGATAATTGTTTTGAGATATAAAGGTGGTAATATCATAGTTGTGCTAGTTGAGTAATTGTGAAATTGATAAATACTTGTGTTGGAGTTTGTGATTCTCGTAGCATGCACGTATGGTGAATCGTTATGTAACGAAGTCGGAGCATGAGGAATTTGTTGATTGTCATCCTTTGTGTGGCGGTCGGGATAGCGCGATGGTTAAATCGTACCAACCCTTCCCCTAGGAGCATGCGTAGTAGTACTTTGCTTCGAGGGCTAATAAATTTTTGCAATAAGTATATGAGTTCTTTATGACTAATGTGAGTCCATGGATTATACGCACACTTACCTTTCCGCAATTTTCTAGCCTCTTTGGTACCGTGCATTGCCCTTTCTCACCTTGAGAGTTGGTGCGAACTTCGCCGGTGCATCCAAACCCCGTGATATGATACGCTCTATCACACATAAACGTCCTTATACCTTCCTCAAAACAGCCACCATACATACCTATTATGGCATTTCCATAGCCATTCCGAGATATATTGCCATGCAACTTTCCACCGCTTTCATTATCATGACACGCTCCATCATTGTCATATTGCTTTGCATGATCATGTAGTTGACATCGTATTTGTGGCAAAGCCACCGTTCATAATTCTTTCATACATGTCGCTCTTGATTCATTGCATATCCCGATACACCGCCGGAGGCATTCACATAGAGTCATATCTTGTTCTAAGTATTGAGTTGTAATTCATGAGTTGTAAGTAAATAAAAGTGTGATGATCATCATTATTCGAGCATTGTCCCAAGTGAGGAAAGGATGATGGAGACTATGATTCCCCCACAAGTCGGGATGAGACTCCGGACTAAATAAAAATAAAAAAAAGAGGCCAAAAAAGAGAAAAGGCCCAAATAAAAAAATAAAAAAATGAGAGAAAAAGAGAGAAGGGACATTGTTACTATCCTTTTACCACACTTGTGCTTCAAAGTAGCACCATGATCTTCATGATAAAGAGTCTCTCATTTTGTCACTTTCATATACTAGTGGGAAATTTCATTATAGAACTTGGCTTGTATATTCCAATGATGGGCTTACTCAAATGCCCGATGTCTTCGTGAGCAAGCAAGTTGGATGCACACCCACTTTGTTTCTTTTGTTTGAGCTTTCATACACTTATAGCTCTAGTGCATCCGTTGCATGGCAATCCCTACTCCTTGCATAGACATCAATTGATGGGCATCTTCATAGCGTGTTGATTTTTTTTACTATGCATAGCCCGTTGATTAGCCTCGTCGATGTGAGACTTTCTCCTTTTTTGTCTTCCCACATAACCCCTATCATTATACCTTATTTCACCATAGTGCTATATCCATGGCTTGCGCTCATGTATTTCATAAAAGTTGAAAAGGCTGAAGCGCCTTAAAAAGTATGAACCAATTGCTTGGCTAAAACCGAGGTTGTACATGATATGAATATTTTGTGTGGGGAAGATGGAGCATAGCCAGACTATATGATTTTGTAGGGATAACTTGCTTTGGCTATGTTATTTTGATAAGACATAATTGCTTGGTTAGCATGCTTGAAGTATTATTGTTTTTATGTCAACATTAAACTTTTATCTTGAATCATATCGAATCTGAACATTCGTGCCACAATAATAAGAACTACATTGAAATTATGCTAAGTAGCATTCCACATCAAAAATTCTGTTTTTGTCATTTACCTACTCGAGGACGAGCAGGAATTAAGCTTGGGGATGCTTGATACGTCTCCAACGTATCTATAATTTTTGATTGTTTCATGCTATATTATATTCTGTTTTGGATGTTTAATGGGCTTTATTATACACTTTATTATTATTTTTGAGACTAACCTATTAACCGGAGGCCCGGCCCAAATTGCTGTTTTTTTTGCCTATTTCAGAGTTTCGCAGAAAAAGAATATCAAACAGAGTCCAAACGGAATGAAACCTTCGGGAACCTGATTTTCTGAACAAACGTGATCCAGAGGACTTGGAGTCCACGTAAAGAAAGCAACAAGGAGAGCACGAGGCAGGGGGGCGCGCCTACCCCCCCAAGCGTGCCCTCCACCCTCATGGGGCCCACATTGCTCCACCGACGTACTTCTTCCTCCTATAGATACCTACGTACCCCCAAACCAACATAAGCATCCACAAAAGCCTAATTCCACTGCCGCAACCTTCTGTACCCGTGAGATCCCATCTTGGGGCCTTTTCCGTTGTCCTGCCGGAGGGGGCATTGCTCACGGAGGGCTTCTACATCAACACCATAGCCCCTCCGATGATGTGTGAGTATTTTACCTCAGACCTTCGGGTCCATAGTTATTAGCTAGATAGCTTCTTCTCTCTTTTTGGATATCAATACAAAGTTCTCCATGATTCTCGTGGAGATCTATTTGATGTAATCTTCTTTTTGCGGTGTGTTTGTCGAGACCGATGAATTGTGGGTTTATGATCAAGTTTATCTATGAACAATATTTGAATCTTCTCTGAATTCTTTTATGTATGACTGGTTATCTTTGCAAGTCTCTTCGAATTATCAGTTTGGTTTGGCCTACTAGATTGATCTTTCTTGCAATGGGATAAGTGCTTAGCTTTGTGTTCAATCTTGCGGTGTCCTTTACCAGTGACAGAAGGGGCAGCAAGGCACGTATTGTATTGTTGTCATCGAGGATAACAAGATGGGGTTTGTATCATATTGCATGAGTTTATCCCTCTACATCATGTCATCTTACTTAAAGCATTACTCTGTTGTTATGAACTTAATACTCTAGATGCATGCTGGATAGTGGTCGATGTGTGGAGTAATAGTAGTAGATGCAGAATCGCTTTGGTCTACTTGTCGCATGACGTGATGCCTATATACATGATCATACCTAGATATTCTCATAACTATGCTCAATTCTATCAATTGCTCAACAGTAATTTGTTTACCCACCGTAATACTTATGCTCTTGAGAGAAGCCACTAGTGAAACCTATGGCCCCTGGGTTTATTTTCCATCATATTAATCTTCCAACACTTAGTTATTTCTATTACCGTTTATTTTACTTTGCATCTCTATTTACTCTTTATCATAAAAAATACCAAAAATATTATCCTATCAAATATATAAGATATCACTCTCGTAAGTGACCGTGAAGGGATTAAAAACCCCATTATAGCGTTGGTTTCGAGGTTGTTATTTTTTTGTGTAGGTGCGTTGGACTCATGGCGTGGTCTCCTACTGGATTGATACCTTGGTTCTCAAAAACTGAGGGAAATACTTACGCTACTTTACTGCATCACCCTTTCCTCTTCAAGGGAAAACCAACGCAGTGCTGAAGAGGTAGCAGTATCATCATAGATGTGGTGGGATCCTACTTCTATGACAAAAAATCATGACAGAAAATGGGCTCTTCGTCCTGGGCGGACCGGAGACGCAGCTGCATGACATTCTTTGGGCCGTCCATGACGGAAAAAACCATGGTAGAAGCGAGGGCGAGGAAAATATCGGGGTGTTCCCGGTTACGGTGGGTGGTCGGGGCCGAGCGATGCACGGAGGTTTGCGCATTTCTCTCGTACACGCACGCGCGTGGGTGCGAGGCGTTGGGCTCTAACTGAACCCGAGCGAGGTGTTCGCCTACTGAACCCGAGCGATTGCGCTGCAGGCTCTACGCATTACTGAACCCGAGCGATCGATCAATGACTGTTAACTGAACCCGATCGAGCGATTCCTTTGCTACTGCTGCTAAATGAAGCCGATCGATGCTGCCTCTGGATGAACAGTGAGTGTTGCTAGGGGGGTTTGGATAAACAGTTCCCGGTGGGGGTGGACGAACAGGACCCCGTGGTGTTGCCTCTGGATGAACATGACCCCGATCGATCGAGCCGGTTGGGGCTGGATGAACACGACCCCGTGGAGGGCTGGATGAACAGCACCACCCCGTGGAGGGCTGGATGAATAGTAGATGGTGGAGGGCTGGATGAACAGTAGCCCGTGGAGGGGTGGTTGAACATGACCCCGTGGAGAGCGCTGGTTGAACAAAGAGCGGTGGAGTAAGCGCGGTGGAGGCTGGATGAACAGGAGCCCGTGGATGAACAGTCGCAGGTGGAGGCTGGAGGAGGTCGACGATGGATGAACAGTAGCCCATGGAGGCTGGTGGGGGTTGACGGTGGAGATGAACAATACCCCGTGGAGTCCCGTTTTGCGGTACTCCACACCCCTCCCGATGAACAGGACCCCCGTTTCGACCGTAGCGCTCCAACACAAGTCCGTTTCGTCCGTTTTGTGGTACGCCACACCCCTCCCGATCAACAAGACCCCGTTTCGACCGTAGGAGGTCCATTTCCTCCGTTTTGCGGTACGCCAGACCCCTCCCGATGAACAGGATCCGTTTCGTACGTGGCCGGTCGAACACAAGGCCGTTTCCTCCATTGTGCGGTACACCAGGCTTCGTTTCCATCGGTTGTTCTGTCCAAGCCGGTTGGCTCCCGATGAACACGAGCATTCCGTTGCCTCCCCATGAACACGACGATGATGCAGTTTCTCCGTTCTGACCCAGCCATGTATACGAGCCCTGGACGTACGTACGTGCGAGTAGGTGTTTGAGACCCCGCCCGTATGTACGTATGTGTCCGTATTTACTTTCTTGCACCCTCGCCGTTGTACGTACGTGTACATGCTACGTGTGCGCCTCTACTACGACACGTGCGTGCCTCTACATCGACCAGTATGTACGCATACCGTCAGCGACTGAATGACAACGCTACGTACGCTTCGACCAGGTGGGTCCCGACTGTCAGGCACTTCCTTCCCTGTGAAGATGTAGCTAGTGGGTCCCGGACGCACTTCCTTGCATGCGAAGATGTAGCTGGTGGGTCCCAGCAGTCAGGGGGGAAACGGTTTTTTCGCAAAATATAGTGGTCCGTCCGGTGGGTCCCTGCTATCAGGGGGAGGAATAATTATTTTGCGCGTAATAAGGAGGCACTTCCTTGCGGCGGCCGTGGACCCAGCTGTCAGCCCCTTCACGTACAATACTCTTCCGATGGAAGTCGTTCCTTGACCATGTTGACCATGCCGCGCCGAGAGCACCAGGGCGGTGGACGACGACGAGGCCTAGGAAGCGGACGACGCGGAGCCGGGGAAGACGCGGCAGTGGATGCCCATGCGGAGAGGAGTACGAGAGTTCACTGGTTCGGCTGCTTTGTGAGGTTGCCGTCGCCGCAGAATAACAGGGGGTATGGGTGAGTAGAGGGATGCCCTGGCCAGTGGTGGAGTAGTAGGGAGCGGTGAGGCCTGCGCGGCAGCACAACCTGCCATGGGAGGTGGGAGCAGGCGGTCCCGTCGGTGCTAGATTTGGCGGCTGGAGCAAGAAGATCAGAGATTGAAGAAACACGACGGCCGTTGGACTGACATCCAACGGTTACGTCTGCTAGAATCGTTTGTTGACGTAAATAGTAACTAAAAAAATCTTGCATACGCGTCAATTTAATAGGCCCACAAGTCAGACCATTCCCTCTTTTTTAATAATTCATATATAGCTCACTGCGACTTCTTATGAATTTATTGCAGTCTGTTTTTTTGGTTGGCCAGGGCCGATTTCGCATATTTCTGTGGGTTCCAAACTATTTTTAATACCGAAATGTCGAGCCAGATTTAAAGTACTTTGAAGATATATTTAAATTAGGTTAATGCCCAAAGGAAATAGGAATCTGAAAATGTGAAAAAATTCAGAAATTATAAAGTAATTGCCAATTTGTCATCTGTTTTTATATTTACAACCCATTTCATATTATTTTCAAGATTTGCAGGTGTCTTGAAAGAGTTACAGCCCATCAGGGCGTAGAAAAATAAGTAGGCATGGATTGGGTATTCTTAAGAAAAAATAAACTGGGCTCATTTTCACAAAGAAAAAATAGCTGGGCTAGTCACATGGTGAACATAAAATATAAGCCTGGGCTAGACGGGCCACAGCCCAGTTCAAACCCTGCTCCGTCTCAACAATAACAAAAAAATACTGCTCGAGCAGCTATGTCCCATGTGTGAGCCGATCTTGTGTTGTTCTCTTGTCTATTGACTATATACGCTCACAATGTCGTGGGTCCCAGATGTCAGGAAAATACTAGGAGGAAGCATTTTATTTTACCATATCCTGACATGATGGGCCGCTACTGTCATCCTCTCCATGTACTTCTGCCAATTCCTGTTGTTCGTTGACCATGTTGACTACCCGAGAGGGCGGCGCCGTGGCGAGCGCATGAAAGCGCGCGGAGGATGACAGCAAGGCCTCGGACGTCGGCGTTAACGATTTAGGAGACGGTGGGGCGGCGATGCGTGCGCTGAGGCGCAGCCAGCCGTGGGAGGCGGAAGCAGGCGGCCCCGCCGGTGCTGGTTTGGTTTTGGCGGCTGGAGGAAGACAGGACTGAAGAAACACGACAGACTCTAAAAGCACCAGGAGTACTTAACAACCTTAACTGAAACCAGTAGGGGCACTTAACAACCATAGCTGAAAGTAGTATGAGTACTTATACAGGTTCAACCGTACAAAGTACGCCTCGAACAGTGCTACTTTGCCTACAGTTAACCAAGGGTGAGGCCGCCAAGCCCTAGGACAAGGCCCAGGCGCCACCCCGCGCATCCACAACCTTCTGAAAGCGGCTTCATCTCGCAATGTGGTCAATAAACAGGATATTCGCTTTAGAGCCATGGAAAAGGTGAACATAATCTTCTGTCCTATTCTCCAAGATGGACGGGCCTTCATTATTTGAGGCCCCCCATGAATAAGTATCTTTTCACCTCCATGGGGAATGGAGTAGGTCGACATAAACATCATGTTGTGACCAAGCGCAAGTCTGACCCGACCATGGTCAGGCATCTGTATAGGAATAATATAACTAGGCAGTTTCAGTTTCAAGAAGATCACAGCTGTAAAATTGTGTATAAGCAATAGTTTATGAACAACATATATAACAGAAAACAGCTCGTACCATAAGTTTCTCGACACAGTTGGACCTGTTCAACGAGTGCAAAGAAGGCACACATATCCCACGTGGCCTTCCACCATTGAAACGCCCCACAAGGACCTCAAGACGATCAATAAAGTGTAGGAAGTTGTGTATGTCGTCCCAGTCAACTTCAGTGCCATCCGTAATAGCCGAGTTGTTACAGAATAACAAACGAGCAGCCTGCTTAAGTCTGAAAAAACCTACACGTGCCACCAATTATAAGAAAATATTAGTTAGAGCATCTTCGTGAGAGATTCATTGGTACTTCTAAAGTTAAATTGTGATTAGTTAGACAGAATAGGTGGATTAAGAAGTAATCGAGGCAACAAGCAAGAACCAGATACAAAACTAACATGGATGAACAATTGGAACGACGTCGGGGTGGAAGATCAAAGTGAAGATCAGACCATGTTCTGCTATTTCCATCAACATTCGTGCGCCAACTTTCAGTCCGTAACACTTGAGAAAGTTTATCCAAGTTCGACCATAAAAAAAGCAGCGATCTTCTTAGTTCATGAACCCAACTCGGAACTTATATCCATGGCTTGTCTTCACTGTGACCATTAAACTGGTGTATTCAGTTATGGCAAGGCCGAGCATCTTGAGTACATGTGTTCTGGCAGAGCAAATAATGCACTGCAGGAAAAATAAATATGAGAATACAATATATTCCCTATCCAAATCTAGAAATAACTTCCTCCTTCACGTCAGTGTTGACCATCATACTGGTAGTACCTTTTATCCAAATATAGCAATCCAAATTTCCAAATTAGTCGACAGCATGTTCAAAAAAACCCACCCTCCCGGATAGAAAAGAGGATTCTAGGAACATACTGTGCGTGTTTTAAAATCCTGTGTTAGGATGAGAAGGAACAAGTGTGGCGTCTCGCCGAGGGTGCAGAAACCTGTAGGGTCCTCGCACTTTGGGCACTGCAAATGAAACACACTAGATTCAGTAGGAACAAAAATGCATCAACGACGGCAACTGCCATCCTAGGATTACCCGCGACCAAGGGACTTGGATTTATCGGGGATGGATGAAGAATTCGTACCCGGTTCTCCATGAGAAAACCCTATGCAATCGCCAAGAGGGGGTTTTCTCTGAACAAGCATACAAGGGAGAAGGGGATTCAGGCCCAGTGAAATATTGCCGCTTCGTCCGCCTAGCTTACCGCTAAAGCTGGAAAGGGGGGTTTTGTGATTTGACGGCTCATTGGGCATTACTGCGGCGCTACGACCGGGGTGTGTCTACCGTGCAGTTGTGCACTCTAATTTGTGCATATGGCACGTGGACCCCGTTGCCGGATGCCCCACATATCAGCGAAAGGAAGTAGAAAGACAGGAGTAACTAGTTACACATAAATATATTTTTTACAGAGAGATACTCCCTCTGTAAAGAAATATACAAATCTTTTATATCACAACTTTATACATAAGAAAACTCAAGGGGAGTATATATATAACATATATAATTATAAAAAACAGAGTTGTTTTTAACACAATATAGACAAGTTGGTGATGATGGTGTGCCTGCCATCCTGCAATATAGGCCGTCCCATTTATATCTGACGGATAGGAAGGAAACTATGGCAATTTTGCAAAAAGGTACCCACACACCTGTCCACATTTGCAAATAAGGCCTTCCCTCGTTCATCCTTTTTCTCTCACAAGATAAAATACTCATACAAATGCGTCTTGATGTTACATGCAATGCACGGGCATTATGGGGGTTCAGCTGAAAATATAATACTCAGACATGCTCACGGTTCTGGACTATGGGCCGCAAGCCCACCCTGCATGTTTGGGGGCGCATGTGTTCTACCTCAACGCTTTTCATATTCCAAGCGATCGGTACGGCGCTGGTTTTAGATGCTGTCGCAAGGCGAATACACAAAATTGAATAAAGCACGGCATACCGTTGGAATGAAATCGAACAGGCCCTAACCAGCAATGAGAGTTGCAATTCTATCAATGATATACCATGTAATAAATAATACCGTCAGACATTTATACGCATGTGACTTGTTTCACCATGCCATATTATTACATCAAAATCTCGGAGGATAGATCAGTTCGGCGATTGCGTCGCCATCGGAGAATTTCGAAGTTGATTCGGACCAGCTCTCCTTGCCGAGAAAGTTTGATTTTGAGATCATCCGCTACCGCAAGATATGATTTAGAATTGAACCTTGACCATCCTTTAGCATCAATCATCATGCGACCATCCTTTGTACTTATGGTATATTGAGCAGGTTCATTCACACCAAGGCTATGCATGGTAAGAGAAACTTGGCCGATGTCGCCCGGATTGTTGAACGACTCCCTCGTTGCTCTAGGAATTCTCTGTTTGCAAACAAGAAGACATACTCAAATAGTTAGATCAACACAGTGAATCATGCGAAACAACATGGAAAGAAAAAAGAACGAAGCACTTGGGCGACCAATGCTTACCAAGAAGGTGGACATGTCAGTTTTTGCAAGGACTTTGGTATATGAAGTGAGAACTATAGCCCAGTCTGTTGCCGGTGCAACTGCTTGTTCGGTTGCCGCTGCATGGGCTGGAGCAGATGCAAGTGCAAGTGTTGGTGCAGGTGACGAAGCCGCTGCTGCTGCCGGAGATGGTGCTCCTTGTAGAGCTGGTGCCGGTGTCGATGCCCGATCCTCCGATAGATCAGCCTGATCCGCTGACATGGTCGGTGCCCAATCCTCATTGGATCGGATCGAGTCGCTGCCGTTAGTGCTAGAGCAACCGCCGGTGCTCGATCCATTGTCAAGGTGGTACCGATGTGCGAGACAAAGGCGATCGTGGTCCGGTCTCGCTATGATCAGCTTTCTAACTTGATTAGGCTCCGTGACCGTGATCTAGTTTTTTCTTCATTTCTTTTAAACGCGAGAAGGACTAATTGTGGCATTTTTGTTAAACCAAACTGCAGTTCATCATAGGGATTCAGCTTGTACTCAGAAAACAGACTGATCCATTTTTTTCCAGTAATATAAGTGATGGACAGTGCCTTCGTTACTGACACGACATAAGAAGTTAAACCTGCAAAATAGCCATCGTAGAGCAAACCAAATGGTTTATTCTGTGATGAATGTCACATGGCAAAACCTGCATTGTAAAATTGCAGGAAAAGAAAGAAAACATGACATTAAATCAATAAGATTTAGATGGTAAATCAATAAGATTTACTTGATGTGACATGAGTGAATCCTTACCAGGAAATCACTATGTTGAAGTACTAAACAGAAGATTGATCGTCCAACTACGGGTGGCATGTAGGGGCCCCACCTACTCCCACATGCAGGACAGTTCAAAGGTCGTGACAAATCATATGGACCGAACATCCATGGGACTGGAAATCCTGGTGGGTGCGATAAACCCTGCAATGCATACATATATTGGAGTGTAACCATAATTGATAAACCATCCTCACAAAAAAGATGATCTGGATACTTCAAAATATACAGATCAATTGAGTGGACGTACATTAACATAGACCATTCTCAGGACTGACCACACACCAAAAGCGGCAGTACTAATAAATAATACATGGTTCACAAACACAAATCAAGTACTGAACAATAGTACTTACTACAGACAAGCAAAGTTTCACTAATTAAACTCTGTAGATGATTTCTTGCCACCGACCTACGGGATGAACCCCGCATAACTGACTAGGCCATGGACTTTGTGAGAGATGTCTACATGCACCATCACCATCTCATCAACCTTGGAGAACCTAACAGAGTGGTCTTTCCACTCATAAACATGATGATGAAGACAGGCCGCATCGGATTTGTTGGGAAGCTTTACAAGAACCACACCCTTCGTAATCAAAGGCACAACCAGGAAATTGTTGTGGTCAAGTACAACCTTGAGAACACGCCTGACAACAATGCTACAAGAAAACACTAGTTCAGGACACATGGCGAAAAGGACACATCAGCTGGATAGTTTAGCAGTAGAACTCATCCTCAGGTCTTCCAATTCACACGACATGACTTTGAGAACTTCATCTCCACCGCGGGCCTGGTTCTAATTCAAATAGAAACCATATTTTATTACTACCTCCATTCAGAAATATAAGATGATTTTCGATATTATACTCCATATATGACTACATATACACACAGAAGTGAGTGAACAAAGACACTAGAACATGTCTTCAAAGTCATGAGAGCAGAGGATTACTTGAAATATCCATAACACAAGTTACTGAGGCAAATATACCCTCTTCAAAGGTAGCATTGATGTTCATAAAGTACTCCCTCTGTCCCAAAACTCTTGTCTTAGATTTGTCTAGATACAGATGTATCAAGTCACATTTTAGTATTAGATACATCCGTATATAGACAAATCTAAGACAAAAAATTTGGGACAGAGGGAGTAGTTGAAAGTAATCTATACGAAATCAGCGTCAACCTCTCGCATGTTTTGGTCAAAAGAGGAATTTAGAACCGTCATTTGGCACACAAAAATCACATGCAAGATCATCCAGAAAGTTGTACTACTAGTACTAGTACTGCGTGTTAGATGAAAAAACATGATCAAGATCGAGAAAAAGATCGTCAAGAAGAGATATTACCTGGACTTGCTTAATGAGGGATCCCGGAGAGGGGGGCTTGGACAGGGCGATGGCTTTGAGCTTGTATGTAGTAGTCTCGGCGGGGTGCTTGCGCTTCTTCGTACCATGAGCCTCGACGGTTTTGGCCAGAGCCATATGAAAGCACAAGTGCTCCCAAGGTGGTTTTGGTAATTAATGTCAACATATCTCTTGTTGGACTAACACTTTTATCTAGTATGTTTCAGATAAGTTCAACAATGGAGTGGCATGGACTAAAGGATGTGGGAACTCCTTCAAGATGCTAAGGACAATGGATTGGCTCAAGCTTCAAGCTCAAGACTCTTCATTTTATATTTTAGTGATCCAAGATCACATTGAGTCTATAGGAAAAGCCAATACTATCAAGAAGGGATGAGGTGTTGCTTAATGAGATTCTTGCTCCACAGTGCTTAGTGATATGCTCCAAAACCCTCAAATACTTTCCCACTTCTACTCAAATGACCTAAACCTAAAGTCAAATTCGGCCCCACCGATTCTTTCTATCCGGAGCCACCGAGTTCAGATGTCATAGCCACTGCCACAAACCCTAGGCAAATCGGTCTCACCGATAGGGATCTCGATCTCACCGAGATGGGATTGTGATCTCTCTGTGTATGTCCATTACCAAAATCAGTCTCACCGAGTTTGTGCAATCGGTACTACCGAGATTACAATGCAAACTCTCTGGTTAACTTATTAACTTATTACCAAAATCGGTCCCACCGAGTTTGAGTAATCGGTCCCACCGAGTTTGCCTGACCAACTCTCTGGTTAGCTAATTACCAAAATCGGTCTCACCGAGTTTGTGTAATCGGTCTCTCCAAGATTAAGTTATGCCCTAACCCTAACCATATCGGTCCTACCGAGTTGCTTGTCGGTCCCAATCAAATCACTAATAAATACTAGAGTTTATCGAATCGGTCCGACCGAGTTTGTTGATTCGGTCCCACCGAGTTTGGTAAATTGTTTGTAACGGTTAGAATTTGTGTGGAGGCTATATATACCCCTCCACCTCCTCTTCATTCATGGAGAGAGCCATCAGAACAAACCTACACTTCCAACTTACCAGTTCTGAGAGAGAACCACCTACTCATGTGTTGAGGCCAAGATATTCCATTCCTACCATATGAATCTTGATCTCTAGCCTTTCCCAAGTTGCTTTCCACTCAAATCTTATTTCCACCAGATCCAAATCCTATGAGAGAGAGTTGAGTGTTGGGGAGACTATCATTTGAAGCACAAGAGCAAGGAGTTCATCATCAACACACCGTTTGTTACTTCTTGGAGAGTGGTGTCTCCTAGATTGGCTAGTTGTCACTTGGGAGCCTCCGACAAGATTGTGGAGTTGAACCAAGGAGTTTGTAAGGGCAAAGAGATCGCCTACTTCGTGAAGATCTACCGCTAGTGAGGCAAGTCCTTCGTGGGAGACGACCATGGTGGGATAGACAAGGTTGCTTTTCGTGGACCCTTCGTGGGTGGAGCCCTCCGTGGACTCGCGCAACCGTTACCCTTCGTGGGTTGAAGTCTCCATCAATGTGGATGTACGATAGCACCACCTATCGGAACCACGACAAAAACATCCGTGTCTCCAATTGCGTTTGAATCCTCCAAAACCCTTCCCTTTACATTCTTGCAAGTTGCATGCTTTACTTTCCGCTGCTCATATACTCTTTGCATGCTTGATTGTTATGTATTGTGAATGTTAAAGTTGTGCCTAAACTCCACTTAAACCTAAAGAAGTTAAAAACTGCAACTTTGGTAGTTAGTGTCTAATCACCCCCCCCCTAGACACCTCTTCTCAAGGTCCTACAAGTGATATCAGAGCATTGTTCTCCATTGCCTTGGTTTAATCACCATTGGAGGAAGATGGATGAGTCTACTTTGGGGAGTCTTAGACATAGAGTGCCTATTCTTGATGGAGAGTATTTTCATAAGTGGAAAAATGAGATGCTTGTAATTTTCAATCAATATCATTTGAACAAGTACATTGCTAGCCCTTGTGCATCTCATGTTGATCCTATGCATCCTACCCTTGATGAATCAATTGACATGATTAGGAATCTTAGAACTGTTAATCTTATCACTAGAGGCTTGCCTAGAAACTTAATTAGAAACTTGCCTACTCTTGAGTGTGCCTACACTATATGGAAATTTCTTGAGGAACACTTTCCAAAGTATTCCTTGAAAAATCTAGATGAAATTCTCCATAAGTCTATTGCCTTGAGTAAGATGAATACTAGTGATCCTATGTTTGGTGATCGTCTATTTGAACTTACAAACCTTATGCGTGCCAAAGGAGATGTTGGAATTATTGGTGATATTATTTCCGAAGCTATAAGAATTCATAAGCAAGATCATTGTCAAACTCACTCTAACGAATTACCCTCTCTAGGACTTGATCCACCACATGAGGATGTTAAACATGGATACTATGACGAGGATGATGATAGTGACTTCGATCTTGACGATGCAATGAGACATTTTGGTCTTATGGAAAATCTTCGGGGATATATGTCAGGAGGAAAGGAATGGGTTCTTGACAAGGATGTACCGATCACATGACCGGAGATAAAGACATGTTTTGTGAGCTTTACGAAAATGATAGTCCTCGAAAGTATGTCACTTTCGGTGACAACTCAAAGGGTAAGGTGGTTGGCCTCGGTAAGGTGGCCATCTCACATGATAGCTCCATTCGAGAATGTTATGCTCGTTGAATCTCTTGGCTACAACTTACTTTCGATATCTAGACTTGCTGATTTCGGTTTCAATGTCCTATTTATCAAGTAGATTGCCAAGTGTTTCGTCGAGACAATCATAAAATGGTCTTTACCGGTATACGTGAGGTGATCTTTACATTGTTGATTTCTCTAAAAAGGCTCAACCTAAAACTTGCCTCATTGCTAAATCCTCAGAAGGTTGGTTATGGCATAGACGACTAGGTCATGTTGGCATGAGAAACCTTGACAAGCTTATTAAAGGGAATCATATCCTTGGTGTTAACGATGTCATATTTGATAAGGATAGGCTTTGCAGTGCTTGTCAAGCAGGTAAACAGGTTGGAGGAAGGCATCCCATGAAGAACATCATGACCACAAGTAGGCCACTTGAGCTACTTCACATGGATCTTTTTGGTCCCAACGCTTACAAGAGTCTCGGTGGAAATTCTTTTGGTCTAGTTATAGTTGATAATTTTTCAAGATTTACGTGGGTGTTCTTTCTCGATGATAAATCGCAGGTCCAAAAGATCTTTAAAAACTTCGCCAGGAAGGTTCAAAATCAGTTTGAAATGAAGATCAAGAAGGTTCGCAGCGACAACGGAACGGAGTTCAAGAACGCAAACATGGACACATTTCTTGATGAAGAAGGGATTTCACATGAGTTCTCGCTACGTACACACCTCAACAAAATGGAGTTGTTGAGAGGAAGAACCGGACGCTCATCTAAATGGCGAGAACGATGCTTGATGAGTACAAGACGCCGAAGCACTTTGGGGCAGAAGCGGTTGAGACAACTTGTCCTGCAACAAACCACTTGTATCTTCGCAAGCTACTCGGCAAGACGGCATACGAGCTCCTCACCGTAATAAACCCCAAGTTGGATACTTTCGAGTATTCGCTCAAAGTGCTATATTCTTGATAAGCATCGCTGCTCTAAATTTGCTCCTAAGTCTCATGAAGGTTTCCTACTAGGTTATGGCTCAAACTCTCACACTTACCGTGTCTACAACAATTTCACCCAAGGGTTGAAGAGACGGTAGATGTGAAGTTTGATGAATCTAACGGCTCGCAAGTAGAGCAATTGCCAATTGATGTAGGAGACAAAGATCCTTCGGAAGCAATCCAAGACTTGTCTATTGGCAAGGTCCGTCCAACGGAGGTGAAGGAGAGTACCTCGTCCGTCAAGTGGAAGCTTCTACTTCACGACAAGGTGAACCAAGAGTTGATACGGAAGCATCCACAAGTGGAACACACCAAGATGAAGAAAACGAGGAAGTACATCAAGAACGCCAACAACCTCCTTCTCCACCACGACAAGAAAAACGACAACGCCAACAATGAAGAAGATCAAGAAGAAGAAGAAGAACAAGATGAAGAAGATGTTCAACCAAGACCCAAGCAAAAGCTTTCACGAGTTCGAGCAAGAATTGCTAAAGACCATCCCATAGAGAAAATCTGCAATGATATTCAAACCGGGAGAATCACTCGCTCTAAAACTCGTTTAGCCAACTTTTGCGAAAACTGTTCTTTCATCTCTAGCATTGAACCTATGAAGGTCGAAGAAGCATTGGAAGATCCGGATTGGATAAATGCTATGCATGAAGAGCTACACAACTTTGAGAGAAACCAAGTTTGGACATTGGTTGAGAAGCCCGACAACAACCACAAAATCATCGGTACCAAATGGGTGTTCCGCAACAAGCAAGATGAAGATGGACAAGT
This sequence comes from Aegilops bicornis, assembly GCA_021605145.1. Taxonomy (NCBI): domain Eukaryota; kingdom Viridiplantae; phylum Streptophyta; class Magnoliopsida; order Poales; family Poaceae; genus Aegilops; species Aegilops bicornis. The sequence goes on along the minus strand of CM038673.1, from coordinate 406,065,929 downwards.
AGTTTGCAACAAAGCACGTCCGTCACCCAAGGCTACACACAAGTCGAAGGTATGGACTATGGTGAGACCTATGCTCCCGTTGCTAGACTTGAATCCATTCGCATCTTACTTGCCTATGCTAATCACCATGATATCACCTTATACCAAATGGACATTAAAAGTGCCTTTCTAAATGGTGAAATAGAGGAGGAAGTTTATGTTAAACATTCTCCCGGCTTTATCAATCCTAAGAAACCCAATCATGTTTACAAACTTCATAAAGCTCTTTATGGTCTTAAACAAGCTCCTAGAGCTTGGTATAAATGCTTGACCAAGTTCCTTCTTGAAAAGGGATTTGAAATTGGGAAAATTGATTCCACACTTTTTACTAAAAGGGTTAATGGAAAATTATTTGTATGCCAAATTTATGTTGATGATATCATATTTGGATCAACTAACCCTCATTTTAGTGAGAAGTTTGGAAAGCTAATGTCGGAGAAGTTTGAGATGTCAATGATGAGTGAACTCAAATTCTTCCTTGGGTTGCAAATCAAGCAAACTATGGAAGGTACTTTTGTTTCTCAAACGAAGTACACAAAGACTTATTCAAGAAGTTCAATATGCAAGAGTGCAAAGGTATGTCTACACCCATGCCTACTAGTGGACATCTTGATTTGACCAAAGATGGTGAACCGGTTGATAAAAAGGTTTATCGCTCTATGATTGGTTCATTGTTATACCTATGTGCTTCACGTCCCGATATTATGCTAAGTGTGTGCATGTGTGCAAGTTATCAAGCTGCTCCTAAAGAATGTCGTCTTAAGGCCGTAAAAAGGATAGTGAGATACTTAATTAATACACCAAATTTTGGCATTTGGTATCCTAAGAGGGCCTCTTTCGATCTTGTTGGCTACTCCGACTCGGACTATGCCGGAGACAAGGTTGATAGAAAGTCCACTTAGGGTACTTGTCAATCTCTTGGTAGATCTCTTGTGTCTTGGTCCTCCAAGAAACAAAACTTCAGTATCCTTATCTACCGCCAAGTGGAGTACATTGCCGCTGGTTCATGTTGTGCTCGATTACTTTGGATGACCCAAACACTTAAAGATTATGGGATATATGTGAAACATGTTCCATTGCTTTGTAACAATGAAAGTGCTATCAAAATTGGTCATAATCCCGTACAACATTCTCAAACAAAGCATATTGAAGTTCGTCATCATTTCATTCAAGATCATGTTGCTAAGGGTGACATTAATCTTAAGCATGTTCGCACCGAAAAGCAATTAGCGGATATATTCACTAAACCTCTGGATGAGAAAGTGTTTTGCAGGTTGAGAGGAGAATTGAACATCATTGATGCTTCAAACTTGGAGTAGAAACTCCATTGGATACATGCAAGACATGAGCTTATGACTAATCCTTGATATTTCTCTTATGATGAAAATCTTATGTCTTGGATATATTTGCATCTTGCATGTTATATAACCCATGTAGGTATTTGGTTGAATGAAATTCCATGAGATTGTAATCTACTCACATCTTGAGCAATCTCTACTTCACCAAGTCTCTACACTGTGGTGGTTGAAGACAAGGAAGCACGGAACCATTCAAACATATCCTTTGACAAATTCTATGTTGAGCTTCATGATTGTCATTTTTGGATACACAAGTGCTCCTCCTTGCAAGAACTAACCCATGTAGGTAGATGGACTAAAATTCCAAGTGGTGCTCCCAACTCTTGATGAGCTACATCAACCTTGAGCAACCCACACAAGTTCAACTACATGATCAACACCACCAACCAAGGTATGTTATTCCATCTTAGAGAAGCTTTACTCCGAGTCATGAGCTAAAGCAACTCAACAAGATGTGAATACATCAAGATGCTTAAACGAAAAATGGTAACCCCATTTTGAGCTTAAACGATGAGTATGACCTATGATCAAGTGATCTCACTTGACTCCTAAGTCAATATACTCTAACATAGGTGACTTTGTCGTCGACCATCTCTAGATGAAGTTCTCTCGTGTTCTTTTCTCGTGCTTTTGCATTTGTCTCATGCATATTTGTTTCCCCTTTCAAAAAACTTCATCTAGATTTCTTTCTCGCTTGCTCGCATTTCCTCGCATCCAATTCATTGCATATCATTCAAGAAATTCCTTGCAAATCTTTGAGAGATCTTACTAGTCTAGTGAGCTGAGGTGACAAGTGTTTTCTCTGTGATGAACTCGGTTTCACCGATTTGTTGTTTTCGGTCCAACCGAATCCTTTCGGTACTACCAAAGCATACCACTCGGTGCCACCGATTTCACAACAGGAAATTTTTTTTGCCACTTATTCTGTGTTTCTTCTGATTCAGCTCCACTCAATGAATCTTGTCCTCTATAAGCATCACATTTATATAAATGATTTGTGCTGTGACTCAAGGATCAAACCCTTCTTGGAAATTGATGTCAAAGGGGGAGAGAGAGATCACATCAAAGCTCATCACTTTCAAAAGCGAGAGAGTATTACTTCCACAGGGGGAGAAAGAGATCTCAGGGGGAGAGAATACTCAAGTAGAAAGTATTTCTCAAGGATCCCAGATGCTTGGTGTTCAAGAGGAGAGATGCCACATGTCTTCTTGAGGGGAAAGACATGTTCATATGTGCTTATTTGCATCAGCTCTGTTCATTTATATCTTTCAGCTCTGATTTTTTGTTCCTTATCTTCTCCCAGTATCCCATGCTAAATTCAGGGGGAGCAAGACATCTAAGGGAAAGAAATCATTTAAATTCATTGCATATCTTTACCCTTGGGGACATGTCTAATCCAATGTGGTACTGAGTACTCACTCTCTACATGTCATCCCAGTCTTGGTATTCTTGTGGTTTCTTCTGTTTGCTCTGGCTAGTAGATGTACCTGTGTTATCTAACCTTGTTTACGTAGGTTCATTCCATCCTAAGCAAACTCAAGACTACAAGGTAAGTATATGCATCACAATCATGTGTATGAGGAATTCTTGCTGATGTACATACTGTTTGCAAGCAGGACTCATGAGCATGAAGGTATTTTCTTTAATATTCTTTGCTCTGATGCATATGGTTAAGATACATGTAACACATTGCCTACTCTATCATGGTTATGCTCTCACATGCTTCTATGTTCCATATTCACATGATTGCATACATGTAGGGGGAGCCTATGCTTGTTACATGTCTTTCCGAAGCTTTACTTGCTATTCTTTATATCTTTATCTAAAGCTTTGATGTATGTTGTCATCAATTACCAAAAAGGGGGAGATTGAAAGCACACGTGCTCCATAGGTGGTTTTGGTAATTAATGTCAACATATCTCTTGTTGGACTAACATTTTTATCTAGTATGTTTCAGATAAGTTCAACAATGGAGTTGCATGGACTAAAGGATGTGGGAACTCCTTCAAGATGATAAGGACAAAGGATTGGCTCAAGCTTCAAGCTCAAGACTCTTCATTTTATATTTTAGTGATCCAAGATCACATTGAGTCTATAAGAAAAGCCAATACTATCAAGAAGGAATGAGGTGTTGCTTAATGAGATTCTTGCTCCACAGTGCTTAGTGATATGCTCGAAAACCCTCAAATACTTTCCCACTTCTACTCAAATGACCTAAACCTAAAGTCAAACTCGGCCCAACCGATTCTTTCTATCCGGAGCCACCGAGTTCAGATGTCATAGCCACTGCCACAAACCCTAGGCAAATCGGTCTCACCGATAGGGATCTCGATCTCACCGAGATGGGATTGTGATCTCTCTGTGTATGTCCATTACCAAAATCAGTCTCACCGAGTTTGTGCAATCGGTACTACCGAGATTACAATGCAAACTCTCTGGTTAACTTATTACCAAAATCGGTCCCACCGAGTTTGAGTAATCGGTCCCACCGAAGTTTGCCCGACCAACTCTCTCCGGTTAGCTAATTACCAAAATCGGTCTCACCGAAGTTTGTGTAATCGGTCTCTCGAGATTAAGTTATGCCCTAACCCTAACCATATCAGTCCCTACCGAAGTTGCTTGTCGGTCCCACCGAAACCACTAACGGTCACTAGGTTTATCGAATCGGTCCGGACCGAAGTTTGTTGATTCGGTCCCACCGAGTTTGGTAAATTGTTTGTAACGGTTAGATTTTGTGTGGAGGCTATATATACCCTCCACCTCCTCTTCATTCATGGAGAGAGCCATCGTAACAAACCTACACTTCCAACTTACCGGGCCTCGAGAGAGAACCACCTACTCATGTGTTGAGGCCAAGATATTCCATTCCTACCATATGAATCTTGATCTCTAGCCTTTCCCAAGTTGCTTTCCACTCAAATCTTCTTTCCACCAGATCCAAATCCTATGAGAGAGAGTTGAGTGTTGGGGAGACTATCATTTGAAGCACAAGAGCAAGGAGTTCATCATCAACACACCATTTGTTACTTCTTGGAAAGTGGTGTCTCCTAGATTGTCTAGGTGTCACTTGGGAGCCTCCGACAAGATTGTGGAGTTGAACCAAGGAGTTTGTAAGGGCAAGGAGATCGCCTACTTCGTGAAGATCTACCGCTAGTGAGGCAAGTCCTTCATGGGCGACGGCCATGGTGGGATAGACAAGTGACGGTGTCCTGGACTAGGGGGTATTCACCGCGTCATCTCCCGATTTGTTAGATTGGGCCGAGGACCCCCGTGGCCGTATACTCATGGGCCAGTCCGGACAGTTGCCGCATACAAGGAAGATTCCACAAGACTTGGCGATCAAGACAAGGACTCCTCCCCATCGGCGTATTCGGCTAGGACTCTTGTTATCCTAGGCCTCTAGTGCATTATATAAACCAGGGCCAGGCTAGTCAACAGATATACAATATACAACAATCATAGCATAGGCTAGCTTCTAGGGTTTAGCCTCTTTGATCTCGTGGTAGATCCACTCTTGTAACACACATCATCAATATTAATCAAGCAGGACGTAGGGTTTTACCTCCATCAAGAGGGCCCGAACTGGGTAAAACATTGTGTCCCTTGTCTCCTGTTACCATCCGCCTAGACGCACAGTTCGGGACCCCTTCCCGAGATCCGCCGGTTTTGACAATCGACATTGGTGCTTTCATTGAGAGTTCCATTGTGTCTCCGCAAAAGGTCGATGGCTCGCCAAGTCAACCGCAACTTCGGCATCTTCGTCACCAGCTCGACCGTCACCTTGGTTCGACCAAGGACTGCGCCCTATCTCCGATCGTCATGTTCGGATGAGGGCCTTCATCAACATCATCTCCGATCTCTATCAAGATCATGGAGGAATCATCCAGGGAGCCCGGGGGCTCAACGTCAACATTGCCCTAGGGCGACCGTACTGTTTTTCTGGACAGCGGACTTGTGTCCTCCGCCAACGCCTCTTCAAGCGTCATTTTAACGATTGCTTCGGTGGAATTGTGCGGAATTGAGTCTACAACAACCCTGGAAAATTTCATGGAGTTCCGATGGAGGAATCTCCGCAATCTCCGATATACCGGAGCCGCATTGAATCTGGACGAGAATCCGGACGAGTTTAGGGCGTGGTGTCCAGATTCTAGCTCGGACTTCCTTTGGAAGATCCAACCGTTGATCGGCCGCGGAATTCCTATATCTACCACCTCTCAAAATTTCAGCTCGATCAGACCGTCCAAACTCCGGGAACCTTCCGATTAGTGCATCACTTTTCGGATCTGTTTCTCGCGAAAACGAATCCGACCTGAGTTCGTCTTTTTTTTGAACGGGATTTCGGACATCCTTTTTGAAGGAAGTTTTGTACGGGGTATTGTGTTTTGTTCCCGAACACATCCCACTAACTTTAGAATCTTTTGAACATGATCTTCACCATCATGCTTGTGTCAAACCAGTCCGGCAATATTGCTCCAAAGCTGCCGACCTGCGCTAGACACGTCGTCACTTTGTTAAGCCGAGCTCAACTTCTTCGGATCATCATCTCGACAAGCCGAACAAGAGTCCGGCATCGCGAAGGATCAATCATCACCAACATCGCCGCCCCATGGATTACACGGAGCGGGCATGCCGGCATCGCCGCACGGTCGCTTCATCAAGCCGGCATCGACCACGTCACGACCTGCATCGGCGAGGCCGCACTATTGCTTCTTCAAGCTGGTGTCCATCACGCCGACCTACTTCGACATCTCGGCTGGACCGGGGCTTCGCCATCTCTTCATCAACCTACTCCGGACACTTCAAGGCGTCACTAGCCGACCAGGCAATGGGTGCGTGGATCGAGTCCCAAGTTTAGGAAACACCTTCCATCGGATTGCTACAACAAATAAACCAGGTGCTATTAATACTAGTATTTCTTGTTTGTTGTTTTGGTTAAATTTTCCAAGGAAGTATCACTCTAGTTTGTCCATCATAAGTACACAGGTCTATCAAATGGTGGCCGCGTTATCGACGGTCGCATGATGGTTCGCCGCTCAGTACATAGTCCGTGAACGCCAAGGTCCGAACTCGAACCGACACGTGAATTCAGGCCTTGCCATGCCTTTTACCGCATCACGCTGCCGCCCTGCATCGACATTGATTTCGGCGCCAGGCCATATTTCTTTTATTACTCACTTTGCATAAATTATTTATTATGCAACGATTTTTTTATTACTATTATCTCTGGTTTGCACTAGTTTTTGTGCACAGAAAATGATCCAAATGACTATATCCTTTTGACGTCACCTCGGCCGGACGGGGCTTTGTCAACACTTCATTACCCCATGCCAGGACTTCGCATCACTCTACCGTCTCTGCATTGACCGTGCTCTGTCACCACTTCACGTCGAGCTCTTTGCTTCGCCACCTCGGGACCGGCTTGGGGATGGAACCTTGCCCCGCATCAAGCTCGGACCGCATCGTCAATACCGAACACATTAACCAGCTAAGTTGCCTTCATGCTCAAAGTTTTAAATTTCTAACTTGTGTTCGGTTCGACCAAGCATTATACTTTTTTGGAAAAAAATTGCTTGTAAAAATTTTCCTTGTCGAAACTTTGTTCGCACACACTTGATGCGCTACACGCGCTCATTATACCTGGGGGCTTCTTTAACAAAAGCTTATTAATTCGGGCTTTATGCCCAACACATGTGTCATACTTCCGCATGTACCTTTTATTCACCATTATATGCATCGATATGACTTAAGTTTTGGCCAAGCTGGGTTGCCTGGCTCCTGTGCTTACCCCTACGTTCCCGATTGTTCGGCTAGGTGGTAAAGGAGCACCTCTGCGATTGTTACCGCCGGGTCACCGGATGTGTACCTCGACCGGGTGAAGCCGAAAGCTAGCATTCTTAAGGGAATACTCGGTCGGTGAACTAAAAGATGATTTCTTACCTATTTATTTACCTGCCCCAGATGTTTTTTGCTCTTTTCGTAGTCCGGACATGCACTTTAGGGCATGCCTCCCGAGGAAAGGAACCCCTAACGGAACTATTCTCCCCGGAAGATGTTTCTTACTAACCATGTAATATAACATAACTAGTTGGGCACTTGTCCGATAAAGCACTAATGACCCCTACGCCGGTCTCCACGCATGCCCGGTTTTTATAACCGCGAGGGTATTCGGACACACTCGGACTATTGGGTCCAGAGGTTGAAGCGAAAAGGTCCGCTACGACAAACGATCTACAATCCGGCTAGAAGGCATTTTACATGTCACCTTACATTATATAGTCAACTTTTACCCAAGTCACTTGGGGGCTCTTATGTTTATTTGAGCCGTTTTATACTAAGTGTTTTTCTTCTTAGTCGTTGCAAAGTATTATTATTTATCACTCCTTTTCTCGACACGAGTGTGCGGTCACTAGCCGGGGAGCCTAATTTCTCTCTCAAAACCGCTAGAGTTTAGTTTTCTAAACTAGCCTGATGAGAAGTACTCCGCCTTCGGGATGGGAGACTGAAGCCGTAGGGTCAACCCGCTTGAAATCTTGAGATAGGATGTGTCATGTTAAAGCACCATGTAAGCACTTTTTTTCTAAAGTCCAATTTTCGGATTGGCACCGAACACTTGATCTTGTTCGGACGTCATGTTGTTACTGACGTTTTTTGGTTTTCCAAGCTTTTGGCACTTTTAAACTATTTGTGTGTTTTCAGCACAAGTCTCGCAGTGCAACGCCGGACACCTTTAGAGATTCGGCAAAAACATTCTCGGATATTGCTATATACGCATCAGTTTCGAATTGTGTCTTCGGTCAATAGTTGGGTTGCCCGGCTCCCAAGCTTGCCTCCTACGTTCCGCTTTGTTCGGCTAGGTGTGCAAAGGGAGAACCACTGCGACTGTGCTTCCATCTCGCATGGTCAAGCACCTCGCAGTGTAAAGCCGAAACCGACCGTCACAATAGGTGTAAACTGGTCAGCGATCCGATGACTATATTAAATGACGGGCCATTCATAAAATTGGTCAAGTGTTTCCGGCTTGACCTCGATCGCCGAACACTACCGGGGCTAGTAATCGCCTCCCAACTAAATCCTCAATATTTTGCTCTTACATTGAGCTGAGGTTTCATGATCATGCTTAGCATGACAACCCAAAGAAAGGAACCGATAGCGGGACTATTTTCTTTGGAAGACATTTCTTCTATTAAACTGTAATATAACATATCTCTCTGCGTACCTTTGTTTATAAAACCGTATGGCCAGATTGCCTTGTTTGTCATAAATCTTTGACTTCATAAAGGCTTTATAAAGTAGGACAAACACTCCTCGGCTACTAGCCGAGGAGGTTGAAGCCGATGGTCGGTCAACAAAGTTTTGTACAATGCGGATCCGAGCATTAATGACATAAAGTACTTGGATACAATGAGTCATTACACATAATTTGTGATTTTACTATGGATATTGATCCTTAATTCGCCACCCGTGCCCGCATTAAGGCTCGGGGCTACTTGGGCTTCGGGCTAATTATTTACAAATATTAAAGGGCACATCGATCCCCGATCTGGTATTGCCACCCGACCGATTGTCTCGGGGCTACTGCATTGCCTATCCAATGCGTAAAATTTTAAGTGTAATACAATCTCCGAGGAGATTTTGATCCTCGGGTTGGTCGGCCGCACCCAACCCGAGTCTTGAGGACTGAGCACGCCGCTTTTTGTGTCCCAAGTATTCTGCCGAAGCTAGGACTTGATCCTCGGACCGATTTTGCAAATCAACCCGAGTCTCAGCTGCCATCGGGATCAGCGGTCTTACGTCATCCTTTAGGTGCATCTCGGTTTTAGACCGATACCCACCTTGAGGGCTACCGCTATGTATCTCGGCAGAGAATAATTTGCACCAACCAAAAATATTGACAAAAATCAGCCCACATTCGGTGGTGCACCACCTCGGAAGCGATCCGGCATAAAGCTCGGACGCTTAGTGGCTGGCTCCATAGAGGGCATTTCCGGCATTAAGATTGGCTAAACTCCTTCAAACTTCTTTGTACCAAGGTGATTTACGACACCTCGGATACAGTCCGGCGTTGGAGCTCGGATACATAGTCCGGCATTGTAGCTCGGATACCGTCCGGCGTTGGAGCTCGGATACATAGTCCGGCGATAGAGCTGGGAAGCAGTCCGACGTTGGTTCTCGGCTGCAAAAGATACCTCGAATGTAGTCCGGCGTTAGAGATCGGACGAAGAGGACACTTCCTCCCGGAATAACTTCAAACCCGAGGTGTGGCATAAAATAACAAGGCATTGATAAAGGTCCGTAAACTTAAAGGGCTCCTCGGTTACCCGACGTGTAAACTCGTCGAATGCATTTCGCGATCCTCAAGATCGAAGATGAGAAGATTTGTTGAACCAGTTTTCAAGACCGACGATCAAGATGAAGAATAGTTCGGAAGAATCGAGGAGCGTCCCTAACTTGAAGACCGGTTCAGGGGGCTACTGACGGTGTCCTGGACTAGGGGGTACTCACCGCGTCATCTCCCGATTTGTTAGATTGGGCCGAGGACCCCCGTGGCCTTATACTCATGGGCCAGTCCGGACAGTTGCCGCATACAAGGAAGATTCCACAAGACTTGGCGATCAAGACAAGGACTCCTCCCCACCGGCGTATTCGGCTAGGACTCTTGTTATCCTAGGCCTCTGGTGCATTATATAAACCAGGGCCAAGCTAGTCGACAGATATACAATATACAACAATCATAGCATAGGCTAGCTTCTAGGGTTTAGCCTATTTGATATCGTGGTAGATCCACTCTTGTAACACACATCATCAATATTAATCAAGCAGGACGTAGGGTTTTACCTCCATCAAGAGGGCCCGAACCTGGGTAAAACATCGTGTCCCTTGTCTCCTGTTACCATCCACCTAGACGCACAGTTCGGGACCACCTACCCGAGATCCGCCGGTTTTGACACCGACAACAAGGTTGCTTCTTCATGGACCCTTCGTGGGTGGAGCCCTCCGTGGACTCGCGCAACCGTTACCCTTCGTGGGTTGAAGTCTCCATCAACGTGGATGTACGATAGCACCACCTATCGGAACCACGACAAAAACATCTGTGTCTCCAATTGCGTTTGAATCCTCCAAAACCCTTCCCTTTACATTCTTGCAAGTTGCATGTTTTAGTTTCCGCTGCTCATATACTCTTTGCATGCTTGCTTGTTATGTATTGTGAATGTTAAACTTGTGCCTAAACTCCACTTAAACCTAAAGAAGTTAAAAATTGCAACTTTGGTACTTAGTGTCTAATCACCCCCCCTCTAGACACCTCTTCTCAAGGTCCTACACCATAGACATCACTTTGGCCGGTGCTCCAGCGTCCATCAAGAAATTGTCAAATAGAAATAAAAGAAAAGAAACCATAATCACAAACCCGAAAGAAGAACATAGAGGGAGTTATAGGATCAGTCTCGGGGTTGCAAGACCGGGCCTTGGCCAGAATCAACACCATTGATGCGCTCACCTTTCCTTCTTTGGGAGAGAAGAACAATTGCAGAAGCAAGTTGGGGTTTTCTTGAAGAAATGAGGAACAAGATGAGGGAGAAGCGAGTTGGGTAGAGAGGAAGCTGAGAGAGACGAGTGAAATGATGGTTGCTTCATCTGTCCAACTTACTGCTGGAAAGGAGGGGTTTTGTGATTTGACGGCTCATTGGGCATTACTGCGGCGCTTCGATCGGGGTAGTCTACCGTCACTCTACTACGGAGTAATTTAGTGCATGGCTGGTGGACCCCGATGCTGGTTGTCCCACACGTTAGCTAAAGCGAGTAATTTACTGCATGGATGGAGGAGGATCCGCACGGTAGAGCGTGTCCACTGTTTTTCTGAAGAAAAAAATGATTACAACAAGCGTTTCCACTCTTACGACGGAGGAGTGCGAAACACGACAGCCACTTGAACATACACAGTGCTCCTACTACTAGGCATGTGCAGTGGTTCATACGTCAGTACTACATAATCTTGTTGCTAGTGTAGTAAGATATGACGACAACAAATGAGGTTATGCGCATGTCAACTATATGAACAGTAATGTAGTAACATAGTACCGCTTTCTCGACTGTCCGGTCAAAAATGAACAGTGAGATCAATGTTAACAGAACCAGGTCTACGGCGCACGGAGAGTATGGTGCTACAGTACTCCACGAAACATGAACCATATGAAGCACCAATAGTGTTAGGCAGGGTGTATGAAGGGTGCACGGGATGGGAGCAAAAGTTCCCTTCTCGACCCACTTTTGGGTGTTTGGCAGAGTGCATGAAGGGTGCATAAGTCCACACTAGTAGGTTAACACAAATACACGAAGAGGAAACAACTATATTGAGATGAGAATGCAACCAAACACGCCCACACGCTTTGTGCTACAGTGACTAATCTGCACCATCTGAGTTTGATCCAACGGTCATGTTGCCCCGAGACATGGACATGCCCATGCAGAGGGCGCCTAAACACCACCGAAGCCCCTCTGCTTCTGGAGGCGCACGAAGTTGCTGATGCAGGGGGTGAAACGGCTGAAAGGCAATGCAATCTACGGGAAGGCGCAAGGAGCCAGCCGAGGAGCGGGGAATCTTTTGGTTTTTACCATGGTAAAACACCAGTCGATGACTTCTGACATCAGGGAGTAGTGGGTTTTACAGGCGGAGTCATTGTGACTAATTGCTGCCGCGCCTGCTCCCGTCAATCAAAAAATTAAAAATCCTGCCGCGCCTGCTCCCGTCAATAAAAAAATTAAAAATCCCACCGCGCCTGCTCCCGTCAATCAAAAAATTAAAAATCCTGCCGCACCCAAACACCAGAGCAACACCGCGGTGGATATTTAAATTACCTGCCGGCAAGTAGATAAAAAAGGGGTGAAAAACCAAATGTTGCAGCGGCCTAGCTAATCGATCGAACTAGCCCAACTAGCTAGCCACCGTGCTTCACTGATGTACTCGGCGGGAAAGATGGTCTTTCGTGATTTGACGACTCATTTACTTGCTTCGGCGAAAACGCGCGGTAGGGCGTCCCACGTCAGGAAGAATATATGCGTGCACCACCCGGGAGGACCCCGAAACCGCGCGGTAGGGTGTGCCATGTCTCGGCACGGAGGAAAAATGTGCGTGTAAAAATATATTGTATCAGATGTAGTACCTATGGTTCGACCTCGGGACCTAGCCAGTCGGTCGAAAACACCCCACTAGCCACACAGCTTCATCATGCTAACGTGGCACGGAGGATAGGTGTGGTTAGCTCCGTCTCGACCAGCCACAACGTCTCTTGTTCTAGGCGTTTCTTCTACTTTCCAAGATTTTTTTAGTTGTAATAACACCACGGCAAGCTAGTGCCGCTCTTCCTATGTAACGCCCTCGATGCGGCTATATCTCCCACGTGTCGAAGCACGACTTAGAGGCATAACCGCATTGAAAGCAATGTCGCAAGTGAGGTAATCTTCACACAACCCATGTAATACATAAGGGAAAGAGATACATAGTTGGCTTACAAATGCCACTTCACACAATACATAAATAAACATCCATCATCCAGATTACACTCAAGGTCCGACTACGGAACCAAAATAAAAGAAGACTACCCCAAATGCTACACGGATCCCCGATCATCCCAACTGGGCTCCACTCACCGATCATCGTGAAAGACACATAGTAACGACCACGTTCCTCGTCGAACTCCCACTTGAGCTCGGTTGCGTCATCTGACCGGCATCGCCGGCACTGCAATCGCTTTTGGTAGAATCTGTGAGTCACGGGGACTCAGCAATCTCACACCATGTAGATCAAGACTATTTAAGCTTATAGGAAGGACAGAGTTGTGAGGTGGAGCTGCGACAGCGACTAGCATATATGGTGGCTACATTCGCAAAGAGAGCGAGAAGAGAAGCAAGGCACGGTCGTGAAGCTAGTAGCGACCAAGAGGTGATCCTGAAACTACTTACGTCAAACATAACCCCAACAACTTGTTCACTTCCCGGACTCACCGAGAAGAGACCATCACGGTTACACACCTTGATTGATGTATTTTAATTAAGATCAACTTCGGGTTTTCTACAACCAGACATTAACAAATTCCCATCTGCCTCATAACCGCGGGCACGACTTTCGAAAGATAAAACCCTGCAGGGGTGTCCCAACTTAGCCCATTATAAGCTCTCACGGTCAACGAAGGATATTCCTTCTACCGGGAAGACCCGATCGATCTCGGAATCCCGGACTACGTGACATTTTGACAATGGTAAAACAAGACCAGCAAAGCCACCCGAATGTGCCGACAAATCCCGATAGGAGCTGCACATATCTCGTTCTCGTGGCACACCGGATGAGCAGTCCGCATAACTAAAACCAGACCCCAAGTTTCCTTGAGGGGCGCCAAAGCGCTCTAGTTTGGGCCAACACTCGAGAGGAGAATTGGCCCGGGGTTAAATAAAGATGACCCTCGGGCTCATGAAACCCGGGGAAAAAGGCTTAGGTGGCAAATGGTAAAACCAAAGTTGGGCCTTCTTTGGAGGAGTCTTATTCAAAGCGAACTGTCAAGGGGGTCCCATAAATCACCCAACCGTGTAAGGAACGCGAAATCAAGGAACATAACACCGGTATGACGGAAACTAGGGCGGCAAGAGTGGAACAAAACACCAGGCATAAGGCCAAGTCTTCCACCCTTTACCAAGTATATAGATGCATTAATTAAACAATAGATATTGTGATATCCCAACAAGTAAACATGTTCCAACAAGGAACAACATCTCCATGTTCCAACAAGGAACAAACTTCATCTTCACCTGCAACTAGCAACGCTATAAGAGGGGCTGAGCAAAGCGGTAACATAGCCAATCAACGGTTTGCTAGGAAAGGATGGTTAGGGGCTTGACATGGCAATATGGGAGGCATGATAAGCAAGTGATAGGCATCGTAGCATAGGCATAGCAAAATTGTGAGCATCTAGCAAGCAAAGATAGAAGTGATTTCGAGGGTATGGTCATCTTGCAAAACACATGTAGGACTCAAGATCATAGGATGCACACATCAATCATGGCAAAAATGACAAAAGTGCATGTTCTGATAAAAATTTGAAACTAACATCACATAGCCCTCTTCCAACAGCATTTCTGGCATCAAGATGAGCGCAAACGAAAATGAAGCAATGAGACTAAATGATGTACTCGTCGAGACGAACAATTCGGTATGCTATACGCCCAAATCGGAGCCACGAGTACAGAGTTATGGTGCGATGAAAATGCAACAAATAATCTGCAGAATAAAGACTTAGACGAAAACGGGATGGAAGAGAGTCAACCCTAGTGGATCTAGATCCGGCTCGGCCATGGATCGAGGACGGCCGGGCGGCGGCTCGCCATGAGCTGGTGCAGGAGGAGGCCGGGCCGGCCGGGCGGCAAGGTGCGGACGGCGGGGCCGGCGGGTCGGTGGCCGGAGCGGAGGCGGCCGGCGACGGGCTCGGCGGCGGAGGAGCTTCACGAGCGGCGGTAGGGCGGCTGGCGCCGAGGAGGCGGCGGGCACAGCCCGGGCGCTGGGCTGGAGGGCCCCTGCCCGGGCGGGCTCAAGGGAGGCGGCGGCGATGTGGGCGCGGGCGCCACGTGGCGGCTTCCGATTCGCCGGGGGCGTGGCGGCGGATGCGTCCGGCTCCGTCCGGACGTGTCCGGCGGCGCGGAGAGGAGCGGGGCTAGGGTTAGGGTGGAAATGACCCGAGATTTCGGGGGAGGAGGTGTTTTATAGGTAGGAGGAGCTAGGAAGCTCCAAATGAGGTGTAGTTTTCGCCCACACGATCGTGATCCGACGACGGAGAGCATGGAAGTGACTTAGATGGGTTATTGGGCTGTTTTGAAGGGGTGTTGGGATGCAACCCAAAAGAGGCCTTTGCGGTTATGCGGTTAACCGTTGGAGTATCAAACGAGCTCCAAATGACTCGAAACTTGACAGGTGGTCTACCGGTGGTGTACCAAGGCCACTTGACAAACCTCGGTCTATTCTGAGAAATTTTAGTACCCGCTCACGGAAAAATGTAAAAGGGGACGCCGGGGGACATAGGAGTGCCGGATTGCAAAATGGACAACGGGGAAAATGCTCGGAATCATGAGACGAACACGTATGCAAATGAGATGCACATGATGACATGATATGAGATGCATGACATAAACAAAATGCAAAACGAAAGACAAAAACCCAACCACGGAGGGAATATCATATCACAATGCCGAAAATGGCAAGAGTTGGAGTTACAAATATGGAAAGTTACATCCGGGGTCTTACAACACTCCACCACTACAAGAGGATCTCGTCCCGAGATCTAGGACCTAAAGAACTCCGGATATTCGAACGGAGGTGATCCTCACGCTCCTGTGTGGCTTCTTGGTCGGAATGGTGTGACCGCTTCACTTTCGTGAATTTGATTGACTTGTTGCGTAGTCTTGGCGCCGGTTTCCTCAAGAATAGCAATGGGGTGCTCATGATAAGAGAGATCTTCTTGGAGGTCAATTTCTTCGAAGTTGATGGTGCGCTCAGGAGTCTTGAAGCACTTGTGAAGCTGTGACACGTGAAACACATCATGCACGTTCGCGAAGTTGGACGAGAGCTCAAGTTGATAGGCGAGGTCGCCTCTTTTGCCAATGATCTTGAAAGGACCCACGTATCTAGGGGCAAGCTTCCCTTTGATACCGGGTTTAACGAAAGTGCCCTTCATTGGAGAGACGCGGAGGTAGAGATGGTCTCCTATTTCAAAAGCCACATCACGGTGCTTGTCATCATAATAGCTCTTCTGGCGCGATTGCGCGGCTTTGAGATTCTCACGAATGACTTTGCACATTTCTTCGGCTTCTGTGATCAAGTCGTTGCCAAGAAGTTGGCGTTCACCTGCCTCGGACCAATTGAGAGGAGTACGGCACTTTCTGCCATAGAGAATTTCGAATGGGGCCTTGCCCGAACTCGCTTGGAAGCTGTTGTTGTAGGAGAACTCGGCATATGGAAGACAATCTTCCCACTTCATACCGAAGGAAATGACACAAGCCCTGAGCATATCTTTAAGGATTTGATTGACTCGCTCGACTTGGCCACTTGTTTGAGGATGGAAAGTCTGTCTTTGAAACGAATGTTGGTGCCCATGGCCTTCCGAAAAGAATCCCAAAACTTGAGGTAAAGATGCTTCCACGGTCTCAAGAGATCAATTGTGGAATGCCGTGCAAGGAGACAATTTCGAGGTGTAAAGCTCCGCCAACCGAGCTGCTGTGATAGATTCTTTGATTGGAAGAAAATGAGCCACTTTAGTAAGCTTGTCAATGACAACGAAGATAGCATCATTTCCGGCGCTTGGACTTAGGGAAATCCAGTCACGAAGTCCATCTCGATATGATCAAACTTCCATTCCGAATAGCAAGAGGTTGGAGGAGACCAGCTGGTCATTGGTGTTCTGCTTTCACTCTTCTGCAGACATCACACTCATTCACGAATTGAGCAATTTCTCGCTTCATTCGAGTCCACCAATATGACTACTTGAGGTCATGGTACATCTTCGTACTTCCAGGATGAATGGATAGAAGGGAATCGTGTGCCTCGTTCATAATGACTTTACGTAGATCACCCTTAGGAACCACAATCCGTCCTCGAAGAAAAGAGTATCTTTGTCATCAATGTGGAAGCACTTGTATTTGGAAATATCCTTGTCGATACCACGCTTCACCTTTTTCACCATGGTATCCAGGAGTTGAGCCTCACGAATCTGATCTTCCAAAGTAGGAGAGACTATGAGGTTGGCAAGAAAGCCTTGAGGAACAACTTGAAGATTCAGTTTGCGGAAAGCTTCACAAAGGTCCGGTTGGAAGGGCTTGAGGATTAAACTGTTGCAATAAGCCTTCCTGCTCAAAGCATCTGCAATCACATTGGCCTTGCCCGGAGTATATTCAATACTCGGATTGTACTCTTGAATCATTTCGACCCATCGAGTTTGTCTGAGGTTGAGGTTGGGTTGAGTGAAGATATACTTGAGGCTCTTGTGATCGGTGAAAATGTCCACTTTCCTTCCCAACAAGAGATGTCTCCAAGTTATTAATGCATGGACAACTGCCGCCAACTCAAGATCGTGAGTGGGGTAGTTCTTTTCGTTGGGCTTCAGCTGACGAGAGGTATAGGCCACAACTCGCATTAACACAGCAACGAGACCTTGAAGAGAAGCATCACAGAAAACTTCGAATGGCTTGGATTCATCAGGAGGAGTTAAGACAGGAGCTGTGACTAGCTTCCCTTTGAGAGTATTGAAAGCAACGTCACACTCAGGAGTCCAGACATACTTGACATGCTTCTGGAGGAGGTTGGAAAGAGGCTTTGCAATCTTAGAGAAGTTCTCAACGAATCTTCGGCAATAGCTTGCAAGTCCAAGAAAACTACGAAGCTGCTTGACATTCTGAGGAGGTTCCCGATTCACAACTGCAGACACCTTCTCGGGATTAACAGTGATGCCCTTGGCGGAGATGATGTGACCAAGATAAAGAACTTCATCAAGCCAAAATTCACATTTGGAAAACTTCGCATAGAATTGATGCTCTCTGAGCTTGTCGAGCACCAATCGCAAATGTTTGGCATGATCCTTCTTATTCTTGGAGAAGACCAAAATATCATCGAGATAGACAAAGACGAATTCATTGGTGTAGGGGTTGAAGATGAAGTTCATCATTCGAGAGAATGTTGGAGGAGCATTGACAAGGCCGAAAGACATGACAAGATATTCATAAGAACCAAAGCTTGTTCGAATGCTGTCTTGGGAATATCTTGTTCACGAATGCGAATTTGATGATAACCCATACGAAGGTCAAGCTTGGAGAACACTTTAGCACCTTTGAGTTGCTCGAAAAGCTCATTGATGTTGGGAAGTGGATACTTGTTCTTGATAGTCTTCTTATTCAATGGACGGTAATCAACGCAAAGTCGGTCCGTGCCATCCTTCTTCTGGACAAAAAGAACACCACAACCCCAAGGAGATGAACTCCGTCTGATCAGACCAAGACGCTCTTGTTCATAGAGTTGTTTCCTCAATTCCTTCAGCTCATTAGGTCCAAGCTTGTATGGACGCTTGCAAACGGGTTCAGTGCCAGGCTCAAGATCGATAACAAACTCAACTGGCCGGTGAGGAGGCATTCCTGGAAGCTCTTCTAGAAAGACATCTTGATACTCGCAAACAACTGGAATCTGAGAGATAGCATCCAACTCGCCCTTCTCATTGAGAGAAAACAACCGAATGGTTTCATCACGAGCGGCATAGATGATCACATCCTCAGAAGAGTGTGTCAATTGAATTTCCCTGGCAGCACAATCAAGCTGAGCTTTGTGCTGAGAAAGCCAGTCCATCCCGAGAATAAGATCAATATCCGAGTCGCCAAGAACAATTGGTTTAGCCAGAAATCTATAGTCGCCCATCTTGATAGAAACATCCGGGACATAATTATTAGCTGTCATTTGCTTACCCGGGACACAACCGATAAAGAACTAGGCAATTCTTGATAACCCAACTCATGCTTAGATGCAAAAGGTCTTGAGATGAAACAATGCGATGCACCGGATCAAATAATACTTTTGTAGGAATATCATTAATCGAGATTACCCATTAACACATCAGTAGATACCTCCGCTTGCGCTGCATTCATCATATTCACCTTGGCATGCTTTGGATTATGCTTGACCACTGCATTGCTGGAAGATCTCACAGGAGGAGGAGGCGGAAGGCGCCTTTGGTTAAAGCACTTGTTCGCATAGTGACCTTTCTGCTGACATTTGTTGCAAGTCACCTCTGAGAGCGGACGGTGATAAGGAGCATTTGACCTTGGAGCTTGAGAATTTGACTTGTTCTCGATAGCCTGGGTTGGGTGGGTGGGAAGATCCACGACCACCTGAGTTCTTCTCACGATAAGGCCGAATGAAACGGAGGAGGAGGAAGGTAGAACTTCGCTGCTTAGCTGCCACTTGAGAGGAAGAAGAAGACTGAACTGCATCCCCGATTCTCTTCTTAGAAGCCTCACACTTGAGCTGGGTGGCTTCTTGCTTCAAAGGCCATGTTGTAGAATTCATCATACTTTTACGGCTCAAAAGCACGAGAGCTAATTGCAGATCTTCTCCGAGGCCACCTCTGAATTGATAGATCATACTCTTTTCATTAGGGACGCCTCTTGCTTAGCGAAGCGAGCGAGTTCTCGAACTGGATATTGTATTGATACACGTACATGCCGCCTTGCTTGAGATTGCGGAACTCCTCACGCTTGCTCTCAACAACACTTTTCGTAATGTGGTGAGCTTTGAAGTCTCATGAACTCATCCCTGTAATTACACGACCTCCTCTGGAATCTTTGTATTGCCGATACCACTCGGCAGCTTGGTCCTTGAGTTGAAACGAAGCAAACTTGACAAAGTCCTCAGGTCCGACATTGCTACATTCAAAATGTTTGCAGATGTCCACAAGCCAATCGTCGGCGTCTGTGGCCTCGACACAGAAGCTGAAAGACTTCGGCTGATTAGCGAGGAACTGATTGAGGGTAGCAAAGTGCGGCTGGTTGTTGCTTTGGCCTTGATTTCCTTGGGTACGCTCTTGCAAGAGTTGCAAAATCATCTGAGCATTTGCATTGGTGGCTGCCATGATAGCTTGCCATGCCTCCGGAGGCGGAGGTGGAGGTGGAGGGTTCGACTGACTCCCATCATTGCGTTCCGGATTCAGACGTTATGGAGCCATCCTGAAGAGGGTGACATCCGTTAGCACTTTGATAGACAGATAGACAAGTTGAATCAACGGATAGAAATTGCAACATATAGTCTTCACAATAAACATTCGAACAAGGATGAACGAATGAATTCCAAAAGCTAACATCACACGTCCATTAAGGTGAGAAGCCACTTGATTAAGGGTTGATGAAAAGAAATAACAAGGTACGACTGGAACAAATAAGTGGTAAGGATTACCCAATCACAAACCAAATATCTGCAGGAAGAAATGCTAAGAGCTACTTGAAACCCACCTATACACTCCCGAAACTTTCTGGTTATGCAATCTGGTGTTGGGGATACAGGGGACACAAAATATATCACCCAAACTAACAATACCTAGATCCACCAGTATCCATCCACAACACATAACCAACAAACCTTCGAAATCGTGGTACCTCGACCTTCAAAAGCATCCGTTATATGAGTCATGGCAATACTCCCGAGCTCACCCCAAGATCGGGTTATCGGGGTTATTTCACCAACAACTGCATAAAAGAGATTTTCGATGTCGGCAAAGCTCGTGTATTCCAGAATCGCAACGATAAAATTGTGACGACAACACCTCGGAGCTCAACTCCCGGGACACCGCCACAACCCCTAAATGTCGAGGAACCAAGAACAATGTTCTCGTCACAAAACCATCTAACGATTCCAAGATACCCGCGTGATCCTAAATTTTTTTTTTAGTGAAATTTGAGGAGAGGAGAGTCAAAACTTCTACGTCAGGAGACCTCACCAGAGCGACGAAGGGACTGGGGAGTAAAAAGAATCCTACTCTCGATATATATAATCCTAAGACTCAAAATTTTTTTGTTCTAGACTCAACAACGCCAGCAAACAATCAAGCAGGGGCTCCTAAGTCGGGGCTGGCTCTGATTACCAACTTGTAACGCCCTCGATGCAGCTATATCTCCCACGTGTCGAAGCACGACTTAGAGGCATAACCGCATTGAAAGCAATGTCGCAAGTGAGGTAATCTTCACACAACCCATGTAATACATAAGGGAAAGAGATACATAGTTGGCTTACAAATGCCACTTCACACAATACATAAATAAACATCCATCATCCAGATTACACTCAAGGTCCGACTACGGAACCAAAATAAAAGAAGACTACCCCAAATGCTACGCAGATCCCCGATCATCCCAACTGGGCTCCACTCATCGATCATCGTGAAAAGACACATAGTAACGACCACGTTCCTCGTCGAACTCCCACTTGAGCTCGGTTGCGCCATCTGCACTGCATCGCCGGCACCTGCAACTGTTTTGGTAGAATCTGTGAGTCACGGGGACTCAAAGCAATCTCACACCATGAGATCAAGACTATTTAAGCTTATAGGAAGGACAGAGTTGTGAGGTGGAGCTGCAGCAAGTTTACTAGCATATATGGTGGCTACATTCGCAAAGAGAGCGAGAAGAGAAGCAAGGCACGGTCGTGAAGCTAGTAGCGATCAAGAGGTGATCCTGAAACTACTTACGTCAAACATAACCCCAACACCGTGTTCACTTCCCGGACTCCGCCGAGAAGAGACCATCACGGTTACACACGCGGTTGATGTGTTTTAATTAAGGTCAACTTCGGGTTTTCTACAACCGGACATTAACAAATTCCCATCTGCCTCATAACCGCGGGCACGACTTTCGAAAGATAAAACCCTGCAGGGGTGTCCCAACTTAGCCCATTATAAGCTCTCACGGTCAACGAAGGATATTCCTTCTACCGGGAAGACCCGATCAGTCTCGGAATCCCGGACTACAGGACATTTTGACAATGGTAAAACAAGACCAGCAAAGCCGCCCGAATGTGCCGACAAATCCCGATAGGAGCTGCACATATCTCGTTCTCAGGGCACACCGGATGAGCAGTCCGTACAACTAAAACCAGACCCCAAGTTTCCTTGAGGGGGCACTGCAAAGCGCTCTAGTTTGGGCCAACACTCAGAGGAGAATTGGCCCGGGGGGTTAAATAAAGATGACCCTCGGGCTCGCGAAAACCCGGGGGAAAAAGGCTTAGGTGGCAAATGGTAAAACCAAAGTTGGGCCTTCTTTGGAGGAGTCTTATTCAAAGCGAACTGTCAAGGGGTCCCATAAATCACCCAACCGTAAGGAACGCGAAATCAAGGAACATAACACCGGTATGACGGAAACTAGGGCGGCAAGAGTGGAACAAAACACCAGGCATAAGGCCGAGTCTTCCACCCTTTACCAAGTATATAGATGCATTAATTAAACAATAGATATTGTGATATCCCAACAAGTAAACATGTTCCAACAAGGAACAACATCTCCATGTTCCAACAAGGAACAAACTTCATCTTCACCTGCAACTAGCAACGCTTATAAGAGGGGCTGAGCAAAGCGGTAACATAGCCAATCAACGGTTTGCTAGGAAAGGATGGTTAGGGGCTTGACATGGCAATATGGGAGGCATCATAAGCAAGTGATAGGCATCGTAGCATAGGCATAGCAAAAGAGCGAGCATCTAGCAAGCAAAGATAGAAGTGATTTCGAGGGTATGGTCATCTTGCAAAACACATGTAGGACTCAAGATCATAGGATGCACACATCAATCATGGCAAAAATGACAAAAGTGCATGTTCTGATAAAAATCTGAAACTAACATCACATAGCCCTCTTCCAACAGCATTTCGGGCATCAAGATGAGCGCAAATGAAAATGATGCAATGAGATGAAATGATGTACTCGTCAAGACGAATAATTCGGTATGCTATACGCCCAAATCGGAGCCACGAGTACAGAGTTATGGTGCGATGAAAATGCAACAAATAATCTGCAGAATAAAGACTTAGACGAAAAACGGGGATGGAAGAGAGTCAACCCTAGTGGATCTAGATCCGGCTCGGCGCGCGGATCGAGGACGGCCGGCGGCGGCTCGCCAGAGCTGGTGCAGGAGGAGGCCGGGCCGCCGGAGCGCGGCCGGGCGGCGCGGCGGGACGGCGGGGCCGGCGGGGTCGGTGGTCGAGCGGGCCGGAGCGAGGCGGCCGCGACGGCTCGGGGGAGGAGCTCACGGGCGGCGGGCACGGCCCGGGCGCGGCCGGGAGGGCCTCACTGGCCCGGGCTCAACGGGAGGCGGCGGCGATGGGCGCGGGCGCCACGTGGCGGCTCCCGATTCAGCCGGGCGCGGCGGACGCGTCCGCCTCCGTCTCGACGTGTCCGGGCGCGAGAGGAGCGGGCTAGGGTTAGGGTGGAAATGACCCGGATTTCGGGAGGAGGTGTTTTATAGGTAGGAGGAGCTAGGAAGCTCCAAATGAGGTGTAGTTTTCGCCCACACGATCATGATCCGACGACGGAGAGCATGGAAGTGATTTAGATGGGTTATTGGGCTGTTTTGAAGGGGTGTTGGGCTGCAACCCAAAAGAGGCCTTTGTGGTTATGCGGTTAACCGTTGGAGTATCAAACGAGCTCCAAATGACTCGAAACTTGACAGGTGGTCTACCGGTGGTGTACCAAGGCCACTTGACAAACCTTGGTCCATTCCGAGAAAGATTAGTAACCGCTCACGGAAAAATGTAAAAGGGGACGCCGGGGGACATAGGAGTGCCGGATTGCCAAACGGACAACGGGGAAAATGCTCGGAATCATGAGACGAACACGTATGCAAATGAGATGCACATGATGACATGATATGAGATGCATGACATAAACAAAATGCAAAATGAAAGATAAAAACCCAACCACTGAGGGAATATCATATCACAATGCCGAAAATGGCAAGAGTTGTTGTTACAAATATGGAAAGTTACATCCGGGGTGTTACATCCTGTGTGCCCGTGCAAAGGTTAGACGATGGAGAGAAGAGAGAGATCGCAGACCTGGGACCCACCAGTAAGTGACTCTACTCAGCGTAATACTATATAAAATCAAGTTATGGGACAAAGCCAACAACTGTTATTGTTTCAGGCTATCGACTTATGTCGGATGTGGGGTTCCGGCAAACACTTAAGGTTCGAACACTGGGGTGCGCGCGAAGTCTTTCCCTTCTACTGATCTACGTTCTAGCTTGCTAAGATCTCACAGACAAACTCGACAAACTCGCAACACATAAACACACGAGGTTTATACTGGTTCGGGCCACCGTTGTGGTGTAATACCCTACTCCAGTGTGGTGGTGGTGGATTGCCTCTTGGGCTGATGATGAACAATACAAGGGAAGAACAGCCTCCTGAGGTTGGGGTGTTCTTTTGCTTGTGTAGTTGAGGATGATCTGAACCAGTTCGGGATTAGTTGCCTCCTACTGTGGTGGCTAGTCCTATTTATAGGGGCCCTGGTCCTCTTCCCAAATATCGAGTGGGAAGGGAGCCAACAACGGTGGGCAAATTTGAAGGGGGACAGCTAGTACAAGCTATCCTGACGAAAGCGGTCTTCACCTGCGAAAAGCTCCGGGGTGACACCGTCTTGGGCTCCATAATGACCTCTGCATTGCCGTCCTCCTGGTCTTGGTCTCGTTGCACCAATACGACAACCTTTGCCTGATGCCTCAGTACTCTTCGCCTATGCTGGACTCCTTAGCACCGAAGGGGAAATAGGGATGCTGCGCGCATTGGCGCCCGCGTGGTACCGTTCGTCATGGCTCACGTCACGAGAGCCTCGTGAGGTTTTCCTTGCCTTGATATCTCCGCTCCTCGTGAGCCTGCCTGACTAGGCTACTCCAGAGGAGGTCTTGCGCCGTCCGCCTCGCGAGGCTTGGACCCTCGCGAGGGTCTTGGGTGCCTTGTTGACGAAGATGGGCCATACGGCCTGCTGCTTGGCCACGCCAGGCCGCAGGCGAGCAAGTCTGGGACCCCGTTCCCAGAACGCCGATAGTAGTCCCCAGGCCCAAGGTGCGCTCGGGCTTGGCTTCATGGCGAAGCCAAGGGTCAAGTTCGGAGCACCGCGGGCCCCAATAGGCCTGCGGCCTCGGTCGACGTGTGGCAGTTGATTGGACGTGGGCGTCTCCGCTTCCCCATGCTGCCCCTGAATTCGCGTGGCTATGCGGCCCCCGCATCTCACAAGGTTATTCCTCCTTCACCCACGCATGGCTCCTCCAATTTCTCTGCTTCCTCATGGCCCTGCTCCGCTCTTCCAATCTGACTTGCGCTCCGCCTCCCCCATTGCCATGACGCCGAAACTAGCTAAGAAGGAGAAGAAACCTCTATCTCTGCCAACTGCGCCTCTGTCTTTCGCGCCTGCGCTCGGCCGGTCTCGGGTGCTCAACGACGAGGCCATGGACAAGGTGCGTCCGTTGCTTGCTTCCAGCTTCAACGAGTGGGGGAAGACGGTGGCTTGGCCTGCGTCCCGTACCCGTGCGGCTAGGGCAGCCACAGAGGTCCCGATCTTCATCGACATCCTCTGGGCTGGTCTGATTCCTCCCTTCTCCGCCTTCTTTAATGTTGTGCTTGAGCATTATCAGACCCACATGCTGCACCTCGACCCTCAATCTGTGACTCTTCTGGCCGTCTTCGCGTTCGTGTGCGAAGCCCTGGTTGGCATTGCCCCTTCTGTGGCTCTCCTCCGCCATTTCTTCTCATTGCACCTGACCTTCCCTCAACAAAGCTCGGGATGCGTGAGCTTCCATGCCGTGGCTGCGACGGCGGGCGAGGGGATCAACTTCGAGCTTCCTCCATCCACGAGCAAATTCCAGACACGATGGGTGTTCGTCGATGCCTGTGTGCTCAGCCGTCTGCTCCAGGCTCTGTCGGGGCCCGCTGTTCCTAATTCCGGCTGGAGCCATCAGCGGCTCTCGAGCCCCGGCCTTGCCCACGTCTGGCTCAGGTTGAGGTTGCTGAAAGATTGCGGCATAACTGCGCCGATGGTGGTGAAGGAATCGTCAAACGCCGGGTTGCTCCGCTTCAACGCCATTCTTGCCCAATGCGGATCTTGCTCAGCAGCCAAGATCACATGAGGTTTCAGGAGTCTGGGCTCCTCCTTGGGACACGGCAAATAGTGCTCAAGGTCCTGACGGGTGTCCTCTTGCCGGCCGAATTGCCTGGGAAGAACTGTTTGATGTACCGCTGCAAGAACAAGGATGAGTTTGTAGAGAGCATGCCTCTCTTTGATGAGTGGGGGCTGCGGCCGATCGGCCTGGAGGGGCCTTGTGAGAACCCCATCGTCGTGGTTCCCTTCCTTGCCACCGATGCTGAGCCCGCCCTGAGTGATGATGCAGGTGGGCGAGCTCCGGCGGAGGCGGGTGGCCCAAGTGCTGAGGAGCGCGTGCCGAGTGGTGATCCTGGGGCATAATCCTCAGGAGCCTGCCACCCCCTCCTGAGGCGTCGGTCGCTGAGGAGGCGAGCACGCAACTCCCGAGTCCATGGCTCCAGGTGCCTCGGGAACTCGCGGTGAAATGGTGCCCGACTGTTTGCCGCGACCGCACATCCCTGAAGATATCCTTCTGGGCTCTTCTTCACCCCCGCTGCGCTCCGGTCGCCATGTCCAGCGCTTCGGTCGCCTTTCTGTGGACTTCGAAGAGCTCTGCAAGAGGAAGGGATCCCCTAGCAGCAGCACTATCTTCGGGTCGTTGAAGCGAAGGAAGTATGGCGCCGTTGTCGTGTAAGTGCCGCACTGCCATGGCTTATCATGCGTTGTTTTCATCTCCTGACGCCAGTCTTTCAGGGCTCTGTTCATCAAGGCTACTGCATCTCCTGAGAAACGGCCTATTCCTCCCTCAACTCTTCCGCCAGCCTCGAGCGCTCCGGGTCCGCTCATCGCTCCTGGAACAGGGTTGGCTGAAGGGGCACTCCTGCCTTCTTGGCGCAACGATCCTGCGGCCTTGTCGTTCCTCCCCCCTGGTTTGGCACGGAGCTTGGCAGGCGTGCCCAAGATTCCTCCGCTAGTCATGGACGGCAACTTGTTGGCTTCGATCTCCGGCTCCTCTTCAAACAGTGGGCCTCTGCCGGTTTGGTCTCCTCGCGAGGACGGGCCAGCGCCAGGTGCGGCGTCAGCCCCCAGCCCCCTGCCGGGGGGTGGCGCGCTGCCTAGCTCCCCGCCCGCAGCCCCCGAGGCGGTGGACGAGGAGGGTCGAGCGTTCGAGCTCGAGTGCGGTCGGAGCATGGTTCGCCACGAGCTCTTCCAGGAGGCGATGGGCACGATGAGCCGACTTGGTGAAGAGCTCGCGGGTGTTGACTCGCGCCTTGAGGCCGAAGGTCTCCGGCTGGTGGAGAAGCGACGCAAGCTAAGGGTGGCCATCAACCTTGGTCGCTATCAGCGCGACCTTGAGAACGCGAAGGCCGAGGCGTCCCTCAAGATCGCGCATGAAGCCCGCTCGCGAGCCCTGGACGAGGCTCGCGAGGCTGACCGCCGTCGCGAAGCTGCGGAGGAGCGCGCGTGGGAGCTCCAGGCCTGGAGCGTGTCTCTTGAGCAACAGGTGGACGCGCGTAGGGCCACTCTTGCGTCGCTGAGGGGGACGCCCACGGAGGAAGAGGAGGTCCGGAAGCGCGAGGAAGCGCTGACCCTAGAGGCCGCGGAGCGCAGCCTCGAGCTCGAGCGACTGGAGACGAGGGAGCGCCAAGTTGCCCAAGCAGAAGATGTCGTCGGGCCTCGCGACGCCAGAGTCAAGGAGGAGGTTGCTCACCGGGTGGCTGAGGTTCGCACGGATCTTGAGGGTAGGTACAACCTGAAGCTGAGGCTCGTAGGCATGGAGGATGAGGGCAGGGCCGCAACCCTCAGGCCTAGGTTGGACGAGGCCGAGAAGCATGCGGAAGCCACGGCCGCCGCCCTGGTTACAGCGCAAGCGGACCTGGACTCCGCCCGCACCAAGCTGCGCTCCCTCCGGAGGCGGGTTGATGATGCCGAGGCCGTTGCTCAGCAGGACACAGAGGAGGTGCTCCAAGGACGCACTCTGGAATGCGAACATGCTCCTATGCTTCAGGATCTTCGAAACAGGGCCAACACCGCCCTGGGCCACATTTGTGACGTGGAGGTGCCGGCCCCTCACTCGAATGACTATGCCAGCCATCTGATCTTCTTCACTGAAGTTGTGACGTGCCTAGAGGCTTGATCCGCTAGAGCCCGCCAGCTTGTGGAGGAAAGGGGGCGTGGCCTGCTTGAGCGCGCCTTCTCACGTGTCTTCAGCCACCTTCTGAAAGCCAACCCCGACTTCGATTTTGATGCCGCCATCACTCCCGTCCCAACGGTCGTCCGGGATGACTTGGCGCGTTGGGTTGAAGACAAGGTGGATGCGTTGGTCAGGGCCTTCACTTCGGAAGATGATGGGGTGGTGGTCGCTGTAGATGAAGGCGATGTGGTGGACGGCGGGGTCGGGGGCATCGCCGGTGGTGGCGCCGTTGCTGATGAAGATGATGATGGCGCAAGCGACGCCTCTGCGGGTGATGCGGCGAGCGACATTTCTGGCTGATCCCTTGTTCAACTGTCATTTCATCCTACGCACAAACCTAGGCGTGGCCCTTGGAAAACTCGTGAGTGCATTTTGAGAGGGGGAGCCCGTCGTGTAAGCGAACTGCAGTTTTTACTTTCCTATGCAATGTGAGTTTATGTCCTTGTGAACTGGTGAATCCTGATGTGAGTTTTCTGCCTTGGTTTACCTTAGTCAGCGCCAGCTTTGGGCTGGGCTGCGATGTGTCGAGTTCCTGAGAACCTTGCGGAGCTCGGCGCCCCGTCGGAAGGGGCCCCACGAGAGGTGAGCACCAGTTGCAGTGTTAGCGCACGCTTGGTGTGTGCGTGCTTTGTGCAGTCCCGCTCGCGAGGAGCTCGTGAGGGAAAGGCGATGGACATGAGTCCCAGACAAAACGAGAGCCAGAAGGCAAGGAATTGCTCAAATGAGAAAGGCTCCCCCTGCGCGCATCAATAAAACTCAGCTTCAACTCAAATCCAAATCCAGAAGGCAAAGCCACAGAAAGAGAGAGATCCAAAGCAAAAGGCCGCGTCCGGCACCTAGTCTAGTCTTCTGGTCTTCAAGTCTTCTCACCAGCGCGGAGCTAAGTGCTGCCACTAGGCGTGGGAGGGAGCCCCAGGGCCTGAGACCGGCACCCCTAAGACTCCAGGGCGTGTACAACCCCAACTCATTATTACGTGAGAGTGTCACGGGCGGCGAGCTTCACAGGCATTGGCCTTCTTCACAGGCTCCGGGCCTTTCTCAAAAAGATGAACTTCACAGGCCTTCGCCTTCTTCACAGGTCCTCTGCCGGGGGAAGGGTTGTCGAGGCCTCCCTGGCAGAGTGCCTACCTCCGGGTGTCGTCAGGCGTCGCACGCCGTGGGGAGGGGCCTTGCTCCTGGCTCCCTCTCGGTGGCCCCCAGCGTGTCTCCCTTGTTGGAACGGGTGCCGCCGTGCCTGAGTCGTCGATCGATGCTGCAATCTGATTCATCTGTAGTCCATGGTTAGCATAAGCATGTTCCTGAGAGACTAGTGGTACCCTGTAGTTGCCGCTGCCGGCACGATCGTTGTGGTTCTCCGTTGGTTCTTGGAAGGCTTCGGTTCCTAGCGCCCCCTCTCCCCAATCTTCTCAAGTGAATGATCCGAGGTCGTCCTCTGGTGCATACCCTTGGTCCATCATGCAGGGCACGTAGGCTTCCGGGGCCGTCACCCCGAACACCTCGCCGTGGTGCCCCACGCTCCATGTTGCTCCGCCCATGACGGCGTCCTGGGGATGACAATACGCCATCCTGCTGGGACCATGGGGGCCGACGCTTGCACTCGTGCTTGTCGAGGGCGGCATGGGGGAGTTGGAGCCCCCTACGCCGCCGACCGTGCTGATGTTGATGAAGCCCCCGGGCGTAGTTGATGGTGCGCGGACGTGGTGAGGTTCGCCGCGCGGCCCTGCAGTGGCCTCGGGAGGAAGTCGATAGCAGAAGGGTGGTGCCCCCGACGCCGCTGTGTCCAGCAGCTCGGCAACACGCTCAAGCAGCGTGTCCCGGCTGCTCACCATCAGCCTGCATCACAGCAGCTCCCTTGACACGGTGAGCGCTGCTCGCATGTTTGCTTGCGCCCCGTCGTGAGTGTGGCGCCGTTGCTGTGGCATGGCTTGCTACTCTTGCAGCGGCCCGTACTTGCCGCGGGGTGAGGGTGGACGACGCTTGGACGCGCTGCCCGTGCCCGGTGGAATTTGGCGGCGCTCTTGCCGCCTGGAGTGCGGGGTCGAGATCTTCGTAGGCAGGCGGCGCTGCCCGGGCTGGCCAGGCTGCCCAGCGATCGGAACCGGCCCTGGAGTCACCGGCCATCGTGGCTGTGGAGCGTCGGCGCGCTGGTTGGTGGGGAAGAAGCTCCGGCGCACCCCTACCTGGCGCACCAAATGTCGGATGTGGGGTTCCGGCAAGCCCTTAAGGTTCAAACACTGGGGTGCGCGTGAAGTCTTTCCCTTCTACCGATCTACGCTCTAGCTCGCTAAGATCTCGCGGACGAACTCGACGAACTCGCAACACAGAAAGACACGAGGTTTATACTGGTTCGGGCCACCGTTGTGGTGTAATACCCTACTCCAGTTTGGTGGTGGTGGATTGCCTCTTGGGCTGATGATGAACAGTACAAGGGAAGAACAACCTCCTGAGGTTGGGGTATTCTTGTGCTTGTGTAGTTGAGGATGATCTGAACCAGTTCGGGATCAGTTGCCTCCTACTGTTGTGGCTAGTCCCATTTATAGGGGCCCTGGTCCTCTTCCCAAATATCCAGCGGGAAGGGAGCCAACAACGGCGGGCAAATTTGAAGGGGGACAACTAGTACAAGCTATCCTGACAAAAGCGGTCTTCGCCTACGAAAAGCTCTGCGGTGACGCTGTCTTAGGCTCCACGATGACCTCTGCCTTTCCATCCTCCTAGTCTGGGTCTCGTTGCACCAATATGGCAACCTTTGCCTGATGCCTCGGTACTCTTCGCCTGCCACCTGGGATGCTGAGTGCACTGGTGCCCGCCTGGCACCCGCCTGGTACCGTTTGTCATGGCTCACGTCACGAGATCCTCGTGAGTTTTGCCTTGGCTTGATATCTCCGCTCCATGCGAGCCTGCCTGACTAGGCCACTCCAAAGGAGGTCTTGCGTCGTCCGCCTCGCGAGGCTTGGACCCTCGTGAGGGTCTTGGGTGCCTTGTTGACGAAGATGGGCCGTACGGCCTGCTGCTTGGCCATGTTGTGGGCCGCAGGAAGGCAAGTCTGGGGACCCCCGTTCCCAGAATGCCGACAACTTACGCTATGTAGTCCAAGTTGCCAGTTCGAATCTCGTCTTTCAGATTTATTAGTTTTAGGTCCAAATTTGATTAATGACAAGTGGGACCCCCGTGTGTTGTTCCGATATTTCAGTTTAGGATGGTTTTTTTGAACAAACACTTTGCCCGATTAGACAAGTAACAGCACGAGTTACACGTATTTTGCAAGTTTACGGACAAAAATGACAGCGGCATAGAATATCACATCCACCCCGCAGCTTAGATGCTATGGTGATACGGGTTTTTACACTATTGGAACTGAGATCCAGTGGCTTGGGAGTAGTCTTTATAATTATGCACAATTTCCAAACTCTCCAAAGGTTTTTTTGCAAATAAAACATTCAGGCCTCGTGTGTGCTGCTGCATCTTGGATCGAACGGCTCCCCGTTGCTCATATTAGGTGCTCCTCGTAGCTTAATTACCTGCTACGGTGATATGAGCATCTAGGTCGTATGATCAGTGATCAGATGGCACATGCGTAGTACTTGTACTTTCTGCGCAATTCCCAAACTCTCTCAGCCGTATATTGCAAAAACATTCAAACCTCCTACTGTGGGTCGTTAGATCTCCGTGAAATCGTATCACCATAGAATCTACGGTGCGGGAGCACCTCATCTTCTCCCATGCGAGAAAACATAAGGTGCTCTTGCATCTTGGATGCTACGGTGATACGAGCTTCGAGGTCGTTTGATCTGAGATCCAATGGCATCTCGAAAGCAGCCTTTGTGCTTGTAAGCAGTGGGTCGAACTCTTTGGGGATTTTCTGCAAAAACCATTTGAACCATCGAGGAGGTCTTGTCACAAATCCAACGGTTCGAAGAGCTTAGAGTCACCAAAGCATCTAATGTGTAGCAGCACATGATATTCTTACATACAGGAGAATATGATGTCATCCTTCATCTTAGATGCTACGGTGATACGAGCTTCGAGGTCGTTGGATATGGGATCCAAGGGCATCTGAGTAGTTTTTGTAAAAATTGTGTGCAATTCTCAAACTCATCAAGGTTTCCTGTAAAAATATTAAGACATCATGTGAGCTGCTATATCGCAGATCTACAAGCTCCAAGCAACTCGTATCGGCATATAGCATCTAAGGTATGGGGGCACATGATACTCTCCCGGGAGGAGGGTGGGGGTGCACAACCAATCGGTGGTTGGGAGGGTGGGGACAAATATAATCTAAACAACCCTAAACAGAGCTTCACAATTTTATCTAAGGTCGAGGGTTGACCCCGACAATCATAGTTCCGCCTAATTAAACACAACATTTGCATGTACTGTAGTACTAGACTTAATATTCATGTTTCAGTTTCATGTTCATTTTAAATATTGAATTGAGGACCATGCATGTCTTACATTTTACTCCCTTCGTTCCTTAATATTAGTCTTTTTAGAGACTTCAAATGGACTGGCACATACATATGTATATAGACATATTTTAGAGTGTAGATTCACTCATTTTGCTCCGTATGTAGTCACTTGTTAAAATCTCTAAAAGACTAATATTTAGGAACGGAAGGAGTATTTTTGAATTCATGTCATACATGGATGGTTTGGAAAAATAGATGCACTATACTTATTGGATTGTTGTTGTGTTCGAGTCTCTCTCTCTCTCTCTCTCTCTCTCTCTCTCTTTGTGTGTGTGTGCGGTCATATGCTTGATACATACAAAGTTTTCTCACCTCCATATTGTTCATCTTTTAAATTCGAATTTGCATTGGAAAACTTACTAGGGATACCATGAAATGTGAAATCCACGTTGAGATCACTATATCACAAACTCACTCTAATTCAACAACTCGTCATAAATCAATTACCATGTTGAGATTAGTATTTGCAAGGAAAATACGGGAATTGTAATACACATAGACTCGTTCGGCAATTTAAAAGGTTCCGTTCATATTCTCGAATGGTAGGACCTAACGGCGTACCAGCCAGACCTTGGCTCATGTTGATCCTAAAAAACCGGGCTCTTGTCCTTCTGGTGGCGTGCGTGATACGCACATTAGGAAACCCCAACCAGTCGAGCCTCCGCGTTTCGAGTCGAAATATCTGGCGGCCAGAATTCCATCCCTAGGAAATTCCTCTCATGTCCCTGGTCCATAATGACTACTGATGAACAACGGAGGGATTCTTTAGTAACTAGACAACGTTACCTACCATGCCGAGCATGGTTCAATTCCCTCGGTCGCCGCTCGCCAAGGTCACCCGTCAACTGCATTGCCTAGTACTACTACTACACCAGGATGAGCACAGAATTGAGCCCGTGTGTCTGTGCCTAGTACTTGAGTTAATATATCATGCAATGCACTGGTACGGAGGGATTATCCTTTTACTCTGCATATATAACTTGTCTGAAGTCTAACTAAGAAAAATATTTGACCAAATCCTTTCTTAAGAAATACAACAGGACAGATGTATGGCTTGAAAATTTATTGCATGATGCAGATTATGATATTGTTTCGAATCCTGGATCTTAAATTTCAGAAAACCAAAAGGTGACCATAAATTCTTGAAACTGAGCATGGTCACGTGATATGGCACAAATATTACTTCGTCATTTTTT
This sequence comes from Aegilops bicornis, assembly GCA_021605145.1. Taxonomy (NCBI): domain Eukaryota; kingdom Viridiplantae; phylum Streptophyta; class Magnoliopsida; order Poales; family Poaceae; genus Aegilops; species Aegilops bicornis. Next base: position 406,032,043 of record CM038673.1, on the reverse strand, counting down.
CTTCAATTTCAGACAAGCTGCTTATGACAAGTTGCACAAATGAAGAGCCAAGGTATTTTGGAACAAAGACCTATCACGTTAAGGCGAACACTTTCACTATTGAAACCGTGGGCGTTTACGTGCCGCCACGAGTCCCGCTTCTCATTGGCAGGTGCCGTCCGAGCAAGCGTGTGAGTCGACGGGAGGCGTGCGAGCAGGCCATTGCCGGGCCGACAGGAGGCGTCTTGGCGAAAGGCACTGTCAGGCAGGCTCACCGGGAGGCAAGCCCTTTGACCAGGCTCCGCCGCCCACCTTCGTCCCAACTGCTCCCACTTTTAATGTCGTCGGCGCCGCAGTTTAAAATCAACCCCACACTACCCGGTATCGCTACAATCTTCTCTCCTCCTCTCCGATTCTCCTGTCGTCTACCTCCAACCAGCCTGACCTAAACGTATGCCATGCCGCATAACGATGGTCTACCCTTAGTCTTCCAGTTTCCTAAGGAAGACACCTAGACGAAGTCTCAAGAACATAAGGCGTTTTAGGACGAGCTTGAACTGGCCTTGCGGGAAGATGTCGTGCCTGTCCTCGCTCCCGTTCTGGCTCCCGTCGCCCTGACTGCGCCAACGCCCATCCCCGTGGCATTGATGGGCTGGGAGCCGCACATTGTAGCCGAGCTTGATGCCATGGGGTTCCACGAGGTCCCCGCCGACTTTCATGTGCCTGTGCACCTGCCAACAAGATACTGCTGCACAGGCACCGACGCGACACGCCTGCAGCCGGTGCCCGTGCTCCTGCACACGAATGTCTCCACTGCGCCGCTGACAGCTTGTCCTCGCTGGTGCCAAGGTTCTCGCCGCATGGATGGCCGCCATCGGCTGCTTCCTTGCACCAACGCCAGTCGCCTCCTCCCGCCAATTGACTCGCTCCGAAGTCCAGAACATTTTGGCCTTCCTTGAAGCTAGGACAACGTCCAGGAGTACGCCAACAACGGTGCAAGGCGCCGCTGCCTTCGCCGGTCAAGGTCTGACGACATACAGCACGGCAGAGGAGCCGCTTCACCGCAAGACGCCCCGCCGCCATAAACTAAATTTGCCATGAAAAACGTTCGGATTGCCATGCTTAAAATCCGAACGTTTATCATTTCCGTTTATTTTTTATCGATCATCATATAATTTAAATTCGGAGGCAGAACGAACGAAATCTATGGTATGATCGATTGAATGTTCTCCTAGAGCCGTATCAAATTAAATATAAAACGTCATCAAGCCACATGTATTCCTTGTCATCCAACGACCTAGACTGCTTCAATGTCGAGCGCTCAACATGTTTAGCGTGCAGTTAATTTCATGCCAAAAATAGTGCTAATCACATAATAACACGCAAATAATATCCTACTTAATATCCGCATGCACTTAATATACTTCCAAATTAACGTGCATTGCACGTACACATTGACTAGTGCAGCTAGTACGTGAAACTGGTGCCGTAACTTGTGAACGCGTCCAGATATGGTCAACGGCAACATCGCCCGCGAGTTCTTGCTACGTGTAAATGCAGAACGGGAGGAGAGAGAGAGAGAGCACACATGGAACCCACCAGTAAGTGAAGGCGAATAGTTGTCGGATGTGGTGTTCCGGAAAAACCCTTAAGGTTCAAACTCTGGGGTGCGCGCGAAGTTCTTTCCCTCCTACCGATCTATGCCCTAGCTCACTAAGATCTCGCGGACGAACTCGATGAACTCGCAACACAGAAAGACACGGGATTTATACTGGTTCAGGCCACCATTGTGGTGTAATACCCTACTCCAGTGTGTGGTGGTGGATTGCCTCTTGGGCTGATGAAGAATAGTACAAGGGGAAGAACAGCCTCATGAGGTTGAGGTGTTCTTGTGCTCTGTGGACTTGTGTACGAGAACTCGATCCGTCCCCTTCTGTGGTGGCTAGCTCTACTTATATGCCCTGGTCCTCTCCCCAAATATTGAGCGGGAAGGGAGCCACCAACGGTGGGAAAATTTGAAAGGGGACAGCTAGTACAAACTATCCTGACAAAAGCGGTCTCCGCCTGCAAAAGGCTCTGGTGGTGACGCCGTCTTGGGCTCCACGGTGACCTCCGTCTTGCCGTCCTGCTGGTCTTGGTCTTGTTGCACCGATATGGAAACCTTTGCCTGATGCCTCACATTCAAGACTGCGCTTGCTTCCTTCGCACCAAATAGGAAACAAGGATCGCTATGCGGCCGGGCGCCTCACCGGTGTCGATCAAGTTCATGGCTCATGTCACGAGAGCCTCGTGAGGTTTGCCCCGCCTTGATATCTCTGCTCCTCGCGAGGCAGCCTGGTGAGGCTGCTCCCGAGGAGGTCTTGCATCATCCGCCTCGCGAGGCTTGGCTCCTCGCGAGGGTCTTGAAAGCTTTGTTGATGAAGATGGGCCGTATAGGCCCGCTAGCATAGCCACGCCGTGGGCCGCAGGCAGGCAAGTCTGGGGACCCCCGTTCCCAGAACGCCGACAATAGTACTAAAAATAATATCACATGTTATCCATTAAATAGGCTGTGGTAATATAAAAACATTATGTGAACAAAAGCTAGGTACAACAAACATTGTTGTTCTAGGTATGTTGCGTATTGACGTGCGGCTTGAAGGCCCTGGTCGCATGTTCGATCCTCGTCCTTTATTTTTTAACTTGTATATGGGTCCAAATTTGTTTCATGGCATGTGGGCCCCTCGGTGTGTAGTTTGTAGCACTTTAATTTGTGGGTCGAAATTTGTTCCATTCCGAGTGGACTATCGGTGTGTAGTTTTGTAGCTTATTTATAATAATTAAAGAGAACAACAGAGTTTTTTGCAATAATACCATGGTGCGACGTTGAAGGCGAGAAAGGACATGTGAGAGAGCGATGACCGAGCTGAGGGAAATCAACTAGGGAGTTATGGGGTTGCAACGGTATTTGGAGTAGTTGCGGGCCAAATGCTACGAAAATATAATCTAAACCGACCGGAATAAATGCCTACACAAACTAATCCAAGGTTGGAGTGCCCCTCGCAATGTAAATAGCTCCGGCTTTGCGAGGGATGGAAAGGTAGCTTCAATCTGTGGAAGATACGGCGTGAGAAAGCGAGGTCAGTCGAGAGACATATAGATAGAGAGAGAAACTGAGTGTGGTCCGACATTCATTGAATAGATATATATGCTTTGGAGAGATGTTGTCCGATTGAGCTTTTGGCAAGGGTGAGGGCTGTAAGATAGAGCTTGAGAGATGATCTAGTCACAGACGTGTAGATATATTTTGTGCATGGGAGGAAGCAAGGTCAATCGATCACATATGGTCGTCGTGTGATCGAAAGAGTGAGACGTGTTGGAGAGAGTGACCTAGATAGACAATGTGCATGAGAGAGTATACAATGTGAATAGGTCGAATTGGGCTCAAACATGGTGATATATCGTTTTTGCCTGAGAGAGAGCGAGGTCAATCGAGGCATACAAAGAGAGAGAGAGAGGGGGTTAGAGAGAGAATGAGCGAGGGTGGCCCGCCATGAGGTCGAAAGAGTGGGGGCGGCTTGGATGGAATGACCTAGATAGACAATCTGCATGAGAGAGTATAGAGTGTGTCGATCGAGGCCCGAACAGGGAGATATATCATTTGTGTGTTAAAGAAAGCAAGGTTAAATGAGACTCAGATAAAGAGAGCGAGATTGAGCGAGTGTGGCCCGCCGTGCGGAAGAAAGAGTGAGATAGTCTCGAGGGAGTGACCTAGATAGACAATGTGCGTGCATGCGCACGGGAGGTTGGGGGGCTAGATAGGCAATGCATGTATTTAGCGCGAGAGGGTGAGAGGGAGAGGGAGAGAGAGAGAGCTCGGCATGGGGTGCAATGGCGGGTGTGTGAGGTAAATACATTTGGTAACAGAGTGGAAAAAGTGGTTTGTGTAGTTGAGAGAGTTAGAGATCGAAACATGGAGAGAGTTAGAGCTCGGCATGTAGTTGACCGATACAGGAAGTATGTGGCGTGTGTGCGGGGGGGGGGGGGGTGTAACACCCCAAAATTCTTAGTCTTGGTTTATAAATTAAATTTTGCCAGGAAATTTAACTTTTCTTTTCTTGGTTTTCTTGATTTCAGAACCATTCTTTTCTTGGTTTTTCATGGAATGTTTTTTTACCTCAAGTGGAAAACTTCCCAATTTTACTGGACTCTTTTATCCTCTCAAATAAAACTTTTCTTCTATCAGTAGGATTATTTATATAATTATTCTTTCCCTGAGCTTTATTTCTCCAAAAGGTTTTTTTCATAAGTTTAGGATCCCTTTTGCACTGCAACCCTTTTATAAATCCTTTCAAAAATCCCACCAAAATTTGGAGATGTCATATGATGTTTTTAAGCCACCTTTATGCAAAAATACCTTCTGTCCTTTGGTAATTTTGAGCTCTACACCAGTTTTTCAAATCTGGTCCAGTGGGCAGATTTGCACTACAGCCTATTTAAATATTTCTTTAAAGCTTCCACCCAAATTATGGATGTTAGTAGCAGCATATGATTCAACTTTATGCAAAAACCCAGCTTTGTTCTTTGAAATTTTTGAGTGGATCAACCTCTTTTCAATTCTGGTCCAACTTGAGGGTTTGTACAAAGAACCACATTTTTAGTTGCTCCTTTATCTTGATTTCTTTTCCTACTTGTAGTCCTCCCTGATGAACCCCTAAGTCCACGAGCAAGCACCCATTGGATCATTTTTGGATCATGAAGTAATGCCATTGACCTCCTGTCTAGAATGGAAGTTTTGCAAAACTTGCAATAGCAAGTTTGTGCTTTGGACAAACTAACCTCACCACCCTATCTTTCATCTAGAGAGACCCGAACCTGGAAGATTTGGCAACACCAAGAAATGCCTAGATGCCTGTGGCATTTTGTCAAACACCTTGAGAGCATGGACATATTGGGCATAAGTTTTTGTTTTCATAGTGGACCTGATCCCCTGACCAGACCAGCATGATCCATGGATTTGCCTTAACCTACAACCCCACCCTGCTAACCCTCTTGTAGTTTAAATCCCCCTAGCATGCATGAGCATTTTGTCGAGCACGTTCCGTGCGTGCTCTGGGTGCGAACAGAGCGCGCGTTTTGCACATGTCGCGCCCGAGCCGCCGCGTCTCGCCCCTGGCTTGGCCCACCCTGCATAGCCGCGCTACGCGCTCCCCCTCTCACCAGAACGCGCCAAGCAGCTCTGGTGCCCTGCAGCACCGCCGACCACAGCTCCTTGGCGGCACGCCGGCATCCGCAGCGCGTCTCTGCCAGGTCGGTGCCGCCCAGGCCTCTCCCGCTCGCCACCTGCCCCTGGAACAGCCCAGCCTCATCCTCTCACGCGTCCTCTAGCTCTCGTCGTCGCCACGACGCCCTGCCGCTACAGGGAGGCTGTTCGCCGGCGAACTTATCTACGGCCGCCGCAAACCGACCTCGTTGCGCTATAAAGAGAGGCCCTCGAGCATGTTCCGTTCACTAGGCAGCCTCAGCATGCTCCCCTAGTTCTTCCGTGGCAGCCAACTAACCCGGGGGGGTCTTCTTCCCCACCTCTGGCAGCTGCAGCCGCCGCCACCGCCCCGGCCACTCCGGTGCCACCAGAGCCTCCCCCTCTCCACTCTCTTCACCAGGAACTCCCTCTCCCCCTAGTGAATCCATCCCCCTAATCAATCTTGATCGGGACCCGCCGCGGGCAAAAACCCACTTCCCCGATGGCCACCGTCCACTGCGAAGCTCGCCGCCGGCAGCTCTGTCCCCCCCAGAGACCGTAGCGACCACCAGAGTGACCGTCTCGATTCCTTGAGCCCGCGGATGGCCTCCGTTTCCCGAACGGTGCCGCCGTTCGCCGGCGAGCATCACCGGAGTTCCGCCCCCTCTCGGGCAGAGGAAGAGGAGGGAAGGTGGACTAGTCAAACCTGACCAGTGGGTCCCCCGGGCCCACTGTCAGTGACTCCCCGCGCGGTCCACGCTGGAGTAAGTGGAAACGTATTTCCAGAATACGCCTTCGACGTGTACGTATAATCGAACCATTTTTTTGTTTTATTTTAAATAACAGATTTTGACCAAAACATTGACCGCCTATAACTTTTTAATTATAACTCGAAATGAATTGATTCCTTTTCCTACCTCTCTCAAATTTGATCTAGTTTATTTTAAGATTTATTTGAAAAAAAATCAAGACAAATTTTTGTGCTGTTTTAAATTTGTGTGTTAATTCAAATTTATTTAAAATAGGACTTTGGAGAGAGAGAAGCAAACTATCAAAAGTTTTTGGAGTGCACTCTGCCTTTCCACATATTAAAGGCAAGCATTCTGAACCCTGGCATAATATTTTGCATACATTGTTTGACACGATTATGGCACCACCTCAATACGTGGAACTCGTTATTTTATGTGGTGATGTGATCGTTTGCATAAATGCTTATCTGAAATTTACTTGCTGTTGGAAATGGACATGCTTGTGATAATGATCATCCTTGTATGCCTTTCGTGCCTACCGGAAGGAAAACGGGAAAGTCTCTGTCTTGGGTAGACCCGAGCTTGTCCCTAGTTCCTCGTCGAGACGAAAGTGTGTCCGGCATGGCATGAGGGGTATGATGAGTGATGATTCTATCATTGGATGAAATATATTCGTTATGCTAATCATGCTGGGAATACTTAAACCTCCTGAGTCGACCATAGATCGAGTCTTGTTCCAGTAACCCCCATACTTGTTTCGTACTACCACTTGGCTCTACAACAATAGGGTACGGTTCAGTAAGTCGTCAACCCCTTTCCAAAGACACACCGCATGTAGAGGCCATGGTGGAAGATACCGGTTGTAGCTGGTAGGCAGGCCACCTGGTCCGGGGCATGGGTGTTTCGGTTGAGACCGAGAGGGAGGCCACCCTTAGAGCGCTGCGATATAAATTTGATCCCATGCTATGCGAGGTCAGAACCTCCCCACTTAGAGTTTTGCTTAACAAGTGTCGTGGGTGATTCCGCATAACCGTAAGTTAAGCTGGTGTGTGCAAGTTAGGTGTGTTTTCAACTAAAAGGCCGTAGACGGAATTAGTCCCGATGGACTAAAGGAATCCGTTACTCGTGGGTAAAGCGTACACTCTCTGCAGAGATTAAACCTATTCGAAGAGCCGTGTCCTTGGTTAAGGATTACAGTCTGGGATGGGTCAGGTGTCGGTCTTAGTGTCGGTCTTCGGAGGAGAAACTGTTAAACTAGAACTGGGATCGCAACTTGAGACTTGTAATGATTATGATTATTATTTTGTTATGGACTAACCCGTTATATTATTTGAATTATCGAGTATCCCTGGGATGGTTCTACCTCCTGGATATTCACTGTGATTATTTATAAGCCCTTTATGTGGTGTCGCTAAGACGCCCGACTGTGGCATTGCTTGTTATTTATTTTCTTTATAAGCCCTTTATGTGGTGTCGCTAAGACACCCGACTGTGGCATTACTTGCTATTTATTTTATTTATAAGCCCTTTATGTGGTGTCGCTAAGACGCCCGACTGTGGCATTACTTGTTATTATTTCCTTTATAAGCCCTTTATGTGGTGTCGCTGAGACGCCCGACTCTGGCATGCTTGACATTTACTTTAGCTTATAAGCCCTTAATGTGGTGTCGCTAAGACGCCCGACTATGGAATTACTTGTTATTATTTCCTTTATAAGCCCTTTATGTGGTGTCGCTGAGACGCCCGACTGTGACATGCTTGACATTTATTTTACCTTATAAGCCCTTTATGCGGTGTCGCTCAGACACCCGACTGAGGCATGCTTGTTATTTACCATCATTTCGAGACGTCGCTTCAGACATCCGAATGGTGCATTTTATTTCCTACACTGTCGTTTCATATTCATTGTTACATATTAATAATCTGCTTGCATGTATCAAGGATTTCAGCTTATGACCGACGCCAGGATCATAGAATATTTTCAAAGCATGATTATCGGTTGTTATATTATACTGTGTTCATAATGTTTGCGATTACATTCAAAGTACTCACCGGGCTTGTCCTCGGCTATTGTCTTGGCCAGATTTCTTGTGTGAAGAGGAGCGTTATGATGACAGCTCCGGAACCTAAGCAATGGAAATAGCAGCCTCGCGAAGATAGGAGTTATCCTGGTCAGCTGTTCCTGTGGATATTGGAGTCCCATAGACGCTGATGATCCACAAACCACTTCCGCCATCGACCATTAGAAACCATTTGTTGTACTCACAGACCAGAAGGGTCTTGCACCACATATTTTGTTTTCTGCTTGGAATTTCTGTATCAAGTTGGTGCCTCATCAGCTAACAGTAATCCTGGGGCTGGTGAGTACAACGGCCATTTTCTGGAATTTATTTCCTGGAAAACCGGTTGCCACAAACTTGGTATCAGAGCCAGGCTAACCATTGGCTAATCCTATCCTAGCCGGGTAAATAAACTTAGGAAAACCAACCCACCAGACCTTAACCTAAACCCAGCCAAGCTTCTCGTACAAGATAGCCACCCAGTGACCCGACACCTTTTTGGCAGTCGGTGCCCAACCTATCAACCTAGCCTGTCTATCGTGCACCAGTGACCAGCACACAAGGTGTCTTATTCGCAAGCGTGCGAAGGAAGACTCCGTCCCATTTTACTATAAAAGGGCACGTTAGCCCCAACCCAAAGACAAAGACAGCCTCTACCCAAAACCGAGCCATAATGCCCGGCCCCGCTGCTCACAATGAGACCACAAAGAACCAACCTTGGAGGCTTTGTGACCATACTGCAAACCTCACCTGTCGTGCCTATGCGTTAGAAGAGCTCTCCTCAATATGTTGTGTACCAAGGACCCATGAGCGGTGAGAGCCGTCAATTCTGGGCCATCAGACACATTTATGGTAGGGGTCTAGCGCCTGAGCGCCTTTGCTGTGTTCACCGGAAGAACAACTTCCTTTGAGCCACAAGCCATCCAACTAGCTGCTCGAGAAGCTATAGTTCATCTCCGCACTTGTCGCCTGTAGTTAACTGTCAGCCGCTCCACTACTACCCCAGACGTGAAGGGTATGGCAGACCACCCCAAGTTGCCAACGGAGATCACGAGACGGATCCTGCGTTGTTGCACCTAGTGCGCTATGTAGGTGCACTAGAGGAACTGTTCGATCAAATCACCATTGATCTGATCGCAGCTTGTGGAGAGCTGGTTCGTCAAGCCCCGGCAAGAGAAGAGAACGAGCACGACGCCGACAACCCAGTCGTGCTATTCGGACACCCAATTGAGACCTTGAGGTCCGCCCCGGCCATCAACCAAGGCGCTTTGATGACCCCAGAAGTGCTTCGTCGTCTCTTTGGAGCACACTCCAACGGAGTTGTGGCCAACAACCCCCGAGATGGTCATCACCGCTACCCCGAGCCTGCAGCCCCTCAACCCTCTCCAGCTAATTCCGACGGTGAGAACCATGGAGAAGGCTCGACATCCACAAGGCACGCCCGCTTGGATGTAAACGAGGTAGACTAAGCCACTCAAGTAGTTTCGAGTCCAAGTGTATCCCCGCTTTGTAATCATGAGACCATGTAGATAAAGGCCACCAGTCGTCGTGCCTCTGTTTTAAATGGTAACCTTGCATAACTGTGACAGCACGCAGTTGTATATTTTCTGGGCACAGCTACCAGAACCACCCCGACAAACCCCACAGTGATACGTCACTTTGCTGAGATATGTATCTGTGGCTTTGACCCCGACCCTTGGAGCCGAGCTGGCAAATTCATTACCTTTCACCACGGTAAAATGACCCAGCTCCGGTGCTATAAAAAGGCCACCGCGAGACCTTGCCAAGCATCCCTCAACTTGTGCACCCTCCTCACAAACATTTCTTGCCATGCCGAGCCCTAGTATTTATCTGAGAACTCCAGATGCAACCCCGGGTAGCTTTGTCAAAATATTGTGGGATTTTACCTGCAGTACCATGGGCGCTACCCAGCCACCCCAGTACGAGCTGTTCAAATCGAGAATCACCCCTTCCACCTCGAGATATTGGGCAGCAGTGCACATCCCTCCCGTAAATACAAACCAAGACCCAACAGAAGTCTCCTTCGTGGGGAAATCTATGCCGACCCCACATATGGCCGTAGAAGCTGCTGCATACGAAGCGCTTGCTCGCCTTCGATTCGCGGTACCCTATGCCAACGAATGAGGGTATGATTACTTTCCGAGCCGTGCAGCACCCTGAGGAGTAACATCTTTTCCCGGTGGACGAATTGAGAGAGACCCAGTCCTGGCCAACCTTGTCCAGTACGTCATCGCTCAAGAGCGTTTAACCCAACGCGTGGTGGGTTATCTCCAGAGCCTCGCGGATTTAAATCCTCAGATCGCCGTCGGCAGATCACTGAGGCCCGACCAGGAGAGACACATTCATCGACTAATAAATCCACTTTCCCCGATAGAAGAGGAGTGTATCCCAGTACCAGAGACGTTCTCTCGAGACCCCGTCCTATTACCGTTTCAATTTTAGACGTCACCACTATGTTTATTATTGCAACATTATTTATGAGTTGTAACTTATGCGCGGTACCCCGAGTTTGCGCAGCGAGCAATTCTTTAATTTCTATTATTGTGAGTAGTTCTGTTGCGTTTGACTCTAATGTATCACTCTTTTCTCTCGCGAGAAATCCTGGAGTGAGATTTCTTTTCCCTGAGTTGCTGCATCTACACCTTCTCACGACGTGGATTATTTTATTTCACATAGCACCACGGCAGCGGACTCACAACCAAAATCATTCGAACACATACACTGCTTGCAAAATCTTGCAACTGTGATACAACTAACTGAGCACCTCCCGACAACAGTTAGCACCCGACACACCCCACCTACTCCTCGTGATCACCGCCACCGCAGAGAGCCAACACCCGAGCAGCAGCATCACGACGATCATCGAGGATCATCGCACACAGGAGCACGGAGAGCCCCACCACCGCTGCCAGCCCTCCGCACAACAGGATAACGTACCAGTCCGGCACCACCGCCGCCATTAGAGCCTCGCCTCGAGCTCCGACAAACGGAGACAGAGGAGAAAGGAGGAGGAGGTGAAGCGAGGTCATGTGGGAGGAAGAAGAGAAGAACACCTCGGCCGTTTTATAGCTCGAGCTCGGTGTACGGTGGGCGAGGTCCACCAGCACCGCCCGTCGCCCGATCACCGGTGTTCGGAGGCGAATCCACGAAAGCAAAGGCCGAGAAGCGCCCTGCTGGCGCGTGCATGCTGCACCGACAGCTAGCACGCCGCGCACTACCGCGGTACGGCCTAGATGCCCTACGAGCTAGATGTCGCCGGTGGAGAAAGCGCGGGAAAGCGCGCGGGAGAGAGGAAGAAGAAAGAACCAGAGGAAGAAAAAGAGACTGACAGTGGACCCTGGGTCCACCTGTCAGCCAGAGGGAGCACTGTGCTCTCGGGTACGACCATCGTATTTTTTTAACTTCGAATTTATTCTAAATTTATATCGCTTAGAAATCGCTCGTTTTTTCCCCAAAACCGTGGATTTTCCACGCCGCGCCAGTGTTCCACACTGTGGTTTTGCACCACTTATTGCCCTCTCACTGTAGCCGCATTTGTTTTAATGCATTTTTTTATAAAAACAGCTCTTAGCAAATCTCGAGGACGAGATTTTTCTTAAGGGGGGTAGTGTTGTAACACCCCAAAATTCTTAGTCTTGGTTTATAAATTAAAATTTTGCCAGGAAATTTAACTTTTCTTTTCTTGGTTTTCTTGATTTTAGAACCATTCTTTTCTTGGTTTTTTATGGAATGTTTTTTTACCTCAAGTGGAAAACTTCCAAATTTTACTGGACTCTTTTATTCTCTCAAATAAAACTTTTCTTCTATCAATAGGATTATTTATATAATTATTCTTTCCCTGAGCTTTATTTCTCCAAAAGGTTTTTTTATTCATAAGTTTAGGATCCCTTTTGCACTGCAACCCTTTTATAAATCCTTTAAAAAACCCCACCAAAATTTGGAGATGTCATATGATGTTTTTAAGCCACCTTTATGCAAAAATACCTTCTGTCCTTTGGTAATTTTGAGCTCTACACCAATTTTTCAAATCTGGTCCAGTGGGCAGATTTGCACTACAGCCTATTTAAATATTTCTTTAAATCTTCCACCAAAATTATGGGATGTTAGTAGCAGCATATGATTCAACTTTATGCAAAAACCCAGCTTTGTTCTTTGAAAATTTTGAGTGGATCGACCTCTTTTCCATTCTGGTCCAACTTGATGGTTTGTTCAACAACCACATTTTTAGTTGCTCCTTTATCCTTGATTTCTTTTCCTACTTGTAGTCCTCCCTGATGAACCCCTAAGTCCAGGAGCAAGCACCCATTGGATCATTTTTGGATCATGAAGTAATGCCATTTACCTCCTGTCCAGAATGGAAGTTTTGCAAAACTTGCACTAGCAAGTTTGTGCTTTGGACAAACTAACCTCACCACCCTCTCTTTCATCTAGAGAGACCCCAACCTGGAAGATTTGGCCACACCAAGAAATGCCTAGATGCCTGTGGCATTTTGTCAAACACCTTGAGAGCATGGACAGATTGGGCATAAGTTTTTGTTTTCATAGTGGACCTGATCCCCGACTGCACCAAAGATGTCCCATGGATTTGCCTTAACCTACAACCCCACCCTGCTAACCCTCTTGTAGTTTAAAGCCCCTAGCATGCATTAGCATTTTGTCGAGCACGCCTGCGGCGTGCTGGCGCGAGCAAAGCGCGCTTTGCACATGCCGCGCTGAGCCGCGTCAAGGCGCTGGCTTGGCTAACTCGCATAGCCGCCGCCACGCCTCCCCTCTCACCAGCAACGCCAGCAGCCACAGTGCCCCTGCAGCACCGCCGACAGAGCTCCTTGGCGGCACGCCGACGTCCGCAGCGCGTCTCTGCCAGGTCGGTGCCGCCCAGGCCTCTCCCGCTCGCCACCTGCCCCTGGAACAGCCCAGCCTCATCCTCTCGCGCGTCCTCTAGCTCTTATCGTCGCCACGACGCCCTGCCGCTACAGGGAGGCGGTTCGCCGGCGAACTTATCTACGGCTGCCGCAAACCGACCTTGTTGCGCTATAAAGGGAGGCCCTCGAGCACGTTCCGTTCACTAGGCAGCCTCAGCATGCTCCCCTAGTTCTTCCGTGGCAGCCAACCAACCCGGGGGGTCTTCTTCCCCACCTCCGGCACCTGCAGCCGCCGCCACCGCCCCGGCCATTCCGGCGCCACCAGAGCCTCCCCCTCTCCACTCTCTTCACCATGAACTCCCTCTCCCCCTAGTGAATCCACCCCCCTACTCAATCTTGATCGGGACTCGCCGCGGGCAAAAACCCACTTTGCCCAACGGCCACCGTCCACTGCGAAGCTCGCCGCCGGCAGCTCTGTCCCCCCCAGAGACCGTAGCGACCACCGGATGACCGTCTCGATTCCCTGAGCCCGCGGATGGCCTCCATTTCCCAAACGGTGCCGCCGTTCGCCAGCGAGCATCACCGGAGTTCCGCCCCCTCTCGGGCAGAGGAAGAGGAGGGAAGGTGGACTAGTCAAACCTGACCAGTGGGTCCCCCGGTCCCACTGTCAGTGACTCCCCGCGCGGTCCACGCTGGAGTAAGTGGAAACATATTTCCAGAATACGCCTTCGACGTGTACGTATAATCGAACCGTTTTTTTGTTTTATTTTAAATAATAGATTTTGACCAAAACTTTGACCGCCTATAACTTTTTAATTATAACTCCAAATGAATTGATTCCTTTTCCTACCTCTCTCAAATTTGATCTAGTTTATTTTACGATTTATTTGAAAAAAAATTCAAGACAACTTTTTGTGCTGTTTTAAATTTGTGTGTTAATTCAAATTTATTTAAAATAGGACTTTGGAGAGAGAGAAGCAAACTATCAAAAGTTTTGGAGTGCACCCTGCCTTTCCACATATTAAAGGCGAGCATTCTGAACCCTGGCATAATATTTTGCATACATTGTTTGACACGATTATGGCACCACCTCAATACATGGAACTCGTTATTTTATGTGGTGATGTGATCGTTTGCATAAATGCTTATTTGAAATTTCCTTGCTATTGGAAATGGACATGCTTGTGATAATGATCATCCTCGTATGCCTTTCGTGCCTACTGAAGGAAAACGGGAAAGTCTCTGCCTTGGGTAGACCCGAAGCTTGTCCCTAGTTCCTCGTCGAGACGAGTGTGTCCGCATGGCATGAGGGGTATGATGAGTGATGATTATATCTGTTGGATGAAATATATTCGTTATGCTAATCATGCAGGGAATACTTAAACCTCCCGAGTCGACCATAGATCGAGTCTTGTTCCAAGAAACCCCATAATTGTTTCAGACTACCACTTGGCTCTACAACAAGTAGGGTACGGTTCAAGAAGTCGTCAACCCCTTTCCAAAGACACACCGTCTGTAGAGGCCATGGTGGAAGATATCGGTTGTAGCTGGTAGGTAGGCCACCTGGTCCGGGGCATGGGTGTTTCCGTTGAGACCGAGAGGGAGGCCACCCCTTAGAGCCGCGATATAAATTTGATCCCATGCTATGCGAGGTCAGAACCTCCCACTTAGAGTTTTTCTTAACAAGTGTCGTGGGTGATTCCGCACACCGTAAGTTAAGCCGGTGTGTGCAAGTTAGGTGTGTTTTCAACTAAAAGGTCAGAGACGGAATTAGTCCCGATGGACTAAAGGAATCCATTACTCGTGGGTAAAGAGTACACCCTCTGCAGAGATTAAACCTATTCGAATAGCCGTGTCCTTGGTTAAGGATTACAGTCTCGGATGGGTCAGGTGTCGGTCTTATTGTCTGTCTTCGGAGGAGAAACTGTTAAACTAGAACTGGGATCGCAACTTGAGACTTGTAATGATTATGATTATTATTTTGTTATGGACTAACCCGTTATATTATTTGAATTATCGAGTATCCCTGGGATGGTTCTACCTCTTGGATATTCACTGTGATTATTTATAAGCCCTTTATGTGGTGTCGCTAAGACGCCCGACTGTGGCATTGCTTGTTATTTATTTTCTTTATAAGCCCTTTATGTGGTGTCGCTAAGACGCCCGACTGTGGCATTACTTTTTATTTATTTTATTCATAAGCCCTTTATGTGGTGTCGCTAAGACGCCCGACTGTGGCATTACTTGTTATTATTTCCTTTATAAGCCCTTTATGTGGTGTCGCTGAGACGCCCGACTGTGGCATGCTTGACATTTATTTTACCTTATAAGCCCTTTATGTGGTGTCGCTAAGACGCCCGACTGTGGCATTACTTGTTATTATTTCCTTTATAAGCCCTTTATGTGGTATCGCTGAGACGCCCGACTGTGGCATGCTTGAAATTTATTTTACCTTATAAGCCCTTTATGTGGTGTCGCCGCATAATTCGATCGAGGCATGCTTGTTATTTACCATCATTTCGAGACGCCGCTCGGACATCCGAATGGTGCATTTTATTTCCTACACTGTCGTTTCATATTCATTGTTACATATTAATAATCTGCTTGCATGTATCAAGGATTTCAGCTTATGACTGACGTTGTGATCATAGAATATTTTCAAAGCATGATTATCGGTTGTTATATTATACCTGTGTTCATAATGTTTGCGAGTACATTCAAAGTACTCACTGGCTTGTCCCTGGCTATTGTCTTGGCCAGATTTCTTGTGTGAAGAGGAGCGTTGCGATGACAGCTCCGGAACCTAAGCAATGGAAATAGCAGCCTCGCGAAGATAGGAGTTATCCTGGTCAGCTGTTCCTGTGGATATTGGAGTCCCATAGACGCTGATGATCCACAAACCACTTCCGCCATCGACCATTAGAAACCATTTGTTGTACTCCACGGACGGAAGGGTCTTGCACCACATATTTTGTTTTCTGCTTGGAATTTCTGTATCAAGTTGGTGCCTCATCAGCTAACAGTAATCCTGGGGCTGGTGAGTACAACGGCCATTTTCTGGAATTTATTTCCCGGAAAACCGGTCGCCACAGCGGGGGCTAAAAACAACATTTGAATGTAGATAGTACGGGACTTAATATCGATGTTTCAATTCGGGGTACATTGTAAGATTTGAACTGAGGACCATGCATAAGGGTAATTATTTCGAATTCGTGCCATACTAGGTTTCGAAAAGTTGACATTGACTCAATTTGTTGTGCTATTTTTTAGGTCATATGTTTGAATCCATCCAAAAGTTTTCTCACTACCATGTTCATCATATACATATGAATTTGTATTAAAAAAGTAGCGTGTATACAGTGAAATGTGAAATCCACGTTAGAATTGGAGATCGCTATGTGACACACACTCTAATTCAAATAACTAATTATGTGACACACACTCTAATCCTCGTTAGCGTGGATACCATGGATACCATTTCGTTTTTTTCGAGTAACTCCTCATTAATTAATTTATAGTACCTCGTTTCGAATGACTAATTATTTGCAAGGAAAACACGGGCATGGTAATACATATAGATTCATTTGCAAATGAAAGAAGATTCGTTTGCATTCTCAAATATTCTCTCAAATGTAGGCGCACCAGGCAGACCAGGGTCATGTCGTGGTGGTCGCGTGTGTTGTACGGTGGCTTAGCACCCAGACACCCACCCGGACGATGCTTCGGTGCCTTAAGGCACCTACCTTTGTGTCTATGACATGTGGGCCCAATAGGTGGCTGGCCCACATGTCGCTGACTCCAAAGGCAGGTGCTTTAAGGCACCGGCTGCCCCATCCACCCCTCCCTCCCCCCCAAAAAAAGGACGACGACAAAACAAGTTCGCGCTTCCACGTTTCGGATTGAAATATCTGGCGGCCCCAATTCCAGCCCTGCAAAATCTCCTTTCTCCACCGTTCCCTTCCGCGCCCAGATAGCTCAAATTCCTAATTTGCCGCCAACCCAAGCAAATTCGAATCGCCCCTCGTCTCGTCTCTTTCCCCACCTCTGCGCCGGACGACGACGACGAAGACGACGGTCGCGCTTCACCACCGCACCAGAGCTACCTCATCTACGCCCTTGTCCACCGCACTGGGTGGTCCACCGACAATGTCGGCTACCGCAATCTGCGTGCCTCACAGACACCGACTTCCACCGCATCAGGTATGCTTCACCGACACCGTCTCCCAGCTCATCGGGGCTACTTCACCGAGCACATTGTCGCACATCCGCCCCCCGAGGCCGTTGGGGCTTCACCAACGGTCTCGTCCACCGCATCGTAGCGCTCCGCTGCCACTCAAGATCTGCATCCGTGCGCGGCGAGCCAACGCCAGTGCATCACCCTCAATGGCTCTAAAGTGAACCGCACTCTAGCTAGGCGAGCATGCCCAAACGTCGGCCCGAACTAGGTATCCACACATCACTCCCTTGTGCACTGTTCCGACGATGTTTGGATATCCTTTCACTGCTCTCTTAGCGTACACGCCTATGCAACTCTGACTTTAACTCTTATTTCTTCCGGAGATATCATCCAAACAAGCAAATCCATTTTTTAGCAAAGCATGACGGCGCTTACGGGATGTGGTACACATCCCGCACACCCAGATAACCTTTTAAGTATCCGTCTCCTCGGTACAACAGCAAGGTCGATTCCTCTTATTTGATCAACCATTCGCCGTGTCAAAAATGCAGAGGGGATGCAAGGAGCACAAGGCTTGCACATCCAAGCAAGTGGTAACATGGACTTGTACATGGAACATCCCAAGCGCAAGCAGAGCTGCAGTGAGCCCTGCATAACGAGCTAGCATAAGTCCCTGCATTTCATTTAATTCGTACTGGCATTCGTGTATGATTTGTGTGCAGTGGCGGATCCACAAATTCAAGTTACTAGGGGCGAACATTTAACTTAAAAAATACGAAGGCACTTGCACTCCGGAAATCAACATAACTTATGAAATGTGAAGCTACATGCACTTTGAAAACCAGCTAGTGATCCAAAGCAGTTTAGATTATAAAACACTAAATGATGCAAGCACCAAAAAACACAAAATGCAACATGGTGTACAAGGACTACTGACATGGTCTGTAGCTGCTTGAATTATACGTTCTCTGGCTGAAAATATCAAAGTGTAATTGCACCTATAACCAGTGCACAAACTACATATCAATATATCTATCCTGCACAAGTATGCCAATAGTTTCAAACAACAGATTAGAAAAGTATTTATGCTACATTGTCATGATAGGGGGACTTTCTGGTAGATGGCCTTGATGTTTCCTCAAGCCATGAAAATGCACTATAATTTTCTTGTCATCAATGCCTGCAAATATCTATGTCTCTCTCAACATAGCGGATCATCATTAGACACTAAATCCTTCAATGGGAGCTTGCAAAATGCTTGCATTAGATCCCTCATTAAACACTATATGTTCATCACCAGGAGCATTTAAAATGTTTGCATCAAATCCTTCATTAGCAGTCTGTTCATTAGACACTTCATGCTCAAGAACAACATGAGCTTGGATGTTTGCACCGGAAACTTGATTAGATACACCAGATTCAGTCAGTTCAGTATTGATTAGGGGAGTTATAAAATAAGTAGAAATTGGTTTTATTTTCTCATAGATTCCCTACATACAAGCAGTTTTACAACGCCGTCAGGTTTAACTATTGGCCAGAAATTGAAGAGTTGAATTAGGTATAATCAGGGATGTGATGTACCTGCTCGTTGCGCATGCTACTCTTGCAAGCTGCGACTTTCCGTTTGCGCAAGCTCAATGCCATGCCCGTGCTGCCGCCGCTGCCTCCCATGCAGGCTACATCCAGGGTTGGATCTTCATTTTCTTGTCCTTCCATTCGCTTGAAGCCCGGCGACTGCCCTCCAACAAGGGCGCGAGGAAGTGCTGTGTCGGTCCGTCCAGTGGCGGCTATGTTAGGAGCGAACAAGACTGGAGGCTGGAGCGAATGAATTGGGATTTTTCCTGCCGTCAATCAATATGGGAGGCGCTCGTTTGGGTCGTGAGCCTGCTATAGGGCCTGCCTTGCACTTATGTTATTGGCCCATCCAAATTGAAACATTTTTCTTCATTTTTTACATTGCACCTTTCGTGTGTTTGGACGAACAAAACTAGCCTGGGCCAACCTGGACGACTCAAACTAGGTGCACACTTTCCAGCCACCCGAGGCGGCCGCCCATACCAGCCCCTATGGTGGCGTCGCCCCTTTTTGCGTGTATGATTGGGGTAGTGAAAAATATTCTAGTGGCGCTTTTGATTTACCCACAGAATGGTTGAATTGCTTGTTTCTATGAACTGAGATCGCCAGTAATGTGAAGGATGCCAATCTTTTCATCCTATTGTAGATTTCTTAGATCTCGATATGCCAAAAGTAATCGCATGAAATATACAGTAAAAGCCAGTGTGATGTGTGTGGCTACAACTAGTCTGACTACACGTCCTCATATAACATATCAAGGACGCACCATCTTACCAGATTAACCATTCGACTTACCAATGCAGTGTGGGAAGAAAGAAGTATTGGGACTGTGTATCCAAGCAATTGATGTCATGGACTCCTTCGTACAACCTTGTAAGCGAAAAAGAAGTTGCAGTGTGCCTGTACAAAGAACTAGCATAAGTTCAGTTACCTGCTTCTCAGAATTTTAGTTAGCCACTTATTGCAAAATTGTTCAATTACATTGCTTGGCTTAATTTAGTTTGCTACTGATTACATAATGCCATAGCCTATTAATCCTATTATAGACTTCACCTATCTATGTGTTTGATACTTACTGTTAAGAATTACCTATTTGCCTGAACTTAAAAAATAGCTACTTGTTTGTTTAATTGCTTTGCTGTTGCAACAACGGGTTACAATGATGTTAATAACTACTTTTCAGGATCGAATTGAAACTCTTTAATTCCTTGTTTTTTTAACTGGTTTGCTGTTATAACTCCCAGTTGAGATGATTTGCTAACTTCAACTTTTCTGAATCCAATCGGAACTTTAATGGCAAAACAGGTTAGCCCAAGATCAAGGAGCGAGGTCCCCATGGACGTTGTATCATCCCACAGCAGAGGCACCGGCCCAATCGTGCATTATGAATTGCCAACTGCTGATGCTCTAGAGGCTAAACTAGTGGTAGAAAGAGATTCTGCTTCTGCACTTAGAGATGAAGTTGACATGTTGAGGAAGCAAACAGCACAATCGATGGCGATACTCAAGACAACCATTAAATATTTGGTGGATTTCAAAACGAAGCAAGCTGAGACTGACCACATTGTTAAGGTCCTGAAGGGAAAAAGGAAATTAAATTCCCACTTAATAAATCATAGGTGAAATGTTCTTTCCATCGTTGAATAACCTTTGTGTTGTTTGTTCATGTAATCAATCAAACCATTTGTTTTAGAGATCATGTAATAATTGTTTTTTGTTTTTTGTTTTGTAATTTTATTTGATCACAAGTCTGTATTAATAGATAAGACTCAGAGACATTTCATTTTGATTGTTGTGCCAGACCTACAAATATGCCAATCGGGTTGAATGTGCATTCATCAATAATAGTAGTATAGATGGACCATAAGTGGCACGCATCGGAAAGGTCCAAGATGTTGTAGTAGCTTGGCTAAAAAAAGGATGTTGTTGTAGAAAAAAAAGTACATCGGCCTGGCTTATGTATGTTAGTTGATATTATTGATCCATATACTCAAGTGTTTATATGTCTGTTAGTTCTGTACATTCTTGGTTGATTGACTCAGTATTTGAATCTTGATACATCGCTTGTGTACATATCTAAATGGGAGTACACATTATGTTGCGTGTGACATTTGAGTTGGACATGAAGTGTTCCAAATATTCGAATTCACCTTAAACTGGATTCTAGATTCTGAATTTGAGTATCGGCATTTGTAAACCATATTCATATATGACAGTGTAATACATCTTTGTCGTCCTTTTGAAGATATATAAAAACACATAGAATGATTTATAAAGATTCACATAGGAATACAAAATGGATTCAAATTTAGTTGCCAGGGTAAACCTGGATGCTTATTGTCCCAAAATTCGAAAGAAGCGGAAAAATGTCTCACTCCCATGTCGGCCGCCCGAAGCCAAGTGTTTGGGAGATGGAAATTACTGTCTACCCATTACAGGACAATCCATCGGCCCGATTTCCACTGCTCTAAATAGGGGTAGGTTAGTAACTTCAATTAGACGTGACACGACCGCCTCTGAGCCCATTCCGACACGGTGGGCGCCAAACATGGGCGGCAAAACACATTTGATTCAAGCTCGTCTGAAAGACCTCTGTTTCTCCCTCCATTTCCCCATTCATACACGGTGGTCGGCAAAACAAACTCGACTCAGCCGAAATCAATGTAGGCAAATATTTTCAATAGGGGCAGGTTTGTAACTTCACTTAGATGTGACACAACCGCCCTACCTATCAGCCCCGTTCATACACTGTGGGTGCCAACCATGGGCGCCAACCACCCTCTCCTCGCCTGAAATCGCTCTGGGCAAATATTGGCGAGATGCGAGATTACTGTCGTATCCCCAACCGACGAGATGTCCAAATTTTAAACGGGGGCTAAGTTCGTAACTTTCCCATATTTCAGACAGGCGCGTCCCAAAAACATGGTTCCCCATACCTCTCCCTCCATTTTCCCATTCATACAACGTCCGCGCTAGAACACCATCCCCACACCAGCCTCCATCCGCCACCCCATCCATTGTCGTCGTCCTCTACCCCATCCATCGTCGTCGTCCTCCACCACATCCATCGCCACCGTCCTCCACCATGCCAGAGCGCCTACCAAGACCGCGTCGTCCACTGCTAGAGATGGACGTTTCTCATCCACAACGACAGACCAAGAGCCTTGCATCACGTCCTCTTGCTTCATCGGCGTCGTCGTCCTCTTTGTTGGGGCCGCTCACACGACCTTCTCTTCCACCGCAACGGGACTTATCCCCCGATGCACCCGTCTACCGTCGCATATCTTCTTCAACGCCACCAACAGCCATCACACCCCCGATGCCTACACGGCGCCGCAAGAGAGGTGGTACTTCATATCTCCTCAACTTTTTGATCTCAACCAGAAAATAGATCTTAAGTTGGTTACTCTACTTTCTTTTCAGCTCTTAGAATTTAGTTCTTAGTTTGAAGCAAACAATGGCTGCTAAATATCATTTCTCCGGTGTGTAGCTTGAAATCTGCCATGGCACAATCATAATACGGTTTAATTGATCATGTTGTTTCCGTGGTGGTTTCTTTAATAGAAATCGGAGGGGAAACCCTCTTTTGCTAAAAAAATTATGCTTAGAGTTTCCCCCTTTTTTGATCACTATCTGATCGTAATCGTGCTTCGTGTCATAATAGCACCGCTCCACCCATCGGGCTAAACAAGCGTAGTTGTTCAAATACGAATCTAATATTATTAAAATGAGTCGTTTAATTGGTCACTAAATGTTCCTAAATTAGTTTCAAATGCATGTTCGCCGCTCGGGTGTGTATCTCTCTGAGGTGCCCACTGTGGGCGGCCCTACAGGCCGCCCACCTCGATTTTGGGTCGTCCCAGGCCCGATTCCCTCTGCTCACTGACGCTTTGATCTCTACTACTTCACCAGCCGCTTTGCCTGGCAACTTGCCGTCCCCGGATGGCATGACTCTAGGAGGAGACGCCGGACTAACAGGAGGTCAGGAGCCGCTTGCCTAACAGCGTCACCGCTGCCCGGGCGTGCCGCCGTGCCTACCTTCCCAGTCCGCTCAAGGCTCAGGCGTGCAGCACCCACTAAGCCAACCCGATTTGTGCTGAGATACGTCCTCAACACTCAGCAGCCACTCCTCATCACCCATTTTCTAATTGATTCATTACTCATTAGGCAGGACTGTCATTAGGGTTTGTTGTGTGCTCAGTGCTACCTACACTTAATGGTTCATATGTATTTCGGTAATCTTTAGTACCTGTAAAGTTCACAGGGTTTTCAAAATTCCGGCCCTAGGAACATACACTAGTCATTTTGGATTGTTGGTCGTAGTGACATTGACCCATATTACTACTGCAAGCCAGGTTTGTTGACAATTTTACTTGTCTTTCTTACTCATTCAATGTAATATCCAATTATTCACGTCGATTAGTTGCAAACAATAAGTGCTAGACAAACTTCTTGATTCAGATTTTGGACGATCTCTTACTGCAATTACAAATCTACATACTTGTCCTAGTAAGCTCACAAGTAAATGATTGATTCACTACATCTATGTTTGCCTTGTCATATTTGTTGTCAATATTGTTTTAGGGTGGACCACCCTGTTTCTAAATACTGGAACCGTAGACATGAGTGAATAGTATTTCTCTATGTGATCTCTTCCATCATGTGTGGGCAACGAACACTGCATTGTATAGAAAGAAAGTGTCATTTCCAGCTTTTTTTTGCGGGTCGTCATTTCCAGCTTTTACATAGGCTTTGATCTTTTACATGGAGTACAATCTGCCTACTTGCTTTGTGTCGCACTACCAACACTCCACACTTGAAGCTAAACATTATGCCACTCATAATTCCTTAGTTTATTTGTTCAAATATGAATTTCATATGATTCTAATGTGCCTACTTCAGTTTTGAAATGTGTGTCTGCCTGTTATACAGACATAAGGGGTTTGTATTTCTGTGTGTGGTCTGGTTAGCACGGTTGGGGGTGAACTTTGCATATGCAGGGGTTTATAGGGAGACACTCTTCGAGTTGAATCCGCAATGCATTCCATAGATAATTTGACTACTTTTTATGTTTTCATGAATCTCAGATTCTGAACTGTCGGCGTTCTGGGAACGGGGTTACCCAGACTTGCCTGTCTGCGGCCTGCGGCGTGGCTCTAGGGGTGGCCCAGCACGGCCCATCTTCATCAGCACGAGCTCAAGACCCTCGCGAGGGGCCAAGCCTCACGGGGCGGACGACAAGAAGCT
Organism: Aegilops bicornis; assembly: GCA_021605145.1. Lineage (NCBI taxonomy): Eukaryota > Viridiplantae > Streptophyta > Magnoliopsida > Poales > Poaceae > Aegilops > Aegilops bicornis. The sequence continues at coordinate 406,008,152 of CM038673.1, read as the reverse complement.
TCCTCAGGCACGGCCTCGTCAGGCTGGCTCGCGAGGAGGCGGAGAGATCAAGGCGGGATACCTCACGAGGTGCCCATGACGCAAGCCATGACGACCAAGGGCGCCAGGCGGGCGCCAGCCCGCTCAGTGTCCTCCTTCCCTCTTTGGTGCAAAGGGGGAAAGCGCAGGCGAGAGCATCAAGCAAAGGCATCCGTTTCGGTGCAACAAGACCAAGACCGTCGCAACGGCAGGAAGGAAGTCATCATGGAGCCCAAGCCGGCGTCACCACGAGCCTTTGACAAAGCGAGGACCAACTTTAGTCAGGATAAGTGTACTAGATGTTCCCCTTCAAAATTGCCAATTGTTGGCGCCCTTCCCGCTCAATATTTGGGAAGAGGCCCAGGGCCCTTGCCTATAAATAGGACTAGCCACCCACAAGGTAGGGCGGATCATCCAAGGAGAGAGAGAGACCGAACTCCCCCTAGCAGTTCGTCGCACCAGCCAAGAACAGACCCTCGCGAGGCTGTTCTTCCTTGTATTGTTCGTCATCAGCCCAAGAGACAATCCACCACAGCACACACTGGAGTAAAGTGTTACACCACAATGGTGGCCCGAACCAGTATATTCCCTGTGTCTCTTGTGTTGTTCCTTTCATAGTTTAGATCCTAGCGAGGCGGCGAGGTGCAGGTTGGTAGGGGGTGAGATCTCCGCGCGCACCCCAGAGTTCGAACCTAGAGGGTCTGCCGGAACCCGAAATCCGACATTTGTACGCCCGGGTAAAGTGCGTCAGAGCTTTCCTTCCACGACCCGCTCTCCGCCGACACCGCGACTTCGCCTGCGATGGGCAGCGTGCCGCCCACTCCGATCGCCCGGCGCTAAGCCAGCGAGGGCGAGGGCTCGAGCCTTAGGCCCCAGCCTTGCGGCAAAGTGCGGTGGCGGACAAGTTCAAGCGGAGACGCGCCCGGCGCTGCAATGGCACAATCGATCCACTGGCCTTCCTGCTGGCGTACGAGGAGGCCATCCTCGAAGCAGGAGGCGACGACAAGGTCATGGCTAACTGGCTTCCCATGGCCCTCACCGACGCCCCGTGCATGTGGCTGCTCCACCTGCCAGCGGCTTCCTTGGCCTCTTGGGAAGAGCTGCGCAACCTCTTCCTCGCCCAGGATGTTGCGCCGGCGCCCTCGGGCGTCGCGGCTCTCCTAGGCGGCTCGTAGGCGCCACCTTCAGGCCGCCACATCAAGCCATTCGTCCACCAAGTCGGCGCTGCCTCCGCACGGCAGGGGGCTCCCCCAGGTCGGTCGGCGTCCAAGGCCGATCTGGCCTTGAGCTCGGAGGACCACCCCTCCAACTCAACCTGCTCGGGCGTGCTCCCAATGCTGTGCACCCCCACCATCTGCCAGGTGGCCGTCACCAGGACTCTCATCGACGGCGGCGCGGGCCTCAACGTGCTCTCGGTTGAAGCCTTCAGCCTCCTCCACATACCGCCGGAGTGGCTTCAGCCCAGCCAGCCCTTCTTGGGCATCGGGGGCGGGTCATCCAGCTCCCTGGGGCAGATCCGTCTCCCGGTAACGTTCGGCACCTACGACAACTTCCGCACGGAGCTGATCAACTTCGACATCGCTCCCGTCGGCCTACCATACAACGCCATCCTCGGCTACCCAGCACTGGCCCGATTCATGGCCGCGACTCACCCAGCGTACAACCTCATGAAGATTCCTGGGAGCAACGGCGTCCTCGCCGTGTCCTGAGACACCGGGGATGCGTTGCAAGTGCTCAAGCTCGCCTTCAAGTCGGCGCAGCCTGCCGACTCAGACGCCCGTGAGCCCAAGGGGGCTGCGCCGGCCAAGAAGAAGCAGATGTTCACCCAAGACAAGGCAGAAACCAAGCAGATACTGGTCGACGAGGACGGATTCACTATCGCCACCTTCACCATAGGCGCCAACCTCGAGCCCGAGCAGGAGGAGGCCCTGGTCAAGTTCCTGCGTGCAAACAAGAAGGTATTCGCATGGGAGCCTGATCAGCTGGCGGGGATCCCTAGAGGCGTAATCGAGCACCACCTCAACGTGTGCCCCAATGTACACCCCGTGAAGCAAAAGGCAAGGCGGTAGCAGGCTTTCATCGTCCAAGAGACCCGCAAGTTAGAAGCTGCAGGGGTCATTCGCGAGGTCTGATACCCGGATTGGTTGGCCAACCCGGTCGTCGTGCCAAAGAAAGGGGGAAGGAACGCATGTGTGTCAACTTCACCAACCTCAACAAAGCCTGCCCGCAAGATCCATTCCCGCTCCCTCGCATCGATCAGATCGTCGATTCCACCGCCGAGTGTGACCTGTTATGTTTCTTGGATGCCTTCTCTGGGTATCACCAGATCAAGATGGCGGTAGAAGACATGGAAAAAACGGCTTTCCTGACCCCGTGTGGGATGTACTGCTACACATGCATGCCGTTCGGGCTGCGCAATACAGGGGTGACCTTTCAGCGGCTGATGCACATCTCCTTGGGCCCGCATCTCGGGAAGAATGTTGAGGCTTACATCGATGACATTGTGGTGAAGTCTTGTGAGGCCAAAACCCTGATACAAGACCTGGAGGAAACCTTCGCGAGCCTCAACGCAGTGAGCCTGCGGCTCAACCTGGAGAAGTGTGTGTTTGGGGTCCCCTCGGGCAAGCTCTTGGGCTTCCTCGTGTCCCACCGAGGCATCAAAGCTAACCCAGAAAAGGTCAAGGCGGTCGAGGACATGAGCCCGCCAAAGACCCTCAGAGAAATGCAGAAGCTCACTAGGCGCGTGACAGCACTAGGACGCTTCAACTCCAAGTTGGGGAGCGAAACACCGCCTTTCTTCCGGTGATGAAGAAAAGGGGCCCTTTGAATGGATGAAGAGGCCGACAAGGCGTTCAAGATCTCAAGAGGTACCTAACCAGCCCTCTGGTAATGGTGGCCCAAGACCCTCAGAACCCCTAGTGCTCTACCTTGCAGCCACTCCCTACTCCACCAACAGCCCCTGGTGGCGGTTAGGAGGAGCGTCGGACCAAAGCAGCGGCAATGCCGGGTCAAGGCGGCAGGATCAAGGAAGACCCACAGAGACCACTACCACAGCCGAGAAGGATCAGCCGCCCGTGAACGCACTCAGATAGAAGTGACCCCTCCCTCTGGCGACTCCGGCTGGAGGCTCCACTGCCTCAGAGGCGCCCACGGTCTCCTGCGCGCCATCGACACCAGCACTCCCAACCTCGTTGAACACCCTGTGTACTTCGTCAGCACAGTGTTGCGGGACGCGAGGGCGCGGTACCCCATGCCTCATAAACTCCTCCTCACGCTATTGGTGGCCTCGCTCAAGCTGCGGCATTATTTTCAAGGCCACCCCATCAAGGTTGTGTCAGCGTACCCCTTGGAAAGGGTGCTCAGGAGCCCTAACTCAGCTGGAAGAGTCGCTGAGTGGAACATTGAACTGCAAGCGTTTTAGCTCGAATTCAGCACAACCAGAGTCATCAAGGGGGCCGCATTGGCGGATTTCATGGCAGAATGGACGGAGGCACCGGGCCTCAAGGCTGATGAGGATCGATCCCTCTCCCCGGGAAGTGAGGAGCCGGACAGTTGGGTCATGTACTTCGACGGGGCGTTCTCCAGGCACGGCGCAGGGGCTGGTGCGGTGCTTATATCTCCTACTCAACACAAGCTCTACTACGCCGTGCAGCTCTGTTTCCAGCACGGAGAAAAGGTCTCCAAAAACATAGCAAAATATGAAGGCCTAATAGCAGGCCTGAAGGTCGCAGCTGCCCTAGGAGTAAAGCGCCTTACCATCAAGGGTGATTCACAACTCCTCGTCAACTTCTCCAACAAGGTATACGAGCCAAGGGATGAGCACATGGAAGCCTACGTCGCGGAGGTCCGCAGGATGGAGAAGCAGTTCTGGGGGCTGGAGTTGCAGCATGTGCCCCATGGCACCAATCAGGAGGCCGATGACATCGCCAAACGAGCATCCAGGTGGCTACCTTAGGAGCCTGGCGTCTTCGAGGAGCGGCTCTTCAAGCCCTCAGCCACGCCATCACTGTCAAGCGCGGTGCAGCCTCGGGAGGAGCTCCCCCAGCCCGGCCTCAGGAGCGCGCCTGCTCTTGACGCTGGAGCCTCAGGAGGGGTGCTGGATCACAGAGCTCCGGAGCTACTTGACGCAAGGGACCTTGCCAGAGAAGGAGGAGGAAGCGGAGCGTGTGGCGTGGCAAGCCACATCATACTGCATCAGGGATGAAGAGCTCTACCGGAAGCGACCAAATGATGTGTCCATGCGCTGCATCTCCAGGGAGCAAGGGAAGGAACTACTGCAGATATACACGGTGGAGACTGTGGGCATCATTCATCATCGCGGACCCTCATTGGCAAGGCGTTCCGCAGCGGGTTCTATTGGCCCACTGTGCTCAATGATGCCGTCAAACTGGTGAAGGTTTGCGAGGCCTGCCAATTCCATGCCAAGCAGATCCATCAGCCGGCGGGAGGTCTGCAAACTATACCCCTCTCGTGGCCATTCGCAGTCTGGGGGCTGGATATCCTGGGCCCATTTCCTCGGGCGCCAGGGGGCTATCGCTACCTCTACGTCGCCGTGGACAAGTTCACCAAGTGGGCTGAAGTGGAAGCCGTCCGCACCATCCCCGCAGGTTCTGCGGTCAAGTTCATCAAGGGCATCGTGAGACAGTTCGGGTGCCGAACCGCATCATCACCGACAACGGTTCCACAGTTCACGATAACCTCTTCAAAACATACTGTGCTAACCTTGGGATGCGTGTATGCTACGCTTCAAGAGTGCATCCACGAACAGCAACGGTCGAGCCGAAGGGCCAACGCGGAGGTCTTCAGAGACCTCAAGACCAGGACATTCAAGAAGAAGCTGGAGGCCTGCGGCAGAGGTTGGTACGACGAGCTTCAGTCCGTGTTGTGGTCCATCCGCACGACCGCGACCAAGCCAACTAGCGAGACCCCGTTCTTCCTGGTCTATGGAGCTGAAGCTGTCCTCCCTCACGAGGTCAGATGTCGTTCCGCATGGGTCCTGGCGTTCGACGAGGCGCAGCAGGACGCCATGCGGGGTATGGACCTCGTGCTGGGGGAGGAGCATCGTTAGGAAGCCGCGCTACGAGCGGCAAGATACCAACAAGCGCTGCAGCGATACCACTGCCGCAACATCCGCCCCAGGACTCTCGAGGTAGGGGACCTCGTGTTCAGGCGGGTTCTCTCCAGGGAGGGAATGCATAAGCTCTCTCCCATGTGGGAGGGCCCGTTCAAGGTTGTTCATGTTTCCAGGCGCGGCTCCCCGCGCTTGGAGACTCATGAGGGGGTGCCCATCCAGAACGCATGGAACATCCAGCACCTCCGGAGGTTTTACCCCTAAAAAGGCCCGGTGCACATGAAGAAAGGCGACGTGAAGCGCTGCATTTTGGAAAAGGCCCAAAGCCTGTGAAGAAGGGGAACGCCTGTGAAGCGTTGCGTTTTGGAAAAGGTCCAGAGCTTGTGAAGAAGGCGAACGCCTGTGAAGTTCATCTTTTTGAGAAAGGCCCGGAGCCTGTGAAGAAGGCCAATGCCTATGAAGCTCGCCGCCCGTGACACTCTCACGTAATAATGAGTTGGGGCTGTACACGCCCCGGAGTCTCAGGAGCGCCGGCCTCAGGCCCTGGGGCTCCCTCCCACGCCCAGTGGCAGCACTTAGCTCCGCGCTGGTGAGAAGACATCGAAGACTAGATTAGGTGCCGGATGCGGCTTTTCTCATTTGCTTTCTGCAGTTGGCTTGTTCATTCCCATTTGAAGTTTTATTGAAGTTGTTGCCGTCCTTGGCTTATGAATCCTTGCCTTTTCGCTCTCCTACCTCGATTTCTCTCGCGCAAGTCTCGCGAGGGAGCAGCGCGGGCACCATCGCGAGTGTTTTCTGCCCTTATCGTTTGAGGCTTCCCTAGACGGGTCCACTACAGGAGCACCCCTCCAGTCCGTGCCCCACGGGCACCGCGACATGAACACAGGACCTAGGTCGGTCGCCTCCACAGCTGAGGCCGGGAGCTACCTTTCCAGCCTAACCTTTGCAGGACATGAAGCGTTCGACGAGGCCTCGGCCTCGGGAAGCAAAGGCCACGACAGGCCCCCCCGAGCTAAGTAATTTCTACGCGCGGGCGTGTGGCACAAAAGCGTAATACCAAAATAGCGGAAACAGTACGATAATTAACAGCAATAGTCCAAGCACGCCCCCGCGGGGCCCTACCCTACTGTCTCCTTGCGCAGGAAAAGGAAAAGAACAAAACAGGCGCGACTCGCCCGACACCAACTCACGGCGAGAGCTTGGACTACCTCCGGAGCTCAGGCGGACTCTCTCTCGCGCTTCACCGAGGTGCGATGGCGGGCAGACCTGCTACCTCCCTCCAGGCGGGCGCGGCGGCGCGGGGGCTGGTCGCGGCCACCGCTGGAGGAGCCGATGTCCGAAGAAGAGATGCCGAAGCTCGATGAACCCCGAGCGCCGCCGGTCACGCGCGCGCTGCCATCTTCATCGTCGCCGGAGCTAGGCTCACGGCCGCGGTCGTCGTCCTCGGGGCAGCACCCAGCGTGGCGACCATCTTCCCCAAACACCCTCACGTAGAGGGTGGCATCGCCGTCGAACTTGAAGTGCAGGGTGCACCGCCGACTCAGACGACGCGCGCGGGCATACGTTTGCCAGCCGCAGGTCAGGGCCACGCTCCCGGCTGCGGAGACATCCAGCGAAGCCCAGGAGGCCCGGCTGCAGCAACCGTCCGCCTGGAGGAAGAAGCCGCTCGGGGCGCCGGCCGGAAGTTCACCTAAGAAGAAGCGGGGAAGCCGGAGCCGGGTGCTGGTCGGCTCCACCGACCACACGACGAACTCCGGCAGCACCTCCGCCGAGCGGAAGCGTGGCCTAGGAGGTTGCACGGCCGTAGCGCACCCCGCATTAACGGCCTGACGCCCGTCGCCGCGCAGGAGATCGCCTCCATGGCCGCGGGGAGCCGCTACGGGAGCCACAGGGTGCTTGCGAGGACGGCCTCGACCGCGCTTGGCCGGGGGAGAGTCAGGCTCTACCTGGCGGGCCTTTCCTTTCTCCGCGGCCGAGAACCTCTTCAGTGGAGCCATGGAGAAGAAGGAGAAGCAAGAAGAGATGGGCTGGAAGGGCACGCGCCGTTCCGTACTTATAGCCGGGGAAGGCCAACCGTCGACCTCCACGACTGCAGGTAATCATGACCCGCTTCGCATGCAGGGACTTGTCAATTTGTGCAGTTGCCGAGGCGTCGTGGGGGAGCGGAGCCGCCCACGTCCAATCAACTGCCATGCGGCGCCCAAGGCTGCAGGCTGTTAGGGCCCACGGCGCTTTGCACTTGCCCCTTCGCTTCTCTACTCAGCCAAATCCAGGCGCGCCTTGGGCCCGGGGGCTACTGTCGGCGTTACGGGGCAGGGTACCCAGACTTGCTCGCACAGCTTCTTGGCGTAGCTCAAGGTGGCCCAGGCGTCCCATCTTCATCAAGACGAGCTCAAGACCTCGCGAGGGCCAAGCCTCATGGGCGGACGACAAGAAGCTTCCTCGAGCACGGCCTCGTCAGTGGCTCGTGAGGAGGCGGAGAGATCAAGGCGGGGTACCTCACGAGGTGCCCATGACGCAAGCCATGATGACCAAAGGCGCCAGGCGGGCGCCAGCCCGCGCGGTGTCCTCCTTTCCTCTTTGGTGCAAAGGGAGCAAGCGCAGGCGAGAGCATCAAGCAAAGGCATCCGTTTCGGTGCAACAAGACCAAGACCGTCGCAACGGCAGGAAGGAAGTCATCATGGAGACCAAGCCGGCGTCACCACCAGAGCCTTTGACAGGCGAGGACCAACTTTAGTCAGGATAAGTGTACTAGATGTTCCCCTTCAAAATGGCCAATTGTTGGCGCCCTTCCTGCTCAATATTTGGGAAGAGGCCCAGGGCCCTTGCCTATAAATAGGACTAGCCACCCACAAGGTAGGGCGGATCATCCAAGGAGAGAGAGAGAGAGAGACCGAACTCCCCCTAGCAGTTCGTCGCACCAGCCAAGAACAGACCCTCGCGAGGCTGTTCTTCCTTGTATTGTTCGTCATCAGCCCAAGAGGCAATCCACCACACCACACACTGGAGTAGGGCGTTACACCACAATGGTGGCCCGAACTAGTATAAACCCTGTGTCTCTTGTGTTCTTCCTTGCATAGTTTAGATCCTAGCGAGGCGGCGAGGTGCAGGTAGGTAGGGGGTGAGATCTCCGTGCGCACCCCAGAGTTTGAACCTAGAGGGTCTGCCGAAACCCGAAATCTGACATGAACAACATCATAATGATTATGAGCTTGCGCGCATGAAAAGAATAAAGCAAAACAATGCCATGGCTATCAAACTTGGCATTAAGGGACTGAAATCAAGTTTGGATGCAATGCAATGCAAACGCTCTCCACCTACCGATTCATGCTCTAGATATGATCCTAACAGTGATTCTGAGCTAGAGGGAGACCTAAGTCAATGTAGCTCCCTAGTGGAGGAGTCAGAGGAAGATGCCCTATCTTATTCACCCATCAAGGTGCTTGCTCTAACTTTCCAAGGTTATATTGGTCATACAGATCCTGTATCGATGCTTTGCATTGCTTCTACTTTGTTGAACTGCCATTAGCTTAGTTTACACATCGTGTATGTGAATACGCCCTGCCTATCCATTTTGAGTACATATTCCATCTGTCATCATACTATATTTATCCATTCAAATGTTGTTCTTGTGTATCTGACGTTCAAAAGGAAGAGGGCGTTCTTGATCGTGGAGGAGCACAAGCAAAGTATTTGGAAAAGGTAGTGGCACCCGATAAATCAAATAGCCCATTAGGTGTAGTTGTAATATCACACGACCCACAAAACACCCCAACTCTAGCACACTCTAGGCCTACTACCTTTGGTCATTTCGATGCCCCAACTCAGCAGACCCCAACTACAAGCAAACAATATGATTATGCCGGTTGACATAGCACCAAACTCTACGATGCAATACCCCATTCCAAAGAAAGAGTACACCAAATCCGGTTGCCAAATCCCTTTTCGAACCAGAGAGAGCCCCAATTGCAGCAAATAGGACCCCTGTTCCATTTCTTCCCAGTTTAGAAGATGAAGCTTATAGTTGTCAGGAACTTTGTGCGCATCTTTCCTTCATGGAAAGATTATACCACAGACACGGAACAATTTCCAGTCTTCCTCCGCAACTTACGCATAAGTAATGTACTAATGTTATTCATGGTCATTACTACATATGTTTCTGCTGACAAAAGACACAAGATTTCATTCTTTTAAATAGGCGAGGACCAAACTGGATTGTGAAGACGAGCAAGGGTTGGTTGCACTATTCAAGCACTCGTTGATGAAGTATCCTTCCTACCTAAGGCAAGCGCTCTTTGATGGCAAGCCTCTAAATGAAATTTCTGTAAAGTCTCCGGTGCTACATTTATCCAACGGTGACTAGAATAATCTTGTTACACATTGGTCTCGGCTGCAGCGTAAGGTACTGTTTATGATATCACATCACAATTTGAACTACATTTCTGCATTTGCCTTAACGTCTCACTTGTACAAAAACTATTAGCAGAAGAACATTCATTCTCAAGGGACCACAGAATCTCGCAACTATACTTTGCACACTTTGCATTGCTCTTGTGAGTACCTCTTGCCTGTATGACCATACTTACTTTCATAGCTGTTTGATTATGTAGCATCACTGCACATGTTAGCCTCGTTATCGTCCATTTGGTGGACATTATAAGATCCATATGGACTCTTACATAAATTTATAATCAACCCAATGCTTTTGAAGAGGTTTAGCTCTGCAGTCCTCTTGTAAGGATTGAACGTCATCTATCACTGTACTTACATTAACAGCTACTCCCTCTGTCCCATAATATAAGAACGTTTTGTACAGTACACCAGTGTTCAAAACATTCTTGTATTATGGGAAGAGGGATTGGTTCATTGTGTAGCATTCTGCATCTTATCTCCCTCGCCCACCATTTACTAAAAAAGATCAGATCTATATTTAATCTTACCAAAAAGTAGAATACACAGACAATGGCGGTGCAGAAGTGTAGCCCATTGCTCTTGTCAGTACATTTTGTCCTGTAACGCTTGTACTTCCAAGGATTGGTAGTTGATTATGTAGCATCAATCTGCATCTTATCTTGATTATCCTCTATCCCTTCCTGTATTATCATATCTATAATTACTCTCTACAAAATGTAGAGTACAGGCAATGCTTATGAAGAAGATTTTGTGCTGAAATTCTTGAGTTATCCTTCCCTTGACATGGAGAAGGGCATTATAAAGCCGGTGTTAACTGTTAATGTAAGTCAGTCCTTCTAAAGCCTTTATCCTCAACTGCTATTTAATTTGCTCATACTCCCTATCTATTACTGCTGTTTAGTTTGTTGTTTCTACCAAAATGCATGTTCGCAGGAACCGTAAGTTTTAAGTTTTACTTGTAAAACCAAATTCCTTATTCATACCATGCACATTACTCAATACTCCCTATATGTATGCTTGTTTTTGTGGATCTATAATCCAGTGTGTGGTGAAGCAGCCCATGTTTGCACCTTGTCATCTCCCGTTTTGTCTTACTGATGTGGTTGACGATATGAACAACATGCCATGTACATTAACCAAAATAGATACAACGATTTTCTTTGCCCTTCATCTATGCTTGTTATGTTGACATGGTAATCCAGTAGTGTGGTGAAGCTCCCCGCATTATGAACAATGCCAAATTATGCTATTGATATTTTGAACTTACTCTTTATTTTCTAATTTGAAATTGGATGGAATTGATAGAACATTTATCATCTTTGTTTATACACGTGCAAAACCTGTCATCTCTCTGCTTTTGTCTCAGGGTGATATGCATGATGGTATGCACAAGTCTGCTGAAGGCTGTGAGACAAACCCAACATATATTGCAGCAAAGAAGGCAAAACATCTTGAAGATAGAGAGACAACCCCAAAGTCTTGTCTTGATGCAGTGTTCAAGTTACTTGAGACTAGCAGTCAGACAAGCTCACAAAATTCGTTGTCTAAATCAGTTCGACTTCCTCAGTCCCAAGTTCTAGCAGAAAGGTATTATGTAACTCAACTTCAACTTGAAGTCCTATCTCTAAGAAAGATTGCGGAGAACACTAATGAGAACCTCATCGCTAAACAGCTACACCTAGAAGCTATGACCGACATGCTAGGACGGTCTCACAGCCTTGCTCAGCAGCTTGCGCAGCAGTTCCCGCGGAAGGCTAACCTTTCTTGAACTGTCTTGGAAGTGGTCTCGGTTCAAGATATTTCAATTCTGTGACAATGGTGCCCAATTTTTGTAATCTACTTCTTCATTGCGCTTTATGAGAACTGGTGGCGAACTTCGATGCCCAGTGGATGTAATATACCATAAATCCTTTATTGTATAGTGTAGGTTTATTCTTAGTTACTTTGTCGTAATTTCTTTATTGTATAGAGTAGGTTTGTTCTTCATTCCTACTAGTTACTGCCATCATTCGCTATCTGAAAAAAAAATCAGATGTAGTCGACCGGGCCGAAACATTCGCCTCTAACGGGCCTGGTTTTTAGCGGGCCACAATTGGGCCGGCCTGCATCTTTCTTGGGCCCGAATGATTGGGGCCTTCACACTTTGCGTGAGGCCCACAACTTACACCGGCCTATATTTTAGTTGGGCCTTTTGTGGACCCAGCGCTTAGTTTGGCCCAGGTAGCGTTGGGCCATTAACAGGCTGAATATTGTACTGGCCTGTTACGGCCCAGATGAAACCATGGGCCTTTAGCAGGCCGAAATGCATGTTGGGCCTCAATTTTCACTAGTCGTCGACGGGCCTTCAGCAGGCTGAAATGTAGACTGAGCCTTTTTGGGCCCAGTTATATCACGTGTAGTTACCAGGCCGAAACATATCTCGGGCCTTAGTTGGCCCAATGATATCATGGGCCTTTAAGAGGCCGAGAGCTTAGTACAGACATCAACGGGCCGAATTATGCGACATGCCTTTAACAGGCCCAAATTCACGTTGGGCTTAACTGTTGCCACCTTTATCATGGGTCGTTAGTGGGCCCGATGTCCCGTCGGACCATATATGGCCCATGAGCAGCACGGGCCATTCCCAGGCTGAAAGTCAAATGGGCCCATGTCTACATCAGGCCTCTAACAGGCCGAAAGTCACTCGGCTGTAATTGGGCCCAAATATTTGGTGAACAATTAACGGGCCAGATCTGGCTTCGGGCCGTAAATGGGCCCAAATATTCGGCGAACAATTAACGAGACAGATCTGGCTTCGGGCCGTGAATGGGCCTTTATTAAGCAGGCCGTTATTGGACTGGCCCACTAGTACCTGAGTAAGTACTACGGGCCTTTGACTGGACCGGCCTTTTTAACCTATATGGGCCTCTGTTGGGCCCAGCCACGTGTCGACGTATTGTAGGCATGTCTCCTCCAATGGACGGGCGACATCTGGCCCATTGACAAGCTGATAGGTGTTCCCTCCGGCCAATCAGAATTTTACACGTGGAAATTTCCCATTGGTCCCGGCTGTTAACGGGTTATCAGATGCAAAACCGGACCCGATAGCTTAACGGCGTTCCATTACGGTGGATGCCATGTGTCATTCACCCTTGACGAAAGCACTTCTGTGACGCCCGATTTATCGTCATGGAAGTGGACACTTCCATGATGATAATTTTGGTAATGTCATGGAACACTTCTCTGACAAAGACAGTATGACTATCTTGATTCTGTCATAAAATCGTCATGGATGTACATGCATGACAAAAAAATGCAACCTACTGTGACAAAACGTATCATCACGAAAGTGTATTTTTTTGTAGTGGAAGCTGGCAAAACAGCCCGACAAGGCTTGTCGGGCAAGCGATGATGTGACATTGCGGTGCGTTTAATGCACCCTGTCAGCCTGCAGGGTTAACTAGGATAGCACTGTTTGCTATCTTATCAGTACATAATGACTACTTTTCCATTGTGGTGACCCCTTAACCTATAAAAGATGGCCCATGGCAACCATAGAAAGGGTTAGAAAGTCAGATACCCACACGTTCATATGCGTGTAGCCACTATTCCCTAAGGCAACCCTGTCGGGCAGTGTACTGCGCTCCACCACCATTCTTCCACCATCAATCCACCAAAGCAGGAGTAGGGTTTTACGCCTCACGACGACCTGAACCTGGGTAAAAATTGCCCATGTGATCTCTGCCGTGCTGCCCCACGCCCTTCTGCTCTTTGTGCGACGTGACATCCCCCCAGTCGAACCAGCAAGGGGCCCTTGGTCCCATAGGTGGCCGTGGTTTCCCAAGACATCTTTGGCGCGCGAGGTAGGTGATCACTTGCGCAAACCTGAAAGCGTGTGCAGCGCGTCATCTTCATCACCATGTTTGTCTTCGACGGTGTCGTTGACCATGGCGCCCAAGAAGAAATCCGGTGCTTCAGCTCACCCGTCCACCTCGAAGGCTCCGCCGCCCGCAGCCACCAATGCTACAGGGGATGCAGAGGCGCGCGAGGATGTGGACGCTACTGGGGATGTGGTCGGAGCAGGCGGCACCGTTACCACTTCCCCCGCGGCCGAAGCAGGAGCCGGAGATACCGGAGGAGAGCAACATCAGCAACACCCCGATGCCCACGCTCCACGAGGTATGGGTGAAGGGGTTACTCCGTCCGCACCCCTTCCTTTCGCCGATGGGCACATCCGCAGCGATGGCGCTTGATCCAGGGCGAATCGCCGCCCTCCGGTCGCCCCCACCACGGGAGCGACCGCAGCGCGTGCACCTCCCCCATGGCGAGTCGACCAAGTCGCTGCGCCCGACGGAGCCGCTGTCCCTCAAGCGCCTTCGCCATGCCACCATGCCATCCAGGTGGCTGCCCCGCAATAGCGGGGACGTGGTACTGTCACTGCTGGCACCGTCAGGAGCTGAGCGATGGTGCGATCTACATCGTCATCACCCATGCCAAGTACTACTACGGAGGCTATGGCGCGGGCTCAGCTGCTACTAAAGTTTCCACCAGCGGCCGAGCAGATCGATGGCTAGTGTGCCACCATCCAAAGTATGCTCGGTTTCGCCGAGGCTGGGGGCTCGCAGCGAGCTGGACCGTCACAGCCTCCCCAAGTGATGACGACGGCTCTTGTTGTTGGTCGTACAGAAGGGGCCGCCCCCATGGTACAGCCCCCCCCCCCGCGGCAGCCAGCGCGAGCGCGGCAGGATCAAAAACCTGATGACGTCTCGATGGCCTCTTCTGACCCTCGAGCGCGCCCAGGCCGACGGCGAGCCCTGGAGGATAGGCGAAGGGCAGACGTGCGCGTCGTCGTTGAACGACGCCGCGACGACCACCGCCGGACCAATGGGTGCGATGGCCCCGATGTCGACGAGCCTGCGCTCGATATTGGCGGGTACCTACCTTTTGAGGTTGGGTGCCCTGCCTTTACTCGTGAGTTGCGGCAAGTCCGTTGTCCGTCCATCCGCACGTTCAAGCCAGAGATACCCGAGAAATATGATGGGAGGCTAAACCCGGCAGAGTTTCTGAGCATCTACACCATCGTTGTTCAAGCTACCGGGGGAAGAGATGAGAAGGTGTTTGCCAACTACTTCCCTTTGGCTCTCAAGTCCAATGTGAGGTCTTGGCTAATGCACCTGCCAGAGAGCTCCATTTCGTCATGAGTTGACCTGTGCAATCAATTCATTGGCGCCTTTGTGACACCCCAAAATTTTTAGCCTTGTTTTGTTAATTAAATTTTTTCCAGGAAATAAATTTTTTATTTTCTGGGCTCCCTTTTGATTTTTGGACCATTTATCTCTCTAGTTATTATGGAGTTTTTCCCAAAATAAAAACCTTTCAAATATGTTATTGGACTTGTTTAACCTCTCAAGGAAAACTTTTCCTTTATTAGTAGAACTAATTACTTAATTAATTTGCTTGATCTTTATGTTCTTGAAAAATGGTTTTCCAAGATTATATGGCCATATTTGAACTACAACCATTTGATAGATTCACTTAAAATTTCAACCAAAATTTGGATATGTCAGGTGATGTTTTTAAATCACTTTTGTGCAATAATAACTTTTATTCATGAAATATTTTGAGCACTGCACCCAATTCTCTTCTCTGATCCAGTGGGCATTTTTGCACTATAACCTAATTAAATATTTCCCTAGAGCCTCCACCGAAATTATGGGATATCAGTGGTAGCATGCCATCCAACTTTATGCAAAAACATAGTGTTGTCCTTTGAAAAAAATTGAGTGAATCAACCTCTTTTTCATTCTGGACCAGACTTGTGTTTTCTACTGCAACCCCATTCTTTCTTGCTCAATTGACCTTGTGCTTTCTCATGCTTGTAGTCAACCCTGCAAAACCCCTAAGTCCAGGAGCATGCACTCTTTGGAACACTTATGGTCCATGTAATGATGCCATTTACTCCCTGTCCAGAAGTGTAGTTTTGCAAAACTTGCACTAGCAAGTTTCTCCTTTCTGCAAACTAACTTCACCACCCTCTCATTCATCCACAGAGACCGATCTGGAGAATTTGGCCACCCCAAGTACTGCCTAGGTGCCTTTGGCATTTTGTCAAACACCTCGAGTGCATAGCCAGATTTGGCATGATTTGAAGTTTACATTGTGAACTTGAGCCCCTGACCTATCCACCATGTCCCTTGATCCCCTCGCTAACCCTAAACTAGCCCTGTTACTTGCCAGCCCCGCTCAAGCAGGGTAGGCTACCCTGGCTTTTCATCGAACACGTCGCGGGCGTGCTCTGGGCGCGCCCAGAGCGTACGTTTGGCCCGCACGTGCGCCCAAGCCGACGCGTCGCCCCTGGTTCGCCACCGCTCTGCAGAGCCGCGCCACACGCTCCCCTCCTCACCGCAAAACGGCAATCAGACCCACGCCGCGTCTCTGGCAGGCCAAGGACTAGCCGCCACCGCCACCCAACAGCTCCTGCACTAGCCAGCGCCGCCCAAGCCGTCTCATTTCGCCGCTTCGCCCTTGAGAAGCGAGCCGCTCGTCCGCTAGCTCCTGCCGCCATCCCCAGCCTCGCCACGTTGCCCTGCAGCTACAGAAGACGGTCGCCGATGACCTTATCCGCGGCCGCCGCCGAACCGCCTCGACTCGCCTATTTAAGGGAGCCCCGAGCCCGTTCCCGCACACAGGCAACCTCAGGCCACCTCAATGGCGCTTCCCTAGCTCGCAATCGACCCGGGGAGGTTTTCTTCCCCGTCTCCGGCAACTCCTGCCGCCGCCACCGCCCCGGCTATTCCGGCACCACTAGGACCTCCCCCTCTCCACTCTCTCCACCAGGAGCCTTCTCTTCCTCCCGTGAACCCTTCCCCTACTCGATTTTGATCGGGAACCACCACAGCCACAAAAGCACTTTGCTCCCGAGGCCTCCACCGCCGCGAAGCTCACCGTCGGCGACTCCCTCCACCCCCGCCGACCCAACGGCCACCGGGAGGACCGCCCCAGTCTTGCGGATCCATCTCGACTCTCTGGAGCCCGCGGGGAGCAGCCATTCGCCGGCGTTGATCGCCGTCGCCCCGCCTCCGTTCGGGCGAAGGAAGAAGGAGGGATGGACTGGTCAAACCTGACCAGTGGGCCCCCGGGACCCACTGTCAGTGACCCCGCCCAATCCACGTGGGTTAAGTGGAAGCGCTTTTCCAAATTACGCCTTCGACGTGTACGTATATATTCGAAACGTTTTCTTTTCTGTTTTTTTTAAATAACAGATTTTTGACCAAACTTTGACCGGCTGTATGTTTTTAAATACAGCTCCAAATAAATTAACTCTTTTTCCTACCTCTCTCAAATATTGTCTAGTTTATTCTAAGATTTATTTGAGCATTTTTCAAAACAACTTTTTGTGCTGCTTTGATTTTGTGTGTTAATTCATATATATTCTTTTAAATAGGATTTTTGAAGATTTCAAGATATGTTGGAATGCACCCTGCCTTCCCATGACCTGAAGGCAAGCATTCTGAACCCTGGTGAAATTTTTGTGTGTGTTGCATAGCACGGTGACAACACCACACGTCATTTTATGTGAGGATGTGTTCCTACTCATGAGTGCATGTTAATGAATTTCATGCAAATGGAGTTGATATGATTGTGATAGAAATCACCGTCATATGCCTTTCATGCATACCGGGAGGAAAGCCGGGAAGGCCTCTCTGTCTTGGGTAGACACGGTCTTGTCCCTAGACCTCCGTCGAGACGGCCGTGTCCTGTATGGCATGAGGGGAATGTCGGCGTGGTGTTTCTATCATTGTTTGAAGTATATGCATTGTTATACTAATCTTGCAGGAATATTACAACCTCCCGAGTCGACTGTAGATCGAGTCTTGTGCCAAGAACCCCCATACTTGCTTCAGACTACCACTTGTCTCTACAACAAGTAGGGTACGGTTCGATAAGTTGTCAACCCCTTTCCTAGCACACACCGTCATGAGAGGCCATGGTGGAAGATACCGGAGGCATCAGGTAGTCATGCCACCAGGTCCGGGAGCATGGGTGTTTCGGTTGTAGCCGAAGGGGGTAGCTCCCCAGTTTGCGCGCGGTATAAATTTTGTGATCCCATGTTACGTCAAGGTTGTTTTAAAGCCTCCCCACTTAGAGTTTTGCTTGACAGGTGTCGTGGGCGATTCCAGACACATGTGAGTTAAGCTGGTGTGTGCAAGTTAGGTGTGTTTTCAACTAAAAGACCGTAGATGGAATTAGTCTTGAGGACTAAAGGAATCCGTTACTTGTGGGTAAAGAGTACACCCTCTGCAGAGATTAAACCTATTCGAATAGCCGTATCCATGGTTAAGGACTACAGTCTGGGATGGGTCAAGTGTCGGTCTTAGTGTCGGTCTTCGGAGGTGAAACTGTTAAACCAGAACTAGAATCACGACTTGTGGCTTATGATAATGATGATTATTATTTTTGTTATGAACTAACCCGTGATATTTTTGGTATTATCGAATATCCCTGGGATGGTTCTACCTCCGGGATATTCACTATGTTTGTTTCTTTTAAAGCCCTTTATGTGGTGTCGCTAAGACGCCATAATTTGACTTTTCTTTTTAAGCCCTTTATGTGGTGTCGCTATGACGCCTGATCGTGGCATTTCTTTTAAAGCCCTTTATGTGGTGTCGCTAAGACGCCCGATCGTGGCATTTCTTTTAAAGCCCTTTATGTGGTGTCGCTAAGACGCCTTGCATCGTGGCATTTCTTTTAAAGCCCTTTATGTGTTGTCGCTAAGACGCCCGACCGTGGCATTTCTTTTTAAAGCCCTTTATGTGGTGTCGCTAAGACGCCTTGATCGTGGCATTTCTTTTATAAGCCCTTTTTGTGGTGTCGCTGAGACGCCCGACTGCGGCATTTCTTTTAAAGCCCTTTATGTGGTGTCGCTAAGACGCCCGACTGTGGCATTTCTTTTAAAGCCCTTTATGTGGTGTCGCTAAGACGCCCGACTGTGACATTTCTTTTAAAGCCCTTTATGTGGTGTCGCTAAGACGCCCGACTGTGGCATTTCTTTTAAAGTCCTTTATGCGGTGTCGCTAAGACGCCCGACTGTGGCATTTATTTTAAAGCCCTTTTTGTGGTGTCGCTAAGACGCTCGACTATGGCATTTCTTTTAAAGCCCTTTATGTGGTGTCGCTAAGACGCCTCGATCGTAACATTTCTTTTAAAGCCCTTTATGTGGTGTCGCTAAGACGCCTTTATGTGGCATTTCTTTTAAAGCCCTTTATGTGGTGTCGCTAAGACGCCCGACTGTGGCATTTCTTTTAAAGCCCTTTATGCGGTGTCGCTAAGACGCCCGACTATGGCATTTATTTTAAAGTCCTTTATGTTATTTATTTCATAAAACTTTAATACTACCATGTTATTGCTTTTCCACAAATAACATGCTTGCACGCATCAGAGTTTTATTTATCTTTTGTGACTGACGTCATGAGCATAAGATATTTTCAGCATATCATTGTTATATTATACCTGTGTTCATAATATTTTCGAGTACATTCAAAGTACTCACTGGCTTGTCCCTGGCTATTGTCTTGGCCAGATTTCCTTGCACGGAGAGGAGCGACCGTGCCGACGATCCGGAACCTAAGCAAAGTGACAGCAGATCGCGAAGATAGGAGTTAACCTGGTCACCGTTCTGTGGGAATTGAGTCCCATAGACACTGATGATCCACAAACCGCTTCCGCCATCAACCACTAGAAACCATATTGTTGTACACATAGGCCAGAAGGGTCTTGTACTGCATATTTTTGTATTTTGCTTGAAATTTCTGTATCAAGTTGGTGCCTCATCAGCTAACAGTTATCCTGGGGCTGGTGAGCACAAGGGCCATTTTCTGGAATATATTACCTGGAAAACCGGTCCCCACAGCCTTCACTAGTGGCCACCAAGAGGCAGGGCGGCCCAGCGACTTGCATCTTCTCCAACAGAAAGAAGGAGAGACCCTCCAAAAGTATTTGCAGAGATTCAACAAGGTTCATAGGAATAGCCTGGATATCCATCCAGTAGCTGTGATAGTTGCCTTCTAGTCCAATGTGCGCAACCGCAAGATCCGTTCCAAGATGAACATACGGTTGCCCAAGACTGTGAAGGAGCTTTACACCTTGGTGGATAAGTGTGCTCGGATTGAGCAGAGAACAGAATATGAGAAGCGTGACAAGGAAAAGGGCCAGAATGTCGCTGGCGGTAAGGGTCGAGGCGGTGAAGTAAATCGCCCTAACAAACCCCTCCGGAATAAAGGAAAACCCGCCATAGGTTGAGAGAAGGAAGCCTGTGATGATGAGAGTGATGGAGGGGATGATGAGTAAACCAGTGAGCAGGAGTTTCAGAAGGCCACTGACGCCCTGTGCACTGACGGGGGTGCATCCGTGCACACCTCCCACCGCCAACTCGAATGGTGGGCGCGTGAGGTCAATGTTGTGGAACCAGCACCAGAGGCCCGGAAACCACTCAAATGGTCATGCACGCCCCTCATCTTTGACAAAGAGGATCATCCTAACCGTACCACTGTGGTAGGGTGTTCGCCATTGTTGGTCTCCAACAATTCGCAACCTCAAGGCCACAAAGATGTTGGTGGACGGTGGGGCCGGGTTGAATCTGATTTGGCCAAAGGTTATCAGCAAATTTCAGATAGGAGAGGAAGAGTTAAAGGTCACCGGCACGTTTCCAGGAGTTAATCCCGGCAGGAGTCATCCTAAGGGAAAGATCATGTTGCCTGTGACATTTGGGGGAGAGGTGAACTATCGCACTGAAAAGATTGTGTTTGATGTGGTCGACCTCCCCTTGCCGTACAATGGGATCCTTGGGCGCCCAGCCCTGGCTAAATTCATGGCGTCATCCCACTATGCCTACAACACCTTGAAGATGCCTGGGCCAGTAGGAGTCGTTTCCATCCCATCAGATGAGAAGGACACAATCATTTGCGTGGACAAGATGTACCGGGACGCAGTCACGGCAGAGGCAACGGCAGCAGCAGTTCCCGCCAAGGAGAATAGAGGAAAGAAGAAGGATAGCAAGGACGCTGGCAAGGAATCCGGGAAGCATACCTCTTCGGAGTGCGCTGCGCCTGTTGGTGACTTGCCGGAGAGTTCCAACAACAAAAGATCCAAGGTTAATGCACCACAAGTGAAGAAGGTCCTAGTAGGGCTGGCTGGCGTTGATGATACTTTCACCATCAGCGCCAACCTCGATGAAAAATAGGAAAGTGCGCTTGTTGCCTTCCTGCGGGCGAATATCGATGTGTTTGCCTGGCAACCATCTGATATCCCCGGTGTTCCTAGGGAGGTAATCAAGCACCAGCTTGATGTCTGCCCACATGCCCAACCTATCAAGTAGAAAGTCCGGAAGCAGGCCTTGGAGAGGCAACATTTTATTGCAGATGAGATCAGGAAGCTTGAAGCAGCTGGTCTGGCCAGAGGGGTGCTGCATCCAACATGGTTAGCGAATCCAATGGTTGTTTGGAAGGCTAACGGGAAATGGAGGCTTTGCATAGATTTCGCAGATCTCAACAAGGCTTGCCCGAAGGACCCACTTCCCTTGCCGCACATCGATCGGATTGTGGATTCCACTTTGGGCTGTGATTTTCTTTCCTTTCTGGATGCATATTCTGGGTATCACCAAATCTTCATGTCCAAGGAAGGCGAAGAGAAGTCATCGTTCATCACCCCATGTGGTATGTGCTGTTTTATCCGCATGCCATTCGGATTAAAGAGTGTCGAGTCTACTTTTTCAAGGCAGTCCAGATTGGTTTCGAGCCACAACTACATAGAAAGATTGAAGCTTATATGGATGATATTGCGATCAAGACCAAGGACAAAGCAACTCTTATCCAGGATTTGGAGGAGATGTTTGCTAATCTGCACAAGATCAACTTGAAGCTCAACTTGGAGAACTCCAGCAAGCTGCTTGGGTTATTTGTGTCCCATCGGGGGATCGAAGCCAACCTTTACAAGATTAAACCTATCGAGCAGATCCAATCGCCAAGGAGAGTCAAGGATGTGAGGCATCTGACAGGGTGCATTGCCGAGCTAAGCAGATTCATTTCCAAGTCTGCTGAGCGCGCCCTGCCGTTCTTCAAAATCCTGAAGAAGGCAGGGCCCATGAAGTGGACCCTAGAAGCAGATGCGACTTTGCAAGAGTTGAAGGCCTAGTTATCCTCTATGCCCACCTTGGTTGCTCCCAAACCGCAAGAGCGGTTGCTGTTATACCTGGCGGCAACCAACCAAGTGGTTAGTGCAGCTTGGTGGTGGAGCGGGAAGTGGACAAAGCAGAGAGTGAGCAAGGACCGGCAGAGTCAGATAAGGATCATGGCAGGAATGGGCATGACAGTGAGAGCAACCCCAAGGACACGGCAAGGAAGAAAGTGGTGTAGCGCCCAGTGTACTTCGTCAGTTCCTTACTACAAGGGGCTAGATCGAGGTACTCTGGCGTGCAGAAGCTGATCTTTGGTCTCATCATGGCCTCAAGAAAACTGCGCCACTACCTCCAAGCCCATGATATCACGGTTGTCACTCGCTTTCCGTTGCAAATGATACTCCGAAACCCTGAGGCCACCGGTAGAATAGTGGAGTGGCCTTTGGAGTATCCAGTTTTGGTCTGAAGTTTGAGAGCACATCAACAATCCAGAGCAGGGCATTGGCAGAGTTTATTGCAGATTGGACGCCAACCCCTGACGAGGAAGTGCCAGAAACAGTTATCCCCGCCAAGGAGGCGCCCCAAGAATGGATTATTGTCGGTGTTCTGGGAACGGGGGTCCCCAGACTTGCCTGCCTACGGCCTGCGGTGTGGCTCAAAGGAGGCCCAGGACGGCCCATCTTCATCAACACAAGCTCAAGACCCTCGCGAGGGGCCAAGCCTCATGAGGCGGGCGACCAAGGGCTTCCTCGGGCGCAGCCTCGTCAGCTGGCTCACGAGGGAGGCGGAGAGTTCAAGGCGGGGTACCTCGCCAGGTTCCCATGGCGCAAGCCATGACGACCAAGGGCGCCCGATCAGGCGCCAGCCCGCGCAGCGTCCTCCTTTCCTCTTTGGTGCAAAGGGAGCAAGCGCAGGCGAGAGCATCGAGCAAAGGCATCCGTTTCGGTGCAACAAGACCAAGACCTGCCCCAATGACTGGAATGCAGTCATCGTGGAGCCCAAGCAGGCGTCATCACCAGAGCCTTTGGCAGGAGAGGACCAACTTTAGTCAGGATAAGTGTACCCGCTGTTCCCCTTCAAAATGGCCAATTGTTGGCGCCCTTCCCGCTCAATATTTGGGAAGAGGCCCAGGGCCTTCGTTTATACATGTAGAGCTAGCCACCATAGGAGGGGGGAAGGAGGATCCGCCATTCGGAATCCAGAGAGAGAGAGAGATAGAGACCCGATCCTCAAGCTAGAGCGACGGGACACCACTTAGCAGTTCATCGCTTCCACCAAGAACAGACCCTCGCGAGGCTGTTCTTCCCCGTGTTGTTCCTCATCAGCCCAAGAGGCAATCCACACACCACACACTGGAGTAGGGTATTACACCAGGATGGTGGCCTGAACTAGTATAAATCTTGCGTCTCTTGTGCTGTTCTTCTGAGTAGTTTAGGTCCCTGCGATTCGGCGAGGGACGAGACGGTGGAGGGTTGGATCTCCGCGCGCACCCCAGAGTTCGAACGTTAAGGGTCTGCGGGAACCCGAAATCCGACATTTGGCGCGCCCGGTAAAGTGCGCGGAATTTACTGCTTCGTCGCCTTGTTCTTCCCCGACCACCGCAACCATGTCTGACGCTCGTCGGGCCCACGCCGAGCGCCGAGCCGCCCTCGCCTCCCATGTCGCCCACACGGCCCCCGTCGGCGGGCATCCTCGTCGCTCCCCGTCACCTGCTGTCAATGCCGCCACCGGCCCGGAACGAAACGCGACAAGCGTCGTCCAGCACCGGTCCATGAGGCGGGGCGGCCGCACCGCCACGCCGCTCACCCCGCTGGTTCTTCATCGCGCGCCCAGCAGCGGCCATGGAAGGCCCGAGCTGCACTCATCGCGGCCAACGAGCTCCTATGCTACCGCCCCGTCGACGACGTCTATGAAGAATGGCTCGACCGCGTCGCCGAGCTCGTCCGCGCCGTCCGTCTCGCTGCACCGCACCCCGCCCCGCGCGGGCGATGAAGCTCCCGGGGCGCCTTAGCCGCCTCCTCCTCAAGACGGCGCCACAGCACCAAAACACGCGGTCCTGGGCGGAACCCGTTCCGCGCCAGCGCCGGCTGCAACAGCGAAACTGCCAAGAAGTTCCTCGCCCGCAGAAGCTGCCCGGCGCTCCCGCTCCGGCCGTCAAGGCCTGCGCTGCCCCGGCCGCGCGCGAGGGAGGCCTGCAAGACCAAGCTCTCTACCGTCCGAGGCCCCCCGCGGCCACGGCGGGCTGCCGCGCCTTCGCCACCGAGCTGAGCAGCGTCGCGTGGCCCGCCAAGTTCAAGCCAGACCTGCCTCCATGCTACGACGGCACGGCTGACCCTACGGAGTTCCTCCAGCTCTGTTTGGGCATCGAGGCTGCCAACGGAGATGAAAAAGTCATGGCGAACTGGTTCCCCATGGCGCTCAAGGACGGAGCCCGCACCTGGCTCCTGAATCTGGCCCCAGGCACGATCTTCTCCTGGGCCGAGATGCGCACCCGCTTCATCGCCAACTTCCAGGGTACTCGCGACCGGCCACCCGCCGTGAGCGACATCGCCGGATCAAGCAGCCGGAAACCCGCAAAAGTACATCCGGCGCTTCAACAACGCGCCTCAAGATCCCGAGGGTAGCGGAGGAGGCCATCATCTCTGCCTTCTCCGATGGCGTCTTGTGACGTCAAGATGAAGGAGGAGGCTGGCGATGCATGAAGATCTGTGCACCTCCACAGGCAGTTCAACTTGGCGACCAAGTGCGCCAGGGCTGAGGAGGGGCGCCTCTCCCTCCTCGAGCTGCCTGCCGCGGATCCCGAAGAGAAGAAGTCCAAGCCTAAGGACGTGAAGTGCAAGGGGGCTGCCGTGCTCGCGGCCGAACCGGACACCAAGCGAGGCAGAGATCAGCCCGAGTCCTCTAAGGGCAGCCGGTACTACGTGTACCACGACCTCCACACCCACAACACCAATGAATGCCAAGAACTCTGGGCCGTGCGCGAAGGAAGGGTCGGCAGACGCCCCGAGCGCAGCGACCGGGGCTACGGCCGAGGAGGAGGAAGGAATGCAGGACGCTGGGAAGACCCACCTCGCGAGGGGGGCTGGCAAGACCCACCTTGCGAGGACCGCTGGCAAGACCCACCTCGCGAGGGGGGCTGGAGGGATCAGCCTCGTCAGGATCGCCCGCAAGGGAACGCAGGCCTCCCTCCGCTGCCGCCGCCACCAAGGAGAGTCGAAGAACGTCATCAGGACGAGGGGGCTGGGGGCTTCCAGGAAGCGCGTGCGATCGCCTACATCCTGGGCGGAGCTCAAGCCCCAGCCTCTCACCGCATCTTCAAGCAGTCCGCCCGCGAAGTGAATGCAGTCCTCCCCAAGCTCGAGTCCATGCGCCCCCTCAGGTGGTCAGCGTGCGCCATCACGTTCAGCTCAGCGGATCAGCTCAAGTCTTGCGCAGCCACAACCGAGTTCTTCCGATGCTTTGCTCCACAATCATCAGCAATGTGCTAGTCACCAAGACCCTCATCGACGGCGGAGCAGGGCTCAACGTCCTGTCCGTGGAGACATTCAACAATCTTCAAGTGCCTTACAGCCAGCTTCAGCCAACCAAGTCCTTCTCCGGAGTCACCGACGGCTCCACGGTCCCGATCGGGCAGGTCCGCCTTCCTGTCACCTTCGGGGCCCGCGACAACTACCACACCGAGCTCATCGACTTCGACGTCGCCCACATTCGCCTGCCGTACAACACCATCCTCGGATACCCAGCGTTGGCCAAGTTCATGGCCATAACCCACCATGGCTACAACATCCTCAAGATGCGGGAAGCGGCCGGGGTCATCACGGTGCCACTGTGAAGAGAGAGATGCAGTGTGCTCCACAGGAGTGAGCTTTTCAGCAGCGTCATTGGAAGACCCAGACCACAGCAGCAGGATGCCTCCCGAGGCAGCACCCAAGAAGAAGAGGACATCGACCGGCCCGGCTCTTCAAGAGACAGGCCCCTCAGGGCCCGCATCGGGCCAGGGGGAGCCTCCTTCCATCGCATAGGAAAGCGCGCCCGACGCCCTCCTCAGGCAGGGCTCGGGGGCTCTCCCCTGGAGGGCCGCCGACCTCGCCAAGGTCTCGAGGGAGGCGCTTGGGCACCACGCGTGGGCGTGATTGAAGCACGCTTCCATAGCAGGAGCAAGACTAGGAGGACAGAACCCTCAAGAGTTCATCAGCAAGGCCATTCAGGAGTCACAGGAGTCAAGGGTCATGAGGGGCAGCCGCCGCCTACCCGCTGCGGCCCCCCATCCAGGTGAGGATGGTGGGCTCTGCGTCTGCATCGACAGCCCCGGGCTCAACCGAGCCGCATCTCAAGAGCGCCTCTGGCCCTCGCGAGTTGGACGTTGCGAGGGTCCGCCCCACAGCTACGTACGCATGCCTTATGGCCTGCCAAACGCGGCTGTTGCGCACCAGCGTCTCATGAGGACCATCCTGGAGGCTCAAGAGGTCGGGCACGCCGCGGCCCTGGCGGAGATGGAGATGGACCATGAGGAGCCACCGGCGCCTCCGGAGCCTCCCGAGGCCCCCGGGCCTGGGGGCTCGTGAGGATCGGCTCCCGCAGCCCACCGAGTCTGCTACATCAGCAACCCTTCATCCCCAACATCACCAGGTGACATCTTTAAGTTTTATTTCCGGTGGGGCGCCTTCAGGTCGCATTATTCCCGAGCCCGGCGTGGGTCGTCCTGCGGCAGGTATCCCTTTTATTTCATGTCTTTAGCTTATCCTATTGGGGGTGCCCCTCGGCTGCATCATCCCCAAGCCGCTCGGGCCAGTCCCAGCGGCATGTATCTTTCATGTGTTTTCCTTAGGACTATGCTCTCGTTCCACCATGCTTGTTATTTGGTGCCTTCTCCTGGGTGGCGAAATCTTGCACGTTAAAGGGGGGGTGCCTGAGCATCGCGACTCAGGGCTCCTACCGGCTCTCCAGCCCTCACCCTCTGGTCTTGTCCGTGGCATCGCGACCTGGCTTGCCGACGGCAGTGAGACCAGCCGAGAGCCGGGACCGAGGGCGTGAGTTTCGTCATCCAATCCAGCTTGCGCGTTAAAGGGGGGGTGCCTGAGCATCGCGACTCAGGGCTCCTACGGGCTCTCCGACCCTCACCCTCTGGTCTTGTCCATGGCATCGCGACCTGGCTTGCCAGCGACGGTAGAGACCAGCCCGAGCCGGGACCCGAGGGCGTGAAGTTGCGTCATCTAACCTAGCTTGCGTTAAAGGGGGATGCACGAGCATTGCGACTCGGGGCTCCTACCGGCTCTCCGGCCCTCACCCTCTGGTCTTGTCCATGGCATCGCGACACGGCTTGCCGGTGACAGTTGAGACCAGCCCGAGCCGGGACCCGAAGACGTGAAACACCGGCATCTGGCCAAATTTGCAGGAACACACTCGAAGACAAGGCCCAGAGCCAGGCGCAACCCGCCTTGAGGTAGGGCCTCGTGAGTCCCCCGCTGGCTCACGGGCGCCCCAGCACACCTCGCGAGGCCTCTTGTGCCTCTCCCAAGCAACTAACGACAGGACTAACAATCACCACGGCGAGCTCTTGTTCCTTTTGTGGTGAACCGGCAGGGTCTCCCCAAGGAGCACGAAACGACCTCGCTACGAATCTCTCATCGGCCAAGGCACGGACCTGGTGCCGCGCCAGGAAGCATCGTCCTAACCTCGAGATAAGTCACCCTCCGGGACACACTAGTCATCGCAACACCATCCCCACACTCAATGCAACTCCGTGTTAGCAACGCCGCTCTCCTTTCTCACCGAATGATGGCTGCTTGAGCGCCAAGGGGACCCCTAAGCATCGCGACTCGGAGGCTCTTACGGACCTTGGGCCGCTCACCTCCTGGCCTTGACCACGGCATCGCGACACAGCATACCAGCGATGACTAAAGCCGCCTGGGATGGGGACACTGCCGGCGAGAGCATCAAGCCCTCACGAGGTCCGAAAAGGAAGAGACTGCGCTAAAACGGAATGAGCATCCCGCATTGCCTCGCAATAAGGATCATATTGACAAGCAGAGCTACAAATATCTTACAAGCCCCTGGGTACATTCTTGGCTCCTCGCGAGAACAAAAGCCTTGAATCCTAAGGAGTCCTATCTCTGGGGATCACCGCGGCAGGCGCCATCATCAACGATGGGCCACCGGTCCGGAGCCAACCCCATCCAGATCGGTGGCGGCGACTGACGAGCTTCGCCCTGCTCCGGAAGCGGCGCAGGCTCGGGGGCTCGTAGCTGTCGTCGCTCGTCTCCGGCGTCGCGAAGAGCTCGGCGGAGTCGCTGGATCCTCCGGCGCCTTCGTCGCCTGAGAAGCTGCCAAGGGAGTGGTCGGTCGGCCTCCGTCTCACCGCAGCAAGACCCCGACCACCTCTCCCGGGGCAGCACTCCAGTCGACGACCCTCCGCGTCGAAGAGCTTGAAGGACATCACCGAAGCACCGTCGTACTCCAGGTGGATCGTGAGGGCGCCCCTCGTCCTGCAGACCCGGGCGACCTCGTCCCAGCCTCGAGTAATGAAGACCTCGGCCGGGCACCACTGCAACCTCCGCCGGCCACGAGGGTGCCGCAGCTTGGCGTCGCAACTGAGTCTCTGTGGGTTCCCACGGACGACGGAGGCGAAGAAAGAAGGAAGATGAATCAAGACTTGGGAGGTGCGGCGATGCGAAGCACGAACTCCCGGCAGAGCCCTCGGCGTGGACTCCGGGAAGACGCACACCGCCGTGACCAGCCGGCGTCGCCCGGCAAGCGCCGCCGTGGCACCCGGCGTCACCTCGCCGGGGCCACCAATCTGCGCATACAAGGGAAGAGGAAACCACGGTGGCGGCTGCACGCACTGCAGGCGCAGGCGCCTCCTCGCGCTCACCTGCCACGACACCCGAGCAAGCCGCTTCTTTGGGGGAGCGGGTCGTGGTCCTCTTGAGGCCTTTCCCTTCTCCTCCCTGGAGAACCGGCGGATCGAGCCATGGCAACCAGACGAGGCGAGAGGAAGAGGAGAAGCGGGAGGATAGGGCGGAAGGCGCCGCCATTCCGTGCCATAGCCGGCGGAGGCCAACCGTCGGCCTCCACGATCACCAGCCATCATGCCCAACCCTGCATGCAAGGACACTGTCGAATCCGGGCGGTTACCAAAGGCGTCGTGGGGAGCAGGCTCCCCACGTCAATCAACCGCCACGTGGCGCCCAAGGCCACAGCTGTTAGGGGCCCACGACGCCAGACTTGCTGCCCTTCGCCTCTCTGCCGGTCAAGTTCGGGCGCCCGTGGGCCCGGGGAGCTCTTGTCGGCGTTACAGGGAACGGGGTCCCAGACTTGCACACTGCAGCACTGTGGCGTGGCTCAAAGGAGGCCCCGGACGGCCCATCTTCATCAACAAAAGATCAAGACCCTCGCGAGGGGCCAAGCCTCGCGGGGCGGACGACAAAGGGCTTCCTTAGGCGCAGCCTCGTCAGGCTGGCTCACGAGGAGGCGGAGAGTTGAAGGCAGGGTACCTTGCGAGGTGCCCATGACGCAAGCCATGACGACCAAGGGCGCCCGGTCGAGCGCCGACCAGCAGCGTCCTCCTTCCTCTTTGGTGCAAAGGGAGCAAGCGCAGCGAGAGCATCAAGCAAAGGCATCCGTTTCGGTGCAACAAGACCAAGACCAGCCCCAGCGGCTGGAATGCGATCATCATGGAGCCCAAGCGCGTCGTCACCAGAGCCTTTGGCAGGCGAGGACCAACTTTAGTCAGGATAAGTGTACCCGCTGTTCCCCTTCAAAATGGCCAATTGTTGGCGCCCTTCCCGCTCAATATTTGGGAAGAGGCCCAGGGCCTTCGTTTATACAAGTAGAGGTAGCCACCATAGGAGGGGGGAAGGAGGATCCGCCATTCGGAATCCAGAGAGAGATAGAGACCCGATCCTCAAGCTAGAGCGACGGGACACCACTTAGCAGTTCATCGCTTCCACCAAGAACAGACCCTCGCGAGGCTGTTCTTCCCCGTGTTGTTCCTCATCAGCCCAAGAGGCAATCCACACACCACACACTGGAGTAGGGTATTACACCAGGATGGTGGCCTGAACCAGTATAAATCTTGCGTCTCTTGTGTTGTTCTTCTGAGTAGTTTAGGTCCCTGCCATTCGGCGAGGGACGAGACGATGGAGGGTTGGATCTCGGCGCGCACCCCAGAGTTCGAACCTTAAGGGTCTGCCGGAACCAGAAATCCAACAATTATGTATTTTGATGGTGCCTTTTCCCTACAAGGTGTAGGGGCTGGTGTGCTTCTCATCACCCCCTTCGGGGAGCACTTGAAGTACGTCGTCCAGATGCATTTTGCCCGGGAAGAGGCGGCCAACAATATAACAGAGTATGAAGGGCTCCTTGCCGGGCTCAGGATTGTCGGCGAATTAGGAATTAAGAAGCTGATCATTTGAGGAGACTCATAGCTTGTGGAGACAAGTCAACAAGGATTACCAAAGCCCATTGATGGAGGCATACGTTGAGGAAGTGAGAAGATTGGAGGAGCGCTTTTACGGATTGCAAACAGAGCACATACCTTGTGTGGAAAACAGCATAGCTGATCATCTGTCAAAGTGTGTTGCGCAAAAGCTTCCTGTGGAACCAGGGAATTTTGTTCTCCATCTTACTCAGCCCTCCGTATCCCAAGCAACAATGGACCGGAAAAGGAGAAAGATGGACTCTGGTAAGCCTCTCCCGGTAGAGCCTTCCGCTCCTGGCATGGACCCTGCCGGAAACAACTCCTCACCACTTGCCGGACCGCACCCTCTAGCCGGGCCCATGGTCACTGCGAACGAGGAATGTGCCGCCGCAGTTGAGGAGGTGCCGCTAGTCCTCGTCGCTGAGCCCCAGGCTCCAACTTGGGCAAGGCACATAGTCCACTTGCTCCAACCGGACAACTCCCTGATGACCAAGATGAAGCTGAAAGAGTAGCCTGGAGGGCCAGTATGTATCAGTTTGTCGATGACACTCTGTACAGAAGGAGGCCCAACGGTGCGAAATTGAAGTGCATCTGCCGGGAAGAAGGGAAGGAACTGCTGGCTGAGATACACAAAGGCATGTGCGGCTCCCACATTGGATCAAGGGCATTGGTTGGGAAAGCATTCCGACAAGGATTCTATTGGCCCACAGCCCTCCAAGATGCGGTTGAGCTAGTCACTAATGTGAAGCCTGTCAGTTCCATTCCAAGAACATCCACTTGCCTTCCCAAGCTCTTCAGACAATCCCTTTATCATGGCCATTTTTGGTCTGGGGGCTCGATATCCTCGGCCCTTTCCCGAGAGTAGTCGGCCGCTTTGAATTCTTGTTCGTTGCTATCGACAAGTTTACAAAGTGGCCAGAAGTGACTGCCGTGAGAAAAGTGACTGCCCAGCCAGCTATCAAGTTCTTGAAAGAACTAGTGTGTCATTTTGGAGTTCCGGCAAGGATCATTACCGACAACGGCACCCAGTTCACGAGCCGCACCTTCATGCAATATGTTCATACCCTCGGAAGCAAGATCTCATTTTCCTCTGTCGCACATCCCAGAAGCAACAGACAAGCTGAGAGGGCAAACGCTAAAGTGCTGCGAGGACTCAAGACAAGAACCTTTGATACGCTGCAGAAGCACGGCAGGCGGTGGATCGATGAGCTGCCGGTAGTTCTTTGGTCCCTCAGAATGACACCAAACCGAGCTACCGGGCAGACTCCCTTCTCCCTGGTGTATGGGGCAGAAGCAGTTATCCCCACGAAACTCATTTATGGGTTGCTTCGAGTGCTTGCCTATGATGAAGTAGCGCAAGATCAGCACCGGCGTGACAACATTTTGCTACTCGAGGAGAACCGTCTCTGGGCTGCTACGCGTGCTGCATGCTATCAGCAAGCCCTGCGTCGCTACCATAGCCGCAGGGTTCATGCCCGGTGTTTTGAGGAAGGCGACCTTGTCCTTAGGCGCGTTCAGTCCGCCAAGGGTACAAACAAGTTGACGCCAAAGTGGGAAGGCCCTTACCGGGTAGTACGAGTCATTAGACCTGGCGCAGTCCGTCTGGAGACCAGAGATGGCATTCAATTGCAAAACTCATAGAATATTGAGCATCTCCGCAATTTCTACCCGTAAGGTGCGGCTGTTGGGCCCTGCCTGGCAGCCACCCTTTTGTACAGGCCTTGCATCGGCTGCATGTAACCCCTTGTGTAAAGCCAGGTGATGACCCTGAGCAACAGAGAAATAAACGAAGCGCTGGGGGCCCCCAACCAAGTTTCATGCATGCATGAGCATTCCAAGAGCATTTCATGAGCATTTGCATATGTATATAGATAGGATCGCATCTTGCATCATTCCCTTCTACATGAAGCTACAGGTTCCTGCCGTGAACTTGGCCTCTACAAGGAGTTGGGAAGATGGACTAGCACTGTGATCCTCGGCAAGCCAAACAGATAAGTTCCACCTCTTATCCATAAGTGTTCTGTAAGCTAGCACTTGTGCATAAGAAAACCTCACCGCTCTTTGAAACTCAGGTGCTTCCATCCTTGACTCGAATGTTGCTTCAGTCAGGATGGTCGCAGTGGCCTTTGGTAAAAAGAGATTGGCGGGGGGTGGTCCCTTTCTTTTTGCCCGGTAGACTTAGTTCTCAGGCAAACAAAATAAAAAGGGCACCGGCAGGGTAGCCTGCCGGGGAAGACTCATTTATTTAAACTAGAGGCATTCCACCTTTGCATGGACATATACATGCACGAGTTCTCGGCGAGGTTCATCTTTTTCATTAATGTGCTGATAATACAAGTACAAACCTTACAGAACACAAACATGGACCCGAGAGATTACATTATTTGAATTAAAATTTGGTAAGTGCCGACAAGTTTAAGATTGAAAAAAGATAAGTGCCCCGTAATCTCCTCTTTTCGTTTTCCCTCCTACCAGGCATTGCGGTGGAAGGAGGAAAAGATGACAAGGGCACCCAAGCAGGAGCCCATCCCGGTCCAGTCACGGCCTGCCAGGCGCAACCTGACAAGATCGGGAGTGGCGAGGCTGCGAAGGAGGGGCACGGAGGGCGAAGCGACGTCTTCTGGTCGCCACCTCCAGGGCCACCAAGAAGCCCCGGCTTGAGCACCAGTGGAGTCATCCACCAAAGCTCAGCCGGAAGACTGCTAGAGGGGAGGCGAAGGCACCAAGAGAACATCCCTCCCCGGCTATCACCCTAGGAGGCTGGTGATGATGGTGCTACGGGGGAGGGGAAGAGCGGAAAGACGAGGCGGCAGGTCGTCGGTCGGAGGCGAAGGCATCCATGCCATCGTACTCCAACCTGACCCCCGCTACCCGCCTTCTCCGTCTTCCCTTGTTTTCTCCTCATCATCGTTACTCCCGAGAAGCGCCAGGACTCCAGGCCAGTGAGGGGGAGGGGGCGCAAGGATGAATGACTCTGCCCTCCCTTCGCCCCTGCTGGGCAGTGTACTGCGCTCCACCACCATTCTTCCACCATCAATCCAACAAAGCAGGAGTAGGGTTTTACGCCTCACGGCGGCCCGAACCTGGGTAAAAATTGCCCCTGTGATCTCTGCCGTGCAGCCCCACGCCCTTCTGCTCTTTGTGCGACGTGACATCCCCCTGCCAAACCAGCAAGGAGCCCTTGGTCCCATAGGTGGTCGTGGTTTCCCACAAGAAAAACAATACAAAATTCTACCCACGACAATTGGACATCACATTGCAGAATTGAAACAAGCTGTTAACTAAGCACCACAACAAATGAACCAAACATTAACTGAGCACCACATTGCACAATATAACATAATCCTAATAGAAGGTCAAACAGTTAACCAAACCAAGCATGCTTAACAACTTGGAAACATAGCAATTGTATTTATTTCTTATGTATTTAGTACAACCAAATTCGATTTATTTTTCACATGGTACACAATAACAGAATGCACCCACAACAATTGAACATCGCATTGCAGAATTGAACCAAACAGTTAACTAAACACCACAACAAATGAACCAAACATTAACTGAGCACCACATTGCATGACAGTTAACCAAACCAAGCATGCTTGACAACTTGTAAATATAGCAATTGTATTTGTTTCCCATGTATTTTGTAAAGAAAAATTCAATTTATTTCTCACATGGAAGACAATACAAAATTGCACCCTGAAAAATTGAACATCACATTTGCAGAATTGAACCAAACAGTTAACTGAACACGACAACTAATTTACCAAATAGTTAATAAGTGAGCACCACATTGCATGACATATAGAACATATACACTAGAGCAAAAGGTTGCATGGTAAAAGTAGATAGCACAATTCACTAGAATTTGTTAAGGAAAGGCAGTAGCTAGCAAACTGAACATGAGCTTATAGTGAGCTAACAAGACAAGAAACTTCTCATTGTCAGAGATATCAATGACGATTAACTCCTTGGATACGGAAGAGGGCGAGACCTCCGCATTGTGGGTGTCCTCGTCGTAGTGGTGAGTTGCCTGGGCCACTCCGGGCACCAACCTGCTGGCTCTCGAGATGAGGTAAGCACATGCATGCTAAGAAAACACCTCGTAGTCTTCATCAAAGGCACCTAGGGTGGGCTCGAGAAAACACCACGAACTATCGTTTAAAGCAGCCAACCGCATCGCGGCGTCGGTGCATGAGGCGTCCACAGTGGCCTCGACGGAGAGGTGCTCCTCCAAGATCTGGGGGTCGGCATGAATGGCAGGCATCACGACCTCATCCACGCGTGCGGTCGCGATTTGCTTCTCCACTGCCAAATGCTCCTTGAGCTCCTGGCTATACTACGTGCACCATGGCTTAGGGCAGCGCTTCTTTGATTGAGGGGTCGGTGATTTGGGTGGAAGGTGTCGCGCCGGCGGTCAGGGCATGTGGGATGTCGAAGGAGGAGGAGAATGGGGGTCAGGTGTGGATTACCTGCCTGGATAGACGAGGCCGAGTAGCGTGAAGGAGAGTCGCCGGCGAGGAGGCGACGCTGCAAGCAAGGAGTGAAAGTTTCAACTTGGAAAGGAAGGCGGAAAGATGGGAAATGTGGCTTTTGGTAAGGGGGAGGGGGCGGGGAGGTAGATATTTCCGCGGAAGCCAAAATTTTTGAATTGCTTCAACGAAAAAACTGGCGCGCAAAGTGTCATCACATACGGTCCCTTATTCAGCACGGTGTACAATATGTGAACATAAAAAACGATTCATATAGCTTAACCCGTGTGTGATGAGATTGAATGTCAAAAATTTTGGTTCGAATTTCCCAGGTTACAGTGGTCATCCACGTCATTGCATAATTTGCACACATAAATGAGACTACAACACACCCACACTTCTTAATCGAGCAATTTCAGCACCTTCTCGCGTAAACTGTATGCGTACTATACACCGACGGTGCTCCAGGATATTTTGTACCGCATCTCACACGGTTGATGATAATAAACTGTGTGTGGTCTACTTGATTTTTCATCTTGATTTGAGTTACATAATGGGGTCACAGCTGCAAAGGATGGTGATTGAATTGCTAGAACTTTTATCTGCAGTGAACATGCAACTATAGGTGTGTCATCAAAAAATGGAATTATTCAGGGTTCGTTTGGACATTTTTATACATTAACTTGGTTTTCTAGGCATTTCAGGTGCACAATTCAAAATTAAAGTACATGCACATGCTCCGGCGCACCAAAATGGGTTTCTCAAGTGTCAACATAGAACAACAGGAGTGTTGTGTTAAATTTTGGAAATTTTCGGGGTTCCTTTGGACCTTTTTATACATTAATAGAGTTTTCAATGCATTTATGTGAATAATTCAAATTTGAACTACAAGCACATGCTCTAATGCATATAAATTGGTTGAAAAATCAAATATGTGTCCTTGGTTGCATGCTTAGGTCCCATGCAAGAAATGGGAATGAATGTCAAACACCCTGCCACCATCACTCAGCTGCAAACATTGAGATACCTGGTTTTTAAATTCTACTAAATCCAAAACTCGTCTGAAATTCATGAAACTTGACATGCTATCATGGAGCGGCATCAACATGTCGTGGTAAATTTTTTGTCCCATTTGGGGCAGGTTTTGGTATAAGCTTCTCACAAACCAGAGCTTCTCACAACAAGCCTGATAGTTTCGGTAGGGAACGTTTCACCTTTCTGGACGAAACAATATCTATCGCCTCTTCTTGATTTCAATTTTTTCTCTAGTGTCAACATAGAACAACAGGAGTGTTGTGTTAAATTTTGGATTTTTTTCGGGGTTCATTTGGACATTTTTATACATTAATTGAGTTTTCAATGCATTTATGTGCATAATTCAAATTTGAACTACAGGACATGCTCTAATGCATATAAATTGGTTGAAAAATCAAATCTGTGTCCTTGGTTGCATGCTTAGGTCCCATGCAAGAAATGGGAATGAATGTCAAATATCCTGCCACTGTCACTCGGCCGCAAACATTGAGATGCATGGTTTTAAATTCTAGTAAATCCAAAACTCATCTGAAATTCATGAAACTTGGCATGCTATCATGGAGAAGCATCAACATGTCGTGGTAAAAACTTTGTCCCATTTGGGGCAGGTTTGGGGTATAAGCTTCTCACAAACCAGAGCTTCTCACAACAAGCCTGATGGTTTCGGTAGGGAATGTTTCACCTTTCTGAACGAAACGATATCTGTTGCCTCTTCTTGATTTCAACTTTTTCTCTAGTGTCAACATAGAAAAACATGAGTGTTGTGTTAAATTTTGGAATTTTTTGGGGTTGGTTTAGACATTTTTATACATTAATTGAGTTTTCAATGCATTTATGTGTATAATTCAAATTTGAACTGCAGGAACATGCTCTAATGTATATAAATTGGTTGAAAATCAAATATGTGTCCTTGGTTGCATGCTTAGGTCCCATGCAAGAAATGGGAATGAATTTCTAACACCAGGGCACTATTGATTGCCGGCAACACGTTGAGATACTTTGTTTTTAAATTCTAGTAAATCCAAAACTCGTATGAAATTCATGAAACTTGGCATGCTATCATGGAATGGCACCCGACATGCTATGGTATTTTTTGTGTCCTTTCTGAGAGAAGGCGCACTCGAATAACAGCCAACAAAGGCATTTTGAAACAAATAGCTGCCACTGTAACATCTCAAATGTTTTGTATAATTTAAATCATGTGTGTTCTGTTAACCATTCACGTGACGCCACGCCTCACTCTTTCAATGGCTAGGAGGTGTCTTGCAGACATGTTCTTGGCTAAATGGGAGGCGTGGGAGCTGTACTCCAATGCACAGGCTCACCGGGAAGCGAGCCCTTTGATTTCCATGGCCGCCCACCTTGCTCGCATCCTCTCCATTAATTGTGGCCAAGCCGCAGTTTAATATGGTTTTTAAATATAAAACACTCATCGCAAACACTTTAGTTAGAACACCTGTATGCAAACCGATAGCTTCCCCAGGAAGCCAAGGGAAAATGTGTCGAGCAGGATTGTGCAGCTCTTGATCGCAAAAGTTTTAGATAGAACACCCGTATGCAAAGTGAGAGCTATGGTCTTCCCCCTTAACTCAAGGGAAAATTCGCAGCGCGGGATTTGTGCATCTCTTCAACGCAAAAGGTTCAGATTGAATGGTATGCAAAGCCAGACTTCGGCGCTAAGCCAAGAGAAAATGTGCTGAGCAGGATTTGTACATCCCTTCAATGCAAACGGTTGTTTTGGATGACCTGTATGCAACCACGTACAAACAATTTAGTAAGATTTGCATCTGTCATATTGGGTATGTTGCCATTTGTCAAACTGGAAAGATTGGCATTTGTTGATCTAGTAACATTGCCATTTGTCAATCCTTGTAACATTGCGATTTATCAAAATATGCAGCTAAAAATCACCAGCACTATCTAATTTTCGCAACTATAATTCAGTAATTAAGCATAGATTTCATTCATAGATTAAGAAGTCGTTCTTAATTTATACAAACAGTTCAACTCGACAGCTGAACCGACCAAACTTTTCCCCAATTGTTGTCAACCACGTACTGATATAGTTGGTTCAACTATATATACTAGCTAATTTTAAGTACGTTGTACAGTTCCACCACATCTATAGTCAAATGAACTGAACAAACTAGCCCCTAAATACTACTACTACGGAGGGGCTTTGTACTACTTCCGGTAGCCTCTCCTCTGCCGAGCGAGCTTAGTAAGAGGAAGAGGAGGAGGAGCCTACCAACGAGCTAGACAACTGTAATACGGTGCATGCGGCTGCTGTATGTTCGGTGACGATCACCAGCTCGAACACCCTCTGCCGCTCCAGACGACCCCTCTCGAAGCGGCTACACTGCTCGTAGATCTCGTGATTCCTCGCCTCTGCGTCGGTGTGTGCTGCGGCCACGAATGCAGTAAGGCTCTTTGCGTGCTCGACGAGGCACTCCTCCTCCTCCCGCAGGAACTCGATGTAGAGCACAAGGTCACTGACGCACATGCGGGCCCTCCACCTCCGCCTCCCTCCTTCAGGCAGTGGTGGCGGAGCGGGTGATGATCCCGGCGGTTGACGGTGGGCTGGCGGCCATGGCGGCCGATGATGGGGTGGCGGCCACGACCACCACCTCCCGCCTTCGAGCGGTGGTGGCGGAGAGGGTGATGACCACGGTTGGCCGCAGTGGGGTGGGAGCCACGACGGCTACCTCCCGCCTTCGGGCCGCGACGGCGGAGCGGGCGATGGCCCTGGCTTTCGACGTGGTGTGGCGGCCACAATGGCCGACAGTGGGGTGGTGGCCACCTCCCGCCTTCAGGCCACGGCGGTAGAACGTGCGATGGCCCTGGCTTTCAACGGTGGTGTGGCGGCAACGGCGGCCGGCAACTGCTGCCGACGGGCAGCAGAGGCAGAGCGTGTGGTGGGTGTTCCGCGCACACCCAACAGGGACACCATGCGCACTACACTACCCTGGGCACTGCGCCGCCGCCATGGTGTAGCCTCCCAGCTGGAGCTGTCCTTTGATGATGTCGGAGAGGCTGAGCAACGATGACGGGCCGGTGCCATTGGCGATTGTGGGAGAAGCAGACAAGATAAGCTATAGTGAGGGAGGGGCAAATGTGATGCAGGACTCGCCGGCCGTGAGGGTTTATCTAGTAGGCTGGTAAGAAATGGGATTTGGGGGGATTTCACCGAGTCAGGCGGGAAGCTTGTGCGGGAACCTACGCGGTTGCGCGGGAACGAGCTCACCACCGTTTGGCCTAAAGAACGCCCCCGCGCGCTGCTCAAGCTTGTGCTCGAAGCCGTCTGCGGCAGCGGGGTGACAAGACGTGCGAGAGGAGGACGAAAGGACACATACACATACGGTTAATAAAAAAACGTTTGCGATTTAATTACCTACTATACCCCCGTCCTGGTTTATAAGTATGATTTAACTAATAAAATGTGAATGCATGTCGCCAAAGATTATATCGTTGGATTCGTATTTGAACATAGTTTCCAGTTATATAATTTTTGTAACATGCATTAACATTTTGTTTGTCGTGGGAAATCGACACCTATGGAATCACTGGGATCCTTCTACGGTTGGCGGGTGCGAGGTTGTGCAAAGAGCGGGTCTGACAGGAAGCACACGGATCGTTTACCCAGGTTCAGGCCGCGAAGATGCGTAATACCCTAGTCCTGCTTTGGTGGATGTATTTGAGTGTTCTTGTGTTCTTGAGCAAGCTATGGGGTGTAACTTGCCCAAAAGATCCGAATCCTTCTCTTGGTCGCCTCAGGCCTCCTTTTATAGGAAAAAGGGGTTGCAACAGCGACACACAGGAGGTGGAAAGGTCTACAGTCGATAAGCCTATCCTATGATACCGTCAGAAAAAGGCATTTAATGTGATGTCGACGTGCCCCTCTCACTTTATCGGGGACGACAAGGAAGCACGTCCCAGCTGTCGCCACCTCGCCTGGTTCCGACGCGCGTCCGAGCTGACGAGGCGTTGATGCGCCACGTTGGTTGGCTGCTGGGCTGGTGCGGTGGTGGAGCCTTCACGAAGGGTCGCATGCCATCACGCAGGTGCTTGCTGAGCCGGTGTAGAGGCCCCCCGTCGCCACGCAAGTGCCTGCCCAGCTGGTTGAGCTAATAGCTGCTTTGGGATGGTGGATGAGTCTTGGAAGGCGCAGGCCTGGCTGTGGCCCCGTTGATGCCCTCGGCAAGGGTCTTGCCGGGGGCCCGGCAAGACTCTTGCAGTGGCATTGCAGTCGTCCCTGGCAAGGCGCTTGCCGGGGGTCTTGTGGATTTCCTCGGCTAGGATCCCGCCGAGGGTCGCCGTCTTCTGGTCCTCATCTGATCCTGTGTATTTATGATCTTGACAAAGATCTGCATGCCATCACGGAGGTGCTTCCCGAGCCCTGGTTCCAATGTAGTTGTTGACAGTGGAACCTTTGGGCTCAAGGGTGGCTCGCTCTGCTGGCGTTGGGCAAGTTGCCCCGGCAAAGCTCTTTCCGAGGCCGCGGAGGTCGTCCCGGCAAGGGTCTTGCCGGGGGGGTCCTCCTCGCCCCTTTGCTCTTTGTGTTTCTGGTTTTGGCGTTGCCTCGGTTGTCTAGTGCTTCGGCTTCTCTCCAACTTCCCTCCTCAGCCCTGCTAAGTGCGGCCGCCGCGTGCGGCTTTGACTGACGTGCACAAGAAAAGGGGTCAAAACGAGAGCCCCTACTTTTGTACACCGACAGGAACCCCCGGGTTTGGGCCACACATAACTGCGATGCGTTGTTGGGCCAGGCCCAGAACGGTGCGCGGCCAGGTGGGGCGGATTTTTATCGTAGTAACTGTTTCGTCTGCTGCGCTTCCCCACGACCCGCGTTGAACGTGCGACGTGGAGAGTCGTGCGTGACGTGGGGGTCATGCGTGGGGCGGTTCCTGCACGCATGCGTCACATCATAGTTAATGGGAAAGGAGGCGGCTCGCGCCTTCCCCATAAAAAGAGGGAGATGCAGAGGCGAGGCTCATCTACTGGGTGGACTCCGATCGCGGTTTTCAAGGCGCCCGTGCCCCATGATCACGGGGTGGGAAACGGTCGCCTCACCCATCCCTTCGATTTTGCTTGCTCACCACGTGTCCCTCATGCAGGTGGTAGGCGGTGGAGGCAGGAAACCGGGCTGTAGCCGATTGGGGCAGCGGGTCGGTCCTGATTCCCTGCGCTCCCGACGACCGGATTGGTCGAGTGGGGCGGCCGAGCCTCGACCCCGCCCCTTTATAATAAGGGGGGAGGGGATGGCACCCGCACATTCTTTCATCGTCCATCTCCTTCTACCTCTGCTCCTTTCTTCCATCTGCCATGGCGAGAGGGGGCGCTGACCCTTCAGCGGTGGCAACGACGGTCGCCGCTCGACAGCGCGTCCCTCCTTCCCAAGAGCTCGCGGCAGTGGAGCCAGCCACGAGAGGAAGGGGGAGGGGCGAGGCCGAGGTCGCCGTGGCACTCGGAGAAGAGGTGGACGGGGTGGCGCACCGGCCCCGCCTCCACCGGCGATGCCTCCTCCGATGGAGGGCCACATCGGGGACCAGCCTCGTGAATTCTTCATCCGGCTACGCCGGTCACCGCATCGTCATCTTCGCCTCCCCACCCCACTTGCTCGGGAGATGGAGCTTGACCCTCCTCAGACCCTCAGGTTGCACATGAGGGGCTGCGGGAATGGCGGCACGCGGGTCGACATCGACTTCCCCGCTCCTCAGGTCATGTACCGCCATCGCGGATGGAAGACATTCGCTCGCATCCACAGCCTGACGGCGGGGCTCGTCCTCTACTTCAAGTTGATGGAGGACGGCCTGCTCTCCGTCAAGGTCTTCAGAGATCTTGGAACTCGCCTAAAGTGCTGCGTGGAGAGCTCCTCCGACGATGAAGATTCCTCCTCGAGCGAGAGTGACGAGGAGGACAGCGACAACGACAATGAGGGCATCGAGCGGCGGGACACCGACCTCGACTCTGACTTGCCACGTCGCCCTTCCCTCGGCCTCGCTTCCTGCCGAGGGCCTTCCTTGTCAAGCTCTCCATCGGCGCGTTCCCCATCGCCTCCTTGGGCGGCTGGCGTAGGAGGATCGGGAAGGACGAAGAAGGCGGGTGGCGGCCGTCAAGTCAGAGTACGCGGACACCGACGCCTTCGTCGCGTATTGTCGGCCCGCTGCCTCATCTTCCAGCTTCCCACTCGGCACCGGGATGTTCTCTTGGTGCCTTCTGCCCCTCGTACCTCGCCTAGGCGCTCTTTTTTCCCTCCTGCTGTCTTGTTCCACCTTCTGAGGAGAGGGACAAGAAAGAGATTACGGGCACCTTATCTCTTTTTAGTTTGTAAGCCTGCGGGCACTTGTTAGTTTTAGGACATGTAATCCCCTTGCTTGTCACAGCCCTAGCATTGGCCTTGCTTGTCATTGCATCATCATCTTGCATCATGTTTAAATTTCTCAGAAATTTTAAAAGGGGACATGTGAAAGCCTCAGAAATAATTTCTGGAAATGACCAAGAGAAAAATTGCTTCAAATAGGTCCAAGAAAATGTTCTGTTATTCTATAGAAATATTGGTAAGAGGTATAATTCAAACCAATATTTTTGGAGCCACGGAAATATTTATTTTCGCCATTTGAATTAATCCAATAACTATTTGCTTTGGATTTATATTTAATATATATTAAATATGACTCCAATAATTCTGGAAGTTTGTGAGTGGCTTTGTATATATTTTTAGCAAGCCATATAATAACCTACAGAATTTATTAAAATGATTTAGTTGCTAAAACTAAATCAAAACAGAGGAAGAAAAATAGAAAAGAAAACAAAAATGGAAAATGTTTACCTGTGCTCACCTGAGGCCTGGCACTGTGCGGCCCAGCTAGCCGGCCCAGCCGACTGGCCAATGCTAGTCGTCCTCCACCTCTCGCCAGGAGACCAGGGGCGTGTGGCCGACGCGTGCGCACCGCCGTGCCGCCACGGCACCTGCCTGCCTGTCCTCCCCTCGGCCTTTGGGCGTCAGAAGCGTCACCACGCCGCCAGCGTACCCTCTCACTCTCCCCGGTCCTCTCCTCTACTCTCCCTCGCTTTCTCTCTCGCGTCTGAACGCGCCCGCCGCCGCCGACGAGCACCACCGCGTCCACCAGCCACCCCTCGCCCTGCCGCTGCGCCCAGAAACTCCGCCACATCGCCGACTACCTCCTCGTCAAGCCACGCGCCTCGGGAGGCCCTGGAGAGCCGCCTCACCGCCGTCTTCATCTCCGGTCGCCGGAGATCGTTTTCGCCGCCCCGCCGTCTCCAGCCCTTCCCCGAGCTCACCGAAGCCTCCATCGGAACCGCAGTGAGCTCCTGCCTCATTCCCCTATCTCCGTTTAGCCGCCCGCACGCCGTAGCCCTTTCCCCGTTGTGGCTGTAGCTCCTCGCCGCCGTTCATGTCACCGCTGTCGCCCTGGCCACCGCAGCCGCAACCGAGCACGTCACCTTGCTCCTGGTGCCACGAGGGTGCCGCAGAGCCCCTCGGGTGGCCTCCCCGTGCCCCACAGCCCGCTCCCGCTCGAAGCCGAACTCCGGCCACCGCCTCGAGCTCGTTTCCGGCAAGCTCCGGCACCCCCGCAGCCTCCCGCTTGCTCCAAATGACGTGGACGAGCTCCGGCTCCTCGTCCGTGGTCTCCGCCGCATAAATGGACGCCGGAGGGCGAATCCCGAACCTCCCCGCCGCGTCTGGCCTCGCCGTCGTCGAGTCGCCGTCGGGTGTGACCCTCCTGACCAGGGGGTTTGACCTTTGACCTCGCCGGACTAGCAAGTGGGCTAGGCCCTGCTAATTTTAGTTAGATGTTAATTAACTTAATTAGCCTACTGATACTGACATGTGGGCCCGAGGCCACTAACTAAACTAGATTAGTTAGGTTAGACACTGACATACGGTTCCCACTGGTCAGGTTTGACCTAGACCGACCCAGTTGACCTGCTTACCTCAGCCTTACGTCATGCTGACGCAGTAAGTATTTTCTGGAATTAAAATAAATCAGAAAAGGTTTATAAATTTCAGAAAAATGCTCTAAACTTCTAAAAATCATAGAAATTAATCTATAGCTCCAAATCAAACAAATTATATATGAAAAATTATCAGAAAAATTCAAGGAATCAATCTGTGCCATTTTCATGCATGTTTGAACAATGTTTGTCCTCTGTTTTGGACAAAACAAATAAAGGGCATTTAAATAATCATATATGGAGTTGGAATTTGAATCATGTATTCAAACCAACTTCATTTAAATCATAGCTAGATGCATTAGCTCAAATCACAGCATATTGCCATGTCATGATCATGCATCATATTGTGGCATTGCATTGATTGTGTTCTTTCTCAGCTGCCGATGTTTGTTCCCTCTCGATAGACGTGTTCCTTCGACGTGATCGATGACACCAATGAAGAACTATATTATCTTCAGAAGTGCCAGGCAAGCAAAACCCCCTTGTTCATTCCGATACAATCCCACTCTCTCGCTCCTTCTCTCTTTTACT
Organism: Aegilops bicornis; assembly: GCA_021605145.1. Taxonomy (NCBI): domain Eukaryota; kingdom Viridiplantae; phylum Streptophyta; class Magnoliopsida; order Poales; family Poaceae; genus Aegilops; species Aegilops bicornis. The sequence goes on along the minus strand of CM038673.1, from coordinate 405,964,065 downwards.
GCATTAGGACAACAACGATTCATCTGTTACTTGCTGCGCTAGCTGAACCCCTTTATCCTCTACATGACCTGTCATTCCATAGTAAATAGATGAAACCCACTAGCATGAGTAGGAGTTGTTTGAGCCATGTTGTGCCTACTCATTCATGCTTGTTTGTCATGCCTGCCTCGCTTAGAGTTGAGTCAGGTCCATTCATCAAGAATGAATTAGAATGGTGTGTGAACATGTCCCTCACTGTGTGAGCTAAGTGTGTGAACACGATTTGGTAAAGGTAGCGGTGAGAGGCCATGTAGGAGTACATGGTGGGTTGTCTCATTGATGCCATCCTCAGGAACTGAGTTCTGTGTTTGTGATCCATGAAACAGTTACTACCACGCATTGGGCCCGAAACCAATGGACCCTCTCGGCTTCTTAACCACCCTTGTTCTCTGTCCAGGAGTTGCAACTAGTTCTGGTGTTTGTAGGATATGTGTTGGAGGTCGTGCGTGGCGCCGACCCTAGGGGTGGGCCATGATGCGATAGATACACCGTGGCCCGTGTCTGCGAATGCCCGTTTGGTATCTCGGGAACCCTGCACACATCGTTCGGGGCCGTATGTGGAAACCTAGGCCGGACTCCCTGCGGATGGAACCTGAATAGACGATAAACCTGGACTAGAGACTTGACTCTTTAGGTAGGCTATGGCCGACACCCACGTTGGGCTTCCGCTTGAAGGTTTCTGAGTACATGTCGTGTAAACGACGGTAAGTGGTGAGCGTGTGTGAAGAAGTACACCCTGCAGGTTAACATCATCTATTCGAATAGCCGTGTCCGCGGTAAAGGACTTCTGGGTTGCCTATAACAGTTCATAGACAAGTGAAAGTGGATACCCTAAAATGCGCAAGATAAGCGTGAGTGCTATGGATGGCGTTCTCGTAGGGAGACGGGAGCGGATCCATAGTGGTGTATTGATATGGTGAATATGTGGACTCGTGTGCGCCACCTCAAAAGAGTTACTTGCAGTCGTAGTTCAGGATAGCCATGGAGTCAAAGCTGGCTTGCTGCAGTCAAAGTCCACCGCCCCCTTTGTTGATAGTGATGCGTATGTAGTTAGTTCTGATGTAAGTCTTGCTGAGTACATTTGTACTCACGTTTGCTTATTTTATGTTTTGCAGAGAGACGTCAGTCTCGCTAGTAGTTCCGCGTGGACTTCGACGTTTAGCTTGTTACCTCAGCTACGATCTTGTGCCCTCGGCGGGATCTCGTAGATAGTCGGGCTTCTAGGCCTTTTTTCATTTATAGTTATGCGTACTCAGACATGTCAAGCTTCCGCATGTGTTTGACTTGTATGCTCTCAATGTTGGGTCATGAGACCCATGTTTGTAATATCTCGCTCCTCGGAGCCTAATGAATAAATACTTGAGTCATAGAGTTATGTTGTGATGCCATGTTGTATTTACACATATCGAGCATATTGTGTGTATGTTTGAAATGCTTGGTATGTGCGCGATCCGACAATCTAGTTGTTTATCCTTGGCAGCCTCTCTTATGGGGAAATGTAGTCTAGTGCTTCCTTGAGCCATAGTAGTCCGCTACAGCCCGGTTCACCGGAGTCCTGCTAGCCCAGCACTACTCTCTGGACACCTGACTGGCCGGCATGTGTTTCACTTCGTTCCTGTGTCTGTCCCTTCGGGGAAATGTCACGCAGTGACATCCGGAGTCCTGCCTAGCCTGCTACAGCCCGGGCTACCGGAGTCCTGTTAGCCCAGTGCTACAGCCCGGATTCATACATTGATGACCGACATGCTCGATGTGATTCATGCATGCCTGTCCGCATGGGTTAGCGCCGCTTTGGGTTCACGACTAGCCATGTCGGCTCGGGTTCTCTGTCATGTGGATGCTAGCGACACTATCATATACGTGAGCCAAAAGGCGCAAACGGTCCCGGGCCATGGTAAGGCGACACCCGTGGGAATACCGTGCGTGAGGCCGCAAATTGATATGAGGTGTTACCAGCTAGGTCGATGTGACTTGGAATCGTGGTCCTGACAGCGTTGGTATCAGAGCCTGACTGTCTGTAGGATTACCAAGCCAAACTGGTCGAAGTTGTGTCTAGAAATGCTTTAGTTATGTAAGGGAATTGATTGTGGAAGGGAACGTAAGGCTCTTTTTACTCCTTATACCTCATGGCCTTCTGATCTGAGTCAACCTCTTCTCTTCTATGGGGTTTAAGAACTAGGCTTCTTATCTATCTATTAGGATGATGTGTTACTAATCCATAGACTCATAGAATGGATAGTTTCAAATCTCAGTTCAGTTTATACTATTTTCGTATGTTCATAGTTGGTCTCGGAACCTTGTTATTGTGATGTTGAGTGGTTATGCCACCATTTTTGCAGGATGTCTCAAATCATTTTAAGCATTTACAGTCGTTATGATGTCCGAGTCATCCCAGGTTTCTAAATAGTCTGATACATTTGCAAATCCTTTCTTTTCGTTCCCGATGTCCTTTTTGGTTAGAATAAGCACACTAACCGGTGCGTTGAGGTAATTTATTGCCTTGACATATATGATGGAGCTATTATCATGATCCTATGTGTTTAGGGAGTCACCTAGTAATCCAGCCATGATTGTGTCCCAGTGTGATAATTCTGGCCACCATTCTCGAAAGCATCCCGTGATGCCATTTAGTTAGTAGGTATTCTATTCCTGGGTTCTTGAACCCGAGATTCACCCTACTTCATGTTGTTAGTATTTGCTAGTTCCTTTAGGATATTTGTAACCTTGCGACAGTCCTCGAGGTCCGTGGTATCTCATTCTTCCAAATACCATGAACCATCCTTGGCAGGAGTTCCTTTGAAAAAAAAGGTCACAATAAGAGTACTCTTGAGGAGTTCTCCATTCATAATTGTGAATCTGCCAGTTCTACCTTTCCGCATGGGCTATCCGGAAGAAATGTTGAGCTTCGCTTGACATACTAATCTATGCATCCACAACTCAGAAAATTATATGTTCCTTTGAGTTGTTCTCTTTAGTTGTACTCTAACCCTCGTCTATCAATTGATAGTCGGGAATAATTGTGCATTCGTGTTCATCGATGCCTATTACTCATGTGGACCGTCAAGCCATTCTATTCCGGAATGACTAGGAGAAACAAACTCCAGTACCTCATCCATATCCAGGATTGGGTCAAAGCAGTTGTGTTCCGCAGATCAAAATGCTAATCTAGCTCTTGTTCTGTTCTACCGGAGTATTACCATATTTATATCAAGAATATCATGGGAATTGCACACCATTCTATGAACTCTTGATACAGTGATACTTCTCGCCCTCATTATTCATTTCTCGGCTCCCGTGTTGTTGTAACCGGAATGCCGAAAAGTGAATTGTGGTGTGTGAAATCGATACTCCTAGCAACATCATTGCTTGGTAGTTAATGGACAATAATCTCATTCTTAGTGTGTGGTTCTTAAATCATCATCCTAAGATTGATCGTGCTACCTAGTCCTTATTCTGGTGCACTCTTCGATCATGAGTTAGGATTGTGTCAATCCCTCACTCTTTTGATCATATCATCTTGCCCTGAAAAGCAAGATTGTTCTCGAGCTTAGTAACATATCAGTGGTTCGTGATGTTCCGAATATCTTCTCAGAAGCATTACCAGGTTGTCACCTGACCGCTATGTTGAGCCCGTGATCAAGTTGGTTTTCCTCTAAACCAGCCATTCTCCAAGAATCTGTGTTGGATACCCCTGAGCTAGTTGGTTAAGCTAAACAACAACTTGGAGAGTTGGAAGATAAAAGCTTACCTGACTTAGTTCATCTCCAAGGGATATCCTGGTGTGTGTTGAAGAAAGATGATATCTCCATCGGTTGGTCCTCGTGATCAGTTGTTGGATCTATTTCCTTGTCAAAACTTTGATTTGAGTATGGGCCATCGTCAAGTCAAATCAGAACCAACGATGTTCATAATGTTGTCTTACTCGTGGTTGATCCCTCAAGCATACACCATTACATCCTTTGGTCTGACCAATGCTATCACCGTGTTCACATGATGGTGGAAGTCCAGTGATATGGAAATTCCGATGAATTTTTGTTAAGCCCATCAGCAGCATTTTGTCTCCCCCATGATTCGTGTTGAACATCAACCTAGTGTTGGAAACTTTGTAAGCAATGCCTTCGTGTTCTGTTCATGAAGCTTATGCTTGGATGGAAGAAGTGACTTCCTCTAATTCATGTGCATTAGGTGTAAGTTGCCACCATGAATTTGAGAAAGGTTTGTTTTGTTTCCCTTGGAATCATCTCAAGTCAGTCAAGCATGTGCAAAGTATTCTGTGGTTTGATAGACTGATCATCTCCATTCCATATGTATTTCCTAGCACCCCAAGCCACTGGTTGAGTTGTTGAAGGAGAAGAAGTTTCTTCTTAAGAGCTAGACTTACGCAAGGACTTCGATATCCTCGATGATGGTTCCCCACCTGGACTCGGTAGTGTTTTATTATAAGACTACTACATGGTCATCCTTGTCTTGGACAGCGTGTTCACGGGTTTGTAGCAGAACCAGCTCATGTTTTGGAGCTTGCTATCATAGTTCATTCCCCGAGAATCTCGCAACGTCATCTCGTCGATTTGTGTTGCAAACTTTCATTTCTCTTTCTAGACTTGATGAGTCTGGAATGTCCTGACACGAACCAATTCTGAATCTCAGGCAGATATGATGGTTGGAACATTTCCAACATTAGCACCATGTTCCTAGCTTGCACTGCCATTGTGCCATCCAACCATGGGCTACCCTTCTCGGTAATTTCTGGTCAGGATCGCCTTCGACAGTGGTCCTGCCATAGGTCCCATTCATTTCCGATGATAAGCAAAAATCATCCATTGCGTTGTCTTCAACAAGGTAGTCCACATCATCCATTCGAATCCGGATGTGTCATTCCTTTGAACTCCGCCAAACGATCGTTTGTGATTGCCTTAGGCTGGTATAAAGAGTCTCAATGATCTCTATATCAAAAGTAATTCTTTTCACCACTTAAGAGAATATTTCTGCGGGTCACCTTCCTTAAGATGTCTCATTCTGGTATTATGGCAACTCAACTCCTCGCAACATGGACAACCGTTCACCACCTTTTTAAGTGTGGAATTGTGTCTACGTAGTGAATCTTTGTCATCTGTTACACTCCATCCCTCCGGATGTATGCTTCTTGTCTCAGCTTCAGAGATGTTTCTATGTCTCATTCCGTGAGTTGATCTTGTGATCATTACGATGATCCTAAATTGTTCGAACCTCAAGAATATCGATTCTTCTAAAATTCCCCCCTTTCTTCTCGTCGTCATGTTGGATGTAGTTCCCAAGACAAGACGTCAAGACAAAGATGGTGATCATGTCAACGTTCTTATGAAGTGCAACCTGGATCGTGAAGACCGTGTTAGCTTGTGCCCCTTTGTCTTCTTACCTCACGTCTTGAATCTCGGGACGAGATTCTTGCTTAGTGGGGGTGAGTTGTCACAGCCCTAGCATTGGCCTTGCTTGTCATTGCATCATCATCTTGCATCATGTTTAAATTTCTCAGAAATTTGAAATGGGGACATGTGAAAGCCTCAGAAATAATTTCTGGAAATGACCAAGATAAAAATTGCTTCAAATAGGTCCAAGAAAATGTTCTGTTATTCTATAGAAATATTGGTAAGAGGTAAAATTCAAACCAATATTTTTGGAGCCACAGAAATATTTATTTTGGCCATTTGAATTAATCCAATAACTATTTGCTTTGGATTTATATTTAATATATATTAAATACGACTCCAATAATTCTGGAAGTTTGTGAGTGTCTTTGTATATATTTTAGCAAGCCATATAATAACCTACAGAATTTATTAAAATGATTTAGTTGCTAAAACTAAATCAAAAAAGAGGAAGAAAAATAGAAAAGAAAACAAAAATGGAAAATGTTTACCTGTGCTCACCTGAGGCCTGGCACTGTGTGGCCCAGCTGGCCGGCCCAGACGACTGGCCAGTGCTGGGCCGTCTTCTACCTCCCGCCAGAGGCCAGGCGTGTGGCACGTCAGCGTCTTGCACCGCCGTGCCGCCACGGCACCTGCCTGCCTGTCCTACCCCTCGAAGCCTGGACATCCAGAATGTCGCCACGCGCCGCCGCGTACCCCTCTCACTCTCCTCGGTCCTCTCCTCTCCTCTCCCTCGCTTTCTCTCTCGCGTCCGAACGCGCCCGCCGCCGCCGACGAGCACCACCGCGTCCACCGGCCACCCCTCGCCCTGCCGCTGCGCACAGAAACTCCGCCACATCGCCGGCTACCTCCTCGTCAAGCCACGCGCCTCGGGAGGCCTTGGAGAGCCGCCTCACCGCCGTCTTCATCTCCGGTCGCCGGAGATCGTTTACGCCGCCCCGCCGTCTCCACCCCTTCCCCGAGCTCGCCGAGCCTCCATCGGAACCGCAGTGAGCTCCTGCCTCGTTCCCCTCTCTCCGTTTAGCCGCCCGCACGCCGTCTATCTTTCCCCGCCGTGGCCGTAGCTCCACGCCGCCGTTCATGTCGCCGTCGTCGCCCTAGCCACCGCAGCCCGCAACCGAGCACGTCACCGTGCTCCTGGTGCCACGAGGGTGCCGCAGAGCCCCTCGGGTGGCCTCCCCGTGCCCCACAGCCCGCTCCTGCTCGAAGCCGAACTCCGTCCACCGCCTCGAGCTCGTTTCCGGTGAGCTCCCGCACCCCCGCAGCCTCCCGCTTGCTCCAAATGACGCGGACGAGCTCCAGCTCCTCGTCCGTGGTCTCCGCCGCATAAATGGACGCCGGAGGGCGAATCCCGAACCTCCCGCGTGCAGCCTCGCCCCGGCGTCGAGTCGCCCGGGCCAGGTGTGACCTCCTGACTGTGGGTTTGACCTTTGACCTTGCCGGATCGACAAGTGGGCCAGCCCGCTAATTTTAGTTAGATGTTAATTAACTTAATTAGCCTGCTGATACTGACATGTGGGCCGAAGGCCACTAACTAAACTAGATTAGTTAGGTTAGACACTGACATACGGGTCCCGCTGGTCAGGTTTGACCTGGACCGACCTAGTTGACCTGCTGACCTCAGCCTTACGTCATGCTGACGCAGTAAGTATTTTCTGGAATTAAAATAAATCAGAAAAGGTTTATAAATTTCAGAAAATGCTCTAAACTTCTAAAAATCATAGAAATTAATCTGTAGCTCCAAATCAAACAAATTATATATGAAAAATTATCAGAAAAATTCAAGGAATCCATCTGTACCATTTTCATGCATGTTTGGACAATGTTTGTCCTCTGTTTTGGACAAAACAAATAAAGGGCATTTAAATAATCATATATGGAGTTGGAATTTGAATCATGTATTCAAACCAACTTCATTTAAATCATAGCTAGATGCATTAGCTCAAATCACAGCATATTGCCATGTCATGATCATGCATCATATTGTGGCATTGCATTGATTGTGTTCTTTCTCAGCTGCCGATGTTTGTTCCCTCTCGATAGACGTGTTCCTTCGACATGATCGATGACACCAATGAAGAACTATATTATCTTCAGAAGTGCCAGGCAAGCAAAACCCCCTTCTTCATTCCGATACAATCCCACTCTCTCGCTCCTTCTCTCTTTTACTGCATTAGGACAACAACGATTCATTCATACTTGCTGCGCTTAGCTGAACCCCTTTATCCTCTGCATGACCTCGTCATTCCATAGTAAATAGATGAAACCCACTAGCATGAGTAGGAGTTGTTTGAGCCATGTTGTGCCTACTCATTCATGCTTGTTTGTCATGCACTGCCATCGCTTAGAGTTGAGTCAGGTCCGATTCATCGCAATGAATTAGAATGGTGTGTGAACATGTCCCATCTTGTGTGTGAGCTAAGTGTGTGAACACGATTTGGTAAAGGTAGCGGTGAGAGGCCATGTAGGAGTACATGGTGGGTTGTCTCATTGATGCCGCCCTCGAGGAACTGAAGTTACGTGTTTGTGATCCATGAAACAGCTTACTACCACGCATTGGGCCCGAAACCAATGGACCCTCTCGGCTTCTTAACCACCCTTGTTCTCTGTCCGGGAGTTGCAACTAGTTCCCGGTGTTTGTAGGATATGTGTTGGAGGTCAGCGTGGCGCTGCCCTAGGGGTGGGCCATGATGCAGTAGATACACCGTGGCCCGGTGCAAAATATGCCCGTTTGGTATCTCGGGAACCTGCACACATCGTTCGGGGCCGTATGTGGAAACCTAGGCCGGACTCCCTGCGGATGGAACCTGAATAGACGATAAACCTGGACTAGAGACTTGACTCTTTAGGTAGGCTATGGCCGACACCCACGTTGGGCTTCCGCTTGAAGGTTTCTGAGTACATGTCGTGTAAACGGCGGTAAGTGGTGAGAGCGTGTGTGAAGAAGTACACCCCTGCAGGGTTAACATCATCTATTCGAATAGCCGTGTCCGTGGTAAAGGACTTCTGGGTTGCCTATAACAGTTCATAGACAAGTGAAAGTGGATACCCTAAAATGTGCAAGATAAGCGTGAGTGCTATGGATGGCGTTCTCGTAGGGAGACGGGAGCGGATTCATAGTGGTGTATTGATATGGTGAATATGTGGACTCGTGTGCGCCACCTCAAAAGAGTTACTTGCAATGTAGTTCAGGATAGCCACCGAGTCAAAGCTGGCTTGCTGCAGTCAAACTCCACCACCCCCTTTGTTGATAATGATGCATATGTAGTTAGTTCTGATGTAAGTCTTGTCGAGTACATTTGCACTCACGTTTGCTTATTTTTTGTTTTGCAGAGTGACGTCAGTATCGCTAGTAGTTCCGCGTGGACTTCGACGTTTAGCTTGTTACCTCAGCTACGATCTTGTGCCCTCGGCAGGATCTGGTAGATAGTCAGGCTTCTAGGCCTTTTTCATTTATAGTTGTCTGTACTCAGACATGTTAAGCTTCCGTTTGTGTTATACTTGTATGCTCTGAATGTTGAGTCATGAGACCCATGTTTGTAATATCTCGCTCCTCGGAGCCTAATGAATAAATACTTGAGTCGTAGAGTTATGTTGTGATGCCATGTTGTATTTACACATATCGAGCATATTGTGTGTATGTTTGAAATGCTTGGTATGTGCGGGATCCAGACAATCTAGTTGTTTATCCTTGGCAGCCTCTCTTATGGGGAAATGTAGTCTAGTGCTTCCTTGAGCCATAGTAGTCCGCTACAGCCCGGTTCACCGAGTTCTCGCTAGCCCAAAGACTACCGCTCTCGACACCGACCGGCCGGCATGTGTTTCACTGCTCTCGTGGTTCTGCCCTTCGGGAAATGTCACGCTGTGACATCCGAGTCTGCCCGCTTAGCTCACATGCCCGGGTTACCGGAGTCCTGTTAGCCCAGTGCTACAGCCCGGATTCATACATTGATGACCAACATGCTCGATGTGATTCATGTATGCCTGTCCCCATGGGTTAGCGCCGCTTTGGGTTCACGACTAGCCATGTCGGCCCGGGTTCTCTGTCATGTGGATGCTAGAGACACTATCATATACGTGAGCCAAAAGGCGCAAACGGTCCCGGGCCATGGTAAGGCGACACCCGTGGGAATACCGTGCGTGAGGCCGCAAAGTGATATGAGGTGTTACCAGCTAGGTCGATGTGACTTGGAATCGGGGTCCTGACATTGCTCATGTTTTTTATTCTGTTTGAACTGTACCTGTATGGGACATTTTTATTGAAAAAAGGGTGCTTTCCGGGTTCTTTGTGCGTGAGAGAGGCCCATGCCAAGGAACGAATCCTTGTTATTTTTAAGACAAACATTGTCGCCTGGCAACAGGCCTTGCCGTCCCCCCACTTCAGTCGACCATTCTCACGCTCTTGGCGGAGGTAGGGGCGAAGTAGAGTTGGGCCCCTCGTTCATTTTCTTGCCACCGCGACTACGACCAAGTTCCGACCCATGGGATAGCTCTTGGGTACAGGAAAAGGGGAGCACGGTGGTTTAAGAATTTAAACGAGGTTTCACATGTCCCAGTTCCATACGGAAATGCATAACAGGGGATGAAAGACTTATCTGAATCCGCAGCCCCCGGCAACCTTGGCTTTCCGTGGTTGGATCCTTGTGTCTTCAGCCCCCGGTAGTCTTGGCTTGCCAGGGCCGGAGCGCTGGTTCGTTCTCTTTCTTCCAAGTGGCTCAGCAGAAGTGTCCACGTGCCCTGCGAACCAAAGAGGACATAAAGACGCACACTCGACCTCTAGGCTAGGGGTTAGTCGCCGCTAAGCACTATCAACCCTAACCGAGGGAGAGACTTAACCAGCATGCATGCTATAACTTAGGGCGCCAGCGCTTCATTTATTTATGGTTAGGGTCTGCGCCTGGCTTTGTACAGAGGGTTACATGCCTTGTCGGCAAAGCTTGTACAAATGGTGGCTTGCCGGGAGGCCCGGCAACCGCGCCTTATGGGTAAAACTTGCAAAGATGTTCGATGTTCCAGGAGTTGCTCACTGGGACAACATCTTCGGTCTCCAGCGGATCTGCTGGGCACAGTGACTCGTATTGCCCGATAAGGGCCTTCCCACTTTGGCGTCAACTTGTTGGAATTCTTGGCCGATTGAACGCGCCGAAGAACAAGGTCGCCTTCCTCAAAACTTTGGGCATGAACCCTGCGGCTATGGTAGTGGCGCAAGGCTTGCTGGTAGCATGCTGCTATCACAGCCGCCCGAAGACGATCTTCCTCAAGGAGCGTTGCATCATCTTGCCACAATTGCTCTTGCTCAAGCTCGTTGTAAGCGAGCACTCGAGGTGACCTGTATATGAGTTCCGTGGGGAGAACTACTTCTGCCACATACCAGGGCAAAGGGTGTCTGGCCGGTGGCTCGATTTGGCGTCATCCTGATCGACCAAAGAACCGCCGGCAACTCATTAATCCAGCGCCTTCCGCTCTTGTGCAGCCTGTCAAAAGTCTTTGTCCTCAGGCCTCGCAAAACTTCAGCATTTTCCCTCTCCGCCTGGTCGTTGCTTCGTGGGTGTGCCACGGAAGCGAAACAAACCTTGTTGCCGAGGTCTTGGATGTATTGCATGAAGGTGTGGCTTGTGAACTGTGTGCCGTTGTTGGTGATGACTCTGTTTGGCACACCAAAAGGGCACACTAGCCCCTTGAAGAACTTGACGGCTGACTGTGCTGTCACCTTCCTCACTGCTTCCACCTCCGGCCACTTTGTGAACTTGTCAATCGCAATGTACAAGTACTCAAAGCCCCCGACAGCGCGGGGGAAAGGGCCCAGGATGTCGAGCCCCCAGACCGAGAATGGCTAGGAAAGAGGAATTGTTTGAAGGGCTTGAGCTGGTTGATGAAGCTTCTTCGAATGGAACTGACACGCTTCACACTTGGTTACTAGTGTCGTTGCATCCTGGGGCAGTGGGCCAGAAGAAACCCTGCCGGAACGCCTTGCCGGCAAGGGCCCTCGCCCCTATGTGGGAGCCACATATGCCTCCGTGTATCTCCGCCAACAGCTCCAGTCATTACTCTCGGGGAATGCACTTCAATTTCACACCGTTCGGTCTCTTCCTGTACAGGACGTCATCGACAAACTGATACATAGCAGACCAACGAGCTACTTTCTCCGCTTTTTCCTGATCCTCAGGAAGCTCCCCTGTTTGGAGGAATCGGACGGTATGTTGTGCCCATGCCGGAGCCTGGGGCTCGACGGAAAGGACCAAAGGCATTTCTTCTGCCATGGGAGCGGCCGTCTCTATGGCCAAGGCTTGACGGCCTGCCGGAGTTAGTCGCTCCTCGGCAGACTCAGTATCCATGGCAACACCCTTGCCGACGGCCCTCGGGGGCTCAGCGGGAAAGTACTTGCCGGGGCCTGATTTCCTCCATTTGTTCTACTCCGTTGACAGTTCGACAGATGGTTGAGTTAACTGAAGCAAAAAGGTACCTAGTTCCACAGGTAGCTTGAATGCAGTGCGCTTTGACAGGTAATCGGTGATGTCGTTCTCTGCTCGGGGAACGTGCTCCGCCTGTATACCGTCAAAGCGCTCCTCCAGCTTCCTCACCTCATCTACGTAGGCCTCCATCAACGGGCTCTGATAATCTTTGTTGACTTGTCTGACGACAAGCTGCGAATCACCCCTGATGATGAGCTTCTTAACCCTGAGGTCTGCCGCAATCCAGAGACTGGCAAGCAACCCCTCGTACTCAGCAGTGTTGTTGGTGGACATCTCCCTGGGAAAGTGCATCTTTATTACATACTTGAGGTGCTCTCCGGTGGGTGCGACGAGCATCACACTAGCACCGGCGCCTTGCAGCGAGAAAGCCCCGTCAAAGTACATGATCCAGTTGCGACTTGCTTCCTTGCTGGGGAGAGTGGTCTCCTGGATTTCCTCGTTAGGTGTTGCAGACCATTCTGCAATGAACTCTGCCAAGACTCTGCTCTGGATTGTTGAAGTACTTTCAAACTTCAAACCAAAGCTTGATAACTCCAAGGCCCACTCCACAATCCTTCCGGTTGCGTCTTGGTTGTGCAGTATCCGTTGGAATGGGAGGCGGGTGACGACGGTGATTTCGTGTGCTTGGAAGTAGTGACGCAGCTTCCTTGAGGCCATGAGGAGGCTGAAGAGCAATTTCTGCACACCAGAGTACCTTGACCTAGCCCCTGTAGGAGGGAGCTGACAAAGTAAACCAGGTGCTGCATCATCTTCTTCTTCTGCACCACTTCATTTGATTGCATGGGCCCTGTCCCGATGGCGTCAGACTCTGCAGGGGGCCTTGCCTTGCCGGCATCGGGCCCTGTTGGGGGAATCTCTGGCTTGCCATCCGCCAGTCCCGCCGTCGCCACTGCCTCTTCGTCGACCTCCCTCTGCACCACTAGTGCGGTGCTGACCACTTGATTTGTCGCCGGCAGATACAACAACAACGACTCTTGTGGTTTAGGCGCCACCAGTATCGGTGTAGAAGAGAGGTATTTCTTCAGAGCCTGCAGTGCTGCTTCACCCTCCGGGGTCCAATCCATTGGGCCCGCCTTTTTCAAAATCTTCAAAAAGGGAAGGGAGCGCTTGGCAGACTTGGAGATGAATCGGCTCATGGCGGCAACGCAGCCAGTGAGCTGCTACCTCTTGAGCACTTCGTTGGTTTTCCCTTGAAGAGAAAAGGGTGATGCAGTAAAGTAGCGTAAGTATTTCCCTTAGTTTTTGAGAACAAAGGTATCAATCCAGTAGGAGGCCACGCTCAAGTCCCTTGCACCTACACAAACAAATAAAAACCTCACAACCAACATAATAAAGGGGTTGTCAATCCCTTCACGGTCACTTACGAAAGTGAGATCTGACAGATATGATAAGATAATATTTTTGGTATTTTTATAATAAAGATGCAAAGTAAAATAAAAGGCAATAAAAATAGCTAAGTGTTGGAAGATTAATATGATGGAAAATAGACCCTAGGGCCATAGGTTTCACTAGTGGCTTCTCTCAAGAGCATAAGTATTACGGTGGGTGAACAAATTACTATTGAGCAATTGATAGAATGAGCATAGTTATGAGAATATCTAGGTATGATCATGTATATAGGCATCACATCTGCGACAAGTAGACCGACTCCTGTCTGCATCTACTACTATTACTCCACACATCGATCGCTATCCAGCATGCATCTAGAGTATTAAGTTCAAAAGAATATAGTAATGCTTTAAGTAAGATGAATGATGTAGAGGGATAAACTCATGCAATATGATATAAACCCCATCTTGTTATCCTCGATGGCAACAATACAATACGTGCCTTGCTGCCCCTATCATCCTTTGGGAAAGGACACCGCAAGATTGAACCCAAAGCTAAGCACTTCTCCCATTGCAAGAAAGATCAATCTAGTAGGCCAAACCAAACTGATAATTCAAAGAGACTTGCAAAGATAACCAATCATACATAAAATAATTCAGAGAAGATTCAAATATTGTTCATAGATAAACTTGATCATAAACCCACAATTCATCGGTCTCAACAAACACACACCGCAAAAGAAGATTACATCGAATAGATCTCCACGAGAATCATGGAGAACTTTGTATTGAGATCCAAAAAGAGAGAAGAATCCATCTAGCTAATAACTATGGACCCGAAGGTCTGAGGTAAACTACTCACACATCATCGGAGAGGCTATGGTGTTGATGTAGAATCCCTCCGTGATCAATGCCCCCTCCGGCAGGACACCGGAAAAGGCCCCAAGATGGGATCTCACGGGTACAGAAGGTTGCAGCGGTGGAATTAGGTTTTCGTGGATGCTTCTGTTGGTTTGGGGGTACGTAGGTATATACATGAGGAAGAAGTACGTCGGTGGAGCAACGTGGGCCCCACGAGGGTGGAGGGCGCGCCCGAGGGACTTGACGTGGACTCCAAGTCCTCTGGATCACGTTTGTTCCGAAAATCACGTTCCCGAAGGTTTCATTCCGTTTGGACTCCGTTTGATATTCTTTTTCTGCGAAACACTGAAATAGGCAAAAAAACAGCAATTTGGGCTGGGCCTCCGGTTAATAGGTTAGTCCCAAAAATAATATAAAAGTGTATAACAAAGCCCATTAATCATCCAAAACAGAATATAATATAGCATGAAGCAATAAAAAATTATAGATACGTTGGAGACGTATCAAGCATCCCCAAGATTAATTCCTGCTCGTCCTCGAGTAGGTAAATGATAAAAACCGGAATTTTGATGCGGAATGCTACTTGGCATAATTTTTTAATGTAACCCTCTTAATTGTGGTATGAATATTCAGATCCAAAAGATTCAAGATAAAATTTTGATATTGACATAAAAGCAATAATACTTCAAGCATAATAACTAAGCAATTATGTCTTTTCTCAAAATAACATGGCCAAAGAAAGTTCATCCCCACAAAACCATATAGTTTAGTCATGCTCCATTTTCGTCACACAAGAATGCTCTCATCATGCACAACCCCGATGACAAGCCAAGCAATTGTTTAATACTTTAGTAATCTCAAACTTTTTCAACCTTCACACAATACATGAGCGTGAGCCATGGATATAGCACTATGAGTGGAATAGAATATAATGATGGGGGTTATGGAGATGCTCATCGATTGATGTTAATGCAAGGAATAGGGATTGCCATGCAACGGATGCACTAGAGCTATAAATGCATGAAAGCTCAACAAAAGAAACTAAGTGGGTATGCATCCAACTTGCTTGCTCATAAAGACCTAGGGCATTTGATGAAGCCCATTGTTGGAATATACAAGCAAAGTTCTATAATGAAAAATTCCCACTAGTATATGAAAGTGACAAAACAAGAGACTCTCTATCATGAAAATCATGGTGCTACTTTGAAGCACAAGTGCGGAAAAAAAGATAGTAGCATTGTCCCTTTTTATTTTCTTTTTTTGGGCCTTCTTTTTTTTGGCTTTTATCTTTTTTTTTATTGGGACAATGCTCTATGAATGATGATCATCACACTTCTATTTATTTACAACTCAATAATTACAGCTCGATACTAGAACAAGGTATGACTCTATATGAATGCCTCCGTCGGTATACCGAGATAGGCAATGAATCAAGAGTGACATGTATGAAAAATTATGAATGGTGGCTTTGCCACAAATACGATGTCAACCACATGATCATGCAAAGCAATATGACAATGATGAACGTGTCATGATAAACGGAACGGTGGAAAGTTGCATGGCAATATATCTCGGAATGGCTATGGAAATGCCATAATAGGTAGGTATGGTGGCTGTTTTGAGGAAGATATAAGGAGGTTTATGTGTGAAAGAGTGTATCATATCGCTGGGTTTGATGCACCGTGAAGTTTGCACCAACTCTCAATGTGAGAAAGGGCAATGCACGGTATCAAGAGGCTAGCAATGATGGAAGGGTAAGAGTGCGTATAATCCATGGACTCAACATTAGTCATAAAGAACTCGCATACTTATTGCAAAAATCTAAAAGTCATCAAAAACCAAGCACTACGCGCATGCTCCTAGGGGGATAGATTGGTAGGAAAAGACCATCGCTCGTCCCCGACCGCCACTCATAAGGAAGACAATCAAAGAACACCTCATGTTTCAAATTTGTTACATAACCTTTGCCATACGTGCATGCTATGGGACTGCAAACTTCAACACAAGTATTTCTCAATTTCACAACTACTCAACTAGCACAACTTTAATATCACTACCTCCATATCTCAAAACAATCATCAAGCATCAAACTTCTCTTAGTATTCAGCACACTCATAAGAAAGTTTTTACTAGTCTTGAATACCTAGCATATTAGGATTAATTTCCCAATTTAAGCAAATTACCATGCTGTTTAAGACTCTCAAAATAATATAAGTGAAGCATGAGAGGATAATAGTTTCTATAAAACAAAATCACCGCCGTGCTCTAAAAGATATAAGTGAAGCACTAGAGCATAAACTATAAAGCTCAAAAGATATAAGCGAAGCGCATAGAGTATTCTAATAAATTCCGAATCATGTGTGTCTCTCTCAAAAGGTGTGTACAGCAAAGATGATTGTGACAAACTAACAATTAAAGACTCAAATCATACAAGACGCTCCAAGCAAAACACACATCATGTGGTGAATAAAAATATAGCTCCAAGTAAAGTTACCGATGGAAGTAGACGAAAGAGGGGATGCCTTCCGGGGCATCCCCAAGCTTTGGATTTTTGGTGTCCTTAGATTATATTGGTCTGCCATGGGCATCCCCAAGCTTAGGCTTTTGCCACTCCTTGTTCCATAATCCATCAAATTTTTTACCCAAAACATGAAAACTTCACAACACGTAATCTTAATGTAAAATCTCGTGAGTCTGCTAGCTTAAAAGAAAACAAAACACCACTTCAAGGTACTGTAATGAACTCATTCTTTATTTATATTGGTGTTAAACCTACTATATTCCAACTTATCTATGATTTATAAACTATTTTACTAGCCATAGATTCATCAAAATAAGCAAACAACACACGAAAAACAGAATCTGTCAAAAACAGAACAGTCTGTAGTAATATATAACTAACACAAACTTCTGGAACTCAAAAACTTCAAAAAAAATAGGACGACCTAGAATTTTTTTTATTGATCAGCAGAAATTGGAATCAATATTTTATCACGTTCTGCTGATTTTTAACAATTGTTTTCGTGAACAGAAAGTTTGTTGAATTTTCAGCAAGATCAAATAACTATCATCCAAGAAGATCCTATAGGTTTAACTTGGCACAAACACTAATTAAAACATAAAAACAAATCTAACCAGAGGCTAGATCAACGATTTATTCCTAAACAGAAGCAAAAAGCAAAAAACTAAAAATAAAATTGGGTGCCTCCCAACAAGCGCTATCGTTTAACGCCCCTAGCTAGGTATAAAAGCAAGGATAGATCTAGGTATTGCCATCTTTGGTAGGCAATTCTTCAATAAGACACCTATAACCCCTAGGAGTTTATTTCTTTTTATTAATTATCAAATTCCTAAGCACAAAATCAAGAAAATCATTTGTAGCAAACGGTTCCTTAATGATAGCAAAAAGATTGGGATGAACACTTATTGATTTTAAATCTGTAGTTTCCTTACTAGAGGATTCGCCCTTATTTTTAGGAACATAAACAAACTTGGAAATTTTGGTAGGAGGATTTGGAGTACTTTTAGCGGAAGAAAAAGTGGACCCCAAGTTGGTGATAATTCCCTCAATTTTATCGATTCTGGTAGAATCTTGATCTATTCTTTCATTAACTATAGGTTCTTTTTCCTTAAAACTTTTCAGAGTAACTCCCACCATAGATCCATATTGGGTAATTTGGTTGTGGATTTTTTTTATCCAAATTCTCAATCAACTCTACAGTAGCAAATTTGTTTTCAATAATTTCAAGCCTTTGCATCACATGTTCCAAAGTTAACATAGTTCCATTAACCAAGAGAGGCGGTGAGCCAAAAAATCTATCGTAGCATTATAAGAATCAAAAGTATGGCTACCGAAGAAATTCCCTCCAGTAATGGTATCAAGAATATATCTGTACCAAGGAGTAGCGCCTACATAAAAATTGCGGAGAAGAACGGAAGTAAATTGCTTCCTAGTAGATCTATTTTGAGCATTGCAAATTCTATACCAAGCGTCTTTTAAATTTTCTCCCTCCTTTTGCTTAAAATTAAGAACTTCATTCTCGGGAGACAACAGAGAAGATAGAGGACAAGCCATAATGACAAGCAAGCGAAAAAGAGGCGAAAGGGAAAAGCGAGGGCGAATAAAACGACAAGGTTGAAGTGGGGGAGAGGAAAACGAGAGGCAAATGGCAAATAATGTAATGCGGGAGATAAGAGTTTGTGATGGGTACTTGGTATGTGGAATTTTGCATAGACTCCCCGGCAACGGCGCCAGAAATCCTTCTTGCTACCTCTTGAGCACTGCGTTGGTTTTCCCTTGAAGAGGAAAGGGTGATGCAGTAAAGTAGCGTAAGTATTTCCCTCAGTTTTTGGGAACCAAGGTATCAATCCAGTAGGAGGCCATGCTCAAGTCCCTCGCACCTACTCAAACAAATAAAAACCTCACAACCAACGCAATAAAGGGGTTGTCAATCCATTCATGGTCACTTACGAAAGTGAGATATGATAAGACAATATTTTTGGTATTTTTATAATAAAGATGCAAAGTAAAATAAAAGGCAATAAAAGATAGCTAAGTGTTGGAATATTAATATGATGGAAAATAGACCCGGGGGCCATAGGTTTCACTAGTGGCTTCTCTCAAGAGCATAAGTATTACGGTGGGTAAACAAATTACTGTTGAGCAATTGATAGAATTGAGCATAGTTATGAGAATATCTAGGTATGATCATGTATATAGGCATCACGTCCGCGACAAGTAGACTGACTCCTGCCTGCATCTACTACTATTACTCCACACATCGACCGCTATCCAAAGATGCATCTAGAGTATTAAGTTCAAAAGAACGGAGTAACACTTTAAGTAAGATGACATGATGCAGAGGGATAAACTCATGCAATATGATATAAACCCCATCTTGTTATCCTCGATGGCAACAATACAATATGTGCCTTGCTGCCCCTCATCACAGAAAGGACACCGAAAGATTGAACCCAAAGCTAAGCACTTCCCCCATTGCAAGAAAGATCAATCTAGTAGGCCAAACCAAACTGATAATTCGAAGAGACTTGCAAAGATAACCAATCATACATAAAAGAATTCAGAGAAGGTTCAAATATTGTTCATAGATAAACTTGATCGTAAACCCACAATTCATCGGTCTCAACAAACACACCGCAAAAGAAGATTACATCGAATAGATCTCCACGAGAATCGTGGAGAACTTTGTATTGAGATCCACAAAGAGAGAAGAAGCCATCTAGCTAATAACTATGGACCCGAAGGTCTGAGGTAAACTACTCACACATCATCGGAGTGGCTATGGTGTTGATGTAGAAGCCCTCCATGATCAATGCCCCCTCCGGCAGGACGCCGGAAAAGGCCCGAAGATGCGATCTCATGGGTACAGAAGGTTGCGGCAGTGGAATTAGGTTTTCGTGGATGCTTCCATTGATTTGGGTGTACGTAGGTATATATAGGAGGAATAAGTACGTCGGTGGAGCAACATGGGCCCCACGAGGGTGGAGGGCGTGCCCCCCTGCCTCGTGCTCTCCTGGTTGATGTCTTGACGTGGACTCCAAGTCCTCTGGATCATGTTTGTTCCGAAAATCACATTCCCAAAGGTTTCATTCCGTTTGGACTCCGTTTGATATTCTTTTTCTGCGAAACACTCAAATAGGCAAAAAAAAGCAATTTGGGCTGGGCCTCCGGTTAATAGGTTAGTCACAAAAATAATATAAAAGTGTATAACAAAGCCCATTAATCATCCAAAACAGAATATAATATAGCATGAAGCAATAAAAAATTATAGATACGTTGGAGACGTATCATGAGCCGACGCACATCCTTGATCTGCTTGGGCACCTCAATCTGCTCGATAGCCTTGATCTTGTCTGGGTTTGCCTCGATCCCACGCTACGACACAAAGAACCCGAGAAGTTTGCCGGACGGAACACTCAAGACACACATCTCAGGGTTCAGCTTGAGGTTGATCTTGCGCAGGTTGGCAAACGTCTCTTCTAAGTATTGTACGAGAGTTGCCTTGTCCTTGGTTTTGACCACTATGTCATCCATGTAAGCTTCCATATTTCTATGTAGCTGGTCTCAAATCCAATTTGGACCGCCCTTGCGAGTGTCGAGCGAGCACTCTTCAACCCGAAAGGCATCCGTAAAAAGCAATACATACCACATGGGATGATGAATGTTGTCTTCTCTTCGTCTTCTCTTGTCATGAAGATCTGGTGGTAGCCCGAGTAGGCGTCGAGGAATGATAACAGATCACACCCGGCCGTGGAGTCAACAATCTGGTCGATGCGCGGCAACGAGAAGGGGTCCTTAGGGAAAGCCTTATTGATATCTGTGTAATCAATACACATCCTCCACTTCCCGTTTGCCTTGCGCACCACCACCAGATTGGCCAACCACGTCGGATGGAGTACTCCCCTCACCAAGCCTGCTGCTTCCAACTTCCTGATCTCCTCTGTGATGAACTCCTGCCGTTCCAAGGCTTGCTTCCTGACCTTCTGCTTGACGGGTCGCGCATGGGGGCAGACCGCAAGATGGTGCTCAATCACTTCCCTGGGAACACCGGGGATGTCGGATGCTTGCCATGCAAACACATCGACATTCGCCCGCAAGAAAGTGACGAGTGCGCTTTCCTATTTGTTGTCGAGGGTGGAGCTTATGGTGTAAGCCCCTTCCGTGCCATCCTCCTTGACGGATACCTTCTTGGTCTATGGTGGCGCAGCTCTGGATTTCTTGCTCTTGCCGATGGAGCTCAACACTCCGAAGAGGTGCACTTCCTCGACAGTAGCACAACACTCCGAAGAGGTGCACTTGCCGGAGTGGGTGCAAGAAGTCTTGCTGGTCTTCTTCTTCCCTCCCGGGGCTTCAGCGGCAGGAGCAAGTGCCTTGGCGGCAGCTGCTGCAACTGCTTCCCGGTAGAGTAGGTCGGCGCAGATCAACGCATCCTTCTTGTCGCAGGGAACGGTGATGATGGTCATCGGCCCAGGCATCTTCAGCGTGTTGTAGGCGTAATGCGACGCCGCCATAAACTTGGCTAGTGTCGGGCGGCCGAGGATCCCATTGTAGGGCAAAGGCATCTCGGCTACATCGAAGACAATCCTCTCCGTCCTGTAGTTCAACTCGCCTCCAAACGTCACGGGCAACGTGACCTTCCCCTTTGGCTGGCTCCTTCCCACATTGACCCCTTGAAACGTGTCCGTCTCCTCGAGGTCTCCGTCAGGAATTTGTAGCCTTTTGATCACAACGGGTGAGATCAAGTTCAGACCGGCCCCGCCGTCAACCAGCATCTTGTTCACCTTGAGGTTGCGTATCATTGGTGAAACCAACAACGGCAAACACCCGACCGCAGTTGTGCGATCAGGGTGATCCTCGGCGTAAAAAATGATGGGCGTGCTAGACCACTTTAGCGGCTTCTGAGCGTCGAACAATGGCTCCGCTTCTGTGATCTCACGCGCCCACAACTTGAGCTGGCGGTGAGAAGTGTGCATCTAGGCGCCACCATCATGATCGTCATCCTCGTCATGACCGTCGTCTTCCTGCTTCTTGTCGCGGCCCCGAGCGGGCCTCTCTTGTTGGTTATCCTTGCCGCGGCGGCCTCCTTGGTCGCCACGCTTCTTGCCGGCTCCTTCGGCACCATCCTGACCCTTCTCCTTGTCCCGCCTCTCATACTTGGCCTTTTGCTTCTCAGCAAGCAGCTCGACTTGTCGGCAGTTCTAGAGGTCGTGGCCCTTGGTGCGGTGGATCTTGCAGTATTGCTTGTCGGAGCCTCCTGGCTTATCGGCAGCCGCCAAGGCCCGGCAAGCGGCGCACCCGGCAATCTCCTTATCGGGGTCGTCTGCCTTGGCCTTCTTGGCAGCGCTGGTGTCGTCGGATCCCTCGAAGGCAAGCACGACCTTGCCCTTGCGTTTCCTGTTGCAACGCCGACCCTTCTTCGTCGGGGCAGTGGTGTCTTCGTCGGTAGAGTCGGTTTCCACACCGGCGTCCTCGCCGGGGTACTTCCTCCCCTCTTTAGCCCGAGCGCATCTATCGGCCAGAACATAGAGTTCGGCCACATCCTTGACCTTGTTCATCGCCAGCTCTTCACACATCTTGCGGTTCCACACATTCTGATGGAATGCGCTGATCACGGCGGTAGGATGAACATCTGGGATGTTGTATTTTTCGGATGTGGGGTTCCGGCAAACCTTTAAGGTTCAAACATTGGGGTGCGCGCGAAGTCTCTCCCTCCTACCGATCTACGCTCTAGCTCGCTAAGATCTCGCGGATGAACTCGATGAACTTGCAACACAGAAAGACACGGGGTTTATACTGGTTCGGGCCACCATTGTGGTGTAATACCCTACTCCAGTGAGGTGGTGGTGGATTGCCTCTTGGGCTGATGATGAACAATACAAGGGAAGAACAGCCTCCTGAGGTTGAGGTGTTCTTGTGCTTGTGTAGTTGAGGATGATCTGAACTCGTTCCGGATCCGTTGCCTCCTACTATGGTGGCTAGTCCTATTTATAGAGGCCCTGGTCCTCTTCCCAAATATCGAGCAGGAAGGGAGCCAACAACGGCAGGCAAATTTTAAGGGGGACAGCTAGTACAAGCTATCCTGACAAAAGCGGTCTTTGCCTGCGAAAAGCTCTAGGGTGACGCCATATTGGGCTCCATGATGACCTCCGCCTTGCCGTCCTCCGGTCTTGGTCTCGTTGCACCAATATGGCAACCTTTGCATGATGCCTCGGTACTCTTCGCCTACGCTGGCCTCCTTAGCACCAAAGAGGAAATAGAGACGCTGCGCGCACTGGCGCCCGCCTGGTGCCGTTCATAATGGCTCACGTCACGAAAGCCTCGTGAGGTTTGCCTCGCCTTGATATCTCCGCTCCTCGTGAGCCTGCTTGGCTAGGCCACTCTAGAGGAGATCTTGCGTCGTCCCCCTTGCGAGGCTTATACCCTTGCGAGGGTGTTGGGCGCCTTGTTGACGAAGATGGGCCGTACGGCCTGCTGCTTAGCCACGCTATGGGCTGCAGGCAGGCAGGTCTGGGGACCCCCGTTCCTAGAACGCCGACAGTAGCCCCCGGGCCCAAGGTGCGCTCGGGCTTGGCTTCGTGGCGAAGCCAAGGGTCAAGTTTAGAGCACCGCGGGCCCCAAAAGCCTGTGGCCTCGGTCGACGCATGGCGGTTGATTGGACATGGGCATCTCCACTTCTCCACGCTGCCTCGGCGACTACATGACTTGACAAGTCCCTGAGACATGCCAGGAAAATCATCATTACCTGCGATTGTGGGAGACGCCGGTTGGCCTTCTCTTGCTATAAATGGGGAGGGGGCCGAGCCCCCGTTGCCCATCTCTTCCTCGCTTGCTTGCTTCTCTGCTCCACTGCTCGCAGTGCCATCGATGGCGCCACGAAAGAAGTTCCGTGCCGCCGAGAAAGGAAAGGCCCATCGCGAGGGCTCCCAGCCTCGGCTTCCTAAGCGCTGCCGCTGCCGTCTGCCAAGAAGAACGCCGAGCCTCGGGCCGGGCCCACCGTCAAGGTGGCGCCACGGTACGCGGAGGGGATTGCCCCCTCCATGGTGGTTCAGCCGATGAGGGGAGGCACGCGATGGTGGCGGGCCTCCCCGCCCGCGCTTCCATTTGGCTGAGGTGTCACCGGAGTTCGTTGTCTAGTCGGAGAGCCCAGCCAGCAACTGGCTCCAACTTCCGCGCTTCTTCGCCGGCGAACTGCCGGCCTCTGGTCCGGGCGGGCTCTGGCTGCAGGCGGACATCTGCTGCAGCAGGGCCTCTTGGGTTGCGGTTGAGACTTCCGCCGCAGGCAACATAGCCCTGGCCCGTGGCTGGCAGATGTTCGCCCGCGCGCGCGGCCTGGGCTGGAGGTGCACCCTCCACTTCAGGTACGATGGTGAATCGACCCTCTATGTGAGGGTGTTCGGGGAAGATGGTCGCCGCGCCGGGTGCTGCCCCGAGACGAACGACGGTGAGGAGGTGCTCGGCCTTGGTGACGGTCGTGATGAGGACGAGGGCGAGCCTGCCCTCGGCGGCGACCGCGTCTCCTCCAGCTATGGCGGCTCTTCCTCTGGTGGCAGCTCCAGCAGCGGTGGCTACGACCAGCCGTCGCACCGCCACGCCCGCTTCAAAGGAGGCAGCGGGTCATCTCGTTGTCGCGCCTCCGTGAAGCGCGAGGAGGGGTCTGGCTAGGCACGAGGCGTCGCCAAGGGCCTGCCTCCGCATATTTTTGCAATGCTACTTTGCTTAGCTTTTTCTTTCTTTCCTGCATCGGAAAACGAAACCAGTATGGGCCCAGAGGGGCGTGTATCAAACTGTGGTTCTTTGGTTAATACACTGTGCGAGTCGTTCCCATGCCGTGTTGTTATTCTGCGCAAAGATAACTTAACCTGGTGTGTTTGGGACGCCCTTTCCCTCATGTGGTTTCCGCGTTGCTCGGAAACTGCAAGAAATTCGTTAGGAGGTGCACTAAAGGATTTTCCATCCACCCAAGCCTTGACTTGGTGCCTTGTATCGCTGTACCCGAGGGGCACAGATTTAGGAGAGATGTGCCAGCTTCCAGGCTCGAACGAGGGTGGCTCGCGAGAAGGCAAAAAGAAGAGAAATGCTCGCGAGGGAACCTGCCTAGCCCCCTCGCGAGGTATGCGAGAGAGAACACAGCAAACTAGAAAAGCGGTGAAAGGCTATGGAACCAAATCAACAACAAACACCAAGAGCAACTCTGATGAAGGAAAAGCGAGCCAACTACGGAAAGCAAATGAAAAGCGCATCCGGCACCTAATCTAGTCTTCAAGTCTTCTCACCAGCGCGGAGCTAAGTGCTGTCCACTAGGCGTGGGAGGGAGCCCTAGGGCCAGAGGCCGGCGCTCCTGAGACTCCGGGGCGTGTACAGCCCCAACTCATTATTACGTGAGAGTGTCACGGGCGGTGATTCTTCACAGGCACTGGGCCTTCTTCACAGACTCTGGGCCTTTCTTCTGAGGCTCTGGCCTTGCTTCATGGATAGAACTTCCGGAGGTGCTGGATGTTCCAGGCAATATGGATGGGTGTCCCATCCTGCGTCTCCAGGCGCGCTGCACCTGGCCTGGAGACATGAACGACCCTGAACGGGCCCTTCCACATGGGAGAAAGCTTGTGCAGCCCTTCCCTGGAGAGGACCCGCCTCAGGACGAGGTCGCCCACCTCAAGCGTCCTGGAGCGGATGTTGCGGCAGTGGTACCGCCGCAGCGCTTGTTGGTACCTTGCTGCCCTCAATGCGGATTCGCGTCGGTGTTCCTCCCCCAGCACGAGATCCATACCCCGCGTGTCCTGCTGCTGCATTTCGTCGAATGCCAGGACCTGCACGGAGCGATGCTTGACCTCGTGAGGGAGGACTGCTTCGGCTCCGTAGACGAGGAAGAACGGAGTCTCGCCCGTTGGCTTGGTAGCGGTGGTACGGATGGACCACAGCACGGACTGGAGTTCGTCGTGCCAGCCCCTGCTGCAGGCCTCCAGCTTCTTCTTGAAGGTCCTGGTCTTGAGACCCCTTAGGACCTCAGCGTTGGCGCGTTCGGCCTGACCATTGCTCCTGGGGTGGGCCACCTAAGCGTAGCAGATCTGCGTTCCAAGGTTTGCACAGTAGGTTTTGAAGAGGTTACTAGTAAACTGTGAGCCGTTATCTATGATGATGCGGTTGGGGACCCCGAAGCGGCTCACGAGGCCCTTGATGAACTTGGCAATGAGCCGGCTGGAATGGTACGGACGGCTTCCACTTCCGCCCACTTGGTGAACTTGTCGATGGCGACGTAGAGATAGTGGTAGCCCCCTGGCGCTCGTGGGAACAGGCCTAAGATGTCCAGCCCCCAGACCGCAAACGGCCATGTGAGCGTGTTGGTGTTATGGAACGAGGGTACCCAGACTTGCCTGCCTGCGGCCTGCGGCGTGGCTCAAGGGGTGGCCCAGCACGGCCCATCTTCATCAGCACAAGCTCAAGACCCTCGCAAGGGGCCAAGCCTCGCGGGGCGGACGACAGGAAGCTTCCTCAGGCACGGCCTCGTCAGGCTGGCTCGCGAGGAGGCGGAGAGATCAAGGCGGGGTACCTCACGAGGTGCCCATGACGCAAGCCATGACGACCAAGGGTGCCAGGCGGGCGCCAGACCGTGCAGTGTCCTCGTTTCCTCTTTGGTGCAAAGGAGGCAAGCACAGGTGAGAGCATCAAGCAAAGGCAGCCATTTTGGTGCAACAAGACCAAGACCAGCACAACGGCAGGAAGGAGGTCATCGTGGAGCCCAAGCCGGCGTCATCGCTGTGAGCCTTTGGCGGTGAGGACCAACTTTAGTCAGGATAAGTGTACTAGATGTTCCCCTTCAAATTGGCCAATTGTTGGCGCCCTTCCCGCTCAATATTTGGGAAGAGGCCCAGGGCCTTTGCCTATAAATAGGACTAGCCTCCCACAGGGTAGAGGCATCTTGGATCCAGGGTCCGGAATCCAGAGAGAGAGAGAGAGAGAGAGAGAGAGAGAGAGAGAGCGATCGAACTCCCCCTAGCAGTTCATCGCACTGGCCAAGAACAGACCCTCGCGAGGCAATCCACCACACCACACACTGGAGTAGGGTATTACACCACAATGGTGGCCCGAACCAGTATAAACATTGTGTCCCTTGTGTTGCTCTTTGTGTAGTTTAGATCCTTGCGAGGCAACGAGGTGCAGGTAGGTAGGGGGTAAGATCTCCGTGCGCACCCCAGAGTTTGAACCTAGAGGGTCTGCCGGAACTCGAAATCCGACATTTGGCGCCAGGTAGGGGTGCACCGGACTCCGCCTTCTACCGCTTAGCGCCCCGTCGCATCGTCATCATCATGTCCGGTGACCAGGCGGGCAACCCTGATCCCTGGGAGGCCTGGGCCGCCACCTTGAGCAGCCGCTTCGCCCAGGCGACCCCATGCCCCAGGCAGCTCGCGGTCCGCAGGGCGCTACAGGCCACGGGCGACGCGATCAGGCAACGACAGCTCTCAAGCCGCGGCAGGCGCGATCGGCGGCGAGGGCCTCGAACCACGCCGTGGCCACGGCGCCGTACACCCGACGGGAGCAGGCGAACTCAAGGGCCACGCTCATGGTGGCCCGAGAGCTACTGCAATGCAGGCTGCTGGAGGGCGGCCGCGACGTGCTGCTGGAGCGGGTGGCAGAGCTCCTAGGCGTCGCCGCATCGGGGCTCACCCCTTCTGCACCCAACTGCCACCTCAGGTCCAGGGCGGCCCACGCAGAGGCCCCACGCACGCCCGCGCAGCTCCTAGCGGACTCCAAGGCTACTCCAACGCCAACCAGGCCATCAGCACCGGGCTAGCAGCGGCGCTGCCTCCGCCCCCGGCCAGCGAAGGAGGACTCGCCGCGGTGCACGGCCCCAGTGGGCCACCGCGCTACCACCCCCAGGTGGGCGCCTCAAGCAGGGCTACATGGCACACGGGGCACTACGGTGAAGCATTTGGGATGGCGGCCCCAGAAGAGTACGTGCCCCACATGATGGATCAAGGGCACGCGCAGGAGGACGAGCACGGCACGTTCCTCGGCCCAAGCTGGGGGGATGAGGCACCCGAAGCTGAGCTCTTCCAGGAGCCCCGGGAAATCCCCATCGCCCGCGCCTAAAGCAACGATTATCGGGTACCGCTAATTCCTCAGGAGCAGGCATACGCTAACCATGGATCGCAGGAGGTACAGGTCGTCGCAGCGGACGACTGCCCCAATTCCTCAGCTTCCTACCCCTCAGGAGGAGGGCACCGGGGCTGCAGGAGAGGGGCCGAGATCCGACATCACCACCGCAGCGTTTGGAGCAAGGCGTCCTCAGGAGGTAGGCCCTCTGCCGGGGAGGTGCCTCAGAGCCTACCCCCGGCAGAGGACCCGTGGTCATCGAGGGAACCGCTGGCGACCGCTCTACCCCATCGGCGGCGTCCTCGGTTTCCGACCATCATCGATGGCACTAGAGTGTGGCACAAGGCGGAGCCCTCGTCTGGCAATATGAAGCAAGGCCGGTACCTGTGAAGAAGGCCCAGTGCCTGTGAAGCTCGCCGCCCCGTGACACTCTCACGTAATAATGAGTGGGGCTGTACACGCCCCGGAGTCTCAGGAGTGCCGGCCTCAGGCCCTGGGGCTCCCTCCCACGCCCAGTGGTAGCACTTAGCTCCGCGCTGGTGAGAAGACGTCCAAGACTAGAATAGGTGCCGGACGCGGCTTTTTATGCTTTTCTTGCTTTTCCCCTATGCTGTCGCTTTTTCCCCTGTTTGGATTTAAGTTGGATTTGAGCTTGCGGTTTGCGTGTTTTCGCGGAAGGGGTGTTTAGTCTCGTTCGAGCAATCTCTCGCGTTCTGGTTACCACTCTGCCTCAGCTGCCTCCCCTCGTGAGCCCCTCACGAGCCGGGCCAGGCCTAGCACGCATGCAAACCGGACCGCCATCACCGCGCCCTCTCAGGAGGTTCTCATCACAGGTTCAATGGGCTCGTTCAGGGAGCACACAGAGCGCCACAGCCTTCCACAGGCTATCTCGAGGCCCACGTGGGTCGAAGGTAAACAAGCCAGCCAGCTCGTCGGAAGGCCAGCCACTTGGCGTAGGCGTACGGGTGATATCGCATCTACTAATACGCTAAATGCAAGTTTTTACACGAGGGGCTCCCCCTCCCAAAATGCTCTTACAACCTTCAGGGCCAAGCCCGTACTCTGTCTGCGCAGGATAAGAAAGCAGGAGCAGCACGCAGTCAATCGGATAAATCCCCCAATGCATCCTCGAGGTCACTCCCTGAATCGTCGCTGGCATCGCTGGCCTCGCCATCGCTCTCCGCGTCGCCGTCAGCAGCGTCAGGGCCGTTCACCACGCCGCCTTCATCAGCGGCCACGACCACGCCATCGTCATCGATGGCGAAGGCCACAGCGAGGGCATCCACGTTGTCTTCCACCCAATGCGCCAGGTCGTCCCGGACGGCCTGGGGCACTGGGGCAATGGCGGCACCAAAGTCGAAGTTGGGATCCATGTCTCGAAGATGGCTGAAGACGCGAGAAAAGGCACGCCCGAGCAGGGCGCGACTCCTCTCCTCCACCAACTTGTTGGCTCTGCCCGACCGCACTTACAGCTGCGTCACCACATCAGTGAAGAACTGGAGGTTACCATCATAGTTAATAGCATGAGGCTCGCCAACGGCCGTCTCGCAGATGTTTCCCAAGGCCGTGTTAGCTCTTTCCCGGAGCGTGCGGAGCATAGGGCCATGCTCGTGCTCCAGGATCCGCCGCTGGCGTATTTCGTCCTTGTTCCGCCGCGCGACGGCTCGGCCGCGTCCACCCGCTGACGTAGAAGAAGCACTTCAACGCGGGAGGAAGTCAGCTCCTCCTGCGCCACGCCAAGGGCGGTGAGGGAGTCCTGGACTAGTGGATGTCCGGATAGCCGAACTATCATCACGGCCGGACTCCAAGACTATGAAGATACAAGATTGAAGACTTGTCCCGTGTCCGGATGGGACTTTCCTTGGCATGGAAGGCAAGCTTGGCGATACGGATATGTAGATCTCCTACCCTTGTAACCGACTCTGTGTAACCCTAACCTATCCGGTGTCTATATAAACCGGAGGGTTTTAGTCCGTAAGACAAACAACAATCATACCATAGGCTAGGTTCTAGGGTTTAGCCTCCTTGATCTCGTGGTAGATCTACTCTTGTACTACCCATATCATCAATATTAATCAAGGAGTAGGGTATTACCTCCATCGAGAGGGCCCGAACCTGGGTAAAACATCGTGTCCCTTGTCTCCTATTACCATCCGCCTAGACGCACAGTTTGGGACCCCCTACCCGAGATCTGCCGGTTTTGACACCGACATTGGTGCTTTCATTGAGAGTTCCTCTGTGTCGTCACCGATAGGCCCGATGGCTCCTTCGATCATCAACAACGACGCGGTCCAGGGTGAGACTTTTCTCCCTGGACAAATCTTCAGATTCGGCGGCTTTGCACGTGTGCCAATTAAACAGCCATCCGGAGCAGATCAAAAGCTACGCCCTGGCCATCGTGTCAGATTTGGAAGTTTGAACTATACGGCCGATATCCGCGGAGACTTGATCTTCGACGGATTCGAGCCGCAGCCAAGCGTGCACAGACTGTCTCGATGGGCATGATCTAGCTCTGCAGCGAACAGTGCCACTGAGGCCGCACCAAAGATCCGCTCCGACCCTTAATCCGGAGCCGGGTTCCCGATCGAGGGCGAGTGGTTGGACACCGCCTCGGGGCTACAATCTCTGGCGATTGAGCCGAACTCTATCCCTGTCGCTGCGAAGACCTCGACTCCGGGGTGCGGACTTCTCTCCGGACTCGAACCCTCCGCGCCCCTGCCAATCGAATCCGATTGGGCGCCGGTCATGGAGTTCACTGCCGCAGACATCTTTCAGCACTCGCCCTTTGGCGACATCCTGAATTCACTAAAGTCTCTCTCTTTATCCGGAGAGCCCTGCCCGGACTACGGACAGGAAGGTTGGGATACGGACGACGAAGAAATTCAACGCCCACCCACCACCCACTTTGTAGCCACTGTCGATGATTTAACCGACATGCTCGACTTCGACTCCGAAGACATCGACGGTATGGACGACGATGCCGGAGACGACCAAGACCCACCTACAGGGCACTGGAAGGCCACCTCGTCATACGACATATACATGGTGGATATCCCAAAAGATGGGAGCAGCGATGGAACAACGGAGGATGACCCTCAAAAAGCAACCGTTGCGTCGGCGTCGGGGCGCCGCTCTAAATCCCGCCACACGGCAAAAGCGGTGATTCCGCACGGAGATAATAACACCCCGCATAAGTACGAAGACAACCCCTCCAACAGGACTCAGCGCAGAGGAGGGAGAAGCAGAAGTCTGCACGACGGTCTGCAGAAAGAGAGGTCGAGGGCGATAATTATGCGCCTCCCTCCGAAGATGAGGCAAGCCTCGACGACGACAATTTGTCATGCCCGAGGATCCCGAAAACGGGGCGTTTCAAACGCGGGCTTATAGCCACGGCAAGCAGCCTCCGAAAGCAGCAACAGCTTAGAGCTGACCAAGACACGCTAGGCGGCGGATGGACTGAAGTCCTTGCAGCCGAAGAGTATGAACTCGAACTCCCCTCCAAAAGCTACCCCAAACGCAGGCCGTTGCCTCGATCAGAGGAGGAAGCACCCAAGTCATCTGCGCACGACATGGTAGACCGGCCACCCCGTGGCCGTGACAGAGAAGCCTCTCGGACCTCCGCTCAAGCCACACCCCGACGCTGCTCAAAAAGTACCAAGGCACGGGAATACGTGCCGGACTTGCGAGATATATTGGAGGATAAGGCAAAACATACAAGATCGATCTACAGATCGCTTGGGCGCCCAACGACGCGGGATGATTACCGTCGCGCCGGATACAGCAAACTCGGCCGGGCCGAACACAGTAGACAAAGATCATATGAGCTACATCGTGATATAGCCCAATACAGAGGCGCCGCACACCCACTATGCTTCACAGATGAAGTAATGGATCATCAAATCCCCGAGGGCTTCAAACCCGTAAACATCGAATTATACGATGGTACCACAGATCCATGGTGCGGATTGAGGACTATCTCCTCCATATCCACATGGCCCGCGGTGATGATCTACATGCCATCAAATACCTCCCACTCAAGCTTAAAGGACCAACTCGGCATTGGCTCAACAGCTTGCCAGCAGAATCAATTGGTTGTTGGGAGGACCTGGAAGCCGCATTCCTTGATAACTTCCAGGGCACATATGTGCGACCACTAGACGCCGATGACCTTAGCCACATAATTCAGCAGGCAGAAGAATCAGCCAGATAATTCTGGACACGGTTCCTAACAAAGAAAAATCAAATCGTTGACTGTCCGGACGCAGAGGCCCTTGCAACCTTCAAACATAGCATCCGCGATGAGTGGCTTGCCCGGCAACTAGGACAGGAAAAGCCAAAATCCATGGCAGCCCTCACAACACTCATGACCCACTTTTGTGCGGGAGAAGACAGCTGGCTAGCTCGAAGCAACAACTTGGCCAAACATCCTGATAGTTCGGATACCAAGGACAGCAATGGCAGGTCGCGTCGCAACAAGAACAAGTGCCGCATCAACGGCGATAATACTGAAGATACGACCGTCAATGCCAGATTTAGAGGCTCTAAACCCGGTCAGCGGAAGAAGCCATTCAAAAGAAATACCCAAGGCCCGTCCAACTTGGACCGAATACTCGATCGCTTGTGCCAGATACATGGCACCCCCGAAAAACACGCCAATCTCACCACCAGCGATTGTGGGGTGTTCAAACAAGCGAGCAAGTTAAGTGCGGAATCAATGACAAGGGGCTGCATAAGCGAAGACGAGGAAGAGCCCCGGCCGCCCGAACAATAGAGGGCGAAGGGTTTTCCTACACAAGTGCGGACGGTGAACATGATATCATAACCCACATACCCAAAAGGGAGCGGAAGCATGCACTACGGGACGTATATGCGATGGAGCCAGCCGCCCCAAAGTTCAACCCATGGTCTTCCTGCCCTATCACCTTCAATCGAAGGGACCACCCCATTAGCATCCGTCACGGCGGTTTCGCCGCATTGGTTCTAGACCCAATTATTGACAGATTTCACCTCACCAGAGTCCTGATGGACGGCGGTAGCTGCCTGAACCTGCTTTATCGGGGATACGATTATTGCAAAATGGGCATAGACCCCTCAAGGATTAAACCTACAAAGACGGCCTTTAAAGGCGTCATACTGGGTGTAGAGACCAATTGTACGGGCTCAGTCACACTCGAAGTGGTCTTCGGATCCCCGGATAACTTCCGAAGTGAAGAGTTAATCTTTGACATAGTCCCGTTCCGCAGCGGCTATCATGCACTGCTCGGACGAACCACATTTGCAAAGTTCAATGCGGTGCCGCACTACGCATACCTCAAGCTCAAGATGGCATGCCCTCGAGGAGTAATCATGGTCAATGGAAACACTGAACGCTCTCTCCGAAAGGAGGAGCACACGGCGGCCCTCGCGGCGGAGGTGCAAAGCAGCCTCTCACGGCAATTCTCGAGTCCGGCCACTAAGCGTCTGGACACCGCCAAGCGCGCCCGGAGTAACCTACCACAAGACCGCCTGGCATGATTCAAGCACGCGTAGCAATCCGGCCCCAACCCCAGCCCTCGCGAAATTGCGAAGCTAGTATTACGCGTACATAATTACGCTCTGGAGATACCATGGGCATATGGGGAGGGGCAAGACCACGACACGCCAAGAATAAGGCTCGACCGCACCAGGGGCTCCCGATTGTGTCATTCTTTTTCTTTTTTTCCTTTTTCTTCCTTTTTCTTACTTTCAGGACTCCGTCTTTCAGAAGTCATGTCCGGCACTAGAATCGCCGAACTCACGATGCAACAGCCAGGGAAGCAGAAAGCCACGTCGAGTGTTCAGGTGGTCTCTATTACGAGCATTATACCTGTTTTACATACCATCCCATGACTTACCCACTGGAGGGGGACATGTTAGATAGTCCCATCCCTTGCTTATCGCACTATTTGTATCGTTCTGCTTTCATTGCAGTACCTTTTCGAATAAACAATACATAGCTTTTGCTTATTATTGCACTACTTCCTTTATCTATACATATGTTCATTTCATGACAAGTTGCAACCGTACACTTTGGTACGGCCAATACACCAGGGGCTTAAGTATCCCAAAATTATGGTGTGGTAAGTCCGAACACTTTCACAAGTGCGGCACCCGAACTTATAGCATTATATGAATCGGCTCGAATCATGTTTTGGGTCAATAGTTGGGTTTGCCCGGCTCCGTGTTTTGGTACCTTACGTTCCGTTATATCGGCTAAGGTAGCACGGGAGAACCACTGCGATTGTGCCCAGCTTGAGCTGGGTCGAGCACCTCGATGGAGAAAGCTAAAACTGACCGTCATGATAGGCGAGAGTCGATCGCTGTTTGAGAGGTTTTTCGGGTCCCTAAAGACTTATGCCGCTTAGGCGAGGAACCGGAATTGTCCGGCCAAAGGCGTGGATAGCGCCCGAACTCGGTCTTACGAATACTAGGGGCTTCACGAAATTTAAAATTATAGAATTCTATGGCTAAGTGAGAGTGTTCAAGCATTATAAGTCCGGTTGCCTTGTTCGTTGCGTTGAGCGCCTCCTAGATGGACCCAAGAATGGGAACAAGAGTGCTCAAGTTTATCCCGAACACCCCAGCACTTTCGTGGCATGGGGGCTGAAGCCAACGACTTGCCATCTCTCAAATTTGATAAACGGCCGCACAGAAGGTAATATTTTAAATTAACAAGCGTTGCTTAGCGCATATGAACAAGTTTTCAGCGTACGGGATAACAAATGCGAGTCTATTAAAAAATTACATATTTGGAGCACTCATCCGCTATTCGGCGGGCACCCTTCAGGAGGCCCCCATAGTACATTTCGGGCATGCAATGCTCCTTGCCCTTCGGTGGCCCGTCCGTCACAAGCTTCTCCGCATCCAGCTTGCCCCAGTGCACTTTAGCACGGGCAAGGGCCCGACGGACACCTTCAATGCAGACGGAGCGCTTGATGACTTCAATTCGTGGACAGGCGTCCACCAGCCGCCGCACTAAGCCGAAGTAGCTCCCAGGCATGGCTTCCAATGGCCACAGCCGAACTATGAGGCCCTTCATGGCCTGTTCGGCGACCTTGTGGAGCTCGACCAGCTGCTTCAGCTGGTCGCTCAGGGGCACCGGATGTCCGGCCTCAGCATACTGAGACCAGAACACCTTCTCCGTCGAGCTCCCCTCCTTGGCGCGGTAGAATGCGGCAGCATCAGACACACTACTGGGCAGATCTGCGAATGCTCCTGGAGAGCTCCGAATCCGGGTAAGTAATAGGTAATTCACTTTCACATGCTTGCTCTGCATAAAGAATGCCTTACCCGCCGTGATCTTCTTTATCGCCTCAATCTCCTGGAGGGCCTTTTGGACCTCGGCCTTAGCAGCTTTGGCACTCTCAAGAGCCGAAGCAAGCTCGGACTCTCGGGTCTTCGAGTCACGCTACATACTCTCGTGTTTTTACACGAGCACGGAGCTCTTGCCGCACCTCCGCTTAGCTGCGCCTCCCCTTCTCTCGCTCGGTGCGTTCCGCCGCTTTGTTTTCGACCCACGGACACCGCTTCCTTCAGAATTCGCCACCTGCGTTCATTGGCCCCCTGTAGTACCCAGGTTATTCTTTGTTATTTTTGCAACCAAAACCTTTTCTATAAGGTATTTCTTTAATAAGGTATTACTTACCTTCCTTGTCCTCGAGCTGCTTCTTGGCTTGTCCGAGCTCGTTCTCGGACCGCTTCGAGGTTACCTTGATGCATTGACCTCCCTTGATCGGTCTTGGCAGAGGTCAGCAGTGCAGCCTACATTCCCATATTGACATACTTATGTTCGACTCCTGCGTATATCTTTTTAGATCCTTAGTCCGGCTTTTCTTTCCGAACACCGAACTAAGCATCAGGGGCTACTGTCTATGCGGTAATATTTTTTACATATTCTAAACTTACCTCAAAGCCTATTAGACGGCTGTTGCAGGCTTCAGTCAGCCTGCTCTTGGCGGACTGAGCTGTCAGGATCACCGCACTCATAACAGTGCGGTGTTACTCCTTGATGGAAGCGGCATTAAGCGCCTCCGATGCTTCTCTGGTGCCTCCGGTTGGGCCGGAGGACACCGGCGTCTTACCCTTCTTCTTGAAGGAACGTTGGCTGGACTTGAACGGCTGAAGGTTCCGGCATGGATTCGGATGAGGTCGGGCTTAGAGCCCCTGGGGGTCTTGCCCCCCACGCGCCTGGAGTCCGGGAGGTTGCCTTGTGGCTCCTCCTGCGCCACCTCCTCATGACCAAGCCCCCCTTGGGGCACCACCTCGGCGTCGTCCGCAGCGTGAGGCGAGGAGGCGGTCAGAAGCGAAGTACTCTCCATTTCCGACGAGCCCAGGGACCCGCTCGATGAATCGGCGAACTCGCCCTTGGGCGGGCTGCACGATTGTTTGACATTAGAGAACACTCTGCAATAATAAAAAAGCCATGGGTATCCGGACACTTACAATCTGGCCAGGGGCTTGGCCCTTGTTGGCCAATCCTCCTCGTCGTTGTCGACGTTGGTGGAGAAATCCGGAGGAAGGGTTCTTCCCTTCTTGGACCCTCCGGCCTCCCCAGTTGGGACGGCCTTCCTTTTACTTTCCTCCCCCGCTGGGGGAGAAGCTTCTTTTTCCTCCTCCTCGTCCTCAGGAGAAGATTTTGCTTCAGAATCTGACATCACCTGGCGTCGGGAACTCCTTCGAGTTCCGTGGCCTCCTTCTTGGCCTTCTTCTCCGGCGCCACATGGGTACGGAGCCA
Organism: Aegilops bicornis; assembly: GCA_021605145.1. Classification (NCBI taxonomy): domain Eukaryota; kingdom Viridiplantae; phylum Streptophyta; class Magnoliopsida; order Poales; family Poaceae; genus Aegilops; species Aegilops bicornis. The sequence goes on along the minus strand of CM038673.1, from coordinate 405,927,595 downwards.
GCAGCCCGTCAATCGGGCGTCCGGCTGGGTCTTCTCCGGCAAAAAAGCCCGGACAGTTAATCTGTCCGGACGTCTTCACCGATCTGTCAAAAAGTTAGGGAGTTTTAGATCCCACATAGAGTCAATCTATGAAAAAGAGTCCCGTAAAGGGTAAAATAACTTACCTCGCCGGCTTGACGCCGCGAAAGCTGTATCCGCGATCTTTGTTAGCGGATGCGGGGCTTCAGCGCCCTTGAACGGCACCTTCCGGGCATCTTCGTATGTAGTGTCAAGAGCCGGCTCAAGGACCGGTCTTTGTGCGGATCGAACTCCCACAAATTAAAGGCCCGTTGTTGGCACGGGAGAATCCGGCGGATGAGCATCACCTGGGTTACGTCGACAAGCCTGAGATTCTTGTCCACCAGGTTTCAGACGCATGTTTGGAGTCCGGATAGCTCGTCCAAATTCCCCCACGTCAGGCCCGTCTATTTCCATGACGAGAGCCATGTGGGGAAGCCAGATCTGTTCGGGGGCCGCCACCCATTCGGGGTCGCGCGGCTCGGTGATGTAGAACCACCCCGATTGCCACCCCTTTATTGTCTCCACAAAAGCGCCCTCGAGCCATAGGACTTTGGCCATCTTTCCAACCATGGCGCCTCCGCACTCCGGCAGCGGCCGCCCACTACCTTGACGACATTGAAGATCTTCAGCCATAAGCGAAGTGGGGCTGGATGAAGGAAGGCCCGCTGCACCTGACGATGAACGCCGAGATGTTGAGGATGAAATTGGGCCAGGTCGTGGAAGTCCAGGCCGTAGTAGAACATGAGCCCCCGGACAAATGGGTGAAGTGGAAAGCCTAGTCCGCGGAGGAAGTGGGGGAGAAACACCACCCTCTCATGGGGCCTGGGGGTTGGAAGGAGCTGCCCCGCGTCGGGCAGCATGTGCGCGATGTCGCCGGACAAATATCCGGCCTCCCGCAGTCTTGTGATGTGCCCCTCCGTCATGGAGGAGGCCATCCACCTGCCTGCCGCTCCTGACATGGTTGGAGAAAGGTTGAGGTGGGATGTGTGGACTTGGCTGGGCTCGAGTCTTGAAAGGAAATGGATGAGCAAAGGAGGAAGAAGGCGTAGGTGAAAAGGTGGATCCTTATCCCCTTATATGGACGGACGAAGCTATGCGTCCCCCACCAGCCTGGTAAAACTCGCTTATCTCCCAAGCGTCGTAATCAATGGCGCGGTGAAAAGGGGGCACGATCTATGCTTTGATAAGACGTGCCATGGAAACCGCCTCGCTAAACGCGCTGAGGTGGAACAGTAAAAAACAATTCATATAAAGGCCTGGCCATGGTGTGATGTCACGCCGCGGAATACGTCAGCAGATCTGTGCAAAAGTTATTCTCTCTACAGTGGTATGTGGAACTTGTTTTGCAGAGTCGGACACTATCCTGGTGTTCAAAACCTTCTATGTAGTATTCGGAGGAGGAAACCGCCTTGCAATGCCGAAGACAATATGCGCGCCGGACTCGTCGTCATTGAAGCCTGGTTCAGGGAGCTCTTGAGGAGTCTGGACTAGGGGTGTCTGGATAGCCGAACTATCATCACGGCGAGTCCAAGACTATGAAGATACAAGATTGAAGACTTCGTCCGTGTCCGGATGGGACTTTCCTTGGCGTGGAAGGCAAGCTTGGCGATACGGATATGTAGATCTCCTACCCTTGTAACCGACTACATGTAACCCTAACCTATCCGGTGTCTATATAAACCGGAGGGTTTTAGTCCATAGGACAAACAAAAATCATACCATAGGCTAGCTTCTAGGGTTTAGCCTCCTTGATCTCGTGGTAGATCTACTCTTGTACTACCCATATCATCAATATTAATCAAGCAGGAGTAGGGTACTACCTCCATCAAGAGGGCCCGAACCTGGGTAAAAACATCGTGTCCCTTGTCTCCTGTTACCATCCGCCTAGACGCACAGTTCGGGACCCCCTACCCGAAATCCGCCGGCTTTGACACCGACAGGCGGCCCGGGAAGCGTCAGCCCGCCGCGTCTCTTCATCCAGCTTGGCCCTCAGGGTGGCGGTCCTGCCTTCCGCTTCGGCCCTGATCAACCCAGCCTCTCCTCGAACTCGCGCTTGAGGTTCAAGCGGGCCGCCGCCGCCCGGCGATCAACCTCTTCCAGGACTCGGGCCTCCCGCGCAGCGACATCGTCCTCCGCCCGCGTCACCAAGCGCTCCCTCGTCTCCAGCTGCTCGAGATCGCGAGCACGCTCGGTAGCTTCCAGCGTCAGTGCCTCCTCATGTCTCTGGAGCTCCGCCTGGTCGACCGAAGCCCCCTTCATCGACGCAAGGGCCATCTCACGCAGCTCCACCTGCTGCTCCAGGGAATTGCCCCAGGCCTGGAGCTCCCGCGCCCGCTCCTCCGCCGCCTCATGCCGGCGGTCAGCCTCCCGGGCCTCCTCGATGGCCCGAGAACGGGCCTCCCGTGAGGCCGCCAGCGACACCTCGGCTTTCTCATTGTCGAGGTCACGCTGGTGGCGTGCAAGGGTAACGGCCACCATCAGCTGGCGCCTCTCTTCAGCTAGGCGCAAGCCCTCAGCTTCAAGGCGCGCATCTTTGCCAGCGAGCTCTACACCAAGCTGGCTCACTGCGTCAGCCGCCCTCTGGAGAAACCCTTGGCGAAGGGCACGGCGCTCCCGAGCACGCTCGAGCACGTCTTCCGCATCGTCATCCGCCCTAGGTGTGCGCGGGGGGTGCGAATCAGCACTCCCCCCTAGGCAGGGGGCTGGGGACTGGCGCCCCCGCAATAGCCGGGCACGCCTCGCCAGAAGCCCGGCCTAGAGCCGGCTCGTCCCCGAATGAAGAACGAAGGGCCGAACTCAGCCAATCGCCGTCCACGACCAGTCGAGGAGCCCAAGGCAGGCTGGCTATGCCCCGGGAAGGCTCGCGAAGGAGGGTCGCGAGGCGCGCAGAACCATGATGCGCCACATGATGGCTCACCTCTCTGACCGGCCTCACCACAAGGGCAGTGCTTGAGCTTGGAGCGTTTGGAGACAGTGGGGAGGGCGAGGCCTGGGGGGATGGCTCCTCAGCCATCTCCGTGAGCTCGGCAAGAAGGGCCCTGCGGAGCAAGGATCAGCCGAAGCAACGGGAAAATAAGGAACTAGGAAAGGGGAAGGCTTACTCGTCAATGGTGAAATACTTCCTGCGCTTCAGCAGGTGGGAAGGGTAATCATCACCCAAGGCATCCCTTCTCTTTCGGAGAGCCTCTAAGTCCACGCGGAAGCGGCCCAGAAGCTCAGCGTAGGGGTCAGACTGCGACGGGGAAGAAGCGCCAAGGTGACCAGCGTCAGGGGCGTTGTCCTGGCGCACGCCGCCAGTCGCCTCACCAAGAAGGGTAGCCGGGGCCTCAGGGGCCTCGGCCACGGGAGCCGCGGGCCGCGGCTCGACGCCTTCAGCCGCAGCAGTGCGGGCCTCAGGAGCTGCCACCTCAAGAGTGCCGCCTGGTGTCGTCATCCCGGCGGAGGCCCCCTCAGCCTCCGGTGGCCTTTGCCTCCCTGCTCCACCACTCGAGGAAGGACCGCCATGGGCAACTGGAAGGGCAGTCACCACAACTGGGTTCTCGGGAGTTCCCATGAAGCCTGCCGGGCGCAGCCCCCATTCATCGAAGTTGGGCATCTGCTCCACGAAATCACCCTTGTTCGAGCAAAGGTACATCAAAGCCCCCCCTTGCCGGATGCTGCCAGGGGAAGGGTCCCCAGTCAGGATCATGAGAACCTTCCTCAGCACTTCAGGCGTCAGGTCCTCCTCCTGGAGCCTCATGCGGTACTCACGCCCGCCGAAGGCCCACATCCGACGGGAATGGCGCTGGAGAGGGGCAATGCGGCATAGGAGGAACTCATTCACCACCTTGGGCGCCGTCACGCCGATCACCCTCAAGTACATGAAGCGATGCCAGACGAAGACGAGCCGGGGGCCCGTGAGCGTCTCCTGGCCCCAGCGCGAATTGGGGGTAGCGGGCAATGTTGGTTCCGAGAGCACGGGGCTGGGCACCCCGACATCCACATACAGTCACCGCTCGCGGAACCCGGACGCGGGCGGAGGAAGGCTGAAATCAATCCTCGCCGTTGTTTACAGTGCGGCAATGAAGCTCACGCACCCGAGCATTGGGTGGGGTCGATGAGGCGCAAAGAGAAGAAGTGGCACATCAAGGCAATCAAGGAGGATGCCCATCATCGCCTCGCGCATAAAGCAGCAACGGCAAGAAGAGTAATGGATTCAGGACCCAAATGCATCATATGGATCTGGTAATGGGAAAGCACAGCGTTGAAGAAATTGGAAAAGGGGGGAACCAGTCCCGCCCACAGGGCGTCGGCGAAGTACCGGACCTCGGTGACTATTCTGTCAATGGAGAAGTGAGACGCGGGCCAGACCGTCGTCCTCCCACACTCGTTGAAGATCGTGGCGAGGGCAGAACTGACCTTGTCCAAGCCTTCTCGGTTGAGTATGATCGACCGATCGACAGCAGGAGCTGCCGGGCGACGGCGAAGGCGGAGGCACAGGATTTTTCCCTTTCCCCTTCTTCGTCGGAGCCATGGCGACAAGAAGGGGGGATTCGATATTGGATTGGAAGAGGAGACTGGAGCTCAAGAGGAGGAAGAGCAGGAGACGGTCGAGCGGCAAGAAGAGGGATGACGGTGTGCAACCACGGGTCTGTCTAGCTGGGCGCAAAATAAGGAGGCGTGGGGGAACAGGGACGCCCACGTCCAATCAACCGCCACGCGGCGCCCGAGGCCGTAGGCTGTTAGGGCCCGCGGCGCTTCACACTTGCCCCTTTGCTTCTCTGCTCAGCCAAGTCCAGGCGCGCCTTGGGCCCGGGGGCTCTTGTCGGCGTTCAGGGAACGGGGTACCAGACTTGCTCGCTGCGCTCTGCGGCGTGGCTCAAGGGGTGGCCCAAAGACGGCCCATCTTCATCAGCACAAGCTCAAGACCCTCGCGAGGGGCCAAGCCTCGCGGGGCGGACGACAGGAAGCCTCCTCAGGCACGGCCTCGTCCGGCTGGCTCGCGAGGAGGCGGAGAGATCAAGGCGGGATACCTCACGAGGTGCCCATGACGCAAGCCATGACGACCAAGGGTGCCAGGCGGGCGCCAGCCCGCGCAGTGTCCTTGTTTCCTCTTTGGTGCAAAGGAGGCAAGCGCAGGCGAGAGCATCAAGCAAAGGCAGCCATTTCGGTGCAACAAGACCAAGACCAGCACAACGGCAGGAAGGAGGTCATCGTGGAGCCCAAGCCGGCGTCATCGTCAGAGCCTTTGGCAGGCTAGGACCAACTTTAGTCAGGACAAGTGTACTAGATGTTCCCCTTCAAATTGGCCAATTGTTGGCGCCCTTCCCGCTCAATATTTGGGAAGAGGCCCAGGGCCTTTGCCTATAAATAGGACTGGCCTCCCACAGGGTAGAGGCATCTTGGATCGAGGGTCCGGAATCCAGAGAGGGAGAGAGAGAGAGAGAGAGAGAGAGAGAGAGAGCGATCGAACTCCCCCTAGCAGTTCATCGCACCGGCCAAGAACAGACCCTCGCGAGGCTGTTCTTCCTTTGTATTGTTCATCATCAGCCCCTGAGGCAATCCACCACACCATACACCGGAGTAGGGTATTACACCACAATGGTGGCCTGAACCAGTATAAACATGGTGTCCCTTGTGTTGCTCTTTGTGTAGTTTAGATCCTTGCGAGGCGACGAGGTGCAGGTATGTAGGGGGTAAGATCTCCGCGCGCACTCCAGAGTTTGAACCTAGAGGGTCTGCCGGAACCCGAAATCTGACAGAGCAGAATGGTTTGGAGGCCCTGTGCGGGCTGATGGATTTGCTTGGCGTGGAATTGGCAAGCTTCGCAGGACTTCACCAGCTCAGCTGCATCGCTGAGTGTTGTAGGCCAATAGAATCCGCTGTGGAAGGCTTTGCTGATGAGGGTCCTTGACGACGA